>CM057341.1:527533162-529933162 GCA_030015575.1 Agapanthus africanus | reverse complement strand
TCTAAACTAGCTTTAGAAGTATACGTCTATATGACTCTGCCAGAGGGTTGTCGTAGTCAGTGGGAGCAGCGGAAGCATGGTGGACAAGTGGCTTATGTCTACTTATAGACTAAAGCAGATATAGCGGAGATAGATCATCTATTTCTGATGTGACAGTCATATATTTGACTTCATCAGAATAGGGGATGGATCTGTTAAGAAGGTAGTAGGGTGTGATGTCCGGGTATTTGGATGACATACACAGAGTAGGAAGTGATATTCCTATACTACGATCGGTTATACTTTGGTTGTCACACAGTAGTTTCTCCAACAAAAGGACTTGGATATGATATCAGACATTCTGGTTACTAGATCTATGGTTTTAGATCTAGATTTGGGAAGTGTCCCAATCAGGGTACTTAGACAGCATTCTAAAAGTATTTAGAATGGACGACTCCTGGCATGGTAGTGTACCTGCAGGTGATGGAGTCACCCTCTCTAAAGATGTCTTACAGACTAAAGAGGAGAGGGATGTGCATAATTGACAGATCACTTGCTTAGGCAATTGAGTCAATCATGAGATGTCAAGTACCACACCAGATATTGTTCTTGCAGTAGATGCAATAAGCTGATATTGATCCAATCCTGGAGAAACAATCAGAAGCAGCTTTAGAACATAAGTGGATGTTCTAGGGATTTGATAACGACAGCCTCGTTCAGGAGACAGTTATCATTCCAGGCTTCCAAGGCGACCTGGACGACAGGATGGCCGTCAGAGTTATAGTTTTTCCTCTGACGAGGGGCAGTGTTTTGGACAGATGATCCAAGTGGACACTGAGGGAGGCATTACGCTGGATACTGATTAAGTTCAGTTGTTGATACAGTCTAAGAAGTTTGGATTTGGAGTTCATTTATGAACTAGGGTCCATCAGACATCCGGACATATTCTAAGATAGGTATTGCTCATTTCGGGAGATAGCTTTCTCCGCGAACTTGAGATATAGAGAGACATAGAAAGAAACATCAAAGCGGATCCACACACTGAGGCTATTTCTCGAACGCAATAGTTTCGCAAACGGGTTTTGTGAGATTGACTAGTAGAGGAGTTGGGTGTTCGGTAGCTGTGAGTATGCGACATCGCAATAATTAGCCTTGAGTGCAAGTGGGAGATTGTTGGAGATAGTGCCCTCAGAGTCAATTATTGGATCACAGGCACGTGATTGCAATGATTGAGGGAGGACCTGTCCCAGTAGGACAGTCTTACTCAAGATGATAGTATGCTATCTGGTTTATCTTTATCATCGTGTACTGCTTTAGGTGACCTGACAGGTCAGTATTACACGTTGATAGAGCCCCTAGGATTGTTGCTTGACTGCCAGCAGAATGAGGGCGATTATATACGTGGGAGCTGGTAGTCTATAAGCACATCCTTAAAAGGTCCCTAGTCGTGGGAGTTTCGAGACAGGGCATCGATTCTCCAGAGTAGACTAGTGTATACAGTCGAGACCCCGACGAGGGGCGGTGGCCGGTCTCACAAGCCACTAGTGCCAGTTAGTTCACCTAAGATGTATATAGGTGCTCATTGGGTTAGGAGTACACCGGACAGGACTCGCCGGGAACCTGCTATTTGGGATTATACAAGACGTCAGATAGCAGTTCCCTGGTGACATGTGTACAGATTAGTTCATCGACCTGAGGATCGTCATTTGTCTCGTTTGAGTTCCCACTGTACTTTGATTACTACCCTACCACGCTCAAAGGAGACGTGCAAACAGGTTTTAGTTGGGTACAGTCCTAAGCCAGAAGGAAAGCTTCTGTGAAACCTTTGTCCCCGTTCGGTGAGCCCGAACAGGGAGCGGTTTCCGAGTCGGAAAGGCAGTGAGCTGATCTTCAGGGGTTCGTTTCTCCCGGTATTGGGGGTGAGGTCGCGCTGTGTCTAGGAGAGCCGTTACACAAAGCCCTCGGCCGAGGCAGGAGATTTACTGGTAGGTATTCCAGTAGTATCTCAGGGTGTTCTGGGCTACACTCCGACACGACTTGTACCACTTTTGGGGGTCTGACTTTTACCAACCCCCTAGGCCCGCCATGCGATGCTCATAGATGAACGGACCGGACTGTACGGATATTGTCGCTGATAGGCTCAGTAGGGTGTCAGGATGAGTTCGCTCATCGACGTCCCTTTTGGTCAATACCTGGTAGCCCGTTACGTATTGGCTAATACCTCTGACATGCTTGTGGTTAAATCCACAGCCAAAGTGTTGACGAGTCTTTAGAGTCCCCCACAGACCAGTTTCTCAAGTTTCGGGTAAAACGCTGTAGAGACCGTATGGAGATATGGCAGAGTTCGCTCAAATACGTGCGGTATTGCACGGATCATGATCGGATAGATTATACTAGCGGGCTTTGGTTTAAGCCGGATCCTAGTATTGCACAGTGTAGATTTTATCTCATTGCATTTGTATTCGGTCGGAATACAAATGCGGGTATGTATATACTGTAGCGGGGTTTTCCTGTAATTTATTTCGGGATCAGATTTTTGGAGTTGCCAGTTTGCTTTCCATTTCGGCCATTTTCTTTTGTATCTTTCATTGGCCGAAGATTGGTGGAGGAGGGCTTATTTGCATTTGTACAAATAAGCATTTTGGAGGGTTGTCTTTACATATTCTTGCACCATGATGGTTTCATGATGGTGCACTTTCATTTGACTTTCTTTTAGTCATCATGGCTTGACTTGTGGAGTAATCATGGTTGTTGATTAGTTGATGGAGTGTGGGTTTTTGTTGGTGATGATTTTTTCTTCTCATCATTTTTTCTCTCTTGCATTATGGATACCCCCCTTGGACTTTTCCCTCTCTCCTCTCATTCTCAAATTCCTCACAAAGGGGCCGGCCAAGCTTGGATACGGGCTGCCCAATTTTTGGTGGGGATTTTTTGGTTCTCTTGATGCTTGAAAAATCCCACAAGTTCCATCTCCATTAGCTTGTATCATTCCTCCACCAAAAAGGCAACTCCATACAAACCCCGAATGAGACATGAGTTCTACTGTCAACCTACAGCAACCTTGGGCACGTCGGCTCACCAACTTCGTGCCCGAGTTGCCTTGGTCTAGAGGTGGGAGCCCGTAAAAGAACCTGGCGATGTGGTGCCCTTCCGGCGATGTGGTGGAGACCAAAGATTTCGCGGGAGATCGGGACGACGACGAGAAGACCGAAGGACACGGATCGCTCGGTATATCTTTCTACCCCTTCTCTTGTTAGCTAGAATTAGTTTAATGGCCCGATCCGGGATTTTTGTGCGCGGTGGTGCCGGTTCAAAAGTTTAAGTAAATCATCGCTTCCGCATTTTGGCCTCAGTTTGACGGCTGGGGCGCCGCCGTGCACTTACAAAATATGGTTAGGGTTTGGATTAGGGTTAAACTTGGATGAAGCTTTCAAGAAGCTTCTTGAAGCTTTGACTTTGACTATGATATTTTGTAAAGATATTTTGTAGATATTTCTTAACCAAACCCAAACCTTTTACAATAGTTAATTCTCTACATGGGTTAAGTCTTCATTCTTAACCTATGGTTGCATTTCTAAACACACACAATGATTTCATTATTCATCACAAAGTAATTTCTTCTTCTTCTTCCATTGAGAAAAGCTTTCTAGCTTTTTCTTATGTGATGATTTTGAGTGAGAAATTGAAAAAAAATGAGAGCTAAATTCCTACTTCATCATCCTCATCTATTCTAGCCACTTAGATTAGGGTGTTTGCTTTGCTAATACTTGATTAGTAAAGCAAGAGCTTGGGCTTGAGTTTCTTCAAGGTAGATCATCTTTGTTGTTGAAGATTGGAAGCAAGCTTGGATCTTTCTCTTCATGGAGCCTCTCTTGTGTCCGGGTACTCGATGATCGCAGCAAAAGGACCTCAACACGGAGCTTTAGAAGTGAAGGAACGGACTACAAAGGTTGTAATCCCTAACTCTTAGATGTAAAGTTATTTACATGCTTGTTTATCCTAATAGTCTAGTTAAGATCTTGGTTAGGGTTTGTTTAGCACCCTAAAATTTTTAAAGTAGCATGATTGATACTTGCCAAAACCTTCACAAGGTGCTATGCCAACCCTACACAAGCATGCCACATTTCAATTTTTATTAGGTGCTAAGTTAGACTAACAAGATCATTACTAGAATTTTAGGCTTAATAGCTATGTGATGTGTACAAGTTAAGAAAGTTTATGGAGTTATACCCAATAGAATCAAGTCCTTCTCTTATTAAGCTCCTTATAGTAGTCCTCTTTGTAAGTCAATGTTACACACCCCACAAGATGCGAGGAGGCGGAATAGGTAAAACAGTCATTTTGTTCAAAGTAACATCGACTATCAAACGGATCTTTGCTAAACCCAAACTAACAAACTATCTAGAAGTAGTTAACTACTATGATAGATGATTATACCTCAAGATACTAGTCCTTCTTGTTCTTGTTGTTCACCTCCTCGTCGGCCTCCTCGATGTAATAGAAGATCCACCCGAGAGTTCCTTCTTCAAGCTTTAACCCCTAACTTGAGGTAACTAAGTGGCTAGGATTGCTAATCCAAGTGACCTAGAGGATATAGATATTGATTAAGGATCTATTAGTCTTGCTAACCCTAGGGTTCTCAACACATGAGAGGATTAGGGTTAGGATGAAGAAGATGAGAGCTAGAGGAGAGAAAATGTGTATGTGATAATGAATTGAACTCGAGTCATTTGGATAATATCATGAAGCATGAAAATATATAAAAATTAATATATTAAAACATCAACCATGCATCATTAATTACCTTGAGGTGAATTACCTCATGACTCATGGTGCAATTAATGAAAATTACACATCACCTTTCCACCTCATTAAGTTTAATTCACAAATGAATTAAAACTAAATGAGTTACCTTTCTTCTAGAAGCTTCTTGACTAATTACGAGAATGCCCCTCCCATCCGTATTCACGAAAAACATGGATATACTGAGACTGCATAAATCTAATAATCCAATAATAGAATCTGGCTTAAATCAAAGCCTGCTAGTATAAACTGTCTGAACATCATACATGCACAAGTACACGTATATGTCCGAACCCTGTCGTAAAACCATACGACCTCTATATCGTTTCGCCTGAAGTAGGAAAACCCTCTGTGTGGGACTGATTGATATGAATTTATGTGTTTGTAGTGTGTAGTTAACCGCAATCAATAACGGTGTCGCGTGTTGCTAGACCGAGATGAGTACGGGTCGTCCTCTGGGAAACGTTGAATATTTTAATCTTACTTTAGGCGTGTTGAAAAAGAAAGGAGGAAGAATTAAGAATGGTGAAGAATGGTTGTAGGATCTAGATCTATGTTAAACATGGATGCAAAATATAGATCTGGATTAACTACGGATGTAAGTTTAATATAAAAGGGGGCTTGTAGGGTTCATTAGGATTTAGTAGTCATGGATGATTAATTAAAGATTACTCTTTTTATCCTTTAATAGATTTAAAACTAGAACGACGGTGATGCATGTAGATTAGGGCTTCTAGAGGGAAAAGAGTTCCCACTCTTAACCCCTATCTTGACATGGAACTCCGTTCATATCTGGCCTTTGCCAAAACAATCATTAATCTAATCTCTAATCGCGGTCGAGACTAACAATAAATTGGTAGCGCCCCCGATTAGGATATTAATGATTCTTTTGGTAAAGTTGATAAACTTTATAGGACGTAAAAAGAGTTTAAGGATCTTCATCATCCATTAACCTACCCTAATCCTACGAACCTTAACAAGCGGAGAATTACTCGCGCATGTTAGGAGAAGAAGAGATGGAGAGAGAAATCATATTAAAACTACAAAGAAATAGAATAAGAAAAAGAACTATCTTTATTAATCAACAAGATTCATTTACACTTTATTCCCTTAGAAAATGATTACAAATGATAGTTTGCTTCTCGATCTCTTCTAAGGAGGTTGATGAACCGCTGATGATCAGCCTGGATGCGTGAGCCTGTCTTGGACTTCGTGATCTCTTCACCTTGATGATTCTTCCAAGAGGCTCTCGGCTCTTATTTATAGTCCCAGAGCCAGAACCCTAGCTTCCTAAAATGGAAACCATCAGTTAAGATCCAACAGAAGAAATCCTAGCTCCTGACTCATCAGACATGCGGCGGATCCGTGGCCAACAGGTGGGTTTGGCCGCGGATCCGCGGCCTTGTGGAGGGATCTTCTGTTTATTTTTCTGGGGCTTCCTCAATTATGACACGTGGCGATCTTTTAAATCTCAGGAAACTGAAAATCTTCTTGTAGTTACTGCCAGACTTGATTTCTTAGTTTGCTTTCTTAATTAGGCAGGTTTGCATTAACAACTTTGATTCTCTTGATTTTAGCCCTGAAAATTCTGCACAACAACTCAACAAATAATATTAGTAGAGTTTGTTTTATTGAGCTATTAATTTCAAAATTAAGATTTGGTCAATGGTATTTTTGAATACATTTTCCTACCAAATGTTAATTATAATATATCAACACATGAAAATAGTATTTTTACAGATAAACCCTCATATGTATCATATATTATAATAAACACCTTTTCTAATATAGAAATAGTAGGAAAAATGTTATATTAAATGTGCAGTTTTATCAACTGAACAAATACCCCCAAACTTATCTTTGATCGTCCCGAGCAAACTAGTTTATTCAAGAGAAGAAGAAAAAGAAAGGAGAAAACTAAGCACACTTTCGTAGGCAACACGATTGCACTGAGCACGTGCAACAAGCCATTAAACCTCTCGGTGTCCCTAGTAGGAGGAGTGTTGTCTCCTGAGGGTTTTCAGTGGATTACACCCACAAAATCCTATAATAAAAGAGAGAAGGTGAAATTTACATATAAAGTTAAGAACCATAAAAGAAATACATTGAAAATTTAGAGTTTCCAACTATACTAGCTTTTCAGTGGTCATGAGCCCTATCTTAATAGTTATGAAAAGATATTAGAAATCACTTCATCCCTCAATAAAATATCGTCTTTATTCTTCATTCCTACCTTTCATCCAAACATCGATCATATACCCCTACGTGTGTGAATAGAACATCCCTACACTCGGAGAATTCAATTCAAGCTATCATACTCTTGTCCATCTACCTCAGTACTTTTTAACTGATATTTATATAGAATATGCTCACACATTTTTCATGCGATCGTTAATACTTCTTGAGGTACTAACCGACCGATTACTCATGTGCTTGCTGATTAGGTGTATTAGTATTTTCCTCGTCTTGCACCACCTAAGGCTTAGCAGTGACTCCCAGACCAGTTGGTCTAAGGCACTAGGTGATGAAGGACCCTCGCTATATTTTTTTATTGCTTCCTTGGTGATAACAAAACCAGTGTTCATTTTTCTCCACCATTTTATCTTTTATTCATTTTTTACTTCCTTCATACTTTGGCTTTTAGACAAGAGCATTTCAAGGTATCCTCTACTATCCCGAGTTTCAAGACGTGTGTAAGTGCATATAGTAGGGTATCAACAATCAAATGTTTGGCTTTCAGAATAGGAACTATTTTTCAGACTTATATTTATCCTCAGATTAGTGACTTCTTTCATTTTACTAACCCTTGGGACAACAGCTCATAACTACTAATTACTAGTTCGTTTAGAAAAACTTCTCATTTTCTTGGTTTTCTTAAACTATTCCTATCTTTTGGATGTAATTTTTCACTTTCTACTCTTTTGTTATAAAAATTTTTTTGAATGCCCAGTGTCAAAGATAATTCAGTGAATACAAACCTCCCCCCAAACCTGTTTTCAGCAGTGTCCTCACGGATGTTGTCTTTTGAGAGCATGGACCTGTATATTTGGGGAGAGACAAAAGGGGTAAAATATTAGTTAAATAAAAACTACCCCCAAACTTGTTCTTTGGCACGCACAGATATTCAGTTAAGTCCATTTTCACTCACCTCCATTCTTAAAATGAGAAAATGTTACCAAAACTTGTAGGTGAGGCAGAGGAAATTCAGTTCAGATAAAGCGGCTCCTGTAAAAACAGGAGGTCCTCCGCCGGGTCAGCAGAAAAATACGGTTTTAATCTATGCCCATTTACTTTAAAAATTGAACCGTTTTTCAAATTTTTAACTTCTACTGCCCCATGCGGGTGTACATACCGCACCACAAAAGGTCCTTTCCAACGAGATTTAAGCTTACCCGGATGAAGATGGAGACGGGAATCGTAAAGAAGGACTTGTTGCCCCGATGTGAAGGTTTTTTGAAAAAGGTTTTTATCGTGGAACACTTTAGTCCTGTTCTTTACTATCACCGCATTATCGTAAGCTTCATCGCTGAGTTCGCTTAGCTCATTCAATTGTAGCTTCCGATAGCTGCTCGCATGATCAAAATTGAAGTTAAGCTCTTCAATAGCCCACATTGCTTTATGTTCGATCTCGACAGGAAGGTGGCATGCCTTCCCAAACACAAGGCGGTATGGAGACATACCAAGATCGGTCTTGTAAGCAGTACGAAATGCCCAAAGAGCATCGGTCAATTTGGTTGACCAATCTTTATGGTTTTTAGAAACCGTCTTCTCCAAGATTTGTTTGATCTGCCTATTTGAAATCTCAGTCTGCCCGCTTGTTTGTGGATGATAGGGCGTAGAGAGCTTGTGAGCGATTGAATATTTCCGCATCAAGGTCTCGAAAGACCGATTACAGAAATGTGTCCCGTTGTCGCTATATATAACGCGGGGGTGTCCGAATCGCGAAAAGATATTTTCTTTAAGGAACTTATTGACAACTTTGTTGTCATTAGTGCGACACGGTATTGCTTCCACCCATTCTGAGACATAATCAACCACTAACAAGATATATAAATTCCCAAAAGAATTGGGAAAATGCCCATAAAATCAATACCCCAAACATCGAATATTTCCACAACCAATATAGGTTGGAGCGGCATCTTGTTTCTTCATGAAATCCGACCCAAATGCTGACATCGCGGATAAGTTTTGCAATATTCATATGCATCTTTAAATAATGTTGGCCAATAAAAGCCACATTGCAAAACTTTCTCCGCCATTTTTCGAGGACCAAAATGACCGCTCCATTCCTGATCATGACAAAATGATAACACACTCTTAAATTCATCGTTAGGGACACACCTGCGAATGATTTGATCGGAACAATACTTATACAGATAAGGTTCATCCCAGTAAAAGTATTTTATTTGGGATAGAAATCGAAGTTTGTCTTGTTTCGACCAATCGCTAGGAATAAGTCCCGTTGCAAGATAGTTCACAATATCCATGAACCAAGGTTCGTAGGATACAGTCAAAAGCTGTTCGTCAGGAAATGAGTCATTTATCGGCACTGTCAAAGTTGGCGAAGAAGTGATGCATGAAAGATGGTCGGCTACAACGTTTTCACATCCACTCTTGTCTCGAATGACAAGATCAAATTCTTGTAACAATAGGATCCAACGTATTATCCTGGCCTTAGTATCCTTCTTCGATTAAAGATGTCGTAGGGCGGAGTGATCAGTGTAAACCACAATTGGCGAGCCAATCAAGTAGGGCCTGAATTTCTCTAATTCAAATACAATTGCCAAGAGTTCTTTCTCGGTAGTTGTGTTATTTATTTATGCATCATTCAAGGTCCTACTTGCATAGAAAATTACATATGGCATCTTATCAATGTGCTGTCCTAAGACAACACCAATAGCAAAGTCTGATGCATCACACATAAGCTCGAACGGGTGGTTCCAATCCAGAGATGATAGAACGAGGGCTGTAGTGAGCGATCCTTTAAGTGATTCAAAAGCAGCCTCACAATCCGAATCGAAGTGAAATGTAGTATCCTTGGCCAATAGAAGGGTTAAGGGTCTAGCAATTTTGCTAAAGTCCTTAATGAATCTCCTATAAAATCCTGCATGGCCAAAGAAGGATCGTATATCTTTGACGCATTTGGGACGAGGGAGGTTATAAATGACATCAATTTCTGCTCTGTCAACCTCAATGCCTTTTCGTGGAATTATATGTCCAAGGACAATACCTTCTTGGACCATAAAATGACATTTTTCCTAATTCAAAATTAAGTTCTTATCCTTACAGCGGGTAAGAACCGCGTCAAGATTACAAAGGCAGTCCTCAAAGGAGTCCCCAAAAATTGAGAAATCGTCTATAAAAATTACCAGAAAATTCTCCACCATATCTGAAAATATCGCTATCATACACCGCTGAAATGTAGCGGGAGCGTTGCATAACCCAAAGGGCATGCGCCTATAAGCAAAAGTACCGAAAGGACAAGTAAATGTGGTTTTATCTTGATCCTTTTCAGCGATGGGGACCTGGTTATAGCCAGAGTATCCGTCCAAGAAGCAATAGTATTCGTGTCCAGCTAATTGTTCTAACACCTGGTCAATGAAAGGTAGAGGGAAGTGATCTTTCCTCGTCGCGACATTGAGTTTCCTGTAATCAATACATACACGCCACCCAGTTTGGGTGCGTGTTTGGATTAACTCATTAGCCTCATTAGTTATGACCGTGATGCCAGACTTTTTAGGGACCATATGAATTGGACTTACCCATTGGCTATCAGATATAGGGTAAATTATACCACTATCAAGGCACTTGACGATTTCTCTCTTTACCGCCTCTTTCATAACGGGATTTAACCGTCTTTGTAGGTCTCGGGTTGGTTTGGCTTCATCTATCAGATGTATATAATGTTCAACAATTAAGGGACTAATTCCTTTGATGTCAGCCATTGTCCGACCAAATACTTCGCAATTCGATCTCAACACTCCCAAAAGTGCGTTCTCTTGCTCTAAGGCTAGAGTGGCGGATATAATCACTGGCAAAGTCTCATTCTCACCTAAATATGCATATTTAAGATGAGAAGGTAGCGGTTTGAGATCAAGTATCGGCGGAGAGACAATAGAAGGTGGGGTAAGGGAATGATATTTGGACTCCCTAAGAGGTTCAAAACTTGCATAAGATATTGACTCGGAAAGTGCTGCTGACTTTTGCGACGAGCCAACTGATTCAAACTCAGGGATGGACTCATTAAACATATCCTCACTATGAAGTTGTGCAAGATAAAACGATGTCTCACTAGTGTTGTCGAGATCGTCAAAGCAGAGTTCCTCATCCATCCAGCTTTCGGGAGCTATCTCGTGGATGGAACAAACATCCAGCAAATGAGCAGAAGGTTCCGATGGTTGACTTCCTAGCTTGTAAATATTAAGCTCAATTGTCATTTTCCCGAAGGATAAGTTCATAGAACCGTTACGACAATTAATTACAGTGTTAGAAGTTGCTAGGAACGTGTAACGTCTTAAAAATAATTAAATAAATAATTAAATGAATAAAAGTGTTTAAGTGAATTTTAGGATTTTCGGTAAAGTAAAACGTATTTTTCGTAAAACCAAACCGTGATTGTTTTTCATTATAAATTCAAAAATACCTATTTAATTATGTAATTACTAGTAAATAGTGTTTATTTAGCCACTTATAAATTTTTAGTTTAATAAAAAAAATTTCCTAAATTAATTATTTTAAATATTAACATAAGCTTTATTTTTACACTAAATTAGTGTAAATTACAAATTTAAATGGTTTTAATTTGTAAAAATGAACCATGGCATATTAGAATTTAGTGTGTATCATGCAAAAATTATTTGCAAATTTTTCCTAATTTCTAGAGCTTTCTTGAGTTGCTATAGTAAATAAATAAATAAATAATTAATTAAACCATGAAAAGACTTTAAATGATGATTCTTTCTTGAAACTTCCACACTTTTCTTCACTCTTTTCTCTTTCTCCCTCCCCATGGCCGGCCACAACTCATCCATGGCAGCCCCCCCCATTTTCCACCTCATTTTTATTCAAAAATCATCAAAAATACATCAAAAATTCAATTAAAATTCCACAAAATCATATATATTTTCATACCCTTTATTCTCTACTCTTCTTTACATGGAATTTGGAGTGGGAAAGCATGTATTTTTGAGGCTCATTTTCAAGTTTGGACATGAGGTTGTGGAGGTATAAATCCTTCTCTTTTATTTTATTTCTATTAGATATTTCTTTTAAAGTTTAATTAGATTTAATCTATTAATTCTATTTACTACTTTTAAAATTCAAGTTAGGGTTTGAAAAATCAAGTTGTGATTTTTATTAATTAATGAGGGTTATAATCACTAGTTTAACATATTTAGAAGTGGAAATTCTTATAGGGATGATATGTTGTAAATTGTTAACCTAAAATTGATTTAATTATACTTTTTAGCTAACTAGTTTTTTATAAAATATGTTTATGGGTAATATAAAATTCCAATTAAGATTTCTATCATTAGATTGTAGTTTTAGTGAGCATATTAACATGTTAATGGAAAGAAAAACTTAGTTTGATCACTAGATTCAATTGATAATTGGAAAATAGTAATAAAATGCTATTATTTTGTTAACTAGATTTTGGAAAATTCTAAATAAAAGGGATTTAAAATATAATATTGGTTTCATTATATCATTATCATCATAAATTGTGGTTTAAGTCATTAATTTATGCAAAATCATGTTTTGAGGTGGAATTGTGGTATTTTGCTTGGAAAATGTTGAAAATTGTTAAATGTTGTAAACTAGAAATTTCAAATTTATATAAATTTGTGTAATAAAAATATAGTAATGGTTTGTATAGTCTAGTAATGCTATTTAATGAGTTTTATGACCATTAGTTTCATTTAAATGTCAAGTTTTGATGAAAAACGGTATATTGGCATTTTCGGGTTTTTGCGAAATTGGACAGTTTGATAGATTTTAGGGTTTCGATGGATTTAATCGTGTTTTATGGTATAAGTAATGTGTTTTTAAACTACAAGTTGTTTGATGATGTTATCTCGATCCATCGGAGTTTGTACGCCGATATCGAGCGGTATTTGGTTCTTTTGCGTGGACGGGACATAGGTTTTAACCTATGCTTGTTCTTTGTATCGTTTGACTTTTGTATGTGATTCAGTTTACGATGCTATTTAAATGTTTGCGTCTAGGTACCCCTCACGTGGACTGCGGGCGATGAAGAGGAGGATGGCGACACTGTCTTCGGCAGACATGGACCAGGTGAGTAGATGTATATCTACGGGGGGAAGTCGGGTGGATGGCGTTTAGCACCCCCACAACGTAGAATAGGAATAGTACTTAGTGACATTAGGAAACCCGATGTGACCCTAGATTCTTACCGAGCAGGACCCTAGTAATGACCCTAGGCGGGACTAGACTGATTTAGGAAAACCATACCTGAGGATGAATACTTTGGGAAAGGTTCGTAGGTTTCTGATAGAAACATACACGCACACACTAAAACTTGACTTGGCGTATACGTATATGTGTATATATATATAAAACTAGGTATAGGTGTATATATATACACCACACGTATATGGGATTCATTGATGTGATATGATATCCGAGGTATGATGAAACAGTATAACTGGGCTTGATGCCGTGATTCTTGACTATACAGTCGTAATAAAGTGTTAGCGGATCATTAGAGAATGAGATAATGAACATGCATATATAAATTATAAAGAGTGGTGGTGATATTGATGTACATGGGACGCTAGAATAGTACCCGGACTGTAACTGGTGACTGATCACGATATGATATATGTATAACTTGATTACGACATGATATTTCTGAGGATAAACTAATGATGCTTATCATGATGGCAACGATATATGATTGATGTATGCGATCACAGTTTAACACCTTGATCATGAGATGTGCTGATGATGACATTATACGAATGAGGAGACACCTAGGAGATACTTGACCGTACCCCGATATTGGGATGCCGTACGATGGATTTTACCGTACGAGGCTTAGATTTGATTATTGATCCGCACTCTTGATTCGAGGAAGCCGTACTACGTACGTGACGCTATTGAGGCGGGATCGCCGACTATTAGAGATATTGATTAAGACCTTAGGTAGACTCTAGTTTCTTACTGACTAGTCTATTAGGTTTAATTCCTTAGGATGTTAGATGGACAATGGTTTAGGTTCGACTCACATAGTGGTAGTTGTACTCGCATCTCGCAGAGGAGTGGATAATGCACATCTGTATTTACATTCATACTGTAATCATCATGGTGCATGTTCTTTTATATGTTGCTATAATCAGTATAAACTTTACTTGTTAGGACACCAGCACTATTACCGATGATGCGCATGTTCCACGCACACTTATTTGCCGGCTCACACACATCATCATCGGTAATTGCTATGTCACGTACACTTTAGATCATATTGTCTTTTATGGATAGAGTCAGTTAGCAACTAGACAGATATAATATTGTGATTATTTTCTGACATTAGTATAAGACATGATATTTATTACTTAGACATTGATGCATTCATATTTCATGTTATCGCACAGTAGTATGGGCATATGCTGACACTTATCATATACTTACTCATGATTTTGAGATTTGGATTTCTATGAGATTTCTGGATTTTTGGGGAAAACCGCAAAAATATATAAAAACTTCTCTCTCTCTCCTCTTCTCTTTTTAAATAAGATGCGGTTTTCTCGTGATGTATGAGTCGTCCACCATGAGTATTTCATGTTTTCTGTTGGATTTCGAGACCCGATTCGAGGAGTGGATGAACCGTCTCGGGTACATGGTGGGCCCGGTATGGTACCCCGGGGCAAGAAGATCGAGTTGTAGACGATGAGCCTGTCAGGGGAAGGCTACCTACCGGTGATGTCTGGCGCGGCGGATATCCGGAGGATACCGACCGTTGTCGTGAGATTTGATGATATGGGCCGATCCGGACTGACGGAGCCCGAGATATTGAGACTTGAGATTACATGTGTTGTGTCGATGTTTGACACGGATTTCCATGGGTTTCATTATTCAGATTTCAGATTCTTATACATGATCTACTATGATAATAGCTAAAGATTTTTTTATACATATATATCTGGATTTCAAGATTTGTTACTTTACCTTCATGGTGCATGCATTTCATTCATATGACATAGTATTATATGAGGCACTGACACGACACGGAGTATTTGCACTTACACGTAGTATTACCCTGCTATTACTAGATGATTGGGATATTATAGTGTATTATTATTATGACCTAGGATAGCGTCGTGCATTCGATTTCTTTTCGTAGATGTCTTCTACTCACGAGTTGGCAACTCACCCCCGTTGTGCCAAATTCTTTACAGGTTCGATGTACAGGTTTCCGTGGCAGCTTGTTGGCACATCTTTTCTTCAGGGTGATTTGCACGGTAGGTTGGTTCACTTGTATCCGAACCACCATTGTACTTTTATTCATTCATTTGTATCTAGTAAGCTCCATCAACCATATTTGTATTACTTGATAAGTTTATTGGACCAGTTGTTTATTTCGACCTTAGAGTCGCGCATGTGTTATTCAGATCTGGTGGTTTTGTTTTCTTTTGAGTTTTGAGCCTCGCCTATTGGCGTTGTATATTATTGTGCTTGCTGTGGTTGTTTCCGCCTGTTGGCGTTGATGCTAGCTCCCGTTTGGGGATGCTTTTTATTGTTTATGTATATTATACTTGTTGTACCCGTTTGGGGGCCAGTTTTTACAGAGGAGACTCTGCCGAAATTTTTGGGAAAATTGCTGATGCTTTTAAACTTGTTTTCTTTTTCTTCTTCTTCTTCTTCTTCTTCTTCTTCTATGGTTTAGATTTCTGGGCTTCGGCTTACTTAGGTTACGTGGCGCCTCTAGACGCTTCGTAATCTAAGTGCCGGTCACGTTCCGTACTTTCGGGTCGTGACAAAGTTGGTATCAGAGCGCTAGGTTTAACCCTGTATAAGTCTAGGTGACCCTTGGTTGATGGAGTAGGCGATTTAGGTAGAGTAACGTACCGTGGGTATGGTCCGCGGCATACTTACGATACGCTACTCTGCTTAAGGAGCCTTAGGATGTACATTGTTTGCACCGTATTTCATTCGTTCCTTTGATCTATCTTCATCGATGTCGGATGGTGGTTTCTGTTACCACGGGCAGAGGGAGCTGCGGCTCGAATGCGATAACCATTAGAGTATTGGTTATTCTTGAGGATTGAAGCATTGCTTAGCGTGCGGATGAAGGGTATTCACATGCTGTCCGGATGAAGTTAAAGGGTTCGAACGATTATCAGAAAACCATTTTCCTAAGTTTAAAGTATTCGGAAGAACATGCAGGTATTTCGATGGACCCTCTAGAAGAATGAAACCCTAACTCGATATAATGACCACGAGAATGCCCTTGAACCTTAGGGTTTACGGCAGTTCCGCTGTGCCATTAGTGAGGCTTGGATTTACCCTTCTACAGCTGGATCATCGATGCTGGGGTATGTACCGGATATTTTTAAACTGTACTTGAGTGTTGAGCTCTCGGAGAATTATGGGATTTTGATGGATCGATCGAAAAGTTTAATGTTGTCCGGATATCAGGTGAAGGGATCGATTACATGGGAGACTCTAGATATGAGTGTTGCCGTTGGTAGCGCAGTCTGCATAGCTACGAAGAGGCGAGTTTAAAGCAGCCAACATCAGAGGAAAGAGGCGCACATTGACGATAGTGTTTACGATTGTGATTTAGTGATTTGAATTTCATATTTTCATTGATTGGATTTTGGTATTTTGAGGACTTTGTTCTACGATTGGTATTTCATGTGTGTACCTTCATTCTATTTGTGTTTCATATATCAGTTGTATTGATGTTGTTTAGTACACAACCAGTACACTTGATTTGGTTTTATATATTTGGGATTTTTGATTTGATTTCGTGCATTGGAGTTACACGTGATTTTGACATATGTTTCGACCTAGTTTTCATGCATTTTTGTGCTGTGATTTCGATTTTGATATTCGATGTATGTTTTCGTGCACCATGTGCACCTGATTAGGATTCTTGCGCATACTTGGCGCACTTGATGCGATTTTGTGCACACCAGATGCACTAAATCAGGGTTTTGTGCAGATTAGATGCACCTGATGTTGTGTCGTGCACGCCCGTTGCACTTGACAGATATTTTTGGTGCACACCTGTTGCACTTAGTTTTGTTTTGTAGGTATTCATGGTATCTGTAATTGGTTTCGATTTCAGTGCGCACCGGACGCACATGACATTTTATTGATGTGATTGGGATTGATTTTAGTTTGAGCAGTATGTTTTCCTAATTATTATTATTGATTTAGTAACCAGGCGGGACGTGTATGTTAAATAAACGATATATATATATATATAGTTATTTTTTTTAAAAAATAAACGTCCGCTACTTATGCCGTGACACGTGCATCACACGGCAATTTTCAAAAGGGGTTTTTGTATATTTCCTTATCCAGATATTTGTACAGTTTCACTATGATGCACACTATATATAAGTTGTAGATTGATGTATATTATGTTGGTTTTCATATTGGGTTTTGATATTTTATTCTCGCCATAACTCCGATGATTTCGTTATGCTTGACGGAGTTGATTTTTTGTTATGTATTGATGATTTCGGAGCCCCGATGATTTGAGTGTTTTGCTAAATGTTTTAGTATTTGGAGGGGGAGTTTTAATTTAAATTCGGGGACCGAATTTCTTAAAGGGGGGAAGATTGTAACGTCTTAAAAATAATTAAATAAATAATTAAATGAATAAAAGTGTTTAAGTGAATTTTAGGATTTTCGGTAAAGTAAAACGTATTTTTCGTAAAACCAAACCGTGATTGTTTTTCATTATAAATTCAAAAATACCTATTTAATTATGTAATTACTAGTAAATAGTGTTTATTTAGCCACTTATAAATTTTTAGTTTAATAAAAAAAATTTCCTAAATTAATTATTTTAAATATTAACATAAGCTTTATTTTTACACTAAATTAGTGTAAATTACAAATTTAAATGGTTTTAATTTGTAAAAATGAACCATGGCATATTAGAATTTAGTGTGTATCATGCAAAAATTATTTGCAAATTTTTCCTAATTTCTAGAGCTTTCTTGAGTTGCTATAGTAAATAAATAAATAAATAATTAATTAAACCATGAAAAGACTTTAAATGATGATTCTTTCTTGAAACTTCCACACTTTTCTTCACTCTTTTCTCTTTCTCCCTCCCCATGGCCGGCCACAACTCATCCATGGCAGCCCCCCCCATTTTCCACCTCATTTTTATTCAAAAATCATCAAAAATACATCAAAAATTCAATTAAAATTCCACAAAATCATATATATTTTCATACCCTTTATTCTCTACTCTTCTTTACATGGAATTTGGAGTGGGAAAGCATGTATTTTTGAGGCTCATTTTCAAGTTTGGACATGAGGTTGTGGAGGTATAAATCCTTCTCTTTTATTTTATTTCTATTAGATATTTCTTTTAAAGTTTAATTAGATTTAATCTATTAATTCTATTTACTACTTTTAAAATTCAAGTTAGGGTTTGAAAAATCAAGTTGTGATTTTTATTAATTAATGAGGGTTATAATCACTAGTTTAACATATTTAGAAGTGGAAATTCTTATAGGGATGATATGTTGTAAATTGTTAACCTAAAATTGATTTAATTATACTTTTTAGCTAACTAGTTTTTTATAAAATATGTTTATGGGTAATATAAAATTCCAATTAAGATTTCTATCATTAGATTGTAGTTTTAGTGAGCATATTAACATGTTAATGGAAAGAAAAACTTAGTTTGATCACTAGATTCAATTGATAATTGGAAAATAGTAATAAAATGCTATTATTTTGTTAACTAGATTTTGGAAAATTCTAAATAAAAGGGATTTAAAATATAATATTGGTTTCATTATATCATTATCATCATAAATTGTGGTTTAAGTCATTAATTTATGCAAAATCATGTTTTGAGGTGGAATTGTGGTATTTTGCTTGGAAAATGTTGAAAATTGTTAAATGTTGTAAACTAGAAATTTCAAATTTATATAAATTTGTGTAATAAAAATATAGTAATGGTTTGTATAGTCTAGTAATGCTATTTAATGAGTTTTATGACCATTAGTTTCATTTAAATGTCAAGTTTTGATGAAAAACGGTATATTGGCATTTTCGGGTTTTTGCGAAATTGGACAGTTTGATAGATTTTAGGGTTTCGATGGATTTAATCGTGTTTTATGGTATAAGTAATGTGTTTTTAAACTACAAGTTGTTTGATGATGTTATCTCGATCCATCGGAGTTTGTACGCCGATATCGAGCGGTATTTGGTTCTTTTGCGTGGACGGGACATAGGTTTTAACCTATGCTTGTTCTTTGTATCGTTTGACTTTTGTATGTGATTCAGTTTACGATGCTATTTAAATGTTTGCGTCTAGGTACCCCTCACGTGGACTGCGGGCGATGAAGAGGAGGATGGCGACACTGTCTTCGGCAGACATGGACCAGGTGAGTAGATGTATATCTACGGGGGGAAGTCGGGTGGATGGCGTTTAGCACCCCCGCAACGTAGAATAGGAATAGTACTTAGTGACATTAGGAAACCCGATGTGACCCTAGATTCTTACCGAGCAGGACCCTAGTAATGACCCTAGGCGGGACTAGACTGATTTAGGAAAACCATACCTGAGGATGAATACTTTGGGAAAGGTTCGTAGGTTTCTGATAGAAACATACACGCACACACTAAAACTTGACTTGGCGTATACGTATATGTGTATATATATATAAAACTAGGTATAGGTGTATATATATACACCACACGTATATGGGATTCATTGATGTGATATGATATCCGAGGTATGATGAAACAGTATAACTGGGCTTGATGCCGTGATTCTTGACTATACAGTCGTAATAAAGTGTTAGCGGATCATTAGAGAATGAGATAATGAACATGCATATATAAATTATAAAGAGTGGTGGTGATATTGATGTACATGGGACGCTAGAATAGTACCCGGACTGTAACTGGTGACTGATCACGATATGATATATATATAACTTGATTACGACATGATATTTCTGAGGATAAACTAATGATGCTTATCATGATGGCAACGATATATGATTGATGTATGCGATCACAGTTTAACACCTTGATCATGAGATGTGCTGATGATGACATTATACGAATGAGGAGACACCTAGGAGATACTTGACCATACCCCGATATTGGGATGCCGTACGATGGATTTTACCGTACGAGGCTTAGATTTGATTATTGATCCGCACTCTTGATTCGAGGAAGCCGTACTACGTACGTGACGCTATTGAGGCGGGATCGCCGACTATTAGAGATATTGATTAAGACCTTAGGTAGACTCTAGTTTCTTACTGACTAGTCTATTAGGTTTAATTCCTTAGGATGTTAGATGGACAATGGTTTAGGTTCGACTCACATAGTGGTAGTTGTACTCGCATCTCGCAGAGGAGTGGATAATGCACATCTGTATTTACATTCATACTGTAATCATCATGGTGCATGTTCTTTTATATGTTGCTATAATCAGTATAAACTTTACTTGTTAGGACACCAGCACTATTACCGATGATGCGCATGTTCCACGCACACTTATTTGCCGGCTCACACACATCATCATCGGTAATTGCTATGTCACGTACACTTTAGATCATATTGTCTTTTATGGATAGAGTCAGTTAGCAACTAGACAGATATAATATTGTGATTATTTTCTGACATTAGTATAAGACATGATATTTATTACTTAGACATTGATGCATTCATATTTCATGTTATCGCACAGTAGTATGGGCATATGCTGACACTTATCATATACTTACTCATGATTTTGAGATTTGGATTTCTATGAGATTTCTGGATTTTTGGGGAAAACCGCAAAAATATATAAAAACTTCTCTCTCTCTCCTCTTCTCTTTTTAAATAAGATGCGGTTTTCTCGTGATGTATGAGTCGTCCACCATGAGTATTTCATGTTTTCTGTTGGATTTCGAGACCCGATTCGAGGAGTGGATGAACCGTCTCGGGTACATGGTGGGCCCGGTATGGTACCCCGGGGCAAGAAGATCGAGTTGTAGACGATGAGCCTGTCAGGGGAAGGCTACCTACCGGTGATGTCTGGCGCGGCGGATATCCGGAGGATACCGACCGTTGTCGTGAGATTTGATGATATGGGCCGATCCGGACTGACGGAGCCCGAGATATTGAGACTTGAGATTACATGTGTTGTGTCGATGTTTGACACGGATTTCCATGGGTTTCATTATTCAGATTTCAGATTCTTATACATGATCTACTATGATAATAGCTAAAGATTTTTTTATACATATATATCTGGATTTCAAGATTTGTTACTTTACCTTCATGGTGCATGCATTTCATTCATATGACATAGTATTATATGAGGCACTGACACGACACGGAGTATTTGCACTTACACGTAGTATTACCCTGCTATTACTAGATGATTGGGATATTATAGTGTATTATTATTATGACCTAGGATAGCGTCGTGCATTCGATTTCTTTTCGTAGATGTCTTCTACTCACGAGTTGGCAACTCACCCCCGTTGTGCCAAATTCTTTACAGGTTCGATGTACAGGTTTCCGTGGCAGCTTGTTGGCACATCTTTTCTTCAGGGTGATTTGCACGGTAGGTTGGTTCACTTGTATCCGAACCACCATTGTACTTTTATTCATTCATTTGTATCTAGTAAGCTCCATCAACCATATTTGTATTACTTGATAAGTTTATTGGACCAGTTGTTTATTTCGACCTTAGAGTCGCGCATGTGTTATTCAGATCTGGTGGTTTTGTTTTCTTTTGAGTTTTGAGCCTCGCCTATTGGCGTTGTATATTATTGTGCTTGCTGTGGTTGTTTCCGCCTGTTGGCGTTGATGCTAGCTCCCGTTTGGGGATGCTTTTTATTGTTTATGTATATTATACTTGTTGTACCCGTTTGGGGGCCAGTTTTTACAGAGGAGACTCTGCCGAAATTTTTGGGAAAATTGCTGATGCTTTTAAACTTGTTTTCTTTTTCTTCTTCTTCTTCTTCTTCTTCTTCTATGGTTTAGATTTCTGGGCTTCGGCTTACTTAGGTTACGTGGCGCCTCTAGACGCTTCGTAATCTAAGTGCCGGTCACGTTCCGTACTTTCGGGTCGTGACAGAACGGTCGACCAAGTATCACCGGGATTTGATTGCGTGGGTTTGCCACAGGCTGTGTATCTAAAACAATAAAGTCCACAGGGAATATGAATTCCCCGACTTTAATTAACACATCCTCTAGTTCACCCCGTGGTTTGGTGATAGATCGATCTTCCATCTGGAGAGTACAATGGGCTGGTTTCAACTCTCCAATCCCTAACTGCTCGTATACTGAATAAGGAAGCAAGTTAACACTAGCGCCAAGATCGAGTAAAGCACGATTGATATTTTTACCCCCAATAGAAATAGAGATGGTAGGACAGCCAGTGTAGGGTTCCTAGGCACTCTAATGAGGTCTCACAAGGCATCAACCATGCCAATTTCAAATTTTACAAGTGCCGAGAAACTCTAATACGGATCGTTAACTAGAATTTTAGGCGAGAAGTGAAACTAGTTAACATCTTAACTAAAAGTAAGAAGCTACAACCTTTGTAGATCCGGTTCTCCACTTCCTTAGCTCCACGTAGACTTCCACTCGCTGTCCAAGTCGGATCTCGGACTCTAGCATCGGCTTCAACGGAGAAATGAACGGACTAGTCGTCGGCCACGATCCCGAAGATGATCTACGTCGAGGTTACACAAGATCAAGCTCCAACTTCACCAAGTTGTGAAACTTGTGAAGAAAACACCCTATACTACTTGGCAAGAGGTAGAGGGTGAAGAAATAGGAGGTGGGTTCACTATAGAATTGGATTTCTCACTCTTTTTCTCAAGGTGCCATTGATGGAGGCAAGGTTTTCGTCATGAAGATGAAGAAGAAGAAGAAGATAGAATATGATAAGTCTTGCAAAAATAATAATAAAATGAATACTTATCATCTTCTAACCTTGGTTAGGTGTAGAGAATAGACCATAGTTAGTGGGAATGGTCAGGGTTAAACATGAAGACAAAATGGTCACTTGGTCAAAGCTTCATGAAGCTTCAACAAGCTTCATGATAAAAAGAAACCATTTTGTTTTCTTTTATCTATTTCTCAAAAAAAAAGAAAAGATAAAAAAAATATTAAGAAAAGAAATATAAAACCCTAACCATTCACTAAACATGATTTAAGTCTTTACACAAATCCAAGTGTATATGTATCATCAAACATGATACAATCAAGTGCACAAAAGTATATCACATATACAACTTGTGAACATCAAGTGAGAAAATCCATTTAAAGTGAACCAATACTAGTTAATGCAAAGTAATATATCAAATATATAATTATACATTAAATCATTAAATCAACACTTGATTCAATGATCCGGTCATGTCGCACATAACCGACTAGTATTCAATGTATCGATTTATCGAATCAACGATTCGATAACTAGGTTATATCGCATACAACCAATCGAAACATTCATCGCGAGAATGAAATACGGTATCACATACTCGCATTATTCTCGGTCTCACACATATCTCATATGCGCTCCTATTTCTTTTCGCTTAAGCCAGGAAACCCCTGTGTAGGACTCTAAAGACTTGTCAATACGCCGGTAGCAGATGATGATCATATCAAGCACCCACAAGCCGCAAGCGGTCTGCTAAACGTAACGGCCACCCGGGTATTGAGCGATCAGAAGATCGATGAGCCAGCCCGCTCACACTCCTGTGAATCCAACCAGTAACACTTACCGTATAGTCCGGTCTGTTCGTCTGATATGTCGCATATCAAGTCTAGGGGTGGTAAACGTCAGACCCCAATAACCGATAAGTCGTGCCGATATGAGGCTCATAACGGGTCGAGAAACTACTGGTAACACTTACCAGCAAAACTCTGATCAGCCCTGGCCAGGGACTTCCCTGTTACGGCCAGTCGAGCACAGCGCAACATCAACCCCCAATACCGGGAGAGACGAAACCCCTCCTATCGCTCATTGCCTCCATGTGACTCGGGACTGTACCCAAAAACCACCGTTTTGCACGCCCTCATGGACGTGGTAAGGTGGAGATCAAAGCACAGTGGGAATCACACAAGACTCTATGACGATCTCGGGTCTACAGACTAATCTGCACAAGTGTCACCTGAGAACTGCCATCTGACGTGAGGTATAATACCATCTGGGAGTTCTCGGCGAGTCCGTCCAGTGTACCCAGTCTCCACTGAGCACCCGTATACCATCTCTGATGTCAAACACCAATGGATATGGGATCATCCATCGCCATCTCATGGGTCAAGAAGCGTATACGCTAGTCTACACTGGTATATCGATGCCCCGTCTCGATACACCCACGACTAGGGACCTTGAAGGATGTACCTATGGACTACCATGTCCCCACTAGTATGATCTGCATCATAGTCCAGGTAGTCAAGTACACATCCTAAGGGCTTTATCAACATGTAACTGTAAGACAGTTTAAAGAGACTAGTATACATGTTAAGATAAAGTGCAACCAGATAGCATACTATCATATCGAGCAAGAAAGTCATCTCTATATATGTCCAAGCATCCAATATAATATACATCATCTGTACAATACTGGTCTCTAGTGCATACATACAACTAACAGCCAGGGTCCTTACATTTCTTTGGTATTTGCTGGGTAAAAGCTGTGCTAACATTACTCGTCATGAAAACTTTTTTAGGCACTTGAGTTTTTCTCTTCCTAGTGCACAAGTCTTTAAGGATTCTTGCATAAGATGGGACTTGTTGAATAGCATCTAGGAGAGGAATTTTTACGTTAACTTGCTTAAACATTTCCACAATCTTTTCCATTTGCGGGTTAGGTCTGTTGGCCCTTAATCTATTTAGAAACGGAGCTTGATCAATAAGTTTTGGGTCCAACATTTGTGGAGAAGATTTTGGGGACGGATACGATCCCAAAATTGGAGTGGGAATCGTCTTAGATAGATTTGGCGAAGTGTTCGAGCCTTGGGGAAAACGAAGAATAGGCTCGGATGAAGGTGGGAGACTAGACGAATTAGAAGAAGAAGTAGAAGCTGGGGGATCATTGGTGTCACTAACATCATCAAATTGCTCACCCACTCGGTTATTCAGCACTTTTCCCGATCTCAACGTAGTAACGGCATTCACATTATGATTTTATGAGTGGCCAGGATTCGGTAGGGGTTGAGATGGGAGTTTCCCTTTCTCTCTCGCACTCATTGCGGCGTTCAACTGTGCAATTTTGTTTTCTATTGATTTAATACTCTCACCGTGGGAGGAGGAGTCTTTCTTTATGGTATCAATAGAAGACTTCATATCAGCCGACATTTGCATGGAATGTTTCATAAACAAATCCAAAGTTTGTGCGAGTGAAGAGTTATCAGTACCGAATAATTGTGGTGCAGAAGTGTTGGCCGGATTTTGAAAATTTTGTGACTTAAAGGGGTGCTGACTTTGTGGTTATGGTTGCTGTAGAGGAGGTCTTTTATAATTGCTTTGGAACTGATTTTGATTTTGAGGTTGGTTTTAGTTCCAAGCAAAGTTAGGATGATTCCTCTATCCTTGATTGTACGTGGAAGAATAAGGATCGTTTCTAGGTCGTTGCTGAAAAGCAGCATTAGTTTGAAACGATGCATTCATAGGACATTCTTCCGTTAAATGTGAAGGATCAGAACAACAACCACACACGGTCTTAGGAAGCATGACCTGATTTAGGGAGATTGATGAGAATTTGTTCTCAATAGCATCGAGTTTCTTCTGTATCGCTGCCATTTCGGCTTTTACTGCGATGGAAATATCGAGATGCTGAATACCTCCCCTAGTTGAAGGTGGTCTTACGCTTTCCCACTGCAAAGTGTTTTCAGCGAGATCTTCCAGATATTTCCAAGCATCGCCATCGTCTTTGGACATGAAATTGCATTGACACATTGTTTCAAGCATCTGCTTTGTCGCTGGATTAATGCCCTCATATATAATTCGGCATAAATCCCATCTTTGTATTCCATGATGAGGACATTGGACAAGCAGATCCTTGAAACGTTCAAAGCACTTCCAAAATGGTTCATTGGGAAGCTGGGTGAACTGGTTGATCTCGCTCCTAATATGGACGGTCTTATGGTTTGGGTAAAACTTCTTAAGAAATACTATTACGAATTCGTCCCAATTAGTGATAGAGTGTGCGGTAGTATTATAAATCCACTTTTCTGCCAAGTCGCACAGAGTGAATGGGAGAAGATGCAAGCGCATAGCATCCACAGTCAATTGTGAAGTACCTATCATTGCGCATACGTTTTCGAATTTAGTGATGAAAATGTATGCGTCTTCAGACTCATGCCCGTGAAATTTGGGCAACAGATTGATGTTGTGGGGTTTAATTTCAAAATTATCCTCGTTAGCTGGTGGAATAGATAGACAAGTGGGAAGTGGACCACGGATAGGATAGCATCTCTCTTGGAGAGAGATGCGCGGTGGATTCTGCGCAACTACGGGCGGTGGCAGCGTGGTGTTATAATCTGATGGAGTACCGTCCATCTCAGTTGATGTGGTGTGTGGTGGTGGAAAAGAAGATGAAGAAGCTCCGACCTCGGAGTCGATAGCAGGAACGCGGACAAGACGGGCATTAGAATCCCATTTCCAGCCAACCATGCACTAAGCGGGTTTAGCGCAAGTGGCAGCGTGCGTGTGATTTAAAATTGGTCTGTTTTCAAAAAAGTGGGACTTAAGACAAATCACACAAAAAATGCACAAACAACCCTAGAACTAAGGTTACCTAGGTCCAGTCTCTAGACCGCTCCTAGACTTCCAAAGGACAAGCCGTAGGATCAATTCTCTACCACCTCTTTACTACTCTTGTGGCCAGGTAAGTGCCAGGTAAGTAGGAGGTATCCACTATGTAAGTAGTAGGCCTAATTAAGTAACCACTTGCCTTAGATACACTTGCCTAGACACCACAAAAGTAATGCGGATAAGCGATAGATTACCCACGACCTTCCTCTATCCTTAATGAGCGCGACAGTCGTTAGAGTCTGGTCTAGATATTTTTTTAAATTAATGTAGGGTTGATGCAGATGCTCGGTTTGTGATTTGTGGGGCTTAGGAAGGGTGATGAAATCCACACCTAATCTGGATTTGGTCTTTACCCCTTAAAGTCTGTATTAAAATATAAAAAACAAAACCAATCACAAAACTTTGCAGAAAGATTTTTGAGCGGCGATATTTTGCAAAGAATCCCGCAGAAAAGATATTTTATTGGATTTGAGAGGAGAGAGAATGAGTTGAGAATCTTACCAGAGAAGTTTGAAACCCTAGATCCTCTAACCCGCCGCGCTTCCGCCGCCAATATGCACCTTCTGCCGCGGATCCGCCGCAAGAGAGAGGGATCAATTGATGAATTTTTTTCTCTCTGGCCTTTTGTACTCTTCTGGATCTCCTTGAATGTCTCTGTCTTTCTGTTTCCTCAAGTTCGTGACTCCAGATCTCCTTACAAAATTCATACAATTCGTTAAATATGCAATTTGCAGTTTTGTTTTAATTATGATATGGATCGTATAAGAATTCAACACAAATAGTAAGAAAAAAAAATTACGCATGTATCCCCGGCAACGGCGCCATTTGATGGATATGAATTTATGTGTTTGTAGTGTGTAGTTAACCGCAATCAATAACGGTGTCGCGTGTAGCTAGACCGAGATGAGTACGGGTCGTCCTCTGGGAAACGTTGAATATTTTAATCTTATTTTAGGCGTGTTGAAAAAGAAAGGAGGAAGAATTAAGAATGGTGAAGAATGGTTGTAGGATCTAGATATATGTTAAACACATATGCAAAATATAGATATAGATTAACTACGGATATAAGTTTAATATAAAAGGGGGCTTGTAGGGTTCATTAGGATTTAGTAGTCATGGATGATTAATTAAAGATTACTCTTTTTATCCTTTAATAAATTTAAAACTAGAACGACGGTGATGCATGTAGATTAGGGTTTCTGGAGGGAAAAGGGTTCCCACTCTTAACCCCTATCTCGACATGGAACTTCGTTCATATCTAGCCTTTACCAAAACAATCATTAATCTAATCTCTAATCGCGGTTGAGAATAACAATAAATTGGTAGCGCGCCCGATTAGGATGTTAATGATTCTTTTGGTAAAGTTTATAAAATTTATAGGACGTAAAAAGAGTTTAAGGATCTTCATCATCCATTAACCTACCCTAATCCTACGAACCCTAACAAGCGGAGAATTACTCGCGCATGTTGGGAGAAGAAGAGATGGAGAGAGAAATCATATTAAAACTACAAAGAAATAGAATAAGAAAAAGAACTATCTTTATTAATCAACAAAATTCATTTACACTTTATTCCCTTAGAAAATGATTACAAATGCTAGTTTACTTCTCGATCTCTTCTAAGGAGGTTGATGAACCGTTGATGATCAGCCCGGATGCGTGAGCCTGTCTTGGACTTCGTGATCTCTTCAGCTTGATGATTCTTCCAAGAGGCTCTCGGCCCTTATTTATAGTCCCAGAGCCAGAACCCTAGCTTCCTAAATTGGAAACCATCAGTTTAGATCCAACAGAAGAAATCCCAGCTGCTGACTCATCTGGCACGCGGCGGATCCGCGGCCAACAGGTGGGTTTGGCCGCGGATCCGCGGCCTTGTGGAGGGATCTTCTGTTTATTTTTTTGGGGCTTCCTCAATTATGACACGTGGCGATCTTTTGAATCTCAGGAAACTGAAAATCTTCTTATAGTTACTGCCAGACTTGATTTCTTAGTTTGCTTTCTTAATTAGGCAGGTTTTCATTAACAACTTTGATTCCCTTGATTTTAGCCCTGAAAATTCTGCACAACAACTCAACAAATAATATTAGTAGAGTTTGTTTTATTGATGTATTAATTTCAACATTAAGATTTGGTCAATGGTATTTTTGCATACATTTTCCTACCAAATGTTAATTATAATATATCAACACATGAAAATAGTATTTTTACAGATAAACCCTCATATGTATCATATATTATAATAAACACCTTTTCTAATATAGAAATAGTTGGAAAAATGTTATATTAAATATGCAGTTTTATCAACTGAACAGGGACTCTAAAGACTCGACACTACGCTGGCAGTGGGTTTAACCATAGGCCGCAAGCGGTACTAGCTGTACGTAACGGTCGCCAGGTAGATGTCGATAAGAAGGCCGATGAGGAAACCCGTCCGAACTCCTACTAAGCCTGATGTGACAATCTCCGTACAGTCCGGTCTGTTCGTCTAAGACTATCGCATATCGGGCCTAGGGCGGCGGCAAGCGTCTGTTCCCTAAAAGCGGTATAATTCATGTCGGAGTGAAGCCCATTACACCTTGAGAAGCTATTGGAAAACCTACCAGTAAATCTCTCTTGCCCTGGCTAGGGACCTTGCGTAATGGCTCTCCAAACACAGCGCGATATCAACCCCCAACACTGGGAGAGACGAATCCTATCTATCCGCCACTGCTTCCAAGTGCTTCGGGACTGCACCCAACTGCTACCTGTTTGCACGACTTAGTCGAGCCGTGGTAGGGTAGCAATCTAAGAACAGTGGGAACACACTTGAGGCGAAGGAGCAGTGTCAAGTCTACGGACTATGCTGTACTCAAATCACCTGGGAACTGTTAACTGACGACGGGTATAATACCAACCAATAGTTCCCTGTGAGTCCTGTCCGCTGTACCCGTAACCCAACGAGCACCTGCATACTATCTCCAGTACAATGTACTAATGGCTATGGGACAGACCATTTCCCCTGTTGGGACGAGAAGCGTACACACTAGTCTACTCCGGAGTATCTATGCCCTGTCTCGATAATCCTACGATTAGGGACCTGAAAAAGGATATGCTTGGAGACTACCCAGCCCCCACTAGTGTGACTGCCATCACAATGCTGGTAGTCTATGGGCTCTATCAATATGTATTCGTGATATGCTAAAAGAAACATATACACATATTAAGATAGATATAAACCAAGTAGTATACTACTATGCTGAGCAAGACTGTTAATACAACTATAAATATCGCAAGCTTCCATTAAGTAATATACAAGCTAATATGATACAATAATGGCCCCTAGGGCATATACACTAATAATCTCCCACTTGCACTAGGGCCATGTACTGGCGTATCGAATACCTATCATCTCGAATAGCCTCTTAAACTGTGTCTGAGGAAAGGCCATTGTGAATGGATCTGCAGTGTTCTCCTCTTTAGCAACTTTCCAGACCTCGATCTCCCGGCGATCTATGATCTCCCTGATCAGGTGATACCGCCTTAAGATGTGTCTGGACTTTTGATGGGACCTGGGTTCCTTCGCTAAAGCTATAGCCCTGTTGTTGTCACGATACAGAGGTATTGGATCAACAATGGATAGAACCACCTGAAGTTCTGTTAAGAACTTCTTTACCAAGACTACTTCTTTTACGGCATCAGAAGCTGCGATATACTCCGCTTCCATCGTCGAGTCAGCAATGGTGTCCTGCTTGGAACTCTTCCAGCACACCGCCCTTCCATTGAGGGTAAAGACATAACCTGACATGGACTTGGTGTCATCCTTGTCACTCTGGAAGCTGGAGTCAGCAAAAGCATCGATCTGGAGGTCTTTTCCGCCGTAAACCAAGAACATATCCTTAGTCCTTCTCAGGTATTTGAGAATGTTCTTCACTGCTATCCAGTGCTTCTCCCATGGGTCTGACTAAGACCGGCATACCATGCTTAGTGCGTAAGCTACATCCGGTCTGGTACACAACATCGCATACATTATAGAGCCTACCGCAGAAGCGTAGGGTATAACTGACATGCGATCCCTTTCCAAATCAGTCTTGGAAGACATCTCTTTGGAGAGGGTGATTCTATGATAAGCCGGTAAATTACCGCGCTTTGAATTTTCTATACTTAATTTTTTCAATATAGTGTTGATATACCTGGACTGCGAAAGTCCCAACATCCTCTTAGATCTATCACGATAGATCTGGATCCCCAGAATGTAAGAGGCATCACCCAGGTCTTTCACGGAGAACCTGTGTGATAAGAATCCTTTGACAGATTGTAGCATAGGAATATCATTTCCTATCAAGAGAATGTCATCCACGTACAAGACGAGGAATACGACAGTTCATGCTACAATCTTACTATATATACATGGTTCATCTAGATTTTTGATAAAGTCATATTCTTTGACTGTTTCATCAAAACAGATGTTCCAACTCCGCGATGCCTGCTTTAGTCCATAAATGGACTTAAGCAACTTGCACACTTTCCCGCTGCTCCCACTCTGATTGAAACCTTCTGGCTGATCCATATAGACGCACTCGTCCAAATTTCCATTTAGAAAAGCCATCTTTACGTCCATCTGCCAGATCTCATAATCATGAAAGGCAGCAATGGCAAGAAGGATCCGAATGGATTTGAGCATAGCTACTGGAGAAAAAGTTTCATCATAGTCTAAACCAGGTCTTTGACGAAAACCCTTTGCAACAAGTCTAGCCTTCTAGGTTTCCACCTGTCCATCTACACCAATCTTCCTTCTGAAGATCCACCTGCATCCTATGCCTTTTACCCTATCTGGAGCAAAGTCCAAAGTCTATACTTTGTTGGTGTACATAGACCCCATTTCGGTACGCATTGCATCCAGCCATCTTACCGAGTCGCTGCTCTGAATAGCCTGCTGGAAGCTAGTAGGTTCATCATTATCAATGACGCAATCCTCTCTATCCCCGTCTATGAGAAAACCGTAGTATCTCTCAGGCGGATGAGATGGCCTACTACTCCTGCGGAGGGGTGCGGGAATGTCCTGTTCTTATGGAACTTCTGGTTCTACCAAGCTTTCAGTAGTAGCTTGTGGTTCTGGAATTTCTTCCAGTTCTATTGTGCTTCCACTTGTTTCCTTTTCTAAAAACTGATGTTCTAGAAAATGGGCATTATGAGAAACAAAAACCTTTTGTTCCTCTGCGTAATAGAAAAAATACCCCTTGGTGTTTTTTGGATATCCCACAAACTTACACTGTACTGAGCGTGCCTCGAGTTTGTCTGCATGCTGCTTTTCAACAGAAGCTGGACATCCCCATATCTTGAGATACTGAAGATTGGGTTTCTTCCCACTCCACATCTGATATGGTGTGGTAGGCACCGTCTTGGTAGAAACTCTGTTCAAAAGATATGCAGCTAATTCTAGTGTATAACCCCAGAAAGATCGCGGTAACTCAGTATTACTCATCATGGAACGTACCATATCCAATAGGGTTTGGTTCCGTCTCTCCGATACACCGTTGTGTTGTGGAGTGTATGGAGGAGTAAGCTGAGAGAGAATTCCTTTCTCTTTTAGGTAACCCAGGAACTCGGCACTTAAGTATTCACTATCTCGATCAGATCTCAGAGTCTTGATACTTTTGTCGGTTTGGTTATCTACTTCATTCTTATATTCTCGGAATTTCTCAAAGGCATCGGATTTATGTTTCATTAAGAAAATGAATCCATACCTAGAGAAATCATCCGTAAAAGTATTGAAATAAGAAAAACCGCTTCTTGCATGTGTAGAAATTGGACCACATACATCGCTGTGTATGAGTCCTAAGAGCTCGCTCGCTCTTACTCCATGTCCAGTGAATGGAGTCTTTGTCATCTTTCCTTTGAGACATGATTGACAAGTGGCATAAGATTGATATTCGAACGGATCCAAACATTCTTCTCTATGTAACTTAGTTAACCTTGTCTCATTGATGTGACCCGGTCTACAATGCCATATGAAAGCCTGATTTATATCTGGAAACTTTCTTTTTAGTGTGTTCTGGACATTGAAAATCTGCAAATGGTTTAACACGTACATACCATTATCTAGTGTACCCGACCCAATCAAACCATGTTAAGGTGGATGTTAACAACATCGCTTACAAACGTGAAATCATAACCATCTTTTGATAACAATGATACTGATATGATATTACACGTTAAACGAGGTACATAAAAACAGTTGCGCAAAACAAAAATATGTCCACTCGTCAATCCAAGGTGATAATCACCTACGAACACAGCATCCACGCTCGCTCCGTTAGCAACCTGGAGGGTCATATCACCAACCTTCAGTACTCTACGGCTTCTCAGTGACTGCAATGAATTGCATATATGAGATCCTGATCCGGTATCTAATACCCAGGAAGTAGAGTTGATTGACAGACAATTTTCAATTACAAACACACCTGAAGCTGAAGCCACAACTTGCCTCGGGTCCTGGTTCTTGGTATTCCAAGCTTTGCAATCCTTCTTCCAATGGCCTTTCCTACGACAGTGGAAGCACTCGTCCTTTGCTACTACCGGCACCACAACCTTTGCCTTTCCTTTGACCCCCACCTTTCCAACACCACCTCTCGGTTTGGTAGCGGCCTTCTTCTTCCATCCTTTGGCCCTTGCCTTGGACCTGGAAGAGGAAGCACCACGAACAAACATAGCGGGTGTTTCCCTTGCTTTCTGCAAGACGCCCTCTGCACTCCTCAACATGTTAAGGAGTTCTGGAAGTTCAACTTCTTTACCTTGAATATTGAAATTCAAGATAAACTGGGCGTAGGTGGAAGGAAGGAACTGGAGAACCAAGTTTGTATACAGCTGGTTCTCTAATGTTGTCCCGAGATCCGTGAGCTCCTCAATGTAGCCAATCATCTTAAGGAAATGTTCCCCTACAGATGATCCGACGGCCAGCCTCGACTGAAACAAGTTCTTCGAGGTCTCGTATCTAGCTATACGAGATTGCTCTCCATACAATTCCTTGGTGTGGAGAAATATGGATTCAAGATCCATATTCTCGTGCCTCCTCTGATATTCATTATCCATAGAGGCAAGCACGATGCATTTGGCCTTTGCGCAGCCTATCTCCCAGGTCTTGTAGATTTCCTTATCCGCGACACTGGATTCTGGACCTGGGACGGCAGGGTCTTTAGTAGTAAGGACATACCCCAATTTTTCATAGGTGATTGCCATCTTGACATTCCGGAACCAATCTTTATAGTTTGGCCCTGTCAAAATATTTTTATCTAATAATAACTTAAGGCCCGTCATGTTATTGGTCGCTGCAATTAGGAGAGAGAGAAGAAAACACTTTAGCACGATACTCTTGCAAGTTTAGAGTGGTTTTTAGTTTATCTAAACAGGATGGCTCCCACTGTTTCTCTAATCCTTCCTCAAACCAAAAAGGAAGAATTAGTCAGGACTATTCTTACTGTACAATACTTGCTTAACGGTTCAGCCAGGCCGATGTCGGTACTTCGAGGGAGATTTTATGACGCTTTCACGAAGTTCCTTAATTAAATAACCTCTTTTCCTTGGGGGCGTAGTCCCGCTGACACCTTTCTTGACGCCTACTTGGTTTATAACATTGATTGTTTAAGTGAAAGAATCTCCCGATGAGTAGCATATACTCTCAGTAGGATCGGGATCCAAATATCATTGTGTGATAAATAAGAAGGAATCCTACCAAAATTATCACACTCCAAATGGTATGCAACTCTAGCAAGTTTCGGTTTCTTTAGAAACTCTCGATGTGGATTTTTGCCCCATGCTCTTATGACCTTGACGTTGGCCAAAATGTCATAAGTCACATGTCAAGTTCTACCCATCATTATCTTGTTAATTTGAACCCACCCGTACATACCCCTGACGTTGGCCAAATGGCAGTACGACTGTCCCAAACCAACTCATCTATCTATGCAACAGATGAATACCCAGCAGCTACCATACACTATGCCTTAGCGTTGGTCAAAATACATAGCTTGAATACTACTGAATACCCAAATGAAATGACGGAGGGCTACGAATGGTTTTGGCGAAACCGTGAACGTAGTGAACTTGATATAATCGAAGGAACCTGATAGCTTTTAAAAGGAGTGGTTTAAGCTCCGCAATTAAAAATCTGCTGTTTTTAAAATAACTGAGTGGTTTCTTTTAAATTGTTCCAACGATTCAACTTTGGTTTATTTTCTTTGCATTAATATAATGCGTCCCATCAATTAACCTATCATTGCAGAAAACAAGGAAAATACAACGTCCGCTTATGCCATCCGCATTTGCCACTGGGCCCCGTCATTCACCCGTTAGGTTACTTAACTAACGACAGAGCGGGGCTGGGCTAGCGCGGATGCAAAACATAAGCAACGCCTACTAGATATCATATATATATATTGTACAATCGTCAGACGCAATAATAGGCATTCCAGATCACAGATGAACATATTGGATATTCTAGGAATCCGCATTTTTTTTGAGCCTGTAATGAAAGACGGATTACATAGTCGTGATGAATAGCCAACCCCACCCTAGACCCCTACGGGTACGACAAGCTACCCGTCAAGTACCCGAAATGAAGCGGTCTCCCTCAACAATATGAGTTGGCCACTAAGCACTTCAAAGTACCCATTAGTTTGTGCACCCTACCTTGGGTCTATCCTAGGAGCAGAAAACAGTAAATAAAATAATACAACGGTGGCTACAACCTCAACCCGGTTGTGCCCCGCAAAAGAATATTACAACAATTTACAATTTACATATGAATGAAAGAAACTCTCGTCTCACATCCCCGGCTATCCATTCACGACAATCCAACAAGTTCATATTCAAAAACATAAAGCAACCATTACAGAAATGTGCAACCCCCTGCTAACCGACATATAGCAATTAGGGGTGGTTTACGAACACATTAATCACAACACAGATATAATCCAGTTAGCCAAAGTTCTTAGAATTTCGATCAAGCACCACATATGAATCTACTCCGAATAATTCTCTGTGCATATAAAACCTGAGCAGAAACAAAATATCTCAGAAAACTCAACATCAACACAGAAGAATAACTGAGCAAATTTGGGTTGACTCGGTGTCAACTCGGTCGCGGATCCGCGGCGGATCGCTTGGATCGGCCACGGTTCCGCGGATGTTTAGACGAGTCACGATCCCAAATTTCTTCATAATTCTTAAAAAACCCTGCTTGTATTTTTAAAGGTCCCTGAAAAATTTTTAGACCCCAATTTAAAATCGGCAGAAACTAGGTGAAAATGTCATTTTTTCGGGATTAAATCGCGATCGAATTTCTAAAGACTTTGCTAATATGTTAGTTATGGTTTAGCTAGGCTCTGATACCACTGTAAGTTGATGTTACTGTGGGGTTCCTAGGCACCCTAATGAGGTCTCACAAGGCATCGAACATGCCAATTTCAAATTATCTAGGTGCCGAGAAACCCTAATACGGACCGTTGGCTAGAAATCTAGGCGAAAAGATAACTAGTTAACAATTAACTAATGGGAAAACGGAAATACAACCTTTGTAGATCCGGTGCTCCACCTCCATAGCTCCGCAACGAAGTCATCTCCGCTGTCCTAAAGGAATCCGGGCTCTAGAGTCGGCTTCGTCGGAGAAAAAGCGAGCTAGGTCGTCGATGTCCATGCCGAAGATGATCTACGTCGAGGCATCGCTAAATCAAGCTCCACCTTCACCAAGCCCTAAAAACTTGTGAAGGAAACACACTCTACTACTTGGCAAGAGGTAGAGGATGAAGAAATAGGAAGTGGGTAGACTTTAGAATTGGATTTCTCACTCATATGCTCAATATGCCATTGATGAAGACAATCTTCTTCATGAAGAAGAAGAAGAGCAAGAAGAAGATAAATATTATGATAAGAATTAAAATAAAAGGAAAAATCCATTCTTATCATAATTCTCACCATGGTTAGGTGTAGAGAATTAACTTGAGTTAATAGAAGTGGTTAGGGTTAAGCATGAGACAAAATGGTCAAAGTCTTCATGAAGATTCATGAATGGTCAAAAGAAAGCAACCATTTTCCTCATTATCTTTTCATTTATTCATTTATCAAAAATAAATAGATAATTAAATAAGATAAATGAATAACAAATAATAAACCCTAACCATTCCTTTAACCAAGGTTTAATTCTTTATACTTAACCATTTTTGCATGCCCCATCAAATATGATACAAGCAAGTGCACAAATCATATCGCATATGCAATGCGCACACCCGAGTGAGAAAATCCATTTAAAGTGAACCGATACTAGTTAATGCAAAGCAATATATCAAATATATTTTTATGCATTAAATCATTAAATCAACACTTGATTTAACGATCCGGTCATATCGCATATAACCGACTAGTATCCAATGTATCGGCTTATCGAATCAACGCTTGAATCGATAACTAGGTTATATCGCAAACAACCATTCGACGCATTGATCGCGAGAATGAAATACGGTATCACATACACGCATTATTCTCGGTCCCGTACATATCTCATATGCGCTCCTATTTCGTTTCGCTTGAGCCAGGAAACCTCTGTGTAGGACTCTAAAGACTCGTCAATACGCCGGCAGCGGATGATGATCATATCAAACATCCACAAGCCGCAAGCGGTCTGCTAAACGTAACGGCCACCCAGGTATTGAGCGATCTGAAGATCGACGAGCAAGCCCGCTCATACTCCAGTGAATCCAACCAGTAACACTACCGTACAGTCCGGTCTGATCGTCTGATATGTCGCATATCTCGCCTAGGGGTGGTAAACGTCAGACCCCAATAGCTCGATAAGTCGTGTCGATATGAGGTCTATAACTGTTCGAGAAACTACTGGTAACACTTACCAGTAAATCTCAGCAACCCTGGCCAGGGATTTCCTGTTATAGCCAATCGAACACAGCGCAACATCAACCCCCTATACCGGGAGAGACGAATCCCCTCCTATCGCTCATTGCCTCCATGTGACTCGGGACTGTACCCAAAAACCACTGTTTTGCACGCCCTCTTGGACGTGGTAAGATGGAAATCAAAGCACAGTGGGAACCACACGAGACTCTATGACGATCTTGGGTCAACAGACTACTCTGTACCAGTGTCACCAGAGAACTGCCATCTGACGTGAGGTATAATACCATCTGGGAGTTCTCGGCGAGTCCGTCCAGTGTACCCAGTCTCTACTGAGCACCCGTATATCATCTCTGATGTCAAACACCAATGGATATGGGATCATCCATCGCCCATCTGTATGGGTCGAGAAGGTATACGCTAGTCTACTCTGGTATATCGATGCCCCGTCTCGATACACCCACGACTAGGGACTTTGAAGGATGTACTTATGGACTACCATGTCCCCACTAGTATGATCCGCATCATAGTCCAGGTAGTCAAGCACACATCCTAAGGGCTTTACCAACATGTAACAGAGAGACAATCAGCATACACGTTAAGGTAAAGATCAACCAGATAGCATACTATCATGTCGAGCAAGAAAGTCCTCCATATATATGTCCCAGCATCCACTACAATATACATCCTATGTACAGTAATGGCCTCTAGGGCATACATATAACTAACAATCTCCCACTTGCACTAGGGCCATCTGTAGCAGTGGTTGCAGTATCTCATACTCAACCATCCCATGAAAGTCTCTCTCTGGGAACAGGCCTTTGTGAGTGGATCCGCTGTGTTGTCCTCTGAGTCTACTCTCCTAACCTCGATCTCCTTGGAGATCAACTATCTCCATGATCAGGCGATACTGCCTTAGAATAATTCTGGATCACTGATGGGACCGGCGTTCCTTGGCATAAGCCACAACTCCATTGTCACACAATGGGAGGAACATAGTTCATCTTATGAACCAATATACACCCAAACAGCCTCTTTGGTAGCATCTTAAGTAGCGATGTATCGTGCCTTTATCGTCTAGTATGTCACGGTATCTAGCTTGGAACTCTTCCAACATACCGTCCCTTTACTGAGGGTAAAGACAATGCATGTGACTGACATTCAGTCGTCCTTATCACCCTGGAACCCTTCCAGTGATTCTCCCCAGGATCGGTTGATACCATCTCACTACAACTAGTGAGAATCCTAACATCCAATTAAATCTATCTCATAGATCCAAAACCCAGGATTTAGGAGGTATCACTTTGATCCTTTATGGAGAATCATTGTGATAAGCGGAGATTGATCGAGCGTAGCATAGGAAACTCCTTCCCTATCAAGAGTATGTCATCCACGTACTCTACGAGGATCGTCACCATACTCCCTACTACCTTCTTGTTTATACAAGGTTCATCTACCATTTTGATGACGTCAAACTCTTTGACTGCTTCATCAAAACAGATGTTCCAACTCCGCGATGCCTGCTTTATCCTATAAAGCATCTTGCACACGTTTCCGCTGCTCCCACTGTCTACGAAGCCCTCTGGCTGTGTACTTATAGACGTTCTCTTCTAAAACATCATTTAGAAAAGCAGTCATGGCACCCAACCGCCAGATATCGTAGTCATGGTATGTAGCCGTGGCAAGTAGGATCTGGATGGACTTAAGCATAGTTGCTTGAAAAGGTTTCATCATTATCCACACCTGGTCAATGATGCAAACTTTAACAAGTCTAGCTTTGAAAGTCTCAACTTTTCCATCTACACCAAGTAATCTTCTCAAGATATACTTGCTCCTGATGGGGATTTAACCCTTCAGATATAGCAACCAAAGTCCATACTTTGTTGGTGTATAAGGATTCCATCTCAGATCGCTAAGCATCCAGCCATTCTTATAGAGTCTTACTCCTGATGGCCAGCTCGAAACTAGTTGGGTCATCATCTCATGATGCAATCCTCTCTCCCACTGTCATAGAGAAACCGAAGTATCTCTCAGGTGGGTGAGGAACCCTACTAGATCGGCGGAGAGGCTGAGGTTCATTGGAATCTACTGAATCCTTTGGCTCTATCAAATCATCTGCTGTAGTTTGTATAGCTGGAACCTTTCCAGTTCTACATTACAGACCTTGCCTCGAGCTTGTCCGGATTTTGCTTTTAGACATAGGCCGGTCAACCCCAAATCATAACTATCTTAAGAGATGGGCTCTTCCCTTTCCATATCACATATGAAGTGGTAGGCATTGATTTGATTCGAACCCTATTCAATAGGTATGCAACTTCTCAAGTGCATAACACCCAAAAGGAAACAGGTAAATCAGTAGTACTCATCATAGAGCACACCTTATCATATAGGGTGTGATTGCTCCGCCCCGATATACCATCGTGCTATGGTGTATACAGAGGAGTAATGCTGAGAGAGAATCTCATTCTCCTTTAGAATAGTCCAGGAATTCCATGCACAAGTATTCTCCTCCCTGATCTCATCATAGGACATAATACTTATACCCGTATTTTGGTTCTCTACTTCTAACTTATATTCTGTGAATATCTCAAAAGGTTCGGACTTATGCTTCAACAGGAACATATGACTGAATCTTGAGAGATTATCAGAGAATATAACGAAGTAAAAGGAACCTGTCCTGGCATTTGTAGACTGGGGACCTACATACATCAACATGTATCATCCTAAGAGTTTACTAACTCTTTCTCTGTTTCCAGTAAACGGAGCTATGGTCATCATATCTTTGTGACATGACTGGCGAGTTTCACAAGATGTAAATTCAAACTAATTTAAATATGCATCTTTATGTAACTCTAGCTAGTCGGGTCACATTGATCTGACCTAGTCTACAATACCTCAAGAAGGATTCGTTCATTTCTGAACTCTTCCACTTGTGTGTGTTCTGTATACTAAGAACTGTAGTTTGACTTAGAACATCAACGCTTTTAGATAACGTGCCTGAACCGATCAACTTTTGATATAGGAAATATTCAAAACATTATCCAACAATACAAAATTATATCCTTTCTTTACTAATAAAGAGACTGATATGATTTTGTATATCAGGTTCGGTATCTAATAACATTCGTTCAGAATCAATGTATTGGTAATACAGGGTGACAGTGACCAACAGACTTGGCTGCAACTCTTGCCCCGTTTTCTGCCTCATGAAACTTATCACCCGTTCTCAGTTCTCTACCTTTCTGTAGCCCTATGTAACAGATTACATATCTGGGATCCTGATCTAGTATCACATACCCAGGACGTAGAGGATACAGAGAAACAGTTCTGTATAATGAACACACCCGAAGATGATGCATCAGCATGCACTCTCTTCGTTTGGGCGGCACGGGAATTCTGGTAATCCCCTATTTCCTGCTCTGTCTTATAACAATTATAAGTTGGAGCGGGACCAACGTTCCCCAGCTCAGTATAACAAGCGGGTTCGGTCAAATATCCGTATTATTATCTTGATTAAGGCGTGATATGGTCGCTACCTGGAGAGAGAGAGAAGAAAACACTCAGCGTGCGCTCTGTCAAGAATAGATTGGTTATTATTTTATCTAATCAGGATGGCTCCCACTGCTTTTTATCAAATATTCCTTCAAACCCTAAAAGGAAAGACTAGCCGGGATTAAATTACACACTACAAGTTCGCCAATCTTTCAGCCAGGACAGTGTCGGTACTTTGAGGGAGGTCCCCCGTGCTTTCGCACGAACCTAATTAACGTAAACCTCGTTTTCCCAGAGGCGTAACCCCGTTGACACCTTTCTAGACACCTACTTGATCGGCTAATTGTAATGTATAAAACTCTCCCAGGAGTAACTCTTACTCGCAGCGGGTATCGGGATCCAACTATCTCATAGAAGGTATGCAATCTCATTGCAAATTTCAACACTTGAAATTCCCGATAATATTTTGCCCCTAGCAACTTATGACCTTGGCTAAGGTCAACAAATCATAAGTGCTAGCCAAGTTCAACCCGTCATTTCCCGATTGAATTAAACCCACCCGCACGACCCTTGGCTAAGGTCAACAAAGTCGCACGACTACCCTAACTCAATCGCATCATATGCTTATACAGATAAGCACTAATCAGCTACCGCACACTACGCCTTGGCTAAGGTCAACAAACGTAGCACGAATACTAACCAGTACTTATCTGAAATGACGGAGGGCTACGACTGGTTTTTCTGAAAACCTATTGCGTAATGAACTTGATATCGTCGTAGAATCAAATGAATTTTAAAAATGGAGTGTTTTTGAGGCTTTTCTAGTTTTGCTAAAGGAGTCACTCCCGGTGAAGGGATCGTCGGTCCTTTCCTCGTTGAATGAGGTGCGGGATATATCATATATATCACTGTGCAAAGCAAAAACTCTTAAAAGAAATCAAAAGACAAACCGAGGGCGTAGCATCGACCAGTTATTGCTAAAGGAGTCACTCCCGGTGAAGGGATCTCGGTCCTTTCCTCATCGAATAAGGTGCAGGATATATCACATATACCGCTATGCAAAGCAAGAACTGTAGCTACCTGTTTTATTTTGAAATTCGATTCTACAACATCTTAGGTTTCTTTTTATTTCATTAATCACATTAATGAAGTCCCATCATTTAATTACCTAAACATCACAGATAAATACGACGTACACTTATGCCATCCGCATTCGCCTCGATGTCCCCTCGTGCACCGTTAGGTTAGGTAACTAACGGCAGAGTGGGGCAGGGCTAGCGCGGGTGTAAAACATAAGTAACGTCTATATAATATATCATATATACTATATACTGTTTCTATCACAGAACATCACAAGATCACATCACAGATATCGCAGCAGAAGAAACATATGAAATATTGGATATACTAGGACGTCCGTGTTTTCAATACGAGCCAGTATAAAACACGGATTCCACGGTCGCGATGAATAGCCAAACCCACACCCCTAGACCCCTACGAGAGCGGCAAGCAACCCTACCAATTCTAGAGTTAGGAGAACCGGACTCGACTCCTCGAGTTGGTCTCCCACTGGACTCCAGAACCCGGTTACTTGTGCTCCCCTCCTTGGGTCTATCCTAGTGCGGAAAAGTAAATAATATACAAACGGTGACATCTTCCGCAACCTGGAAGCGCCCCAATAAAAGAATATTACATACAAGTTTTTACATGAATGAAAATGAAAAACACTCATCTCACATAAAAACCCCCGGCTATTCAAACACGACGATCCAATATAACATATCCAGCAACACATAACATCACATGTCATCAACGTAAGTAAATATGCGCATCCCAATTGTCGTTGACATATAGCAACGAAACCGGCGATATCACATATTACACTTACGGTCACAGAAAAGAAAGTGTAAAACTACAACAGTTGGAATCCGCAACCACCTCAGACATCACACGCCTGACCAAATGAATTAGTTAGACATCGCATGCCTAACAATTATAAACCCCGCTTTTTAGTCTCAAAATCGAAAACTCTTTTCAATATCAAGTCGGGAAATTCAACAAGATTCCCGACATCCTGATCGAATGCTCGTCGCAAACTTCAGTAGGCGGCCGCACCCCTGATACCGTCGACGAAGTGCACCAAGGCGGAACACCGCTGCCACGAGCACCCGAACGGATGCTTTCGGCGACGGGGTTCTCCTACAGTCACTTGGTCGGGGCTATGGAGTGAGGCTGTCTATTAAGTTTACCCGGCAAGTATCCGCGTACGCTACGTGATTGCGACGGACTTTTGATCACATCAAAATTCCGTGGCAACCGATCAATCGAGACTAAAGTGCTATGTTTATAACATTCATTCAGTTATCTCATAACTTTTTGTGAATTCCAATTATTGTATCCCATTCCAGATAAATAGAAAATGTTAAACTTTTCGATCGAACATTCTAACACCCAAGTTTTCCCGATACAGATCAACACATGAAACTAGTCTAACAACATTCAGTTCGTACCTCAGTACCAACGGTCCAGCCGTAGAAGGGTCAAGCCAACGCCTCACATGTGGCACGCCGTACTGCCCCAAGCCCGAAGGTTCAAAGGGTAGTTCAAGACGGTCACATAATCGAGTTAAGGTTTGTTGTCTTCTAGAGGGACCATCGTGTTACTTGCACTACTTAGAACGTGATTAAACTACAGAAATATCCAACACTTGGAAATTTCCCGACAGGGGAAAAATTGGGTATTTATATCCGGTCGAACTTTTTAACATATTCTAAAATTTATCCGGAAAGCCAAATAGACAAAATTTGATACCCCGATCGAAACACCGAATCCCCAAAACAACTGCAGAAAATTCAACTCTTGAAAAAGTATTAAAAATTCCCAGAAAATCCAACATAAAATAATATGAGTTACTGTGCAGATCTTGGAGGATGACGTCATCACCTAGCCGCGGAACCGCCGCAGAAGCTGGGCTTCTGCCGCTGTTCCGCACTCTGTTTGATGAATTATTCACCTGAGTTTGCACAGTAATTCTTATAATTATTTATTGAATTTTTTAGGCATTTTTAATACACAAAAATCCGCATTCTCGGAAAAAGTACAGAGAGCATATTTGTTTTGGGGTTCCGGGTTCGTTCGGACTTCGAATTCTGTCTGGACTTCGCCTAAGGCTCTAGCTAGGCTCTGATACCACTGTAGGGTTCCTAGGCACCCTAATGAGGTCTCACAAGGCATCGAACATGCCAATTTCAAATTATCTAGGTGCCGAGAAACCCTAATACGGACCGTTGGCTTGAAATCTAGGCGAAAAGATAACTAGTTAACAATTAACTAATGGGAAAACGGAAATACAACCTTTGTAGATCTGGTGCTCCACCTCCATAACTCCGCAACGAAGTCATCTCCGCTGTCCAAAAGGAATCCGGGCTCTAGAGTCGGCTTCGTCGGAGAAAAAGCGAGCTAGGTCGTCGATGTCCATGCCGAAGATGATCTACGTCGAGGCATCGCTAAATCAAGCTCCACCTTCACCAAGCCCTAAAAACTTGTGAAGGAAACACACTCTACTACTTGGCAAGAGGTAGAGGATGAAGAAATAGGAAGTGGGTAGACTTTAGAATTGGATTTCTCACTCATATGCTCAATATGCCATTGATGAAGACAAGCTTCTTCATGAAGAAGAAGAAGAGCAAGAAGAAGATAAATATTATGATAAGAATTAAAATAAAAGGAAAAATCCATTCTTATCATAATTCTCACCATGGTTAGGTGTAGAGAATTAACTTGAGTTAATAGAAGTGGTTAGGGTTAAGCATGAGACAAAATGGTCAAAGTCTTCATGAAGATTCATGAATGGTCAAAAGAATGCAACCATTTTCCTCATTATCTTTTCATTTATTCATTTATCAAAAATAAATAGATAATTAAATAAGATAAATGAATAACAAATAATAAACCCTAACCATTCCTTTAACCAAGGTTTAATTCTTTATACTTAACCATTTTTGCATGCACCATCAAATATGATACAAGCAAGTGCACAAATCATATCGCATATGCAATGCGCACACCCGAGTGAGAAAATCCATTTAAAGTGAACCGATACTAGTTAATGCAAAGCAATATATCAAATATATTTTTATGCATTAAATCATTAAATCAACACTTGATTTAACGATCCGGTCATATCGCATATAACCGACTAGTATCCAATGTATCGGCTTATCGAATCAACGCTTGAATCGATAACTAGGTTATATCGCAAACAACCATTCGACGCATTGATCGCGAGAATGAAATACGGTATCACATACACGCATTATTCTCGGTCCCGCACATATCTCATATGCGCTCCTATTTCATTTCGCTTGAGCCAGGAAACCTCTGTGTAGGACTCTAAAGACTCGTCAATACGCCGGCAGCGGATGATGATCATATCAAACATCCACAAGCCGCAAGCGGTCTGCTAAACGTAACGGCCACCCGGGTAATGAGCGATCTGAAGATCGACGAGCAAGCCCGCTCACACTCCAGTGAATCCAACCAGTAACACTACCGTACAGTCCGGTCTGATCGTCTGATATGTCGCATATCTCGCCTAGGGGTGGTAAACGTCAGACCCCAATAGCTCGATAAGTCGTGTCGATATGAGGTCTATAACTGTTCGAGAAACTACTGGTAACACTTACCAGTAAATCTCAGCAACCCTGGCCAGGGATTTCCTGTTATAGCCAATCGAACACAGCGCAACATCAACCCCCTATACCGGGAGAGACGAATCCCCTCCTATCGCTCATTGCCTCCATGTGACTCGGGACTGTACCCAAAAACCACCGTTTTGCACGCCCTCTTGGACGTGGTAAGATGGAAATCAAAGCACAGTGGGAACCACACGAGACTCTATGACGATCTCGGGTCAACAGACTACTCTGTACCAGTGTCACCAGAGAACTGCCATCTTACGTGAGGTATAATACCATCTGGGAGTTCTCGGCGAGTCCGTCCAGTGTACCCAGTCTCTACTGAGCACCCGTATATCATCTCTGATGTCAAACACCAACGGATATGGGATCATCCATCGCCCATCTGTATGGGTCGAGAAGGTATACGCTAGTCTACTCTGGTATATCGATGCCCCGTCTCGATACACCCACGACTAGGGACTTTGAAGGATGTACTTATGGACTACCATGTCCCCACTAGTATGATCCGCATCATAGTCCAGGTAGTCAAGCACACATCCTAAGGGCTTTACCAACATGTAACAGAGAGACAATCAGCATACACGTTAAGGTAAAGATCAACCAGATAGCATACTATCATGTCGAGCAAGAAAGTCCTCCATATATATGTCCCAGCATCCACTACAATATACATCCTATGTACAGTAATGGCCTCTAGGGCATACATATAACTAACAGTTACGCACCCCACGAGATGCGGGGAGGCGGAATAGGTAAAACAATCATTTTGTTCAAAGTAACATCGACTATCAAACGGATCTTTGCTAAATCCTAACTAACAAACTATCTAGAAGTAGTTAACTACTATGATAGATGATTATACCTCAAGATACTAGTCCTTCTTGTTCTTGTTGTTCACCTCCTCGTCGGCCTCCTTGATGTAATAGAAGATCCACCCGAGAGTTCCTTCTTCAAGTTTTAACCTCTAACTTGAGGTAACTAAGTGGCTAGGATTGCTAATCCAAGTGACCTAGAGGATATAGATATTGATTAAGGATCAATTAGTCTTGCTAACCCTAGGGTTCTCAACACATGAGAGGATTAGGGTTAGGATGAAGAAGATGAGAGCTTGAGGAGAGAGAATGTGTATGCGATAATGAATTGAACTTGAGTCATTTGGATAATATCATGAAGCATGAAAATATCTAAACAATAAAATATTAAAACATCAACCATTCTTCATTAATTACCTTGAGGTGAATCACCTCATGACTCATGGTGCAATTAGTGAAAATTACACATCACCTCTCCACCTCATTAAGTTTAATTCACAAATGAATTAAAACTAACTCATGGTGCAATTAGTGAAAATTACACATCACCTCTCCACCTCATTAAGTTTAATTCACAAATTAATTAAAACTAAATGAGTCATCATTCTTCTAGAAACTTCTTGACTAATTACGAGAATGCCCCTCCCATCCGTATTCACGAAAAACACGAATATACTGAGACTGCATAAATCCAATAATCCAATACTAGAAACTGGATTAAACCAAAGCCTGCTAGTATAAACTGTCTGAATATCATACGTGCATAAGTACACGTATATGTCTGAATCCTGTCATAAAACCATACGACCTCTATATCATTTTGCCGGAAGCAGGGAAACCCTCTGTGTGGGACTCTAAAGACTCGACATTATGCTGGCAGTGGGTTTAACTATAGGCCGCGAGCGATACTAGCTATACGTAATGGTCCCCAGGTAGATGTCATAAGAAGGCCGATGAGTAAACCCATCCGAACTCCTACTGAGCCTAATATGACAATCTCCGTACAGTCCGGTCTGTTCGTCTAAGACTATCGCATATCGGGCCTAGGGGGCGACAAGCGTCAGTCCCCTAAAAATGGTATAAGTCGTGTCGGAGTGAAGTCCATTACACCTTGAGAAGCTACTGGAAAACCTACCAGTAAATCTCGCTTGCCCTGGCTAGGGACCTTGCGTAATGGCTATCTAAACACAGCGCGATATCAACACCCAACACCGGGAGAGACGATTCCTATCTAACCGCCACTGCCTCCAAGTGCTTCGGGACTGCACCCAACTGCTACCTGTTTGCATGACTGAGTTGAGCCGTTGTAGGGTAGCAATCTAAGAACAATGGGAATACACTCGAGGCAAAGCAACAGTGTCAAGTCTACGGACTATGCTGTACTCATGTCACCTGGGAACTGTTAACTAACGACGGATATAATACCAACCAACAGTTCCCTGCGAGTCCTGTCCGGTGTACCCGTAAACCAACGAGCACTTGCATACTATCTCCAGTACAATGTACTAATGGCTGTGGGACAGACCATTTCCCCTGCTGGGACGAGAAGTGTACACACTAGTCTACTCCGGAGTATCGATGCCCTGTCTCGATAATCATACGACTAGGGACCTAAAAAAGGATGTGCTTAGAGACTACCCAGCACCCACTAGTTTGACTGCCATCACAACGTGGGTAGTCAAGCAAGATCTTATGGGTTCTGTCAATATGTATTCGAGATATGCTAAAAGAAACATATACACATATTAAGATAGATATAAACTAAGTAGCATACTACTATGTTGAGCAAGACTGTTAATACAACTGTGAATATCCCAAGCTTCCATTAAGTAATATACAAGTTAGTATGATACAATAATGGCCCCTAGGGCATATACACTAACACTCTTGACACCTCTAGACTCCACTTCGAGTTGAACAAACCTCCTCGTAGATCTTCGTGTCGAAGATGATCCACCCGAAGCTCACCAGGTCAAACTATCTCTTCACTAAACACTTTGGTGAAGATAACACACTATACTTGATAGCTAGTTAAGTGTGCAGGGTTACTAGGCACATGCACAAGGGTCTATAAGGCATCAACCATACCCGATTTAAAATTTAGCCATACCGAACAACCCTAAACCAAGATCTTAGACTAGAGATTAGGCGAAACAAAGCATGTTAAACACTTTAACATCTAAGAGTTAGGGATTACAACCTTTGTAGTCCGGTCCTTCACTTCATAGGCTCCGTGTTGTGATCCCTTCGCCGCGATCATCAAGTTTCGGATTCTCGAGAGGCTCCACGAAGAGAAAGATGCAAGCTTGCTTCCAATCTTCGATAACAAAGATGATCTACCTTGAAGTTTCATTAACACAAGTTCTCACTCACTAAATGAAGTGAACACCCTAATCTAAATGGCTAGGATAGATTAGGATGATGGAGTAGGATTTTAGCTCTTATTTGTTTTCTTAATCTCACTCATTTTCATCACATAAGAAAAACCTAGAAAGCTTTTCAAAAGTTCAAGGAAGAAGAAGAAGAATAGTAATCCTTTTGTAATGAATAATGAAAGTGGTCCTATCATTACCAAAGCAACCATGGTTAAGTCAAGAAAAGACTTAACCATTGTAGAGATCTAACCATGGTTAAGGGTGTGGGTTGGGTTAAGTAAATACCTTGCAAAATATATTTGCAAAAACAAAAAGGAAACCTTCTAGAAGGTTCAAGAAAGAACTAACCCAAATCAAACCCTAACCTTGTTTAATCTCCACTAAACATGTTGCATTAGTAATCATATCATGTTACAATATTATATATCACATATACAATATTTATTGTAACAAAATAAAATAATACAATTAACATATATCGCATATATATCAATGTACTACCCGAGTGAGAAAAAGAATCTTTTAGTGAGCTTATATCAGTTAATGTAATTTAATATATCAAATATATAATTATACATTAAATTATCGAATCAACACTTGATCCGATAATCCAGCTATTTCACAAATAACCGACTAATATAATCTGTATCAGTTCATCGAATCAACACTTGATCCGATGACCCGGCTATATCACATATACCTGGCCGATATCTCATATCACGAGAATCTAATACGGTATCACATGCACGTATTGTTCTCGGTCCCGCACATATCACATATGTGCTCCTACTCCGTTTTGCCTGAGCCAAGAAACCTCTGTGTAGGACTCTAAAGAATCATCAATACGCCGGCAGTCGGTGATGATCATATCAAACACCCACAAACTGCAAGCGGTCAGCTAAACGTAATAGCAACCCAGGTATTGAGCGCTCAGAAGATCAACAAGCAAGCCTGTACATTCTCCTGTGAATCCAGTCAGTAACACTCCCGTACAGTCCGGTCTCTCCGTCTGATATGTCGCATATCTCGCCTAGGGGTGGTAAACGTCAGACCCTAGTAGCTTGATAAGTCATGTTGATATGAGGTCTATAACAGTTCGAGAAACTACTGATAACACTTACCAGTAAATCTCAGCAACCCTGGCCAGGGATTTCCAGTTATAGCCAATCGAACACAGCACAACATCAACTCCTTATACCGGGAGAGACGAATCCTCTCCTATCGCTCAAAAGCCACCTTTTTGCACGCCCTCTTCGACGTGGTATGATGGAAATCAAAGCACAGTGGGAATCACACAAGACTCTATGACGATCTCGGGTCTACAGACTAACCTATACCAGTGTCACCGGAGAACTGCCATCTGACGTGAGGTATAATACCATCTGGGAGTTCTCGGCGAGTCCGTCCAGTGTACCCAGTCTCTACTGAGCACCCGTACACCATCCTTGATGTCAAACACAGATGGATATGGGATCTTCCATCGCCCATCATATGGGTCAAGATGCGTATACGCTAGTCTACTCTGGTGTATCGATGCCCTGTCTCGATACACCCTCTACTAGGAACAGTTATAGGATGTACTCGTCGACTACCTTGGTGTAACGCTTCGAAAATCGTTTAGGCAGTTTTTCGGTAATCGGCTAAATTAACAGTCTTTTCCGTAAAAAGTCAAAATAGGTATTTTTCATTATACACCTAATTATACAAAATTTAGATAAGATATTACTATAAATTGGTCACTAAAATGCCACTTAAAATTTTCTAGTTAATTAAAAAATTTCCCTTAATTAATTATTTTTAATATTATTTTAAGCTTTTAAAAATACATTTAATTAGTGATAAATACAAATTTAATTGGGTAAATTACATAATTAGGAACCATAATAAACTAAAATTTAGTGTAATAAAAATTTTGACAAACCATTTCATGTTTGGTTGTTTTGGTAAAAGGGGTTGGAAAATTGAAAAGAAAAAGGGTTTTTTTTGAAAAACTTTGATGTAACATGCATTAATTGACTTGGATGATATTTTCTTTGTGGAAATTTCCACACATTCTCTCATTTCCCCACCTCCCAACCTCTAGCCGAGACCCCCTCCTTCTGCACCTATTTTTTTCTCCATTTCCTTGCTTCTAAAATCAACAAAAAATCAACAAAATCCATAAAAATTCACATTTTTCCTTCACAAATTCAAACCAAAACCCTAAGCCATCCCTTCCCTAACCCTAATTTGTTTGAAAAGTGAAGAAAAGAGGTGTCTTTGAGGCTAGTGCAAGCTAGGAATCAACACTTGGGAGGTATAAATCCTAATCTAGTTGTTAATTGTTGTTTAATTTGCTAGATTTAGTAGTTTTAGTGTGTAATTTGGTTATGAATTCTTGTTTAGGAAATTCTAGTAAAGGTTTGGTGTTGTAATTAGGGTTTGTATCATGGTTGATGGGTTTAAGTTAGGGTTTTGGCTATCTAGTTTGTTAGAATGGTTGTTTGTGCGATGTAGCGATCGCTACACCGTTAAATCGCGATAATTGCATCGATATTTCTATGCTAATGCTTACTAGATTTTTATGAATATTAGGAGGTGATATAATTGTGTTATATTGGCGATATAATTAGCATCTCATATGACTTTTAGTGTGTGCGAATGTGGGGTTTTGTCTAGTCGGGTTTTATTTTTGACGATTGCCACAAAACGGCGATTTTAGTTAAGGTTTTAGCGATTTTCGTGTGTTTTCCGCGCACCGAGTGCATGTTATGTTTAATTTGAGAGCGTCGATCTTTTCATATTGTGAGTTGCATCATTTCAAAAATCTGTAATCTTATATTGTGTGTTATGCAATTCTAGGATCAGTCACGGAAACATCGGACGCGGCGAGCAAAGGCAAGGCGGTGGTCGGATCGGATTAGCGGGGCTTTCAGGTGAGTAGATGTATTCATCTATGGGGGAATCGTCTGGATGGAGCGAGGCGCCCCTAGTCAGGATTACTTTATTTCTTGCAAGATTTGCATTGTTAGTTAGCTAACCCCCCTCATTCACATTGCATACCCTTACAGCAAATCGTCTGCTAGATTGCATGATATTCATATACACATGTGCGATATCACTTCGTAGGATACGAACACCATTACCATTGGCTCCTGTTGCACGTGCACTATTCATGTGACACACACGCCTTTGATAATTGCCATGCCATGTGCACCATAGAACCTGTTTAGCTTAGTATCGCCACTTGCATCATACATGATATATGAAATCGCATAGCATGTATATACCTCGCATCATCATCATACTTACATAGATTTCTAGCCACAAATTATATCGCATACCTTGATATCATAGACATTTATCATATACCACATGTTGAGTATTATGATTTTCTTGAGGATTTCAGTATTGCTGCGATTTCTGGATTTTGGGGAAAACCGCAAGAATTTAACAAAAGCTTATAATTATCATTTTTTTAAAACAAAGTTGCGGTTTTCTCGTGATGTATGTGTCGTCCACCATGAGTTTTCATGTTTTCTGTTGGATTTCGAGACCCGATTCTAGGAGTGGATGAACCGTCTTGGGTACATGGTGGGCCCGGTATGGTACCCCGGGGCAAGAAAATCGAGTTGTAGACGATGAGCCTGGCAGGGGAAGACTACCTTCCGGTGATGTCTGGCGCGGCGGATATCCAGAGGATATCGACCGTTGTCGTGAGATTTGATGATATGGGCCGATCCGGACTGACGAAGCCTGATGTATTGAGACATTGATACAGTGAGACATTGAGACAGATGTGTTTTCATATTTGGTGTCGATGCTTGACACAGGTTTCAGATGATTTCTTGATGGTATTTAGTTATTATACAAATATTCCTTTTTCTAAAGTTAAGAATGCAGAACTCATAGCATTTAAAACACTTAAAGATTTAGTATTGACATTGCATACATGTGCATGCATACTAGAGGTATTACATCACATCTGGACATACATGCTGTGACGCATTTGTGTGCATTCTTACGATAGCCTTACTAGATGTTATATTCTACTCACGAGCTGGCAACTCACCCCCGTTGTGCCACAGTGTCTTGCAGGTCGGACTCGTCAGCCTATTAGCGGAGGCTTATCTTATTATTGACTTCTTTTGCTCAGACTCGCGACATTGCTCGTAGGTAGGTTGCGAGAGCACTTTTATCTCTTTTTGTACTATTTTTGTATCTAGTATTCTCCATCTACCAATTCTTATGTGTATTTGCGACCTAGTGATGAGACTGAGAGATTTGTGTATATGTAGTTTCTTTTGGTCGAGCTCACTTGAGCCGACGTTGTGTTTTCTTGTATTTTGCATTTCTTTATGCTCTTTTCTTGATATTACATATATATATTGTGTGTGGTTGTGATCCGCCTTGGGCGAAGAGCTAGCTCCCGCTTGGGGATGCAATTTTGTTATTACAGGTTATATATCTTGTTGTACCCATTTTGGGGGATAGAATTTACAAAGGAGACTCTGCCGAAATTTTCGGAAAATTTTTGAGATTTTTAAAAAGGTGTTCAATGCAACTTAATTGATTTCAAAGTCATTTTCATGAATGGTTTCCTTCACTCTTTTCATTTTGGTTTAGATTTTTCTGGGCTTTGGCTGACTTAGGTTACGTTACGCCTTTAGACGTCTCGTAATCTAAGTGCCAGTCACGTTCTGTACTTTCGGGTCGTGACACATGGCCCCACTAGTATGATCTCATCATAGTCCCAGTAGTCGAGTACATATCCTAAGGGCTTTATCAACATGTAACATAAAGACAATCAGAGTACATGTAAAGATAAAGGGTAACCAGATAGCGTACTATCATGTCGAGCAAGAAAGTCCTCCCTATATATGTCTAAGCATCCACTACAATATACATCGTATGAACAGTAATGGCCTCTAGGGCATACATATAACTAACAATCTCCTACTTGCACTAGGGCCATCTGTTGTGGTATCACATACCCAACAATTAGCTGTGGTTGAAGTATCTCATACTCAACCATCCCATAAATAGTCTCTACTGGGAAAAAGGCCTTTGTGAGTGGATTCGCGCTGTTGTCCTCTGTGTCTACTCTCCTAACCTTGATCTCCCTGGAGATCAACCATCTCCATGATCAGGTGATACTGCCTAAGAATTATATCTGGATTTCTGATGGGACGGGGGTTTCTTGGCATAAGCCACAACTCCATCGTCACACAATGGTAGGAACGAAGTTCATCTCATGAACTTATATATATCCAGACTGCTTCTTTGGTAGCATCCTTGGCAACGATGTATCTTGCCTTTAATCGTCTAGTAAGTTACGATATCTAGCTTGGAACTCTTCCAACATACCGTCCCTCCACTGAGGGTAAAGACAATGCCTGTGACTGACTTCAGTCGTCCTTATCACCCTGGAACCGTTCCAGTGATTCTCCCAAGGATCGATTGATATCATCTCACTACAACTAGTGAGTATCCTAACATCCAATTAGATCTATATCATAGATCCAAAACCCAGGATTTAGTGGGTATCACTTTGATCCTATAAATCCTTGTGATAAGAGGAGATTGACCGACCGTAACATAGGAAACTCCTTCCCTATCAAGAGTATGTCATCCACGTACTCTTCGAGGATCACCACCATACTCTCTACTACCTTTTTGTATATACAAGGTTCATCTACCATTTTGATGAAGTCAAACTCTTTGACTACCACATCAAAACAGACGTTCCAACTCCGCGATGCCTGATTTATCACATAAAACATCTTGCTCACGTTTTCACTGCTCCCACTGTCTACGAAGCCCTCTGGCTGTGTACTTATAGACGCTCTCTTCCAAATCATCATTTAGAAAAGCAGTCATGACATCCAACCGCCAGATATCGTAGTCATGGTATGTAGCCGTGGCAAGTAGGATCTGGATGGACTTAAGCATAGCTTTGAAAGTCTCAACTTTTCCATGTACACCAAGTAATTTTCTTAAGATATACTTGCTCCTGATGGGGATTTAACCCTTCAGATAAAGCAACCAAAGTCTATACTTTGTTGGTGTATAAGGATTCCATCTCAAATCGCTAAGCATCCAGCCATTCTTACAGAGTCCCACTCTTGATGGCCTGCTCGAAACTAGTTGGGTCATCATCTCATGATGCAATCCTCGCTCCCACTATCATAGAGAAACCGAAGTATCTCTCAGGTGGATGAGGAACCCTACTAGATCGGCGGAGAGGCTGAGGTTCGTTGGAAACTATTGAATACTCTGGTTCTACCAAATCATTAGCTGCAGTTTGTATAGCTGGAACTCCTTCCAGTTCTACCTCATGACCACTAATTTCTTCACAAGAAATTCCCTTTCACAAAGGTGGCATGCTGAGAAACAAAATATCTTTTGTTCCTCGATAAGGTAGAAGATATTCCCTTGTGAATGCTTGGGATATCCAACAAACTTCCACAGAACTGACTTTGCCTCGAGCTTGTCCGGATTTTACTTTTAGGCATATGCTGGACAACCCCAAATCTTAACATACTTAAGATATGGGCTCTTCCCATTCCATATCACATATGAAGTGGTAGGCAACTGATTTGATTGGAACCCTATTCAATAGGTATGTAGTTTCTCAAGTGCATAACTCCCAAAAGGAAATAGGCTACTCAGTAGTACTCATCATAGAGAACACCATATCACATAGGTGTAATTGCTCCACCCCGATACACTGACGTGCTGTGGTGTATACGGAGGAGTAATGCTGAGAGAGAATCTCATTCGCCTATAGAATAGTCCAGGAATTCCGTGCTCAAGTATTCTCCTCCTTGATCTCATCAAAGGACATAATACTTATACCCTTTTTTGGTTCTCTACTTCTAACTTATATTTTGTGATTATCTCAAAAGTTTCGGACTTGTGTTTCAACAGGAACATACGTCTGAATTTTGAGAGATCATCAGTGAATATAATGAAGTACAAAGAACCGGTCTTGGCATGTGTAGACAGGAGACCTTCACACATCAGCATGTATCAATCCCAAGAGTTCACTAACTCTTTCTCTATTTCCAATAAACAGAGCTGTGGTCATTTTATCTCTGTGACATGACCGGCAAGTTTCACAAGATGTAAATTCAAACTAATTTAATATGCATCTATATGTAACTTCAGCTAGTCGGGTCGCATTTATATGACCTAGTCTACAATGGCTCAAAAAGGATTCGTTCATTTCTGAACTCTTTCTCTTGTGTGTATTCTGTACGTTAAGAACTGTAGTTTGATTTAGAACGTCTATACTTTTAGATAACGTGCCTGAACCGATCAACTCTTGATATAGGAAATGTTCAAAACATTATCCAAGAATACAAAATTATATCCTCCTTTACTAATAAAGAGACTGATATGATGTTGTATCTCAGTTTCGGTATCTAATAACATTCGTTCAGAATCAATGTATTCTGATAATACAGGGTGTAACTACCAACAGACTTGGCTGCAACACTTGCACCGTTTCTATCTTATGAAACTTATCACCCATTCTCAGTTCTTTACCTATCTGTAGCCCATGTAACAAATTACATTTACGGGATCCTGATCCGGTATCTCATACCCAGGACGTAAAGGATACTGAGAAACAGTTCTCGGTAATGAACACACCCAAAGAAGATGCATCAGCATGCACTTTCTTCGTTTGGGTGGCACGGGAATTCTGGTAATCCCCTATTTCCTGCTCTGTCTTGTAACAATTATAAGTTGGAGCGGGACCAATATTCCCTAGCGCAGTATAACAAGCGGGTTCGGTCAAATACATCCATATTATTATCTTGATTAAGGCATGACATAGTCGTAACCTGGAGAGAGAGAGAAGAAAACACTCAGCGTGCGCTTTTACAAGATTAGATTGGTTATCAATTTATCTAATCAGGATGTCTCTCACTGTTTTAGTCAAATCTTCCTTCAATCCCTAAAAGGAAAGACTAGCCGGGATTAGTTACATCCTACAAGTTCGCCAATCTTTCAGCCAGGCCAGTGCCGGTACTTTGAGGGAGGTTCCCCATGCTTTCGCACGGACCTAATTAAAATAAACGTCGTCTTTCTAGGGGCGTAACCCCGTTAACACCTTTCTAGACACCTACTTGATCGGCTAATTGTAATGTGTAAAACACTCCCAGGAGTAACTCTTACTCGCAGCGGGTATTGGGATCCAACTATCTCATAGAAGGCATGCAATCTCATTGCAAATTTCAACACTTGAAATTCCTAATAACATTTTACCCCTAGCAACTTATGACCTTGGCTAAGGTCAACAAATCATAAGTGGTAGCCAAGTTCAACCCGTCATTTCCCGATTGAATTAAACCCACCCGTACGACCCTTGGCTAAGGTCAATAAATTCGCACGACTACCCTAACTCAATCGCATCATATGCTTATACAAATCAGCACTAATTAGCTACCGCACACTACGCCATGGCTAAGGTCAACAAACGCAGCACGAATACTAAATAGTATTTATCTGAAATGACGGAGGGCTACTACAGATTTTTAAGAAAACCCTTTGCGTAATGAACTTGATATCATTGTAGAATCGAGTGATTTTTAATGGAACGTTTTTTAGGCCTTTTCTAGTTTTGCTAAAGAGGTCACTCCCGGTGAAAAGATCGTCGACTCTTTCCTCATCGAATAAGGTGCAGGATATTTCACAAATATCACTATGCAAACCAAAAACTATAGAAATAATCAAAAGACAAACCGAGTTTGTAGCATCTGCTAGTTTCGCTAAAGAGGTCACTCCCGGTGAAGGGATCTCAGCTCTTTCCTTATCGAATAAGGTGCTGGATGTTCTACAAGGAACACCGCTATGCAAAGCAAGAACTAAAGCTACTGGTTTTTAAACAAGTTTCTACAATATCTTTAGGTTTCTTTTAGTTTCATTAATCTCATTAATGAAGTCCCATTTTATTATGCTTCACAAGCATGACATTTGAAACGAAATCTGCAATATAACATATATCTCATATATATAATATAAACATTCGTCTCAGGCAGTAATATGATCTCATCACAGAACATTGCAGCAGAAGAACATATATGAAATATTGGATATACTAGGAGGTCCGTGTTTTTAATACGAGCCTGTATAAAACACGGATTCCACGGTCGCGATGAATAGCCAAACCCACATCCCTAGACCCCTACGAGAGTGGCAAGCAACACTGGCAATTCTAGGGTTAGGAGACCCGGTCTCGACTCCTCGAGATGGTCTTCCACTGGACCCTAGAACCCGGTTACTTGTGCTCCCCGCCTTGGGTCTACCTAATGCGGAAAAGTAAATAATATATAATGGTGACATCATCCTCAGCCCGGAAGTGCCCCAATAAAAGAATATTACATACAAATGAATTTTACATGAATGAAAAAGAAAAACTCTCATCTCACATAAAAAACCCGGCTATTCAAAACGCGACGATCCAATGTAACATATCACAGCAACACATAATATCTCATATCATCAACGTAAGCAAGTATGCGTATCCCGATTGTCGTTGATGTATATCAACGAAGCCGGCGATACACCACATACTACGCTTACGGTCATAGAAAAGAAAGTGTAAAATTACAATAGTTGGAATCCGCAATCTCCTTAGACATCGCATGCCTAACCAAATGAATTTCTTAGACATCGCATGCCTACCAATTATAAACCCAGCATTTTAGTCTCGATCTCGAAAACACTTTTCAATATCTACTCGGGCAATTCAACAAGATTCCCGACATCCTGATCGAATGCTCATCGCAAACTTTAGTAGACGGCCGCACCCCCGGATGCCATCGACGAAGTGCACTAAGGCGGAACACCGCTGCCGCAAGTACCCGAACGGATGCTTTTGGTGACGGGGTTCTCCTGCAGTCACTTGGTCAGGGCTTTGGGGTGTGGCTATTTATTATGTTTACCCGGCGAGTATCCGCGTACGCTACGTGATTGCGACGGACTTTTGATCACATCAAAATCCCGTGGCAACCGATCATCTGAGACTGAACTGCTAGATTTATAGCATTCAAATTAGTTATCTCATAACTACATATGGATTCCAAATATTGTATCACATTCCAGATAAATAGACAATGTTAAACTTTCTGATCGAATAAACAAACACCCAAGATTTCCCAAATAGCTCAACACTTGAGCGGAGTTCAAAAAGTATCCATCACATGCCATAGTACCAACGGTCCAGCCATTGAAGGGTCAAGCCAACGCCTCACATGTGGCAATGCCGTACTGCCCCAAACCCTAAGGTTCAGAGACGGTTCAGATGGTCACATAATCGAGTTAAGGTTTGTGTTCTTCTAGAGGGTCCACCGAGTTACTTGCATGATTTTCCGGAAGTTTCAAACTCGAGAAAAAATCTAACTTTTGAAAATTTTCCGACAGGGGAAAAAGTGAGTTATTGATATCCGTTCGAACTTTTTAACAGTTTCTAAAATTATCCGGAAAAAAATTAAACGAAATTAAACTTTCCGATCGAATCAACGAGTCCCCAATACAACCCAGAAAACTCAACACTTGAGTATAATTAAAAATATCCATAAAAATGAGGAAACACCTACGGACATTACTGTGTAAACACGTGTCATGATTCAACTATTTGGACGCGGAACCGACACGCAAGCCATGGTACGTCCGCGGTTCCGCGGCGCTTTAATGGTATTAAAGGCACGTGTTTCACAGTAATTCTTGTAATTCCCTGCTGATTTTTTTAATTATTTTTAATGCAGAAAAAATCACATTTTTACAAAATTTCCAGAGAAGGGTATAAATCGGGTTTTCCGGGTTCGATCGGACTTTAAACTTCGCCTAGACTTCGTCTAAAGCTCTAGCTTTGCTCTGATACCACTGCAGGATTAGGCACATGCACAAGGGTCTATAAGGCATCAACCATGCCCGATTTAAAATTTAGCCGTGCCGAACAACCCTAAACCAAGATCTTAGACTAGAGATTAGGCGAAACAAAGCATGTTAAACACTTTAACAACTAAGAGTTAGGGATTACAACCTTTGTAGTCTGGTGCTTAACTTCATAAGCTCCGTGTTGTGGTCCCTTTGCTGCGATCATCAAGTTCCGGACTCTCGAGAGGCTCCATGTATAGAAAGATGCAAGCTTGCTTCCGATCTTCGATAACAAAGATGATCTACCTTGAAGTTTCATTAACACAAGCTCTCACTCACTAAATGAAGTGAACACCCTAATCTAAATGGCTAGGATAGATTAGGATGATGGAGTAGGATTTTAGCTCTCATTTATTTTCTTAATCTCACTCGTTTTCATCACATAAGAAAACCCTAGAAAGCTTTTCAAAAGCTCAAAGAAGAAGAAGAAGAATAGTAATCCTTTTGTGATGAATAATGAAAGTGGTCATATCATTACCAAAGCAACCATGGTTATGTCAAGAAAAGACTTAACCATTGTAGAGATCTAACCATGGTTAAGGGTGTGGGTTGGGTTAAGTAAATATCTTGCAAAATATCTTTGCACTAAAAAGGAAACCTTCTAGAAGGTTCAAGAAAGAACTAACCCAAATCAAACCCTGACCTTGTTTAATCTCCACTAAACATGTTGCAATAGTAATCATATCATGTTACAATATTATATATCACATATACAATATTTATTGTAACAAAATAAAATAATTCAATTAACATATATCGCATATATATCAATGTATTACCCGAGTGAGAAAAAGAATCTTTTAGTGAGCTTATATCAGTTAATATAATTTAATATATCAAATATATAATTATATATTAAATTATCGAATCAACACTTGATCCGATAATCCGGCTATTTCACAAATAACCGACTAATATAATCTGTATCAGTTCATCGAATCAACACTTGATCCGATGACCCAGCTATATCACATATACCCGGCCGATATCTCATATCGCGAGAATCTAATACGGTATCACATACACATATTGTTCTCGGTCCCGAATATATCACATATGTGCTCCTACTCCATTTTGCCTGAGCCAAGAAACCTCTGTGTAGGACTCTAAAGAATCGTCAATACGCCGGCAGTCGGTGATGATCATATCAAACACCCATAAGCTGCAAGCGGTCAGCTAAACGTAACAGTCACCCAGGTATTGAGCGCTCAGAAGATCAACAAGCAAGCCTGTACATTCTCCTGTGAATCCAGTCAGTAACACTCCCGTACAGTCTGGTCTCTCTGTCTGATATGTCGCATATTTCGCCTAGGGGTGGTAAACATTAGACCCCTGTAGCTTGATAAGTTGTGTCGATATGAGGTCTATAACAGTTCGAGAAACTACTGATAACACTTACCAGTAAATCTCAGCAACCCTGGGTTGGGATTTTCAGTTATAGCCAATCAAACACAGCACAACATCAACTCCCTATACCGGGAGAGACGAATCCCCTCCTATCGCTCATTGCCTCCATATGATTCGGGACTGTACCCAAAAGCCACCTTTTTGCACGCCCTCTTGGACGTGGTATGATGGAAATCAAAGCACAGTGGGAATCACACAAGACTCTATGACGATCTCGGGTCTACAGACTAACCTGTACCAGTGTCACCGGAGAACTGCCATCTGACGTGAGGTATAATACCATCTGGGAGTTCTCGGCGAGTCCGTCCAGTGTACCCAGTCTCTACTGAGCACCCGTACACCATCCTTGATGTCAAACACCAATGGATATGGGATCATCCATCGCCCATCATATGGGTCAAGATGCGTATACGCTAGTCTACTCTGGTGTATCGATGCCCTGTCTCGATACACCCTCGACTAGGAACAGTTATCGGATGTACTCGTCGATTACCATGGCCCCGCTAGTATGATCTCATTATAGTCCCAGTAGTCGAGTACATATCTTAAGGACTTTGTCAACATGTAACATAGAGACAATCAGAGTACATGTTATGATAAAGGCTAACCAGATAGCGTACTATCATGTCGAGCAAGAAAGTCCTCCCTATATATGTCCAAGCATCCACTACAATATACATCGTATGTACAGTAATGGCCTCTAGGGCATACATATAACTAACAAAGTGTAGAATGATGAAGTAGGGGATTTAGAAGCTCACTTGTGATCTCACAAACTCAATGATTCACATCAAATGTGAGGGTTTTGATTTTGGAGATGAAGTGAGGAAAATTGTAGAGATTGTAAGTCGACGTTATACACCCCACGAGTTGCGGGGAGGCGGAATCGGTAAAACAATCATTTTTCTTTAAATAAACATCGACTAACTTATGGATCTTTGCCAAACCCTAACTAACAACATCATAGGAGGGATTAGCTATTATGAAAGAAGATTATACCTAATGAATCAAGTCCTTCTTATTCTCGATGACCACCTCCTCGTCGGCCACCTCTTTGTGGTAGAAGATCCACCCGAGAGCTACTACTTCATGCTTGACCTATAACTTGAGATAACTAGGTTACTCAAAGTGCTAATCAAAGCAACCTAGGGAATATAGAGTAGGATCAGGGATTAATAATTCTTGCTAACCCATGATCTCAACACATGAGAGGTTAGGGTTAGGGTTTGAAGAGAGAGAGCTTGAGGAGAGAGAAGGTGAGAGTGAGAATGAAATGAAATAATATCTCATCTTGAATATATATGAAGCATAATAATTATTAAATGAATAATCAAATGATAATATCAACCATGCTTCATTTATTCACTTTGTGTGATTCATCTCATGAGTCATTAATCATTAAAAGCAATACTAACTCTTTTATATGAATCACACTATGAGTCATTAAATCATTTAATGCAAATGCCACCTTAGCCTCCACCTCATCATCCTTCTAGAAGCTTCTCGACAATTTACGAGAACGCCCCTCCTATCCGTGAAAACACAGAAATACTTTAGACTGTATAAATCCAATAATCCGATACTAGAATCTGGCTTAAACTAAAGCCCGCTAGTAAAAACTGTCCGAACATCGTACGTGCGTAAAAACACGTATGCGTCCGAACCCTGTCGTAAAACCATACGACCTCTATATCGTTTCGCCCGAAGCAGGGAAACTCTCTGTGTGGGACTCTAAAGACTCGACTACTACGCTGGCAGTAGGTTTAATCACAGACCGTAAGCGGCACTAGCTGTACGTAACGGTCCCCATGTAGATGTCGATAAGAAGGCTGATAAGGAAACCCATCCGAACTCCTACTGAGCCTGATGTGACAATCTCCGTACAGTCTGGTCTGTTCGTCTAGGACTATCGCATATCGGGCCTAGTGGGGCGGTAAGCGTCAGTCCCCTAAAAGCGGTATAAGTCGTGTCGGAGTGAAGCCCATTACACCTTGAGAAACTACTGGAAAACCTACCAGTAAATCTCGCTTGCCCTGGCCAGGGACTTTGTGTAATGGCTCTCCAGACACAGCGCAATATCAACTCCCAATACCGGGAGAGACGAATCCTATCTAACCGCCACTGCATCCAAATGCTTCGGGACTGCACCCAACTGCTATCTGTTTGCACGACTCCTATGAGCCGTGGTAGGGTAGCAATCTAAGAACAGTGGGAACACACTCGAGGCGAAGCAGCAGTGTCAAGTTTGCGGACTATGCTGTACTCATGTCACCAGGGAACTATTAACTGATGACGGGTATAATACCAACCAACAGTTCCCTGCTAGTCGTGTCCGGTGTGCCCGTAACCCAACGAGCACCTGTATATTATCTCCAGTACGACGTACTGATGGCTGTGGGACAGACCATCTCCCCAACTGGTATGAGAAGCGTACACACTAGTCTACTCCGGAGTATCGATGCGCTGTCTCGATAATCCTACGACTAGGGACCTGAAAAAGGACGTGCTTGTGGACTACCCAGCCTCGACTAGTGTGACTGCCATCACAACGCTGGTAGTCAAGCAAGATCCTAAGGGCTCTATCAATACGTACACACATATTAAGATAGATATAAACCAAGTAGCCTACTGCCATTTTTAGCAAGACTGTTAATATAACTGTGAATATCCCAAGCTTCCATTAAATAATATACAAGCTAGTATGATACAATAATGGCCCCTAGGGCATATACACTAACAATCTCCCACTTGCACTAGGGCCATGTACTGGCGTATCGAAGACCGATCATCTCGAGTAGCCTCTCGAGCTGAATCTGAGGTAAGGCCTTTGTGAATGGATCAGCAGTGTTCTCCTCTGTAGCAACTCTCCGGACCTCGATCTCCCGGCGATCTATGATCTCCCTGATTAGGTGATACCGCCTTAAGATGTGTCTGGACTTCTGATGGGACCTGGGTTCCTTCGCTAAAGCTACAGCACCGTTGTTGTCGCAATACAGCGGTATTGGATCAACAATGGTAGGAACCACCTGAAGTTCTGTGAGGAACTTCTTCATCCAGACCGCTTCTTTTGCGGCATTGCAAGCAGCAATATACTCCGCTTCCATCGTCAAGTCAGCAACGGTGTCCTGCTAGGAACTCTTCCAGCACACCGCACCTCCATTGAGGGTAAAGACATAACCTGACATGGACTTGGAGTCATCCTTGTCTCTCTGGAGGTCTTTTCCGCCGTAAACCAAGAACATCTCTTTAGTCCTTCTCAGGTACTTGAGAATGTTCTTTACTGCTATCCAGTGCTTTTCCCCTGGGTCTGACTGATACCTGCTTACCACGCTCAGTGCGTAAGCTACATCTGGTCTGGTGCACAATATCGCATACATTATAGTGCCTACCGCAGAAGCGTAGGGTATAACTGACATGCGTTCCCTTTCCAAATCAGTCTTGGGAGACATCTCTTTGGAAAGGGTGATTCCGTGACAAGCAGGTAAACTACCGCGCTTAGAATCTTCCATACTGAATCTTTTCAGTATAGTGTTGATATACCTGGACTGCGAAAGTCCTAACATCCTCTTGGATCTATCACGATAGATCCGGATCCCCAGAATGTAAGAGGCATCACCCAGGTCTTTCATAGAGAACCTGTGTGACAAGAATCCTTTGACAGATTGTAGCATAGGAATGTCATTTCCTATCAATAGAATGTCATCCACGTACAAGACGAGGAATACGACAGTTCGTGCTACAATTTTACTATATATACATGGTTCATCTGGATTTTTGATAAAGTCATATTCTTTGACCGTTTCATCAAAACAGATGTTCCAACTCCGCGATGCCTGCTTCAGTCCATAAATGGACTTAAGCAACTTGCACACTTTCCCGCTGCTCCCACTCTGATTGAAGCCTTCTGGCTGATCCATATAGACGCACTCTTCTAAACTACCATTTAGAAAAGTCGTCTTTACGTCCATCTGCCAGATCTCATAATCATGGAAGGCGGCAATTGCAAGAAGGACCCAAATGGATTTGAGCATAGCCACTGGAGAAAAAGTTACGTCATAGTCCAAACCAGGTCTTTGACGAAAACTCTTTGCAACAAGTCTAGCCTTATAGGTTTCCACTTGTCCATCTACACCAATTTTTTTCTTGAAGATCCATTTGCATCCTATGGGTTTTACCCCATCTGAAGCAAAGTCCAAAGTCCATACTTTGTTGGTGTACATGGACTCCATCTCGGTCCGCATTGTATCTAGCCATCGTACCGAGTCGCCGCTCTGGATGGCCTACTGAAAGCTAGTAGGTTCATCATCATCAATGATGCAATCCTCTCTATCCCCATCTATGAGAAAACCGTAGTATCTCTCAGGCGGATGAGACAGCCTACTACTCCTGCGGAGGGGTGCGGGAATGTCCTGTTCTTCTTGAACTACTGGTTCTACCAAACTTTCAGTAGTAGTTTGTGGTTATGGAATTTCTTCCTGTTCTATTTCGCTCCCACTTGTTTCCTTTTCTAAAACTGCTGTTCTAGAAAATAGGCATTACGAGAAACAAAAACCTTTTGTTCCTCTGCGTAATAGAAGTAATACCCCTTGGAGTTCTTTGGATATCCCACAAACTTACACTGCACTGATCGAGCCTCGAGTTTGTCCGCATGCTGCTTTTTAACAAAAGCTGGACATCCCCATATCTTCAGATACTGAAGATAGGGTTTCTTCCCACTCCACATCTTATATGGCATGGTAGGCACAGTCTTGGTAGGAGCCCTGTTCAAAAGATATGCTGCTGATTCTAGCGCATAACCCCAGAAAGATCGCGGTAACTCAGCATTACTCATCATAGAACGTATCATATCCAATAGGGTTCGATTCCGTCTCTCCGGTACACCGTTATGTTGTGGAGTGTATGGAGGAGTAAGCTGAGGGAGAATTCCTTTCTCTTTTAGATAACCTAGGAACTCGGCACTTAAGTATTCACCACCTTGATCAGATCTCAGTGCCTTAATACTTTTGCCGGTTTGGTTTTCTACTTCATTCTTATACTCTTAGAATTTCTCAAAAGCCTCGGATTTATGTTTCATTAAGAAAATGAATCCGTACCTAGAGTAATCATCCGTAAAAGTAATGAAATAGGAAAAACCACCTCTTGCATGCATAGACATTGGACCACATACATCGCTGTGTTTGAGTCCTAAGAGCTCGCTCTTACTCCATATCCAGTGAATGGAGTCTTTGTCATCTTTCCTTTGAGACATAATTGACAAGTGGCATAAGATTGATATTCGAATGAATCCAAATATCCTTCTCTATGTAACTTAGTTAACCTTCTCTTATTGATGTGACCTAGTCTACAATGCCATAAGAAAGCCTTATTTAAATCTGGAGACTTTCTTTTTAGTGTGTTCTGGACATTGAAAATCTGTAATTGGTTTAAGACATATATACCGTTATCTAGTGTATCGGACCCAATCAAACCATGATTAAGGTGGATGTTAACAATATCGCTTACAAATGTGAAATCATAACCTTCTTTCGATAACAAGGAAACTGATATGATATTACACGTTAAACTAGGTACACAAAAACAGTTATGCAAAACCAAAATATGTCCACTCGTCAATCCAAGGTGATAATCCCATACGGACACAGCTCCCACGCTAGCTCCGTTAGCAACCTTCAAGGTCATATCACTAACCTTCAGCACTCTACGGTTTCTCAGTGACTGCAATGAATTGCATATATGAGATCCTGATCTGGTATCCAATACCCAGGAAGTAGAGTTGATTGACAGACAATTCTCAATTACAAACACACATGAAGTCGAAGCCACAGTTCCTGGTTCTTGCCACGGTTCCTGGTTCTTGCCAATCCAAGCCTTGCAATCTTTCTTACAGTGCCTTTTCCTACGAAAGTGGAAGCACTCATCCTTAGCCACTACTGGCACCGCAATCTTTTTCTTTCCCTTCACTCCCACCTTACTAACACCTCCTCTAGGTTTGGTAGCGGCCTTATTCTTCCTTCCTTTGGCCATAGCCTTGGACCCGGAAGAAGAAGCACCGCGAACAAACATAGCGGGTGTTTCCCTTGCCTTCTGCAAGGTGCCCTCTGCACTCCTCAACATGTTAAGGAGTTCTGGAAGTTCAACTTCTTTTCTTTGAATGTTGAAATTCAGAATAAACTGGGCTTAGGTGGAAGGAAGGGACTGGAGAATCAAGTTTGTATAGAGCTCGTTCTCCAAAGTCGTCCCGAGGTCTGCGAGCTCTTCTATATAGCCAATCATCTTTAGGACATATTCTCCTACAGACGATCCGACGGCCAACCTCGCCTGAAACAGGTTCTTCGAGGTCTCGTATCTTGCTATATGAGATTGCTCCCCATACAGATCCTTTGTATGGAGAAATATGGATTCAAGATCCATATCCTTATGCCTCCTCTGATGTTCATTATTCATCGAGGCAAGCACGATGCACTTGGCCTTCGCACAATCTAACTCCCAGGTCTTGTGGATTTCCTTATCCGCATTACTGGATTTAGGACCAGGGACAGCAGGTGCCTTAGTGGTAAGGACATACCCCAATTTGTCATAAGTCAAAACCATTTTGACATTCCGCAGCCAATCTTTATAGTTTGGCCCTGTCAGTATATTTTTCTCTAAAAGTAACTTAAGGCCTGTCATGTTTTGGGTCGCTGCAATGAGAGAGAGGGAACACTTTAGCATGATGCTCTTGCAAGTTTAGAGTGGTTTTTAGTTTATCTAAACAGGATGGCTCCCACTGTTTCTCGAATCCCTCCTCAAACCAAAAAGGAAGAACTAGCCAAGACTATTCTCACCGTACAAATACTTGCTTAACCGTTCAGCCAGGCCGGTGTCGGTACTTCGAGGGAGGTTTTCCAACGCTTTCGCGAAGTTCCTTAATTAAATAATCGTTTTTCTCTGGGGGCGTAGCCCCGCTGACACCTTTCTCGGCACCTACTTGGTTTATAGCATTGATCGTTAAGTGACGAATCTCCTGATGAGTAGCGGATACTCACAGTAGGATCGGGATCCAAATATCATCATATGATAATGCTGAAGGAATCCTACCAACATTCATCAAACTCCAAATGGTATGCATCTCTTTGCAAATTTTAGTTTCTTTAGAAATTCCGGATATAAATTTCTGCCCCATGCTCTTATGACCTTGGCGTTGGTCAAAATGTCATAAGTCACATGTCAAGTTCTACCCATCATTATCTTGTTAATTTGAACCCATCCGTACATACCCCTGACGTTGGTCAAATGATAATACGACTGTCCCAAACTAACTCATCTATCTATGCAACAAATGAATACCCAGCAGCTACCAAACACTATGCCTTGGCGTCGGTCAAAATACATTGCTTGAATACTACTGAATACCCAAATGAAATGACGGAGGGTTACGAATGGTTTTGGCGAAACCGTGAACGTAGTGAACTTGATATGATCGAAGGAACCTGGTAGCTTTTTAAAAGGAGTGGTTAAAGTTCCGCAATTTTTAAAAAATATCCTCAGTTTTAAAATAACCGAGTGGTTTCTTTTAAACTTTTCCAATGATTCAACTTTGGTTTATTTTCTTTGCATTAATATAATGCGTCCCATCAATTAACCTATCATTGCAGAAAACAACGAAAATACAACGTCCTCTTATGCCATCCGCATTCGCCACTGGGTCCCGTCATCACCCGTTAGGTTACTTAACTAACGACAGAGCAGGGGCTGGGCTAGCGTGGGTGTAAAACATAAGCGGCGTCTAAATAGCTATTATATATAGATTTTGTACATTCGTCAGACGCAATAATAGGTATTCCAGATCACAGATGAACATATTGGATTTTCAACGAATTCGCATTTCTTTTGAGCCTGCAAAGAAAGACGGATTACAAAGTCGTGATGAATAGCCAAAACCCCACCCTAGACCCCTACGAGTACGACAAACTACCCGCCAAGTACCCGAAGTGAAGCGGTCTCCCTCAACAACGTGAGTAGGCCACTAAACACTTCTAAGTACCCGGTAGTTTGTGCACCCCACCTTGGGTCTATCCTAGGAGCAAATATCAGTAAATGAAATAATACAACGGTGACTACAACCGCAACCTGGATGTGCCCCGCAAAAGAATATTACAACAATTTACAAATTACATTTGAATGAAAGAAACGCTCGTCTCACATCCCCGGCTATCCATTCACGACAATCCAACAAGTCTACAAACACAAACAGTAAAAATATTACAGAAATGTGCAACCCCCTGCCAACCGACATACTAGCAGTTAGGGGAGGTTTACGAACACATTATACAAATCACAGATATAATCTAATTATCCAAATATCGTAGAATTTTGATCAAGCAAACACAATTGATTCTACTCCAAAAACTTCTCTGTGCACCTGAGATTTGAGCAGAAACAAAACATTCCAGAAAGAACAAAATTATCACAGAAGAGTTACAGGGAATTTTGAGTCGACTCGGCTTCAACTCGGCGGCGGATCCGCGGTGGATCGGTTGGATCGACCGCGGATCCACGACGGTTTGGCCGAGTTAGGACCCCAAAATTCTCCAGTAACCTTATAATTCCCTGCTTGTATTTTTAAGGGTCCCTGAAAAATTTTTAGACCCCGTTTTAAAATCGACAGAAACTGTGTGAAAATTAAGTTTTTTTTTGGTTCGTTTTGTGATCGAATTTCTAACGACTTTGGTAACTAGTTAGTTATGGTTTAGCGAGGCTCTGATACCACTGTAAGTCGACGTTATACACCCTACGAGTTGCGGGAAGGCGGAATAGGTAAAACAATCATTTTTCTTTAAACAAACATCGACTAACTTACGGATCTTTGCCAAACCCTAACTAACAACATCATAGGAGGGATTAGCTACTATGAAAGAAGATTATACCTAATGAATCAAGTCCTTCCTGTTCTCGATGACCACCTCCTCGTCGGCCTCCTCTTTGTGATAGAAGATCCACCCGACAGCTACTACTTCAAGCTTGACCTCTAACTTGAGGTAACTAGGATACTCAAAGTGCTAATCAAAGCAACCTAGGGAATATAGAGTAGGATTAGGGATTAATAAGTCTTGCTAACCCTTGATCTCAACACATGAGAGGTTAGGGTTACGGTTTGAAAAGAGAGAGCTTGAGGAGAGAGAAGGTGAGAGTGAGAATGAAATGAAATAATATCTCATCTTGAATATATATGAAGCATAATAATTATTAAATGAATAATCAAATGATAATATCAACCATGCTTCATTTATTCACTTTATGTGATTCATCTCATGAATCATTAATCGTTAAATGCAACAGTAACTCCTTTGTATGAATCACACCATGAGTCATTAAATCATTTAATGCAAATGTCACCTTAGCCTCCACCTCATCATCCTTGTAGAAGCTTCTCGACAATTTACGAGAACGCCCTTCCTATCCGTGAAAACACGGAAATATTTTAGACAGTATAAATCCAATAATCCGATACTAGAATCTGGCTTAAACCAAAGCCTGCTAGTAAAAACTGTCCGAACTTCGTACGTGCGTAAAAACACGTATACGTCCGAACCCTGTCGTAAAACCATACGACCTTTATATCGTTTCGCCCAAAGCAGGGAAACTCTCTGTGTGGGACTCTAAAGACTCGACTACTACGCTGGCAGTGGGTTTAACCACAGACTGCAAGCGGCACTAGCTGTACGTAACGGTCCCCAGGTAGATGTCGATAAGAAGGCCGATGAGGAAACCCATCCGAACTCCTACTGAGCCTGATGTGACAATCTCCGTACAGTCCGGTCTTTTCGTCTAGGACTATCGCATATTGGGCCTAGCGGGGCGGCAAGCGTCAGTCCCCTAAAAGCGGTATAAGTCGTGTCGGAGTGAAGCCCATTACACCTTGAGAAACTACTGGAAAACCTACCAGTAAATCTCGCTTGCCCTGGCCAGTGACTTTGCATAATGGCTCTCCAGACACAGCGCGATATCAACTCCCAATACCGGGAGAGACGAAACCTGTCTAACCGCCACTGCCTCCATGTGCTTCGGGACTGCACCCAACTGCTACCTGTTTGCACGATTCCTTTGAGCCGTGGTAGGGTAGCAATCTAAGAACAGTGGGAACACACTCGAGGCGAAGCAGCAGTGTCAAGTCTGTGGACTATGCTGTACTCATGTCATCTGGGAACTGTTAACTGACGACAGTTCCCTACGAGTCCTGTCCGGTGTACCCGTAACCTAACGAGCACATGTATACTATCTCCAGTACGACGTACTGATGGCTGTGGGACAGACTATCTCCCCAACTGGGATGAGAAGCGTACACACTAGTCTACTCCGGAGTATCTATGCCCCGTCTCGATAATCCTACGACTAGGGACCTAAAAAAGGATGTTCTTGTAGACTACCCAGCCCCTACTAGTGTGACTGCCATCACAATGCTGGTAGTCAAGCAAGTCCTAAGGGCTCTATCAATACGTACACACATATTAAGATAGATATAAACCAAGTAGTATACTACCATTTGTAGCAAGACTGTTAATATAACTGTGAATATCCCAAGCTTTCATTAAGTAATATACAAGCTAGTATGATACAATAATGGCCCCTAGGGCATATACACTAACAGAGATCAAGAGAGCAAAATGAGCAACTCAAGAAAAGCTAAGGCATGAACCATGAAAAATGAGAGTTAACTGAAATGGCTCTCTCTTTCCTCACTTATTCAAGCATGGAATAAAATGCAATTCTAAATTGCAACCATGCTTGAATAGTGAGTCAAGAGTAATATAAAATCATATAAACCCATGCCTCAAACCTTACTACAAATATCTCCATAATTTACACCTCATTTTCTATTTTCTAAAAATAGAAAAACATGCCATGCTTCATATAATATATATATATAGCAATTAGTGAGCTATTGATATTAGTTAAGATGTAATTATATCACATTATTAAATCAACACTTGATCTAATAATCTTGTTATATCACATATAACCGACTAATATCATTAATCTAAATATCACATTATCAAACCAACACTTGATTCGATAATCTAGTTATATCACATATAACCCGACCGATAACAGATAACTGCCAGATTACAATACGGTATCACATACTCGTATTTAATCAGGCCCACACAAATATCACATATGCGTCCTACTTCGTTTCGCTTGAACCAGGAAACTTCTGTGTGGGAATCTAAAGACTCGTCAATACGCCAGCAGTAGGTGATGTAGGGTTCCTAGGCACTCCCAAGAGGTCTCACAAGGCATCAACCATGCCAATTTCAAATTTTACGGTGCCGAGAAACCCTAGACTACGGATCGTTAACTAGAAATCTAGGCGACTAAAGCAACTAGTTTACAACTAAACTAAAAGAACGGAAATACAACCTTTGTAGATCCGGTCCTCCACCTCTATAGCTCCGCAATGAAGTCTCCTCGCTGTCCAAATGGAAACCCGGGCTCTAGCGTCGGCTTCATCGGAGAAATGGGCGGGCAAGGTCGTCGGCTTCGTGCCAAAGATGATCTACGTCGAGGCATCGCTAGATCAAGCTCCAACTTCACCAAGTCATGAAACTTGTGAAGAAAACACACTCTACTACTTGGCAAGAGGTAGAGGATGAAGAAATAGGAAGTGGGTAGACTTTAGAATTGGATTTCTCACTCATTTTCATCAATCACCATTGATGAAGTCAAGGTTTCTTCAAGTAGAAAAATGATGAAGAAGAAGAAGATAATATGATCATTGTTATAATAAGAATAATAAAATCATTCTTATCATAATCATGAACCATGGTCAAGTGTAGAGAACTAACTAAGGTTCAAGTGAATGGTTAGGGTTAAGCATGAGACAAAATGGTCACTTTAGTCAAAGCTTCATGAAGCTTCAAAGATAAAACAAAACTAGCAACCATTTTCCCTTTATGCTTATCATATTCCAAAAAACAATAGATAAATAAATAAATGAATAAAACAAAACCCTAACCATTATCATGTAACCATGGTTTAATCTTTACACAAAAACCCTAGCAAACATGCATCATCAAACATGATACAATCAAGTGCACAAAAGTATATCACATATACAATGTGCACATCCGAGTGAGAATATCCATTTAAAGTGAACCGATACTAGTTAATGCAAAGTAATATATCAAATATATAATTATACATTAAATCATTAAATCAACACTTGATTTAACGACCCGATCATATCGCATATAACAGGCTAATATCAAAAGTAACAACTTATCGAATCAACACTTGATCCGATAACCCGGCTATAACGCATATAACCGATCAATGTTACATATCGCGAGAATCGAATACAGTATCACATACTGGTATCATTCTCGGTCCCGCACATATCTCATATGCGCTCCTATTTCGTTTTGCTTGAGCCAGGAAACCTCTGTGTAGGACTCTAAAGACTCGTCAATACGCCGGCAGCAGATGATGATCATATCAAACACCCACACCCACAAGCCGCAAGCGGTCTGCTAAACGTAACGGCCACCCGGGTATTGAGCGATCAGAAGATCGACGAGCAAGCCCGCTCACACTCCTATGAATCCAACCAGTAACACTTACTGTACAGTCCGGTCTGATCGTCTGATATGTCGCATATCTTGCCTAGGGGTGGTAAACGTCAGACCCCAATAGCTCGATAAGTCGTGTCGATATGAGGTCTATAACAATTCGAGATACTACTGGTAACACTTACCAGTAAATCTCAGCAACCCTGGCCAGGGATTTCCGGTTATAGCCAATCGAACACAGCGCAACATCAACCCCCTATACCGGGAGAGACGAATCCCCTCCTATCGCTCATTGCCTCCATGTGATTCGGGACTGTACCCAAAAACCACCATTTTGCACGCCCTCTTGGATGTGGTAAGGTGGAAATCAAAGCACAGTGGGAACCACACAAGACTCTATGACGATCTCGGGTCAACAGACTACTCTGCACCAGTGTCACCAGAGAACTGCCATCTGACGTAAGGTATAATACCATCTGGGAGTTCTCGGCGAGTCCGTCCAGTGTACCCAGTCTCCACTGAGCACCCGTATATCATCTCTGATGTCAAACACCAATGGATATGGGATCATCCATCGCCCATCTGTATGGGTCGAGAAGGTATACGCTAGTCTACTCTGGTATATCGATGCCCCGTCTCGATACACCCACGACTGGGGACTTTGAAGGATGTACTTATAGACTATCTGTCCCCACTAGTATGATCTGCATCATAGTCCAGGTAGTCAAGTACACATCCTAAGGGCTTTACCAACATGTAACAGAGAGACAATCAGTATACACGTTAAGGTAAAGAGCAATCAGATAGCATACTATCATGTCGAGCAAGAAAGTCCTCCCTATATATGTCCCAGCATCCACTACAATATACATCCTATGTACAGTAATGGCCTCTAGGGCATACATATAACTAACAGGTGATGATCACATCAGTCTCCTATAATCCGTCAGCGCCACCAGCTGGACGTAACGGCTACCCGGGTATTGAGCAACATGAAGATCAACAAGCAAGCTCGTCCATACTCTCTATGAAGCCTATCAGTAATACTACCGTACAGTCCGGTCTCTTCGTCTGATATGTCGCATATCATGTCTACAGGTGGTAAACGTCAGCCCCCAGTAACGTGATAAGTCATGCCGATGTCTGGCCTATAACGGTTTGAGAAACTACTGATAACTCTTATCAGTAAATCTCAACACCAACCCTAGCCAGGGACTTCCAGTTATAGCCAATCGAGTATAGCGCAACATCAACCCCCAATACCGAGAGAGACAAAACCTCTCCTATCGCTCATTGCCTCCATGTTACTCGGGACTGTACCCAAAATCCACTTGTTTTCATGGCTCCTTTGAGCCGTGGTAAGGAGGAAATTAAAGCACAGTGGAAGCCACACAAGACTCTATGACGATCTTGGGTCTACAGACTAACCTGTACCAGTGTCACCAGAGGACTGCTATCTGACGATAGGTATACTACCACATAGGAGTCCTCAGTGAGTCCTGTTCGGTGTACCCATTCTTCAATGAGCACCTATGTACAATCTTTGATGTCACACACCAATGGTTGTGGGATCAACCATCGCCCTCTAAAGGACAAGAAACGCACACACTAGTCTACTCTGGAATATTGATGCCCTGGTCTCGATATTCCCACGACTAGGAACTGATTAAAGGATGTACTTGTGGACCACCCTGGCCCCACTAGTATGATCTCATCATAATCCTGGTAGTCAAGTACATATCCTAAGGGCTTTATCAATATGTGATAATAAGATAGTAAAGAATACCAGTCAACATGTTAAGATAAAGAGTAACCAGATAGCATACTATCATGTCAAGCAAGAAAGTCCTATATATATATATATATATATATTTCCAAGCATCCACTATAATATACACCACATGTACAATATTGCCCTCTAGGGCATACATATAATTAACATATATATGATGCGATAGATATGCCATGTGATGATATATGACAAGATGAGATGATGTGATGTATGTGACGATACATCCGTACTACTTGATTGATGATATCATACGATGGATTATACCGTACGTGATATGATATACGTGACGATAGATCCGTACTATTTGATTTGATGATATTGTACGGTGGATTATACCGTACGTGATATGATGAGGATGGATCGTTGACTTATGTATATATCGACTTGAGAAATATTGTTTTTATATCACTTAAGTAGACATTATGATATATTTTGAGCTATACCTATTTTCAAAACTAATGAACCGTTATGCACTTTTAAATGATAACTTCAAGGGATGCTACGGATTTTCAAATGGTATCTTTTTCAAAAACATCGTAGCTCATGTTTTCAAAAACAACGATTCATACTATTTTAAAATATAACTGTATGGCTCATACGTAGTTACGTATTTTATACTGTTCGCGTTTACGTTTTCTTTATTTCTGCATACGCTCGTGTTATTTTCATTTACGATATATATACCACGTTTCATGTACTTATCTTTATACGATTTCGTCTGTTAGGACACACGCACCATTACCGATGATGCGCATGTTGCATGTATACATACTCTCCGGCTCATACACACATCATCGGTAATTTCCATGCCACACACACATTTGAAATCGCTATGTCACTGTATCGCCTTATAACCTGTAGAATTTTAGTTATTATTTAGTACCCAGTACCACACATACTAATTCAGATATTTCACTTCCTTACCTAGTTATACGACACGCTCATATGAAAACACTTGCTATACTTTACTGTACTGTTCTGTGCCTGTACATATTGTTTCATCATTGTTACATGCTTATGAGATTCTATTTTCATGAGATTTCTGGATTTGAGGAACCGCAGATACATTTTAAAAACTTATGATTGTTTTAAAAATGCGGTTTCTCTTGATATGATATTTCGACGTTCACCATGAGTTTTCTTGGTGCTGGGCTATGATGATTACCCGATTTGAAGAGTGAGGAGTCACCATCTGCGGGTACATAGTGGCCCTGATATGGTACCCTGGGGCAAGAAGATCGTATAGAAAGGCGTTGAGCCCGGCAGGAGAGCACTCCTACCGGTGAAAGTATTGGACTCGGCGGATATCCGAAGGATACCGATCGGAGTGATAAGAGACAGATGGATATGAGGACCGATCTAATGAGACGACGCCTGAGATATGAGAATTTACGTGTCGATGCTGGACACGAGTTTTATGATGATTTTGAGTGTTGATACTGGGCACTCAGGTTTCATGATGATTTGATTTGTCGTTGATAGACACACGTTGGATGATACATATATATACATACATATGACATAGATGACATGGTACCATATATTATCACATGCACGATATTATTATACTTATGTATACACGATGACTCTAAATACCACACGGTATGATATTATTATATTACAGTATGACCTAGGAGATCGTTATATATTCGATTTCTACCTGCTGTTGTCTTCTACTCATGAGTTGGCAACTCACCTCCATTGTGCCATAGTTTTTTTGAAGGATTGACTGCTCGGATCAGTAGCGGCTTGCTGGCACATCTTTTCTTCTGGGTGATTTGCATTGGTAGGTGGGTTAATCCTCGGATCGTAACTGCTATTGTATACATTTATTATTCATTTGTATCTAGTTAAAAACTCAATCAACCAGACTATGTATATTTCGTAGACTTAGAAACCAGTGACTTGTATATTCTTTCAGACTTAGAGCGAGATGTGTGTGTTATTCTTTATTTTAGGTTTGATGATGCATTGGTTTTTCTTTACTTTCTTTTCTGTGTTGATCTTCATCTTGGGCGTTGTATATTCATATTGCATGGTTGTATTCTGCCAATTGGCGAAGAGCTAGATCCTTCTTGGGGATGCCATATTATTATTGATTATGCACTTGTTTTTATCAAAATTTACAAAGGTGGTGCTGTCCAAATTTCAAATGACAAAAACGTTTTCAAATTATATCATATAATTCACTTGCATTTCAAACGAACTTTATATATACTTTAAAAAGAAAGAACTATATTTCATTATATCTTTATTTCAAAACTTCACCTCCAATATTTTACTAAAAAGGTTTAGATTTCTGGGTTTTCGGCTTACTTGGGTTACGGTGGGGTCCTATATGTTAGTTATGTATATGCCCTAGAGGCCATTGTTGTACATATGATGCATATTATGATGGATGCTTGGATATATACAGAGATGACTTTCTTGCTCGTCATGATAGTATGCTATTTGGTTTCACTTTATCTTAACATGTTGACTTGTATTGGTTTACTGTCTTTCTCTCACATGTTGATAAAGCCCATAGGATCTATACTCGACTACTGGGATTATGATGAGATCATACTAGTGGGGCCACGGTAGTCGATGAGTACATCCTATAAATGTTCCTAGTCGAGGGTATATCGAGACGGGGCATCGATACACCAGAGTAGACTAGCGTATACGCATCTTGACCCATATGATGGGCGATGGATGATCCCATATCCATCGGTGTTTGACATCAAGGATGGTGTACGGGTGCTCAGTGGAGACTGGGTACACTGGACGGACTCGCCGAGAACTCCCAGATGGTGATATACCACACGTCAGATGGCAGTTCTCTGGTGACACTAGTACAGGGTAGTCTGTAGACCCGAGATCGTCATAGAGTCTTGTGTGATTCCTACTGTGCTTTGATTTCCACCTTACCACGTCCAAGATGGCGTGCAAAACGGTGGCTTTTGGGTACAGTCCCGAATCACATGGAGGCAATGAGCGATAGGAGGGGATTCGTCTCTCCCGGTATAGGGAGTTGATGTTGTGCTGTGTTCGATTCGCTATAACTGGAAGTCCCTGGCCAGGGATGATATAGAGATATACTGGTAAGTATTACCAGTAGTTTCTCGACCTGTTATGAGCCTCACATCGACACGACTTATCGGTTACTGGGGTCTGACGTATACCACCCGTAGACTTGATATGCGACATATCAGACGAACAGACCGGACTGTACGGGAGTGTTATTGATTAGATTCACAGGAGAACGGACAGGCTAGCTTGTTGATCTTCTGATCGCTCAATACCTGGGTGGCTGTTACGTTTAACTGACCGCTTGCAGCTTGTGGGTGTTTGATATGATCATCACCTGCTACCGGCGTATTGACGATTCTTTAGAGTCCTATACAGAGGTTTCTTGGCTCAGGAAAAACGGAGTAGAGGCACATATGTGATATGTGCAGGACCGAGGATAATGCGATATGAGATACCGTATTATATTCTCGCGATATTTAGATATGAACCAGGTCATCGGATCAAGTATTGATTCGATGAATCGGTACATGATATATTAGTCGGTTATATTCGATATAGCCGGATCGTCGGATCAAGTGTTGATTCGATGATTTAATGTATAATGATATATATGATATATTATATTATATTATCTAATATTGGCTCACTTTATTATTTCATTTTCTCACCGGATTAATACATTGATATATATGCGATATATGTTAATTGCATTATTTTCTTTTGTTGCAAATATATAATATATATGTGATATATATTATTGTGACATGTTATGATTTATTATGAAACATGTTTAAGGATAATAAAAGGAGATTAGGGTTTGATTAGGGTTAGCTCTTTCTTGCACATTCTAGAAAGAATTCTTTTTGTCTTGGTTAAGATATTATGGTTGATATTTATCCATGACTCATTAGCTAACCTAACCAAACCCTAGCTCTAGTTTATTCTCTACAAAGGTTATGCCTCTCATCCTTGACCATGGTTCCATAATCAATCATATATTCTTTACTTCTATTCATCACAAAAGGATAATGATATTCATTCTTCATCTTCTTCTCACTTTAGCTTTGAGAAAGCTTACTAGTAAATTCTTTTGTGATGCTTTCTTGTGAGAAAATGATATAAAAAGAAAGCATAAACACTACTCCATCATCCTCATCTAATCTAGCGCATTAGATTAGGGCGTTCACCTCATTAGAGTGAGAGAGCTTGAGCTATTGCAACTTCGACGTAGATCATCGGAGAAAAGGAATACGACAATCTTTCATGGATCGTTCGAGTCGTGGAGCCTCTCTTGAGTCCGGGAGATCGTGGATCGCGGTGAAGGGACTTCTACTCGGAGCTTGTGAAGCGAAGGAGCGGACTATAAAGGTTGTAATCCCTCTCACTTAGGTTTAAAGATGTTATCTTGCATGTTCAACCCAAATAATCTAGCAAAGATCCCGGCTTTGGGTTGTTCGGCACGTCTAAAATTTTATTCGGGCATGTTTAATGCCTTATGAACCCTCACAAGAGTGCCTAGGAACCCTACAGTAGTATCAGAGCCTAGCTAGAGCATTAGGCGACATGTTTACGAAGTTAAAACTCCGAACGAAACCTGATATATCAAAGTTAACCCCTTCTCTGGAAATTTTTTCAAAACTGGGATTTTTCTGAATTAAAAATTCCTAAAAAATTCAGCAGGGAAATAGAAGAATTACAGTGAAATATGAGTGCATGATCCGTACAGTCCACCGTGGAACCGCGGCCGTACTACGCTTGGGCCGCGGTTCCGCGGCCGTACAGATGAGACATGCACTGGTATTTGAACTATAATATCTATTTCTGTATGTTATATTTTATGGGTATTTTTAATCTGACTCAAGTGTTGAGTATTCTGGGGTTTATTTTGTAATCAAAGATTCGATCGGAATATTTAAATTCATTATTATTTCCAGATATTTAGAAACTGTTAAAATGTTCGAACGGATATCATTAACTCACTTTTTCTCGGCACGGCAAACTTTCAAGTGTTGAATTTTTTTTTTCGGGTTTGAATCTTTCGAAAAAATGTGCAAGTTACACGGTGGACCCTCTAGAAGACAACAAACCTTAACTCGATTATGTGACCGTCTTGAACTGCCTTTTGAACCTTCGGGTTTGGGGCAGTACGGCATGCCACATGTGAGGCGTTGGCTTGACCCTTCTACGGCTGGATCACTGGTACTGTGACATATTCTGGGATTATTTGAACTCCGCTCAAGTGTTGAGCTATTTAGGAAATTTTGGGTATTTGATTATCTGTTCGAAAAGTTTAATACTGTCTATTTTGTTAGTTATATGTATGCCCTAGAGGCCATTACTATACATAGGATGTTTATTGTAGTGGATGCTTGGACATATATAGGGAGGACTTTCTTGCTCGACATGATAGTATGCTATCTGGTTGATCTTTACCTTAACGTGTACACTGATTATCTCTCTGTCACATGTTGGTAAAGCCCTTAGGATGTGTACTTGACTACCTGGACTATGATGTGGATCATACTAGTGGGGACATGGTAGTCCATAAGTACATCCTTCAAAATCACTAGTCGTGGGTGTATCGAGACTGGGCATCGATATACCAGAGTAGACTAGCGTATACCTTCTCGACCCATACAGATGGGCGATGGATGATCCCATATCCATTGGTGTTTGACATCAGAGATGATATACGGGTGCTCAGTGGAGACTGGATACACTGGACGGACTCGCCGAGAACTCCCAGATGGTATTATATCTTACGTCAGATGGCAGTTCTCAGGTGACACTGGTACAGAGTAGTCTGTTGACCTGAGATTGTCATAGAGTCTTGTGTGGTTCCCACTGTGCTTTGATTTCCACCTTACCACGTCCAAGAGGGCGTGCAAAATGGTGGTTTTTGGGTACAGTCCCGAATCACATGGAGGCAATGAGCGATAGGAGGGGATTCGTCTCTCCCGGTATAGGGGGTCGATGTTGCGCTGTGTTCGATTGGCTATAACCGGAAATCCCTGGCCAGGGTTGCTGAGATTTACTGGTAAGTGTTACCAGTAGTTTCTCGAACTGTTATAGGCCTCATATCGACACGACTTATCGAGCTATTGGGGTCTGACGTTTACCACCCCTAGGCGAGATATGCGACATATCAGACGAACAGACCGGACTGTACGGTAAGTGTTACTGGTTGGATTCACAGGAGTGTGAGCGGGCTTGCTCGTCGATCTTCTGATCGCTCAATACCCGGGTGGCCGTTACGTTTAGCAGACCGCTTGCGGCTTGTGGGTGTTTGATATGATAATCATCTGCTACCGGCGTATTGACGAGTCTTTAGAGTCCTACACAGAGGTTTCCTGGCTCAAGCGAAACGAAATAGGAGCGCATATGAGATATGTGCGGGACCGAGAATAATGCGTGTATGTGATACCGTATTCCATTCTCACGATGAATGTATCGATTGGTTGTATGCGATATAACCTAGTTATCGATTCAAGGATTGATTCGATAAGCCGATACATTGGATACTAGTTGGTTATATGCGATATGACCGGATCGTTAAATCAAGTGTTGATTTAATGATTTAATGTATAATTATATATTTGATATATTACTATGCATTAACTAGTATTGGTTCATTTTAAAGGGATTTTCTCACTTGAAGTGCACAATGTATATGTGATATACTTTTGTACACAAGTTTGTGTCATGTTCGATGATACAAGCTAACTTGAGTTTGTGTAAAGTTTAAACCATGGTTGTGTAATGGTTAGGGTTTTCTTTTTCTTTATCATTTATTTATTTTGTTTGTTTATTTTGCAAAATAAATGAATGGTGGCTTTCTTTGGATGCTAGTCAAAGCTTCATGAAGCTTTGACTAAGTGACCATATTTGTCTCATGCTTAACCCTAACCATTCCACTAAACCCTAGTTCATTCTCTACACTTGACCATGGTTGGATTATGATAAGTATTCATTTATTTTCTATTTTGAAAATAACTTATCATAACATATTCATCTTCTTCTTCTTCTTCTTCACAAGAAGAAGCTTGCCTCCATTAATGGCAACTTGAGAAAATGAGTGAGAAATCCAATTCTAAAGTGAACCCACCTCCTATTTCTTCATCCTCTACCTCTTGCCAAGTAGTATAGGGTGTTTTCTCCACAAGTTTCATGACTTGGTGAAGTGGGAGCTTGATCTAGCGATGCCTCGACGTAGATCATCTTCGGCACGAAGCCGACGACCTTGCCCGCCCATTTCTCCGATGAAGCCGACGCTAAAGCCCGAGTTTCCATTTGGACAGCGAGGAGACTTCATTGCGGAGCTATGGAGGTGGAGGACCAGATCTACAAAGGTTGTATTTCCGTATACTCATAGTTAAATAGTTTACTAGTTCTAGTTTTCGCCTATATTTCTAGCCAACGATCCGTATTAGGGTTTCTCGGCACCCGTAAAATTTGAAATTGGTATGGTTGATGCCTTGTGAGACCTCCTTAGTGTGCCTAGGAACCCTACAGTGGTATCAGAGCCTAGCTAGAGCCTTAGGCGATGCGTAGACGGAGTTTGAAGTCCGATCGAACCAAAACCCTAACCCGAAACATGCTCTCTGGACTTTTTTATAAAAACTGGGATTTTTCCACATTAAAAATGCTTTAAAAATTCAGCTGGGAATTATAAGAATTACGGCGCAAAATTTGACTCATGAACAGTACACTGAGCGGCGGAACCGCGGCATAAACATGCCTTCTGCGGCGGTTCCGCGGCCGAAGGATGACATCATCATCCCCTGTTTGCACAGTAACTCCTATTTTATTATGCTGGATTTTCTGGGAATTTTTAATATTTATTCAAGAGTTAAATTTTCTGGGGTTGTTTTGGGGATTCGGTGTTTCGATCGGAGTATCAGATTTTGTCTATATGGCTTTCCGGATAATTTTTGAATATGTTAAAAAGTTCGACCGGATATAAATACCCAATTTTCCCCTGTCGGGAAATTTCCAAGTGTTGGATTTTTCCGTGGTTTAAAGACGTTCTAAGTAGTGCAAGTAACGCGATGGACCCTCTAGAAGACAACAAACCTTAACTCGATTATGTGACCGTCTTGAACTGCCCTTTGAACCTTCGGGTTTGGGGCAGTACGGCGTGCCACATGTGAGGCGTTGGCTTGACCCTTCTACGGCTGGACCGTTGGTACTGAGGCACGAACTGAATGTTTTTAAACTTATTTCATGAGTTGAGCTGTTTCGGGAAAACTTGGGTGTTCGATTGTTCGATCGGAAAGTTTAACATTTTCTATCTTATTCGGAATGTGATGCAACAATTGGAATTCACAAGAAGTTATGAGATAACTGAATGAATGTTATAAACATAGCAGTTTAGTCTCACTTGATCGGTTGCCACGGAATTTTGATGTGATCAAAAGTCCGTCGCAATCACGTAGCGTACGCGGATACTCGCCGGGTAAACTTAATAGACAGCCTCGCTCCATAGCCCCGACCAAGTGACTGTAGGAGAACCCCGTCGCCGAAAGCATCCGTTCGGGTGCTCGCGGCAGCGGTGTTCCGTCTTGGTGCACTTCGTCGACGGTATCGGGGGTGCGGCCGCCTACTAAAGTTTGCGATGAGCATTCGATCAGGATGTCGGGAATCTTGTTGAATTGCCCGACTTGATATTGAAAAGTGTTTTCGATTTTGAGACTAAAATGCGGGGTTTATAATTGTTAGGCATGTGATGTCTAATGAATTCATTTGATTAGGCATGAGATGTCTAAAGAGTTTGCGGATTCCAACTGTTGTAGTTTTACAATTTCTTTTCTGTGACCGTAAGTGTAATATGTGATATCGCCGGTTTCGTTGCTATATATCAACGACAATTGGGATGCGCATATTTACTTACGTTGATGACATGTGATGTTATGTGTTGCTGGATATGTTATATTGGATCGTCGTATTTGAATAGCCAGGTTTTTTTTTATGTGAGATGAGTGTTTTTCATTTTCATTCATGTAAAAACTTGTATGTAATATTCTTTTATTAGGGCACTTCCAGGTTGCGGAAGATGTCACCTTTTGTATATTATTTACTTTTCTGCACTAGGATAGACCCAAGGAGGGAAGCACAAGTAACCGGGTTCTGGAGTCCAGTGGGAGACCAACTCGAGGAGTCGAGTCCGGGTCTCCTAACTCTAGAATTGGTAGGGTTGCTTGCCGCTCTCGTAGGGGTCTAGGGGTGTGGGTTTGGCTATTCATCACGACCGTGGAATCCGTGTTTTATACTGGCTCGTATTGAAAACACGGACGTCCTAGTATATCCAATATTTCATATGATTCTTCTGCTGCGATATCTGTGATGTGATCATGTGATGTTCTGTGATAGATACAGTATATAGTATATATGATATATTATATAGACGTTACTTATGTTTTACACCCGCGCTAGCCCAGCCCTGCTCTGCCGTTAGTTACCTAACCTAACGGTGCACGAGGGGACATCGAGACGAATGCGGATGGCATAAGTGTACGTCGTATTTATCTGTGATGTTTAGGTAACTTAATTGATGGGACTTCATTAATGTGATTAATGAAATAAAAGAAACCTAAGATGTTGTAGAATCGAATTTCTAAATAAAACAGGTAGCTACAGTTCTTGCTTTGCACAGCGGTATATGTGATATATCCTGCACCTTATTCGATGAAGAAAGGACCGAGATCCCTTCACCGGGAGTGACTCCTTTAGCAATAACTGGCAGATGCTACACACTCGGTTTGTTTTCTGATTGCTTTTAACAGTTCTTGCTTTGCACAGCGGTATATGTGATATATCCTGCACCTTATTCGATGAGGAAAGGACCGACGATTCCTTCACCGGGAGTGACTCCTTTAGCAAAACTAGAAAAGCCTCAAAAACACTCTATTTTAAAATCATTTGATTCTACAACGATATCAAGTTCATTACGCAATAGGTTTTCAGAAAAACCTGTCGTAGCCCTCCGTCATTTCAGATATGTACTGGTTAGTATTCGTGCTACGTTTGTTGACCTCTGTCAAGGCGTAGTGTGCGGTAGCTGATTAATGCTTATCTGTATAAGCATATGATGTGATTGATTTAGGGTAGTCGTGCGACCTTGTTGACCTCTGTCAAGGGTCGTGCGGGTGGGTTTACTTCAATCAGGAAATGACGGGTTGAACTTGACTAGCGGCCTATGGTTTGTTGACCTCTGTCAAGGTCATAGGACGCTAGGGGCAAAATATTATCGGGAATTTCAAGTGTTGAAATTTGCAATGAGATTGCATACCTTCTATGAGATAGTTGGATCCCGATACCCGCTGCGAGTAAGAGTTACTCCTGGGAGAGTTTTATACATTACAATTAGCCGATCAAGTAGGTGTCTAAAAAGGTGTTAACGAGGTTACGCCTATGGGAAAACGAGGTTTACATTAATTAGGTTCGTGCGAAAGAACGGGAGACCTCCCTCAAAGTACCGACACTGGCCTGGCTGAAAGATTGGCGAACTTGTAGTGTGTAACTAATCTCGGCTATTCTTTCCTTTTAGGGTTTGAAGGAAGATTTGATAAAAAGCAGTGGGAGCCATCCTGATTAGATAAAATAATAACCAATCTATTCTTGCAAGAGCGCACGCTGAGTGTTTTCTTCTCTCTCTCTCCAGGTAGCGACCATATCACGCCTTAATCAAGATAATAATACGGATATATTGACCGAACCCGCTTGTTATACTGAGCTGGGGAACGTTGGTCCCGCTCCAACTTATAATTGTTATAAGACAGAGCAGGAAATTGGGGATTACCAGAATTCCCGTGCCGCCCAAACAAAGAGAGTGCATGCTGATGCATCATCTTCGGGTGTGTTCATTACAAAGAACTGTTTTTCTGTATCCTCTACGTCCTGGGTATGTGATACCGGATCAGGATCCCAGATATATAATCTGTTACATAGGGCTACAGCTAGGTAGAGAACTGAGAACGGGTGATAAGTTTCATGAGGCAGAAAACGGGGCAAGTGTTGCAGCCAAGTCTGTTGGTCACTGTCACCCTGTATTACCAATACATTGATTCTGAACGAATGTTATTAGATACCGAACCTGATATACAAAATCATATCAGTCTCTTTATCAGCAAAGAAATGATAAAATTTTGTATTGTTGGATAATGTTTTGAACATTTTCTATATCAAAAGTTGATCGGTTCAGGCACGTTAACTAAAAGCATTGATATTCTAAATCAAACTACAGTTCTTAGTATACGGAACACACAAAAGAGGAAGAGTTCAGAAATGAACGAATCCTTCTTGAGGTATTGTAGACTAGATCATATCAATGCGACCCGACTAGCTGAAGTTAAATATAGATGCATATTTAAATCAGTTTGAATTTACATCTTGTGAAACTTGCCAGTCATGTCACAGAGATAAGATGACCATAGCTCCATTTACTGGAAACAGAGAAAGAGTTAGTGAACTCTTGGGATGATACATGTTGATGTATGTAAAGTCCCCTGTCTACACATGCCAAGACCGGTTTTTTATACTTCATTACATTCTCTGATGATCTCTCGAGATTCAGACCTATGTTCCTGTTGAAACACAAGTCCGAACCTTTTGAGATATTCACAGAATATAAGTTAGAAGTAGAGAACCAAAATATGGGTATGAGTTTTATGTCCTTTGATGTGATCGAGGAGGAGAATACTTGAGCACGGAAATCCTGGACTATTCTAATGGAGAATGAGATTCTCTCTCAGCATTACTCCTCCGTGTACACCATAGCACGATGGTATATCGGGGCGGAGCAATAGCACCCTATGTGATATGGTGTGCTCTATGATGAGTACTACTGAGTTACCTATTTCCTTTTTGGGAGTTATGCACTTGAGAAGCTGCATACCTATTGAATAGGGTTCAAATCAAATCAGTTGCCTACCATTTCATATATGATATGATAAGAGCACATATCTTAAGTTGGTTAAGATTTGGGGTTGTCCAGCCTATGTCTGAAAAGCAAAATCCGGACAAGCTCGAGGCAAGGTCTGTAATGTAGAACTGGAAATGTTCCAGCTATACAAACTGCAGCTGTTGATTTGAAAGAACCAAAGGATTCAATAGTTACCAACGAACCTCAGCCTCTCCGCCGATCTAGTAGGGTTCCTCACCCACCTGAGAGATACTTCGGTTACTCTGTAACAGTGGGAGCAAGGATTGCATCATGAGATGATGACCCAACTAGTTTCGAGCTGGCCATCAGGAGTAAGACTCTGTAAGAATGGCTGGATGCTTAGTGATCTGAGATGGAATCCATGTACGCCAACAAAGTATGGACTTTGGTTGCTATATCTGAAGGGTTAAATCCCCATCAGGAGCAAGTATATCTTGAGAAGATTACTTGGTGTAGATGGAAAAGTTGAGACTTTCAAAGCTAGACTTGTTAAAGCTTTTCGTCATCGACCAGGCGTGGATAATGATGAAACATTTTCAAGTGGCTATGCTTAAGTCCATCCAGATCCTACTTGCCACGGCTACATACCATGACTACGATATCTGGCGGTTGGGTGCCATGACTGCTTTTCTAAATGATGTTTTAGAAGAGAACGTCTATAAGTACATAGCCAGAGGGCTTCGTAGACAGTGGGAGCAGCGGAAACGTGTACAAGATGCTTTATAGGATAAAGCAGGTATCGCGGAGTTGGAACATCTGTTTTGATGAGTTAGTCAAAGAGTTTGACATCATCAAAATGGTAGATGAACCTTGTATAAACAAAAAGGTAGTAGGGAGTATAGTGTCGATCCTCGTAGAGTACGTGGATGACATGCTCTTGATAGGGAAGGAGTTTCCTATGCTACGCTCGGTCAATCTCCGCTTATCACAATGATTCTCCATATAGGATCAAATTGATACCTCCTAAATCCTGGGTTTTGGATCTATGAGATAGATCTAATTGGATGTTAGGATTCTCACTAGTTGTAGTGAGATGGTATCAACTGATCCTAGGGAGAATCACTGGGAGGGTTCCAGGGTGATACAGACGACTGAATGTCAGTCACAGGCATTGTCTTTACCCTCAGTAAAGGGACGGTGTATTGGAAGAGTTCCAAGCAAGATAACGTGGCTAACTAGACGATAAAGGCAGGATACATAGCTACTTGAGATGCTACCAAAGAGGCAGTCTGGATGTATATTTGTTCATGAGATGAACTTAGTTCCTCCCATTGTGTGACAATGGAGTTGTGGCTTATGCCAAGGAACACCCGTCCCATCAGTGATCCAGACATATTCTAAGGCAGTGTCACCTGATCATGGAGATAGTTGATCTCCAGGGTGATCGAGGTGAGGAGAGTAGACTCAGAGGACAACACGGCGGATCCACTCACAAAGGCCTTTTCCCAGAGAGAGACTTTTATGGGATGGTTGAGTATGAGATACTGCAATCACTGCTACAGATGGCCCTAGTGCAAGTGGGAGATTGTTAGTTATATGTATGCCCTAGAGGCCATTACTATACATAGGATGTTTATTGTAGTGGATGCTTGGACATATATAGGGAGGACTTTCTTGCTCGACATGATAGTATGCTATCTGGTTAATCTTTACCTTAACGTGTACACTGATTGTCTCTCTGTCACATATTGGTAAAGCCCTTAGGATGTGTACTTGACTACCTGGACTATGATGTGGATCATACTAGTGGGGACATGGTAGTCCATAAGTACATCCTTCAAAATCCCTAGTCGTGGGTGTATCGAGACTGGGCATCGATATACCAGAGTAGACTAGCGTATACCTTCTCGACCCATACAGATGGGCGATGGATGATCCCATATCCATTGGTGTTTGACATCAGAGATGATATACGGGTGCTCAGTAGAGACTGGATACACTGGACGGACTCGCCGAGAACTCCCAGATGGTATTATATCTTACGTCAGATGGCAGTTCTCAAGTGACACTGGTACAGAGTAGTCTGTTGACCTGAGATTGTCATAGAGTCTTGTGTGGTTCCCACTGTACTTTGATTTCCACCTTACCACGTCCAAGAGGGCGTGCAAAACGGTGGTTTTTGGGTACAGTCCCGAATCACATGGAGGCAATGAGCGATAGGAGGGGATTCGTCTCTCCCGGTATAGGGGGTCGATGTTGCGCTGTGTTCGATTGGCTATAACCGGAAATCCCTGGCCAGGGTTGCTGAGATTTACTGGTAAGTGTTACCAGTAGTTTCTCGAACTGTTATAGGCCTCATATCGACACGACTTATCGAGCTATTGGGGTCTGACGTTTACCACCCCTAGGCGAGATATGCGACATATCAGACGAACAGACCGGACTGTACGGTAAGTGTTACTGGTTGGATTCACAGGAGTGTGAGCGGGCTTGCTCGTCGATCTTCTGATCGCTCAATACCCGGGTGGCCGTTACGTTTAGCAGACCGCTTGCGGCTTGTGGGTGATTGATATGATCATCATCTGCTACCGGCGTATTGACGAGTCTTTAGAGTCCTACACAGAGGTTTCCTGGCTCAAGCGAAACGAAATAGGAGCGCATATGAGATATGTGCGGGACCGAGAATAATGCGTGTATGTGATACCGTATTCCATTCTCACGATGAATGTATCGATTGGTTGTATGCGATATAACCTAGTTATCGATTCAAGGATTGATTCGATAAGCCGATACATTGGATACTAGTTGGTTATATGCGATATGACCGGATCGTTAAATCAAGTGTTGATTTAATGATTTAATGTATAATTATATATTCGATATATTACTTTGCATTAACTAGTATTGGTTCATTTTAAAGGGATTTTCTCACTTGAAGTGCACAATGTATATGTGATATACTTTTGTACACAAGTTTGTGTCATGTTCGATGATACAAGCTAACTTGAGTTTGTGTAAAGTTTAAACCATGGTTGTGTAATGGTTAGGGTTTTCTTTTTCTTTATCATTTATTTATTTTGTTTATTTATTTTGCAAAATAAATGAATGGTGGCTTTCTTTGGATGCTAGTTGAAGCTTCATGAAGCTTTGACTAAGTGACCATATTTGTCCCATGCTTAACCCTAACCATTCCACTAAACCCTAGTTCATTCTCTACACTTGACCATGGTTGGATTATGATAAGTATTCATTTATTTTCTATTTTGAAAATAACTTATCATAACATATTCATCTTCTTCTTCTTCTTCTTCACAAGAAGAAGCTTGCCTCCATTAATGGCAACTTGAGAAAATGAGTGAGAAATCCAATTCTAAAGTGAACCCACCTCCTATTTCTTCATCCTCTACCTCTTGCCAAGTAGTATAGGGTGTTTTCTCCACAAGTTTCATGACTTGGTGAAGTGGGAGCTTGATCTAGCGATGCCTTGACGTAGATCATCTTCGGCACGAAGCCGACGACCTTGCCCGCCCATTTCTCCGATGAAGCCGACGCTAAAGCCCGAGTTTCCATTTGGACAGCGAGGAGACTTCATTGCGGAGCTATGGAGGTGGAGGACCGGATCTACAAAGGTTGTATTTCCGTATACTCATAGTTAAATAGTTTACTAGTTCTAGTTTTCACCTATATTTCTAGCCAACGATCCGTATTAGGGTTTCTCAGCACCCGTAAAATTTGAAATTGGCATGGTTGATGCCTTGTGAGACCTCCTTAGTGTGCCTAGGAACCCTACATATTTATCTGGAATGTGATACAATATGTGGAATTCATAGAGTTAGGCATGAAATGCGAAGTATGTGATATTTCGGATTTACGATGTCTAAAGTGATTGTGGATTCCAAATATTGTAGTTTTACAATTTCTTTTCTGTGACCGTAAGTGTAGTATGTAGTTGTATTGCCGGTTTTCGTTGCTATATGACAACGACGATCGGTGTATGCATATTTATTTACGTTGATGATATGTGATATTATGTGTTGCTGTGATATGTTATATTGGATCGTCGTGTTCTGAATAGCCGGGGGTTCTATGTGAGATGAAGGTTTTTATTTTCATTCATGTAAAATTCATTTGTATGTAATATTCTTTTATTAGGGCACTTCCGGGATGAGGTTGATGTCACCCTTGTATATTATTTACTTTTCCGCATTAGGTAGACCCAAGAAGGGGAGCACAAGTAACCGGGTTCTAGGGTCCAGTGGGAGGCCATCTCGAGGAGTCGAGACCGGGTCTCCTAACCCTAGAATTGGCAGTGTTACTTGCTGCTCTCGTAGGGGTCTAGGGATGTGGGTTTGGTTATTCACCACGACCGTGGAATCCGTGTTTTATACCGGCTCGTATTGAAAACACGGACGTCCTAGTATATCCAATATTTCATATATGTTCTTCTGCTGCAATGTTCTGTGATGAGATCATATTACTACCTGAGACGAATGCTTATACTATATATATATATGCTGATATATAAATATTACCGCTTTCGTTTCTTCTGTGATGCTTAGGAAGCATAAGCTGATGGGATTTTTTTATTAATGAGATTAATAAAAATAAAAGAAACCTAAAAGATGTTGTGGAATCAAAACTTTATTAAAAGGGTAGCTACAGTTTTGCTTTGCATAGCGGTATATATGATATACTCTACACCTTATTCGATGAGGAAAGAGCCGAGATCCCTGTAAGTCCATGCTACTTCTCCCGGTACTTTCGGGCATGCGGAATTTGATGAAAAACGATTTTCTTAGAGGTGGTTACATGGACTTAAAACCCGGATCTTTGTTAAACATCTAACTAACAACCTAACTAGGAGTCGTTAACTACTCGGTTATGGGGTTTATACCTTTCTAGTCTTGAACTCCTTCGTCTTCAAATTTCGATGGTGGTCCGGATCGGCTTCTTCCCGTCGTCTCCTTACGCCGAAGATAGATCCACCTGAAAGCTTCAACCTTTGGCTCCTTCTTCGATCTTTGAAGAAACTAGTTCACTCGGTTTGCTAAACCTTGTGAACTAGAGTGAGTAGAGAAGAGTTTGTATGGGATTTTATCTATGGTTCTTGGTTCTCAACTCATGAGATAAGTGAACCATAGAGTCAAGAGAGGGAGAGCAAGAGGAGGAAGATGAGAGCTCAAGAACAAGAGAGAGAATGAGCATGAAAGAATGAGAGAAGACTTTTCTCTCTTTTCTCTCATAATCCAAAACCATCATCACAAAAATAATAATCAAGTATTGTGTAAAATGGTTCAAGTCAAAATGGCTAAATCATTTCATGCACTCATTTCTCACAAAAGAAACAAGCAAGTAAAAAGTCTTTGCCATGAAATGATAGCCATTGTCATCATGATGGTCAACTAGTCCAACCTAGTCAACCGGTCAACAAAGTGAACAAGTCAACAAAGTCAACCCCTCAACAACCATGTCACCACAATACTTAATTAATATTATTGTTAATCACATATCATATTCTCATTAGGGTTGAGCAAAAAGTCAATAGTCAACTGTCAACGGTCAACAACCCTAATGAGAATCCTCTGCCTCTGTCTCTCCGTCAACTGTGTATTCACACCCGCATCCGCGTTCCGAGGAACACGAATGCATACTGGATAAATCCAATCCCAAAAGGTACACTAGGATCTGGCTTAAACCAAAGCCCGCTAGTGTAAACTGTCCGGACACTGTACGTGCACAAGTGCACGGATGTGACCGAACCCTGTCGCAAAACCATGCGACTTGTCGCAAAACCATGCGACCTCTACTCTTTTGCTTAAAGGCGAATAGCTTTCTGTGTGGGACTCTAAAGACTCGACACTACGCTGGCAGTGGGTTTAACCACAGACCGCAAGCGGCACTAGCTGTGCCTAACGGTCCCCAGGTAGATGCCGACAAGAAGACTGACGAGGCGAAACCCATCTGAACTCCTACTGAGCCTGAATGTGACATTCTCCGTACAGTCCGGTCTGTTCGTCTGATACATCGCATGGCGGGCCTAGGGGGCGGTAAACGTCAGTCCCCCAATAGCGGTACAAGTCGTGTCGGAGTGAAGCCCAAAACACCCTGAGATAACACTGGAAGCCTACCAGTATATCTCGTTTGCCCTGGCCAGGGACTACTCATGTAATGGCTCTCCTAGACACAGCGCGATGTCAACCCCCAATACCGGGAGAGACGAATCCTGTCTAACCGTCACTGCCTCCAAGTGCTTCGGGACTGCACCCAACTACCACCTGTTTGCACGACTCCTTTGAGCCGTGGTAGGGTAGTAATCAAAGTACAGTGGGAACACACTCGAGGAGAAGTGACAGTGTCAAGTCAGCGGACTAAGCTGTACTCATGTCACCTGGGTACTGATAACTGACGATAGGCATAATACCAACTAGTCAGTTCCCGACGAGTCCTGTCTAGTGTACTCGTAACCCAACGAGCACCCGCATACTATCTCAAGTACGACGTACTGACGGCTGTGGGACAGACCTTCTCCCATACTGGGATGAGAAGCGCATGCGCTAGTCTACTCCGGAGTATCGATGCCCTGTCTCGATAGTCCTGCGACCAGGGACCTGCATAAGGATGTGCTTATAGATTACCCAGCCCCACTAGTGTGACTGCCATCACAACGCTGGTAATCAAGCAAAGATCCTAAGGGCTCCACTAATGTGTATAGGCGATATACTAAAATAAACACATGTACACATTGAAGTAGAAACAAACCAAGTAGCATACTACTATTTTGAGCAAGATTGTATATACAAGGTGAATATCCCAAGCTTCCATTAAGTAATATACAAACTAGTATGATACAGTAATGGCCTCTAGGGCATATACACTAACAATCTCCCACTTGCACTAAGGCCATGTACTGGCGTATCGAAGACCTATCATCTCGATCAGCCGCTCGAACTGAGTCTGGGGCAAGGCCTTGGTGAATGGATCTGCAGTGTTATCTTCTGAAGCGACTCTCCGAACCTCGATCTCCTGGCGATCCACGATCTTCCTGATCAGGTGATACCACCTCAAGATGTGTCTGGATCTCTGATGGGACCTGGGTTGCTTCGCTAAAGCTATAGCCCCGTTGTTGTCGCAATACAGAGGTATTGGATCAACAATGGTCGGAACCACCTGAAGCTCTTTCAAGAACTTCCTCATCCAGACAGCTTCTTTTGCGGCATCAGATGCAGCGATGTATTCCGCTTCCATCGTCGAGTCTGCAACGGTTTCCTGTTTGGAACTCTTTCAACACACCGCCCCTCCATTGAGGGTAAAGACAAAACCCGACATGGACTTGGAATCATCCTTGTCACTCTGGAAGCTGGAGTCAGCAAAGGCCTCGATCTGGAGGTCTTTTCCGCCATACATCAAGAACATCTCCTTGGTCCTTCTCAGGTACTTGAGAATGTTCTTTACCGATATCCAGTGTTTCTCCCCAGGGTTTGACTGATACCGGCTTACCACACTCAGTGCATAAGCTACATCCGGTCTGGTACACAACATCGCATACATTATAGAGCCTACCGCAGAAGCGTAGGGTATAATAGACATGCGATCCCTCTCCAAATCAGTCTTGGGAGACATCTCTTTAGAGAGGGTGATCCCGTGACAAGCCGGTAGGTTACCGCGCTTGGAATCTTCCATACTGAATCTTTTCATGTGATCCCGTGACAAGACTGTGAAAGTCCTAATATCCTCTTGGATCTATCACGATGGATCCGGATCCCCAGGATGTATGAGGCATCACCCAGGTCTTTCATGGAGAACCTGTGCGACAAGAACCCCTTGACAGATTGTAGCATAGGAATGTCATTTCCTATTAAGAGAATGTCATCGACGTACAAAACGAGGAATACTACAGTTCTTGCTACAAATCTACTATAGATGCATGGTTCATCTGGATTTTTGATAAAGCCAAATTCTTTGACCGTCTCATCAAAACAGATGTTCCAACTCCGCGATGCCTGCTTTAGTCCATAGATGGACTTAAGCAACTTGCACACCTTTCCGCTGCTCCCACTCTGAATGAAACCCTCTGGCTGGTCCATATAGACACACTCCTCTAAATTTCCATTTAGAAAAGCGGTCTTTACGTCCATCTGCCAGATCTCATAATCGTGGAAGGCAGCAATGGCAAGAAGGATCCGAATGGATTTCAGCATAGCCACTGGAGAAAAGGTTTCGTCATAGTCCAAACCAGGTCTTTGACGAAAACCCTTTGCCACAAGTCTAGCTTTATAGTCTCAACCTTTCCATCTACACCAATCTTCCTTTTGAAGATCCACTTGCATCCTACGGGTTTTACCCCGTCTGGAGCAATGTCCAACGTCCATACTTTGTTGGTGTACATGGACTCCATTTCGGTCCGCATTGCATCCAGCCATTTTACTGAGTCAACGCTCTGAACGGCCTGCTGGAAGCTAGTAGGCTCATCATAATCTATGATGCAATCCTCTCTATCCCCGTCTATGAGAAAACCGTAGTATCTCTCGGGCGGATGAGACTGCCTACTACTCCTGCGGAGCGGCGTAGGAATGTCATGTTCTTTTGAACCCTCTGGTTCCACTAAACTTTCAGTAATAGTTTGTGGTTCTGGAATTTCTTCCAGTTCTACTGCGCTCCCACTAATTTCCTTTTCTAAGAACTGGTGTTCTAGAAAGTGGACATTACGAGAAACAAGGACTTTTTGTTCCTCTGCGTGGTAGAAAAGATACCCCCTGGTGTTCTTTGGGTATCCCACAAACTTGCACAGTACTGAGCGTGCCTCGAGTTTGTCCACATGCTGCTTTTTGACAAAAGCTGGACATCCCCAGATCTTCAGATATTGAAGATAGGGTTTTTTCCTACTCCATAACTCATAAGGTGTGGTAGGCACAGTCTTAGTGGGAACTCGGTTCAAAAGGTATGCAGCTGATTCTAGCACATACCCCCAGAATGATCGCGGTAACTCAGCGTTACTCATCATAGACCGTACCATATCCAATAGGGTTCGGTTCCGTCTTTCCGATACACCGTTATGTTGCGGAGTGTATGGAGGAGTAAGCTGAGAGAGAATTCCGTTCTCTTTTAAATAGTCCAGGAACTCGGCACTTAAGTATTCACCACCTCGATCCGATCTTAGGATCTTGATACTTTTGCCGGTCTGGTTTTCTACTTCATTCCTATATTCCTGGAACTTTCCAAAGGCTTCGGACTTATGTTTCATTAAGAGGACATAACCGTACCTTGAAAAGTCATCCGTAAAAGTGATGAAGTAAGAAAAACCGCTTCGCGCATGTGTAGACATTGGACCGCACACGTCACTGTGTACGAGTCCCAAGAGCTCACTCTCCCTTACTCCGTGTCCAGTAAACGGAGTCTTTGTCATCTTTTCTTTGAGACAGGATTGACAAGTGGCATACGATTGATATTCGAACGGATTCAAATATCCTTCTGTATGTAACTTCGTCAACCTTCTCTCATTGATGTGACCCAGTCTACAATACCATAAGAAAGTCTGATTGATTTCCGGAGACTTTCTTTTGTGTGTATTCTGGACATTGAAAATCTGTGGTTGGTTTAATACGTATATACAATTGCTCAATGTACCTGACCCAATTAGAACTTGATTAAGGTGAATGTTTACAACATTGCTTACAAAGGCAAATTCATAACCTTCTTTAGAAACTAAAGATACAGAAATGATATTACAAGTTGCGTTGGGTACAAAAAAACAATTACGCAAAACCAAAACATGTCCATCTGACATTCCCAGGTGATAGTCCCCCACGGCTTTAGCATCCATGCTAGCTCCGTTCGCAACTCTGAGGGTCATGTCACCTGCTTTCAAAACACTACGATTTCTCAACGCCTGCAATGAATTACAGATATGAGATCCTGATCCGGTATCCAATACCCAGGAAGTAGAGTTTATTGAAAGACAGTTTTCAATAACATACACACCTGAAGCTGAAGCTGCAACCTGCTTCAATTCCTGTGTTCTGGCTTTCCAAGCCCTGCAATCGTTCTTCCAGTGACCTTTCTTATGACAATAGAAGCATTCTTCCTTATCCACAAGCTTCCCCGCTTTCTTTGTTGCTTTTGCTTTTCCCTTCGTATCCACTTTACTAACACCGCCCCTTGGTTTGGCGGGGGCTTTCTTCTTCTTTCCCTTGGCTTTCGCCTTGGACTTAGAAGAAGATGATCCTCCTACAAACAAAGTGGATGTTTCCCTACCTTTCTGTAGGGTGCCCTCTGTAAGTCCATGTTACCTCTCCCGGTACTTTCGGGCAAGCGGAATTTGATGAAAAATGATTTTCTTAGAGGTGGTAACATGGACTTAAAACCCGGATCATTGTTAAACATCTAACTAACAACCTAACTAGGAGTCTTTAACTACTCGGTTAGGGGGTGTATACCTTGCTTGTCTTGAACTCCTTCGTCTTCAAACTCCGATGGTGGTCCGGATCGGCTTCTTCCCGTCGTCTCCTTACGCCAAAGATAGATCCACCTGAAAGCTCCAACCTTTGGCTCCTTCTTCGAACTTTGAAGAAACTAGTTCACTCGGTTTGCTAAACCTTGTGAACTAGAGTGAGTAGAGAAGAGTTTGTATGGGATTTTATCTATGGTTCTTGATTCTCAACTCATGAGACAAGTGAACCATAGAGTCAAGAGAGGGAGCAAGAGGAAGAGGGTGAGAGCAAGAGTATGAGAGCTCAAGAACAAGAGAGAGAATGAGCAAGTGAGAATGTGCCTCTCTTTTGTCTTTCACCCTCTCATAATCCAAAACAATGATAACCAAATATCAATCAAGTGTTATGTGATGGTTTAAGCAACCATAGCCATATCATTTCATGCACTCATTTTGCACAAAAGAGCAAGCAAGCAAAAGTCTTTGCCATAAAATGATAGCTATGGTTATCATGATGGTCAACTAGTCAAGCCTAGTCAACCGGTCAACAAAGTCAACAAGTCAACAAAAATCAACAAGTCAACAAAGTCAACAAGTCAACAACCATGTCACCATAATACTTAATTAATATAATTGTTAATCACATATCATATTCTCATTAGGGTTGGGCAAAAAGTCAATAGTCAACTGTCAACGGTCAACAACCCTAATGAGAATCCTCTGCCTCTGACTCTCCGTCAACTGTGCATACACACCCGCATCCGCGTTCCGAGGAACACGAATACAAACTGGATAAATCCAATCCCAAAAGGTGCACTAGGATCTGGCTTAAACCAAAGCCCGCTAGTGTAAACTGTCCGGACACTGTACGTGCACAAGTGCACGGATGTGACCGAACCCTGTCGCAAAAACCATGCGACCTGTCGCAAAACCATGCGACCTCTACTCTTTTGCCTAAAGGCGAAAAGCTTTCTGTGTGGGACTCTAAAGACTCGACACTACGATGGCAGTGGGTTTAACCACAGACCGCAAGCGGCACTAGCTGTGCGTAACGGTCCCCAGGTAGTGCCGACAAGAAGACCGACGAGGCGAAACCCATCTGAACTCCTACTGAGCCTGAATGTGACATTCTCCGTACAGTCCTGTCTGTTCGTCTTATACATCGCATGGTGGGCCTAGGGGGCGGTAAACGTCAGTCCCCCAATAGCGGTACAAGTCGTGTCGGAGTGAAGCCCAAAACACCCTGAGATAACACTGGAAGCCTACCAGTATATCTCGTTTTCCCTGGCCAGGGACTACTCGTGTAATGGCTCTCCTAGACACAGCGCGATGTCAACCCCCAATACCGGGAGAGACGAATCCTGTCTAACCGTCACTGCCTCCAAGTGCTTCGGGACTGCACCCAACCACTACCTGTTTGCACGACTCCTTTGAGCCGTGGTAGGGTAGTGATCAAAGTACAGTGGGAACACACTCGAGAAGAAGTGACAGTGTCAAGTCAGCGGACTAAGCTATACTTATGTCACCTGGGAACTGATAACCGACGATAGGCATAATACCAACTAGTCAGTTCCCGACGAGTCCTGTCCAGTGTACTCGTAACCCAACGAGCACCCGCATACTATCTCAAGTACGACGTACTGACGGCTGTGGGACCGACCGTCTCCCACACTGGGATGAGAAGCGCATGCGCTAGTTTACTCCCGAGTATCGATGCCCTGTCTCGATAGTCCTGCGACTAGGGACCTGCATAAGGATGTGCTTATAGATTACCCAGCCCCACTAGTGTGACAGCCATCACAATGCTGGTAATCAAGCAAAGATCCTAAGGGCTCCACTAATGTGCATAAGTGATATACAAAAATAAACACATGTACACATTGAAGCAGAAACAAACCAAGTAGCATACTACTATTTTGAGCAAGATTGTATATATAAGGTGAATATCCCAAGCTTTCATTAAGTAATATACAAACTAGTATTATACAGTAATGGCCTCTAGGGCATATACACTAACAATCTCTTACTTGCACTATGGCCATGTACTGGCGTATCGAAGACCTATCATCTCGATCAGCCGCTCGAACTGAGTCTGAGGCAAGGCCTTGGTGAATGGATCTGCAGTGTTATCTTCTGAAGCGACTCTCCGAACCTCGATCTCCTGGCGATCCACGATCTCCCTGATCAGGTGATACCGCCTTAAGATGTGTCTGGATCTCTGATGGGACCTGGGTTCCTTCGCTAAAGCTATAGCCCCGTTGTTGTCGCAATACAGAGGTATTGGATCAACAATGGACGGAACCGCCTGAAGTTCTTTCAAGAACTTCCTCATCCAGACGGCTTCTTTTGCGGCATCAGATGCAGCGATGTATTCCGCTTCCATCGTCGAGTCTGCAACGGTTTCCTGTTTGGAACTCTTCCAACACACCGCCCCACCATTGAGGGTAAAGACAAAACCCGACATGGACTTGGAATCATCCTTGTCACTCTGGAAGCTGGAGTCAGCAAAGGCCTCGATCTGGAGGTCTTTTCCGCCATACACCAAGAACATCTCCTTAGTCCTTCTCAGGTACTTGAGAATGTTCTTTACTGCTATCCAGTGTTTCTCCCCAGGGTTTGACTGATACCGGCTTACCACACTCAGTGCATAAGCTACATCCGGTCTGGTACACAACATCGCATACATTATAGAGCGTACCGCAGAAGCGTAGGGTATAATACACATGCGATCCCTCTCCAAATCAGTTTTGGGAGACATCTCTTTAGAGAGGGTGATCCCGTGACAAGCCGGCAGGTTACCGCGCTTGGAATCTTTCATACTGAATCTTTTCAGTATGGTGTCGATGTACCTGGACTGTGATAGTCCTAATATCCTCTTGGATCTATCACGATGGATCCGGATCCCCAGGATGTATGAGGAATCACCCAGGTCTTTCATGGAGAACCTGTGCGACAAGAACCCCTTGACAGATTGTAGCATAGGAATGTCATTTCCTATTAAGAGAATGTCATCCACGTACAAAACGAGGAATACTACAGTTCTCGCTACAAATCTACAATAGATGCATGGTTCATCTGGATTTTTGATAAAGCCAAATTCCTTGACTGTCTCATCAAAACAGATGTTCCAACTCCGCGATGCCTGCTTTAGTCCATAGATGGACTTAAGCAACTTGCACACATTTCCGCTGCTCCCACTCTGAATGAAACCCTCTGGCTGGTCCATATAGACACACTCCTCTAAATTTCCATTTAGAAAAGCGATCTTTACGTCCATTTGCCAGATCTCATAATCGTGGAAGGCAGCAATGGCAAGAAGGATCCGAATGGATTTCAGCATAGCCACTGGAGAAAAGGTTTCGTCATAGTCCAAGCCAGGTCTTTGATGGAAACCCTTTGCTACAAGTCTAGCTTTATAGGTCTCAACCTGTCCATCTACACCAATCTTCCTTTTGAAGATCCACTTGCATCCTACGGGTTTTACCCCATCTGGAGCAATGTCCAACGTCCATACTTTGTTGGTGTACATGGACTCCATTTCGGTCCGCATTGCATCCAGCCATTTTACCGAGTCGACGCTCTGAACGGCTTGCTGGAAGCTAGTAGCCTCATCATAATCTATGATGCAATCCTCTCTATCCCCGTCTATGAGAAAACCGTAGTATCTCTCGGGCGGATGAGACTGCCTACTACTCCTGCGGAGCGGCGTAGGAATGTCCTGTTCTTTTGAACCCTCTGGTTCCACTAAGCTTTCAGTAATAGTCTGTGGTTCTGGAATTTCTTCCAATTCTATTATGCTCCCACTTATCTGGGTTTCCAAAAACTCAGTTTCCAAGAAGCGGGCATGCTGAGAAACAAAAACCTTTTGTTCTTCAGCAGAATAGAAAAGATACCCCCTGGAGTTCCTTGCGTATCCCACAAACTTACACTGTACTGAACGTGCCTCGAGCTTGTCCGCATGCTGCTTTTTTACAAAAGCTGGACATCCCCATACCTTTAGATTCTTAAGACAGGGTTTCTTCCCAGTCCACATCTGATATGGGGTGGTAGGCACAGTCTTGGTGGGAGCCTTGTTCAAGAGATACGCAGCTGCTTCTAGTGCATATCCACAGAATGATCGCGGTAACTCAGCGTTACTCATCATGGACCGTACCATATCCAATAGGGTCCGGTTCCGTCTCTCCAATACACCGTTATGTTGCGGAGTGTATGGAGGAGTAAGCTGAGAGAGAATTCCATTCTCTTTTAAGTAATTCAGAAATTCGGCACTCAAGTATTCTCCACCTCGATCCGATCTTAGAATCTTGATACTTTTGCCGGTCTGTTTTTCTACTTCACTCTTATATTCCTGGAACTTTCCAAAGGCTTCGGACTTATGTTTCATTAAGAAGACATAACCGTACCTTGAAAAGTCATCCGTAAAAGTGATGAAGTAAGAATAACCGCTTCGCGCATGTGTAGACATTGGACTGCACACGTCGCTGTGTACGAGTCCCAAGAGCTCGCTCGCTCTTACTTCGTGTCCAGTGAACGGAGTCTTTGTCAACTTTCCTTTGAGACAGGATTGACAAGTGGCATACGATTGATATTCGAACGGATTCAAATATCCTTCTGTATGTAACTTCGTCAACCTTCTCTCATTGATGTGACCCAGTCTACAATGCCACAAGAAAGTCTGATTTACTTCCGGAGACTTTCTTTTGTGTGTATTCTGGACGTTGAAAATCTGTGGTTGGTTTAATACGTATATACCATTACTCAGTGTACCTGACCCAATCAAAACTTGATTAAGGTGAATGTTTACAACATTACTTACAAACGCAAATTCATAACCTTCTTTAGAAACTAAAGATACAGAAATGATATTACAAGTTGCGTTGGGTACAAAAAAGCAATTACGCAAAACCAAAACATGTCCATCTGACATTCCCAGGTGATAGTCCCCCACGGCTTTAGCATCCATGCTAGCTCCGTTCGCAACTCTGAGGGTCATGTCACCTGCCTTCAAAACCCTACGGTTTCTCAATGCCTGCAAAGAATTACAGATATAAGATCCTGATCCGGTATCCAATACCCAGGAAGTAGAGTTTATTGAAAGACAGTTTTCAATAACATACACACCTGAAGCTGAAGCTGCAACCTGCTTCAATTCCTGTGTTCTGGCCTTCCAGGCCCTGCAATCATTCTTCCAGTGTCCTTTCTTATGACAATAGAAGCATTCTTCCTTATCCACAAGCTTCCCCGCTTTCTTTGTTGCTTTTGCTTTTCTCTTCGTATCCACTTTACTAACACCGCCCCTTGGTTTGGCGGGGGCTTTCTTCTTCTTTCCCTTGGCTTTCGCCTTGGACCTAGAAGAAGATGATCCTCCTACAAACAAAGTGGATGTTTTCCTACTTTTCTGTAGAGTGCCCTCTGCGCTCCTCAGCATGTTGAGGAGCTCTGAAAGTTCAACCTCTTTTTCTTGTAGGTTGAAATTCAGTATAAACTGGGCGTAAGTGGATGGAAGGGACTGGAGAACTAAGTCCGTATAGAGCTCACTCTCCAAAGTGGACCCTAGGTCCGCGACCTCCTCAATGTAGCCGATCATCTTTAGCACATGCTCTGCTACTGATGATCCGACGGCCATCCTTGCCGAAAATAACTTTTTCGACGCTTCGTATCTTGCGATACGAGATTGCTCTCCATACAGTTCTTTTGTATGGAGAAATATGGATTCAAGGTCCATATTCTCGTGCCTCCTCTGATGTTCGTTGTCTATCGAGGCAAGTACGAGGCATTTGGCCTTCGCGCTATCAATCTCCCAAGTCTTACGGATTTCCTTATCCGCGACGCTGGAAGTGTGACCAGGGACAGAGGGAGCTTTGGTGGTAAGAAGATACCCCAGCTTGTCGTAAGTGATTGCCATTTTGACATTCCTGAGCCAATCTTTGTAGTTTGGCTCTGTCAGTATGTTTTTATCTAGGAGTAACTTAAGTCCAGTCATGTCGATTGGTCGCTGCAATTAGGAGAGAGAAAAAACACTCAGCATGATGCTCTTGCAAGTTTAGAGTGTTTTTAGTTTGTCTAAACATGATGGCTCCCACTGTTTCTCGAATCCCTCCTCAAACCATAAAGGAAGAATTAGTCGGGATCAATCCCACCGCACAATACTTGTTTAACCGTTCGGCCAGGCCAGTGTCGGTACTTCGAGGGAGGTTTTCCAACGCTTTCGCGAAGTTCTTTAATTAAATAACCTCTTTTCCCTGGGGGCGTATCCCCGCTAACACCTTTCTAGGCACCTACTAGGTTTATAGCATTGATCGATTAGTGAGAAATTTCCCGAGGAGTAGCATATACTCACAGTAGGATCGGGATCCAAATATCATTGCGTGACGAAACTGAAGGAATCCTACCAGAATCATCACACTCCAAATGGTATGCAAATCTAGCAAGTTTCAGTACTTATGAAACTCCCGATGTGGATTTTTGCCCCATGCTCTTATGACCTTGACGAAGGTCAACAAATCATAAGTCACATGTCAAGTTCTTCCCGTCATTATCCAGGTTAATTTGAATCCACCCGTATATACCCTTGACGAAGGTCAACAAGGTAATGCGAATGTCCCAAACCAACACATCTATCTATGCTACATATGAACACCCAACAGCTACCAATCACTATGCCTTGACGAAGGTCAACAAACATAGCTTGAATACTATTGAATATTCATACGAAACGACGGAGGGCTACGAATGGTTTTGGCTAAACCGTGAACGTAGTGAACTTGATATAGTCGATGGAACGAGATAGCTTTTAAAAGGAGTGGCTCAAGCTCCGCTTTTAAAAGTTGGTTTTGAAAAGAACCGAGTGGTTTTTCGAAAGTGTTCCAACGACTTTAGCTTGGTTTATTATCTTGCATTAGTTCTTTTAATGCGTGATATTCTTGCATTAGTTCTTTTAATGCATCCCATCATTTAACCCTACCATTGCAGAAAACAACCAAAATATGACGTACGCTTATGCCATTCGCATTCGCCACGGGGCCCCGTCATTACCCGTTAGGTTACTTAACTAACGACAGAGCGGGGGCTGGGCTAGCGCGGCTGTAAAACATAAGCAACGCCTAAATAATATCATATATAGATATATTGCAATAATAGCCATTTCAGATCACAGATGAAGACATTGGATATACTTGGAATCTGTAAATCGTACGAGCTTGTAACGAAAAGCAGATTACACGGTCGCGGTGAATAGCCAAAACCCCACCCAAGACCCCTACGGGCGCGGCAAACTACCCGCCAAGTACCCGAAGCGAAGCAACCTCCTTCATCTCCGTGAGTAGGCCACTCGGCACTTCGGCATACCCGGTAGTTTGTGCACCCCCTCCATGGGTCTATCCTAGGACCAAAAACAGTAAAAAGAAATTATACAATGACGGCTACAACCCCGACCCGGTTGTGCGGCCATACGAATAATTATTACATCAATTTACAAATTTACATGAATTGAAAGAAAAGAAAACTCTCGTCTCACAACCCCCGGCTATTCACCCGCGACAATCCAACATATTCATATCTACATTCCAGCAACATTACAGATCACAGACTTGTATAACGCCCACTAATCGACATATAGCGATTAGTAGACGTTCAATACAAATATCACATTACAGAAAAACCCGTCAGCTTAAGTCTTTTAGAAGTTCGATCAAAAATACGGATTTTTAGGACCCAAAAATAAAATTTTCGTTCTGGAAAATCTGGGGTGAAAATACATATTCCAAAAATCCCAAAACAACCCCAGGAAAACACTGCACCAAACTTAGACCACGGCCGAGTCAACTCGGCCACGGAACCGCGGCGGGAGCGTGCTCCCGCCGCGTTTCCGCGGCGCTTTGACTCGATCGTTGGACCAAATTCGATGGTTATTCTAACAAAAGCCTGAGCCGATTTTTAAGATGAAAATTATCAACTTTTGAACAGAATAAAAATCGGCAGAAACTTGACAGTTTTGGGTTCGTTTTGCGACTTTTCTTTGATCGATCTTCTAGCTACTTTGCTAACATGTTAGATAGAGTTTAACTAGGCTCTGATACCACTGTAAGTCCATGCTACCTCTCCCGGTACTTTCGGGCAAGCGGAATTTGATGAAAAACGATTTTCTTAGAGGTGGTAACATGGACTTAAAACCCGGATCTTTGTTAAATATCTAACTAACAACCTAACTAGGAGTCGTTAACTACTCGGTTAGGGGGTTTATACCTTGCTTGTCTTGAACTCCTTCGTCTTCAAACTCCGATGGTGGTCCGGATCGGCTTCTTCCCGTCGTCTCCTTACGCCGAAGATAGATCCACCTGAAAGCTCCAACCTTTGGCTCCTTCTTCGAACTTTGAAGAAACTAGTTCACTCGGTTTGCTAAACCTTATGAACTAGAGTGAGTAGAGAAGAGTTTGTATGGGATTTTATCCATGGCTCTTGATTCTCAACTCATGAGACAAGTGAACCATAGAGTCAAGAGAGGGAGCAAGAGGAAGAGGGTGAAAGCAAGAGTATGAGAGCTCAAGAACAAGAGAGAGAATGAGCAAGTGAGAATGAGCCTCTCTTTTGTCTTTCACCCTCTCATAATCCAAAACAATGATAACCAAATATCAATCAAGTGTTATGTGATGGTTTAAGCAACCATAGCCATATCATTTCATGCGCTCATTTTGCACAAAAGAGCAAGCAAGCAAAAGTCTTTGCCATGAAATGATAGCTATGGTTATCATGATGGTCAACTAGTCAAGCCTAGTCAACCGGTCAACAAAGTCAACAAGTCCACAAAAGTCAACAAGTCAACAACCATGTCAACAACCATGTCACCATAATACTTAATTAATATAATTGTTAATCACATATCATATTCTCATTAGGGTTGGGCAAAAAGTCAATAGTCAACTGTCAACGGTCAACAACCCTAATGAGAATCCTCTGACTCTGACTCTCCGTCAACTGTGCATACACACCCGCATCCGCGTTCCGAGGAACACGAATACAAACTGGATAAATCCAATCCCAAAAGGTGCACTAGGATCTGGCTTAAACCAAATCCCGCTAGTGTAAACTGTCCGGACACTGTACGTGCACAAGTGCACGGATGTGACCGAACCCTGTCGCAAAAACTATGCGACCTGTCGCAAAACCATGCGACCTCTACTCTTTTGCCTAAAGGCGAAAAGCTTTCTGTGTGGGACTCTAAAGACTCGACACTACGCTGGCAGTGGGTTTAACCACAGACCGCAAGCGGCACTAGCTGTGCGTAACGGTCCCCAGGTAGTACCGACAAGAAGACCGACGAGGCGAAACCCATCTGAACTCCTACTGAGCCTGAATGTGACATTCTCCGTACAGTCCAGTCTGTTCGTCTGATACATCGCATGGCGGGCCTAGGGGGCGGTAAACGTCAGTCCCCCAATAGCGGTACAAGTCGTGTCGGAGTGAAGCCCAAAACACCCTGAGATAACACTGGAAGCCTACTAGTATATCTCGTTTGCCATGGCCAGGGACTACTCGTGTAATGGCTCTCCTAGACACAGCGCGATGTCAACCCCCAATACCGGGAGAGACGAATCCTGTCTAACCGTCATTGCTTCCAAGTGCTTCGGGACTGCACCCAACCACTACCTGTTTGCACGACTCCTTTGAGCCGTGGTAGGGTAGTGATCAAAGTACAGTGGGAACACACTCGAGGCGAAGTGACAGTGTCATGTCAGCGGACTAAGCTGTACTCATGTCACCTGGGAACTGATAACTGACGATAGGCATAATACCAACTAGTCAGTTCCCGACGAATCCTGTCCAGTGTACTCGTAACCCAACGAGCACCCGCATACTATCTCAAGTACGACGTACTGACGGCTGTGGGACCGACCGTCTCCCACACTGGGATGAGAAGCGCATGCGCTAGTCTACTCCCGAGTATCGATGCCCTGTCTCGATAGTCCTGTGACTAGGGACCTGCATAAGGATGTGCTTATAGATTACCCAGCCCCAATAGTGTGACAGCCATCACAATGCTGGTAATCAAGCAAAGATCCTAAGGGCTCCACTAATGTGCATAAGTGATATACAAAAATAAACACATGTACACATTGAAGCAGAAACAAACCAAGTAGCATACTACTATTTTGAGCAAGATTGTATATACAAGGTGAATATCCCAAGCTTCCATTAAGTAATATACAAACTAGTATGATACAGTAATGGCCTCTAGGGCATATACACTAACACCCTCTGTGCTCCTCAGCATGTTGAGGAGCTCTGAAAGTTCAACTTCTTTTTCTTGTAAGTTGAAGTTCAGTATAAACTGGGCGTAAGTGGAAGGAAGGGACTGGAGAACTAAGTCCGTATAGAGCTCACTCTCCAATGTGGTCCCTAGGTCCGCGAGCTCCTCAATGTAGCCGATCATCTTAAGCACGTGTTCAGCTACTGATGATCCGACGGCCATCCTTGCCGAAAATAACTTTTTCGACGCTTCGTATCTTGCGATACGAGATTGCTCTCCATACAGTTCTTTTGTATGAAGAAATATGGATTCCAAGTCCATATTCTCGTGCCTCCTCTGATGTTCATTGTCCATAGAGGCAAGTACGAGGCACTTGGCCTTCGCGCTATCAATCTCCCAAGTCTTACGGATTTCCTTATCCGCGACGCTGGAAGTGGGACCAGGGACAGGGGGAGCTTTGGTGGTAAGAAGATACCCTAGCTTGTCGTAAGTGATTGCCATTTTGACATTCCTGAGCCAATTTTTGTAGTTTGGCCCTGTCAGTATGTTTTTATCTAGGAGTAACTTAAGTCCAGTCATGTCGATTGGTCGCTGCAATTAGGAGAGAGAAGAAACACTCAGCATGATGCTCTTGCAAGTTTAGAGTGGTTTTTAGTTTGTCTAAACAGGATGGCTCCCACTGTTTCTCGAATCCCTCCTCAAACCATAAAGGAAGAATTAGTCGGGATCAATCCCACCGCACAATACTTGCTTAACCGTTCAGCCAGGCCAGTGTCGGTACTTCGAGGGAGGTTTTCCAACGCTTTCGCGAAGTTCCTTAATTAAATAACCTCTTTTCCCTGGGGGCGTAGCCCCGCTAACACCTTTCTAGGCACCTACTAGGTTTATAGCATTGATCGTTTAGTGAGAAATTTCCCGAGGAGTAGCATATACTCACAGTAGGATCGGGATCCATATATCATCGCGCGACGAAACCGAAGGAATCCTACCAGAATCATCACACTCCAAGTGGTATGCAAATCTAGAAAGTTTCAGTACTTATGAAACTCCCGATGTGGATTTTTGCCCCATGCTCTTATGACCTTGGCGTGAGGTCAAAATGTCATAAGTCACATGTCAAGTTCTTCCCATCATTATCCAGGTTAATTTGAATCCACCCGTACCTACCCTTGACGTAGGCCAAAATGGTAGTACGGCTGTCCCAAACCAACGCATTCTATCTATGCAACAGATAAATATCCGGCAGCTACCAATCACCATGCCTTGGCGTGAGGTCAAAATACATAGCTTGAATACTACCGAATATTTAACTGAAATGATGGAGGGCTACGAATGGTTTTGGCAAAACCGTGAATGTAGTGAACTTGATATAGTCGATGGAACGAGATAGCTTTTAAAAGGAGTGGCTCAAGCTCCGCATTTAAAAGTTGGTTTTGAAAAGAACCGAGTGGTTTTTCGAAAGTGTTCCAACGACTTTTGCTTGGTTTATTATCTTGCATTAGTTCTTTTAATGCGTGATATTCTTGCATTAGTTCTTTTAATGCGTCCCATCATTTTATCCTACCATTGCAGAAAACAACCAAAATATGACGTATGCTTATGCCATTCGCATTCGCCACGGGCCCCGTCATTACCTGTTAGGTTACTTAACTAACGACAGAGCGGGGGCTGGGCTAGCGCGACTGTAAAACATAAGCAACGCCTAAATAATATCATATATAGATATATATTGCAATGATAGCCATTTCAGATCACAGATGAACACATTGGATATACTAGGAATCCGCAATTCATACGAGCCTGTAACGAAAAGCAGATTACATGGTCGCGGTGAATAGCCAAAACCCCACCCAAGACCCCTACGGGTGCGGCAAACTACCCGCCAAGTACCCGAAGCGAAGCAACCTCCCTCAACTCCGTGAGTAGGCCACTCGGCACTTCGGCATACCCGTTAGTTTGTGCACCCCCTCCATGGGTCTATCCTAGGAGCAAAAACAGTAAAAAGAAATTATACAATGACGGCTACAACCCCGACCCGGTTGTGCGGCCATACAAATAATTATTATATCAATTTACAAATTTACATGAATTGAATGAAAAGAAAACTCTCGTCTCACAACCCCCGGCTATTCACCCGCGACAATCCAATGAATTCATATACACATTCCAATAACATTACAGATCACAGATTTGTATAAGCCCCACTAATCGACATATAGCGATTAGCAGACGTTCAATACAAATATCACATCACAGAAAAACCCGTCAGCTTAAGTCTTTTAGAAGTTCGATCAAAAATACGGATTTTCAGGACCCCAAAAATAAAATTTTCGTTCTGGAAAATCTGGGCTGAAAATACATATACCAAAATTCCCAAAATACCCTTATGAGAAAACTGCAAAAAAGAAACCCCATGACCGAGTCAACTCGGCCGCGGTTCCGTGGCGGGAGCAAGCTCCCGCCGCGGAAGCGCGGCGCTTTGATCGGGTTAGGGGGTCAAATTTTTGCAGTTTCTTCAGAAAACCCTGAGTCGATTTTTGGTGTATCTCAAATAATTTTTCCAGCACTTTTAAAATCGACAGAAAGTTTAAAAAACCGGGGTTTGTTTTGCGACTTTTTCTTTGATCGATCTTCTAGCTACTTTGCTAACATGTTAGATAGAGTTTAACCAGGCTCTGATACCACTGTAAGTCCATGCTACCTCTCCCGGTACTTTCGGGCATGCGGAATTTGATGAAAAACGATTTTCTTAAAGGTGGTAACATTGACTTAAAACCCGGATCTTTGTTAAACATCTAACTAACAACCTAACTAGGAGTCGTTAACTACTCGGTTAGGGGGTTTATACCTTTCTAGTCTTGAACTCCTTCGTCTTCAAACCTCGATGGTGGTCCGGATCGGCTTCTTCCCGTCGTCTCCTTACGCCGAAGATAGATCCACCTGAAAGCTTCAACCTTTGGCTCCTTCTTCGATCTTTGAAGAAACTAGTTCACTCGGTTTGCTAAACCTTGTGAACTAGAGTGAGTAGAGAAGAGTTTGTATGGGATTTTATCTATGGTTCTTGGTTCTAAACTCATGAGACAAGTGAACCATAGAGTCAAGAGAGGGAGAGCAAGAGGAGGAAGATGAGAGCTCAAGAACAAGAGAGAGAATGAGCATGAAAGAATGAGAGAAGACTTTTCTCTCTTTGCTCTCATAATCCAAAACCATCATCACAAAAATAATAATCAAGTATTGTGTAAAATGGTTCAAGTCAAAATGGCTAAATCATTTCATGCACTCATTTCTCACAAAAGAAACAAGCAAGTAAAAAGTCTTTTCCATGAAATGATAGCCATTATCATCATGATGGTCAACTAGTCCAACCTAGTCAACCGGTCAACAAAGTCAACAAGTCAACAAAGTCAACCCCTCAACAACCATGTCACCATAATACTTAATTAATATTATTGTTAATCACATATCATATTCTCATTAGGGTTGAGCAAAAAGTCAATAGTCAACTGTCAACGGTCAACAACCCTAATGAGAATCCTCTGCCTCTGTCTCTCCGTCAACTGTGCATACACACCCGCATCCGCGTTCCGAGGAACACGAATGCATACTGGATAAATCAAATCCCAAAAGGTACACTAGGATCTGGCTTAAACCAAAGCCCGCTAGTGTAAACTGTCCGGACACTGTACGTGCACATATGCACGGATGTGACCGAACCCTGTCGCAAAACCATGCGACCTGTCGCAAAACCATGCGACCTCTACTCTTTTGCCTAAAGGCGAATAGCTTTCTGGGTGGGACTCTAAAGACTCGACACTACGCTGGCAGTGGGTTTAACCACAGACCGCAAGCGGCACTAGCTGTGCGTAACGGTCCCCAGGTAGATGCCGACAAGAAGACTGACGAGGCGAAACCCATCTGAACTCGTACTGAGCCAGAATGTGACATTCTCCGTACAGTCCGGTCTGTTCGTCTGATACATCGCATGGCGGGCCTAGGGGGCGGTAAACGTCAGTCCCCCAATAGCGGTACAAGTCGTGTCGGAGTAAAGCCCAAAACACCCTGAGATAACACTGGAAGCCTACCAGTATATGTCGTTTGCCCTGGCCAGGGACTACTCGTGTAATGGCTCTCCTAGACACAGCGCGATGTCAACCCCCAATACCGGGAGAGACGAATCCTGTCTAACCGTCACTGCCTCCAAGTGCTTCGGGACTGCACCCAACTACCACCTGTTTGCACGACTCCTTTGAGCCGTGGTAGGGTAGTAATCAAAGTACAGTGGGAACACACTCGAGGCGAAGTGACAGTGTCAAGTCAGCGGACTAAGCTGTACTCATGTCACCTGGGAACTGATAACTGACGATAGGCATAATACCAACTAGTCAGTTCCCGACGAGTCCTGTCCAGTGTACTCGTAACCCAACGAGCACCCGCATACTATCTCAAGTACGACGTACCGACGGCTGTAGGACAGACCGTCTCCCACACTGGGATGAGAAGCGCATGCGCTAGTCTACTCCGGAGTATCGATGCCCTGTCTCGATAGTCCTGCGACCAGGGACCTGCATAAGGATGTGCTTATAGATTACCCAGCCCCACTAGTATGACTGCCATCACAACGCTGGTAATCAAGCAAAGATCCTAAGGGCTCCACTAATGTGTATAGGCGATATACTAAAATAAACACATGTACACATTGAAGTAGAAACAAACCAAGTAGCATACTACTATTTTGAGCAAGATTGTATATACAAGGTGAATATCCCAAGCTTCCATTAAGTAATATACAAACTAGTATGATACAGTAATGGCCTCTATGCCATATACACTAACAATCCCTTCACCGGGAGTGACCTCTTTAACGAAACTGGCAGATGCTACAAAACTCGGTTTGTCTTTTGATTGCTTTTAGAGTTTTGCTTTGCACAGTGATATATATGATATGTCCTGCACCTTATTCGATGAGGAAAGAGCCGAGATCCCTTCACCGGGAGTGACCTCTTTAGCAAAACTAATGAAAGCCTAAAAAACACTCCATTTCAAAATATCACATGATTCTACGACGATATGAAGTTCATTATGCTCATGGTTTTCTGAAAAACCTGCGTAGCCCTCCGTCATTTCAGATAGATATTATTTAGTATTCGTGCTATGTTTGTTGACTTAGTCAAGGCGTAGTGTACGGTAGCTAAGTAGTGTTTATCTGCTAAAACATGAGATGTGATTGGATTAGGGTATTCGCACGGCCTTGTTGACTCAGTCAAGGGTTGTACGGGTGGGTTTAATTCAATCGGGAAATGTACGGGTTGAACTTGACTTGTGATTTATGGTTTGTTGATTTAGTCAAGGTCATAGATCGCTAAGGGAAAAATATTATCGGGAATGTCAAGTTTTGAAATTTGCAATGAGATTGCATACCTCCTATGAGATAGTTGGATCCCGATACCCACTGCGAGTAAGAGTTACTCCTAGGAGAGTTTTACACAGGACAATTAGCCGATCAAGTAGGTGTCTAGAAAAGTGTTAACGGGGTTACGCCTCTGGGAAAACGAGGTTTACTTTAATTAGATCCGTGTGAAAGCATGGGGAACCTCCCTCAAGTACCGACACTGATCTGGCTGCAAGATTGACGAAATTGTAGGGTGTAATTAATCCCGGCTAATCTTACCTTTTAGGGTTTGAAGGTAGATTTGATAAAAACAGTGGGAGACATCTTGATTAGATAAGATAATAACCAATCTAATCTTGCAAGAGCATAAGCTGAAGTGTTTTCTTCTTTCTCTCTCCAGGTAGCGACCATGTCAGGCCATAATCAAGATAATAATATGGATGTATTGACTGAACCTGCTTATTATACTGAGCAGGGGAACGTTGGACCCGTTCTTTCTTATAAGAGTTATAAGATTGAACAGGGAATAGGAGAATATCTAGAATCTCAAGCCGTCCGAAAGAACATGCATGTTGATGCATCTTCTTCAGGTGTGTTAGTTATTGAGAACTGTTTCTCAGTTCACCCTACGTCCTGGGTATTAGATACCGGATCAGGATCCCACATATGTAAATTGTTACATGGGCTACGTAAAGGTAGAGAACTGGGAAAAGGTGATCATTCCGTTCAAGTAGGGAACGGTGCAAGTATTGCAGCCAAAGCAGTTGGCGAATATCACCTAGTATTGCCAAGTCGTAATACACTGATTCTAAATGAGTGCTATTATATACCGAACATGATGTGCAACATTATATCAGTTTCTTTATTAAGTAAAGAAGGATATAATTTTGTAGTAAAGGATAATGTTATGAACATATTCCTAGATCAAAAGTTGATTGCATCAGGCTCGTTATATAATGGCATATTCATTCTAAATCAAAATACAATCCTCAATATACAAAACACACACAAGAGGAAAAGTTCAGAAATGAACGAATCCTTCTTGTGGCATTGTAGACTTGGCCATATCAATGAGACACGGCTAGCTAAGTTACATAAAAATGGATATTTGAATTCATTCGAATTTTCGTCTTATGATACTTGCCATTCATGAAAAATGACCAAAGCTCCGTTTAGTGGACACGGAGAAAGAGTTACCGAACTCTTAGGACTGGTACATAGTGATGTATGCGGTCCCATGTCTACACACGCCAGGAACGGTTCTTCCTACTTCATTACATTCACTGACGATCTCTCTAGATACGGGCATGTGTTCCTGTTGAAACACAAGTCTGAAGCTTTTGAGAAATTCAGAGAATATAAGCACGAAGTAGAGAACCAAACGGGCAAAAGTATTAAGATCCTTCGATCTGATCGAGGAGGAGAATACTTAAGCAATGATTTTCTGGATTATCTAAAAGAGAATGGGATTCTCTCTCAGCTTACTCCTCCTTATACACCACAGCACAACGGTGTATCGGAACGGAGGAATCGGACCCTATTAGATATGGTGCGCTCTATGATGAGCGAAGCTGAGTTACCTATTTCCTTCTGGGGGTATGCGCTTGAGACAGCCATATACATATTGAATCTAGTTCCTTCTAAATCAGTACCTACCACACCATATGAGATATGGAGTGGGAAGAGACCATATTTTAAACGAGTTAAAATATGGGGTTGTCCGGCCTATGTCAAAAGGCAAAATCCGGACAAACTCGAGGCACGATCAGTTCTTTGCAAATTTGTGGGATATCCAAAGAATTCTCAAGGATATTTTTTCTAACACGCTGAGCAACAAAAAGTGTTTGTTGCTCAATATGCTACCTTTTTGGAAAATGAATTTCTTGCAAAAGAAATTAATGGCAAAGAGGTAGAGCTGGAAGAGGTTCCAGCACCACAAACTACAACTGATGATTTGTTGGAACCAGAAGATTCAGTAGTATCCGACGAACCCCAGCCTCTCCGCCGATCTAGTAGGGTTTCTCATCCACCTGAGAGATACTACGGTTTTCTCATTGATGGTGGAAGCGAGGATTGCATCATGGAAGATGATGACCCGACTAGTTTCGAGCAGGCCATCACAAGTGGTGACTCTGTAAAATGGCTGGATGCAATGCGATCTGAGATGGAATCCATGTACAGCAATAAAGTATGGATTTTGGAAAATGCTCCTGAAGGGGTAAAACCCATTGGGAGCAAGTGGATTTTTAAAAAGAAATTTGGTGTAGATGGAAAAGTTGAGACTTTCAAAGCTAGACTTGTAGCAAAGGGATTTCGTCAACGACCAGGTGTGGATTATGACGAAACCTTTTCTCCAGTGGCTATGCTTAAATCCATCCGGATCTTATTTGCCATTGCTGCATACCATGACTACGAAATCTGGCAAATGTATGTTAAGATCGCCTTTCTAAATGGTGATTTAGAAGAGTGCGTGTACATGACTCAGCCAGAGGGCTTCGTAGATAGTGGGAGCAGCGGAATGGTGTGCAAGATGCTTAAATCCATTTATGGGTTAAAGCAAGCATCGCGGAGTTGGAACATCTGTTTTGATGTTGTAGTCAAAGAGTTTGACTTCATCAAAAATATAGATGAACCTTATATCTATAAGAAGGTAGCAGAGAGTAAGGTTGTCTTCCTTGTATTGTACGTGGATGACATACTCTTGATAGGAAATGATATTCCTATGCTGCAATCAGTCAAGCTCTTCTTATCACAAAGATTCTCAATGAAAGATCTAGGTGATGCCTCCTGCATATTGAGGATTAGGATCTATAGAGATAGATCCAAAAGGATACTGGGATTGTCCCAATCCAGGTACATTGACACCATACTAAAGAGGTTTAGTATGGAAGAATCTAAGCATGGGAACTAACCCATGATCTCTGGACTCACTCTCTCCAAAGAGATGTCTCCCAAGACTGATTTGGAGAGAGCTCGCATGCAAGGGAAACCCTATGCTTCGGCAGTAGGCTCTATCATGTATGCGATGCTATGTACCAGACCCGATGTAGCATACTCACTAAGTGTAGTGAGTCGGTATCAAGCGAATCCTGGAGAGAGTCACTGGACAGCTGTGAAGAACATTCTCAAGTACTTGCGAAGGACTAGCGACATGTTCTTGGTGTATGGTAACGGAGAACTCCGAGTAGAGTCCTTTACCGATTCCAGCTTCCAAAGTGATAAGGACAACTCTAAGTCGCACTCGGGATTTGTCTTTACTCTCAATGGAGGGGAGGTATGTTGGAAGAGTTCCAAACAGGATACCGTTGCAGATTCGACGATGGAGGCTGAATACATTGCTGCCAACGATGCTACCAAAGAGGCTGTCTGGATGAAGAAGTTCATTAGTGAACTTGGTGTGGTTTTATCCATTGAGCATCCAATACCTCTGTATTGCGATAACAATGGAGCTGTAGCTTTGGCCAAGGAACCTAGGTCCCATCAGAAGTCCAGACATATTCTGAGGCGGTATCACCTGATCAGGGAGATAGTTGATCGCCGGGAGATCGAGGTCAGGAGAGTAGATACGAAGGACAACACTGCGGATCCACTCACGAAGGCCATTCCCCAGATACAATTTGAGAGATTATTCGGGATGCTAGGTATCAGATACTACAGCAGCTGGCCTTAGTGCAAGTGGGAGATTGTTAGTTATGTATATGCCCTAGAGGCCATTGTTGTACATATGATGTATATTATGATGGATGCTTGGATATATACAGAGAGGACTTTCTTGCTCGTCATGATAGTATGCTATTTGGTTTCACTTTATCTTAACATGTTGACTTGTATTGGTTTACTGTCTTTCTCTCACATGTTGATAAAGCCCTTAGGATCTATACTCGACTACTGGGATTATGATGAGATCATACTAGTGGGGCCACGGTAGTCGATGAGTACATCCTATAAATGTTCCTAGTCGAGGGTATATCAAGACAGGGCATCGATACACCAGAGTAGACTAGCATATACGCATCTTGACCCATATGATGGGCGATGGATGATCCCATATCCATCGGTGTTTGACATCAAGGATGGTGTACGGGTGCTCAGTGGAGACTGGGTACACTGGACGGACTCGCCGAGAACTCCCAGATGGTGATATACCACATGTCAGATGGCAGTTCTCTGGTGACACTGGTACAAGGTAGTCTGTAGACCCGAGATCGTCATAGAGTCTTGTGTGATTCCCACTGTGCTTTGATTTCCACCTTACCACGTCCAAGAGGGCGTGCAAAACGGTGGCTTTTAGGTACAGTCCCGAATCATATGGAGGCAATGAGCGATAGGAGGGGATTCGTCTCTCCCGGTATAGGGAGTTGATGTTGTGCTGTGTTCGATTGGCTATAACTTGAAGTCCCTGGCCAGGACTGTAGGGTTCCTAGGCACCCTAATGAGGTCTCACAAGGCATCAACCATGCCAATTTCAAATTTAAACTGTGCCGAGAAACCCTAGAATGGACCGTTGGCTAGATTTCTAGGCGAAAAATAAACTAGTTAACGCTTAACTATAAGATAACGGAAATACAACCTTTGTAGATCCGGTTCTCCACCTCCATAGCTCCGCAATGAAGTCTCCTCGCTGTCCATAACAAGTCCCGGGCTCTAGCGTCGGCTTCATCGGAGAATGGACGGGCTAGGTCATCGATGTCCATGCCGAAGATGATCTACGTCGAGGCATCGCTAAATCAAGCTCCGACTTCACCAAGTTAAGAAACTTGTGAAGAAAACACACTCTACTACTTGGCAAGAGGTAGAGGATGAAGAAATAGGAAGTTGGTAGACTTTAGATTTGGATTTCACACTCTTTTTCATCACTTGCCATTGATGGAGCCAAGCTTTCTTCAGTTGAAGAAATGAAGAAGAAGAAGGTAAATGTTATGATAAGTTATTAGAAAATATAAAATAAAAGAATACTTATCATAATCTTTAACCCTAGTTAAGTGTAGAGAGTAGACCATGGTTTGATTAAATGGTTAGGGTTAAGCATGAAGACAAAATGGTTACAAAGTCAAACCTTCATGAAGATTCAACTACAAACAAATCAAGCCACCATTTTATATTCATGCCATTTATTTTCCAAAAATAATAAACAAATTAATAAATGAATAAATAAGTAATGGATAAATAAAACCCTAATCATTAGTTTAACCATGGTTTATTCTTTACACTTAACCAAGTAAACATGCATCATCAAACATGATACAATCATGTGCACAAAACTATATCAAATATACAATGTGCACATCCGAGCGAGAAAATCCATTTAAAGTGAACCGATACTAGTTAATGCAAAGTAATATATCAAATATATAATTATGCATTAAATCATTAAATCAACTCTTGATTTAACGATCCGGTCATATCGCATATAACCGGCTAGTGTCTAATGTATCGGCTTATCGAATCAATCCTTGATTCGATAACTAGGGTATATCTCATATAACCTAATCGATACATTCATCGAGAGAATGGAATACAGTATCACATACACGCATTATTCTCGGTCCCGCACATATCTCATATGCGCTCCTATTTCGTTTCGCTTGAGCCAGGAAACCTCTGTGTAGGACTCTAAAGACTCGTCAATACGCCGGCAGCGGATGATGATCATATCAAACATCCACAAGCCGCAAGCGGTCTGCTAAACGTAACGGACACCCGGGTATTGAGCGATCTGAAGATCGACGAGCAAGCCCGCTCACACTCCAGTGAATCCAACCAGTAACACTACCGTACAGTCCGGTCTGATCGTCTGATATGTCGCAGATCTCGCCTAGGGGTGGTAAACGTCAGACCCCAATAGCTCGATAAGTCGTGTCGATATGAGGCTCATAACGGGTCGAGAAACTACTGGTAACACTTACCAGCAATTCTCTGAGCAGCCCTGGCCAGGGACTTCCTGTTATAGCCAATCGAACACAGTGCAACATCAACTCCCTATACCGGGAGAGACGAATCCCCTCCTATCGCTCATTGCCTCCATGTGACTCGGGACTGTACCCAAAAACCACCGTTTTGCATGCCCTCTTGGACGTGGTAAGATGGAAATCAAAGCACAGTGGGAACCACACAAGACTCTATGACGATCTCGGGTCAACAGACTACTCTGTACCAGTGTCACCAGAGAACTGCCATCTGACGTAAGGTATAATATCATCTGGGAGTTCTCGGCGAGTCCGTCCAGTGTACCCAGTCTCCACTGAGCACCCGTATATCATCTCCGATGTCAAACACCAATGGATATGGGATCATCCATCGCCCATCTGAATGGGTCGAGAAGGTATACGCTAGTCTACTCTGGTATATCGATGCCCCGTCTCGATACACCCACGACTAGGGACTTTGAAGGATGTACTTATGGACTACCATGTCCCCACTAGTATGATCCGCATCATAGTCCAGGTAGTCAAGCACACATCCTAAGGGCTTTACCAACATGTAACAGAGAGACTATCAGTGTACACGTTAAGGTAAAGAGCAACCAGATAGCATACTATCATGTCGAGCAAGAAAGTCCTCCCTATATATGTCCAAGCATCCACTACAATATACATCCTATGTATAGTAATGGCCTCTAGGGCATACATATAACTAACAATCTCCCACTTGCACTAGGGCCATCTGATAGCAGTGGTTGTAGTATCTCATACTCAACCATCCCATAAAAATCTCTCTCTGGGAACAGGCCTTTGTAGGTGGATCCGCTGTGTTGTCCTCTGAGTCTACTCTCCTAACCTCGATCTTCCTGGAGATCAACTATCTCCATGATCAGTTGATACTGCCTTAGAATATGTCTGGATCACTGATGGGACCTGCGTTCCTTGGCATAAACCACAACTCCATTGTCACACAATGGGAGGAACATAGTTCATCTTATGAACCAATATACACCCAAACAGCCTCTTTGGTAGCATCTTAAGTAGCGATGTATCCTGCCTTTATCGTCTAGTATGCCACGGTATCTAGCTTGGAACTCTTCCAACATACCGTCCCTTTACTGAGGGTTAAGACAATGCCTGTGACTGACACTCAGTCGTCTTTATCACCCTGGAACCCTTCCAGTGATTCTCTCCAGGATCGGTTGATACTGTCTCACTATAACTAGTGAGAATCCTAACATCCATTTAGATCTATCTCATAGATCCAAAAACCCAGGATTTAGGAGGTATCACTTTGATCCTATGTGGAGAATCATTGTGATAAGCGGAGATTGATCGAGCGTAGCATAGGAAACACTTTCCCTATCAAGAGTATGTCATCCACGTACCCTACGAGGATCATCACCATACTCCCTACTACCTTCTTATTTATACAAGGTTCATCTACCATTTTGATGATGTCAAACTCTTTGACTAAATCATCAAAACAGATGTTCCAACTCCGCGATGCCTGCTTTATCTTATAAAGCACCTTGTGCACGTTTCCACTGCTCCCACTGTCTACGAAGCCCTCTGGCTGTGTACTTATAGACGTCTTCTTCTAAAACATCATTTAGAAAAGCAGTCATGGCACCCAACCGCCAGATATCGTAGTCATGGTATGTAGCCGTGGCAAGTAGGATCTGGATGGACTTAAGCATAGCTACTTGAAAAGGTTTCATCATTATCCATGCCTGGTCGATGACGAAAAGCTTTAACAAGTCTAGCTTTGAAAGTCTCAACTTTTCCATTTACACCAAGTAATCTTCTCAAGATATACTTGCTCCTGATGGGGATTTAACCCTTCAGATATAGCAACCAAAGTCCATACTTTGTTGGTGAATAAGGATTCCATCTCAGATCGTTAAACATCCAGCCATTCTTACAGAGTCCCACTCCTGATGGCCAGCTCGAAACTAGTTGGGTCATCATCTCATGATGCAATCCTCGCTCCCACTGTCATAGAGAAACAGAAGTATCTCTCAGGTGAGTGAGGAGAACCCAACTAGATCGGCGGAGAGGCTGAGGTTCGTTGGAATCTACTGAATCCTTTGGTTCTACCAAATCATCTGCTGTAGTTCGTATAGCTGGAACCTTTCCAGTTCTACATTACAGACCTTGCCTCGAGCTTGTCCGGATTTTGCTTTTAAACATAGGCCGGACAACCCCAAATCTTAACTAGCTTAAGGCATGGGCTCTTCCCTTTCCATATCACATATGAAATGGTAGGCAACTGATTTGATTGGAACCCTATTCAATAGGTATGCAACTTCATAAGTGCATAACTCCCAAAAGGAAAAAGGTAACTCAGTATTACTCATCATAGAGCACACCTTATCACATAGGGTGTAATTGCTCCATCCCGATATACCATCGTGTTATGGTGTATACAGAGGAGTAATGCTGAGAGAGAATCTCATTCTCCTTTAGAATAGTCCAGGAATTCCATGCACAAGTATTCTCCTCCCTGATCTCATCATAGGACATAATACTTATACCCGTATTTTGGTTCTCTACTTCTAACTTATATTCTTTGAATATCTCAAAAGGTTCGGACTTGTGTTTCAACAAGAACATATGTCTGAATCTAAAGAGATCATCAGAGAACGTAATGAAGTATAAAGAACCAGTCCTGGCATGTGTAGACAGGGGACCTTACATACATCAACATGTATCAATCCCAAGAGTTCACTAACTCTTTCTCTGTTTCCAGTAAACGGAGCTATGGTCATCTTATCTCTGTGACATGACTGGCGAGTTTCACAAGATGTAAATTCAAACTGATTTAAATATGCATCTTTATGTAACTCTAGCTAGTCGGGTCACATTGATCTGACCTAGTCTACAATGCCTCAAGAAGAATTCGTTCATTTCTGAACTCTTCCTCTTGTGTGTGATCCGTATACTAAGAACTGTAGTTTGATTTAGAACATGAATGCTTTTAGATAACGTGCCTGAACCGATCAACTTTTGATATAGGAAATGTTCAAAACATTATCCAACAATACAAAATTTTATCATTTCTTTACTGATAAAGAGACTGATATGATTTTGTATATCAGGTTCGGTATCTAATAACATTCGTTCAGAATCAATGTATTGGTAATACAGGGTGACAGTGACCAACAGACTTGGCTGCAACACTTGCCCCGTTTTCTGCCTCATGAAACTTATCACCCGTTCTCAGTTTTCTACCTTTCTGTAGCCCTATGTAACATATTACATATCTGGGATCCTGATCTGGTATCACATACCCAGGACGTAAAGGATACTGAGAAACAGTTCTCTGTAATGAACACACCCGAAGATGATGCATCAGTATGCACTCTCTTCGTTTGGGCGGCACGGGAATTCTGGTAATCCCCTATTTCCTGCTCTGTCTTATAACAATTATAAGTTGGAGCGGGACCAACGTTCCCCAGCTCAGTATAACAAGCGGGTTCGGTCAATATTCCGTATTATTATCTTGATTAAGGCGTGATATGGTCGTTACCTGGAGAGAGAGAGAAGAAAACACTCGGCGTGCGCTCTGTCAAGAATAGATTGGTTATTATTTTATCTAATCAGGATGGCTCCCACTGCTTTTTATCAAATCTTCCTTCAAACCCTAAAAGGAAAGACTAGCCGGGATTAATTATACACTACAAGTTCGCCAATCTTTCAGCCAGGCCAGTGTCGGTACTTTGAGGGAGGTCCCCCGTGCTTTCGCACGAACCTAATTAATGTAAACCTCGTTTTCCCAGAGGCGTAACCTCGTTAACACCTTTCTAGACACCTACTAGATCGGCTAATTGTAATGTATAAAACTCTCCCAGGAGTAACACTCACTCGCAGCGGGTATCGGGATCCAACTATCTCATAGAAGGTATGCAATCTCATTGCAAATTTCAACACTTGAAATTCCCGATAATATTTTGCCCCTAACGTGCTATGACCTTGACGAAAGCCAACAAACCATAGCCCGCTAGTCAAGTTCAGCCCGTACATTTCTTGATTGAATTAAACCCACCCGCACGACCCTTGACGAAAGCCAACAAAGCCGCACGACTACCCTAATCCAATCGCATCGTATGCTAGCAGATAAGCAGCATATAGCTACCGCACACTGCACCTTGACGAAAGCCAACAAATGCAGCACGAATACTATATACAACTTATCTGAAATGACGGAGGGCTACGACAGGTTTTTCTGAAAACCTATTGCGTAATGAACTTGATATCGTTGTAGGATCGAATGAATTTTTAAATGGAGTGTTTTTGAAGCTTTTCTAGTTTTGCTAAAGGAGTCATTCCCGGTGAAGGGATCGTCGGTCCTTTCCTCGTCGAATGAGGTGCGGGATATATCATATATATCACTGTGCAAAGCAAAAACACTTAAAAGCAATCAAAAGACAAACCGAGTGTGTAGCATCTGCAAGTTATTGCTAAAGGAGTCACTCCCGGTGAAGGGATCTCGGTCCTTTCCTTATCGAATAAGGTGCAGGATATATCATATATACCGCTGTGCAAAGCAAGAACTGTAGCTACCTGTTTTATTTTGAAATTCGATTCTACAACATCTTAGGTTTCTTTTATTTCATTAATCACATTAATGAAGTCCCATCATTTAAATACCTAAACATCACAGATAAATACGACGTACACTTATGCCATCCGCATTCGCCTCGATGTCCCCTCGTGCACCGTTAGGTTAGGTAACTAACGGCAGAGCAGGGCAGGGCTAGCGCGGGTGTAAAACATAAGTAACGTCTATAGAATATATCATATATACTATATACTGTATCTATCACAGAACATCACATGATCACATCACAGATATCGCAGCAGAAGAAACATATGAAATATTGGATATACTAGGACGTCCGTGTTTTCAATACGAGCCAGTATAAAACACGGATTCCACGGTCGTGATGAATAGCCAAACCCACACCCCTAGACCCCTATGAGAGCGGCAAGCAACCCTACCAATTCTAGAGTTAGGAGACCCGGACTCGACTCCTCGAGTTGGTCTCCCACTGGACTCCAGAACCCGGTTACTTGTGCCCTCCTCCTTGGGTCTATCCTAGTGCGGAAAAGTAAATAATATACAACAACGGTGACAACTTCCGCAACCTGGAAGTGCCCCAATAAAAGAATATTACATACAAGTTTTTACATGAATGAAAATGAAAAACACTCATCTCACATAAAAAACCCCGGCTATTCAAACACGACGATCCAATATAACATATCCAGCAACACATAACATCACATGTCATCAACGTAAGTAAATATGTCCATCCCAATTGTCGTTGACATATAGCAACGAAACCGGCGATATCACATATTACACTTACGGTCACAGAAAAGAAAGTGTAAAACTACAACAGTTGGAATCCGCAACCACCTCAGACATCGCATGCCTGACCAAATGAATTCCTTAGACATCGCATGCCTAACAATTATAAACCCCGCATTTTAGTCTCAAAATCGAAAACACTTTTCAATACCAAGTCGGGCAATTCAATAAGATTCCCGACATCCTGATCGAATGCTCGTCGCAAACTTTAGTAGGCGGCCGCACCCCCGACGCCGTCGACGAAGTGCACCAAGGCGGAACACCGCTACCGCGAGCACCCGAACGGATGCTTTCGGCGACGGGGTTCTCCTACTGTCATGACCCAAAAGTACGGAACATGACCGGCACTTAAACTAAGAAACGTCTCGAGGCGTTCGTAATCTAAGCCGAAAACCCAGAAATCCAAACCAAGAAAAGTAGTAGAGTGAAGGAAAACCAATTTAAATCAAGTAGTTTTAATAGCATAAGCCGAATTATGCGGGTTTCTAAAAACATCAAAAATTTACTGAAAATTTTGGCAGAGTCTCCTTTGTAAATACTGGCTCCCAAACGGGATACAACATGAATAGTATACGAAATCAATAAAAAGGCATCCCCAAGCGGGAGCTAGCTCTTCGTCAATCGACGGCCACAACCACACAAGCAATATAATATACAACCCCAACGGCGAGGATCAAAATTCAAAAGGAAACTCAAAACCACAAGAAAACCACAGAAATAAAACGCGCGACTCTAAGGTCGAAGGAATAACATCACTGGTCTCTATCTCAAAATAAATACATGTTTGGTTGATGGAACTTCTAAATACGACAGAATAATGATATACAAGATATATAATGGGGGTACGATACAAGTAAACCCACCTACTAGCAAATCACCCGAAGGAAACTATGCTCGCAAAGCCGTAATGAAACCTGTACGGCAACCTGCAAGAAACTGGGGCACAACGGGGGTGAGTTGCCAACTCGTGAATAGAAAAACATCTACGCACAGAAATCGCATAAATAACGCAACCTAGGTCGATGATCATAATATATCCTCAAATATAAGAATAACATGCAACCTATAACAAGGCTAGGGTAGATATCTAACCCGAGTGTAATCTCATGTGCCCGTGTCAGTGCCTCAGGTAGCAATATATCATATGAATGAGGTATGAATGCATGAAAACAGAATACATGTAAATGAAGAACTGTTTTCATAATTTAGTGAGATTTCCTTTGTATTTTTAAAATGAGGTATCATAATGAAATCAGCATAAAACAGTGCCTAGCATCGGCACAAAACGTAATCCCAATATCTCGATATCTCTGTATCACAGTCTCTGTACCTCAATATCTCGAAATCTCAATATCACAGTCTCAATATCTAGGGCGCCGTCAGTCCAGACCGGCCCCTACCATCCATCTCAAGACCACGACGGTATCCTCCGGATATCCGACGCGTCGGGTAAAATCACCGGTAGGTAGTGCTCCCCTGCTAGGCTCACATCGTCATCATCACGCGCTTCTTGCCCCGGGGTACCTTACCGGGTCCACCATGTACCCGAAACGGTTCATCCGCCTCCTCGAATCGGGTCTCGAAATCCATCAGCAAACTCATGGTGGACGACTCATACAGCATGGGAAAAACCGCACTTTTTATTTAAAAAGAGCGAAATCAGTTTATATAAGTTTTGCGGTTTTCCCCCCAAATCCAGAAAATTTCATGGAAATCCGAATCCAAATCATCAATAGCATGTAAAACCATGAATATAGGCATAACAATGAATAACAGTATGCATGAAGTGACAAGTAATAACTACAATGTTAAGCTGGCATATAAGGCAGGTACACTAATATCATGTCAAATTACTAACTAACAAGCTAAGTCAAGCAATAATATTTTCTAAGGTGTACGTGACATGGCAATTACCGATGAAGATGTGTGTGAGCCGGCAAGTAAGTGTACGTGGTACATACGCATCATCGGTAATGGTGCTGGTGTCCTAACAGCATGATATCAATAATGGAGTATGAAACATAATATAAGCATGCGATGCGAAGCGAACCACAATAAAGAGCGGGAGCTGAATACTAGACGCAACTATAACTAATCTGCATTAACCTAATATAAGTCCTACAAATGGTGCCTTTTCAAATAACACGAATCATGGGGTTTTGAAAATAGGGGCTACGGTGTTTTTATGAAAAGATACGTCTTTTGAAATATCCGTAGGATCCCTTGGGCTGTCTTTTAAAATACCCACGATTTGTTAGTTTTGAAATAGGTAAGAATCGAATCTAATCTAACAACTAAACTAAACTAAAGGGCTAAGCTGACCAGCTGGGCTACAGGTAAGGAAACCACCTAACATCTGAGTCGATACATATACATACCTGTATATATATTAGTCGGTGATCCCGCCTCAATAATATCATATCCGATACCATATCTATAATCAGACATCCCAAGTCAAGAGTGCGGATCAATCATCAAAATATAGCTCGTACGTAAATCCGTCGTACGGCATCCCCAAATCTGGGTACGGGTTAATATCATATTCATCACACTATTAATCTAGTATCCTCTTTATCCAAGATCATAGTCCAGGGTACTGACCTATGTCTAGTACAATACTAATATCTTCAATATAGTCATGATCTGACTACTGATCGACAGTCTCGTATAAACCGATATCACAACCACAAAACAAATCCCATCGACTCAGCTCAATCCCTAGTATCGTCCTCATATCCGTATGTGAACACATAGTCTCATACCCATGTGAACACATAACTATAAAGAATCCCATGAGCACATATAAATAGGAATGTATGCAAGTATGTATGTGTGTATGTATGTGTGTATGTGTAGTGCAACACTACCCTAGGGTTCGCAACACTAAAGTAATCCAACACACCAATATCCATCCTAACATCGCTATTAATCCCAAATAACATATAATAATTGTTGGTGTGTATACGCATCCGTATACACCACCACGGATTGCGGGGGTGCTATACGCCATCCACCCGACTTCTCCCCATAGATATAAATCTACTAACCTGGTCCTCGCTCGCCGGTGCCGACGTCGCCACGCGCTTGCATGTCGTCTCGAAGTCCACATGGGGGCACCTACATATCACAACGCATCGTATCGCATTAAAATCCGACTCATGACCAAAACGACACACGAATCCCACATAAGTCAAAACCTATGGTTGCTTTCACAAATGAACCCAAAAACCCTCGACGTCGGCGTACAAATGCCAAACAATCGAGAAAACTCCCAACACACTCATTTGTACAATTACAAGCACTAATTATAATATAAAATAGCTTACAATTCCCAAAACCCCCAATTTCACTTAAAAAGCCATTTTTCCGAAAATATAGCAAGCACAAATTACCGTTTTTGTACAAAACATGATGTTTTAATAATTCTAGTGACCAAGATGTTAACTTAATATCTTAATTATGCCATAAAAACCACTACGTAAATTTTAAACCCACAATTTAATTCAATTTAAAAAACCTAGTTTGCAATTTTAACCAATTTCAACCATTTTATAGCAAAAATGCACATACAACAATCTAACTTGGATTTGCATGATTTAAAGCATTAAACTACATTTTAAAATGTTAATGAAGTCATAAAACCCTAATTACATTTTTAATCTCACACATGCAATTAAATTCCAAAACCTAGTTTGCAAAACAAAAAACTTATTTTGGACATTTTAAATGTTACAATTTGGAAAATAGCAACTAGATTAATTTTGCATAGTATTAACATGTTAAATACATCACACAACTATAATCTCATTTCCCAAAACCCTAACTACATTTTCACAAACCCTAATCTCATGAATTTGGACTTGCAAATTTCAAACCTAAAATTAAACCCTTTACTAACTTAATTTGAAGTAATAACAAATAATGTAACAAAAGATCAAGATTTTATACCTCACAAACTATGGATCAAACCTTGCAATCTAGCCTCTCAAATGCAAATTTTTCTCCAAGAATCATGTTAGAATGGGCTAAGGAAAAATGGGTAGAGATTGGATTTGGGTTTAGCTTTGAATTTGTGAGAGAAATGGTTGATTTTTGTTGGGTTTTGACGAGGAAATGAGAGGAGAAATTTAGGGGGGGGCTGCCCAAGAGAGGCTCGGCCAGAAATTGGTGAGGGAGTGAGAGAGAGGTGTGGGTTTCAAGTCAACACAAGACCAAGTCAACAATTACCCATACTTCATTAATAAAACATTACCCCTTTTCTTTTTTTTCTTTTTCTTTTGCTTTTCTCTTCAAATTCAAGTGGGGAAAAAGGTGGGGGCTGCTGAATTCAGCCAAGGGGAGAAGTAAATGGGGGTGTGTGAGTGTGGGTATGGGTGTGGGGTGATGAAAAATGATAAATATAACACCCCAAACATCCATTTACACTAAAAAAAAGCCTTTTTTTTCAATAATTTCTAAACCGATTTGGTAACCGATTTCGTTTCAAAAACCACATGATAAAATTTTATTTAATGTTTTATGATGCACAAAATTTGTTTCAACTCATTCCAATTTGTAATTTTCCCTAATTAAATGTATCAGTGACGACTTAAAATAATATTAAAATAATATTTTTTTCAGAAAATTTGAAATTTCACCAGTGGCTCAATAAACATCAAATACTAGCAATTACATAGCTAGAATATGTATATTTAATTTTTATAATAAGATATTTGTATTTTGACTTTTTACAGAAAACCCCCTTATTTTACCGATTTTCCGAAATTTCACCGAAACGATTTTCAAAACGCTACAATCTTCCCCCCTTAAAGAAATTCGGTCCCCGAATTTAAATTCAAACTCCCCCCAAATACAAAAACATCTAAGCAAAATCATCAAGTCGTCGGGGCTCCGAAACCATAAGTACATAATACGCATCATAGCGCAATGCATGCGCATGAGCAACGAGCATATAACTCAAAATCAAAACTCCGTCAAGCATCCCGCCATCATTGGAGTCATGGTAAAGACACAAATGTCAAATCCAATACAAAACAAATATGCTATAATTCGGAACTACACACGTAAATATCAAATCTATATATGTAAATATCTGAAGGAAATGAATGCCAAATATATTCAGGTACTGTCCTCTGACTAGTCCTGCCCAGTACGAAAAGACATAGTAAATATCATAAAAACGTACTGCTCTATAGGAAAAATCAATCCCAAAATACGCGTATGAGTACTACGTGCGTCTGGTGCGCACGGAAATCAAAATCCAAATATGTGCCATACATATGCACAGAAACAACATCCAAGTGCATCGGGTGTGCATGAAACATCTGTCGTAGGCAACATGTGTGCCTGACAGCAAAATCAGGTGCATCTGATATGCACGAAAAATCTCGATTTAGTGCACCTGGTGTGCACCAAAATCACATCTCAAAACATGCGCCCAACATGTGCGAAAATCCAAGGCAGGTGCATCCATCATACAAGAAATCATGAAATCCAATATCAAGCGCCGAACATGCGCAAAATCAAATCAGGTGCACAAGGTGCACAAAACAAATATCGAGTATCACGATCGAAGTCCAGTGCATCTAAGTGCACAAAAGGCGTATCACTGCACTGCAAGCATATATAAACTATACAGAGTGCAGGAACCAAATCGTGTGCGTGCATACGCACAAAATCAACTCAAATGTCTAAAACCGTAAAATCACAAATATGTGAAACCCAAGAACGAAAACAATATCAAGTGCAACACTGTGAAAAGATCGTAAATCCTCAATCATCAAAATCAAATCATTCGAATAAATCACCCAAAACATCGAAATCAATAATGGCGGCATAGTACCGCTCAAGCGCATCCTCTAAGAATCTCGGGCCAACTGTCGCGGTCACTAGTGGGACGTCTCGTCGATGATCATGAACTCTGGCCTGCTGGTGTGTGTAACAATGACTACTCCTGGGTCAAGGTCTTCACTGGGAATTACCAATCTCTCGGTCCATCGGCTCATCGGCTTTGTCAGGTGTGCTAACGGGGATGATCCCGTGCTGGCACGTCTCTTGTCATCTCCCGGTCAATCATCGCGACCACTCGTAAGACAGCATATCACTGGCGTCGGCCTCTGGCTCTCTGAATGTACGTGACACATCTAATCCTGGGTGCAAGTATCATTGCAGTAGTGTCCTGGAAGGAATCCTGCTCACGGTCTCTTCCATGTCTCGTCCCTGCCAACTGTCCGGAAGTCATCGTCCTTTCCTATATCTGCATCTTGCTCCGGAACGGCTGCATACCCATCGCGACTCCTTCTGGAAGGTATATCCAGTACTCTGCCTCGGCATGCGTATCGCATCTCTGATGTCGGCGGAGTGGAACGTCGTCTTATCCAGATCTTGTACGGACCTCTTTACTCCACTTTCTCTAATGTCGACTGCTTCGGACTTGTCTCATCGTGGCTACATGGACTGAGCTCCAATGGCTATCCTCGTATCGGGAGTCTCCCAAGAAATGCATCTCACCACCTAGCATCCGAATTAAGTCGAGCCATCCGATCGAGTCATCAAAACCTCATAATCCCCCAAGAGCTCAACCTCTTGGGCACAGTTTAATAGTATCGAGTACATACCACAGCATCGGTGGTCCAGCCGTAGAAGGGTAAACCCAAGCCTCACTAATGGCGCCGTAGAACTGCCGCAAACCCGAAGGTTCAAAGGCTTTCACACGGTCATTAAGTCGAGTTAGGGTTTCATTCTTCTAGAGGGACCATAGAATTGCCTGCATGTCTTTCCGACTACTTTAAACTTGGAATAATAGGTTTCTGACATTCGATCGTCTCTGTCGACTCCCAACGTCTCCGCGTGAAGTCGTCTCTAGCTGGAACCAATCTATCTGATGACATCGCATCGGGGTAGGCGAACGATCCACATGTCCTAGTCATTCATCCTCGATGACTAGCGACCTTCTATCATCTCTTAGTACAACTCGTTCTGCCCTAATTCCAGCATCTGGGGCAATATCTCGTCGTTCGCAACAATAACTGGCTCGCTCGTCTGCACGCTGAACAGTGCCTCGATCATCATGAATAAGCAACACACCAACGGTTATCAAAATCTGGCTGGAATCTATCATTGGCTCAATCCTCTAGTGTCGATCAGCACATCCGAGTAACCTCATAAAGGCGATCCGCCAAACGCTCGTGGCGCGGAAACACAGTAAAAAGACACATCTCTGCAATCGTGTGTTGCCGGAATTTTGCCCTGGTCAGTCCTCGTTCGTGACGAGCTCGTGCTGACCGCAACTCTTGCTGTAGCTCTCCTTGCCCGTAATCGTGGCAGCAAAACCATAACTGGTACTGATGAGGCTAGATCGGAATGAATATAATACTGAACAAAGAAATGTACATCCTAAGGCTCCTTAAGTGGAGTGGCGTGTCGTAAGTATGCCGCGGAACATACCCACGGTACGTCACTCTACTTTAGTCACCTATTCCATCAACCAAGGGTCATCCTACGCTCCGAAGGTAAAACCTAACGCTCTGATACCAACTTTGTCACGAACCAAAAGTACGGAACATGACCGGCACTTAAACTACGAAACGTCTCGAGGCGTTCGTAATCTAAGCCGAAAACCCAGAAATCCAAACCAAGAAAAGTAGTAGAGTGAAGGAAAACCAATTTAAATCAAGTAGTTTTAATAGCATAAGCCGAATTATGCGGGTTTCTAAAAACATCAAAAATTTACTGAAAATTTCGGCAGAGTCTCCTTTGTAAATACTGGCTCCAAAACGGGATACAACATGAATAGTATACGAAATCAATAAAAAGGCATCCCCAAGCGGGAGCTAGCTCTTCGTCAATCGACGGCCATAACCACACAAGCAATATAATATACAACGCCAACGGCGAGGATCAAAATTCAAAAGGAAACTCAAAACCACAAGAAAACCACAGAAATAAAACGCGCGACTCTAAGGTCGAAGGAATAATATCACTGGTCTCTATCTCAAAATAAATACATGTTTGGTTGATGGAACTTCTAAATACAACAGAATAATGATATACAAGATATATAATGGGGATACGATACAAGTAAACCCACCAACTAGCAAATCACCCGAAGGAAACTATGCTCGCAAAGCCGTAATGAAACCTGTACGGCAACCTGCAAGAAACTGGGACACAACGGGGGTGAGTTGCCAACTCGTGAATAGAAAAACATCTACGCACAGAAATCGCATAAATAACGCAACCTAGGTCGATGATCATAATATATCCTCAAATATAAGAATAACATGCAACCTATAACAAGGCTAGGGTAGATATCTAACCCGAGTGTAATCTCATGTGCCCGTGTCAGTGCCTCAGGTAGCAATATATCATATGAATGAGGTATGAATGCATGAAAACAGAATACATGTAAATGAAGAACTGTTTTCATAATTTAGTGAGATTTCCTTTGTATTTTTAAAATGAGGTATCATAATGAAATCAGCATAAAACAGTGCCTAGCATCGGCACAAAACGTAATCCCAATATCTCGATATCTCTGTATCACAGTCTCTGTACCTCAATATCTCGAAATCTCAATATCACAGTCTCAATATCTAGGGCGCCGTCAGTCCAGACCGGCCCCTACCATCCATCTCAAGACCACGACGGTATCCTCCGGATATCCGACGCGTCGGGTAAAATCACCGGTAGGTAGTGCTCCCCTGCCAGGCTCACATCGTCATCATCACGCGCTTCTTGCCCCGGGGTACCTTACCGGGTCCACCATGTACCCGAAACGGTTCATCCGCCTCCTCGAATCGGGTCTCGAAATCCATCAGCAAACTCATGGTGGACGACTCATACAGCATGGGAAAAACCGCACTTTTTATTTAAAAAGAGCGAAATCAGTTTATATAAGCTTTGCGGTTTTCCCCCCAAATCCAGAAAATTTCATGGAAATCCGAATCCAAATCATCAATAGCATGTAAAACCATGAATATAGGCATAACAATGAATAACAGTATGCATGAAGTGACAAGTAATAACTACAATGTTAAGCTGGCATATAAGGCAGGTACACTAATATCATGTCAAATTACTAACTAACAAGCTAAGTCAAGCAATAATATTTTCTAAGGTGTACGTGACATGGCAATTACCGATGAAGATGTGTGTGAGCCGGCAAGTAAGTGTACGTGGTACATACGCATCATCGGTAATGGTGCTGGTGTCCTAACAGCATGATATCAATAATGGAGTATGAAACATAATATAAGCATGCGATGCGAAGCGAACCACAATAAAGAGCGGGAGCTGAATACTAGACGCAACTATAACTAATCTGTATTAACCTAATATAAGTCCTACAAATGGTGCCTTTTCAAATAACACGAATCATGGGGTTTTGAAAATAGGGGCTGCGGTGTTTTTATGAAAAGATACGTCTTTTGAAATATCCGTAGGATCCCTTGGGCTGTCTTTTAAAATACCCACGATTTGTTAGTTTTGAAATAGGTAAGAATCGAATCTAATCTAACAACTAAACTAAACTAAAGGGCTAAGCTGACCAGCTGGGCTACAGGTAAGGAAACCACCTAACATCTGAGTCGATACATATACATACCTGTATATATATTAGTCGGTGATCCCGCCTCAATAATATCATATCCGATACCATATCTATAATCAGACATCCCAAGTCAAGAGTGCGGATCAATCATCAAAATATAGCTCGTACGTAAATCCGTCGTACGGCATCCCCAAATCTGGGTACGGGTTAATATCATATTCATCACACTATTCATCTAGTATCCTCTTTATCCAAGATCATAGTCCAGGGTACTGACCTATGTCTAGTACAATACTAATATCATCAATATAGTCATGATCTGACTACTGATCGACAGTCTCGTACAAACCGATATCACAACCACAAAATAAATCTCATCGACTCAGCTCAATCCCTAGTATCGTCCTCATATCCGTATGTGAACACATAGTCCCATACCCATGTGAACACATAACTATAAAGAATCCCATGAGCACATATAAATAGGAATGTATGCAAGTATGTATGTGTGTATGTATGTGTGTATGTGTAGTGCAACACTACCCTAGGGTTCGCAACACTAAAGTAATCCAACACACCAATATCCATCCTAACATCGCTATTAATCCCAAATAACATATAATAATTGTTGGTGTGTATACGCATCCGTATACACCACCACGGACTGCGGGGGTGCTATACGCCATCCACCCGACTTCTCCCCGTAGATATAAATCTACTCACTTGGTCCTCGCTCGCCGGTGCCGACGTCGCCACGCGCTTGCTTGTCGTCTTGAAGTCCACATGGGGGTACCTACATATCACAACGCATCGTATCGCATTAAAATCCGACTCATGACCAAAACGACACACGAATCCCACATAAGTCAAAACCTATGGTTGCTTTCACAAATGAACCCAAAAACCCTCGACGTCGGCGTACAAATGCCAAACAATCGAGAAAACTCCCAACACACTCATTTGTACAATTACAAGCACTAATTATAATATAAAATAGCTTACAATTCCCAAAACCCCCAATTTCACTTAAAAAGTCATTTTTCCGAAAATATAGCAAGCACAAATTACCGTTTTTGTACAAAACATGATGTTTTAATAATTCTAGTGACCAAGATGATAACTTAATATCTTAATTATGCCATAAAAACCACTACGTAAATTTTAAACCCACAATTTAATTCAATTTAAAAAACCTAGTTTGCAATTTTAACCAATTTCAACCATTTTATAGCAAAAATGCACATACAACAATCTAACTTGGATTTGCATGATTTAAAGCATTAAACTACATTTTAAAATGTTAATGAAGTCATAAAACCCTAATTACATTTTTAATCTCACACATGCAATTAAATTCCAAAACCTAGTTTGCAAAACAAAAAAACTTATTTTGGACATTTTAAATGTTACAATTTGGAAAATAGCAACTAGATTAATTTTGCATAGTATTAACATGTTAAATACATCACACAACTATAATCTCATTTCCCAAAACCCTAACTACATTTTCACAAACCCTAATCTCATGAATTTGGACTTGCAAATTTCAAACCTAAAATTAAACCCTTTACTAACTTAATTTGAAGTAATAACAAATAATGTAACAAAAGATCAAGATTTTATACCTCACAAACTATGGATCAAACCTTGCAATCTAGCCTCTCAAATGCAAATTTTTCTCCAAGAATCATGTTAGAATGGGCTAAGGAAAAATGGGTAGAGATTGGATTTGGGTTTAGCTTTGAATTTGTGAGAGAAATGGTTGATTTTTGTTGGGTTTTGATGAGGAAATGAGAGGAGAAATTTGGGGGGGGGGGGCTGCCCAAGAGAGGCTCGGCCAGAAATTGGTGAGGGAGTGAGAGAGAGGTGTGGGTTTCAAGTCAACACAAGACCAAGTCAACAATTACCCATACTTCATTAATAAAACATTACCCCTTTTCTTTTTTTTCTTTTTCTTTTGCTTTTCTCTTCAAATTCAAGTGGGGAAAAAGGTGGGGGCTGCTGAATTCAGCCAAGGGGAGAAGTAAATGGGGGTGTGTGAGTGTGGGTATGGGTGTGGGGTGATGAAAAATGATAAATATAACACCCCAAACATCTATTTACACTAAAAAAAAGCCTTTTTTCTTCAATAATTTCTAAACCGATTTGGCAACCGATTTTGTTTCAAAAACCACATGATAAAATTTTATTTAATGTTTTATGATGCACAAAATTTGTTTCAACTCATTCCAATTTGTAATTTTCCCTAATTAAATGTATTAGTGACGGCTTAAAATAATATTAAAATAATATTTTTTTCAGAAAATTTGAAATTTCACCAGCGGCTCAATAAACACCAAATACTAGCAATTACATAGCTAGAATATGTATATTTAATTTTTATAATAAGATATTTGTATTTTGACTTTTTACAGAAAACCCCCTTATTTTACCGATTTTCCGAAATTTCACCGAAACGATTTTCAAAACGCTACACCTACAGTCACTTGGTCGGGGCTATGGAGTGAGGCTGTCTATTAAGTTTACCCGGCGAGTATCCACGTACGCTACGTGATTGCGACGGACTTTTGATCACATCAAAATTCCATGGCAACCGATCAAGTGAGACTAAAGTGCTATGTTTATAACATTCATTCAGTTATCACATAACTTTTTTGTGAATTCCAATTATTGTATCCCATTCCAGATAAACAGAAAATGTTAAACTTTTCGATCGAACAGTCAAACACCCAAGTTTTCCCGATACAGCTCAACACATGAAATAAGTCTAACAACATTCAGTTCATGCCTCAGTACCAACGGTCCAGCCGTAGAAGGGTCAAGCCAACGCCTCACATGTGGCACGCCGTACTGCCCCAAACCCGAAGGTTCAAAGGGCAGTTCAAGACGGTCACATAATCGAGTTAAGGTTTGTTGTCTTCTAGAGGGTCCATCGCGTTACTTGCACTACTTAGAACGTCGTTAAACTACGGAAAAATCCAACACTTGGAAATTTCCCGACAGGGGAAAAATTGGGTATTTATATCCGGTCGAACTTTTTAACATATTCTAAAAATTATCCGGAAAGCCACACAGACAAAATTTGATAATCCGATCGAACATTCGAATCCCCAAAACAACCCAGAAAAATTCAACTCTTGAAAAAATATTAAAAATACCCAGGAAAACCAGCACTGTTAAATAGGAGTTACTGTGCAAACATCACCTCACAACACGACAAACAGGCCGCGGTTCCGCCGCACGAGCCATGCTCGTGCCGCGGAAGCGCGGCGCTTTAATGGAATTAGGGCATCGAAATTTACAGTAACTCTTAGATATTCCTGCTGATATTTCTACATATTTTTAATACAGAAAAATCCCTGTTTTTAGAAAAAGTCCAGAGAGCCATTTTGTGATCGGGTTTCGGGTTCGTTCGGGTTTCAAATTCCGTCTAGACTTCGCCTAAGGCTCTAGCTAGTCTCTGATACCACTGTAGGGTTCCTAAGCACACTAATGAGGTCTCACAAGGCATCAACCATGCCAATTTCAAATTTAAACGGTGCCGAGAAACCCTAGAACGGACCGTTGGCTAGATTTCTAGGCGAAAAACAAACTAGTTAACGCTTAACTATAAGATAACGGAAATACAACCTTTGTAGATCCGGTTCTCCACCTCCATAGCTCCGCAATGAGGTCTCCTCGCTGTCCATAACAAGTCCCGGGCTCTAGCTGTAAGTCCGTGTTGCCCATCCCGGTGCTTACGGGAGGCGGAAAACATAATAAAAAACGGATTTTTAATGACTTAGGCAACATGGACTATGCTTGTGAGGATCTTTGCTAAACATAAACTAGCTAACCCTAACTACAAAGTAGCTAAGTGATGAAAGGTTATACCTTTGGTCTTTAGTCCTTCTCTCCTTGCTCCTAGGTATGGTAGAAAGAGTTCACCTTGCTTGTCTTCTCCCGTCAAAGAAAGATCCACTTGAAAGCCACCACCTTTAGCTTCAACTCCAAGCTAGGAGTAACTAGAGTGCAAGAAATGCTAAGACTTGAACCCTAGAAGTGAGAAGAGAAGATCAAGAGAGGGTTTTTCTCAAGCTTTTTGTTTCTCAACACATGAGAGGGAGAGAGCTTGAGGGAGAGGATGAGCAAGAGAGAGAAATGAAATGAGAGAATGAGAAAATAAAAGAGCCATTCTCACTAATATGTGAGGATAATTTTAATTAGATAATTAGCTTGAAAATTGTCATGATAAATCATGACTTGACCATTATCATTTCAATTTTTGCAAAGATCAAAGAGCATCTTCCAAATGAAATGATTATGGTCAAGTTGTCAACATGGTCAACAAGTCAATGAAGTCAAATTGTCAACAACAACCATGCACAATAATTAAGCTAATTATCAATTAACAATAATCCACACAAAATCAATAGGGTTAATAAAATGACAAAAGCCATTAACCCTAAACAAGGTCCTCTCCCCCAATCTCAAGCAACTGTGCATACGCACCCGCATTCGTGATCCGAGGAACACGAACACAATGAGAAAAACCAATCTCAAATCATATACTAGGATCCGGCTTAAACCAAAGCCCGCTAGTATAAACTGTCCGGACAGCAAACGTGCACAAGTGCGCGGATGCGAACGAACCCTGTCGCAAAACCATGCGACCTCTACTCGTTTTGCCTAAAGGCGAATAGCTCTCTGTGTGGGACTCTAAAGACTCGACACTACGCTGGCAGTGGGTTTAACCACAGACCGCAAGCGGCACTAGCTGTACGTAACGGTCCCCAGGTAGATGTCGATAAGAAGACTGACGAGGTGAACCCCATCTGCACTCCTACTGAGCCTGTATGTGACAGTCTCCGTACAGTCCGGTCTGTTCGTCTGATACATCGCATGGCGGGCCTAGGGGGGCGGTGAACGTCAGTCCCCTAATAGCGGTACAAGTCGTGTCGGAGTGTAGCCCAGAACACCCTGAGATAACACTGGAAACCTACCAGTATATCTCGCTTGCCCTGGCCAGGGACTACTCGTGTAATGGCTCTCCTGGACACAGCGCGATGTCAACCCCCAATACCGGGAGAGACGAATCCTGTCTAACCGTCACTGCCTCCAAGTGCTTCGGGACTGCACCCAAAAACTACCTGTTTGCACAGCTCCTTTGAGCCGTGGTAGGGTAGTAATCAAAGTGCAGTGGGAACACACTCGAGGCGAAGTGACAGTGTCAAGTCAGCGGACTAAGCTGTACTCATGTCACCTGAGAACTGATAACTGACGATAGGTATATTACCAACCAACAGTTCCCGACGAGTCCTGTCCAGTGTACTCGTAACCTAACGAGCACCCGCATACTATCCCAAGTACGACGTACTAACGGCTGTGGGACAGACCGTCTCCCACACTGGGATGAGAAGCGCATACGCTAGTCTACTCCGGAGTATCGATGCCCTGTCTCGATAGTCCAACGACCAGGGACCTGTATAAGGATGTGCTTATAGATTACCCAGCTCCCACGAGTGCGAGCGCCATCACAACGCTGGTAATCAAGCAAAGATCCTAAGGGCTCTACTAATATGTATACCAGCAATATGCTAAAAGAAACACATGCACATATTAAAGCAGAGACAAACCAAGTAGCATACTACCATTTCGAGCAAGATTGTATATACAACTGTGAATATCCCAAGCTTCCATTAAGTAATATACAAACTAGTATGATACAGTAATGGCCTCTAGGGCATATACACTAACAATCTCCCACTTGCACTAAGGCCATGTACTGGCGTATCGAAGACCTATCATCTCGATCAGCCGCTCGAACTGAGTCTGGGGTAGGGCCTTCGTGAATGGATCTGCTGTGTTATCCTCTGATGCAACTCTCCGGACCTCGATCTCTTGGCGATCTACGATCTCCCTGATCAGGTGATACCGCCTTAAGATGTGTCTGGATTTCTGATGGGACCTGGGTTCCTTCGCTAAAGCTATAGCCCCGTTGTTGTCGCAATATAGAGGTATTGGGTCAACAATGGACGGAACCACCTGAAGTTCTTTCAAGAACTTCCTCATCCAGACAGCTTCTTTTGCGGCATCAGATGCAGCGATGTATTCCGCTTCCATAGTCGAGTCAGCAACGGTTTCCTGTTTGGAGCTCTTCCAACACACCGCCCCTCTATTGAGGGTAAAGACAAAACCCGACATGGACTTGGAATCATCCTTGTCACTCTGGAAGCTGGAGTCAGCAAAGGCCTCAACCTGCAGGTCTTTTCCGCCATACACCAAGAACATCTCCTTAGTCCTTCTCAGGTACTTGAGAATGTTCTTTACTGCTATCCAATGTTTCTCCCCAGGGTTTGACTGATACCTGCTTACCACACTCAGTGCATAAGCCACATCCGGTCTGGTACACAACATCGCATACATTATAGAGCCTACCGCAGAAGCGTAGGGTATAATAGACATGCGATCCCTCTCCAAATCAGTCTTGGGAGACATCTCTTTGGAGAGGGTGATCCCGTGACAAGCCGGTAGATTACCGCGCTTGGAATCTTCCATACTGAATCTCTTCAGTATGGTGTCGATGTACCTGGACTGCGAGAGTCCTAATATCCTCTTGGATCTGTCACGGTAGATCCGGATACCCAGAATGTAGGAGGCATCACCCAGGTCTTTCATGGAGAACCTGTGTGACAAGAACCCCTTGACAGATTGTAGCATAGGAATGTCATTTCCTATTAAGAGAATGTCATCCACGTATAAAACGAGGAATACTACAGTTCTCGCTACAAATCTACAATAGATGCATGGTTCATCTGGATTTTTGATAAAGCCAAATTCTTTGACCGTCTCATCAAAACAGATGTTCCAACTCCGCGATGCCTGCTTGAGTCCATAAATGGACTTGAGCAACTTGCACACCTTTCCGCTGCTCCCACCCTGAATGAAACCCTCTGGCTGGTCCATATAGACACACTCCTCTAAATGACCATTTAGAAAAGCTGTCTTTACGTCCATCTGCCAAATCTCATAATCGTGGAAAGCAGCGATGGCAAGAAGGATCCGAATGGATTTCAGCATAGCTACTGGGGAAAAGGTTTCGTCATAGTCCAAACCAGGTCGCTGACGAAAACCCTTTGCTACCAGTCTAGCTTTATAGGTCTCAACCTGTCCATCTACACCAATCTTCCTTTTGAAGATCCACTTGCATCCTACGGGTTTTACCCCATCTGGAGCAATGTCCAACGTCCATACTTTGTTGGTGTACATGGACTCCATCTCGGTCCGCATTGCATCCAGCCATTTTACCGAGTCGACGCTCTGAATGGCTTGCTGGAAGCTAGTAGGCTCATCACAATCCAGGATGCAGTCTTCTCTATCCCCGTCAATGAGAAAACCGTAGTATCTCTCGGGCGGATGAGACTGCCTACTACTCCTGCGGAGTGGCATAGGAATGTCCTGTTCTTTTGAACCTTCTGGTTCCACTAAACTTTCAGTAGTAGTTTGTGGTTCTGGAATTTCTTCCAGTTCTATTGCGCTCCCACTTATTTCCTTTTCTATGAACTGATGTTCTAGAAAGTGGGCATTGCGAGAAACAAGGACTTTTTGTTCCTCTGCGTAATAGAAAAGATACCCCCTGGAGTTCTTTGGGTATCCCACAAACTTGCACAGTACTGAGCGTGCCTCGAGCTTGTCCACATGCTGCTTTTTAACATAAGCTGGACATCCCCAAATCTTCAAGTATTGAAGATAGGGTTTCTTCCCACTCCATAACTCATATGGTGTGGTAGGCACAGTCTTAGTGGGAACACGGTTCAAAAGATATGCAGCTGTTTCTAGCGCATATCCCCAGAATGATCGCGGTAACTCAGCGTTACTCATCATGGACCGTACCATATCCAATAGGGTTCGGTTCCGTCTCTCCGATACACCGTTATGTTGCGGAGTGTATGGAGGAGTAAGCTGAGAGAGAATTCCATTCTCTTTTAAGTAGTTCAGGAATTCGGCACTTAAGTATTCTCCTCCTCGATCCGATCTTAGGATCTTGATACTTTTGCCTGTTTGTTTTTCTACTTCATTCTTATATTCCTGGAATTTTTCAAAAGCCTCGGATTTATGTTTCATTAAGAAGACATAACCGTACCTTGAAAAATCATCCGTAAAGGTAATGAAGTAAGAATAACCGCTTCGCGCATGTGTAGACATTGGACCGCACACGTCGCTGTGTACGAGTCCCAAGAGCTCGCTCGCTCTTTCTCCGTGTCCAGAAAACGGAGTCTTTGTCATCTTTCCTTTGAGACAGGATTGACAAGTTGCATACGATTGATATTCGAACGAATCTAAATATCCTTCAGTATGTAACTTAGTCAATCTTCTCTCGTTGATGTGACCCAGTCTACAATGCCATAAGAAAGTTTTATTAATTTCTGGAGACTTTCTTTTGTGTGTATTCTGGATATTGAAAATCTGTGGTTGGTTTAAAACGTATATACCGTTGTTCAATGTACCTGACCCAATCAAAACTTGATTAAGGTGAATGTTCACTACATTACTTACAAATGCAAATTCATAACCTTCTTTAGATAATAAAGATACAGAAATGATATTACAGGTTGCATTTGGTACATAATAACAACTACGCAAAACCAAAAAGTGTCCATCTGATAATCCCAGGTGATAGTCCCCCACGGCCTCTGCATCCATGCTAGCACCGTTCGCAACTCTGAGGGTCATGTCACCTGCCTTCAAAACTCTACGCTTTCTCAACGCCTGCAAAGAATTACAGATATGAGATCCTGATCCGGTATCCAATACCCAGGATGTAGAGTTTATTGATAGACAGTTTTCAATAACATACACACCTGAAGCTGAAGCTGCAACTCGCTTCAAATCCTGTGTTCTGGCTTTCCAAGCCTTGCAATCTTGTTTCCAGTGACCACTTTTGTGACAATAGAAGCATTCTTCCTTCCCCACCAGCTTCCCCGCTACCTTTGTTGCTTTACCCTTTCCCTTCGTATCCACTTTACCGACACCGCCTCTTGGTTTGGCGGGGGCTTTCTTCTTCTTGCCCTTGGCTTTCGCCCTGGACCTAGAAGAGGAAGATCCTCCTACAAACAAAGTGGATGTCTCCCTACCCTTCTGTAGGGTGCCCTCAGCAGTCCTCAACATGTTCAGAAGCTCGGCAAGTTCAACCTCCTTTCCTTGCATGTTGAAGTTAAGAATGAACTGGGCGTAAGTGGAAGGAAGGGACTGGAGAATCAAATCGGTATAGAGTTCATTCTCCAACGTGGTCCCAAGGTCCGCGAGCTCCTCTATGTAGCCGATCATCTTAAGCACGTGGTCCGCTACCGATGATCCGACTGCCAACCTTGCCGAAAAGAGCTTCTTCGACACTTCGTATCTTGCGATACGAGACTGCTCTCCATACAGTTCTTTTGTATGGAGAAATATGGACTCTAGGTCCATATTCTCGTGCCTCCTCTGATGGTCGTTGTCCATCGAGGCTAGTACGAGGCATCTGGCCCTCACGCAATCTATCTCCCATGTCTTACGGATTTCAACATCCGCGACGCTGGAGGTGGGACCTGGGACAGGGGGAGCTTTGGTGGTAAGTATATACCCCAGCTTGTCATAAGTGATAGCCATCTTGACATTCCTGAGCCAATCTTTGTAGTTTGGCCCTGTCAATATGTTTTTATCTAATAGTAACTTAAGTCCGGTCATCTTGAATGGTCGCTGCAATTAGGAGAGAGAAAAGAAACACTTTAGCATGATGCTCTTGCAAGTTTAGAGTGGTTTTTAGTTTGTCTAAACTGGATGGCTCCCACTGTCTCTCGAATCCCTTCTCAAACCGTAAAGAAAAGGATTAGCCGGGATCATTCTCACCGTACAATACTTGCTTAACCGTTCAGCCAGGCCAGTGTCGGTACTTCGAGGGAGGTTTTCCAACGCTTTCGCGAAGTTCCTTAATTAAGTAACCTCTTTTCCCTGTGGGCGTAGCCCCGCTAACACCTTTCTAGGCACCTACTAGGTTTATAGCATTGATCGTTAAGTGAGAGTTTTCCCGAGGAGTAGCATATACTCACAGTAGGATCGGGATCCAAATATCATCGCGTGATAAAACCGAAGGAATCCTACCAGAATTATCACACTCCAAATGGTATGCAACGCTAGCAAGTTTCAGTACTTATGAAACTCCCGATGTGGATTTTTGCCCCATGCTCTTATGACCTTGGCGTGAGGTCAAAATGTCATAAGTCACATGTCAAGTTCTTCCCATCATTATCCTGGTTAATTTGAACCCACCCGTACCTACCCTTGACGTAGGCCAAAACGGCAGTACGACTGTCTCAAATCAACGCATTCTATCTATGCAACGGATAAATATCCGGTAGCTACCAATCACTATGCCTTGGCGTGAGGTCAAAATACATAGCTTGAATACTACCGAATATTTAACCGAAATGATGGAGGGCTACGGATGGTTTTGGCGAAACCGTGAACGTAGTGAACTTGATATAATCGATGGAACGAGATAGCTTTTAAAAGGAGTGGTTCAAGCTCCGCGTTTAAAAGTTTAGTTTTGAAAAGAACCGAGTGGTTTTCAAAGTGTTCCAATCGACTTTTACTTGGTTTATTTCTTGCATTAGTTCTTTTAATGCGTCCCATCATTTAATCCTACCATTGCAGAAAACAACCAAAATATGACGTACGCTTATGCCATTCGCATTCGCCACGGGGCCTCGTCATCACCCGTTAGGTTACTTAACTAACGACAGAGCGGGGGCTGGGCTAGCGCGGCTGTAAAACATAAGCAACGCCTAAATAGTTATTATATATAAATATATAGCAATGATAGACATTACAGATCACAGATGAATACATTGGATATACTAGGAATCCGCAATGCGTTCGAGCCTGCAACGCAAAGCGGATTACACGGTCGCGGTGAATAGCTAATACCCCACCCAAGACCCCTACGGGTGCGGCAAACTACCCGCCAAGCACCCGAAGCGAAGCAACCTCCCTCACCACCGTGAGTAGGCCACTCGGCACTTCGAGATACCCGGTAGTTTGTGCACCCCCTCCATGGGTCTATCCTAGGAGCAAAAACAGTAAAAAGAATTATACAATGACGGCTACAACCCCGACCCGGTTGTGCGGCCATACAAAGAATATTATTACATCAATTTACATGTTACAAATGAATGAAAGAAAAATAACGCTCATCTCACATCCAACCCGGCCATTCACCCGCGACAATCCAATCCATTCATATCCACAAACCAATAACAATCACAGATCATGTATAACCCTGACTAATCGTCTTTTAGCGATTAGCCGACGTTCAATACATGCAAGCATTACAGATATAACCGATATAGTTAAAGTGCAGTGAAGTTCGGAAAAATACGGAATTATAGGACCCCAAAAGGAAATTTCTTTTCTGTAAAATCTGGGTACATATAATATATCCTAAAAATCCCAAAACCAACAACAACACACTCTGCACGAAAAACGATGCGCCGATCACGACAATCCGCGGCGGTTCCGCCGCATATACCTACTTCATGCGGCGGAAGGGCGGCGACTTGAGGGAATTAGGGTATCGTTTTTCTTGGGTGTATTAACAAAACCCTGAGAAGATTTTACAAGTATAAATATTTTCATTTTGAGCAGAAAAAATTTTAACAGAAACTAGGGTTTTGCAAGTTTGGTTTTTCGATTTTTCCGGTTCCGAACTTCGTTACACTTAACTACTTAACTAGTTTAGGTTTAGTTAGGCTCTGATACCACTGTAAGTCCGTGTTGCCCATCCCGGTGCTTACGGGAGGCGGAAAACATAATAAAAAACGGATTTTTAATGACTTAGGCAACATGGACTATGCTTGTGAGGATCTTTGCTAAACATAAACTAGCTAACCCTAACTACAAAGTAGCTAAGTGATGAAAGGTTATACCTTTGGTCTTTAGTCCTTCTCTCCTTGCTCCTAGGTATGGTAGAAAGAGTTCACCTTGCTTGTCTTCTCCCGTCAAAGAAAGATCCACTTGAAAGCCACCACCTTTAGCTTCAACTCCAAGCTAGGAGTAACTAGAGTGCAAGAAATGCTAAGACTTGAACCCTAGAAGTGAGAAGAGAAGATCAAGAGAGGGTTTTTCTCAAGCTTTTTGTTTCTCAACACATGAGAGGGAGAGAGCTTGAGGGAGAGGATGAGCAAGAGAGAGAAATGAAATGAGAGAATGAGAAAATAAAAGAGCCATTCTCACTAATATGTGAGGATAATTTTAATTAGATAATTAGCTTGAAAATTGTCATGATAAATAATGACTTGACCATTATCATTTCAATTTTTGCAAAGATCAAAGAGCATCTTCCAAATGAAATGATTATGGTCAAGTTGTCAACATGGTCAACAAGTCAATGAAGTCAAATTGTCAACAACAACCATGCACAATAATTAAGCTAATTATCAATTAACAATAATCCACACAAAATCAATAGGGTTAATAAAATGACAAAAGCCATTAACCCTAAACAAGGTCCTCTCCCCCAATCTCAAGCAACTGTGCATACGCACCCGCATTCGTGATCCGAGGAACACGAACACAATGAGAAAAACCAATCTCAAATCATATACTAGGATCCGGCTTAAACCAAAGCCCGCTAGTATAAACTGTCCGGACAGCAAACGTGTACAAGTGCGCGCATGCGAACGAACCCTGTCGCAAAACCATGCGACCTCTACTCGTTTTGCCTAAAGGCGAATAGCTCTCTGTGTGGGACTCTAAAGACTCGACACTACGCTGGCAGTGGGTTTAACCACAGACCGCAAGCGGCACTAGCTGTACGTAACGGTCCCCAGGTAGATGTCGATAAGAAGACTGATGAGGTGAACCCCATCTGCACTCCTACTGAGCCTGTATGTGACAGTCTCCGTACAGTCCGGTCTGTTCGTCTGATACATCGCATGGCGGGCCTAGGGGGGCGGTGAACGTCAGTCCCCTAATAGCGGTACAAGTCGTGTCGGAGTGTAGCCCAGAACACCCTGAGATAACACTGGAAACCTACCAGTATATCTCGCTTGCCCTGGCCAGGGACTACTCGTGTAATGGCTCTCCTGGACACAGCGCGATGTCAACCCCCAATACCGGGAGAGACGAATCCTGTCTAACCGTCACTGCCTCCAAGTGCTTCGGGACTGCACCCAAAAACTACCTGTTTGCACAGCTCCTTTGAGCCGTGGTAGGGTAGTAATCAAAGTGCAGTGGGAACACACTCGAGGCGAAGTGACAGTGTCAAGTCAGCGGACTAAGCTGTACTCATGTCACCTGAGAACTGATAACTGACGATAGGTATATTACCAACCAACAGTTCCCGACGAGTCCTGTCCAGTGTACTCGTAACCTAACGAGCACCCGCATACTATCCCAAGTACGACGTACTAACGGCTGTGGGACAGACCGTCTCCCACACTGGGATGAGAAGCGCATACGCTAGTCTACTCCGGAGTATCGATGCCCTGTCTCGATAGTCCAACGACCAGGGACCTGTATAAGGATGTGCTTATAGATTACCCAGCTCCCACGAGTGCGAGCGCCATCACAACGCTGGTAATCAAGCAAAGATCCTAAGGGCTCTACTAATATGTATACCAGCAATATGCTAAAAGAAACACATGCACATATTAAAGCAGAGACAAACCAAGTAGCATACTACCATTTCGAGCAAGATTGTATATACAACTGTGAATATCCCAAGCTTCCATTAAGTAATATACAAACTAGTATGATACAGTAATGGCCTCTAGGGCATATACACTAACACTAGCGTCGGCTTCATCGGAGAATGGACGGGCTAGCTCATCGATGTCCATGCCGAAGATGATCTACGTCGAGGCATCGCTAAATCAAGCTCCGACTTCACCAAGTCAAGAAACTTGTGAAGAAAACACACTCTACTACTTGGCAAGAGGTAGAGGATGAAGAAATAGGAAGTGGGTAGACTTTAGATTTGGATTTCACACTCTTTTTCATCACTTGCCATTGATGGAGGCAAGCTTTCTTCACTTGAAGAAATGAAGAAGAAGAAGGTAAATGTTATGATAAGTTATTAGAAAATATAAAATAAAAGAATACTTATCATAATCTTTAACCCTAGTTAAGTGTAGAGAGTAGACCATGGTTTGATTAAATGGTTAGGGTTAAGCATGAAGACAAAATGGTTACAAAGTCAAACCTTCATGAAGATTCAACTACAAACAAATCAAGCCACCATTTTATATTCATGCCATTTATTTTCCAAAAAGAATAAACAAATTAATAAATGAATAAATAAGTAATGGATAAATAAAACCCTAATCATTAGTTTAACCATGGTTTATTCTTTACACTTAACCAAGTAAACATGCATCATCAAACATGATACAATCATGTGCACAAAACTATATCAAATATACAATGTGCACATCCGAGCGAGAAAATCCATTTAAAGTGAACCGATACTAGTTAATGCAAAGTAATATATCAAATATATAATTATGCATTAAATCATTAAATCAACTCTTGATTTAACGATCCGGTCATATCGCATATAACCGGCTAATGTCTAATGTATCGGCTTATCGAATCAATCCTTGATTCGATAACTAGGGTATATCTCATATAACCTAATCGATACATTCATCGCGAGAATGGAATACGGTATCACATACACGCATTATTCTCGGTCCCGCACATATCTCATATGCGCTCCTATTTCGTTTCGCTTGAGCCAGGAAACCTCTGTGTAGGACTCTAAAGACTCGTCAATACGCCGGCAGCGGATGATGATCATATCAAACATCCACAAGCCGCAAGCGGTCTGCTAAACTTAACGGCCACCCAGGTATTGAGCGATCTGAAGATCGACGAGCAAGCCCGCTCACACTCCAGTGAATCCAACCAGTAACACTACCGTGCAGTCCGGTCTGATCGTCTGATATGTCGCATATCTCGCCTAGGGGTGGTAAACGTCAGACCCCAATAGCTCGATAAGTCATGTCGATATGAGGCTCATAACGGGTCGAGAAACTACTGGTAACACTTAACAGCAATTCTCTGAGCAGCCCTGGCCTCTCTCGGTATAGGGAGTTGATGTTGCACTGTGTTCGATTGGCTATAACAGGAAGTCCCTGGCCAGGGACTTCCTGTTATAGCCAATCGAACACAGTGCAACATCAACTCCCTATACCGAGAGAGACGAATCCCCTCCTATCTCTCATTGCCTCCATGTGACTCGGGACTGTACCCAAAAACCACCGTTTTGCACGCTCTCTTGGACGTGGTAAGATGGAAATCAAAGCACAGTGGGAACTACACAAGACTCTATGACGATCTCGGGTCAACAGACTACTCTGTACCAGTGTCACCAGAGAACCGCCATCTGACGTAAGGTATAATACCATCTGGGAGTTCTCGGCGAGTCCGTCCAGTGTACCCAGTCTCCACTGAGCACCCGTATATCATCTCCGATGTCAAACACCAATGGATATGGGATCATCCATCGCCCATCTGTATGGGTCGAGAAGGTATAAGCTAGTCTACTCTGGTATATCGATGCCCCGTCTCGATACACCCACGACTAGGGACTTTGAAGGATGTACTTATGGACTACCATGTCCCCACTAGTATGATCCGCATCATAGTCCAGGTAGTCAAGCACACATCCTGAGGGCTTTACCAACATGTAACAGAGAGACTATCAGTGTACACGTTAAGGTAAAGAGCAACCAGATAGCATACTATCATGTCGAGCAAGAAAGTCCTCCCTATATATGTCCAAGCATCCACTACAATATACATCCTATGTATAGTAATGGCCTCTAGGGCATACATATAACTAACAAGGACTGATTTAGAGATATACTGGTAAGTGTTACCAGTAGTTTCTCGACCTGTTATGAGCCTCACATCGACACGACTTATCGGTTACTGGGTCTGACGTATACCACCCCTAGACTTGATATGCGACATATCAGACGAACAGACCGGACTGTACGGGAGTGTTACTGATTGGATTCACAGGAGAACGGACATGCTAGCTTGTTGATCTTCTGATCGCTCAATACCTAGGTGGCTGTTACGTTTAGCTGACCGCTTGCAGCTTGTTGGTGTTTGACATGATCATCACCTGCTACCGGCGTATTGACGATTCTTGAGAGTCCTACACAGAGGTTTCTTGGCTCAGGCAAAACGGAGTAGAGGCACATATGTGATATGTGCAGGATCGAGAATAATGCGATATGAGATACCGTATTATATTCTCGCGATATTTAGATATGAACCAGGCCATCGGATCAAGTGTTGATTCGATGAATCGGTACATGATATATTTGTCGGTTATATTCGATATAGCCGGATCGTCGGATCAAGTGTTGATTCGATGATTTAATGTATAATGATATATATGATATATTGTATTACATTATCTAATATTGGCTCGCTTTATTATTTCATTTTCTCACCGGATTAATACATTGATATATATGCGATATATGTTAATTGTATTATTTTCTTTTGTTGCAAATATATAATATATATGTGATAATATTATTGTGACATGTTATGATTTATTATGAAACATGTTTAAGGATAATAAAAGGAGATTAGAGTTTGATTAGGGTTAGCTCTTTCTTGCACATTCTAGAAAGAATTCTTTTTGTCTTGGTTAAGATATTATGGTTGATATTTATCCATGACTCATTAGCTAACCTAACCAAACCCTAGCTCTAGTTTATTCTCTACAAAGGTTATGCCTCTCATCCTTGACCATGGTTCCATAATCAATCATATATTCTTTACTTCTATTCTTCACAAAAGGATAATGATATTCATTCTTCATCTTCTTCTCACTTTAGCTTTGAGAAAGTTTACTAGTAAATTCTTTTGTGATGATTTCTTGTGAGAAAATGATATAAAAAGAAAGCATAAACACTACTCCATCATCCTCATCTAATCTAGCCCATTATATTAGGGTGTTCACCTCATTAGAGTGAGAGAGCTTGAGCTATTGCAACTTCGACATAGATCATCGGAGAAAAGGAATACGACAAGCTTTCATGGATCGTTCGAGTCGTGGAGCCTCTTTTGAGTCCGGGAGATCGTGGATCGCGGCGAAGGGACTTCTACTAGGAGCTTGTGAAGCGAAGGAGCGGACTACAAAGGTTGTAATCCCTCTCACTTAGGTTTAAAGATGTTATCTTGCATGTTAAACCCTAATAATCTAGCAAAGATCCCGGCTTTGGGTTGTTCGGCACGTCTAAAATTTTATTCGGGCATGTTTGATGCCTTATGAACCCTCACAAGAGTGCCTAGGAACCCTACACTATAGACTTCACATGATCCAAGTCGTCAGTTACGTACCATTCCCGGGTCATGACATTTGATGGCCTTCTTGATCCTAGATGATCCAACCGATAGTTTATAATCCAAGTTTAGTGTAACGTTTTAAAAATCGTTTAGGTTAATTGTCCGATAATCGGTAATATAATTCGCGTTTTTCGTAAAACTTAATTATAATTATTTTTCAACATAGACTTAATTATATCTATTTTAGCTATGTAATTGCTAATATTTGGTATTTAATTAGTCACTTATAAATTGCTAGTTTACTTAAATATTTTTCTTTAATTAATTATTTTAAATATTATTATAAGCTTTCACTTATACATTTAATTAGTGTTAATTGTAGGGATGTTCAGCACGACAGCAAGGTTTCGGGAGGTATCGTCCATGCCATTTTAAAAAAATTGCCATGCTAAACAACCCTAACTTAGAATCTTAACTAGAAATTTAGACGAATCAAGCATGCAAACAACTTTACATACAAAGTGAATAAGGAATACAACCTTTGTAAACCAGTCTTTCACTTCAATAGCTCCATGTAGTAGTCCTTTCACTCCAAGTAGTTAACTCTCGGACTCTAGAAAGGCTTCACAAGATGAACGGAACAAGCTTGCTAGAATTCTTCGAGGCCGAAGATGATCTATGTCGAGAAGACACCAACTCAAGCTACCTCTTCACTAATTAAGGTTTAGCGAAGCAAACACCCTAAACTAAATGGCTAGTATAGTAGAGGATGATGAAGTAGGAATTTTGCTCACTTTAGATTTATTTTTCTCACAATATTTCTTCCCCATTTGAAATGCTAGAAAGCTTTCTCATGAAAAAGAAGAAGATGAAGTGGAGAAGGAATGAAACTCATGAGGTGAGAATAACAACCATGGGTGAGTTTATGTCATACACTAACTCATGTAGAGACTAAACTATGGCTAAGGATAATGGTTAGATTAATAAATATCTCATGTAAACCAAAGTTAGTGGACTAAGTCAATGGTTAGCATAAGCTTCTCCAAGCTTCCAACCATGACAAATTTCCATCAATTTTGAATTACTTGGATAAATAAAAACCCTAATATTATCTTAAATATAGTGTAAGTCTCATACACCCATGAAGCATGTGGCATCAAACATGACACAAAAGAATGTACAATAAAATATATCACATATATACTATATGCACACAAGTGAGAAAAAATGTTTAAGTGAGCAAATATTAGTTAATGTAAATTAATATATCATATATATAATTATACATTAAATTATTAAATTAACACTTGATTTAACAATCCGGCTATATCACATACAACTGACTAATATCAAATGTATCAATTTATCGAATCAACACATGATCCGATAACCCGGCTATATCACATATAACCGTCTGATATCACATATCGCGATAATAGAATACGGTATTGTAAGTCTACGGTAGCGCCCCGGCCGTCTAACAGACGCCAAATGCGGAATATAAACTTTTTACAATTGGCGCTATCGCGTACCGTAACCCGGATCTACCATTAAAGCTAAACTAACAAATTACAAATGGGTAGAAACGTTATACCGAATGATCCGAGTCCTTCGGTCTTCAACCATCATCCCACGCTTTGTTGCGGCTGCTCCGATCTCCTAGATCTCCAGTCTCGTCGTCCAGGTGGCACCACGTCGACGGATCTTTAAACGGGCTCCCGCCTCTGAACCGAGGCAACTCGGTCGTCAAGTTTGCTAAAAGAAACGACCAAGATGTTGTAGAGAATGAGTAGAACACATTGTCTCGTTACGTCCAAGGCTATGGACGAACGGTTAATGAAGTTGCCTTTTGGAATCGGGTGAAATGAGAATTGTCTATTCTAATTTCCATGCACTAAAAACCTTATTCTTTTTTCTAACAACCATAATCCTTCACCAAGGGGTTGGCCGGCCACTTAAAGGAGGAGAGGGGGTGAGTGTAGGAGAGGAGTGGTGACCACAAGCAATGATACTTATCATGAATGAATGAGTCATCTTGACACATAGTATGAACACGTTTAATGTAAAGGATGAATCACTAACCTTGTCATCTAAAGCATTAAATGACCATTAATGCACTAATCCACCTCACCATCCTAGTCACCATTCTAGAACCTTCTAGAAATACGACTCACCTCATGAAGAAAAGATAAATCCGCATTTAACCGAATGTTAAATACGGCATATAGAAAACTGGAAACTGGCACTTCCAAAAGTGATCCTGAAACGAATTTCAGGATAACCCTGTATCAGTATAAACATACCCGCATTTGTATTACGACTGAATACAAATGCAACTGAGACAAAGATATTATATCTACACAGTTTAATACTGGGTTCCGACTTAAACCAAATCCTACCAGTATTATCTGCCCGAAAACTGACACATGCGAAAACGCACGTGCATTTTCCGAACCTTGCCATAAACCCATACGACCTCTACAACGTTTCGGCCGAACTTGGGAAAGTGTCTGTGGGGGACTCTAATGACTCATCAACACACTGGCACTGGGTATAACCACTAACACGTCAGAGGTACAAGCTGCACGTAACGTTTTTCCTATGTATTGATTGGAAGGGAAGCTGACGAGCGAACTCATCTATAAACCCTACTGAGCCTGACAGTGACAATGTATATACAGTCCGGTCCATTCTTCTAAAGAGTATCGTATATCGAGTCTAGGGGGTGGATAAAGTCATACCCCTAATAACGCGATAAATCGTGTCGGCATGAAGCCCATCACCACCTGAGAAACTACTGATCCAAATCAGTTATTCTCCACAAGCTCGGCCGATGGTTCCTGTTGGATATAGTGCCCTCAGAGTCAATTATTGGATCATAGGCACGTGATTGCAATGATTGAGGAGGACCTATGCCGGTAGGACAGTCTTACTCGAGATGATAGTATGCTATCTGGTTTATCTTTATCATCGTGTACTGCTTTAGGTGACCTTACGAGTCGCTATTACATGTTGATAGAGCCCCTAGAATTCTTGCTTAACTACCAGCAGTATGAGGGCGATCATATACGTGAGAGCTGGAGTCTATAAGCACATCCTTAAAAGGTCCCTAGTCATGGGAGTTTCGAGACAGGGCATCGATTCTCCAGAGTAGACTAGTGTATACAGTCGAGACCCCGAAGAGGGGCGGTGGCCGGTCTCACAAGCCACTGGTGTCAGTTGGTTCACCTAAGATGTATACAGGTGCTTATTGGGTTATGAGTACACCGGACAGGACTCGCCGGGAACCTGCTAGTTGGTATTATACCTGACGTCAGATAGCAGTTCCCAGGTGACATGTGTACAGGTTAGTTCATCGACCTGAGATCGTCATTTGTCTCTTGTGAGTTCCCACTGTACTTAGATTACTACCCTACCACGGTCAAAGGAGACGTGCAAACAGGTTTTAGTTGGGTACAGTCCCGAGCCACATGGAGGCAGTGAGCGGATCTGCAGGGGTTCGTCTCTCCCGGTATTGGGGGTGAGGTCGCGCTGTGTTTAGGAGAGCCAGTACATGAAAAGTCCTTGGCCAAGGCAGCAGATTTGCTGGTAGGTATTCCAGTAGTATCTCAGGATGTTCTGGGCTACACTCCGACACGACTTGTACCGCTATTGGGGATCTGACTTTTACCAACCCCCTAGGCCCGCTATGCGATGCTCATAGACGAATGGACCGGACTGTACGGATATTGTCACTGACAGCCTCAGTAGGGTGTCAGGATGAGTTCGCTCATCGACGTCCCTTTGGTCAATAGCTGGTAGCCTGTCACGTATGGCTAATACCTCTGACGTGCTAGTGGTTAAATCCGACATGTGGACTGCTGTCACTGCCTGTTTGTATTATTCTTTTGGGGCACGACCGGGTCGAGGTCGATGTACCCGTTGTATGTATATTTTACTTTATGTACTAGGATTACCCCGCGGTGGGGTGCACGGATAGCCGGGTTCTAGAGGGCAACGAGCCCGCATCTCATGGCATTGAGATGGAGGGGGCTTCACTCTAGAATTGGCGGGCTATTCACCGCACTCGTAGGGGGTATAGGTTGATCCTGGAGGGTTGACCAAGTTACCGGATTCCGTGAAGTGCTGGGTGGTCCATTCATGTTGCTGAAGGGGGCTGCCTCGCTTCAGGTTTTGGCGGGTGACTTGCCGCGCCCGTAGGGGTCTAGGATTTCATTGCACAGGCTATCCACATGACCAGGGGAGCGTCGGGTTTCTGTAGCGGCTCTATGAAACCCGTGGTTCCCAGATATCTGTATTGTTCTGTGATGCTGGTTACATTTCTGTGATGTTGCATTTTTTATCACGCCTTGAGCGAAAATTATATATTATATATATATACTAGTAGATGTTGTATATGTTTTGCATCCGTGCTAGTCCAGTCCCCGCTCTGTCGTTAGTTATCTAACCTAACGGGTGATGACGGGACCCAGTGGCGAATGCGGATGGCATATACGTACGTCATTATTTTCGTTCTTTGTGGTGTGATCAATTGATAGGACTGCGTTGATTCGGATCAATGCAAGATAAACAAACCTAATCTGATGTTGTTGGAACATTTTTTGAAAAGCTGTTATTGCAAGGGTGTTCTCTTTTGTTTTGCACAGTGGTATTCAGTTGGAATATCCTGCTCCTCAGTCGACGAGGCAAGGGCCGAGATCCCTTCACCGGGAGTGACCCCTTGGACAGAAGTTTGCGTCAGGGCAATAACTTCACTATAGCCGATTACTTTTGCTTTGCATCGTGGTATTCAGTTGGAATATCCTGCACCCCATCCTACGGGGAAAGAGCCGAGATTCCTTTACCGGGAGTGACCTCTTTAGTAAAGGTTTTCGTCACTATATTTTTAAAAAGCTATCCGGTTCCTTCAACGATATCAAGTTCATTACGTTAAAGGTTTTCGCCAGAAACCATTCGTAGCCCTCCGTCGTTTCATATGGATAGTCAATAGTATTCAAGCTGTGTTTGTTGGCCATAGTCAAGGCGCAGTGTTTGGTAGCTATTGGGTGTTCATATACCGCATAGATAGATGCGTTGGTTTGGGACAGTCTTATAGCCTTGTTGGCCCTAGTCAAGGGCTTGTACGGGTGGGTTCAAATCAACCTGGACAATGATGGGTAGAACTTGACATGTGATTTATGATTTGTTGGCCTTGGTTAAGGTCATAAGAGCATGGGGCAAAAATCCACATCGGGAGTTTCTAAAGAAACTGAAACTTGCCAGATATGCGCATACCTTCTGGAGTGTGATAACGTGAGCGGATTCCGTCACGTTATCATGCGATGATAGTTGGATCCCGATTCCCACTGATGAGTTGGTTTACTCCTCGGGTCATTCCGGCTAATTCTTCTTTCAGGTTTGGGGAAGAATTTGATGTTACAGTGGGAGGTTTCCAGATTAGATAAAGTGATAACCATTCTGATCTAGGCTAGAGTGCACGCTGAGTGTTTCTTTTCTCTCTCTCTTTGGCAGCGACCATTGACCCGACCCTAGACTATGACTCAGTGACCAAGTTGACCGAACCTTCTTAACACTGGCTTTTGGATTGTCAGAGTTGCAGACCTCATTGCCACTCCTACTTTTACCCTTTTCTCCGGGACACCCCGTAGTACTACGAACGTCCACTTCCTTTGGACAAAACCATCGTATGGTTATATACGAACTCGAAAGAATTCGAGGATGGTTTCTGGTTCTGGAGAAAACGGATAGGACTATTCAGTTGTCTTTTCCTTTTACCTTCTCTCAGGTTGCGAGTACTCCTTGGTTTAGGAGATAGTACACCTATTACGCAAATTGGATAGTCTTCTTCCAAACTTTAGGCTGGTGCCGAACGGTGGGGAATGAAGAAAACCAATTAGCATAACGATGGTGTACAGAAGGTATTAAGTTAAGACAAAGAAAGGGATTAGTAAGAGGGCAAAGTAAATTGCGACTGCTATTCACGACCAAACCAAGTATTTCTTCGCCAATCCTAAATCACCTTTGTATTTCTCCAGGACACTCCATATCACTACGAAGATCCCAAGTTTATTGGATACTCCATCGTATGGTTATATACGAACTCGAAAGGAACTTGTTCCAGTTCGGGGATGGATTCTGGTTCAGGAGAAATAAGAATAAGGTTCATTCGGTTGTCTTTTATCTTCACCTTCTCTCGCATTGCGAGTGCTCCAAGGATTAGGACAGTACACCCATTATGCTTTTTGGATAGTCTTCTTCCAAACCATAGGCTGGTGCCGAACGGTAGGGAAGGAAGAAAACCATTTGGCCTAAAGGGGTGTACAGAAGGTAATGACTAAAGACATATAAAGGGATTTGGAGAGGTGGCAAAGAGATACACGGTTATAGTTGTGATTCTGGATAATGGAAGAGGCATTACTAGGAATACCCGGATACCCCATCGAAACATTTCAATGTTTCAGTTTCACTGTGTACTGTTAAAAGAAAACTGATTTCCTAATTAGACACTTGCTCCACGGTATGTATTTACCAGGTATGATTCTCACATCTGTATGGTTTTACAGATGATGAGTGGGAGTGAGTTATTAGGAATTAGGTGATCATCCTCATTATATCGGGATTCGTTGTAATTGGTGATATTTGAGGATGTCACCTGGGTTGTTTGTCGGACGGCAAATATTTGGTTTTGAATATCCGTTGTTATGCACCAATTTCAAATTGATATATCTGTACGTCTATTTTTATAGAGTGAGATATACCTTTTGGAATTATGTCTATGACATTTACCTATATCAGTAGATGGTTAGGTAAGGAGCATTGAACAGCGGTGTAATTCTTCTTAACCATAAGTACAGTTTTCAATCTACGACACACAGTTAATGAGTCATTTGACTGAAGGGATTTATACAGAGTATTGTATGTTGTCCAGTGTCCATTTGGACAGAGGGGTAGGTCCTCGTATTATATTCTGTTTACTTGTGACTTCTCTAGTTCTTAGACAGGTGTTTCGTAGAAACACAGGGTCTGAGTTTTGAGAAGTTATAAGTATAAGATTAAAGTAGAGAACCAGGTATTGCAAGTATCGGGATTCTTCAAGGTCATCGAAGATGTAGATACTTTTGTATGGTATTCAGTTGATAGTAATGATTAAGAGAACTTTCTTCTCTTTCAGGTTACTCATAATTGGAAGCATTCCTAAGTTGAGTAATGCTGATCGGCCTCCTTCCATTTAGTTGACATGGACTGGAGACAGCTGCATGTTTTGAATCTGGTTCAATTAAATCAGTGCCTCTGTTTCTATATTGGATATAGAACAGTTCATATCTTGACATTGTTAACATACGGGGAGTTGTCCAGCTTATACTTAAAACCAGACTCCGAATAACTCAAGGCACGTTTCTGTAATGGCTGTTTGTGGCTTGACCCGGGCTATGGCGAGGGTTGACTTTCTACCATCTGGAAGATCAATAGTGATATTGTTCTTGACTCGCCACAGTTTTAATAAAAATGGATTTTTTCAGAAAACAGTAGTGGGGGTATGGTAGAACTGGAAGTGATTCCAGAACCGCAAACGATTACTGAAGATTTGATAAGAACTTAAAGATTCAATCTGGTTTGACATTCCATTGGCCACTCCGCAGGTATGGTGGGTAACCTCAGGCACCCGAGAGGTACTTCGGTATGCTCAGGGACGGTGGCAGGGAGGTTCTAGTTTACCCAGACTTCCCATTGCTGTTGTTCCAGACTGTGAGACCCGGCAGGAGGATGAGTATAGCGTCGTTCTAAACTAGCTTTAGAAGTATACGTCTATATGACTTTGCCAGAGGGTTGTCGTGGTCAGTGGGAGCAGCGGAAGCATTGGTGGACAAGTGGCTTATGTCTATTTATAGACTAAAGCAGATATAGCGGAGATAGATCATCTATTTCTGTTGTGACAGTCATAGGTTTGACTTCATCAGAATAGGGGATGGATCTGTTAAGAAGGTAGTGTTGGAGATAGTGCCCTCAGAGTCAATTATTAGGTCACAGGTACGTGATTGCAATGATTGATGGAGGACCTATCCCGGTAGGACAGTCTTACTCGAGATGATAGTATGCTATCTGGTTTACCTTTATCATCGTGTACTGTTTTAGGTGACCTGACAAGTTGCTATTACACGTTGATAGAGCCCCTAGGATTCTTGCTTGACCACCAGCAGTATGAGGGCGATCATATAAGTGGGAGCTGGGGTCTATAAGCATATCCTTAAATGGTCCCTAGTCGTGTGAGTTTCGAGACAGGGCATCGATACTCCAGAGTAGACTAGTGTATACAGTCGAGACCCCGACGAGGGGTGGTGGCCGGTCTCACAAGCCACTGGTGTCAGTTGGATCACCTAAGATGTATACAGGTGCTCATTGGGTTATGAGTACACCGGACAGGACTCGCCGGGAACATGCTAGTTAGTCATATACCAGACGTCAGATGGCAGTTCCCTGGTGACATGTGTACAGGTTAGTTCATCGACCTGGGGATCGTCATTTGTCTCGTGTGAGTTCCCACTGTACTTTGATTACTACCCTACCACGGCTCAAAGGAGTCGTGCAAACAGGTTTTAGTTGGGTACAGTCCCGAGCCACATGGAGGCAGTGAGCATATCTTCAGGGGTTCGTCTCTCCCGGTATTGGGGGTGAGGTCGCGCTGTGTCTAGGAGAGCCATTACACAAAGCCCTCGGCCGAGGCAAGGAGATTTACTGGTAGGTATTCCAGTAGTATCTCACGGTGTTCTGGGCTATACTCCGACACGACTTGTACCGCTTTTGGGGGTCTGACTTTTACCAACCCCCTAGGCCCGCCATGCGATACTCATAGACGAACGGACCGGACTGTATGGATATTGTCACTGACAGGCTCAGTAGGGAGTCAGGCTGAGTTCGCTCACAGACGTCCCTTTTGGTCAATACCTGGTAGCCCGTTATGTATTGGCTTATACCTCTAACGTGCTAGTAGTTAAATCCACAACCAAGGTGTTGACGAGTCTTTAGAGTCCCCCACATTCAGTTACTCAGCTCTCGGGCGAAAGGTTGTAGAGGCCGTATGGAGATATGGCAGGGTCCGATCAGATACGTGCGGTATTGCACGGATCAGGATCGGACAGTTTGTACTATAGGCCATATGGATATATGGCAGGGTTCGATCAGATACGTACGGTATTGCACGGATCAGGATCGAACGGATATTACTAGCCGGCTTTGGTATAAGCCGGATCCTAGTATAGTACAGTGTGAATTTTGTCTCATTGCATTTGTATTTCGGTCGGAATACAAATGCGGGTGTGTATGCACAGTATCGGGGTTTTCCTGTAATTTATTACGGGACCAGTTTTCTGGAGTTGCCAGTTTGCTTTCCGTTTCGGCCGATTTCCTTTGTATCGTTCATTGGCCGAAGATTGGTGGAGGAGGGCTTATTTGCATTGTTGCAAATAAGTATTTGTGGAGGGGTTCTTTGCATTTTCTTGTGTCATGATGGTTGCACCATTCTTTGATCACTTGACCTTGACTTCTTGACTTCATGATGGTTCATGATGGGTGGACCATACCTTGACTTTGTGTTGATGATGCTTGACTTTGGATATCATGATGGTTGAGGTGGAGTGTTGGATTAAGCTTGTGATCATTTTCCTTTTGCATGATAGCCTTCTCTCTCTCTCCTTAGTAATATGGGATGGCTCACTCATTCTTGGATACACACTCTCATTCTCTCCCCTCCCTCACCTCTCATGGCCGGCCCAAGCATTAGGGGGGGCTGTCCAAATTTTGGGAGTGGGGTTTTTGCTTCATTTCATGCTCCAAAAATCCCCAAGTCCCTCGATATAGTTCTTGTATCATTCCTCCACCAAAAATGGCAATCTCCACAACCCCAAATGAGACTTGTACACTACATTCTACAGCAAACCTTGGGCACGTCGACTAGCCAGCTTCGTGCCCGAGTTGCCTCGGCATTGAGGTGGGAGCCCGTAAAAGAAGTAGGCGATGTGGTGCACTTCCGGCGACGAGGTGGATACCGGAGCTTCCGCAGGAGATCGGGACGACGACGAGAAGACCGGAGGACTTGGATCAGTCGGTATATCTCTCTTCCCTTTCTTGTTGTTTGCTAGGACTAATTAATGGTTCGATCCGGGTATTAGTGCGCGGCGGTTTGCCAGTTCAAGAAAAATTAAAGTTTATCACCGCTTCCGCATTTGGCCGTCGGATTGACGGCCGGGGCGCCGCCGTGCACTTACAGTAGTATCAGAGCCTCGCCATTAACTTAGTCTAGCTTGGTTTAATGTGTTTTGCATTTCCGATCGACCAAAATTCCAAAATCTACATTTTTTGCTAGCGACAGTTTTCTGTTGAAATTTTTTGGTCTCCAAAAATTTTTCAGGTTGTATAAAAGTACTGTGCTGGAAGACCTAAGACTACTGTAGAAATTTAAGACACTGATCTCTTCAGGGGAGCGCGGAACCGCGGCAAAACCCTACTTGTTGCCGCGGTTCCGCCGCAGTATTGATGGATCAGTGTGTACAATTTTTCCAGTAGGCTTTATGGGTGAAAATTGGGGTTTTGGAATATTAATATTGGGCCCAGAATTTCCTGATCTGCTACAGTAATGCTTGGGGGCCCACTTGTTAAAATTTGATTGATCGGATATTTTAAACACATTATTTCACAGTATTTACATTATATCTGCGACCGTGAATGTCACTTGATCGGTAAATCCAGTCTAACTGCTATAGCCCGGTTAGACGAATTTGCGAACGTGACTTTCACGTTGATGTTCTGTTTTTGCTGTGATGTTGCGGATCGGTCCTGGGGGATAGCCTGGATGCAATGCTAGTACAGTTGTGGTTGTATTATGTACATTTGATATTGCGGGGCGAGCGTCCGACATGTGGACTGCCGTCACTGCCTGACTGTATTATTATTTTGGGGCACGGCCAGGTTGCGGTCGATGTGTAGGGTTCCTAGGCACCCTAATGAGGTTTCACAAGGCATCAACCATGCCAATTTCAAATTTTACGGTGCCTACAAACCCTAAACTACGGATCGTTGGCTAGATGTCTAGGCGAAAAACTAACTAGTTAACACTTAACTAAATGTTTAACGGAAACACAACCTTTGTAGATCCGGTGCTCCACCTCCATAGCTCCGCAACGAAGTCCTCTCCGCTGTCCAAAAAGAATCCGGGCTCTCGCGTCGGCTTCGTCGGAGAATGGGCAAGCTAGGTCGTCGATGTCCATGCTGAAGATGATCTACGTCGAGGCATCGCTAAATCAAGCTCCGACTTCACCAAGTCAAGAAACTTGTGAAGAAAACACACTCTACTACTTGGCAAGAGGTAAAGGATGAAGAAATAGGAAGTGGGTTAACTTTAGAATTGGATTTCTCACTCAAAAACATCAATCACCATTGATGAGGTAAGCTTTTCTTCACTTGAAGCAAGGAAGAAGAAGAAGAATAATGATATGATTAATATAATTGGAAAAGAAAATGAATACTTATCATATTAGAACCATGGTCAAGTGTAGAGAATTAACTAAGGTTAGATTAATGGTTAGGGTTAAAGATGAAGACAAGAATGGTTATAAAGTCAAAGCTTCATGAAGCTTCAACTAAACTCCAAAATCAGCAACCATTCTTTTCTTATCTATTCAAAATAAATAAATAAATAAATAAGTAAGAATAGAAAACCCTAATCATTAGTTTAACCATGGCTTAATCCATTACACTTAACTATAGTTAAACATGTATGATCAAACATGATACAATCAAGTGCACAAAACTATATCGAATATACAACGTGCACATCCGAGTGAGAAAATCCATCTTATGTAAACCGATACTAGTTGATGCAAAGTAATATATCAAATATATAAATATGCATTAAATCATTAAATCAACACTTGATTCAATGATCCGGTCATGTCGCACAAAACCGACTAGTATACTATGTATCATCTTATCGAATCAACGCTTGAATCGATAACTAGGTTATATCGCATACAACCATTCGATACATTCATCGCGAGAATGGAATACGGTATCACATACACGTATTATTCTCGGTCCCGCACATATCTCATATGCGCTCCTATTTCGTTTCGCTTGAGCCAGGAAACCTCTGTGTAGGACTCTAAAGACTCGTCAATACGCCGGCAGCAGATGATGATCATATCAAACACCCACAAGCCGCAAGCGGTCTTCTAAACGTAACGGCCACCCGGGTATTGAGCGATCTGAAGATCGACGAGCAAGCCCGCTCACACTCCAGTGAATCCGACCAGTAACACTACCGTACAGTCCGGTCTGATCGTCTGATATGTCGCATATCTTGCCTAGGGGTGGTAAACGTCAGACCCCAATAGCTCAATAAGTCATGTCGATATGAGGTCTATAACTGTTCGAGAAACTACTGGTAACACTTACCAGTAAATCTCAGCAACCCTGGCCAGGGATTTCCTGTTATAGCCAATCGAACACAGCGCAACATCAACCCCCTATACCGGGAGAGACGAATCCCCTCCTATCGCTCATTGCCTCCATGTGACTCGGGACTGTACCCAAAAACCACCGTTTTGCACGCCCTCTTGGACGTGGTAAGATGGAAATCAAAGCACAGTGGGAACCACACAAGACTCTATGACGATCTCGGGTCAACAGACTACTCTGTACCAGTGTCACCAGAGAACTGCCATCTGACGTGAGGTATAATACCATCTGGGAGTTCTCGGCGAGTCCGTCCAGTGTACCCAGTCTCCACTGAGCACCCGTATATCATCTCTGATGTTAAACACCGATGGATATGGGATCATCCATCGCCCATCTGTATGGGTCGAGAAGGTACACGCTAGTCTACTCTGGTATATCGATGCCCCGTCTCGACACACCCTCGACTAGGGACTTTGAAGGATGTACTTATGGACTACCATGTCCCCACTAGTATGATCCGCATCATAGTCCAGGTAGTCAAGCACACATCCTAAGGGCTTTACCAACATGTAACAGAGAGACAATGAGTATACACGTTAAGGTAAAGAGCAACCAGATAGCATACTATCATGTCGAGCAAGAAAGTCCTCCCTATATATGTCCCGGCATCCACTACAATATACATCCTATGTATAGTAATGGCCTCTAGGGCATACATATAACTAACAATCTCCCACTTGCACTAGGGCCATCTGTAGCAGTAGTTGTAGTATCCCATACTCAACCATCCCATAAAAGTCTCTCTCTGGGAACAGGCCTTTGTGAGTGGATCCGCTGTGTTGTCCTCTGAGTCTACTCTCCTAACCTCGATCTCCTTGGAGATCAAGCATCTCCATGATCAGGTAATACTGCCTTAGAATATGTCTGGATCACTGATGGGACGGGCGTTCCTTGGCAGAAGCCACAACTCCATTGTCACACAATGGGAGGAACTAAGTTCATCTCATGAACTAATATACACCCAGACAACCTCTTTGGTAGCATCTTAAGTAGTGATGTATTCAGCCTTTATCGTCTAGTATGTCACGGTATCTAGCTTGGAACTCTTCCAACATACCGTCCCTTTACTGAGGGTAAAGACAATGCCTGTGACTGACTTTCAGTCGTCTTTATCACCTTGGAACCCTTCCAGTGATTCTCCCCAGGATCGATTGATACCATCTCACTACAACTAGTGAGAATCCTAACATCCATTTAGATCTATCTCATAGATCAAAAACTCAGGATTAAGGAGGTATCATCTTGATCCTATGTGGAGAATCATTGTGATGAGCGGAGATTGATCGAGCATAGCATAGGAAACTCCTTCTCTATCAAGAGTATGTCATCCACGTACTCTACGAGGATCATCACCATACTCCCTACTACCTTTTTGTATATACAAGGTTCATGTACCATTTTGATGATGTCAAACTGTTTGACTTATCCAGATGTTCCAACTCCGCGATGCCTGCTTTATCCTATAAAACATCTTACACACGTTTCCGCTGCTCCCACTGTCTACGAAGCCCTCTGGCTGTGTACTTATAGACGCTCTCTTCCAAATCATCATTTAGAAAAGCAGTCATGGCACCCAACCGCCAGATATCGTAGTCATGGTATGTAGCCGTGGCAAGTAGGATCTGGATGGACTTAAGCATAGCTACTTGAAAAGGTTTCATCATTATCCACAGCTGGTCAATGATGCAAACTTTTAACAAGTCTAGCTTTGAAATTCTCAACTTTTCCATCTACACCAAGTAATCTTCTCAAGATATACTTGCTCCTGATGGGGATTTAACCCTTCAGATATAGCAACCAAAGTCCATACTTTGTTGGTGTACAAGGATTCCATCTCAGATCGATAAACATCCAGCCATTCTCACAGAGTCCTACTCCTGATGGCCAGCTCGAAAATAGTTGGGTCATCATCTCTTGATGCAATCCTCGCTCCCACTGTCATAGAGAAACCGAAGTATCTCTCAGGTGGGTGAGGAACCCTACTAGATCGGCGGTGAGGCTGAGGTTCATTGGTAATTATTGAATCCTTTGGTTCTGTTAAATCTTTAGCTGCAGTTTTGTATAGCTGGAACATTTCCAGTTCTACATAACAGACCTTGCCTCGAGCTTGTCCGGATTTTGCTTTCAGACATAGGCCGGACAACCCCAAATCTTAACTAACTTAAGAAATGGGCTCTTCCTTTTCCATATCACATATGAAGTGGTAGGCAACTGATTTGATTGGAACCCTATTCAATAGGTATGCAACTTCGTAAGTGCATAACTCCCAAAAGGAAAAAGGTAACTCAGTATTACTCATCATAGAGCACACCATATCAAATAGGGTGTATCTGCTCCGCCCCGATATACCATCGTGCTATGGTGTATACGGAGGAGTAATGCTGAGAGAGAATCTCATTCTCCTTTGGAATAATCCAGGATTTTCGTGCTCAAGTATTCTCCTCCTCGATCACATCAAAGGACATAATACTTATACCCGTGTTTTGGTTCTCTACTTCTAAATCATATTCTGTGAATATCTCAAAAGGTTCGGACTTGTGTTTCAACAGGACATATGTCTGAGTCTTGAGAGATTATCAGAGAATGTAATGAAGTACAAAGAACCGGTCTTGGCATGTGTAGACAAGGGACCTACATACATCAACATGTATCATCCCAAGAGTTCACTAACTCTTTCTCTGTTTCCAGTAAACGGAGCTATGGTCATCTTATCTTTGTGACATGACTGGCGAGTTTCACAAGATGTAAATTCAAACTAATTTAAATATGCATCTATGTGTAACTCTAGCTAGTCGGGTCGCATTGATATGACCTAGTCTACAATGCCTCAAGAAGGATCCGTTCATTTCTGAACTCTTCCTCTTGTGTGTGATTCGTATACTAAGAACTGTAGTTTGATTTAGAACATCAATGCTTTTAGATAACGTGCCTGAACCGATCAACTTTTGATATAGGAAATGTTCAAAACATTATCCAACTATACAAAATTTTATCATTTCTTTACTAATAAAGAGATAGATATGATTTTGTATATCAGGTTCGGTATCTAATAACATTTGTTCAGAATCAATGTATTCGTAATACAGGGTGACAGTGACCAACAGACTTGGCTGCAACACTTGCCCCGTTTTCTGTCTCATGAAACTTATCACCCGTTCTCAGTTCTCTACCTTTCTGCAGCCCTTTGTAACAGATTACATATCTAGGATCCTGATTTGGTATCACATACCCAGGACGTAAAGGATACAGAGAAACAGTTCTCTGTAATGAACACACCCGAAGATGATGCATCAGCATGCACTCTCTTCGTTTGGGCGGCACGGGAATTCTGGTAATCCCCTATTTCCTGCTCTGTCTTATAACAATTATAAGTTGGAGCGGGACCAACGTTCCCCAGCTCAGTATAACAAGCGGGTTCGGTCAATAATCCGTATTATTATCTTGATTAAGGCGTGATATGGTCGCTACCTGGAGAGAGAGAGAAGAAAACACTCTGCGTGCGCTCTGTCAAGAATAGATTGGTTATTATTTTATCTAATCAGGATGGCTCCCACTGCTTTTTATCAAATCTTCATTCAAACCCTAAAAGGAAAGACTAGCCGGGATTAATTACACACTACAAGTTCTCCAATCTTTCAGCCAGGCCAGTGTCGGTACTTTGAGGGAGGTCCCCCGTGCTTTCGCACGAACCTAATTACAGTAAACCTCGTTTTCCCAGAGGCGTAACCCCGTTGACACCTTTCTAGACACCTACTTGATCGGCTAATTGTAATGTATAAAACTCTCCCAGGAGTAACTCTTCCTCGCAGCGGGTATCGGGATCCAACTATCTCATAGAAGGTATGCAATCTCATTGCAAATTTCAACACTTGAAATTCCCGATAATATTTTGCCCCTAGCAGCTATATGACCTTAACATAGTCAACAAATCATAAGTGCTAGTCAAGTTCAACCCGTCATTTCCCGATTGAATTAAACCCACCCGCACGACCCTTAACATAGTCAACAAAGTCGCACGACTACCCTAATCCAATCGCATCATATGCTTATGCAGATAAGCACTAATTAGCTACCGCACACTACGCCTTAACATAGTCAACAAACGTAGCACGAATACTAACTAGTACTTATCTGAAATGACGGAGGGCTACGACAGGTTTTTCTGAAAACCTATTGCGTAATGAACTTGATATCGTTGTAGAATCAAATGATTTTAAAAATGGAATGCTTTTGAGGCTTTTCTAGTTTTGCTAAAGGAGTCACTCCCGATGAAGGGATCGTCGGTCCTTTCCTCGTCGAATGAGGTGCGGGATATATCATATATATCACTGTGCAAAGCAAAAACTCTTAAAAGCAATCAAAAGTCAAACCGAGTGTGTAGCATCTGCCAGTTATTGCTAAAGGAGTCACTCCCGGAGAAGGGATCTCGGTCCTTTCCTTATCGAATAAGGTGCAGGATATATCACATATACCGCTGTGCAAAGCAAGAACTGTAGCTACCTGTTTTATTTTGAAATTCGATTCTACAACATCTTAGGTTTCTTTTATTTCATTAATCACATTAATGAAGTCCCATCATTTAAGTACCTAAACATCACAGATAAATACGACGTACACTTATGCCATCCGCATTCGCCTCGATGTCCCCTCGTGCACCGTTAGGTTAGGTAACTAACGACAGAGCGGGGCAGGGCTAGCGCAGGTGTAAAACATAACTAACGTCTATATAATATATCATATATACTATATACTGTATCTATCAAAGAACATCACATGATCACATCACAGATATCGCAGCAGAAGAAACATATGAAATATTGGATATACTAGGACGTCCGTGTTTTCAATACGAGCCAGTATAAAACACGGATTCCACGGTCGTGATGAACAGCCAAACCCACACCCCTAGACCCCTACGAGAGCGGCAAGCAACCCTACCAATTCTAGAGTTAGGAGACCCGGACTCGACTCCTCGAGTTGGTCTCCCACTGGACTCCAGAACCCGGTTACTTGTGCCCTCCTCCTTGGGTCTATCCTAGTGCGGAAAAGTAAATAATATACAAAGGGTGACATCTTCCGCAACCTGGAAGCGCCCCAAATAAAAGAATATTACATATAAGTTTTTACATGAATGAAAGTGAAAAACACTCATCTCACATAAAAACCCCCGGCTATTCAAACACGACGATCCAATATAACATATCCAGCAACACATAATATCACATGTCATCAACGTAAGTAAATATGTCCATCCCAATTGTCGTTGACATATAGCAACGAAACCGGCGATATCACATATTACACTTACGGTCACAGAAAAGAAAGTGTAAAACTACAACAGTTGGAATCCGCAACCACCTCAGACATCGCATGCCTGACCAAATGAATTACTTATACATCACATGCCTAACAATTATAAACCCCGCATTTTAGTCTCAAAATCGAAAACACTTTTCAATATCAAGTCGGGTAATTCAACAAGATTCCCGACATCCTGATCGAATACTCGTCGCAAACTTTAGTAGGCGGCCGCACCCCCAATACCGTCAACGAAGTGCACCATGGCGGAACACCGCTACCGCGAGCACCCGAACGGATGCTTTCGGCGACGGGGTTCTCCTACAGTCACTTGGTCGGGGCTATGGAGTGAGGCTGTCTATTAAGTTTACCCGGCGAGTATCCGCGTACGCTACGTGATTGCGACGGACTTTTGATCACATCAAAATTCCGTGGCAACCGATCAAGTGAGACTAAATTGCTATGTTTATAACATTCATTCAGTTATCTCATAACTTCTTGTGAATTCCAATTATTGTATCCCATTCCAGATAATTAGAAAATATTAAACTTTCCGATTGAACATTCGAACACCCAAGTTTTCCCGATACAGATCAACACATGAAATAAGTCTAACAACATTCAGTTCGTGCCTCAGTACCGACGGTCCAGCCGTAGAAGGGTCAAGCCAACGCCTCACATGTGGCACGCCGTACTGCCCCAAACCCGAGGTTCAAAGGGCAGTTCAAGACGGTCACATAATCGAGTTAAGGTTTGTTGTCTTCTAGAGGGACCATCGCGTTACTTGCACTACTTAGAACGTCGTTAAACTACGGAAAAATCCAACACTTGGAAATTTCCCGACAGGGGAAAAATTGGGTATTTATATCCGGTCGAACTTTTTAACATATTCTAAAATTTATCCGGAAAGCCACACAGACAAAATTTGATACTCCGATCGAAACACCGAATCCCCAAAAACACAGCAGAAAAATTCAACTCTTGAATAAATATTAAAAATTCCCAGAAAACTCAGCTCTTTGAACTAGGAAATACTGTGCAAAGGAACAGGGCTGACGTCATCAAGGGGCCGCTGATCCGCCGCAGAAGCCATGCTTCTGCTGCGGATACGCCGCGAAATTTACTGTTCACCAGAAACTTTTTGCACCGTAATTCTTATTTTTCCCTGCTGAATTTTTTAGAAATTTTTAATCTGGAAAAACTCACTGTTTTCAAAAAAGTACAGAGAGCATGAACGAAATTGGGTTTCGGGTTCGTTCGGACTTCAAATTCCGTCTAGACTTCGTCTAAGGCTCTATCTTGGCTCTGATACCACTGTAGGGTTCCTAGGTACCCTAGTGAGGTCTCACAAGGCATCGATCATGCCAAATTAAAATTTTAACGGTGCCGAGAAACCCGACTACGGATCGTTTGCTAGAAAACTAGGCGAAAAGATAACTAGTTAACACTTAACTAAAAGTTTAACGGAAATACAACCTTTGTAGATCCGGTGCTCCACCTCCATAGCTCCGCAACGAAGTCCTCTCCGCTGTCCAAAAAGAATCCGGGCTCTCGCGTCGGCTTCGTCGGAGAATGGGCAAGCTAGGTCGTCGATGTCCATGCCGAAGATGATCTACGTCGAGGCATCGCTAAATCAAGCTCCGACTTCACCAAGTCAAGAAACTTGTGAAGAAAACACACTCTACTACTTGGCAAGAGGTAGAGGATGAAGAAATAGGAAGTAGGTTAACTTTAGAATTGGATTTCTCACTCAAAAACATCAATCACCATTGATGAGGTAAGCTTTTCTTCACTTGAAGCAAGGAAGAAGAAGAAGAATAATGAAATGATTAATATAATTGGAAAAGAAAATGAATACTTATCATATTATAACCATGGTCAAGTGTAGAGAATTAACTAAGGTTAGATTAATGGTTAGGGTTAAAGATGAAGACAAGAATGGTTACAAAGTCAAAGCTTCATGAAGCTTCAACTAAACTCCAAAATTAGCAACCATTCTTTTCTTATCTATTCAAAATAAATAAATAAATAAATAAGTAAGAATAGAAAACCCTAATCATTAGTTTAACCATGGCTTAATCCATTACACTTAACTATAGTTAAACATGTATCATCAAACATGATACAATCAAGTGCACAAAACTATATCGAATATACAACGTGCACATCCGAGTGAGAAAATCCATCTTAAGTAAACCGATACTAGTTGATGCAAAGTAATATATCAAATATATAAATATGCATTAAATCATTAAATCAACACTTGATTCAATGATCCGGTCATGTCGCACACAACCGACTAGTATACTATGTATCATCTTATCGAATCAACGCTTGAATCGATAACTAGGTTATATCGCATACAACCATTCGATACATTCATCGCGAGAATGGAATACGGTATCACATACACGTATTATTCTCGGTCCCGCACATATCTCATATGCGCTCCTATTTCGTTTCGCTTGAGCCAGGAAACCTCTGTGTAGGACTCTAAAGACTCGTCAATACGCCGGCAGCAGATGATGATCATATCAAACACCCACAAGCCGCAAGCGGTCTGCTAAACGTAACGGCCACCCGGGTATTGAGCGATCTGAAGATCGACGAGCAAGCCCGCTCACACTCCAGTGAATCCGACCAGTAACACTACCGTACAGTCCGGTCTGATCGTCTGATATGTCGCATATCTCGCCTAGGGGTGGTAAACGTCAGACCCCAATAGCTCAATAAGTCGTGTCGATATGAGGTCTATAACTGTTCGAGAAACTACTGGTAACACTTACCAGTAAATCTCAGCAACCCTGGCCAGGGATTTCCTGTTATAGCCAATCGAACACAGCGCAACATCAACCCCCTATACCGGGAGAGACGAATCCCCTCCTATCGCTCATTGCCTCCATGTGACTCGGGACTGTACCCAAAAACCACCATTTTGCACGCCCTCTTGGACGTGGTAAGATGGAAATCAAAGCACAGTGGGAACCACACAAGACTCTATGACGATCTCGGGTCAACAGACTACTCTGTACCAGTGTCACCAGAGAACTGCCATCTGACGTGAGGTATAATACCATCTGGGAGTTCTCGGCGAGTCCGTCCAGTGTACCCAGTCTCCACTGAGCACCCGTATATCATCTCTGATGTCAAACACCGATGGATATGGGATCATCCATCGCCCATCTGTATGGGTCGAGAAGTTACACGCTGGTCTACTCTGGTATATCGATGCCCCGTCTCGACACACCCTCGACTAGGGACTTTGAAGGATGTACTTATGGACTACCATGTCCCCACTAGTATGATCCGCATCATAGTCCAGGTAGTCAAGCACACATCCTAAGGGCTTTACCAACATGTAACAGAGAGACAATGAGTATACACGTTAATGTAAAGAGCAACCAGATAGCATACTATCATGTCGAGCAAGAAAGTCCTCCCTATATATGTCCCGGCATCCACTACAATATACATCCTATGTATAGTAATGGCCTCTAGGGCATACATATAACTAACACGATGTACCCGTTGTATGTATATTTTACTTTCTGTACTAGGATTGCCCCGCGGAGGGGTGCACGGATAGCCGGATTCTAGAAGGCAACGAGCCCGCATCTCATGGCATTGGGACGGAAGGGGCTTCACTCTAGGATTGGCGGGCTATTCGCCGCACTCGTAGGGGGTACAGGTTGACCCAGGAGGGGTGCCCAAGTTACCGGATTCCGTGAAGTGCTGGGTGGTCCATTCACGTTGCTGAAGGGGGCTGCCTCGCTTCAGGTTTTTGCGGGTGACTTGCCGCGCCCGTAGGGGTCTAGGATTTCATTCCACAGGCTATCCACACGACCAGGGGAACGTCGGGTTTCAGTAGTGGCTCTGTGAAACCCGGGGATCCCAGATATCTGTATTGTTTCTGTGATGCTGTTCATTCTCTGTGATGTTGCATTTTTTTATCACGCCTTGAGCGAATATAATATATTGGTATATATATTAGTAGATGTTGTATATGTTTTACATCCGCGCTAGTCCAGTCCCCGCTCTGTCGTTAGTTAGCTAACCTAACGGGTAATGACGGGACCCAGTGGCGAATGCGGATGGCATATACGTACATCAGTATATTTTCGTTCTTTATGGTGTGATCAATTGATGGGACTGCGTTGTTTCGGATCAATGCAAGTTAAAAACAAACCTAATCTGATGTTGTTGGAACACTTTTCAAAAAGCTGTTATTGCAAGGACGTTCACTTTTGTTTTGCATCGTGGTATTCAGTTGGAATATCCTGCTCCTCAGTCGACGAGGCAAGGGCCGAGATCCCTTCACCGGGAGTGACCCCTTGGACAAATGTTTGCGTCAGGGCATTAACTTCACTATAGCCGATTACTTTTGCTTTGCATCGTGGTATTCATTTGGAATATCCTGCACCCCGTTCTACGGGGAAAGAGCCGAGATCCCTTCACCGGGAGTGACCTCTTTAGCAAAGGTTTTCATCACTATATTTTTTAAAAGCTATCCGTTCCTTCAACGATATCAAGTTCTTTACGTTAAAGGTTTTCGCCAGAAACCATTCGTAGCCCTCCGTCGTTTCATATGGGTAGTCAATAGTATTCAAGCTGTGTATGTTGGCCAAAGTCAAGGCACGGTGTTTGGTAGCTGTTGGTTATTCATATGCAGCATAGATAGATGCGTTGGTTTGGGACAGTCGTACTGCCATTTTGGCCAAAGTCAAGGGTAGGTACGGGTGGATTCAAATTAACCTGGAGAATGACGGGTAGAACTTGACATGTGACTTATGATATGTTGGCCAAAGTCAAGGTCATAAGAGCATGGGGCAGAAATCACATCGGGAGTTTCAAAAGAACTGAAACTTGCCAGATATACGCATACCTTCTGGAGTGTGATACCGTGAGCGGATTCCGTCACGTTGTCATGCGATGATAGTTGGATCCCGATTCCCACTGATGAGTTAGTTTACTCCTCGGCTGATCCCGACTAATTCTTTTTTCAGGTTTGGAGGAGAATTTGAGGCATAGTGGGAGGTTTCCAGATTAGATAAATTGGTAACCATTCTGATCTAGGTTAGAGTGCACGCTGAGTGTTTCTTTTCTCTCTCTCTTTGGCAGCGACCATTGACCCGACCCTAAGACTATGACTCAGTGACCAAGTTGACCAAACCTTCTTAACACCGGCTTTTGGATTGTCAGAGTTGCGAACCTCATTGCCACTCCTACTTTTACCCTTTTCTCCAGGACACCCCGTATTACTACGAACGTCCACTTCCATTGGACAAAACCATCGTATGGTTAGATACGAACTCGAAAGAATTTATTCGAGGATGGTTTCCGGTTCTGGAGAAAACGGATAGGATTATTCAGTTGTCTTTTCTTTTTACCTTCTCTCAAGTTGTGAGTACTCCTTGGTTTAGGGGATAGTACACCTATTACGCAAATTGGATAGTCTTCTTCCAAACCTTAGGCTGGTGCCGACCGGTAGGGAATGAAGAAAACCAATTAGCCTAACGATGGTGTACAGAAGGTATTAAGTTAAGACAAAGCAAGGGATTAGTAAGAGGGCAAAGTAAATTGCAACAGATATTCATGACCAAACCAAGTATTCCTTCGCCAATCCTAAAATCACCTTTGTATTTCTCCAGGACACTCCGTATCACTACGAAGATCCACAGTTTATTTGGATATTCCATCGTATGGTTATATACGAACTCGAAAGGAACTTGTTCCAGTTCGGGGATGGATTCTGGTCCAGGAGAAATAGGAATAAGGTTTATTCGGTTGTCTTTTATCTTCACCTTCTCTGGCATTACGAGTGTTCCTAGGATTGGGACAGTACACCCATTATGCTTATTGGATAGTCTTCTTCCAAACCATAGGCTGGTGCCGAACGGTAGGGAAGGAAGAAAACCATTTGGCCTAAGGGGTGTGCAGAAGGTAAAGACTAAAAACATAAGAAGGGATTTGGAGAGGTGGCAAAGGATTATACGGTTACAGTCGTGAATCTGGAAGAGGCATTACTAGGAATACCGGGATACCCCATCGAAACATTTCAATGTTTCAGTGCCACTGTGTACTGTTAAAAGAAAACTGATTTCCTAATTAGTCCTTACTCCAGGGTATGTATTTACTAGGTACGATTCTCACATCTGTATGGTTTTACAGATGATGAGTGGGAGTAAGTTATTGGGAATTGGGTGATCGTCCTCATTATATCGGGATTCGTTGTAATCGGTGATATTTGAGGAAGTCATCTGGACTGTTTGCCGGTCGGCAAGATATTTGGTTTTGAATATCCGCTGTTGTGCACCAATTTCAAATTGATATATCTGTACGTCTATTTTCATAGAGTGAGATATACCTTTTGAAATTATGTCTGTGACATTTACCTATATCAGTGGATGGTTAGGTAAGGAGCATTAAACAGCGGTGTAATTCTTCTTAACCATAAGTACAGTTTTCAACCTACGACAAACAGTGAATGGGTTATCAGACTCAAGGGACTTATACAGAGTATTGTATGTTGTCCAGGGTCCATCAGGACAGAGGGGTTGGTCCTCGTACTATATTCGGTTTACTTATGACTTCTCTAGTTTTTAGACAGGTGTTTTCGTGGAAACACAGGGTCCGAATTTTGAGAAGTTATAGGTATTTGAATAGAGTAGAGAACCAGGTATAGCAAGTATCGGGATTCTTCAAAGTGATCGAAGATGTAGATACTTGTGTATGGTATTCAGTTGATAGTAATGATAAAGAGAACTTGCTTCTCTTTCAGGTTACTCATAATTGGAAGCATTCCTAAGTTGAGTAACGCTGATCAGGCCTCCTTCCATTTAGTTGACATGCACTGGAGACAGTTGCATGATTTGGATCTGGTTCAGTTAAATCAGTGCCTCTGGTCCTATATGGGATATAGAACAGTTCGTATCTTAACGATGTTAAGGTACGGGGAGTTGTCCGGCTTATGATTAAAACCAGACACTGGACAACTCAAGGCACGTTTCTGTAATGGCTGTTTGTGGGTTGACCCAGGCTATGACGAGGGTTGACTTTCTACCATCTGGATGAACAATAGCAATATTGTTCCAGACTCGCCACAGTTTTATTAAAAATGGATTTTTTCAGAAAACAGTAGTGGGAGTATGGTAGAACTGGAAGTGATTCCAGAACCACAAACGATTACTGAAGATTTGATAAGGAACCTAAAGATTCAATCTGGATTGACATTCCATTGGCCACTCCGCAGATACGGTGGGTAACTTCAGGCACCCGAGAGGTACTACGGTAGCCTCAAGGACGGTGACAGGGAAGTTCTTGTTTACCCACAATTACCATTGCTGTTGTTCCAGGCTGCGAGACCCGGCGGGAGGATGAGTATAGCGTCGTTCTGAACTCGCTTTAGAAGTGTACGTGTATATGACTCTGCCAGAGGGTTGTCGTAGTCAGTGGGAGCAACGGAAGCATTGGTGGACAGGTAGCTTATGTCTATTTATAGACTAAAGCAGATGTAGCGGAGATAGATCATCTATTTCTGACGTGACAGTCATAGGTTTGACTTCATCAGAATCGGGGATGGATCTGTTGAGAAGGTAGTAGGGTGTGATATCCTAGTATTTGGATGACATACACATAGTAGGAAAGGAAACTCCTATACTACAGTCGGTTATACTTTGGTCGTCACACAGTGTTTTCTCCACAAAGGAAATGGATTTTATATCAGACATACTGGTTACTAGATCTATGGTTTTAGATCTAGATTTGGGTGGTTTCCCAATCAGGGTACTTGACAGCATTCTAAGAGTATTTAGGATGGACGACTCCTGGCACGGTAGTGTACCTGCAGAAGATGGAGTCACCCTCTCCAAAGGTGTCTTACAGACTAAAGGGGAGAGGGACGTGCATGATTGGCAGATCACTTGCTCAGGCAATTGAGTCAATCGTGAGATGTCAAGTACCACACCAGATATTGTTCTTGCACTGGATGCAATAAGTTGACATTAATCCAATCCTGGAGAAACAGTCGGAAGCAGTTTTAGAACATAAGTGGATGTTCTAGGGATATGATAACGACAGCCTCATTCGGGAGACAGTTATCATTCCAGGCTTCCAAGGTGACATGGACGACAAGGAGGTTGTCAGAGTTATAGTTTTCCTTCTGACGAAGGGCAGTATTTTGGACAGATGGTCCAAGGCAATACTGAGGGTGGCATGGCGCAGGATACTGATTAAGTTCAATTGACGATACAGTCTAAGAAGTTTGGATTTGGAGTTCATTTATGAGCTAAGTCCCATCAGACATCCAGACATATTCTAAGACAGGTATTGCTCATTTCGGGAGATGGCTTTCTCCGCGAACTTGAGATATAGAGAGACATAGAAAGAAACAACAAAGCGGATCCACTCACTGAGACTATTCCTCGAACGCAATAGTTCCGCAAACGAGCTTTGTGGGACTGATTAGTAGAGGAGTTGGGTGTTCGGTATCACACGGGCTGTGAGTATGCGACATCGCAATAATTAGCCTTGAGTGCAAGTGGGAGATTGTTGGAGATAGTGCCCTCAGAGTCAATTATTAGGTCACAGGTACGTGATTGCAATGATTGATGGAGGACCTATCCTGGTAGGACAGTCTTACTCGAGATGATAGTATGCTATCTGGTTTACCTTTATCATCGTGTACTGTTTTAGGCGACCTGACAAGTTGCTATTACACGTTGATAGAGCCCCTAGGATTCTTGCTTGACCACCAGCAGTATGAGGGCGATCATATAAGTGGGAGCTGGGGTCTATAAGCATATCCTTAAATGGTCCCTAGTCGTGTGAGTTTCGAGACAGGGCATCGATACTCCAGAGTAGACTAGTGTATACAGTCGAGACCCCGACGAGGGGCGGTGGCCGGTCTCACAAGCCACTGGTGTCAGTTGGATCACCTAAGATGTATACAGGTGCTCATTGGGTTATGAGTACACCGGACAGGACTCGCCGGGAATATGCTAGTTGGTCATATACCAGACGTCAGATGGCAGTTCCCTGGTGACATGTGTACAGGTTAGTTCATCGACCTGGGGATCGTCATTTGTCTCGTGTGAGTTCCCACTGTACTTTGATTACTACCCTACCACGACTCAAAGGAGTCGTGCAAACAGGTTTTAGTTGGGTACAGTCCCGAGCCACATGGAGGCAGTGAGCGTATCTTCAGGGGTTCGTCTCTCCCGGTATTGGGGGTGAGGTCGCGCTGTGTCTAGGAGAGCCATTATACAAAGCCCTCGGCCGAGGCAAGGAGATTTACTGGTAGGTATTCCAGTAGTATCTCAGGGTGTTCTGGGCTACACTCCGACACGACTTGTACCGCTTTTGGGGGTCTGACTTTTACCAACCCCTTAGGCCCGCCATGCGATACTCATAGACGAACGGACCGGATTGTACGGATATTGTCACTGACAGGCTCAGTAGGGAGTTAGGCTGAGTTCGCTCACAGACGTCTCTTTTGGTCAATACCTGGTAGCCCGTTATGTATTGGCTTATACCTCTAACGTGCTAGTGGTTAAATCCACAACCAAGGTGTTGACGAGTCTTTAGAGTCCCCCACATTCAGTTACTCAGCTCTCGGGCGAAAGGTTGTAGAGGCCGTATGGAGATATGGCAGGGTCCGATCAGATACGTGCGGTATTGCACAAATCTGGATCGGACAGTTTGTACTATAGGCCGTATGGATATATGGCAGGGTTCGATCAGATACGTGCGGTATTGCACGGATCAGGATCGAACGGATATTACTAGCCGGCTTTGGTATAAGCCGGATCCTAGTATAGTACAGTGTGAATTTTGTCTCATTGCATTTGTATTTCGGTCGGAATACAAATGCGGGTGTGTATGCACAGTATCGGGGTTTTCCTGTAATTTATTACGGGACCAGTTTTCTGGAGTTGCCAGTTTGCTTTCCGTTTCGGCCGATTTCCTTTGTATCGTTCATTGGCCGAAGATTGGTGGAGGAGGGCTTATTTGCATTGTTGCAAATAAGTATTTGTGGAGGGGTTCTTTGCATTTTCTTGTGTCATGATGGTTGCACCATTCTTTGATCACTTGACCTTGACTTCTTCACTTCATGATGGTTCATGATGGGTGGACCATACCTTGACTTTGTGTTGATGATGCTTGACTTTGGATATCATGATGGTTGAGGTGGAGTGTTGGATTAAGCTTGTGATCATTTTCCTTTTGCATGATAGCCTTCTCTCTCTCTCCTTAGTATTATGGGATGGCTCACTCATTCTTGGATACACACTCTCATTCTCTCCCCTCCCTCACCTCTCATGGCCGGCCCAAGCATTAGGGGGGGCTGTCCAAATTTTGGGAGTGGGGTTTTTGCTTCATTTCATGCTCCAAAAATCCCCAAGTCCCTCGATATAGTTCTTGTATCATTCCTCCACCAAAAATGGCAATCTCCACAACCCCAAATGAGACTTGTACACTACATTCTACAGCAAACCTTGGGCACGTCGACTAGCCAGCTTCGTGCCCGAGTTGCCTCGGCATTGAGGTGGGAGCCCGTAAAAGAAGTAGGCGATGTGGTGCACTTCCGGCGACGAGGTGGAGACCGGAGCTTCCGCAGGAGATCGGGACGACGACGAGAAGACCGGAGGACTTGGATCAGTCGGTATATCTCTCTTCCCTTTCTTGTTGTTTGCTAGGACTAATTAATGGTTCGATCCGGGTATTAGTGCGCGGCGGTTTGCCAGTTCAAGAAAAATTAAAGTTTATCACCGCTTCCGCATTTGGCCGTCGGATTGACGGCCGGGGCGCCGCCGTGCACTTACAGGTAGTAGGGTGTGATGTCCTGGTATTTGGATGACATACACGGAGTAGGAAGTGATATTCCTATACTACGATCAGTTATACTTTTGTCGTCACACAGTGGTTTCTCCACATAGGACTTGGATATTATATCAGACATTCTGGTTACTAGATCTATGGTTTTAGATCTAGATTTGGGTGGTTTCCCAATCTGGGTACTTAGACAGCATTCTATGAGTATTTAGAATGGATGACTCCTGGCACGGCAGTATACCTGCAGGTGATGGAGTCACCCTCTCTAAAGGTGTCTTACAGACTAAAGGGGAGAGGGATACGCATGATTGGCAGTTCACTTGCTTAGGCAATTGAGTTGATCATGAGATGTCAAGTACCACACCAGATATTGTTCTTGCAGTAGATGCAATAAGTTGATATTGATCCAATCCTGGGGAAACAGTCGGAAGCAGTTTTAGAACATAAGTGGATGTTCTAGGGATATGATAACGACAGCCTCTTTTAGGAGACGGTTATCATTCCAGGCTTCCAAGGTGACCTGGATGACAGAGAGGTTGTCAGAGTTATAGAATTCCCTCTGACGAGGGGCAGTATTTTGGACAGGTGGTCCAGGCGGATACTGAGGGAAGGATGGCGCAGGATACTGATTAAGTTCAGTTGACGATACAGTCTAAGAAGTTTGGATTTGGCGTTCATTTATGAGCTAGGTCCTATCAGACATCCAAACATTCTAAGACAGGTATTGCTCATTTCGGGAGATGGCTTTCTCCGCGAACATGGGATATAGAGAGACATAAAAAGAAACATCACAGCGGATCCACTCACTGAGGCTATTCCTCAAACGCAATAGTTTTGCAAACGGGCTTTGTGAGACTGACTAGTAGAGGAGTTGGGTGTTCGGTATCACACGGGCTGTGAGTATGCCACATCGCAATAATTAGCCTTGAGTGCAAGTGGGAGATTGTTGGATATAGTGCCCTCAGAGTCAATTATTGGATCACAGGCACGTGATTGCAATGATTGAGGAGGACCTATGCCGGTAGGACAGTCTTACTCGAGATGATAGTATGCTATCTGGTTTATCTTTATCATCGTGCACGGCTTTAGGTGACCTTACGAGTCGCTATTACATGTTGATAGAGCCCCTAGGATTCTTGCTTGACTACCAGCAGTATGAGGGCGATCATATACATGAGAGCTGGAGTCTATAAGCACATCCTTAAAAGGTCCCTAGTCGTGGAAGTTTCGAGACAGGGCATCGATTCTCCAGAGTAGACTAGTGTATACAGTCGAGACCCCGACGAGGGGCGGTGGCCGGTCTTACAAGCCACCGGGGTCAGTTGGTTCACCTAAGATGTATACAGGTGCTCATTGGGTTATGAGTACACCGGACATGACTCGCCGGGACCTGCTAGTTGGTATTATACCTGACGTCAGATAGCAGTTCCCAGGTGACATGTGTACAGGTTAGTTCATCGACCTGAGATCGTCATTTGTCTTGTGTGAGTTCCTACTGTACTTAGATTACTACCCTACCACGCTCAAAGGAGACGTGCAAACAGGTTTTAGTTGGATACAGTCCCGAGCCACATGGAGGCAGTGAGCGGATCTGCAGGGGTTCGTCTCTCCAGGTATTGGGGGTGAGGTCACGCTGTGTGTAGGAGAGCCAGTACATGAAAAGTCCTTGGCCAAGGCAGGAGGTTTGCTGGTAGGTATTCCAGTAGTATATCAGGGTGTTCTGGACTACACTCCGACACGACTTGTACCGCTATTGGGGGTCTGACTTTTACCAACCCCCTAGGCCCGCCATGCGATGCTCATAGACGAACAGACCGGACTGTACGGATATTGTCACTGACAGGCTCAGTAGGGTGTCAGGATGAGTTCGCTCATCGATGTCCCTTTGGTCAATAGCTGGTGGCCCGTCACGTTTGGCTAATACCTCTGACGTGCAAGTGGTTAAATCCACAGCCATAGTATTGACGAGTCTTTAGAGTCCACCACATACACAGTTACTCATGTTTCGGGCGAAACGCTGTAGAGGCCGTATGGAGATATGGCAGGGTTCGATCAGATACGTGCGGTATTGCACGGATCGTGATTGGACAGATTTTACTAGCCGGCTTTGGCTGAAGCCGGATCCTAGTATTAGACAGTGCAGATTTTGTCTCTTTGCATTTGTGTTCAGTGGGAATACAAATGTGGGCATGTATATGCAGTCGCGGGGTTTTCCTATAATTTATTACGGGATCAGTTTTCTGTAGTTGCCAGTTTGCATTCCGTTCCAGCGGGTTTTCCTATGTTCCTTCACGGCCGGATTTTATGGTGGAGGGGGTTATTTGCAAGTTTGCAAATAACTTATTTGTGGAGGGCTTTCTTGCATTATGTGGCTTCATCATGATGAGATTCTTTTCTAGTCCATTCCATTGCATTTATTATGATGGTTGGTGAAAGGATGTGAGTGAGAAATTGGTGTGACCCTTTTTGATTAATCTTTATTAATTCTTTTTCCCATTCGATTATTCCATTCATAATTCCCTCCACCATTCTTGAGGATTTGGGGCCGGCCACTTTGATGAGAGAGGGAGAGAGGTTTCATTTTGTGTGAGGGGATATTGTTCATCTCATTTGGCATGCAAGATATATCACCATTTTTCCTAAGTCATTTTTCTCCACCTCCATCCATAGAAGGCATCTTCAAACCCCAAAAGAGACAACCATTCTACACTTGTCTACAGCAAATCTTGGACGCGTCGGCTAGCCAACTTCGCGCCCGAGTTGCCCCGGTCCAGAGGTGGGAGCCCGTAAAAGTATTTGGCTACGTGGTGCCCTTTCCGACGAGGACGTGACGCACAGAGATTCCGCGGGAGATCGGAGTGGAGACGAAGATCGAAGGACACGGATCGCTTGGTATAACTCTCTACCCATATTTTAGTTTGCTAGTAGCTAGGTTAATGGCCCGATACGGGTTAAAAGTGCGCGGTGGTATTGGTTTGCTAGTTTGCAAAGTTTTTCGTTTCCGGCGTCAGATCGACGGCCGGGGCGCCGCCGCGGACTTACAGTTCCTAGTGATGGCCACCCGTGCACTGCGCGACATCAACCCCCAATACCGGGAGAGACGAATCCTCGACGATCCACTCACTTGCCTCCAATGTGGCTCGGGACTGTACCCAACTAAAACCTGTTTGCACAACTCCTTTGAGCGTGATAGGGTAGTAATCTAAGCACAGTGGGAACTCACACGAGACAAATGACGATCTCAGGTCGATGAACTAACATGTACACATGTCACCAGGGAACTGCTATCTGACGATATGTATAATACCAACTAGCAGGTTCCCGGCGAGTCCTGTCCGGTGTGCTCATAACCTAATGAGCACCTGTATACATCTTAGTTGAACCAACTAACACCAATGGCTTGCGAGACCGGCTATCGCCCCTCGTCGGGGTCTCGACTGTATACACTAGTCTACTCTGGAGTATCGATGCCCTATCTCGAAACTCCCACGACTAGGGACACGTTTAAGGATGTGCTTACAGATCCCAGCTCCCACGTATATGATCGCCATCATACTGCTGGTAGTCAAGCAAGAATCCTATGGGCTCTATCATCATGCAATAGTGAACTAAAGCATGTATACGATGATAAAGACAAACCAGATAGAAAACTATCATCTCGAGCAAGACCGTCATATTGGTATAGGTCCTTCCTCAATCATTGCAATCACGTACCTGCGATCCAATAATTGACTTTGAGGGCACTATCTCCAACAATCTCCCACTTGCACTTAAGGCTAATTATTGCGATGTCGCATACTCACAGCCTGTGTGATACCGAACATCCAACTCCTCTACTAATCAGTTTCACAAAGCTAGTTTGTAAAACTCTTGTTTTCGAGAAATAGCCTCAGTGAGTGGATCCGCCCTGATGTTTCTTTCTATGTCTCTCTTAATCTCAAGTTCGCGGAGAAAGCCGTCTCCCGAATCGAGTAATACCTGTTTTAGAATATGTCTGGATATCTGATGGGACCTAGTTCATAAATGAACTCCAAATCCAAACTTCTTAGACTGTATCGATAACTGAACCTAATCAGTATCCGGCACCATGCCTCCCACAGTATCCTCTTGGACCACCTTTCCATAATACTGTCCCTCATCATAGGGAAAACTAAAACTCTGACAATCACTCTGTCATCCATGTCACCTTTGAAGCCTGGAATGATAACCGTCTCCCGAATGAGGCTGCCGTCATCAAATCCATAGAACATGTACCTTTTGCTCTAAAACTGCCTCCTTACGTTTCTTCAGGATTGGATTAATATAAACTTATCTCATCAAGTGCAAAAACTACATCTGGTGTGGTACTTCACAACTCATGATTGACTCAATTGCCGAAGCAAGTTATCTGCCAATCATGCACATCCCTCTCTTCTTTAGTCTCTAAGACACCTTTAGAGAGGGTGACTCCATCACGTGCAGGTACACCACCATGCCAGGAGTCGTCTATTCTAAAAAACTATTAGAATACTGTCAAAATATCCACATTGGGAAACTACCCAAATCTAGATCTAAAAACGTAGATCTAGAAACCAGAATGTCTAATATTATATCCATATCCTGTGTGACGACCAAAGTACAACCGACCGCAGTATATGAATTTTACTTCCTACTCTGTGTATGTCATCCAAATACCAGGACATCACACCCTACTACCTTCTTAACAGATCTATCCCCTATTCTGATGAAGTCAAACCCATGACTGTCACATAAAAAATTAGATGATCTAATCTCCGCTATATTTGCTCAAGCCTATAAGTAGACATAAGCTACTTGCCCACTACGCTTCCGCTGCTCCCACTGACTACGAAAACCCTCTGGCAGAATAATATACACGTACACCTAGTTTAGAACGACGCTATACTTATCCTCTTGCCGGGTTTCATAGTCTGGAACAACAGTAGTGTCAAGTCTGGGTAAACAAGAACCTCCCTGTCACCGTCCTTGAGGCTACCGGAGTACCTCTCGGGTGTCTGAGGTTACCCACCATATCCGCGGAGTGGCTAATGGAATGTCAAACCTGATTGAATATATAGGTCCTATTAAATTTTCCGTAATTGTTTGCGGTTCTGGAATCACTTCCAGTTCTACCATACTCCCACTACTGTTTTCTGAAAAAATCCATTTTTCTAAAACTGTGGCGAGTCTAGAACAATATCACTATTGATCTTCCAGATGGTAGAAATGTTAACCCTCGTCAAAGCCAGGGTCAACCCACAAACTGCCATTACAGAAACGTGCCTTGATTTATCCAGTGTCCGGTTTTAAGCATAAGCTGGACAACTCCCCGTATCTTAACATCGTTAAGATATGAACCATTCTATATACAATATAGAAATAGAGGCACTAATTTAATTGGAACCAAATTCAAATCATGCAGCTATGTCTAGTGCATATCATTTTAATGGAGAGAGGCTAATCAGCATTACTCAACTTAGGAATCCATCCAATTATGAGTATCCTGAAAGAGAAACAAGTTTCTCAAAACCATTACTATCAACAGAATACCAATCACAAGAATCTACATGTTCGATCACTTTGAAGAATCCCGATACTTGCGATATCTGGTTCTCTACTTTATTCTTATACTCACAACTTCTCATAACTCAGACATTGTATTTCTACGAAACACTTGTCTAAAAACTAGAGAAGTCACAAGTAAACAGAACATAGTACGAGGACCTACCCCTTTGTCCTGACGGACATTGGACAACATACAATACTCTGTATAAGTCCGCTGAGTTAAATAACTCAAAACCTGTGCATCGTAGGTTGAAAACTGTACCCAGGTGATTTCCTCAAATTTCACCAATTACAAAGAATTCCGATATAATGAGGATGATCACCTAATTCCCAATAACTTACTCCCACTCATCATCTGTAAAAAACCATACAGATATGAGAATGAAACTTGGTAAATACATACCCTGGAGTAAGTATCTAATCGGGAAATCAGTTTTCTTTTAACAATGCAGTGAAACATGAAAAAGTTTCGTAGGGGTATTCTGGTATTCCTAGTAATGCCTCTTCCATAATCCAATTCATTACTGTAACCGTATATTTCCTTTGCCATCTCTCTAAATCCCTTTATTTGTCTTTAGTCGTTACCTTCTGTACACCATCGTTAGGCTAAATAGTTTTCTTCCTTCCCTACCGTTCGGCACCAGCCTAGGGTTTGGAAGAAGAATATCCAGTAAGCATAATGGGTGTACTCTCCTAATCCTAGGAGTACTCGCAACTTGAGAGAAGGTGATGATAAAAGACAACTGAATAATACCTTATTCTATCTCTCCCAAACTGGGAAAAAGCAAAGGTAAAATAGGAGTGGCCATGAAGTATGCAGTTTGGTCGTGAATGATAGCAGTCGCAATTTACTTTGCCCTCTTTCTAATCCCTTTATTCTTGTCTTTACATATTACCTTCTGCACACCCTACTTAGGCTAATTGGTTTTCTTCATTCCCTACCTTTCGGCACCAGCCTATGGTTTGGAATAAGACTATCCAATAAGCGTAATAGGTGTACTCTCCTAAACTAAGGAGCCCTCGCAACCTGAGAGAATGTGATAATAAAAGACAACTGAATAAACCAATTCTATTTCTCCTGAACCTGGATCCATCCTCGAAGTAGTCCCTTCGAGTTCGTATATAACCATACGATGGATCTATCCAATGGAAGTGGATGTCCGTAGTAATACGGGGTGTTCTGAGAAATACAAAGGGTAAAAGAAGGAGAGGCAATGACTTATGCAACTTGGACAATCCAAAAGCCAGTATTTTAAGTAGGTTCGGTCTACATGGTCACTGAGTCATAGTCTAGGGTCGGTCAAAGGTCGCTGCCAAAGGGAGAGAGAAAAGAAACACTCTGCGTGCACTCTAACCTAGATCAGAATGGTTATCATTTAATCTAATCAGGAAACCTCCCACTGTAATCTCAAATTCTCCTCCAAACCTGAAAGAAGAATTAGTCGGGATCACCCGAAGAGTAAACCAACTCATCAGTGAGAATCGGGATCCAACTATCATCGCATGATAACTTGATGGAAGCCACTCAAGTTATCACACTCCAGAAGGTATGCGCATACCTGGAAAGTTTCCTGTATGTTTGAAACTCCTAATGTTTATTTTTGCCCCATGCTCTTATAACCTTGGCGAAGGTCAAAATGTCATAAGTCACATGTCAAGTTATATCCATCATTATCCAGGTTAATTTGAACCCACCCGCACATGCCCTTGGCGAAGGTCAAAATGGCAGAACGACTGTCCCAAACCAACTCATCTATCTATGCAATAAATGAATACCCAGCAGCTACCAAACACTATGCCTTGGCGAAGGTCAAATACATAGCTTGAATACTACTGACCATCCAAAAGAAATGACGGAGGGCTACGACCGGTTTTTGGCGAAAAACCTTTAACGTAATGAACTTGATCTCGTTGAAGGAAACTGATAGCTTTTATAAAAATATAGTGACGAAAACGTTTTGCTAAAGTGGTCACTCCCGGTGAAGGGATCTCAGCTCTTTCCTCGTGGAATGAGGTGCAGGATATTCGAACTGAATACCGTGATGCAAAGCAACTTGTAATCGACTATATGTAAATTATTACCCTGACGTAAACTTCTGCCCAAGGGGTCTTTCCCGGTGAAGGGATATCAGCCCTTGCCTCGTCGAATGAGGTGCAGGATATTCTAAACTGAATATCACTATGCAAAACAAAAGGAAACATCTTTGTAATAATACTTTTTAAAATTTGTTCCAACAACATCAAATATAGGTTTGTTTTATCCTTGCATTGATAAGAATCAATGCAGTCCCATCAATCAATCACACCAGAAAAGAATGAAAATAAAATGTACGTATATGCCATCCGCATTCGTCACTGGGTCCCGTCATCACCCGTTAGGTTACTTAACTAACGACAGAGCGGGGGCTGGACTAGTGCGGGTGTAAAACATATACAACATCTAATAGTGTATATACCAATATATAATAATCGCTCTAGGCGTGATAATATGCAACATTACAGAAAAGTAATAAGCATCACAGAACAATACAGATAATCTGGGATCCCCGGGTTTCACAGAGCCGCTACTAAAACCCGACATTCTCCTGGTCATGTGGATAGCCTGTGCAATGAAACCTAGACCCCTACGGGTGCGGCAAGTTACCCGCCAAAACCTGAAGCGAGGTAGTCCCCACAACATAGTGAATGGAACACCCGGCACTTCACGGAATCCGGTAAATGGAGCACCCCTCCTTGGGTCAACCTGTACCCCCCTACGAGTGTGGCGAATAGTCTGCCAATTCTAGAGTGAGGTCCCTTTGCCTCTCAAAGCCTTGAGATACGGACCCGTTGCCCTCCAGAACCCGGCTATCCGTGCACTCCGTCGCGGGATAAACCTAGTACATAAAATAAAAATATGTACAACGGGTACATCGACCTCGACCCGGTCGTGCCCCAAAAGAATATTATACAAACAGGCAGTGACGGCAGTCCACATGTTGGACGCTCGCCCCGCAACATCAAATGTATAAATAAATCCAAACTGCACTATCATTGCACCCTGCTATCCACCACGACATATCCCCAACATCACAGCACAACACAGAACATCAATACGAATGTCAAGTTCGCAAACCCGTCTAAAAGAACTATAGCAATCAGATGCGGTTTACCGATCAAATGATATTCCCGGTCGGAGATATAATGTAAATACTGCATACTAACAAGTTTAAAATTTTGATCGACTAAATTTCCCGAAGTGGGTCCCACGAACAACTGGTGTACAGTAATAAAAAACAGGGCCCAAAAGAATATACCAAAAAGCCACAATTTCCAAGAAGAACTTACTGGTGAAATTTGGAACACTGTTGCCACATACTGGCCGCGGTTCCGCGGTCAAACCCAAGCTTTGACCGCTGTTCCGCGGCGGTATAGTGGTAACACGTGCCCAAATTTCACAGTAATTCTTAAAAAAACCTGCTTAGTTTTCTGTAATATGCAAAATTATTTTTAGGCCCTTTAGAAAAACGACAGAAACTACAGCACTGGAATTTGCGGTTTTTCGAAAATTCGTTCGATCGATGTTTCAAACGTGTTAGCACAAGTTAGTATAGCTTAATGGTGAGGCTCTGATACCATTGTAAGTCTACGGTAGAGCCCCGGCCGTCTAACAGACGCCAAATGCGGAACATAAACTTTTTACAACTGGCGCTATCGCGTACCGTAACTCGGAAATGCCATTAAAGCTAAACTAACAAATTACAAATGGGTAGAAACGTTATACCGAATGATCCGAGTCCTTCGGTCTTCAACCATCATCCCACACTTTGTTGCGGCTGCTCCGATCTTCTGAATCTCCAGTCTCGTCGTCCAGGTGGAACCACGTCGACGGATCTTTAAACGGGCTCCCGCCTCTGAACCGAGGCAAATCGATCGTCAAGTTTGCTAAAAGAGACGACCAAGATGTTGTAGAGAATTAGTAGAACACTTTTTCTCGTTACGTCCAAGGCTATGGACGAACGGTTAATGAAGTTGCCTTTTGGAATCGGGTGAAATGAGAATTGTCTATTCTAATTTCCTTGCACCAAAAACCTTATTCTTTTTTCTAACAACCATAATCCTTCACCAAGGGGTTGGCCGGCCACTTCCAAAAGTGATCCTGAAACGAATTTCAGGATAACCCCGTATCAGTATAAACATACCCGTATTTGTATTACGACCGAATACAAATGCAACTGAGACAAAGATATTATATCTATGCAGTATAATACTGGGTTCCGGCTTAAACCAAAGCCTACCAGTATTATCTTCCCGAAAACTGACACGTGCGAAAACGCACGTGCATTTTCCGAACCTTGCCATAAACCCATATGGCCTTTACAATGTTTCGCCCAAACTTGGGAAAGTGTCTGTAGGGGACTCTAATGACTCATCAACACACTGGCACTGGGTATAACCACTAGCACGTCAGAGGTACAAGCTGCACGTAACGTTTTGCCTATGTATTGATTGGAAGGGAAGCTGACGAGCGAACTCATCTATAAACCCTACTGAGCCTGACAGTGACAATGTATATACAGTCCGGTCCATTCGTCTAAAGAGTATCGCATATCGAGTCTAGGGGGGTGGATAAAGTCAGACCCCTAATAACGCGATAAATCGTGTCGGCATGAAACCCATTACCACCTGAGAAACTACTGATCCAAATCAGTAATTCTCCACTACCTCGGCCGAGGGTTTCTAGTGATGGCCACCCGTGCTCTGCGTGACATCAACCCCCAATACCGGGAAAGACGAATCCCCGACGATCCGCTCACTTGCCTCCAATGTGGCTCGGGACTGTACCCAACTAAAACCTGTTTGCACAACTCCTTTGAGCGTGGTAGGGTAGTAATCTAAGCACAGTGGAAACTCACACGAGACAAATGACGATCTCTGGTCGATGAACTAACCTGTACAAATGTCACCAGGGAACTGCTATCTGACGATATGTATAATACCAACTAGCAGGTTCCCGGCGAGTCCTGTCCGGTGTACTCATAACCTAATGAGCACCTGTATACATCTTAGGTGAACCAACTAACACCAATGGCTTGCGAGACCGGCCATCGCCCCTCGTTGGGGTCTCGACTGTATACACTAGTCTACTCTGGAATATCGATGCCCTGTCTCGAAACTACCACGACTAGGGACACGTTTAAGGATGTGCTTACAGACTCCAGCTCCCACGTATATGATCGCCATCATACTGCTGGTAGTCAAGCAAGAATCCTCTGGGCTCTATCATCATGCAATAGTGAACTAAAGCATGTATACGATGATAAAGACAAACCAGATAGCAAACTATCATCTCGAGCAAGACTATCATATTGGTATAGGTCCAGCCTCAATCATTGCAATCATGTACCTGCGATCCAATAATTGACTTTGAGGGCACTATCTCCAACAGGTATCACATACACGTATTAATCTTGGTCCCGTACATATCACATATGTGCTCCTACTTCATTTCGCTTGAGCCAGGAAACCTTTGTGTAGGACTCGAAAGACTCATCAATACGCCGGCAGTAGGTGGTGATCATATCAGTCACCCACATGCCGCAAGCGGTCTGCTAAACGTAACGGCCACCCGGATATTGAGCGATCAGAAGATTAACAAGCAAGCCTGCTCATACTCCTGCGAATCCAATCAGTAACACTACCGTACATTCCGGTCTCTTCGTCTGATATGTCGCATATCATAGCCCAGGGGTGGTATAACGTCAGACCCCAATAGCCTGATAAGTCATGCCGATGTGAGACTCATAACGGTTCGAGAAACTACTGATAACACTTACCAGTAGATCTCAGCAACCTTGGACATGGATTTCCTGTTATGGCCAATCGAACATAGCGCAACATCAACCCCCAATACCGGGAGAGACGAAATCTCCTCTTATCGCTCATTGCCTCCATGTGACTCGGGACTGTACCTAAAAACCACCGTTTTGCATGATCTCTTGAACGTGGTAAGGTGGAAATCAAAGCACAGTGGGAATCACATAAGAATCTATGACAATCTCGGGTCGACAGACTAACCTGTACCAGTGTCACTAGAGAACTGCTATTCGAAGATAGGTATAATACCATCTAGGAGTTCTCGGCGAGTTCATCCAGTGTACCCAGTCTCCACGGAGCACCCGTATACCTTCTCTGATGTCAAACATCAATGGACGTAGGATCATCCATCGCCCATCATATGGGTCAAGAAGTGCATACGCTAGTCTACTCTGGAGTATCGATGCCCTGTCTCGATACTCCCATGACTAGGAACAGTTGAAAGATGTACTTACCGACTACCTCAGCCCCACTAGTATGATCTGCATCATAATCCTGGTAGTTAAGTACTCATCCTAAGGGCTTTATCAACATGTAAAAGAGAGACAGTCACTGTACATGTTAAGATAAAGAGCAACCAGATAGCATACTATTATGTCGAGCAAGAAAGTCCTCTTTATATATGTCCAACCATCCACTACAATATACATCATATGTACAGTACTGGCCTCTAGGGCATACATATAACTAACAATCTCCCACTTGCACCAAGGCCATTTGTTGTAGTATCTCATACTCAACGCCCCATAAAAGTCTCTCTAGGGAAAGGCCTATGTGAGTGGATCCGCCGTATTATCCTTCGCGTCAACTCTCCTTACCTCGATCCCTTGGAGATCAACCATCTCCCTGATCAGGTGATACTGTCCTCAGAATATGTCTAGAACGCTGATGGGACCTGCGTTCTTAGGCCAAAACCACAACTCCATTGTTGTCACAATAACTATTATTGGACGCTCAATGGTAGGAACCATGTTCATCTCATGAACAAGAATTATCCATACATCCACTTTGGTAGCATCGTTGGTAGCGATGTATTCAGCCTTTATCGTCTAGTTTTCTACGGTATCTATTTTGGAACTCTTCCAACATACCGTCCCTCCACTAAGGGTAAAGACAAAGCCCGTGACTGATTTTCAGTCAACCTTATTGTAGGGTTCCTAGGCACTCTCAAGAGGTCTCACAAGGCATCAACCATGCCAATTTCAAAATTTAACGGTGCCGAGAAACCCTAATACGGATCGTTGGCTAGAAGTTTAGGCGATAAAGCAACTAGTTAACTACTTAACTAAAAGTACGGAAATACACCCTTTGTAGATCCGGTCCTCCACCTCCACGGCTCCATGATGAAGTCCTCTCCGCTGTCCAAATTAAAATCCGGGCTCTAGCGTCGGCTTCATCGGAGAAGAAGCGGGCTAGGTCATCGACGACGTGCCGAAGATGATCTACGTCGAGGCATTGCTAGATCAAGCTCCAACTTCACCAAGTCAAGAAAAACTTGTGAAGGAAACACACTCTACTACTTGGCAAGAGGTAGAGGATGAAGAAATAGGAAGTGGGTTCACTTTAGAATTGGATTTCTCACTCATTTTCATCAATCACCATTGATGAAGTGAAGCTTTCTTCATGAAAGAAGATTAAGAAGAAGAAGCTAATATTATGATAAGTTATTATAATAAGTATAATAAAATCATTCTTATCATAATCATGAACCATGGTCAAGTGTAGAGAACTAACTAAGGTTTAAGTGAAAGGTTAGGGTTAAGCATGAGACAAAATGGTCACTTTAGTCAAAGCTTCATGAAGCTTTAAAGATAAAACAAAACTAGCAACCATTTTCCCATTTTCTTTCCAAAATAAATAAATAAATAAATAATAAAGAAAAGCAAAACCCTAATCATCAACTTAACCATGGTTTAATCTTTACACTTAACCAAGTTAACATGTATCATCAAACATGATACAATCAAGTGCACAAAAGTATATCACATATACAACTTGTGAACATCAAGTGAGAAAATCCATTTAAAGAGAACCGATACTAGTTAATGCAAAGTAATATATCAAATATATAATTATACATTAAATCATTAAATCAACACTTGATTTAACGATCCGGTCGTATCACATATAACCGACTAATATCCAATGTATCGGCTTATCGAATCAATCTATGATTCGATAACTAGGTTATATCGCATACAACCTTCCGATACATTCATCGCGAGAATGGAATGCGGTATCACATACACGTATTATTCTCGGTCCCGCACATATCTCATATGCTCTCCTATTTCGTTTCGCTTGAGCCAGGAAACCTCTGTGTAGGACTCTAAAGACACGTCAATACGCCGGCAGCAGGTGATGATCATATCAAGCACCCACAAGCCGCAAGCAGTCTGCTAAACTTAACGGCCACCCGGGTATTTAGCGATCAGAAGATCGACGAGCAAGCCCGCTCACACTCCAGTGAATCCAACCAGTAACACTATCGTACAGTCCGGTCTGATCGTCTGATATGTCGCATATCTCGCCTAGGGGTGGTAAACGTCAGACCCCAATAGCTCGATAAGTCGTGTCGATATCAGGTCTATAACAATTCGAGAAACTACTGGTAACTCTTACCAGCAAATCTCAGCAACCCTGGCCAGGGATTTCCGGTTATAGCCAATCGAACACAGCGCAACATCAGCTCCCTATACCGGGAGAGACGAATCCCCTCCTATCGCTCATTGCCTCCATGTGACTCGGGACTGTACCCAAAAACCACCGTTTTGCATGCCCTCTTGGACGTGGTAAGGTGGAAATCAAAGCACAGTGGGAACCACACAAGACTCTATGACGATCTCGGGTCAACAGACTACTCTGTACCAGTGTCACCAGAGAACTGCTATCTGACGTAATGTATAATACCATCTGGGAGTTCTCGGCGAGTCCATCCAGTGTACCCAGTCTCTACTGAGCACCCGTATATCATCTCTGATGTCAAACACCAATGGATATGGGATCATCCATCGCCCATCTGTATGGGTCGAGAAGGTACACGCTAGTCTACTCTGGTATATCGATGCCCCGTCTTGATACACCCACGACTAGGGACTTTGAAGGATGTACTTATGGACTACCATGTCCCCACTAGTATGATCCGCATCATAGTCCAGGTAGTCAAGTACACATCCTAAGGGCTTTACCAACATGTAACAGAGAGACAATCAGTGTACACGTTAAGGTAAAGAGTAACCAGATAGCATACTATCATGTCGAGCGAGAAAGTCCTCCCTATATATGTCCAAGAATCCACTACAATATACATCCTATGTATAGTAATGCCCTCTAGGGCATACATATAACTAACAATCTCCCACTTCCACTAGGGCCATCTGTAGCAGTGGTTGTAGTATCTCATACTCAACCATCCCATAAAAGTCTTTCCCTAGGAATAGGCCTTCGTGAGTGGATCCGCCGTGTTGTCCTCTGAGTCTACTCTCCTAACCTCGACCCCCTGGAGATCAACCATCTCCATGATGAGGTAATACTGCCTTAGAATATGTCTGGATCACTGATGGGACGGACGTTCCTTGGCATAAGCCACAACTCCATTGTCACACAATGAGAGGAGCTAAGTTCATCTCATGAACTAATATACACCCAGAAAGCCTCTTTGGTAGCATCTTAAGTAGCGACATTTTCAGCCTTTAATCGTCTAGTATGCCACGGTATCTAGCTTGGAACTCTTCCAACATACCGTCGCTTTACCAAGGGTAAAGACAATGCCTGTGACTGACATTCAGTCGTCTTTATCACCCTGGAACCCTTCCAGAGATTCTCCCCAGGATCGATTGATACCATCTCACTACATCTAGTGAGAATCCTATCATCCAATTACATCTATCTCATAGATGAAAACTCAGGATTTTAGGAGGTATCACTTTGATCCTATTGGAGAATCTTTGTGATAATAGGAGATCGACCGATCGTAGCATAGGAAACTCTTTTCCTATCAAGAGTATGTTGTCCACGTACAATACGAGGATAACTACCTTACTCTCTACTACCGTTTTGTATATACAAGGTTCATCTACTATTTTGATGAAGTCAAATACTTTGACTACCACATCAAAACAGATGTTCCAACTCCGCGATGCCTGCTTCATCTCATAAAGCATCTTGCACACGTTTCCGCTGCTCCCACTGTCTACGAGGCCCTCTGGCTGTGTTCTTATAGACGTTCTCTTCTAAATCAATATTTAGAAAAGTAGCCATGGCACCCAACCACCAGATATCGTAGTCGTGGTATGTAGCCGTGGCAAGTAGGATCTGGACGGACTTAAGCATAGTCCACGGAAAAGGTTTCATCATTATCCGTGCCTGGTTGATGACGAAAATCTTTAACAAGTCTAGCTTTGAAAGTCTCAACTTTTCCAAGTACACCAAGTAATCTTCTCAAGATATACTTGCTCCTGATGGGGATTTAACCCTTCAGATATAGCAACCAAAGTCCATACTTTGTTGGTGTACATAGATTCCATCTCAGATCGCTAAGCATCCAGCCATTCTTACAGAGTCCCTACTCTCGATAGCCTGCTCGAAACTAGTTGGGTCATCATCTCATGATGCAATCCTCGCTCCCACTGTTATAGAGAAACCGAAGTATCTCTCAGGTGGGTGAGGAACCCTACTAGACCGGCGGAGTGGCTGAGGTTCGTTAGTTTCTATTGAATCCTTCGGTTCTACCAAATCATCTGCTGTAGTTTGCATAGCTGGAACCTTTCCAGTTGTACATAATAGATCTTGCCTTGAGTTTGTCCGGATTTTGCTTTTAGACATAGGCCGGACAACCCCAAATCTTAACTAGCTTAATACATGGGCTCTTCCCTTTCCATATCACATATGAAATGGTAGGCACTGATTTGATTTGAACCCTATTCAATAGGTATGCAGCTTCTCAAGTGCATAACTCCCAAAAGGAAATAGGTAACTCAGTGGTACTAATCATAGAGCACACCTTATCATATAGGGTGTGATTGCTCCTCCCCGATATACCATCGTGCTATGGTGTATACGGAGGAGTAATGCTGAGAGAGAGAATCTCATTCTCCTTTAGAATAGTCCAGGAATTCCGTGCTCAAGTATTCTCCTCCCTGATCACATCAAAGGACATAATACTTGTACTCTTATTGGTTCTCTACTTCTAACTTATATTCTGTGAATATCTCAAAAGGTTCGGACTTGTGTTTCAACAGGAACATAGGTCTGAATCACGAAAGATCATCAGAGAATGTAATGAAGTATAAAGAACCATTCTTGGCATGTGTAGACAGGAGACCTTACATACATCATCATGTATCAGTCCCAAGAGTTCACTAACTCTTTCTCTGTTTCCAATAAACAGAGCTATGGTCATCTTATCTTTGTGACATGACTGGCAAGTTTCACAAGATGTAAATTCAAACTGATTTAAATATGCATCTATATGTAACTTCAGCTAGTCGGGTCACATTGATATGACCTAGTCTACAATGCCTCAAGAAGGATTCGTTCATTTCTGAACTCTTCCTCTTGTGTGTGTTCCGTATACTAAGAACTGTAGTTTGATTTAGAACATCAACGCTTTTAGATAACGTGCCTGAATCGATCAACTTTTGATATAGGAAATGTTCAAAGCATTATCCAACAATACAAAATTTTACCGTTTCTTTACTAATAAAGAGACAGATATGATTTTGTATATCAGGTTCGGTATCTAATAACATTCGTTCAGAATCAATGTATTGGTAATACAGGGTGACAGTGACCAACAGACTTGGCTGCAACACTTGCCCCGTTTTCTGCCTCATGAAACTTATCACCCGTTCTCAGTTCTCTACCTTTCTGTAGCCCTATGTAACAGATTACATATCTGGGATCCTGATCTGGTATCACATACCCAGGACGTAAAGGATACTGAGAAACAGTTCTCTGTAATGAACACACCCGAAGATGATGCATCAGCATGCACTCTCTTCGTTTGGACGGCACGGGAATTCTGGTAATCCCCTATTTCCTGCTTTGTCTTATAACAATTATAAGTTGGAGCGGGACCAACGTTCCCCAGCTCAGTATAACAAGCAGGTTCGGTCAATATTTCCGTATTATTATCTTGATTAAGGCGTGATATGGTCGCTACCTGGAGAGAGAGAGAAGAAAACACTCAGCGTACGCTCTTGCAAGATCAGATTGGTTATATATTTTATCTAATCAGGATGGCTCCCACTGTTTTTATCAAATCTTCCTTCAAACCTTAAAAGGAAAGACTAGCCGGGATTAATTACACTCTACAAGTTCGCCAATCTTTCAGCCAGGCCAGTGTCGGTACTTTGAGGGAGGTTCCCCGTGCTTTCGCACGGACCTAATTACAGTAAAACTCGTTTTTCCAGAGGCGTAACCGCATTGACACCTTTCTAGACACCTACTTGATCGGCTAATTGCAAAGTGCAAAACTCTCCCAGGAGTAACAATTACTCGCAGTGGGTATCGGGATCCAACTATCATATAGAAGGTATGCAATCTCATTGCAAATTTCAACACTTGAAACTCCCGATAAAGGTTTTTACCCCTAGCACCTATGACCTTAACTATGGTCAACAAATCATAAGTACTAGTCAAGTTCTACCCGTCATTTCGTGATTAATTAGACCCACCCACATGACCCTTAACTAAGGTCAACAAAGTCACGCGACTGTCCTAACTAATCGCATCATATGCGGTGGAGGAAGACATCACTTAGCTACCGTACACTGTGCCTTGACTATGGTCAACAAACACAGCACGAATACTAAGTACTCTACTTCCTAAAATGACGGAGGGTTGCGGCTGGTTTTTGTGAAAACCTTTAACGCTTTGAACTTGATCTCGTTGCGGAATCAAATGGTTTTTAAATGGAATGTTTTTGAAGCTTTTCTAGTTTTGCTAAAGGGGTCACTCCCGGTGAAGGGATCGTCGGTCCTTTCCTCGTCGAATGAGGTGCGGGATATATCACATATATCACTGTGCAAAGCAAAAACTCTTAAAGGCAATCAAAAGACAAACCGAGTGTGTAGCATCTGCCAGTTATTGCTAAAGGAGTCACTCCCGGTGAAGGGATCTCGGTCCTTTTCTCATCGAATAAGGTGCAGGATATATCACATATACCTCTATGCAAGGCAAGAACTGTAGCTACCTTTTTTTTTTATTTTGAAATCCGATTTTACAACATCTTAGGTTTCTTTTCTTTCATTAATCACATTAATGAAGTCCCATCATTTAAGTACCTAAACATCACAGATAAATACGACGTACACTTATGCCATCCGCATTCGCCTCGATGTCCCCTCGTGCACCGTTAGGTTAGGTAACTAACGGCAGAGCGGGGCAGGGCTAGCGCGGGTGTAAAACATAAGTAACGTCTATATAATATATCATATATACTATATACTGTATCTATCACAGAACATCACATGATCACATCACAGATAAATCACAGCAGAAGAAACATATGAAATATTGGATATACTAGGACGTCCGTGTTTTCAATACGAGCCAGTATAAAACACGGATTCCACGGTCGCGATGAATAGCCAAACCCACACCCCAAGACCCCTACGAGAGCGGCAAGCAACCCTACCAATTCTAGAGTTAGGATACCCGGACTCGACTCCTCGAGTTGGTCTCCCACTGGACCCCAGAACCCGGTTACTTGTGCTCCCCTCCTTGGGTCTATCCTAGTGCAGAAAAGTAAATAATATACAACAACGGTGACAACTTCCGCAACCTGGAAGTGCCCCAATAAAAGAATATTACATACAAGTTTTTACATGAATGAAAATGAAAAACACTCATCCCACATAAAAATCCCCGGCTATTCAAACACGACGATCCAATATAACATATCCAGCAACACATAACATCACATGTCATCAACATAAGTAAATATGCGCATCCCAATTGTCGTTGACATATAGCAACGAAACCGGCGATATCACATATTACACTTACGGTCACAGAAAAGAAAGTGTAAAACTACAACAGTTGGAATCCGCAACCTCTTTAGACATCGCATGCCTGACCAAATGAAATACTTAGACATCGCATGCCTAACAATTATAAACCCCGCATTTTAGTCTCATTATCGAAAACTCTTTTCAATATCAAGTCGGGCAATTCAACAGGATTCCCGACATTCTGATCACAAACTTTAGTAGACGGTCGCACCCCCGAAACCGTCGACGAAGTGCACCAAGGCGGAACACCGCTACCGCGAGCACCCAAACGGATGCTTTCGGCGACGGGGTTCTCCTACAGTCACTTGGTCGGGGCTATGGAGTGAGGCAGTTTATTAAGTTTACCCGGCGAGTATCCACGTACGCTACGTGATTGCGACGGACTTTTGATCACATCAAAATTCCGTGGCAACCGATCAAGTGAGACTAAACTGCTATGTTTATAACATTCATCCAGTCATCTCAAAACTATTTGCGAATTCCAAGTATTGTATCAAATTCCAGATAAATAGAAAATGCTAAACTTTTCGATCGAACAATCGAACACCCAAGTTTTCCCGATACAGCTCAACACATGAAATAAGTCTAACAACATTCAGTTCGTGCCTCAGTACCAACGGTCCAGCCGTAGAAGGGTCAAGCCAACGCCTCACATGTGGCACGCCGTACTGCCCCAAACCCGAAGGTTCAAAGGGCAGTTCAAGACGGTCACATAATCGAGTTAAGGTTTGTTGTCTTCTAGAGGGTCCATCGCGTTACTTGCACTACTTAGAATGTCGTTAAACTATGGAAAAATCCAACACTTGGAAATTTCCCGACAGGGGAAAAATTGGGTATTTATATCCGGTCGAACTTTTTAACATATTCTAAAATTTATCCGGAAAAACACACTGACAAAATTAGACAATCCGATCGATACACTGAGTCCCCAATACAACCCAGAAAATGAAACTCTGGAAAAAATTATTAAAAATCTCCAGGAAAACCAGCACAGACAACTAAGGATTACTGTGCAAAATTGGATGCATAAAACGACAAACTGGCCGCGGAACCGCCGCATGAGCATGCTCATGCCGCGGATCCGCGGTGCTTTTATGGAATCAGGTCCTCGAATTTTACCGTAATCCTTAGATCTTCCTGCTGATTTTTCTGAATATTTTTAATCTGCAAAAATCCACATTTTACAAAAAAGTCCAGAGAGCATTTCAAAGTCGGGGTTTTGGGTCGATCGGACTTCTAACTCCGTCGGGACTTCGCCTAAGGCTCTAGCTAGGCTCTGATACCACTGTAGGGTTCCTAGGCACTCTCAAGAGGTCTCACAAGGCATCAACCATGCCAATTTCAAAATTTAACGGTGCCGAGAAACCCTAATACGGATCGTTGGCTAGATGTTTAGGCGATAAAGCAACTAGTTAACTACTTAACTAAAAGTACGGAAATACAACCTTTGTAGATCTGGTCCTCCACCTCCACGGCTCCGTGATGAAGTCCTCTCCGCTGTCCAAATTAAAATCCGGGCTCTAGCGTCGGCTTCTTCGGAGAAGAAGCGGGCTAGGTCATCGACGACGTGCCGAAGATGATCTACGTCGAGGCATCGCTAGATCAAGCTCCAACTTCACCAAGTCAAGAAAAACTTGTGAAGGAAACACACTCTACTACTTGGCAAGAGGTAGAGGATGAAGAAATAGGAAGTGGGTTCACTTTAGAATTGGATTTCTCACTCATTTTCATCAATCACCATTGATGAAGTGAAGCTTTCTTCATGAAAGAAGATTAAGAAGAAGAAGCTAATATTATGATAAGTTATTATAATAAGAATAATAAAATCATTCTTATCATAATCATGAACCATGGTCAAGTGTAGAGAACTAACTAAGGTTTAATTGAAAGGTTAGGGTTAAGCATGAGACAAAATGGTCACTTTAGTCAAAGCTTCATGAAGCTTCAAAGATAAAACAAAACTAGCAACCATTTTCCCATTTTCTTTCCAAAATAAATAAATAAATAAATAATAAAGAAAAGCAAAACCCTAATCATTAACTTAACCATGGTTTAATCTTTACACTTAACCAAGTTAACATGTATCATCAAACATGATACAATCAAGTGCACAAAAGTATATCACATATAGAACTTGTGAACATCAAGTGAGAAAATCCATTTAAAGTGAACCGATACTAGTTAATGCAAAGTAATATATCAAATATATAATTATACATTAAATCATTAAATCAACACTTGATTTAACGATCCGGTCATATCACATATAACGGACTAATATCCAATGTATCGGCTTATCGAATCAATCCATGATTCGATAACTAGGTTATATCGCATACAACCTTCCGATACATTCATCTCGAGAATGGAATGCGGTGTCACATACACGTATTATTCTCGGTCCCGCACATATCTTATATGCGCTCCTATTTCGTTTCGCTTGAGCCAGGAAACCTCTGTGTAGGACTCTAAAGACTCGTCAATACGCCGGCAGCAGGTGATGATCATATCAAGCACCCACAAGCCGCAAGCGGTCTGCTAAACGTAACGGCCACCCGGGTATTGAGCGATCAGAAGATCGACGAGCAAGCCCGCTCACACTCCAGTGAATCAAACCAGTAACACTACCGTACAGTCCGGTCTGATCGTCTGATATGTCGCATATCTCGCCTAGGGGTGGTAAACGTCAGACCCCAATAGATCGATAAGTCATGTCGATATGAGGTCTATAACAATTCGAGAAACTACTGGTAACTCTTACCAGCAAATCTCAGCAACCCTGGCCAGGGATTTCCGGTTATAGCCAATCGAACACAGCGCAACATCAACTCCCTATACCGGGAGAGACGAATCCCCTCCTATCGCTCATTGCCTCCATGTGACTCGGGACTGTACCCAAAAACCACCATTTTGCATGCCCTCTTGGACGTGGTAAGGTGGAAATCAAAGCACAGTGGGAACCACACAAGACTCTATGACGATCTCGGGTCAACAGACTACTCTGTACCAGTGTCACCAGAGAACTGCCATCTGACGTAAGGTATAATACCATCTGGGAGTTCTCGGAGAGTCCGTCCAGTGTACCCAGTCTCTACTGAGCACCCGTATATCATCTCTGATGTCAAACACCAATGGATATGGGATCATCCATCGCCCATCTGTATGGGTCGAGAAGGTACACGCTAGTCTACTCTGGTATATCGATGCCCCGTCTCGATACACCCACGACTAGGGACTTTGAAGGATGTACTTATGGACTACCATGTCCCCACTAGTATGATCCACATCATAGTCCAGGTAGTCAAGTACACATCCTAAGGGCTTTACCAACATGTAACAGAAAGATAATCAGTGTACACGTTAAGGTAAAGAGTAACCAGATAGCATACTATCATGTCGAGCGAGAAAGTCCCTCCTATATATGTCCAAGCATCCACTACAATATACATCCTATGTATAGTAATGGCCTCTAGGGCATACATATAACTAACACTTATCACTCTGGAAGCTCTAATTGGTAAAGGACTCCTACTGGAGTTTACCGTTACCAAACCCCAAGAACATTTCTTTAGTGCTTCTCAAGTACTTAAGAATGTCCTACGCAGCTGTCCAGTGATTTTCCCAAGATCCGATTGATTCCTGATCACTACACTTAGTGAGTCAGCTACATCTGGTATGGTACAAAACATCGCATACATGATAAAGCCTACTGCCGAAGCATAGGGTATCCCTTGCACGCGAGCTCTCTCCTAATCGGTTTTGGGAGACATCTTTTTGGAGAGAGTGATTCCTTAGTTAGTGGATGAACCACCATGCTTAGAATCCTCCATACTAAACCCCTTTAGTATGGTGTTAATATACCTGGATTTGGGACACTCCCAATATCCACATAGATCTATCACCATAGATCATAATCTACAAGATGTAGTAGGTATCATCTAGATCTTCCATAGAGAATCCTCGTGATAAGAGGAGCTTGACCGATTGTAGCATAGGAAACCATTTCCTATCAAGAGTATGTCATCTACGTACAATACGTGGAAGACAACCTTACTCTCTACAGCCTTCTTGTATATACAAGGTTCATTTACCTTTTTTCATGAAGTCAAACTCATTGACTGCCACATCAAAACAGATGTTCCAATTCCGCAATGCGTGCTTTAATCCTGATGGACTTAATTATAGCTTTGAAAGTCTAAACTTTTTCATCTACACCATGAATCTTCTCAAGATCCATTTGCTCCCGATGGGTTTTACCCCTTTTAGGTGCAACATTCAAAGTCATACTTTGTTGGTGTATATGGATTCCATCTTTGATTGCATAGCATCGAGCCCTTTCACAGAGTCCCCACTCGTGATGGCCTGCCTGAACCTGGTTGGGTCATCACCTACCATGATGAAATCCTCGCTCCCACCATCACCGAGGAAACCGTAGTATCTCTCAGGTAGATGAGGAACCCTACCAGATTCGCGGAGAGTCTGAGGTTCGTTGGAGACTATTGAATCCTTTGGTTGTACCAAATCATCAGCTGTTAATTTGTCCAGCTGGAACTCCTTCCAGTTCAACCTCATGACCACTAATTTCTTCTTAAGAAATTCCTTTTCTAAAAAGGTGGCATGCTGAGAAACAAAACACCTTTTGCTCCTCAGTGTGGTAGAAGATATTCCCTAGCAGATATTCGGGATATCCAACAAACTTACAAAACTGACCTTGTCTCGAGCTTGTCCGGATTTTGCTTTTCAACATAGGCCGGACAACCCCATATGTTAAATCGTTTAAGACATGGTCTCTTCCCATACCATATCTCATATGGAGTGGTAGGCATTGATTTGGTTGGAACCCCATTCAATAGGTATGCAGCTTCTCAAGTGTATAACACTAAAAGGAAACAGGCAATTCAGCAATACTCACCATAGAGCACGCCATATCTCATAGGTGCGATACCTCCACCCCGATACACCGTTGTGCTGTGGTGTACACGAAGGAGTAAGCTGAGAGAGAATCCCATTCTCCTTTTAGAAACTCCAGGAACTCTATGCGCAAGTATTCTCTTCCTCGATCACATCGTAGGACTTTATTACTTCTACCCGTCTGGTTTCTCAATTTCAAGCTTATAATCCTTGAATTTCTCAAAAGTTTCAGACTTGTGTTTCAACAGGAACATATGTCCGAATCCTGAGATAAGATCAGTGAATATAATTAAGTACGAAGAACCAACCTCGGCATTTGTAGACATAGGACCGTATACTTCACCATGTATCTGTCCCAAGAGTTCAGTAACTCTTTCTCTGTTTTCAATAAACGGAGTATTGGTCATTTTATCTTTGAGACAAGATTGGCAAGTATCATAAGATGAAAATTTGAACAGATTCTAATATTCATCCTTAATGTAACTTTAGCTAGTCGTGTCGCATTGATATGACCTAGTCTATAATGACATAAGAAGTATTCATTCATTTCTGAACTACTACTCTTGTGTGTGTTCTATATACTTTGAATTGTGGTTTAATTTAGAACGTATATGCTATTATATAACGTGCCTGATCCAATCAACTCTTGATACAGGAAAATATCCACAACATTATCCTCCAATACATAATTATATCCTTCTTTAACCGAATAAAGAATTTGACTTAATGTTGTATATCAGGTTCGGTATTTAATAACATTTGTTCAGAATCAATGTATAAATACACGGTGATATTTTCCAACTGGTTTGGCCGCAACAATTGCACCATTCTCTAACACTTCGAGACATATCACCCAATCCCAGTTCTCCAGCTATCTGTAGCACATGTAACAGATTAAATATATGGGATCCTGATCCGGTATCTCTTACTTAGGACGTAGAGGATACTGAGAAACAATTTTCGGTAACGAACACAACCAGTATGCTCATTCCTTGATTGGGTCGCGTGCAAATCCGGATATTCCCATATTTACTTCTCAGACTTAGAACAATTATAAGAAAGAACGGAACCAACGTTCCCCAGCTCAGTATAACAAGCTGGTTCGGTCAATGCATCCATATTATTATCTTGATTAAGGCATGACATGGTCGCTACAAAAAGAGAGAGAGAGAGAAGAAAACATTCAGCGTATGCTCTTGCAAGATTAGATTGGTTATTATTTTATCTAATCAGGATGGCTCCCACTGTTTTGATCAAATCTTCCTTCAAACCCTAAAAGGTAAGATTAGCCGGGATTAATTACACCCTACAAGTTCGCCAATCTTTCGGCCAGGCCGGTGTCGGTACTTTGAGGGAGGTTCCCCATGCTTTCGCACGAACCTAATTAAAATAAACCTCATTTTCCTAGGGGCGTAACCACGTTAACACCTTTCTACACACCTACTTGATCGGCTAATTGTAATGTGCAAAACTTTTCCAGGAGTAACTCTTACTCGCAGTGGGTTTGGCCCTTCTACGGCTGGTTCATTGGTACTGTGGCGTGTGCTGAATAACTTCAAACTATGCTTAAGTGTTGAGCTTTTTGGGTAATCTTGGGTGTTCGTTAATTCGATTGGAAAGTTTAACATCGTCTAGGCTTTTCTCTGTGATGTTCTGTGATGCTAGATATGTTATATTGGATCGTTGCATTTTGAATAGCCGGGGGTTTTATGTGAGATGAGAGTTTTTATTTTCATTCATGTAAAATTAAATGTATGTAATATTCTTTTATTGGGGCACTTCCGGGTTGAGGTTGATGTCACCATATGTAAATTATTTACTTTTCCGCACTAGGATAGACCCAAGGAGGAGAGCACAAGTAACCGGGTTTTAGAGTCCAGTGGGAGACCAACTCGAGGAGTCGAGTCCGGATCTCCTAACTCTAGAATTGGTAGGGTTGCTTGCCGCTCTCTTAGGGGTCTAGGGGTGTGGGTTTGGATATTCATCACGACCGTGAAATCCATGTTTTATAGAGGCTCAAAATAAAACACGGACCTCCTAATACATCCAATATTTCATATGTTTCTTCTGCTGCGATATCTGTGATGTGATCATTTGATATGTTGAGATGGATACTGTATATAGTATATATGATATATTATATAGACGTTACTTATGTTTTACACCCGTGCTAGCCCTGCCCCGCTCTGTCATTAGTTACCTAACCTAACGGTACAAGACGGGACATCGAGGCGAATGAGGATGGCATAAGTGTACGTTGTATTTATCTGTGATGTTTAGGTGACTTAAATGATGGGACTTCATTAATATGATTAATGAAAGAAAAGAAACCTAAAAGATGTTGTAGAATCAAATTTTTCAAAAAGGGTAGCTACAGTTTTGCTTTGCATAGTGATATATATGATATATCCCGCACCTTATTCGATGAGGAAAGAGCCGAGATCCCTTCACCGGGAATGACTTCTTTAGCAAAACTGGCATATGCTACAACACTCGGTTTGCTTTTTGATTGCTTTTGGAGTTTTGCTTTGCATAGTGATATATATGATATATCCCGCACCTTATTCGATGAGGAAAGAGCCGAGATCCCTTCACCGGGAATGACCTCTTTAGCAAAACCAGTAAAAGCCTAAAAAACACCCCTTTGCAAAATTCACTTGTTTCTACAACGATATCAAGTTCATTACGCAATAGGTTTTCAGAAAAACCTGTCGTAGCCCTCCGTCATTTCAGATAAGTCATACTTAGTATTCGTGCTACGTTTGTTGGCCTGCGTCAAGGCGTAGTGTGCGGTAGCTAACTAGTATTTATCTGCTTATGCATATGATGCAGATTGGATTAGGGTAGTCATGCGACTTTGTTGGCCTGCGTCAAGGGTCGTGCGGGTGGGTTTAATTCAATCAAGAAATGACGGGTTGAACTTGACTAGCGCACTATAGTTTATTGGCCTGCGTCAAGGTCATGGGACGCTAAGGGCAAAATATTATCGGGAATTTCAAGTGTTGAAATTTGCAATGAGATTACATACCTTCTATGAGATAGTTGGATCCCGATACCCACTGCGAGTAATAGTTACGTGGGAGAGTTTTACACATGACAATTAGCCGATCATGTAGGTGTCTAGAAAGGTGTCAACGGGGTTACGCCTCTGGGAAAACGAGGTTTATTTCAATTAGGTCCGTGCGAAAGCACGGGGAACCTCCCTCAAAGTACCGACACTGGCCTGGCTGAAAAATTGGCGAAGTTGTTAGGTGTAATTAATCCCGGCTAGTCTGTCCTTTTAGGGTTTGAAGGAAGATTTGATAAAAACAGTGGGAGCCATCCTGATTAGATAAAATAATAACCAATCTGATCTTGCAAGAGCATACGCTAAAGTGTTTTCTTCTCTCTCTCTCCAGGTAGCGACCATATCATACCTTAATCAAGATAATAATAGGGATGTATTGACCAAACCCACATGTTATACTGTGCTGTGGAACGTTGGTTCCGTTCTTTCTTATAAAAGTTATAAGACTGAACAGGATATAGGGGAATACTAGGATTCCCATGCCACCCGAATGAAGAAAGTACATGTTGATGCATTTTCTTCCGGTGTGTTCGTTACAGAGAACCGTTTCTCCATTTGCTCTACGTCCTGGGTATTATATACCGGGTCAGGATCCTATATATGTAATCAGTTACATGGGCTGAGAAAATTTAGAGAACTTGGAGAAGGTGATAAAGACATAAGGGTTGGAAATGGTGCAATTGTTGCAGCTAAAACCATCGGGGAATATCACCTTGTATTACCAACTGGTAATACATTGATTCTGAATGAATGCTATTACATGCCGAACCTGATATGCAACATTATATTGGTTTCTTTGTTGAGTAAAGAGGGATATAATTTTGTATTACAGGATAATATTTTGAACATTTTTCCGAACCAAAAGTTGGTTAGATCAAGCACGTTGTGCAATGGCATTTATGTTCTAAATCAATCAACAGTTCTGAGCATAACAAACACACACAAGAGGAAAAGTTCAGAAATGAACAAATCCTTCTTGTGGCATTGTAGACTTGGCCATATCAATAGAACACGACTAGCTAAGTTGCATAAGGATGGATATTTGAATCCGTTTGAATTTTCATCTTATGACACTTGCCAGTTATGTCTCAAAGGCAAGATGACCAAACTCCGTTTATGGGACACGAAGAAAGAGTTACGGAACTCTTGGGGCTGGTACATAGTGATGTATGCGGTCCCATGTCTACACATGTCAGGAATGGATCTGCGTACTTCATTACATTCACTGACGATCTCTCTAGATTCGGATATGTGTTTCTGATGAAACACAAATCAGAAGCTTTTGAGAAATTTAGAGAATATAAACAAGAAGTCGAGAACCAAACCAGGAAACGTATTAAAATCCTTCGATCTGATCGAGGAGGTGAATACTTAAGCAATGAATTTCTGGACTTCCTAAAAGAGAATAGGATTCTCTCTCAGCTAACTCCTCCATATACACCACAGCACAATGGTGTATCGGAACGGAAGAACCGCACCCTATTAGATATGGTGCGCTCTATGATGAGCACAGCTGAGTTACCTATTTCTTTCTGGGGGTATACACTGGAAACCGCTGCAGACCTATTGAATATGGTTCCCACCAAATCTATGCAAACCACTCCATATGAGATATAGAAAGGAAAGAGACCATATCTTAATTATGTTAAGATATGGGGTTGTCCAGCATATGTAAAAACGCAAAATCCGGACAAACTCGGGGCAAGGTCCATTCTGTGTAAGTTTATTGGATATCCCAAACATTCGCGCGGGTATATCTTCTACTACACCGAGGAACAAAAGGTGTTTGTTTCTCGACATGCCACCTTTTTAGAAAAGGAATTTCTTGAAAAAGAGATTAGTGGCAAGGAGGTAGAACTGGAAGAGGTTCCAGCAATATAGACTACGACAGAAGATTTGGTCGAACCTGAGGATTCGGTAGTTCCCGATGAACCCCAACCACTCCGCCAATCTAATAAGGTTCCTTACCCACCTGAGAGATACTACGGTTTTCTCATGGATGGTGGGAGCGAGGATTTCATCATGGAGGATGATGACCCAACTAGCTTCGAGCAGGCCATCACGAGTGGTGACTCAGTGAAATGGCTGGATGCAATGCGGTCCGAGATAGAATCCATGTACACCAACAAAGTATGGACTTTGGAAGATGCTCCTAAAGGGGTAAAACCCATTGGGAGCAAGTGGATCTTCAAGAAAAAACTTGGTGTAGATGGGAAAGTGGAGACTTTCAAAGATAGACTTGTTGCAAAGGGTTTTCGTCAACGACCAGGTGTCGATTATGATGAACCTTTTCTCCAGTGGCTATGCTTAAATCCATCCGGATCATGCTTGCCATCGCTGCATATCATGACTATGAAATCTGGAAAATGGATGTTAAGACTGCCATTCTAAACGGTGAATTAGAAAAGAGCGTGTACATGACTCAGCCGGAGGGCTTCGTAGCTAGTGGGAGCAGCGGGAAGGTGTGCAAGCTACTTAAATCCATCTATGGATTAAAGCAAGTATCATGGAGTTGGAACATCTGCTTTGATGTCGTTATGAAAGAGTTTGATTTCGTCAAAAACGTAGATGAACCTTGTATATACAAGAAGGTGGCAGAGAGTAAGGTAGTCTTCCTCGTATTGTACGTGGACGACATACTCTTGATAGGAAGTGACATTCCTATGCTGCAATCGGTCAAGCTCTTCTTATCACAAAGATTCTCAATGAAAGATCTAGGGGATGCCTCCTACATCTTGGGGATTAAGATCTATAGAGATAGATCTAAATGGATACTGGAATTGTCCCAATCCAGGTACATTGATACCATACTAAAGAGGTTTAGTATGGAAGAATCCAAGCGTGGGTTTTTACCCATGATCTCAGGACTCACTCTCTTCAAAGAGATGTCTCCAAAGACTGATTTGGAGAGAGCTCGCATGCAAGGGATACCCTATGCTTCGGCTGTAGGCTCTATCATGTACGCGATGCTATGTACCAGACCCGATGTAGCACACTCACTTAATGTAGTGAGTAGGTATCAAGCAGATCCTAGAGAGATTCACTGGACAGCTGTGAAGTGCATTGTCAAGTACTTATGAAGGACTAAAGAGATGCTCTTGGTGTATGGTAACGGAGAACTCCAAGTGGAGTCCTTTACCGATTCGAGCTTCCAGAGTGATAAGGACGACTCTAAGTCGCACTCGGGATTTGTTTTTACCCTCTACGGAGGGGCGGTATGCTGGAAGAGTTCCAAGCAGGAGACCGTGGCAGACTCGACGATGAAGGGTGAATACATTGCTGCCAACGATGCTGCCAAAGAGGCTGTCTGGATCAAGAAATTCATTACTGAACTTGGAGTGGTTCCATCCATTGAGCGTCCAATACTTTTGTATTGTGGTAACAATGAAGCGGTGGCTTTGGCCAAGGAACCCAGGTCCCATCAGTGATCCAGGCATATTCTGAGGTGGTATCACCTGATCCGGGAGATAGTTGATCAACGGGAGATCGAGGTTAGATGGCAGTTCTCTGGTGACACTTGTACAGGTTAGTGTGTAGACCCGAGATCGTCATAGAGTCTTATGTGATTCCCACTGTGCTTCGATTTCCACCTTACCATGTCCAAGAGGGCGTGCAAAACGGTGGTTTTTGGGTACAATCCCGAGTCACATAGAGGCACTGAGCGATAAGAGGGGTTTCGTCTCTCCCGGTATTGGGAGTTAATGTTGCGCTGTGCTCGATCGGCCATAACAGGGAAGTCCCTGGCCAGGGCTGATTTACAGATTTACTGGCAAGTGTTACCAGTAATTTCTCGACCCGTTATGAGCCTCACATCGGCATGACTTATCGGTTATTGGGGTCTGACGTTTACCACCCATAGACTTGATATGCGACATATCAGACGAGAAGACTGGACTGTACGGCAAGTGTTACCATCAGGCTTTTGCAGGAGTTGGAGCGGGCTTGCTTGCTGATCTTCTGATCGTTCAATACTCGGGTAGCTGTTACGTCCAGCTAGTACCGCTGATGGCTTGTGGGTGCTTGATGTGATCATTACCTACTACCGGCATATTGACGAGTCTTTAGAGTCCTACATAGAGGTTTTACTGGCTCAGGCAAAAATAAATAGGAGCACATATGTGATATGTGCGGGACTGAGAATAATGCGTGTATGTGATACCGTATTCTATTCTCGCGACTTTTGTATCGGTCGGTTATAGGTGATATAGCCGGGTTGTCGGATCAAGTGTTGATTTAATAAGTCGATACATTGGATGTTAGTCGGTTATATGTGATATAGGCGGATTATTAAGTCAAGTGTTGATTTAATGATTTAGTGTATAATTGTATATTTGTTATACTAATTTACATTAACTAACATTTGCTCACTTAAGCATTTTTTCTCACTTGTACACAACTTAATATATATATGTGATATATATATTTATTTGTGTTTTCTTTTTGTATCATGGTTGTTGATACAACATACATGGGTATGTAAAACATACACCATTCTATTTTAAATGGTGGGTTATAATTATTTAAGGTAATTACAAATTAGTGGAGCTTTTGTCACAAGCATGAAGCTTGTAGAAGCTTGTGGATTGCTTTGACAAAGTCCACTCACTTTGTTTTTACTTTAGATTTTTATTAACTTAACCATTTTGGATTTGCCATGGTTATGTCTCTATATGAGTTAGTATATGATACTCACTCACCATGGTTCACTCTCTCACTTCATTATTATTCTCATCTCATTTTAGTTCATCTTCTTCCTCAAGCTCAAAAAGCTTGCTAGGGTTTTGATTAAGTGAGAAAGTAAAGTGAGAAAAGAAATTCTAAAGTGAGCCCACTTCCTATTTCATCATCCTCTACTAGACTAGCACTTTAGTTTAGGGTGTTTGCTTCACTAATTCTCCAGTTAGCGAAGTAGAAGCTTGAGCTAGTATTCCATCGACGTAGATCATCTTCGACCTCGAAGACTTCAAGAAAGATTGCTCATTTCTTTACGCGAAGCCATGCAAGAGTTCGGGAGTTGGACGATCGCAGCGAAGGGACTACTACAAGGAGCTTATGAAGTGAAGGACGTATCTACAAAGGTTGTATTTCCTTTTTCACTTAGATAGTAAATGGTTTACTATGTTTCCGTATTATATTCTAGTTAACGATTCTAGTTTAGAGTTCCTTTTAACAGCAAAATTTTTAAAATGGCATGGACGATGCCTCTCGAAACCTTGCTACCGTCGATAGAAACCCTACAAGACGAAGAGACCGGACTGTACGGTAGTGTTACTGACAGGCTTTCAGGAGCTAGAGCGGGCTTGCTTGTGGATCTTCTGATCGCTCAATACCCGGGTAGCCATTACGTCCAGCTTGTACCGCTGACGGCTTGCGGGTGCTTGATATGATCATCACCTACTGCCGGCGTATTGACGGGTCTTTATAGTCCTACACAGAGGTTTTACTGGCACAGGAAAAACGTAGTAGGAGTATATATGTGATATGTGCGGGACCGAGAATAATATGAGTATGTGATACCGTATTCTATTCTCGCGATTTATTCGTATCGGTCGGTTATATGTGATATAGCCGGGTTATCGAATCAAGTGTTGATTCGATAAGTTGATACAAATTATATTAGTCGGTTGTATGTGATATACGAGATTACATTAACTAATATTAGCTCACTTAAACATTTCTTTCTCTCACTTGTGTGTGCATGTAATATATATGTGATATATATTAATGTACATTTTTTAGTGTCATGCTTGATGATACACACTACATGGGTGTATGAGACTTACACCATACTAATTATAATGTAGAGTTTAAATATTTAATGTAAATCCAATTTAGTGGATAATTAGTCACATGCATGAAGCTTGTAGAAGCTTGTGGATGCATTGACTTAGTCAACTAATTTTGTTTTACTTAAGATATTTATTAACCTAACCATTATAACTTAGCCATGGTTATGTCTCTACATGAGTTAGTATATGATACAAACTCACCCATGGTTGTCATTCACTCACAACATTATCTCTCTTTAACTTCTTCTTCAAGCTCAAGAGTTATCTAGCTTTTGTGCAAGTGAGAAATAATAGTGAGAAAAAGAATTCTAAAGTGAGCAAAAATCCTACTTCAACATCCTCTACTAGATTAGCACTTCAGTGTAGGGTGCTAGCTTCACTAATCTCTCATTAGTGAAGTAGTAGCTTGGGTTAGTGTCTCCTCGACGTAGATCATCTTTGGCCTCGAAGACTTCAAGCAAGTTCGTTCCTTTCTTCTTGTGAAGCTATGCTAGAGTCCGGAAGATCACTACTTAGAGCGAAGGGACTAGTACACGGAGCTATTGAAGTGAAGGACCGGTCTATAAAGGTTGTATTCCTAGTTCACTTAGTTGTAAAGTAGTTTACAATATGTTTCGTATGATTCTCTAGTTAAACATCCTAGGTTAGAGTTCTTTAGCATGAGAAAAATTTGAAAATGGCATGGACGATGCCTCCCGAAACCTTGCTGTCGTGCACAAGAACCCTACAATCCATTGGTGTTTGACATCAAAGATGGTATACATGTGCTATTGGCTATAGTTCCCTCAAGGCAATTATCTTAGTCGCAGGCAGGTGATTATGATGATTGAGGGATAACCTATACCGGTAGAATAATTTTACTCGAGATGATAGTACGCTATCTGGTTTGTCTTTATCATCACTATTACATGTTGATAGAGCCCATAGGATTCTTGCTTGACTACCGGCATTATGATGGCGATCATATATGTGGGAGCTGGGGGTTTATAAGCAAATCCTTAAATGTCCCTAGTCATGGGAGTTTCGAGACTGGGCATCGATACACCAGTGTAGACTAGTATATACTGATCGAGACCTTGACGAGGGGCGGTGGCCAGGTCTTACAAGCCATTGGTGTTAGTTTGTTCACCTATGATAGTATACAGGTGCTCATTGAGTTATGAGTACACTAGACGGACTCGTCGGGAACCTGCTAGTTGGTATTATACCTATTGTTAGATAGCAGTTCCCAGGTAACATGTATATAGGTTAGTCTGTCGACCTGAGATCGTCATTTTTCTCGTGTGAGTTCCCACCGTGCTTTGATTACTACCTTACCACGGCTCAAAAGAGTCGTGCAAACAGGTTTTAGTTGGGTACAGTCCCGAGCCACATAGAGGCAGTGATCGGATCGTCAGGGATTCGTTTCTCCCGGTATTGGGGGTTGATGTCGCGTTGTGCATGGATGGCCATCACCAAAAATCCTCGGCCGGGGTAGTCGAGAATTACCGATCTAGGATCGATATTTTCTCAGGTTGTGATGGGTTTCATGCCGACACTAAATGTCGTGTTATTAGGGGTCTGACTTTATCCACCCCCTAGACTCGATATGCGATACTCTTAGACGAACAGACCAGACTGTACGGATATTTTCACTATCAGGCTTAGTAGGGGTTAAGGATGAGTTTGCTCATCGGCCTCCCTTTCGCTCAATACCTGGGTAGCCGTTACGTACAACTAGTGTCACTGACGTACTTGTGGTTAAACCCACTACCAGCGTATTGACGAGTCTTTAGAGTCCCACACAGAGGGTTTCTCTGGTTCTGGAGAAATGATGTAGTAGCTATATTGGATACGTGTAGGGTTCCGATCGATTGATATACTTTGTACCCAGACTTTCGATCGGACAGTTGATAATACTAGCCGGCTCGGGTTTTGAGCCGGATTATTAAATCAGGTATTGATTTAATAATTTACGTATATGTATTTCGATACGTATATTTTAGTATTATGTTCTTTGTGTTATTCTATATCTTAAGGTATTCATATTTCGGTACGAATGCAGGTATGCATATATAGTAGAATGTAATCCGTATTTTATCCGGAAAACATTCTAGAAGGTGGACACCTCATTTTTGGATTTGACCTTTTTTTAGAAAATGGTAAATGAGGTGGAAATTGGAAAATGGGGAGTATGGTGATGACCATGCTTGCATAGTGTGCACAAATGAATTATTAATTCATTTGTGCATACTATTCAAGTTTGGGTGGTTTTTTTTAAAATAAAAGATATTGTTTTACAAAACCTAGCATGCTTGATTTTCTCTCTCATGAGAGCTTCGTTATTTTTGATGGTTGGTTTTCTCTTGAGCATGCTTTGTTCTCTTCACTATTTTTGTGCTTCACTCCTCTCTTGATTTTCCATGGTTGCCTCCACCTTTATTCTCCACCTCCTCTCAACCCTCTCATGAGTTGAGAAACATGAGAGGTGGTGAGATGAGATAGACCTACACTTAGTTCACACACTACACCCTAGGCTTTCTAGATTAGCATCCTAGAAACCTTAGTTACTTCACTTGCATCCATTATGTGAAGCTAGAGCTATAACTACATATCTCGGGTGGATCATCTTCGATGAAGGGAGACTGGCGACCAAGCTTGATCAAGGAGCCTCTAGAAGCTTAGGAAGCAGGTTGAATACCGAAGGACACGGATCAACTCGGTATAACCATTCCTAACTCTTTATATTGCTTTCTAGTATAAGGTTTAGGGTAGATCCGGGCATCGGGTCATGGTAGCGCCAGTTCAGAAAATTTTTGTTCCGCATTTGGCCACGGTTTGATGGCCGAGGCGCTGCCGTAACCTAACAGGTGCTCAGTAGAGACTGGGTACACTGAACGGACTCGCCGAGAACTCCTAGTTGGTATTATACTTATCGTCAGATAGCAGTTATCTGGTGACACGGGTACATGTTAGTCTGTAGACCCGAGATCGTCATAGAGTCTTGTGTGATTCCTACTGTGCTTTGATTCCACTTTACCACGTTCAAGAGAAAGTGCAAAACGGTGGCTTTTGGGTACAGTCCCGAGTCACATGGAGGCAATGAGCGATAGGAGGGGATTCGTCTCTCTCGGTATTGGGGGTTGATGTTGCGCTGTGCTCGATTGGCCATATCAAGAAGTCCTTGGCCAGGGCTGATAAAGAGATTTACTGATAAGTGTTATCAGTAGTTTCTCTACCCATTATGAGCCTCACATCGGCACGACTTATCGGTTACTGGGGTCTGACATTTACCACCCCTAGACTAGATATGCGACATATTAGACGAAAAGATCAGACTGTACGGTAGTGTTACTGACAGGCTTTTCAGGAGTAAGAGCAGGATTTCTTGTTGATCTTCTGATCGCTCAATACCCGGGTAGCCGTTACGTCGAGCTAGTACCGCTGACGGCTTGTGGATGCTTGATATGATCATCACCTACTGCCGGCGTATTGACGAGTCTTTAGAGTCCTACACATAGGTTTTATTGGCTCAGGCAAAACAAAGTAGGAGCACATATGTGATATGTACAGGACTAAGATCACATAAGACTCTATGACGATCTCGGATCGACAGACTAACATGTATCAGTGTCACCAGAGAACTGCTATCTGACGATCGGTATAATACCATCTAGGTGTTCTCGGCGAGTCCGTAAAGTGTACCCAGTCTCCACTGAGCACCCGTATACCTTCTCTGATGTTAAACACCAATGGATGTGGGATCATCCATCGCCCATCATATGGGTCAAGAAGAGCATACGCTAGTCTACTTTGGAGTATTGATGCCCTGTCTCGATACTCCTACGACCAGGAACAATTGAAGGATGTACTTACCAACTACCTCAGCCCTACTAGTATAATCTGCCTCATAATCCTGGTAGTCAAGTACTCATCCTAATGGCTTTATCAACATGTAATAGAGAGACAGCCAGTGTACATGTTAAGATAAAGTGCAACCGGATAGCATACCATCATGTCGAGCAAGAAAGTCCTCCCTATATATGTCCAAGCATCCACTACAATATACATCATATGTACAGTAATGGCCTTTAAGGCATACATATAACTAACATTAATTAAAAATGAGAATGGGTTAATTATACATTAGTGAACCATGACCACTTAAAACCTAGTTTATAACATGCTTATTCTTTCTACATTTGTCCCAATGGTTTTAGAGAAATATAGGCTTAAAAATAAAATAAAATAAAATTATTAAGAAAGGAATTGATAGATATGACAATGGGCTTTTCTTGACTTGACTCAAACCAGACACTCACTCACCCCTCCTCTTTCCTCACTTGGCCGACCATTTCCCTGCAGCAGCTCCCCCATTTTCCCCACCTCCTTTTCACTTCAAAAATTCTCCATTTTGCCTCAAAAATCCATATAAATTCTCACTAATTCTTCATTAAACCTTTACCCAATATTGTTTGGCCCAAACTAGCTTAGATCTATGAGTAAGAGAGCAATTTTGGGAGGCTAAGTTGCAAGCTAGATTTCATGATTGTTGAGGTATAATCTTAACCCAATGGTTACTTGTTGGTTAATTACTTCAATCTTGTTTATTTAGGTGTTAAATATAGTTTTATTGCAAGATTTGAGTTTTCAAGAGAAGGGTTTGAATTAAAAGTTAGGGTTTTTATCAATAAATCAAGTTAGTTATGTGTAGATTAATATCTAAAGACTTGAAAAAATCTAGTCTAATTATTAATTTACTAATTGTTACTTTTTAATTGTCCTAATTAAATATCCTTGCAAACTAATTAAATGAATTATGTGTAAATAGGTGAGATTAAATTTTAGTAAATAATTTTGTGACCTAATTATGATATTAAGTGAACATTGTGGCCACTAGAATTGCTAGAACATCTAGATTTATACTAAAACGGTTAATGGTTGCTTACTAGGTTTTTGGAATAAATCGATTTTAATTAAGTTTAAGGTGTTGATGATTTACAACCTATTTCCTAAAATATTTAGTGTGTTGTAGATGCGAGATTAGTGCGATTGGGTTCTTGCCTTAGTAGTTGTCACGTATAACGACCCTTGTTGTGGGCTGTGGCATTGTCGCGAGCGCGTTTTGTGCACCAAGTGCGTGCGCGTCCAGTTAGTGCGTGTTGGTTGTCTTGTATCTTTTGTGTTCATGACTATATATATATATCTATCCTCTTATTTACTTGTGTGCGATGCTAGGATCGGATGCAGAGGCGTCTGACGCGGCGCGGAAAGACAAGGCTGAGATCGGATCAGATTAGTCGAGGCGTCCCGGTGAGTAGATGTACACATCTATGGGGGGATCGTCTGGATGGCGCGAGGCGCCCGATAGTTAGGATTACTAGTAGTACTTGCATTTATATGCATAGTTTTCTAGTTATTCATCTCATTGCATCCCATCGTTATATATATGTGTGTGTGTGATATCATCTCATAGGACACTTGCACCATTACCATTGGTCCATACTGCACGTGCACTATTTTATGTGAACACACACGCCATTGGTAATTGCTATGTCACGAATACTATAGAACTTGCTTGGAATCGGTATCTGTGCATTTGCATCATATATGATCTGTAAACTTGTACTTGTATATTTATTTTATTAAGATGGATACGTAGGATTGTTAGTCATATTTGTACGTACCTCATTGCATCATGATTCATGCATAGCTTCTGGCCGTACTTCGCATGGTATATACTATCGTATCATGGACTTCAATCATCATCGACATGTTTACATATTGTGATTCTTCTTGAGGGTTTCAGTACTTATGAGATTTCTGGATTTTGGGGAAAACCGCAAGAATTTTATAAACATATTATCATTTTAAAAATAGAAATTTGTCGTTTTCTCGTGATATGATGTGTGTGGCATCCACCATGTGTTTTCTCGGTTCTTGAGCTATATCATATACCCGATTCGAGGAGGGGGATGCACCGTGTGCGGGTACATGGTGGACCCGGTGCGGTATCTCGGGGAAAGAAGATCGCATAGATGGCGTTGAGCCCGGCAGGAGAGCACTACCGACCGGTTATTATTGACGCGGCGGATATCCGGAGGATACTGACCGTAGTCGTGAGATTTGATGATATAGGCCGATCCGGACATACGGAGCCCGAGACATTGAGATATTGATACATTGAGATATTTAGATATTGATACATTAAGGTATTGAGATATTGAGATATCGATACATTGAGATATTGAGATATTGAGACATTGAGATTTTGAGATATACATATATATTTTGTGTCGATGCTTGACACGGATTTTCTGTTGATTTCGTTGATGATACTTCAGTTTATTTCACAGAAGTTTTACTAAGGTAAGAATATAGATTTTCTCATACAAGACATATTTAGGTTTCGTGTTGGATTTGTGTTCATGTTACAATCATACTAGAGCATTGCATCATATTAGTATATGTAGGTGGTGATGCATTTACGTGCATGCTTACGATAGCCTTATTAGATGCTACTTACTACTCACGAGTTGGCAACTCACCCCCTTTGTGCCACAGTATCTTGCAGGTCAGACCCGTCAGCACTGTAGCGGCGGGCGTACTTCCTCATTTCGCCTCGTTTGCTTGACTTGCGGTTTGCTCATAGGTGGATTGCGAGGATATTTTATTCCCACTTTTTGTATCATTTGTATCTAGTATACTCCATCTACCCTTATATATTGGACTAGACGGTGAGACTCGTGAGACTTGTATTTATGGTATTTGGTGTCGATGCTCACTTGAGCCGATGTGGTGTTTCTCATTTCTTGCTTTCAGATGCTTATTTCGCACTTTTGATATACATATTGCATGTGGTTGTGATTCCGCCATTGGCGAAGAGCTAGCTCCCGCTTGGGGATGCCTTTATTCATTACTTATATGTATTCTTATTTTGTACCAATTTGGGGTCAGTATTTACAAAGGAGACTCTGCCGAAATTTTCAGGAAAATTTGATGTTTTAAAATGCTTTAATGTGACTTTATTTTACTACATCTCCTTTTTAAGCTAAGTTTTCCTTCACTCTATTTCTTTAAATGGTTTAGATTTCTGGGCTTGGGCTTACTTAGATTACGTACGTCTTGAGACGTTTCGTAATTTAAGTGCCAGTCACACTCCGCACCTTCGGGTCGTGACATTTAGCTTCACTATTGAAGCAAGTTAGTAACCTAGTTTGCTAATCTAGGTTACTAAGGAGATTTTATGAGTTTTCTAGTGTATTTCCATCTCTCTTCCTCCCTTAATTCTCAACACATGAGATGGTAGAGAGGAAGATAAAGAAGAAGGAGGAACTCAAGAAAGGCAAGTGAGGAGAAAGAAGCTCATGGTGAGAATGAGATGAAAATCATGTGTGAAAAAATGAACCATGGTTTTGTATATCTCATTTTTCAATATAAAATCAAAACCATATTTGAATAGTTTGCACAAATGAATATTCAATTCATTTGTCAACACTATTGAACTCAAGAAAGACAAGTGAGGAGAGAGAAGCTCATGGTGAGAATGAGATGAAAATCATGTGTGAAAAAAATGAACCATGGTTTTGTATATCTCATTTTTCAATATAAAATCACAACCATGCTTGAATAGTTTGCACAAATGAATATTCAATTCATTTGTCAACACTATTGAAGCATGGTTCTCACCATTCTCTGCTCACCACCTTTACACTTCATTTCCATTTAAAAAAATAAATGGATAAATAAAAAATGAGGTGTCCATCTTCTAGAATGTTTTTTCATATAAATAGAGAATACATTCTACAGTATATACCGTATGCGTACCAAAATACGAATACCCAAGAGATAGAATAACACTACTAATATAATACTAGCATTAAATCAATATACAATTTAACAAACCGGCTTAATTCTAAGCCCGCTAGTATTATCAACTGTCCGATCGAAAACCTGGATAACGCTAGAATATACATATCGAAATATGCATATGTAAATTATTAAATCAATATCTGATTTAATAATCCGTCTTAATCCTAAGCCGGCTAGTATTATCATTCGATCGAAACCCTACACGTATAAACATACGGCCACCACATCGTTTCTCTTAAATCAGAGAAACCCTGCATAGGACTCTAAAGACTCGACAGTACGCTGGCAGTGGGTTTAACCATAAGCACGTCAGCGGCACAAGTTGTACGTAACGGCTACCCAGGTACCTGTCGAAAAGAAGGCCGACGAGCAAGCTTATCCGAACCCCTACTGAGCCTATCCGTAATAATTTTTGTACAGTCCGGTCTCTTCGTCTAAGAGTATCGCATTCCGGGTCTAGTGAGGTGGTAAACATGAGACCCCTACTGATCCGATAAGTCGTGTCAATTTGGCTCAGGATTGATCAGAGAAACTACCGATCTAACCATCAGTAAATCTCAACTGCCTTGGCTAAGGTCTTATGATTCTAGCCAACCGGACACAGTGCGATATCGACTCCCAATAACGGGAGAGATGAATCCCTGACAATCACTCACTGCCTCCATGTGGATTAGGACTGTACCCAACCAAAACGTGTTTACATAACTCAGTAAAGCCGTGGTAGAGTAGTGATCAAATCACAGTGGGAACTCACACGAGAGAAATGATGATCTCAGGTCCAAAGACTAATCTGTACTCACGTCACCTAAGAACCGCTATCTGATGTTAGGTATAATACCATCTCGGCAAGTCCGTCCAGTGTACTTACCCCCAATGAGCATCTGTATACAATCTTAGGTGATCACACCAATGGCTGTGGGACCAGCCATCGCCCCTCGTTAGGGTCTAGAAATGTATACACAAGTCTACTCTAGAATATCAATGCCCGGTCTCGATATTCCTTCAACTTGGGATCTTTAAGGATGTGCTTATGGACTACCCAGCTACCACAAGTATGATCACCATCATAACGCTGGTAGTTAAGCAAAATCCTATGGGCTTTATCAACATGTATCCGCCATAAATGATATTGAATATAACATATACACATGTTAAGATAAAGACAAACCATAATAGTATACTACTATATCGAGTCTTTATCAATATGTGTAAACAATATAAAGCAATAAAAGAAAGAAATATACATATTAAGACAAAGACAACTCAAATAATATACTATATACAACTGAGCAAGATTGTCTTGTACATAGATATTACTAGCATCCTATACAATACAACCCTCTAGGACATACATATCTAACTATCTCCCACTTGCACTAAGACCTATAATTGGCATACCGAATAACCAACGTCTGCTCTAGGGCCATGGTGTACTGCATACCTAACCTCTCAAAAAGCCCGCTCAAACTGTGCTTGAGGGAGGGCCTTGGTAAATAGATCCGCCGTGTTGTCTTTTGTATCTACTTTCCGGACCACGATCTCTCGGCGATCTACGATCTCCCTGATCAGGTGATACTATCTCAAGATGTGTCTGGATTTCTGATGGGACCGTAGTTCCTTTGCTAAAGCTATAGCCCCATCGTTATCACAATACAATGGTATTGGATTAACAATACAATGGTATTGGATTAATAATGGAGGTAACCAGATCAAGTTCATTAATGAACTTCTTCATCCAGATCACTTATTTTGCGGCATCGTTGGCAGCAATGTATTCAGCCTCCATCGTCGAGTCTTCGATGGTGTCCTGTTTGGAACTTTTCCAACACACCGCCCTTCCGTTGAGGGTAAACACAAAATCCGAGACAGACCTGCTGTCATTCTTATCATTTTGGAAGCTTGAGTCAGTAAAGAACTCGACCTGAAGGTCTCCATTACCGTATACCAAGAACTTCTCCTTATTCCTTCTCAGGTACTTAAGAATGTTCTTCACAGCAGTCCAATGATTCTCACCCGGGTTTGACTGATACTTGCTCACCATACTAAGCGTGTATGCTACATCTAGTTTGGTACACAACATCACATTATAGATCCTACCGCCGAAGCGTAGGGTATAGTGCTCATGCGAACCTTCTCCTCATCAGTCTTGGGAGACATCTCTTTGGAGAGGGTAATTCCATGCAATATAAATATATTACCGTGCTTAGAATCTTTCATACTAAATCTCTTTCGTATGGTCTCTATGTATCTAGACTGTGAAAGTCCCAACAATTTCTTAGATCTATCTCTTTAGATCTTTATCCTCGGAATGTAGGAGGCATCACCCAAGTCTTTCATAGAGAACTTTTGTGACAAGAACGGCTTGAGAATGTCATTTCCTATCAAGAGAATGTCATCCACGTACAAGTCGAGAAATACAACAGTTCTCCCTACAATCTTCTTGTAGATACATGTCTCATCTTCGTTTTTGATGAAGTCAAATTCCTTGACTGTCACATCAAAACAGATGTTCCAGCTTCGCGATACCTACTTTAATCCATAAATGGATTTAAGCAACTTGCATAACTTCCTGCTGCTCCCACCGTCTACGAATCCCTCCGGCCGATCCATATAAACGCACTTTTCTAAACTTCTATTTAGAAAAGCCATTTTATGTCCATCTGCCAGATATCGTAGTCATGGTAGGCAGCAATGACAAGTAGGATCCGAATGGATTTCAGCATAGTCACTGGAGAAAAGGTTTCGTTATAGTCCACTCCTGGTCTTTGATGAAAACCTTTTGCAACAAGTCTAGCCTTATAGGTTTCTACCTGTCCATCTGCACCAATTTTCTTTTTGAAGATCCACTTGCATCCAACGGGTTTTATCCTAGGAGCAGAAACATCCAAAGTCCAAACTTTGTTGGTGTACATGGACTCCATTTCTGATTGCATAGCGTCAAGCCATTTACAGAGTCCCTACTGTTAATGGCCTGCTCGAAACTAGTAGGATCATCTTCTTCCAAGATGCAATCCTCTCGATCCCCATCTATGAGAAAACCATAATATCTCTTGGGCGGACGAGAAATCCTACTAGATCTGCGGAGTGGCTGAGGTTCATCCGGGATTATTGAATTCTGAGGTTCCACCAAATCTTCATTTTCAGTTTGAGGTTCCTGAATTTTTTCCAGTTCTACCGTGGTCCCACTAATTTCTTTTGCAAGAAATTCCTTCTCTAAAAAGACGGAGTGGCGAGTAACAAACACATTCTATTCCTCGGTGTGGTAGAACAGATATCCATGCGAATGCTTAGGATATCCCACAAACTTACATAGAAATGATCATGCCTGATGTTTGTCCGGATTTTGTATTTTTACATAGGCCGGACAACCCAAATCTTAATACGATTAATACATGATTTATTACTACTCCATATTTCATTTGGAGTCTCAGGCACAGATTTGGATAGAACCTGATTCAATAAGTATGCCGCTGTCTGAAGCGCATGTCCTCAAAATGAAAGATGTTGATCGATACTACTCATTATGGAGCGAACCATTGTCCAATAGGGTACGGCTCCTCCATTTCGATACACCATTGTGCTGTGGTGTGTACGGAGGAGTAAGCTGAGAGAGAATTCCATTTTCTTTCGGGTATTCTAGGAATTCTGTGCTTAAGTATTCCTCTCCTCTATCAGATTTGAGGATCTTGATACTTTTGCCGGTCTGATTCTCTACTTTGTTCTTATATTCTTTGAATTTCTCAAAATCTTCAGATTTGTGTTTAAAAAGAAACATATATTCGAACCTAGAAAGATCGTCAGTGAATGTAATGAAGTACGAGAATCCACCCCTCGCATGTATAGACATCAGACCACATACATCACTGTGTATGAGTCCTAAGAGCTCTGTAGCTCTTTCTCCGTGTCCGGTGAACGGAGTTTTGGTCATTTTTCCTTTGAGACAAGACTGACAAGTTTCATAGGATGAAAATTCAAACGTATTCAGATATCTATTCTTATGCAACTTACTTAGTCTTTTCTCACCGATATGGCCAAGTCTACAATGCCACAAATAGGTTTGGTTTGTGTCTGAACTCTTCCTCTTGCGTGTGTTTTGTATATTGAAGACCGTGTTTTGATTTAGAACATAGATACCATTACAAAGTGTACCTTCTGCAACCAATACCTGATTAAGGTAAATATTCATGATATTTCTATCTAGAACAAAGTTATTTCCATCTTTATCAAGTAAAGAAACTGATATGATGTTGCAAACCATGGAAGGTACATAGTAGCAATTGTTCAAAATCATAGTATTTCCATTTGGAAACACTAGGTGATATTCACCGACGGCTGCAGCATCAACGTGCGCTCCGTTCCCTACTCTGAGGGACATATCACCCGATCCAACCTTTCTACTTTTTCTCAGTCCTTATAATAAATTACATATATGAGATCGTGATCGGATATTTAGTACCCAGAAGGTAGGGTTGCCCGAAAATCAATTTTCAATAACAAATACACCCGAAGAAGATGCATTAGAATGCTTCTCCTTCAATAGGGTCATCTGGAATTTTTTATAGTCCTCTTTCCCTTATCCATACTCGTGACGGTTGCCACAAATTTGAGTTGAGCCGACGTTCCCCATCCCTGTGTAACAACCTGGTTCGGTAAAGTCTAACATTTTATTATCTTGATTAGGGCGTGACATGGTTTCTATCTGGAAAGAGAGAAAAGAAACACTCAGCATACGCTCTTTCAAGATTAGATTGGAGTTGGATATATGTATGTCCTAGAGGCCATTATTTGATAATGGATGTATTTGTGTATATATATATATATATATGTATGTATATATATATGTATATATATATATGTGTATACACACACACACACACACACACACATATATATATGTATATATACATATACATACACACACACACACACAAACACACACACACACACATATATATATATATATATATATATATTCAGAGGACATTCTTGCTCGACATGATAGTATGCTATCTGATTACTCTTTATCTTAACATGTTCACTTGATCATGTTTTTTATTCATTTGCTACATGTTGATAAAGCCCTGAGGATATTTGCTTGACTACTTTGATTATGATGCAGATCATACTAGTGGGACATGTATAGTTTATAAGCATATCCTGAAATGTCCCTAGTTGTAGGTGTATCGAGACAGGGCATCGATATTCCAGAGTAGACTAGCGTATGCGATTCTTGACCCATGAGATGGGCGATGGATGATCCTATATCCATTGGTGTTTGACACCAAGATTGTATACGGGTGCTCAGTAGAGACTGGGTACACTGGACGGACTCACCGAGAACTCCGATATGGTATTATAACTATCGTCGGATAGCAGTTCTCAGGTGACACTGGTACAGGTTAGTCTGTTGACCCGAGGTCGTCATAGAGTCTTGCGTGTTCTCCCACTGTGCTTTGATTTCCACCCTACCACGGCTCTACTGAGTCATGCAAACAGGTGGCTTTTGGGTACAGTCCCGAGACACATGGAGGCAATGAGCGATAGGAGGGGTTTCGCCTCTCTCGGTATTGGGGGTTGATGTTGCGCTGTGCTCGATTGGCTATATCAGCAAGTCTCTGGCCAGGGCTGATGAGATTTATTGATAAGTGTTATCAGTAATTTCTCGATCTGTTATAGGCCGTACATCGGCATGACTTATTGAGTTATTGGGGTCGACGATGCCATCCCTAGACTCGATATGCAGCATATCTGACGAAGAGACCGGACTGTATGGTATGTGTTACCGGTTGGCTCGACAGGAGTTTTGACAGGTTCGCTTGTTTTTCTTCTGCTCGCTCAATACCCGGGTGGCCGTTACGTTTAGCTGACCGGTTGCTGCTTGTGGATGTTTGATATGATCATCACCTACTGCCGGCGTATTTACGAGTCTTAGAGTCCCACAAATGGGTTACCTAGCTCAGGCGAAAAGATGTGGGGTGCATATGGTGATATGCGCGGATGCTTGATTAAATGCGTGTATGTGATACCGCATTGTAATCTGGCGTTTTCTATTGGTCGGGTCGTATGTGATATGACCGGTTTATTAAATCAATTGTTGATTTGATATTGTGACCATTAGATTTCACTTGAAACCTTTTCTATTTGGATGTATGCATGATTCGGTGTATGTGCACATAGTGATGTGTATGCACACATACATGCATACATACTTATCATGGTTGTTGATACATTGGAGATGGGAATGCAAGACTCACATGGTATAAAATATCTATATATTTTTATTATTTAAGAAAAGAAAATGGATTAATTCATGGTTGATATTTATCTACATTTGACCACACTTCATCTAATTATTAACCATGGATTAATTTTCATTTGGCTTCTTAACTCAATGATAAAATATCTAGATATTTGTTTGCCATGGTTGGGTGAGAGAATGAATCTCATATATATTTTCATTTCTTATTTTATTTTGAGAATTATCCAAAATAGAGCTCAAGAATTTCCATCTCCTTCTTCTTCCTTGCTCTCTTGACTTTTCTATAGAGTGAGGAACACAAAAAGAAAGGGTTTTTAAGTGAGCATACAAACCACATCACCATTCTACTTTAGTTTAGCCCACTAGATTAGAGTGTATGCTTCAACTTCATCCTTGATCAAGTGAAGCTAGGAGCTTGAGAAAAGGGGCCCCGAGTGGATCGTCGTGGACAACGAAGGATTCTAGCGAACCGGTTCAAACTCAAGTTGTGCCAAGGAGTCTAGCAAGGAGGTCTACAAAGGTTGTATTTTTATCTACTTAGTGTTAGACACTTGCTATAGTATGTGATATTATCTTGTTACCCTAAACTTCTAGTTTGATCCTAGGTTAGTTTGCTTAGCACCCTAAATTTTTTTATTGTAGCATGTTTGATGCAAGACAAACCCTTGTGTGGTGCTACCCAATAGTGGTATCAGAGCCTAGCTAGAAACTTAGACGATGTTACATTAATTACGAAACTGATACAACTCCAAATTAACAAAACTGAAACCCTAAAATACGCTTCTCTGTCGATTTTAAAACGATCTCGAATTTTTTTTAAACAACTGCAGAAGCTTGTATGTACTGCACTGAGAACAGCAGAGAAAAATGAGGGAATTCTGCCACTAAAAAACCGGCCACATGGCCCAAAATTCCGACCTGGCCGGCCCCCCTTCCCCAGAATTGCCTCGTATTGCTCTGGTGCTCTGGTCTGTAGGTTTTGGGGTTTCAGGTGTTGTTTGTTTAGGCCAAATTATCATGTGATGCTAATTTTTCTTAAGGGCTTATTCGGGGCTTATTCGGAGTGTTTCGTAGTCGTATGTTTTAACATTGTATTGGTAACTTTGATGACATTTAACTGTTCGAACGAATATCACACACTACCTTTTTATTCTCGCCGAAATTTTCCAAGTGTTGGAATTTTCTAAGTTAAAAATATTCGAATAGTTGTGCAAGTATTCCTATGGACCCTCTAGACGAACAAAACTCTAACTCGATTTTATGACCATGGAACCGCGGCTAAACCTTAGGGTTTGCCGTAGTACTGTGGCGCCATAAGTGAGGCAAGGGTTGACCCTTCTACGGCTGGTCCACAAACACTGTGGCACAATTTTTGGGTATTTTAACTTTGCTCAAGTGTTGAGCTCTCTCGGGATAATTTGAGGGTGTTTGTTGATTCGATCGAAGGGTTTAACATCGTCTAGCTGTATATGATACTTATTTCTGCGACCGTAAGTGTAGTATGTGGTGTATCGCCGGTTTCGTTGCTATATGTCAACGACAATTGCGGTACACATACTTGCTTACGTTGATGACATGTGATGTTATGTGTTGCTGTGACATGATGTATAGGATCGTCGTGAATGAATGGCCGGGGGGGTTATGTGAGATGAGAGTTTTCTTTTTCATTCATGTAAAATTCAATGTATGTAATATTCTTTTATTGGGGCACATCCAGGTTGAGGATGATGTCACCTTTGATGTATATTATTTACTTTTTCGCATTAGGATAGACCCAAGGTGGGGAGCACAAGTGACCGGGTTCTAGAGTCCAGTGGGAGGCCACCTCGAGGAGTCGAGACCGGGTCTCCTAACTCTAGAATTGGTCGGGTCACTTGTTGCTCTCGTAGGGGTCTAGGGTGGGGGATTGGCTATTCATCATGACCGTATAACCCGTATTTTTTATAGTTGGCTAAATACAAAATACGGAATTCTTAGTATATCCTATATATTCATTTATGTGCTTCTGCTGTTGATATTCTGTGATGTAATCACTTTATATGATGAGATGAACGGTATTATTATATATATGATATATAATAAGCGTTGCTTATGTTTTACATCCGCGCTAGTCCCGCCCCTCTATGTCGTTAGTTAAGTAACCTAACGGTGCATAACGAGACACTGTGGTGAATGCGAATGGCATAAGAGTATGTTCTATTTTCATTTCTTTTCTGTGATGACTTAAGGACTTAAATGATGGGACTACATTAATATGATTAATGTAAAGGAAAATAAACTTAAAAGATATTGTAGAATCGAATTTGAAACCTACTCGGCTTTTTATGAAAAAGCTATATTTCAAAATTGTGGAGATTAAGCCACTCCTTTTGAAAACAATTTGATTCCACAACGATATCAAGTTCAAAGCGTTAAAGGTTTTCTTAAAAAGCATCTGCTACCCTCCGTCATTTTAGGAAGTAGAGTACTTAGTATTCGTGCTACGTTTGTTGACTATAGTTAAGGCGTAGTGTACGGTAGCTAAGTGATGTCTTCCTACAAAGCATATGATGCAATTACTTGGGACAATTATATGAATTTGTTGACCATAGTTAAGGGTCATTTAACTGAGTCTAATTAATCGAGAAATGACGGGTAGAGCTCTAGTGCTTATGATTTGTTGACCATAGTTAAGGTCATGAGTACTAGGGGTAAAAACCATATCGGGAGTTTCAAGAGTTGAAATTTGCAATGAGATTGCATACCTTCCATATGAAGGTTGGATCCCGATTCCACTGTGAGCAAGAGTTGCTCCCAGGAGAGTTTTGCACTTTACAATTAGCTAACTTATTAGGTGTCTAGAAAGGTGTCTATGGGGTTACGCCTATGGGAAAACGAGGTTTATTTTAATTAGGTCCGTGCGAAAGCACGGGGAACCTCCCTCAAAATACCGACACTGTCCTGGCTGAACGGTTAGCGAAGTTGTAGAATATAATTAATCCTGTAGTTTTCTTTTTAAGGTTTGAAGGAAAATTTGATAAAACCAGTGGAAGACATCGATTAGATAAGATAATAACCAATCTAATCTTTCCAAGAGCTTTCTCTGAGTGTATTATTTTCTCTCTCTTAATGGCAGATACCAATGACAGGACTTAAGCTTCTACTAGAGAAAAATAAACTGAATGGGACCAATTATAAAGACTGACTGAGGAACATTAACATTGCCCTAACTTATGATAAGGAATCATATGTCCTCATAGCCCCGCTCCACCCGTCCCAGTGTAACATTTCAGAAAGTATAAAATATTATTTTTGGAATTTAATATTAAAATAATATATTTCACGAAAACTACCTGATTTGCGAAATTGGGGTTTTCGTAAAATGGTATAAATATATACCGATAATTGTGAAATAATTGGGGATTTAAAATGATTTACTCATTTAAAAATATATTTATTGGATTTGATATTTTTATAATTAATTATATGTAGTTTGAATAAAAATCGATTAGTGCACTACTAATCACGATTAAGCCAAATCCGTGTTTCTGCAGTTTTCCATGGTTAGTGCACCATGTCATGTTACATTTTAGTTACATGTTGTTTTAATTGTGTTTGGTGTTATTTGTGAGAAGGGAAAAGAAAAGAAAAAGAGAAAAGGGTTAAAAAGGCAATTATTGGAGAAAGAAAGTGAGAAATGAGTTGAGAGAGGGTGAGAATAAGAGTGAGAGAGAGAGGGCAGCCATTCATTTTCCTCCCCTTTCATTTTGCTTCATCTTCTTCTTCCTCATCTCCCTCATCCTCTACCCCATGAAATAATCTCAAAATCTTCATTAAAACCCTAAACTCCTTTCATTAAAGATGACCCCTCCTCCTCCTTTGGACCAATCAAAGTTGGATTTTTGTGGCCTTGGGCATCTAGGGTTTTTCTTGAGTTGCCCAAATGAGGTATATCTTCTTCCATTTAGTTTAGTTTGAGTTTTCTTGTATTCTAGTTTAGTTTATAATGTGATTTGGTTAGGGTATGTGATGTTTAGATTTCAAGAGAAGGGTTGGGTGATTTTGTGGACTTGTGAGATTTAGGGGCTGCTACAAGACCTTAGTGTGGGTTGTATGGCCTAGAACAGAGAATATAAACCCGAAATACGAAATTAGAAATCACCTCATGTCGGTTTTGTGAAGTTGTGTTGGCCTACAGGGAATCTGGAGCAACGCGGGAAGTTTCTGAGAAAAACAAATAATACGAGAGACCTAGTTGGACCAATAGGAGACCACCCTGAGAAGACGAACCCCATCAGAGCAGTTTAGGACGAGGTGGCCGGTTTTGGGGGCTATGTGGCCGGCAAAATCTTGGTATTTGGTGTCTAGGTTTGTCCAGTAGCTCACATACTCCATATACAACACCCTATACTTGCTAGTTTTTCTCCAATTGACCTGAACCAAAATCTTGGAGCACATTGGGGTGTTTTTGGTTATGTTTTCCGTATTTTGGAATGCTTGGTTTTGTTGTTTGGATTTGTATTTGGTTGTTGGGCATTTGTATGTCAACAACAAGGGTTGTTTGATTGTTTTGCATGTGTAGGCTATAGGTTCTAACCTATGAGCGTACCGTGTGCCGTATTGGTTTTTCCAGACTTGATGTTAATAGCGATTGCGATTATGTATTATTGTAGGTACCTTCGCATGGATTCCGAGACGAAGGAGAAATGCGTCATCGACTTCGGCAAGCAAGGATCAAGGTGAGTAGATCTATATTTACTGGGGAAGTTGGGTGGATGGCGTATAGCACCCTCACAAATTTTAATGGAAACCGATTTTTAGGATATGGTTAATAAAACCTATTCTAGGAACCTATGGATGTGATCAAAGGTTTTGTGTGATATGATATGAAAGAAATGATGTCTCGGATTGATACTTATATAAGGATATGATAAGTAAACGCGAATCACGATATATAGATAGGTAGTTGTTCACATCATAATATTGCAATTCATATGCCCCATTTTTATGCAATTTATAAGTAAACAGGTGATTTTTACGATCGTTTGTTACATGATACAGGATACAGACTTTTGAAGCAAATACAGTGAAAAAGACAAAGATGATACAGGAAATGGACTTTTGACCAACCAGCACACGGATCCTACTCAAGCCGAGACGAACGTCAAGAGAAACGGTCAAAAAGATCCTTACAAGGTTCACTGAGAATCTGGAGAATACTAGAAAGCCCAACAGAGAAAAGAACAGTGAAAACAGAGAGCCCAAGAGAAGATCAACCAAGCACAGAAAGATGGTGGGCCCAGCCCACCAAATGGCCGCGGATCCGCGGCCAAAGGCATGTATTTGCCGCGGAACCGCGGCCATATGATACCCGTGTCGGCACCGACTTCTTGTGTCGGTGTGTCGTTTCATGTGTTGGGATTTTTAGGGGGTAAATCAGTAAATTCATGTCTACGAGAGTCTGTAACCCTAGCTTCACTAGTTACTTATAAATTGTAATCTAGATCTAAAAAATTGTATTCCTCTTTATATTCAATAAAAGTGAGATTTGTTGGAGAAATCAAGAGCATCATCTTCTTCGCGTAAGTCTCTAATTTTATTTAATTTCTGCATTAGTATAATTGTTCTACTTGCCCTAGTAATCATTTAATTGCTAGTTAGCTAATTTTTAATCTGTCGTGAGGTAACTATTTAAAACATAAAACATAAAAATGATTCTTACTCATAATTCCCTAATGTGCGAGTAAAATTCTCGCTCGTTAGGGTTAGGAACAAGGGAGTGAGTGAGAGACGGATGTCTCTCACCTCCTTCAATGTCAACTTATTTTTAAACGAAACCTTCATGCACACATATACGATCCGCCCCCTACGGCACCCTACCTACAAGGTAACGGTGTTCCGTAGTATAAAAGGCCGGACTTATATGACGTCCATGAAGATCACATCAATGAATAAGAAAAGACGGACAAGGATCTAGAGGAAGAAACTTTGTTTCTTCCCGATCATCCTAATCCCTTTTCCTATTGATTGTTGTGATTTTCCTAAAAGCTTAAATCACGGCATTGAAAGAGGTGAACACATTGATCTCAACACACCTACCTTCGACCTAACCCTAATGAGTTCTTTCTCATCACATAAATTCGTCTTAAACTCAATCGATAAAAAACCAACAACGATTTTAATCAACTCGTTATAACACAAAATCAGAAACTAACACATCCCTGCGGATCGACCCGTATTCACCGGCTAGCTTCATGCGACGCCGTTTCTGATTACGGTAAACTACAAATTTTTTGGATTAATCAAATGGCGCCGTTGCCGGGGATGGCGTAATTTTCTCTTTTTGTATGATTTCGGGTTGATATAAACTTTGAAAAATTATAAAAAATCAGAAAATACAAAATACAAAAATATTCTTTTCATTATCTTTATCTGTTTGAAGGGTTTCCCGTTTGAATCTTGCAGGAACGACAAGGAATTTTGGATCTGGAGTTTTACAGAAGGTGAAAACAGAAAAGAGAACATAAAAATAGAGAGGAGTTAACAGCCCAGAGCAGCAGAAATTTTTACAGAGCCCGATCCCTTCATCATACCGCGGAACCGCGGCCAAGGAGCACCCAAGACCGCGGAAACGCGGCCATCTGTTGGACTCACTGCTTGAATTTTTCTAGGGATAGTTATCTCTTTCTCTCCCCTCTGAAACCTCCATATCTCCACTGTAAACTTTTCTGCAGGGTTCTTTGCGTAAAAAAGTCTTTCTCCCCCCTTCTAAATAACAGATTTCTGCAGGTTTCTTTGCGCCGCGCTAAAAAAAATTGATTGCAAGTGAATTGTTGTTTTGCATATTTTAATCGGACTTAAGGGGCTATTTGACCAAATTCAGATTGGGTGGGGATTTCATCACCCTTCCCAGGACCCCAGAAAACACCTAAAGCATTTTGCATCGACCACCTTTAATTAAAAAAGATTAGACTCAGACCTAAGGACAGCGAGCTCAATAGGAAAAGGACTAGGGTAGGCATCGGCCGTTTATCCTAACCGACATTGCGGTGTCTAGGCTAGTGGTTATTAATTAGGCCCACTGTAGTGGTGGTTCCTTCCCACTTACCTGGCCGTATTTGTCTGTGAAGAGGCGGTTTGAGGTCTATTTCTAGCCCTAGTTAGGAGCTGTCTAGTAGACCTAGGCGACCCTAGATCTAGGCCTGATTGTGCATGTGTTGTTGATACAGTTGTGTCACGAGTCCGTTTTCAAAAACCTCCTTGCAAAACTCACACACAAATAAAAAAATATTAAAAAAAAAAAAAACAAATAAAACTTTTCAAAAACTTGCAACTTGTCGCAAAAAGAAAAACCTAAAAATTCACCACACCACTTTCCCTCGCTGACGTTATCTTACCCCCACATTCTGTTTTTCTTTTTTTTCTGACTGCACTATCCCTTTTAGTGTATGTCAGTTTGGACTAGGGATACAGACGCCCGATTAGTCCGCGTTTCGTTGGTACCGACCAGCGAACCCTTCGACACCGAAGTCGAAAATCCGTCCACTTTCTTACCCTCACCTTCAACTTCTTTAACCGAAGGTATGTCGGGTTTCAACCCTAATAATACCTTGCCAACGGGAATGATTCCACCTCCACCAGGTGCGAATAACCCGAACCAGCCGCCTGTTGAAGCGCCCGCACGAGTTGCGCTCCAGGACCTCTTTTACCCCATCCGCACGTCTTTGCCCACCTGTCTTTCACCCCCACCAGCAAATGGGGACAATTTTGAGATTAAACCACATTTCATCAATATGCTGCCGAAATTTCACGGTTTGGAAACTGAAGACGCTTATATCTTTATTAATAAATTCCAAAATGTGTGCGCTATGATGAAAACGACCCAATTGAGTGATGACGCTATAAGGCTAAGGGTCATTCCTTTCACCTTATGTGACCTAGCCGAGAAGTGGCTATATAGCACCGCGTCACATTCCATAAGAAATTGGGACGAGTTTGTGAAGGTTTTTCTGAAAAAGTTCTATCCTCACCATAAAACTGCCAGAATTCGAAATGAAATAATTCAATTTTCACAACTTCCTTCCGAACCATTCTGGAAGTGCTTCGAGAGATTTAAGGACCTACTAGTTCAATGCCCTCACCATGGGATAGAAAGTTGGCAACTTTGCCAAACATTATACGAGGGATTGAACTCAGCAACGAAGCAGTTGCTAGAAACCATCTGTCAAGGTCATTTTCTCTCTAAGTCTAATGATGAGGCGTGGCAGTTTCTCGAGGATCTTAGTGAGCAGACAATACAGTGGGAGAGCACCAAGACCACATCAGCTTCTAGTGGTCAATCTAGGGCAAGCATACATCAAATAGAGATGTCGATTGCTATGAAGGCCGAGATGGCCGCTCTGACGAAAAAGCTAGAAGCGATCGAGAACAAAATCTCGTCGTCTTCTCCTGCCCCTGCTATGCCCCCACGAACTGTCTGTGCTTGTTGTGCGGATCCATCGCACTTAACTGAAGAGTGTCCTTATAATGCATCCACTCAAGGACAGGATCAAGTCAATGCTGCATTTCAGCAACGACAAAGGAACGATCCGTACTCTTCGACGTATAATCCGGGGTGGAGGAGTCACCCAAATTTCGCTTAGAACCAAAATCAACAATTCCAAGGAAATAATAATAATTTTCAAAGACCTCATCCTCCACAACAACAACAAGCACCCTCGCAAACTCAATATCAACCGCAACAATTTCAACAACAACCTTACCCTAATCAGGTGAACAATTTTGTGCCGAACAATGCTTACCAGCCAAACAATTATGTTCAACCTAATAATGATAAGGTTAGCTCGCTCGAGAGAAGTCTAGATGCATTCCTTTAGCAATCTACACAGTCTACAGCAAGACTTGAGACTTCTATTCAATCTTTAGTGCAAAATAGTGCCTCCCACGATCAGAGTATCAAATCTATTGAGGCACAAATTGCACAACTTAATGCAGCTTTGAGCGAGCGCGAAAAAGGAAAACTCCCGTCTCAACCGTTGCCCAACCCCGGTCACGCACATGCTGCACACAATCAGCAAAATCATAATGTGAATGCGGTGACCACGTTGAGATCGGGAAAAGTGTTGCGGAACAATGTGGGCATTAACAATGACACCCCTGCCGGTGGGTCTTCTTCTTCTTCTTCTTCATCTTCACCATCTTCTTCTTTAGAGCCTATTCTCCATCCTTCACATGGCTCTACCTCTTCTAGCTTGAACGGACCTAATTCTCACGACACGAACACATCTACACGAGGTACCGTCCCAACTCGACAATCTGATCCACAAAAGTTGGACTCAACCACTTTTAAAAATGTTCCTTTTCCTAATAAGTTGAGATCCAATAAGCCAACTCCTCAAATGGAGAAGATTGTCGAGTTGTTTAAACAGGTTAGCATAAACATCCCTCTCTTGGATGCAGTTCAGCAAGTTCCTTCATATGCCAAAATTTTAAAGGACTTGTGCACCAAAAATAGGAAATCGCAAGTGCCAAAGAAAGTTTTTGTGGCTAGTGCTATTAGCGATGCTCTTGTAAATTCCCTTCTCCCAAAACAAAAGGACCCCGGGTGTCCTACCATTTCGATAACAATTGGGGACAAGAACATCAATAGAGCACTATTAGATCTTGGTGCGAGCGTCAATTTGCTACCCTATTCTGTGTACGAGCAATTGGGCGTTGGAGAGCTTAAGCCCACTCACTGTACTCTCCAAATGGCTGACCGGTCGATCACCCATCCTAGGGGAGAGCTGGAGGATGTGTTAATAAGAGTAGGGGATTTCATTTTCCCCGTAGACTTTATAGTGATGGATACACAACCTGTTGCGAACCCCCGGAACCAAATTCCGGTTATATTAGGTCGACCATTTTTGGCTACTTCCAACGCAGTGATCAATTGTCATAACGGTTCAATGAACTTATCTTTCGGCAATATGACAATTGAGCTCAATATTTTCAAGTTGGGAAGTCAGCCTGCTGAGCCCAATGCTAGCGTACTAGACGTTTGCTCGATCAATGAGATCGCGGAGGAGGACTGTGAGTTCGAGAATTTTTTATTCGACCACAGCAATGTTAACGCCACTAGTGCGTTCCTCCTAGAATCCGACTCAGTTTTCGCGGCGGATAACGATTTTGAATGTTTTACATTCGTCGACGACTTCGAAGACTCATCACCTGATTTGGAGTCTTTTGCTTTTGCGGATGAGTTAGTAGACCCATCCGACACTATTGCGTACACTCAGTTCGAACCATTGATGGAATCATTCGAGTTTGAAACAACTACCCCATTGTTACCATCTATTGTTTCACCCCCTAAACTCGAATTAAAGCTTTTGCCGACACACCTAAAATATGCATATCTAGGTGATAATGAGACCTTACCTGTCATTATATCAACTTCTCTAGCTCTTGAGCAAGAGAAGGCTCTCTTGGCGGTCTTACTTAATAATCGGCAAGCTTTCGGCTGGTCTATGGCGGACATTAAGGGGATTAGTCCCCTCATAGTCGAACATCATATACACTTAATGGATGATGCCAGGCCAGCACGAGATCCACAAAGGCGCCTCAACCCCATCATGAAAGAGGCGGTTAAGAAGGAAATTGTCAAATGTCTGGATAGCGGTATCATTTACCCTATCTCGGATAGCCAATGGGTTAGCCCAATCCACGTCGTGCCCAAGAAATCGGGCATTACGGTCATTGCAAACGAGGCAAATGAGTTGATTCCCACTCGCACCCAAACTGGGTGGCGAGTCTGCATAGACTATAGGAAACTCAATGCCGCTACAAGGAAAGACCACTTTCCTTTACCTTTCATTGACCAAATGCTCGAGCGATTGGCAGGGCACGAATTCTATTGCTTTCTCGATGGCTATTCCGGTTACAATCAAGTCCCCATCGCCAAAGAGGACCAAGACAAGACAACATTTACTTGTCCCTTTGGCACCTTTGCTTATCGTCGCATGCCCTTCGGGGTATGCAACGCGCCCGCTACATTTCAGCGGTGTATGGGGATCTTTTCAGACATGGTCGAAAAGTTCTTGGAGATTTTTATGGACGATTTCTCCATCTTTGGCGACTCCTTCGACGAGTGTTTACGCCATCTTGACGCTGTTCTTACCCGCTGCAGGGATAAGAACCTAACATTAAATTGGGAGAAGTGCCATTTCATGGTACGAGAGGGTATTGTTTTAGGACATGTCATCTCGCAAAACGGCATCGAGGTATACAGGGCTAAAATCGAAGTTATTTCTAACCTACCTCCCCCAAAATGCGTCAAAGATATTAGAGCCTTCCTTGGCCACGCCGGTTTCTACAGACGATTTATCAAGGACTTTAGCAAGATTGCTAGACCCTTGACCCTCTTACTGGCCAAGGACACGACCTTCGCTTTTGACTCCACATGCACTGAAGCATTTGAGTCTTTAAAACATTCACTCATCACTGCACCCATCCTCTCATCTCCCGACTGGACGCACCCTTTTGAAATCATGTGCGACGCATCAGACTTTGCAATTGGCGCTGTTCTTGGACAGCACATTAATAAGATGCCGCACGTGATTTATTATGCTAGCCGAACACTAAATGAGGCCCAACTTAATTACACAACAACAGAGAAAGAATTTTTAGCTGTTGTGTTTGCACTCGAGAAATTTCGGCCTTATTTAATCGGCTCTCCAGTCGTTGTTTATACTGATCATTCGGCTCTTCGCCCCCTCTTTGCGAAGAAGGATGCTAAGTCTATGTTAATACGTTGGATCCTTTTATTGCAAGAATTTGACCTTGTCATTAAGGACAAAAAGGGATGTGAAAACGTAGTAGCTGATCACCTATCACGACTTCCTTCTTCGCCCACGCTCGATCTTCCAATCTCTGACGTTTTTCCCGACGAGCAGCTCTTGACCGTTTCTTGCGAACCGTGGTTCGCCGATATTGTAAATTATTTAGCCACCGGCCTGATTCCTAATGATTGGTCGAAACAGGATAAGCTTCGATTTTTGTCCCAAGTAAAGCATTTTTACTGGGATGAACCCTATCTTTTCAAATACTGTTCCGACCAAATCATTCGTCGGTGTGTGCCCGAGAGTGAGGTCAAGAGCGTGCTGTCTTTCTGCCACGATCAAGCATGTGGCGGGCACTTTGGCCCAAAGAAGACAGCCGAAAAGGTTTTGCAGTGTGGTTTCTATTGGCCACGACTCTTCAAGGATGCATTTGAATATTGCAAAACTTGCTCCCGGTGCCAACATTTGGGCCGGATTTCGCGGAGAAACGAAATGCCACTCCAACCCATTTTGGTAGTGGACATTTTTGATGTTTGGGGTATAGATTTTATGGGACCATTTCCTAACTCTTTTGAAAATGTGTATATTCTGTTGGCGGTTGACTACGTTTCTAAGTGGGTCGAGGCTGTGCCCAGTCGAACGAACGATAATAAAGTTGTCGTTCGATTCCTTAAAGAACACATATTTTCTCGATTCGGGCACCCTCGTATGATTATAAGTGATAATGGTTCTCATTTCTGCAATAGGACTTTTGAGTCCTTGATGCGTAAATATTCTATCACCCACAAATTGTCAACGCCATATCACCCCCAAACATGTGGGCAAGCCGAGGTTTCAAATCGGCAAATAAAGCAAATTTTGGAGAAAACGGTTTCTAAAAACCATAAGGATTGGTCGCTTAAATTGATAGATGCACTATGGGCTTTCCGTACTTCATATAAGACCGATCTGGGTATGTCTCCATACCGGCTTGTGTACGGGAAGGCTTGCCACCTCCCAGTGGAGATCGAGCACAAAGCTTTCTGGGCTATCAAAGAGCTAAATTTGTCTTTAGGAGATGCGGGCAGCAACAGAAAGCTGCAACTGAATGAGTTGGAGGAGCTAAGGGATGAGGCATATGACAATACCATAACTACTAAAAACCGAGCCAAGGTGTTCCACGATAAACACCTTTTACCAAAAACTTTTGAACCTGGTCAACAGGTTCTACTTTATGACACTCGGTTACACTTGCATCCTGGTAAGCTCAGGTCAAGATGGAGAGGACCTTTTGTAGTCCGCACCGTTTATCCGCACGGTGCGGTTGATCTTGAGAACCCTGAAGACGGTACCTTATTTAAGGTAAATGGGCATCGACTAAAACCGTTCTTCACTGCGGATCCTTCGGAGGAGCTCCTGTTTTTGCAGGAGCCGCTTTACACTGATTGATCTTCCTCCGCTTTCACCCCCAAACTTTGTTTCCCTGTGACACTATTTCAGATAAGTTTGGGGGTGTGTATATCATTTGTATGTACATTTCCAAAATACCATAAAAATAAGATAATATAAAAAAATAAAAAAAAATAATATTTTTTGGACTTAATTGCAAATTTGCAGATTAATAGCTGCATTTACAAATAAAACCCTCACCTTAGAGGGTGTTTTTTGTAAACCACCCCTTTCCCCCTATATAATGGAACCCGAGCCCTCCTGCCCTCATACCCTAAATATTTCATCTTCAGCAAACCCTAGCCGCCACCTCCTGTCCCCTCTAGAAAAATTTCGCAGAGCTGCCACCAGAGTGCCGCGCAACCGCCGCATCCGCCGCCTCCCGCCGCTGATCCGCCGCCGTCTCGACTCTTCTCCCCCTGAAATTTTCAGGGGAGGTACATATTCTTGTTTTCTCTCTGTTATTACATATACTTCACTGTAGAAATTTAAAATGGCCCACAAAATGCAGTACGAGAGAGATTTCTCACCGGTGTTCGCACACGAGATCTATGGATCATACTTCCCACACGAAATCGCACAGAGGGGATGGAATTTCCTCCTCTATAACCATGGATCTGCATTTGCTGTCCCTAGCTTAGTTACCAAATTTTATGAGTCAATGGAAGAGAATAGCCTAGACAACTTAGGCTATATTAAACTGAATTGGGAAAATAATGAAATTCGCATTAATAGGGATATGATACACGAGGTTACACTAATACCACATGTACCGGCACACGAACAACCCCTTCGCTTTGAAGATTATATTCCTTTAATGGGTAATGACTGTGCGCGAGAACCGCGCAAGGGGATCCAAGCACGGACCCTCTTCGCAAATGTTTTAACTGTGTGCCGGTGGGCACAAAACAATATTTTTGGAAGTTCTCACAACACAACCTTTTTCACCCCTTCCTTACATGTCGTTCATACTTTAATGACGAAAAACCCTAGATTCGACATGTGCACAGTTTTGCTATACTCCATAGGTTCGGGTAAACGAGGTAGTGTCTATCCATGTCCCATGCTCGTGACCCAACTCTGCCATTATTTCCTCCCGGCCGAGGAATTTGACTCTTATTTGATAGATGGTACCGTAGTTCAACCACTTTTAGAGGGCGTCTCGTCGTCTTACTCTAGACTGACGGATATTTGGACACGGACAGAACCGGGAGAAAACATACCTGCACACCCCCCCAACTCGAGCTCGACTTCGAGCGGGGAAGAGCTAACTCCCCAAGAACATGCGCGATTAATGAGAAGAACAGTGAGGAGATTAGACTCTTTGCGGGATGAGTTTAGGACATCGGCACGAGAGCACGACCGTCGGTTGACGAAAATTGAGCGGGGGATCCAGACACTTCTGGCTAGGGGGGAGAGATCACGTTCACGCTCACGAGCGCGACGTGGGGCCGGGCAGTGAGGGCACTGCTTTGCTCAAGTTTGGGGGAGAGGGTAGTGTATATAGTTATCTTTTGCATAGCATATTGTATATATTTTTTTCCTTTTTGCATATTTAAGTTCTGCATTGCATTTTTATAAAAATCATAAAAATTTGAAAATTTTGAAAACATAAAAAAAAAGTTTAGAAAACAGAAAAACCCATAAAAATTGGAAAAAATTCAAAAATTATAAAAATTAATGTATTCAATTCTGGTTAATTGACTTGAGTTTGATAAATAGGTTAACTAGCTAGGAAAAACAAAATCTTAGACTTAGAAAATTAAAAACCCTAAAAATAACCTTCCTTAAAATTTAACTGTGGAAAGCATATGTCTTTGTAGGTTATTTAGAAATAGGCAAATTTTGGGTTCAGTTCTTGGGCTAAGTCGAAACGAAGGAAAAGTATTAAAACTCTTATTAGAGTATAAGTTTGAAAAATAGTTCCTAACATAAGTCTAGATTCTGAAAATGTATACCCTACAAATTGCACAAACACGCACCTTGAAACTTGGATTAGTAGAAGAGACCTTGAAATACTCTTGTCTAACGTCCTTAGCACAATGAAAAAGAAAAAAAGAGTGGATAAAGAAAAAAATGGACACTGGTTTTTGTGATTACTTAAGGCTAAAAAAAAAAATTAGAAAAATATTTAGCGAAGATGCTACTGCTAAAAGCCTTGGGTGTTGCAAAACTAGGAAGTACGCCTTAAAGTGCTAACGCATCTGGTAATCGGTTGTTGGTACCTCAAGAAGTATTAACAGTCGCATGAAGGATGTGAAAGAGAAGTCTCACAAGTGCTTTGGACAATGGGCTGGAGTACGATTGCTTGATTTGAATTTCCAAGTGTAGGGGTGATATTTACACACATGTGGGGATATGTGATTAGAGTTTAGATAAGAGAAAGGAATGAAGAATAGAACTTGTGTCTTTAATAGAGTTGATAGAAATTCCTAAGTGGAGATGGAACTCTAGAAGGAAAACTTAAGAAATGCCGAAAGCTAGGTAATTCTACAGGATATGTGTAATCTTAAGTTAAATAATGAGCAAGCGTGAAGAATATGGGTGGATAATTTGCGGGTCAACGATAATAGATTTCCTTGTTAGAAAACCTAAATGGAGAACAAAAGTCGAGAAACCAAGTTGATAGGATTTTGTGGGTAGTATCCGCTGAAAACCCTCAGGAGACAACACTCCTCCTACTAGGGACACCTAGAGGTTTAACGGCTTGTTGCACGTGCTCAGTGCAATCGCGTTTCCCTGCGAAAATGTGGGTAGGTTAGAATAAACTAATAAATTTGCTCGAGGACGAGCAAAAGGTAAGTTTGGGGGTATTTGTTCACATCATAATATTGCAATTCATACGCCCCATTTTTGTGCAATTTATAAGTAAACAGGTGCTTTTTACGATCGTTTGTTACATGATACAGGATACAGACTTTTGAAGCAAATACAGTGAAAAAGACAAAGATGATACAGGAAATGGACTTTTGACCAACCAGCACACGGATCCTACTCAAGCCGAGACGAACGTCAAGAGAAACGGTCAAAAAGATCCTTACAAGGTTCACTGAGAATCTGGAGAATACTAGAAAGCCCAACAGAGAAAAGAACAGTGAAAACAGAGAGCCCAAGAGAAGATCAACCAAGCACAGAAAGATGGTGGGCCCAGCCCACCAAATGGCCGCGGATCCGCGGCCAAAGGCATGTATTTGCCGCGGAACCGCGGCCATATGATACCCGTGTCGGCACCGACTTCTTGTGTCGGTGTGTCGTTTCATGTGTTGGGATTTTTAGGGGGTAAATCAGTAAATTCATGTCTACGAGAGTCTGTAACCCTAGCTTCACTAGTTACTTATAAATTTTAATCTAGATCTAAAAAATTGTATGCCTCTTTATATTCAATAAAAGTGAGATTTGTTGGAGAAATCAAGAGCATCATCTTCTTCGCGTAAGTCTTTAATTTTATTTAATTTCTGCATTAGTATAATTGTTCTACTTGCCCTAGTAATCATTTAATTGCTAGTTAGCTAATTTTTAATCTGTCGTGAGGTAACTATTTAAAATATAAAACATAAAAATGATTCTTACTCATAATTCCCTAATGTGCGAGTAAAATTCTCGCTCGTTAGGGTTAGGAACAAGGGAGTGAGTGAGAGACGGATGTCTCTCACCTCCTTCAATGTCAACTTATTTTTAAACGAAACCTTCATGCACACATATACGATCCGCCCCCTACGGCACCCTACCTACAAGGTAACGGTGTTCCGTAGTATAAAAGGCCGGACTTATATGACGTCCATGAAGATCACATCAATGAATAAGAAAAGACGGACAAGGATCTAGAGGAAGAAACTTTGTTTCTTCCCGATCATCCTAATCCCTTTTCCTATTGATTGTTGTGATTTTCCTAAAAGCTTAAATTACGGCATTGAAAGAGGTGAACACATTGATCTCAACACACCTACCTTCGACCTAACCCTAATGAGTTCTTTCTCATCACATAAATTCGTCTTAAACTCAATCGATAAAAAACCAACAACGATTTTAATCAACTCGTTATAACACAAAATCAGAAACTAACACATCCCTGCGGATCGACCCGTATTCACCGGCTAGCTTCATGCGACGCCGTTTCTGATTACGGTAAACTACAAATTTTTTGGATTAATCAGTAGTGCACGAGAGCAAGTATGAGATTTAGAATAGCATGACATGAGATTTATAAGATATGATATATATATATATATGTATGTAAATGACTTGATGTGGGATATAAATGTGATGAAAGGAATATACGATGTGATACGATGATTTGATTGATATATCGGTATATGGATGCGAGTCGATATGAGAGGATTGATACCTTTGCCGATCCCTGATATGAGATTGTTATGGATGCGACCTGGGATATATGTATATGGATATATATAATGTTATGCATCATGAGTGATATGCCGTACGAGACGTTAGGTCCTTACCCTCGGTGTCATATATGTTGATAGGATCCCTAATGGTTTAATGACGCCGTACGTGATGAGTTTTATGATGATTGATCCATACCCTTGACTAGAGGATGCCGTACGATGGATTATACCGTACGTGATGTTGTAAGGCTGGATGCCGATTGATAGATTCACCGACTCGGTCATGTTAGATACATATACCTTATAGCATTTAGCTGACGATTTACCTTATCCTACTTTCATGTCATTCTCCTTGCATTACATATACCTGTGCTAGTACACCTACACTATTATCGATGATGCGTATGTTGCACTTACACAAATTGTCCGGCTCACACACTTCATCATCGATAATTACTATGTCATTCACATAGTAGAATTGTTGCATCATGATATTATATTGCTATGCTCACATTATGATGATATGCCCATGCTCACATCACTGTTCCATGTTGCATGATATACGGATATGCTTACATTCTATTATATGTCGCATACATCATGCTTTATGATTATACGCATTGAGATATGCTGTTTTCATGAGAAATCTGGATTTGCGAAACGTGGTTATTTCAAAAGAAAGTATGTATTGTTTTAAAAACCCGGTTTCTCTTGATATGATATTTCAGTGCGTCCACCATGCGTTTTCTCGGTTCTGAGACGTGTGATATGTGAAACCCGATTCGAGGAGTTGGATGATCCGTTTGCGGGTTCATGGTGGACCCGGTATGGTACCCCGGGGCAAGAAAGGTATGTCGATGGATTAGCCGATGAGCCTGGCAGAGGGAACACTACCTACCGGTGATTGGTTGGACCTGGCGGTTATCTGGAGGATACCGACCGGAGTTGAGAGATGGATATTGGGCCGACCTGTTCTGCCGGAGCCCGAGGGCCGATCCCGTAGACGGAGCCGTGAGCCGATCCGGATTGACGAAGCCCGAGATATATGAGGATTTACGTGTCGATGTTGGACACGAGTTTCATGATGTTTCGAGTGTCGATGCTGGACACTCAGGTTCTATGATTTTGATGTGTCGCGAGGGACACACGTTGATTTATATCCTCAGACTTTCATGCATATGCTTTTATGATATTTATATGCATGATGTTGTTGTGTCATTGGATGACACGTGGATAAGATCCACATGCATACATGCATTGATTATTTGGTTGGATGATATCTACATGCTTATAGGCATTGATTATATTGTTGGCATAGATGCAGACACGGTCACCCTAAATATCATAGTATTATCTTTATGATATAGTTGACTAGGAATCGTTGTTTATTCGATTTCTACCTGTTGATGTTTTCTACTCATGAGTTGGCAACTCACCCCCGTTGTGCCACAATTCTTGCAGGTTGACCGTATGGATCGGTAGTGGTATCGTTGGCACTCTGCTTGCATTCGGGTGATTTACTTTGGTAGGTGGTACATGTTGGATCGTACCCCTCTTGTATTTATTATTCCTGTTGTATTTAGTTAACTCCATCAAATCAGAAACTAGTATTTATATAAGTAGTATAACTTAGCAAGACTTAGCAAAACTTGTAGTTGCGAGACTTGAGTGATGGGTTATATGTTCACTTCGTTGGTTGATGTCTTGCTTTATTCTTTATCCTTTATGTGGATCTTCACCGTTGGGCGCCGTATACTTATTATACTGTCTTGCGTGGTTGTGACTCTGCCGATTGGCGAAGAGCTAGCTCCCGCTTTGGGATGCCTTTATCATATTTATGTAAATGTGGTTTTGGATCAAAATATGCAAAGGAGGCGCTGCCCAAATTTTTAAAAGACGAAACATATTTTTCAACTAACAAATTCCACTTGCATTTTTCATGTTCCACTATTTATGTATTTATAAAACGTTTGATTTCACCATACCTTATTTCAAAACTTCACCTCTTTATTTTATTTAAAAAGGGTTTAGATTTCTGGGCTTCGGCTTACTTGAATTACGTTACGCTTGTAGACGTGGCGTGATTTAAGTGTCGGTCATGAGCTAATATTTTCGGGTCGTGACAAAGTTTGTATCAGAGCGCTAGATTTAACCTTGGTTCGAGTCTAGGTTTGACTATGTGGAGTCTAGGGCGTAATTTATTTTGGAACCTAGGCTTGACCTTACGGAACTTAGACTTGAACATGTGGGTATTAGACCCGAACTTTCGTTTCTTAGGTTGACGCTGATTGATGGAGTAAGTAGCTTGAGTAGAGTGACATACCGTACGTATGTTCCTCGGCATATTTACGATACGATACTCCACTTAAGAAACCATAGGATGTACATATTTTGAGATCTGTGATTCTCTTCGTTCTCTTGATCATACATCCATTTGAGATCCTTGATTCTATTTGTTTCCATGATCGTACTCTCATTAATTCCATTCCTCCTTATGATCATGTATCCATTTTAGGATATGTTGTTTCCTTTCATATCTTTGATCTACCTTCATCGATACTTGATTGAGGTTCCTGTCACCATGGTTTCAGCACAGATTGAGCTGCTGCTTGTGATGCGGTCAGGGCGAGCACGTCATGGATGAGGACTGACCATCGTGTTTTCTGGTGACATGGGAAAGTCTTGAGTTAGTGTTGGTGTTGTGACCTGATTTAGTGATTCTTCGTGTGCCGTGTTTTGAAATTGTATATAAAGATCACAATCAAAGAATTTTTGTTAACCGCAATCAATAACGGGGTCGTATGTAGCGCGTTAGTGACTATGGATCGTCCTCAGGGAAAATGTGATCCGTTCGAAATTGATTTAGATGAATTGAAAATTAAAGAGAAAAGAAAAGACAATTCGATTCAAGATTTAAAAGTGAATTTCAAGAATTATCAAAATCTAGATCTAATATCAAGAATACTCAAAATCAAGAATCAAGAATCATCCAATTGAGTTAGTTATCAAGATTTGTAATGAGGCTCGTAGGAATCGATCGAATCGATAGTGAGGATGAAGACTTGTGATTACGTATTCTTATCCTTTGATGATTTGTTGCCAGATCGATGACGATCAACGAGAATTAGGGATCTCTTGTGGAAACTAGGGTTTCATCATCTATCCCTTGTCCTTTCGTTGATTTTCATTCACATTCTAGCCTCTAGGAATTTCAAACATCGATCGTTGATCACTAATTAAGAGCGAAAACATTCAAGAAAGTTTCTCGCTCGAAACTAGGTCGTCGATGATTCAATTTACTAGAGTTTACAAAACTCATAGAACTTAAGAATCGTACAAGAATCTAATCATCATCAACTATCAATTTTCTCGATTCCTCCACGAGCGGAGTTTTTACTCAAGCATCATATCAAAGAAAAAAATCAAGAATTAAGATCGCATCATAAAGCAAGAATGTAAAGAAAGCAAGATAAAGAAATTTCACCTTTTATTATTCATCAATTCCGTTACAATTCACTCAAGAACTACAAGAATAGAAGAAAGAACTCGATTGTCGAATTAGCTTCGCATCGTCTCCGTGAGTCGTGGATCGTCTTGGATCACTTGCTCGGTTCAAGATCGGCGTCGCTTCTAAAAGGTTGAAGGCTTCTTGCTTGAATTGTACTCGGAGATCTTGAATTGGCTTTTGGATTTGGATTAGGGGTAGGGTGCACAAGTTATGTCACTCAACTTGTGTTTGGAATTTTGGCTCAATTTTCAACAACCTTAGAATGAAGCCTTGGGGTTCTTTTTATAGCCTCTCCTTTAGCTTCCCCTAGAAGCTTGATTAGGATTAGCTTCCTTTAGAAGCTAAGCTAGGTTTAGCTTCACTTGCAAGCTTGGTTGTTGGGAAGAAGCTTCTAGGTTGAGTTAGTTATGTAGCTTGCTTGAGAAGCTTGGAGGTGTTTAGCTTGTACAAGAAGCTTTGCTGTTCGGACAGAAGCTTCTGGAGTTCTCTGGAGTTTGCAGTGGCTGGAATGAGTGTGGGCCTTGAAAGAAGAAGCCTGAAGCAAAGAAATGCTGACGTCACCATCACGTGGCCGCGGATCCGCCACGGGAAGGCTGCTCTGGCCGCGGATCCGCGGCCCTTTGGTGGTCCCTTTGCATGAAAATTCTTGTACAGCTTTGTGCCGGCCTCGTAGGACTTTTCTGATGTATGAAATCTCATATTTCATTCTATATCACTGCCAGATCACAAGTCTTGGATTTGGCATATTTTTATCAGCACTTTTAACCATTTCGGCTCTTTTCCTGGAATTTACAGCACAGATTCTCGAGACAAGTGTTGCGCTACACAAAGATAATGCATGCAATGATAAACACTCAATTTCCTTCAAAAATGCCGGTTATATATATAATACAAGTTATTTGGTATTTTACAGTCAATTTGCTAATATGTGCTATATTCATTCTGAACACCTTTAGATATGTGCAAATGGTAGGGAAATTGATGTGTTAAAAATGCAATATTTTCGACTGATCAAATTCCCCCAAACTTATTTTTGGTCGTCTCGAGCAAACTGTTTTATTAAAAAGAGATGGAGAAAACAAAGAAAAAGAAAAACTAACTAGCACACTTTCGTAGGCAACACGATTGCACTAAGCACGTACAATAAGCTTTTAAACCTCTAGGTGTCCCTAGTAGGAGGAGTGTTGTCTCCTGAGGGTTTTTAGCGGATTGCACCCATAAAATCCAATAATAAAAGGAAGACCGTGAAAGTTACATATAAAGACAAGAATTGTAAAAGAAAGACTTTGAAAATTAGAGTTTCCAACAATACTAACTTTTCGGTTGTCATGAGCCCTATCTTAATAGTGATGAAAAGATGTTAGAAATCACATCATCACTCAATAAATCATCGTCTTTATTCTTCATTCCTATCTTTGTTCCAAACATCGATCATATAACCCTACGTGTGTGTAAAAGACATCCCTACACCCGGAGAATTCAATTCAAGCTATCATACTCTTGTCCATCTGCCTCAGTACTTTTTAATTCATGAATATTTAGATCGATTTGCTCACACATTTTCATGTGACCGTTAATACTTCTTGAGGTACTAACCGACCGATTACTCATGTACTTGCTTATACAGTGTTTTAGTATTTTCCTCGTCTTGCACCACCTAAGGCTTAGCAGTGACTCCCAGACCAGTTGGTCTAAGGCACTAGGTGATGAAGCACTCTCGCTATATTTTTTTATTGCTGCCTTGGCGATAACAAAACCAGTGTTCATTTTTCTTCACCATCTTTCATTTTTTATTCATTTTTTTATTTCCATCATACTTTTGCTTTTAGACAAGAGCATTTCAAGGTATCCTTTACTATCCCGAGTTTCAAGACGTGTATAAATGCGAATAGTAGGGTATCAACGTTCAAATGTTTGGCTTCCAGAATAGGAAGTATTTTTCAGACTTATTTTTTTCCTCAGATTAGTGACTTCTTTCATCTTACTAACCCTTGGGACAACGGCTCATAACTACTTATTACTAGTTTGTTTACGAAAATTTCTAATTTTCTTGGTTTTCTTAAATTTTTCTAATCTTTTGGATGCAATTTTTCACTATCTAATCTTTTATTATCTTATTTATATACAAAAATATATATTTTTGAATTTTTTTTAAATTTTTATAGGTTTTAAATTTTTTTTGTGCTTATGCAAAGTGATATGCAAATGATGCGAAAATAAGCACAAACCTCCCCCAAACTTATTTTCAACAGTGTCTTCACTGTTGCCTTCTGCTAAACCTCAAAAACCTGTAAGCTTGGGAGGAAACTTATTAACGGGGGCAAAAAATATGATCGTGAAAATCCTTCCCCAAACTTATTCTTTAGCTCATCATTTTGAGTAAATAAATTTCTTTTCAAGAGCAAGATTAAACCCCCCCCAAACTTGAGTTAAACAATGTTAGTCTTTTGAAAATCACAAGAGGGGATCAAGATTATTGGTCGATGCCAAGCTTTGCAAAGACCGAAGGTCAACACCAACCATTCGAAAATTTTATCAATGTAGCGCTCTGGATGGTGGAATAAGAAGTAGGGAAATGGTAAGTGGTGGAATAAAATGTGTTTGCATCTCGTTTTAGAGAGACGACACAGTGAATGTGATGGATTACTCGCATTCTCTTTACAGTCCAGAAGAAGGGGTGGAGGTTCAATTTCTTTGTTTTGAGGTGGATTCATCTCAACACCCGTGTTATTCAAAAATGCGAGTTCATCAGTGAATATCTCCTCAAAAGTCTCATCAATACCCCGAAGAATAATGTCGTCACAAAGTGCGGGGTGATCTTCAGACTCTAAAAATAGTTTATAATCAGTATTAGTTGTTGACCCGGACAACTCGGTGGAAGAGTCCATATGTGTATGATACATAGTTGGGTCAAACAATAACATATGAAAAGAGTCTAGATCGGTATCATGAGGATCGTCAAATTCGCTGCCGTCGACATCCATTAATTCGATAGAACAGATCTAAGCAGTAGGTTCGGAGGGTACACTTCCCAACTTGTAAATGTTCAGCTCAATTGACCTATTCCCGAAAGATAGGGTCATAGAGCCGTTACGACTGTTGATTATAGCATTGGAAGTGGCCAAAAAGGGGCGACCAAGAATCACCGGAATTTGATTCCATGGGTTTGCTACAGGCTGTGTATTAAGTACATTAAAGTCCACAGGGACTACAAATTCCCCGATTTTTATCAACACATCCTCCAGTTCACCCCTAGGTTTGTTGATTGATCGGTCAGCCATCTGGAGAGTGTAGTGAGCTGGTTTCAACTCTCTGATCCCTAACTGCTCGTAAACCGAGAAAGGAAGCAGGTTAACACTTGCGCCAAGGTCAAGTAGAGCACGGTTAATGTGTTTTTACCCAATAGAAATAGAAATAGTAGGATAGCCAGGATCTTTACGTTTCCTAGGTAATTGTTGGGGAAAAGCTGTGTCTACAGTTTTTGACATGAATACCTTCTTAGGCACTTGAGTCTTCCTCTTCCTAGTGCACAAGTCTTTAAGAGTTTTCGCATAAGCGGGGACTTGTTGGATTGCATCTAGAAGAGGGATGTTGATGTTAACATGTTTCAAGATTTCAGTGATCTTCTCCATTTGTGGACTTGGTCTGTTTCTCCTTAGCCGATTCGGGTAGGGAGCTTGAGCAATAAGGTCGGGGTCCAACATTGGAGAAGATCGTATGGGTGGAAATGATCTAAGAATAGGAGTGGGGATCGTTTTCGGTGGACTAGAAGAGATGGGCTGAGGTGCCGAGCCTTGGGGAAAACGGAGAATAGGCTCGGAAGAAAATGGTGGGGTAGACGAACTGGGGTCAGAAGTAGAAGCATAAGTGGAAGGAAAAGTCTCAGCCGGGGTATCATCGATTGATTCTTCAATTTTATCAATCTCCTCACCAACATGATTGTCAATCACTCTTCCAGATCTCAACGTGGTGATTGCATTCACATGATGTGAATAGCCAGGATTGGGTAAAGGTTGAGCTGGAAGTTTCCCTTGTAAGTCCACGTTGCCTACCCCGGTACTTACGAGGAGGCGGAAACGGTATATAAAAATCAAATTTTTAGCGCAAGGGGCAACATGGACTAACAAAGTCGGGATCTTTTCTAAACTAAACTAGCAAGAACGCTAAAGAGAGTTAGCTACTCGGAAAAGAGGTTATACCTAAACTTGAACTCCTTCTTCTTGAAACCTTTGTAGGGGTTTGATGGTGCTTTCCTCGTCGCTTTCTTCCGTCAAAGATGGATCCACCTGAGGGTTCAACCTTCAGGCTCTTTCTCGAACTTTGAGTGAACTAGGATCTTTGGCTTGGCAAACCTCTAACCCTAGAGTGAGTAGAGAGTGGCTTTGGGGTGTTTTTATCTCAAGGAGATGGATTCTCAACACATGAGAAGGGAGCTCCTTGAACTAGAGGAGGAGGAAGAAGAAGAGAGGAGAGAGAAGTGTTATGATAGAATGAGAGCTTTTTCCTTTTTGCAACCATAACAAAAAGAAAAGAATTATCAAATTAACAATAATAATAAAAATGAAATAGCTGATGGAAGGTTTGGAATGACCATTATCATTACATTCATTAAATGAATTTTGCTAGAATCAAAGAGCATCTTTGTAAAGTAATGATGATGGTCAAACTTTCAACTATGGTCAACTAGTCAACCTTGGTCAACAAGTCAACAAACCCAACCATGACACAATTTCATTTAATTAATATTATTAATTGATAATTCATAAATCCATTAGGGTTTGGAAAAAGACGACTGTCAACTGTGCATACGCACCCGTTCCGAAACCCTGATAAAAATCCTCTTCCTCCGCCTCAATCAACTGTACATACACACCCGCATTCTTGTTCCGAGGAACATGAATACTATGAGATAAAATCAACCCCAAAACATATACCAGTATCTGGCTCAAACCAGAGCCTGCCAGTAATATCTGTCCGGACTCCAAACGTGCACAAGTGCGCGGATGAGAACGAACCCTGTCGCAAAACCATGCGACCTCTACTCTGTTTTGCCCAGAGGCGAATAGCCCTCTGTGTGGGACTCTAAAGACCCGACACTACGCTGGCAGTGGGTTTAACCACAGACCGCAAGCGGCACTAGCTGTGCGTAACGATCCCCAGGTAGATGCCGATAAGAAGACTAACGAGGTGAACCCCATCTGAACCCCTACTGAGTCTGAATGTGACAGTCTCCGTACAGTCCGGTCTGTTCGTCTGATACATCGCATGTCGGGCCTATGGGGCGGTAAACGTCAGTCCCCTAATAGCGGTACAAGTCGTGTCGGAGTGAAGCCCAAAACACCCTGAGATAACACTAGAAGCCTACCAGTATATCTCGCTTGCCCTGGCCAGGGACTACTCGTGTAATGGCTCTCCAAGACACAGCGCGATGTCAACCCCCAATACCGGGAGAGACGAATCCTGTCTAACCGTCACTGCCTCCAAGTGCTTCGGGACTGCACCCAACCACTACCTGTTTGCACGACTCCTTTGAGCCGTGGTAGGGTAGTGATCAAAATGCAGTGGGAACACACTCGAGGCGAAGTGCCAGTGTCAAGTCAGCGGACTAAGCTGTACTCATGTCACCTGGGAACTGATAACTGACGATAGGTATAATACCAACTTGTGAGTTCCCGACGAGTCCTGTCCAGTGTACTCGTAACCTAACGAGCACCCGCATACTATCTCAAGTACGACGTTCTGACGGCTATGGGACAGACCGTCTCCCACACTGGGATGAGAAGCGCATGCACCAGTTTACTCTGGAGTATCGATGCCCTGTCTCGATAGTCCTGCGACTAGGGACCTGTATAAGGATGTGCTTATAGATTACCCAGCCCCACTAGTGTGACTGCCATCACAACGCTGGTAATCAAGCAAAGATCCTAAGGGCTCCACTAATGCGTATAAGTGATATTATGAAATAAACACCTGTACACATTGAAGTAGAAACAAACTAAGTAGCATACTACTATTTTGAGCAAGATTGTATATACAAGGTGAATATCCTAAGCTTCCATTAAGTAATATACAAACCAGTATGATACAGTAATGGCCTCTAGGGCATATACACTAACAATCTCCCACTTGCACTAATGGCCTCTAGGCAATGTACTGGCGTATCGAAGACCTATCATCTCGATCAGCCGCTCGAACTGAGTCTGGGGCAGGGCCTTGGTGAATGGATCTGCAGTGTTTTCTTCTGAAGCGACTATCCGAACCTCGATCTCCTGGCGATCCACGATCTCCCTGATCAGGTGTTACCGCCTCAAGATGTGTCTGGATCTCTGATGGGACCTGGGTTCCTTCGCTAAAGCTATAGCCCCGTTGTTGTCTCAATACAGAGGTATTGGGTCAACAATGGACGGAACCACCTGAAGTTCTTTCAAGAACTTCCTCATCCAGACAGCTTCTTTTGCGGCATCAGATGCAGTGATATATTCCGCTTCCATCATCGAGTCTGCAACGGTTTCCTGTTTGGAACTCTTCCAACACACCGCCCCTCCATTGAGGGTAAAGACAAAACCCAACATGGACTTGGAATCATCCTAGTCACTCTGGAAGCTGGAGTCAGCAAAGGCCTCGATCTGGAGGTCTTTTCCGCCATACACCAAGAACATCTCCTTAGTCCTTCTCAGGTACTTGAGAATGTTCTTTACCGCTATCCAGTGTTTCTCCCCAGGGTTTGACTGATACCGGCTTACCACACTCAGTGCATAAGCTAGATCCGGTCTGGTACACAACATCGCATACATTATAGAGCCTACCGCAGAAGCGTAGGGTATAATAGACATGCGATCCCTCTCTAAATCAGTCTTGGGAGACATCTCTTTAGAGAGGGTGATCCCGTGACAAGCCGGTAGGTTACCGCGCTTGGAATCTTCCATACTGAATCTTTTCAGTATGGTGTCAATGTACCTGGACTGCGAAAGTCCTAATATCCTCTTGGATCTATCATGATGGATCCGGATCCCCAGGATGTATGAGGCATCACCCAGGTCTTTCATGGAGAACCTGTGCGACAAGAACCCCTTGACAGATTGTAGCATAGGAATATCATTTCCTATTAAGAGAATGTCATCCACGTATAAAACGAGGAATACTACAGTTCTCGCTATAAATCTGCTATAGATGCATGGTTCATCTGGATTTTTGATAAAGCCAAATTCCTTGACCGTCTCATCAAAACAGATGTTCCAACTCCGCGATGCCTGCTTTAGTCCATAAATGGACTTAAGCAACTTGCACACCTTTCCGCTGCTCCTACTCTGAATGAAACCCTCTGGCTGGTCCATATAGACACACTCTTCTAAATTTCCATTTAGAAAAGCGGTTTTTACGTCCATCTGCCAAATCTCATAATCGTGGAAGGCAGCAATGGAAAGAAGGATCCGAATGGATTTCAGCATAGCCACTGGAGAAAAGGTTTCGTCGTAGTCCAAACCAGGTCTTTGACGAAAGCCTTTTGCAACAAGTCTAGCTTTATAGGTCTCAACCTGTCTATCTACACCAATCTTCCTTTTGAAGATCCACTTGCATCCTACGGGTTTTACCCCGTCTGGAGCAATGTCCAACGTCCATACTTTGTTGGTGTACATGGACTCCATTTCGATCCGCATTGCATCCAGCCATTTTACCGAGTCAACGCTCTGAACGGCCTGCTGGAAGCTAGTAGGCTCATCATACTCTATGATGCAATCCTCTCTATCCCCGTCTATGAGAAAACCGTAGTATCTCTCGGGCGGATGAGACTGCCTACTACTCATGCGGAGCGGCATAGGAATGTCCTGTTCTTTTGAACCCTTTGGTTCCACTAAGCTTTCAGTAATAGTTTGTGGTTCTGGAATTTCTTCCAGTTCTACTGCGCTCCCACTAATTTCTTTTTCTAAGAACTGGTATTCTAGAAAATGAGCATGACGAGAAACAAGAACTTTTTGTTCCTCATCGCAGTAGAAGAAATATCCCTTGGAGTTCTTTGGATATCCCATGAACTTGCACTGTACTGAGCGTGCCTCGAGTTTGTCCGCATGCTGCTTTTTGACAAAAGCTGGACATCCCCATGTCTTAATGTGATTAAGATGGGGCCTCTTTCCACACCACATCTCATATGGTGTGGTAGGCACAGTCTTAGTGGGAACTCGGTTCAAAAGGTATGCAGCTGATTCTAGTGCATACCCCCAGAATGATCGCGGTAACTCAGCGTTACTCATCATGGACCGTACCATATCCAATAGGGTCCGGTTCCATCTCTCCGATACACCGTTATGTTGCGGAGTGTATGGAGGAGTAAGCTGAGAGAGAATTCCATTCTCTTTTAAGTAATTCAGGAACTCGGCACTTAAGTATTCTCCACCTCGATCCGATCTTAGAATCTTGATACTTTTGCCGGTTTGTTTTTCTACTTCACTCTTATATTCCTGGAACTTTTCAAAGGCTTCGGAATTATATTTCATCAAGAAGACATAAGCGTACCTTGAGAAGTCATCCGTAAAAGTAATGAAGTAAGAATAACCGCTTCGCGCATGTGTAGACATTGGACCGCACACGTCGCTGTGTACGAGTCCCAAGAGCTCGCTCGCTCTTACTCCGTGTCCAGTGAACGGAGTCTTTGTCATCTTTCCTTTGAGACAGGATTGACAAGTGGCATACGATTGATATTCGAACGGATCTAAATATCCTTCTGTATGTAACTTGGTCAACCTTCTCTCATTGATGTGACCCAGTCTACAATGCCATAAGAAAGTCTGATTTATATCTGGAGACTTTCTTTTGTGTGTATTCTGGACATTGAAAATCTGTGGTTGGTTTAATACGTATATACCATTGCTCAGTGTACCTGACCCAATCAGAACTTGATTAAGGTGAATGTTTACAACATTACTTACAAACGCAAATTCATAACCTTCTTTAGAAACCAAAGATACAGAAATGATATTACAAGTTGCGTTGGGTACAAAAAAGCAATTACGCAAAACCAAAACATGTCCATCTGACATTCCCAGGTGATAGTCCCCCACGGCTTTAGCATCCATGCTAGCTCCGTTTGCAACTCTGAGGGTCATGTCACCTGCCTTCAAAACCCTACGGTTTCTCAACGCCTGCAAAGAATTACAGATATGAGATCCTGATCCGGTATCCAATACCCAGGAAGTAGAGTTTATCGAAAGACAGTTTTCAATAACATACACACCTGAAGCTGAAGCCGCAACCTGCTTCAGTTCCTGTGTCCTGGCTTTCCAAGCCCTGCAATCTTTCTTCCAGTGTCCACTCTTATGACAATAGAAGCATTCTTCTTTACCCACAAGCTTCCCCGCTATCTTTGTTGCCTTTTCCTTTCCCTTCGTTTCCACTTTACTAACACCGCCCCTTGGTTTGGCGGGGACTTTCTTCTTCTTTCCCTTGGCTTTCGCCTTGGACCTAGAAGAAGAAAATCCTCCTACAAACAAAGTGGGTGTTTCCCTACCTTTCTGTAGGGTGCCCTCTGTGCTCCTCAGCATGTTGAGGAGTTCTGAAAGTTCAACTTCCTTTTCTTGTAAGTTGAAGTTCAGTATAAACTGGGCGTAAGTGGAAGGAAGGGACTGGAGAACCAAGTCCGTATAGAGCTCACTCTCCAACGTGGTCCCAAGTTCTGCGAGCTCCTCAATGTAGCCAATCATCTTAAGCACGTGTTCCGCTACCGATGATCCGACGGCCAATTTTGCCGAAAATAACTTCTTCGACACTTTGTATCTTGCGATACGGGACTGCTTTCCATACAGTTCTTTTGTATGGAGAAATATGGATTCCAGGTCCATATTCTCGTGCCTCCTCTGATGTTCGTTGTCCATAGAGGCAAGCACGAGGCACTTGGCCTTCGCGCAATCAATCTCCCAAGTCTTACGGATTTCCTTATCCGCGACGCTGGAGGTGGGACCTGGGATGGGGGGAGCTTTGGTGGTAAGAAGATACCCCAGCTTGTCGTAAGTGATTGCCATTTTGACATTCCTGAGCCAATCTTTGTAGTTTGGCCCTGTCAGTATGTTTTTATCTAGCAGTAACTTAAGTCCAGTCATGTCGATTTGGTCGCTGCAATTAGGAGAGAGAGAAGAAACACTTAGCACGATGCTCTTGCAAGTTTAGAATGGTTTTTAATTTGTCTAAACAGGATGGCTCCCACTGTCTCTCGAATCCCTCCTCAAACCACAAAGGAAGAATTAGTCGGGATCAATCCCACCGCACAATACTTGCTTAACCGTTCAGCCAGGCCAGTATCGGTACTTCGAGGGAGGTTTCCCAACGCTTTCGCGAAGTTCCTTAATTTAAGAACCTATTTTCCCTGGGGGCGTAGCCCCGCTAACACCTTTCTGGACACCTACTAGGTTTGTAGCATTGATCGTTTAGTAAGAAATTTCCCGAGGAGTAGCATATACTCACAGTAGGATCGGGATCCAAATATCACCGCGTGACGAAAATGAAGGAATCCTACCATAATCATCACACTCCAAATGGTATGCAAATCTAGCAAGTTTCAGTACTTATGAAACTCCCGATGTGGATTTTTGCCCCATGCTCTTATGACCTTGACTTTGGCCAAAATATCATAAGTCACATGTCAAGTTCTACCCGTCACTATCCAGGTTAATTTGGATCCATCCGTACCTACCCTTGACTTTGGCCAAAATGGCAGTATGACTGTCCCAAATCAACGCATCTATCTATGCTACACATGAATACCCAATAGCTACCAATCACTATGCCTTGACTTTGGCCAAAATACATAGCATGAATACTATTGCCTATTTATGTGAAACGACGGAGGGCTACGAATGGTTTTGGTAAAACCGTAAACGTAGAGAACTTGATATAATCGATGGAATGAGATAGCTTTTAAAAGGAGTGGCTCAAGCTCCGCATTTAAAAGTTTGTTTTGAAAAGAACCGAGTGGTTTTTTCGAAAGTGTTCCAACGACTTTAGCTTGGTTTATTATCTTTGCATTAGTTCTTTTAATGCGTGATATTCTTGCATTAGTTCTTTTAATGCGTCCCATCAATTAATCCTACCATTGTAGAAAACAACCAAAATATGACGTACTCTTATGCCATTCGCATTCGCCACGGGGCCCCGTCATCACCCGTTAGGTTACTTAACTAACGACAGAGCGGGGGCTGGGCTAGGGCGGCTGTAAAACATAAGCAACGCCTAAATAGTTATAAATATATAGCAATGATAGACATTACAGATCACAGATGAATACATTGGATATGCTAGGAATCCGCAATCCTTTCGAGCTTGCAACGAAAAGCGGATTACACGGTCGCGGTGAATAGCCAATACCCCACCCAAGACCCCTACGGGTGCGGCAAACTACCCGCCAAGTACCCGAAGTGGAGCAACCTCCCTCATCGCCGTGAGTAGACCACTCGGCACTTCGAGATACCCGGTAGTCTGTGCACCCCTCCATGGGTCTAAACTAGGAGCAAAATAGTAAAAAGAATTATACAATGACGGCTACAACCTCGACCCGGTTGTGCGGCCTTACAAATAATAATATTACATCAATTTACATTTTACAATGAATGAAAGAAAAAGAAACACTCATCTCACATCCACCCCGGCTATTCACCCGCGACAGTCCAACGCATTCATATACACATACCATCATCAAACACAGATCACAGATATGTATAACCCCGACGAATCGACATATAGCGATTAGCCGACGTTCAATACATATAAACATCACAGATATAACCTTCATAGTCAAAGTGTATTGAACTTCGAAAAAAAAATACGAATTTATAGGCCCCCAAAAATAAATTTCTACTCTGGAAAATCTGGACACATACAAACCATCTTAAAAATCACAAAACCAAGCTAGAAACACACTGCACCAAAATCGACACAGTGAAGAGCCAAGATGGCCGCGGTTCCGCGGCAATAGCTTACTATTGCCGCGGAACCGCGGCTCTTTGGTCGAGTCACTGGGTCGTTTTTGGTGGTTTTCTTCTAAAAACCTTGAGATGATTTTTGGAGTATAAATTATTTCGTTTGGACCAGAAAAAAATTTAACAGAAACTTAGGGTTTTTGAAACTCGGTTTTTCGATTTTTCCGTTTCGAACTTCGACACACTCTACTACCTAGCTAGTTTATGTTTAGTTAGGCTCTGATACCACTGTAAGTCCACGTTGCCTACCCCGGTACTTACGAGGAGGCGGAAACGGTATATAAAAATCAAATTTTTAGAGCAAGGGGCAACATGGACTAACAAAGTCTGGATCTTTTCTAAACTAAACTAGCAAGAACGCTAAAGAGAGTTAGCTACTCGGAAAAGAGGTTATACCTAAACTTGAACTCCTTCTTCTTGAAACCTTTGTAGGGGTTTGATGGTGCTTTCCTCGTCGCCTTCTTCCGTCAAAGATGGATCCACCTGAGGGTTCAACCTTCGGGCTCTTTCTCGAACTTTGAGTGAACTAGGATCTTTGGCTTGCCAAACCTCTAACCCTAGAGTGAGTAGAGAGTGGCTTTGGGGTGTTTTTATCTCAAGGAGATGGATTCTCAACACATGAGAAGGGAGCTCCTTGAACTAGAGGAGGAGGAAGAAGAAGAGAGGAGAGAGAAGTGTTATGATAGAATGAGAGCTTTTTCCTTTTTGCAACCATAACAAAAAGAAAAGAATTATCAAATTAACAATAATAATAAAAATGAAATAGTTGATGGAAGGTTTGGAATGACCATTATCATTACATTCATTAAATGAATTTTGCTAGAATCAAAGAGCATCTTTGCAAAGTAATGATGATGGTCAAACTTTCAACTATGGTCAACAAGTCAACAAACCCAACCATGACACAATTTGATTTAACTAATATTATTAATTGATAATTCATAAATCCATTAGGGTTTGGAAAAAGACGACTGTCAACTGTGCATACGCACCCGTTCCGAAACCCTAATGAAAATCCTCTTCCTCCGCCTCAATCAACTGTGCATACACACCCGCATTCTTGTTCCGAGGAACATGAATACTATGAGATAAAATCAACCCCAAAACATATACCAGTATCTGGCTCAAACCAGAGCCTTCCAGTAATATCTGTCCGGACTCCAAACGTGCACAAGTGCGCGGATGAGAACGAACCCTGTCGCAAAACCATGAGACCTCTACTCTGTTTTGCCCAGAGGAGAATAGCCCTCTGTGTAGGACTCTAAAGACCCGACACTATGCTGGCAGTGGGTTTAACCACAGACCGCAAGTGGCACTAGCTGTCCGTAACGATCCCCAGGTAGATGCCGATAAGAAGACTGACGAGGTGAACCCCATCTGAACCCCTACTGAGTCTGAATGTGACAGTCTCCGTACAGTCCGGTCTGTTCGTCTGATACATCGCATGTCGGGCCTAGGGGGCGGTAAATGTCAGTCCCCTAATAGCGGTACAATTCGTGTAGGAGTGAAGCCCAAAACACCCTGAGATAACACTGGAAGCCTACCAGTATATCTCGCTTGCCCTGGCCAGGGACTACTCGTGTAATGGCTCTCCTAGACACAGCGCGATGTCAACCCCCAATACCGGGCGAGACGAATCCTGTCTAACCGTCACTGCCTCCAAGTGCTTCGGGACTGCACCCAACCACTACCTGTTTGCACGACTCCTTTGAGCCGTGGTAGGCTAGTGATCAAAATGCAGTGGGAACACACTCGGGGCGAAGTGCCAGTGTCAAGTCAGCGGACTAAGCTGTACTCATGTCACCTGGGAACTGATAACTGACGATAGGTATAATACCAACTTGTCAGTTCCCGACGAGTCCTGTCCAGTGTACTCGTAACCTAACGAGCACCCGCATACTATCTCAAGTACGACGTACTGACGGCTGTGGGACAGACCGTCTCCCACACTGGGATGAGAAGCGTATGCGCCAGTCTACTCCGGAGTATCGATGCCCTGTCTCGATAGTCCTACGACTAGGGACCTGTATAAGGATGTACTTATAGATTACCCAGCCCCCACTAGTGTGACTGCCATCACAACGCTGGTAATCAAGCAAAGATCCTAAGGGCTCCACTAATGCGTATAAGTGATATGATGAAATAAACACATGTACACATTGAAGTAGAAACAAACCAAGTAGCATACTACTATTTTGAGCAAGATTGTATATACAAGGTGAATATCCCAAGCTTCCATTAAGTAATATACAAACCAGTATGATACAGTAATGGCCTCTAGGGCATATACACTAACATCCCTTTCTCTCTTGCACTCATTTCGGCTTTTAATTGTGCAATTTGTTCTTCCATCGATTTTATAGTCTCATTTTGAGAGACAGTATTTCTTTTCATGTCATCGACAGAAGAATTCATCTCAGCCGAAACTTGCATGATATTTGTCAGGAGAAAATTCATGTATTGTGCAAATGAAGAGGATTCATCAGTCCCGGTCAACTGCAAAGGATTATTTGGTCCAGTTGTGTTGATCGGATTTTGGAAGTTTTGTGCTTGGAAGGGGTGCTGACTTAATTGAAGTGGTTGCTGTTGTGGTGGAAGAGTCCTTTCGACGTTGTTCTGGGTTGGAACCGTGTTTTGAGTTTGTGATTGGTTCCAAGCAAAGTTAGGGTGATTCCTCTAACCCTGATTATATGTGGAAGAAAATGGATCGTTTCTAGGTTTTTGTTGGAAAGAAAAATTGATATGCTCATGACCTCGAAATGGAGAATTCATTGGACATTCTTCCGTCAAATGAGAAGGATCATAACAGCATCCACATACAGTTTTGGAGAGTGACATTTGATTTAGGGCTGCGGCTAAAAATTTGTTTTCCATAGGTTCGAGTTTCTTTTGAATCGCTGACATTTCAGCTTTAACTCCTATGGAAACATCATATTGGTTATTGCCACCCCTAGACGATTGACTTACACCCTCCCATTGTAAAGATCTTTCAGCGAAATCTTCTAAAAATTTCCAAGCTTCACCATCATCTTTAGTCATGTAGGTGCCTTGACACATGGATTCAAGGGTCTGTTTTGTGGTAGGATTAATACCCTCATATATGATTCTGCAAAGATCCCATTTAGGAATTCCGTGATGTGGACATTGAACTAACAGATCCTTGAAGCATTCAAGACACTTCGAGAATGGTTCATTTGGAAGCTGGGTAAATTGATTTATTTCGCTACGGACTCGAGCTGTTATATTATTGGGGTAAAATTTCTTTAGGAATGCTTTTACGAATTTTTCCCAGTTTGAAATAGAATGTGCGGTTGTGTTATAAAGCCACTTCTCGGCAATATCACACAAAGTAAATGGGAGAAGACGTAGACGCATAGCATCCACAGAAAGCTATGAAGTACCCATCATAGCGCATACAATTTCAAATTTGGTAATAAAGACATATGCGTCTTCAGACTCGAGACCGTGATATTTTGGTAGAAGATTGACGTATTGGGGTTTTATTTCAAAATTGTCCCAGTTGGCTGGTGGAATGGTGAGACAGGTCGAAAGAGGATCTCGCATAGGATAACATCTCTCTTGGAGAGAGATGCGGGGTGGATTCTGCATACCTGCGAACGACGGCAGAGTAGTGGTAAAGAAGTTCGATGGAGAACCGTCCATCGAAGTGGGTGTAGTGGTGGGTAAAGAAGAAGTAGACGTAGAAATACCGACTTCGGAGTCGATAGGGGGAACGCGGACAAGACGGGCACTTGAATCCCATGTCTAGCCGAGCATCCACTAAAGGGTTTAGTACAAGTGGCAGCGTTGTGATAATTAAGGAAAATGATAAGTTGGTGTTTGTTTTGAAAAAGATACGGATTTTTGAAAAAATGATGCAAATCACAACAAATGCACAAGCAACCCTAAAATCTAGTGGTCACCTAGGTCAAGTCTCTAGACCGCTCCTAACTGCCAGAAGACAAATCGCAGGATCAATCCTCTACTGCCTCTTTGTCTCTCCTGTGGCTAGGTAAGTGCCAGGTAAGTGGGAGGTTCTCCACTACGTAAGTAGTGGGCCTAATTAAGTAACCACTTGCCTTAGACACCACAAAAGATACGCGGATAAGCAATAGATTACCCATGACCTTCTCCTGTCCTAAGTGAGCGCGACGGTCCTTAGAGTCAAGTATAGATTTCTTTTAGTTAATGAGGGTAATGCGGATGCAGTTTTGTGATTTTCGGGGCTTAGGAAGGGTAATGAACACCCCACTTAATCTGAATTTGGTCTTTGCCCCTTAATTTCCTTATTAAAAATGCAAGCAACCAAGATCAAACACGCACAATTTTTTTCTTTTTGCGGCGCTGCGAATTTTTGCAAAGAATCCTGCAGAAATTGGTTAATGGAGCAGATCGAGGAAGAGATAAGAAAGTTAAAAATTCACCGAGAAATTTTCGTACAGCGATGCTACGGACCTGCTGTGGAACCGCCGCAATGAACCTCTTGTGCCACGGAAACGCGGTCTCACTGTTTGATCACTATACCAAATTCTTAGGAACTGTTTCTGTTCACCTCTTGAGCTCTCTGGAATATTCAAAATATTTTTCCTCAAGCTCCATAGATTCCAGATTTCCTTGCAACAATTCACAACGAATCGTTTAGTGTTTGCACGAATTTTGATCTAAAAATTCTGATGGAATAAACTTTTCAACTCAAATTTCAAAAACGAACAAATTAGCACACTATCCCCGGCAACGGTGCCATTTGATTGAGTGATTCTTCATGTGTCGTGTTTTGAAATTGTATATAATGATCACAATCAAAGAATTTTTGTTAACCACAATCAATAACGGTATCGTATGTAGCGCGTGTAAGTGCACGGCGGCGCCCCGGCCGTCAATCCGACGGCCAAATGCGGAAGCGGTGATAAACTTTAATTTTTCATGAACTGGCATCCCACCGCGCACTAAACCCGGATCGAACCATTAACTAGTCCTAGCTAACTACAAGATGGGTTAGAGAGATATACCGACTGATCCGAGTCCTCCGGTCTTCTCGTCGTCGTCCCGATCTCGGAAACTCCGGCCGTTGTCTCCTTGCCGGAAGGGCACCACATCGTCTGCATCTTTTACGGGCTCCCACCTCAATGCCGAGGCAACTCGGGCACGAAGCTGGCTAGTCGACGTGCCTAAGATTTGCTGTAGAATATAGTGTGGAACTTGTGTCTCATTTTGGGGTTGTGGAATTGCCTTTGTGGTGGAGGAAATGATATAAGCTTTTGGAGTTTGTTCTTGTGGGATTTTTACCAAAGAAAAAGCACCAAAAACCCCACATATGAAATTTGGACCGCCCCACAATGAGAGTGGCCGGCCTCTTCTTCTTGGCAAGAGAGTGAGTGAGTGAGGAAGAGAGCAAAGGATGATTGAATCACAACCATAATGCAAAGGAGAGAGAAAAAGCTCATGATATCAAGAAATGATTACAAGTAAATAACCTCACTCCAACAACCAAATCATCAAGCATGATGACTTCAAAAAGTCAAGCCATCATGAAGAAGTCAAGAAGTCAAGGTCAAGGAATGGTGCAACCATCATGACACAAGAATATGCAAAGAACCCCTCCACAAATACTTATTTGCAACAATGAAAATAAGCCCTCCTCCACCAATCTTCGGCCAATGAACGATACAAGGGAAATTGGCCGAAACGGAAAGCAAACTGGCAACTCCAGAAAACTGGTCCCGTAATAAATTACAGGAAAACCCCGATACTGTGCATACACACCCGTATTTGTATTCCGACCGAAATACAAATGCAATGAGACTAAATCTACACTGTACTATACTAGGATCCGGCTTAAACCAAAGCCGGCCAGTAAAATCTGTCCGATCCTGATCCGTGCAATACCGCACGTATCTGATCGAACCCTGCCATATCTCCATACGGCCTCTACAACTTTTCGCCCGAAAGTTGAGTAACTGAATGTGGAGGACTCTAAAGACTCGTCAACACCTTGGTTGTGGATTTAACCACTAGCACGTCAGAGGTATAAGCCAATACGTAACGGGCTACCAGGTATTGACAAAAAGGGACGTCTGTGAGCGAACTCAGCTTGACACCCTACTGAGCCTGTCAGTGACAATATCCGTACAGTCCGCTCCGTTCCTCTATGAGCATCGCATGGCGGGCCTAGGGGGTTGGTAAAAGTCAGACCCCTAAAAGTGGTACAAGTCATGTCGGAGTGTAGCCCAGAACACCCTGAGATACTACTGGAATACCTACCAGTAAATCTCCTTGCCTCGGCCGAGGGCTTCGTGTAATGGCTCTCCTAGACACAGCGCGACCTCACCCCCAATACCGGGAGAGACGAACCCCTGAAGATACGCTCACTGCCTCCATGTGGCTCGGGACTGTACCCAACTAAAACCTGTTTGCACGACTCCTTTGAGCCGTGGTAGGGTAGTAATCAAAGTACAGTGGGAACTCACACAAGACAAATGACGATCCCCAGGTCGATGAACTAACCTGTACACATGTCACCAGGGAACTGCCATCTGACGTCTGGTATATGACCAACTAGCATGTTCCCGGCGAGTCCTGTCCGGTGTACTCATAACCTAATGAGCACCTGTATACATCTTAGGTGATCCAACTGACACCAGTGGCTTGTGAGACCGGCCACCGCCCCTCATCGGGGTCTCGACTGTATACACTAGTCTACTCTGGAGTATCGATGCCCTGTCTAGAAACTCACACGACTAGGGACCATTTAAGGATATGCTTATAGACCCCCAGCTCCCACTTATATGATCGCCCTCATACTGCTGGTGGTCAAGCAAGAATCCTAAGGGATCTATCAACGTGTAATAGCGACCTGTAAGGTCACCTAAAGTAGTACACGATGATAAAGGTAAACCAGATAGCATACTATCATCTCAAGTAAGATTGTCCTACCGGGATAGGTCCTCCATCAATCATTGCAATCACGTGCCTGTTATCCAATAATTGACTCTGAGGGCACTATCTCCAACAATCTCCCACTTGCACTCAAGGCTAATTATTGCGATGTCGCATACTCACAGCCCGTGTGATACCGAACACCCAACTCCTCTAGTAATCAGTCCCACAAAGCTCGCTTGCGGAACTATTGCGTTCAAGGAATAGCCTCAGTGAGTGGATCCGCTTTGTTGTTTCTTTCTATGTCTCTCTATATCTCATGTTCGCGGAGAAAACCCATCTCCCGAAATGAGCAATACCTGTCTCAGAATATGTCTGGATGTCTGATGGGACACAGCTCATAAATGAACTCCAAATCCAAACTTCTTAGACTGTATCGTTAACTGAACTTAATCAGTATCCTGCGCCATGCCTCCCTCAGTATTGCCTTAGACCACCTGTCCAAAATACTGCCCCTCATCAGAAGGAAAACTATAACTCTGACAACCTCCCTGTCGTCCAAGTCACCTTGGAAGCCTGGAATGATAACTGTCTCCCGAATGAGGCTGTCGTTATCATATCCTTAGAACATTCACTTATGTTCTAAAACTGCTTCCGACTGTTTCTCCAGGATTGGATTAAATGTCAACTTATTGCATCTAGTGCAAGAACAACATCTGGTGTGGTACTTGACATCTCATGATTGACTCAATTTCCTAAGCAAGTGATCTGCCAATCATGCACATCCCTCTCTACTTTAGTCTATAAGACACCTTTAGAGAGGGTGACTCCATTACCTGCAGGTACACTACCGTGCCAGGAGTCGTCCATTCTAAATACCCTTAGAATGCTGTCTAAGTACCCAGATTGGGAGACTACCCAAATCTAGATCTAAAACCATAGATCTAGTAACCAGAATGTCTGATATAAAATCCATTTCCTTTGTGGAGAAACCACTTTGTGACGACCAAAGTGTAACCGATTGTAGTATAGGAGTTTCCTTTCCTACTCTGTGTATGTCATCCAAATACCAGGATATCATACCCTAGTACCTTCTCAACAGATCCATCCCCTACTCTGATGAAGTCAAACCCATGACTGTCACGTCAGAAATTGTTGATCTATCTCCGCTACATCTGCTTTAGTCTATAAATAGACATAAGCCACCTGTCCACCAATGCTTCCGCTGCTCCCACTGACTACGACAACCCTCTCGCAGAGTCATATAGACGTACACTTCTAAAACTAGTTTAGAACGACGCTATACTCATCCTCCCGCCGGCTCTCGTAGTCTAGAACAACAGCAATGGTAATTGTGGGTAAACAAGAACTTTCCTGTCACCGTCCTTGAGGCTATCGTAGTACCTCTCCCGTGCCTGAAGTTACCCACCTTATCTGCGGAGTGGCCAATGGAATGTCAATCCAGATTGAATCTTTAGGTTCCTTATCAAATCTTCAGTAATCGTTTGTGGTTCTGGAATTACTTCCAGTTCTACCATACTCCCACTACTGTTTTTCTGAAAAAAATCCATTTTTAATTTAAAACCGTGGCGAGTCAAGAACAATATCGCTATTGATCTTCCAGATGGTAGAAAGTCAACCCGCGTCATAGCCTGGGTCAACCCACAAACAGCCATTACAGAAACGTGCCTTGAGTTGTCCAGTGTCTGGTTTTAAGCAAAAACCGGACAACTCCCCGTACCTTAACATCGTTAAGATATGAACTGTTCTATATCCAATATAGAACCAGAGACACTGATTTAATTGAACCAGATTCAAATCATGCAGCTGTCTCCAGTGCATGTCAACTAAATGGAAGGAGGCCGATCAGCGTTACTCAACTTAGGAATGCTTCCAATTATGAGTAACCTGAAAGAGAAGCAAGATCTCTTTATCATTACTATCAACTGAACACCATTCACAAGTATCTACATCTTCGATCTCTTTGAAAAATCCTGATACTTGCTACACCTGGTTCTCTACTCTATTCAAATACCTATAACTTCTCAAAATTCAGACCCTGTGTTTGCACGAAACACCTGTCTAAAAACTAGAGAAGTCATAAGTAAACCGAATATAGTACGAGGACCAACCCCTCTGTCCTGATGGACCCTGGACAACATACAATACTCTGTATAAGTCCCTTGAGTCTGATAACTCATTCACTGTGTGTCGTAGGTTGAAAACTGTACTTATGGTTAAGAAGAATTACACCGCTGTTTAATACTCCTTACCTAACCATCCACTGATATAGGTAAATGTCGTAGACATAATTTCAGAAAGGTATATCTCACTCTATGAAAATAGACGTACAGATATATCAATTTGAAATTGGTGCATAACAGAGGATATTCAAAACCAAATATTTGCCAACCGGCAAACAGTCCAGGTGACTTCCTCAAATATCACCGATTACAACGAATCCCAATATAATGAGGATGATCACCCAATTCCCAATAACTTACTCCCACTCATCATCTGTAAAACCATACAGATGTGAGAATCGTACCTGGTAAATACATACCCTGGAGTAAGTATCTAATCGGGAAATCAGTTTTCCTTTAACAGTACACAGTGAAGCTGAAACATTGAAATTTTTTGATGGGGTATCCCGGTATTCCTAGTAATGCCTCTTCCATTATCAGATTCACAACTGTAACCGTATATTTCTTTGCCACCTCTCCAAATCCCTTTATATGTCTTTAGTCATTACCTTCTGTACACCCCTTTAGGCCAAATGGTTTTCTTCCTTCCCTACCATTCGGCACCAGCCTATGGTTTGGAAGAAGACTATCCAATAAGCATAATGGGTGTACTGTCCTAATCCTAGGAATACTCGCAAAGCGAGAGAAGGTGAAGATAAAAGACAACCGAATAAACCTTATTCCTATTTCTCCTGAACCAGAATCCATCCCCGAACTGGAACAAGTTCCTTTCGAGTTCGTATATAACCATACGATGGAGTATCCAATAAACTGTGGATCTTCATAGTGATACGGAGTGTCCTGGAGAAATACAATGGTGATTTAGGATTGGCGAAGGAATATTTGGTTTGGTCGTGAATAGCAGTCGCAATTTACTTTGCCCTCTTACTAATCCCTTGCTTTGTCTTAACTTAATACCTTCTGTACACCATCGTTAGGCTAATTGGTTTTCTTCATTCCCTACCGGTCGGCACCTGCCTATGGTTTGGAAGAAGACTATCCAATTTGCCTAACAGGCGTACTGTCTCCTAAACCAAGGAGCACTCGCAACCTGAGAGAAGGTAAAAGGAAAAGACAACTGAATAATCCTATCCGTTTTCTACTGAACTGGAAACCATCCTCGAATAAATTCCTTCGAGTTCATATATAACCATACGATGGTTTTGTCCAATGGAAGTAGACGTTCGTAGCAATACGGGGTGTCCTGGAGAAAAGGGTAAAAGTAGGAGTGGCAATGAGGTTTGCAACTCTGACAATCCAAAAGCCAGTGTTAAGAAGGTTCGGTCAACTTGGTCACTGAGTCATAGTCTTAGGGTCGAGTCAATGGTCGCTGCCAAAGAGAGAAAGAAAAGAAACACTCAGCGTGCACTCTAACCTAGATCAGAATGGTTACCAATTTATCTAATCTGGAAACTTCCCACTGTACCGTCAAATTCTCCTCCAAACCTGAAAGAAGAATTAGTCGGGATCACCCGAGGAGTAAACTAACTCATCAGTGGGAATCGGGATCCAACTATCATCGCATGATAACGTGACGGAATCCGCTCACGGTGTCACACTCCAGAAGGTATGCGCATATCTGGCAAGTTTCAGTTCTTTTGAAACTCCCGATGTGATTTCTACCCCATGCTCTTATGACCTTGACTTTGGCCAACATATCATAAGTCACATGTCAAGTTCTACCCTTCATTCTCCAGGTTAATTTGAATCCACCAGTACCAACCCTTGACTTTGGCCAAAATGGCAGTACGACTGTCCCAAACCAACACATCTATCTATGCTGCATATGAATACCCCAATAGCTACCAATCACTGTGCCTTGACTTTGGCCAACATACACAGCTTGAATACTATTGACCACCCATATGAAACGACGGAGGGCTACGAATGGTTTCTGGCGAAAACCTTTAACGTAATGAACTTGATATCGTCGAAGGAACGGATAGCTTTTAAAAATATAGTGACGAAAACCTTTGCTAAAGAGGTCACTCCCGATGAAGGGATCTCAGCTCTTTCCCCGTAGAATGAGGTGCAGGATATTCCACCTGAATACCACGGTGCAAAGCAAAAGTAATCGGCTATAGTGAAGTTATTGCCCTGACGCAAACTTTTGTCCAAGGGGTCACTCCCGGTGAAGGGATCTCGGCCCTTGCCTCGTCGACTGAGGAGCAGGATATTCCAACTGAATACCACGATGCAAAACAAAAGTGAACGTCCTTGCAAAAACAGCTTTTTGAAAAGTGTTCCAACAACATCAGATTAGGTTTGTTTTTTAACTTGCATTGATCCGAATCAATGCAGTCCCATCAATTGATCACACCACAAAGAACGAAAATATACTGATGTACGTATATGCCATCCGCATTCGCCACTGGGTCCCGTCATTACCCGTTAGGTTAGCTAACTAGCGACAGAGCGGGGACTGGACTAGCGCGGATGCAAAACATATACAACATCTACTAATATATATACCAATATATTATTCGCTCAAGGCGTGAAAAAAAAATGCAACATCACAAAACTGTACAACATCACAGAAACAATACAGATATCTGGGATCCCCGGGTTTCACAGAGCCACTAATGAAAACCCGACGTTCCCCTGGTCGTGTGGATAGCCTGTGCAATGAAATCCTAGACCCCTACGGGCGCGGCAAGTCACCCGCCAAAACCTGAAGCGAGGCAGCCCCCTTCAGCACCGTGAATGGACCACCCAGCACTTTACGGAATCCGGTAACTTGGGCACCCCTCCTGGGTCAACCTGTACCCCCTACGAGTGCGGCGAATAGCCCGCCAATCCTAGAGTGAAGCCCCCTTCATCCCAATGCCATGAGATGCGGGCTTGTTGCCCTCTAGAACCCGGCTATCCGTGCACCCCTCCGCGGGGTAATCCTAGTACAGAAAGTAAAATATACATACAACGGGTACATCGACCGCAACCTGGTCGTGCCCCAAAATAATAATACAAACAGGCAGTGACGGCAGTCCACATGTCGGACGCTCGTCCCGCAATATCAAATGTACATAATACAACCACAACTGTACTAGCATTGCATCCAGGCTATCCCCCACGACCGATCCGCAACATCACAGCAATACACAGAACATCAACATAAAAGTCACGTTCGCAAATCCGTCTAACCGGGCTATAGCAGTTAGACAGGATTTACCGATCGAGTGACATTCACGGTCGCAGATATAATGTAAATACTGTGAAATAATGTGTTTAAAATATCCAATCGATCAAATTTTAACAAGTGGGCCTCCAAGCATTACTGTAGCAGATCAAGAAATTCTGGGCCCAATGTTATTATTCCAAAAACCTAATTTTCACCCCAGAAAGATACTGTAGAAATTTGGTGCAGGGAACCCAAAATAGTGCGGCGGAACCGCGGCCCAAAGGGGTGTTTGGCCGCGGTTCCGCGCTCCTACAGTGGAGTTAGTGCATGGAATTTTCACAGAACTCTTATTTTTTCTAGTAGATCACTTTTCTGTAACCTGAAAAAAATTTCGACTCCAAAAAATTTCAACAGAAAACTGATGTGAACAAAAATGCGGATTTTGGAATTTTGGTCGATCGGAAATGAAAACACATTAAACAAAGCTAGACTAAGTTAATGGCGAGGCTCTGATACCACTGTAAGTGCACGGCGGCGCCCCGGCCGTCAATCCGACGGCCAAATGCGGAAGCGGTGATAAACTTTAATTTTTCATGAACTGGCATCCCACCGCGCACTAAACCCGGATCGAACCATTAACTAGTCCTAGCTAACTACAAGACGGGTTAGAGAGATATACCGACTGATCCGAGTCCTCCGGTCTTCTCGTCGTCGTCCCGATCTCCTGCGGAAACTCCGGTCGTCGTCTCCTTGCCGGAAGGGCACCACATCGTCTGCATCTTTTACGGGCTCCCACCTCAATGCCGAGGCAACTCGGGCACGAAGCTGGCTAGTCGACGTGCCCAAGATTTGCTGTAGAATATAGTGTGGAACTTGTGTCTCATTTTGGGGTTGTGGAATTGCCTTTGTGGTGGAGGAAATGATATAAGCTTTTGGAGATTGTTCTTGTGGGATTTTTACCAAAGAAAAAGCACCAAAAACCCCACATATGAAATTTGGACCGCCCCACAATGAGAGTGGCCGGCCTCTTCTTCTTGGCAAGAGAGTGAGTGAGTGAGGAAGAGAGCAAAGGATGATTGAATCACAACCATAATGCAAGGGAGAGAGAAAAAGCTCATGATATCAAGAAATGATTACAAGTAAATAACCTCACTCCAACAACCAAATCATCAAGCATGATGACTTCAAAAAGTCAAGCCATCATGAAGAAGTCAAGAAGTCAAGGTCAAGGAATGGTGCAACCATCATGACACAAGAATATGCAAAGAACCCCTCCACAAATACTTATTTGCAACAATGCAAATAAGCCCTCCTCCACCAATCTTCGGCCAATGAACGATACAAGGGAAATTGGCCGAAACGGAAAGCAAACTGGCAACTCCAGAAAACTGGTCCCGTAATAAATTACAGGAAAACCCCGATACTGTGCATACACACCCGTATTTGTATTCCGACCGAAATACAAATGCAATGAGACAAAATCTACACTGTACTATACTAGGATCCGGCTTAAACCAAAGCCGGCCAGTAAAATCTGTCCGATCCTGATCCGTGCAATACCGCACGTATCTGATCGAACCCTGCCATATCTCCATACGGCCTCTACAACTTTTCGCCCGAAAGCTGAGTAACTGAATGTGGGGGACTCTAAACACTCGTCAACACCTTGGTTGTGGATTTAACCACTAGCACGTCAGAGGTATAAGCCAATACGTAACGGGCTACCAGGTATTGACAAAAAGGGACGTCTGTGAGCAAACTCAGCCTGACACCCTACTGAGCCTGTCAGTGACAATATCCGTACAGTCCGGTCTGTTCGTCTATGAGCATCGCATGGCGAGCCTAGGTGGTTGGTAAAAGTCAGACCCCCAAAAGCGGTACAAGTCGTGTCGGAGTGTAGCCCAGAACACCCTGAGATACTACTGGAATACCTACCAGTAAATCTCCTTGCCTCGGCCGAGGGCTTCGTGTAATGGCTCTCCTAGACACAGCGCGACCTCACCCCCAATACCGGGAGAGACGAACCCCTGAAGATACGCTCACTGCCTCCTTGTGGCTCGGGACTGTACCCAACTAAAACCTGTTTGCACGACTCCTTTGAGCCGTGGTAGGGTAGTAATCAAAGTACAGTTAGAACTCACACAAGACAAATGACGATCCCCAGGTCGATGAACTAACCTGTACACATGTCATGCCATCTGACGTCTGGTATATGACCAACTAGCATGTTCCCGGCGAGTCCTGTCCGGTGTACTCATAACCCAATGAGCACCTGTATACATCTTAGGTGATCCAACTGACACCAGTGGCTTGTGAGACCGGCCATCGCCCCTCGTCGGGGTCTCGACTGTATACACTAGTCTACTCTGGAGTATCGATGCCCTGTCTTGAAACTCACACGACTAGGGACCATTTAAGGATATGCTTATAGACCCCCAGCTCCCACTTATATGATCGCCCTCATACTGCTGGTGGTCAAGCAAGAATCCTAGGGGCTTTATCAACGTGTAATAGTGACCTGTAAGGTCACCTAAAGTTGTACACGATGATAAAGGTAAACCAGATAGCATACTATCATCTCGAGTAAGATTGTCCTACCGGGATAGGTCCTCCATCAATCATTGCAATCACGTGCCTGTGATCCAATAATTGACTCTGAGGGCACTATCTCCAACAGCGCGTTAGTGAATATGGATCGTCCTCAGGGAAAATGTGATCCGTTCGAATTTGATTTAGATGAATGGAAAATTAAAGAGAAAAGAAAAGACAATTCGATTCATGATTTAAAAGTGAATTTCAAGAATTATCAAAATCTAGATCTAATATCAAGAATCAAGAATCATCCAATTGAGTTAGTTATCAATATTTGTAATGAGGCTCGTAGGAATCGATCAAATCGATAGTGAGTATGAAGACTTGTGATTACGTATTCTTATCCTTTGATGATTTTTGCTAGATCGATGACGATCAACGAGAATTAGGGATCTCTTACGGAAACTAGGGTTTCATCATCTATCCCTTGTCCTTTCGTTGATTTTCATTCACATTCTAGCCTCTAGGAATTTCAAACTTCGATCGTTGATCACTAATTAAGAGCGAAAACATTCAAGAAAGCATCTCGCTCGAAACTAGGTCGTCGATGATTCAATTTACTAGAGTTTACAAAACTCATAGTGTAAGTCCACGTTGCCAACCCCGGTTCTTGCGGGGAGGCAGAAACGGTATAAAAATCATATTTTTAGCGCACTAGGCAACATGGACTAACAAAAGTCGGGATCTTTTCTAAACAAAACTAGCTACCAAGCTAAAGAGAGTTAGCTACTCGGAAAAGATTTTATACCTCACTTGAACTCCTTCTTCTTGAACTCTTTGTAGAGGTTGGATGGTGCTTTCCTTGTCGCCTTCTTTCGTCAAAAGATGGATCCACCTGAGGGTTCAACCTTGGGCTCCATTCTCGAACTTTGAGAGAACTAAGGTCTTTGGCTTGCTAGACCTTCAACCCTAGAGTGAGTAGAGAATGGTTTAGAGTATTTTATCTCAAGGAGAGGTTTCTCAACACATGAGAATGGATCTCCTTGAACTAGAGGAGGAGGAGGAAGAAGAGAGGAGAGAGAATGGTTATGATATAATGAAATGGTTTTTTACAACCATAAGAATATCTAGTGAATTACAAATTAATAAAATTTATCTAAATGAAAAGTTGATGGAATGTTTGATAAGACTATTATCATTTCACATTAATTGGTTTTGCTAGAATCAAAGAGCATCTTTGATGTGTAATGATGATAGTCAATGTTTCAACCATGGTCAGCAAGTCAACCTTGGTCAACAAGTCAACAAACCCAACCATGACACATTTTCATTTAACTAATATTATTAATTGATAATTCACAAATTCATTAGGGTTTGGAAAAAGACGACTGTCAACTGTGTATACACACCCGTTCCGAAACCCTAATGAAAATCCTCTTCCTCCGCCTCAATCATCTGTGCATACGCACCCGCATTCGTGTTCCAAGGAACATGAATACTATGAGATAAAAGTAACCCCAAAACATATACTAGGATCTGGCTCAAACCAGAGCCCGCTAGTAATATCCGTCCGGACTCCAAACGTGCACAAGTGCGCGGATGAGAACGAACCCTGTCGCAAAACCATGCGACCTCAACTCTGTTTTGCCCAAAGGCGAATAGCCCTCTGTGTGGGACTCTAAAGACTCGACACTACGCTGGCAGTGGGTTTAACCACAGACCGCAAGCGGCACTAGCTGTACGTAACGGTCTCCAGGTAGATGCCGATAAGAAGACGGACGAGGTGAACCCCATCTGAACTCCTACTGAGCCTGAATGTGACAGTCTCCGTACAGTCCGGTCTGTTCGTCTGATACATCGCATGGCGGGCCTAGGGGGCGGTAAACGTCAGTCCCCTAATAGCGGTACAAGTCATGTCGGAGTAAAGCCCAGAACACCCTGAGATATCACTGGAAACCTACCAGTATATTTCGCTTGCCCTGGCCAGGGACTACTCGTGTAATGGCTCTCCTAGACACAGCGCGATATCAACCCTCAATACCGGGAGAGACGAATCCTGTCTAACCGTCACTGCCTCTAAGCGCTTCGGGACTGCACCTAACTACTACCTGTTTGTACGACTCCTTTGAGCCGTGGTTGGGTAGTAATCAAAGTACAGTGGGAACACACTTGAGGCGAAGTGACAGTGTCAAGTCAGCGGACTAAGCTGTACTCATGTCACCTGGGAACTGATAACTGACGACAGGTATAATACCAACCAATCAGTTCCCAACGAGTCCTGTCCAGTGTATGTAGGGTTCCTAGGCACACTATAGAGGTCTCACAAGGCATCAACCATGCCAAATTCAAAATTTACGGTGCCGAGAAACCCTAGACTACGGATCGCTGGCTAGAATTCTAGGCGACAAAGCAAACTAGTTAACACTTAACTACAAGAATACGGAAATACAACCTTTGTAGATCCGGTCCTCCACCTCCACGGCTCCGTGATGAAGTCCTCTCCGCTGTCCATATCAAATCCCGGGCTCTAGTGTCGGCTTCATCGGAGAAAAAGCGGGCTAGGTCATCGACGACGTGCCGAAGATGATCTACGTCGAGGCATCGCTAGATCAAGCTCCAACTTCACCAAGTCTAGAAAACTTGTGAAGGAAACACACTCTACTACTTGGCAAGAGGTAGAGGATGAAGAAATAGGAAGTGGGTAGACTTTAGAATTGGATTTCTCACTCATTTTCATCAATCACCATTGATGAAGCAAGCTTTCTTCTTTGAAGATGAAGAAGAAGAAGAAGATAATAAATATGATAAGTTCATCCTAAAATGAAAAGAATAATGAATTCTTATCATAATAGAACCATGGTTAGGTGTAGCGAATTAATTAGGGTTAAATGGAATGGTTAGGGTTAAGGATGAGACAAAGTGGTCACAAAGTCAAAGTATTCATGAAGCTTCATGAAAGAACAAAGAATGCCACCATTTTATCATTTCCTTTTCTTTTTCCAAAAGAATAAATAAATGAATAAAATGAATAAGCAAATAATAAACCCTAACCAGTTCATTAACCAAGGTTTAATTCTTTATACTTAACCAATTTTACATGCACCATCAAACATGATACAAGCATGTGCACAAAATCATATCACATATATAATGCGCACATCCGAGCGAGAAAATCCATTTAAAGTGAACCGATACTAGTTAATGCAAAGTAATATATCAAATATATATATAATTATACATTAAATCATTAAATCAACACTTGATTTAACGATCCGGTCATATCGCATATAACCGACTAGTATCTAATGTATCGGCTTATCGAATCAATCCTTGATTCGATAACTAGGTTATATCGCATACAACCATTCGATACATTCACCGCGAGAATGAAATACGGTATCACATACACGCATTATTCTCGGTCCCGCACATATCTCATATGCGCTCCTATTTCGTTTCGCTTGAGCCAGGAAACCTCTGTGTAGGACTCTAAAGACTCGTCAATACGCCGGCAGCAGGTGATGATCATATCAAACACCCACAAGCCGCAAGCGGTCTGCTAAACGTAACGGCCACCCGGGTATTGAGCGATCAGAAGATCGACGAGCAAGCCCGCTCACACTCCAGTGAATCCAACCAGTAACACTACCGTACAGTCCGGTCTGATAGTCTGATATGTCGCATATCTCGCATAGGGGTGGTAAATGTCAGACCCCAATAGCTCGATAAGTCGTGTCGATATGAGGTCTATAACAATTCGAGAAACTACTGGTAACACTTACCAGTAAATCTCAGCAACCCTGGCCAGGGATTTCCTGTTATAGCCAATCGAACACAGCGCAACATCAACTCCCTATACCGGGAGAGACGAATCCACTCCTATCGCTCATTGCCTCCATGTGAGTCGGGACTGTACCCAAAAACCACCGTTTTGCACGCCCTCTTGGATGTGGTAAGGTGGAAATCAAAGCACAGTGGGAACCACACAAGACTTTTTGACGATCTCGGGTCAACAGACTACTCTGTACCAGTGTCACCAGAGAACTGCCATCTGACGTAAGGTATAATACCATCTGGGAGTTCTCGGCGAGTCCGTCCAGTGTACCCAGTCTCTACTGAGCACCCGTATATCATCTCTGATGTCAAACACCAATGGATATGGGATCATCCATCGCCCATCTATATGGGTCGAGAAGGTATACGCTAGTCTACACTGGTATATCGATGCCCTGTCTCGATACACCCACGACTAGGGACCTTGAAGGATGTACTTATGGACTACCATGTCCCTACTAGTATAATCCGCATCATAGTCCAGGTAGTCAAGTACACATCCTAAGGGCTTTACCAACATGTAACAGAGAGACAATCAGTATACATGTTAAGGTAAAGATCAACCAGATAGCATACTATCATGTCGAGCAAGAAAGTCCTCCCTATATATTTCCAAGCATCCACTACAATATACATCCTATGTATAGTAATGGCCTCTAGGGCATACATATAACTAACAATCTCCCACTTGCACTAGGGCCATCTGATAGCAGTGGTTGTAGTATCTCATACTCAACCATCCCATAAAAGTCTCTCTCTGGGAACAGGCCTTTGTGAGTGGATCCGCTGTGTTGTCCTCTGAGTCTTCTCTCCAAATCTCGATCACCCTGGAGATCAACCATCTCCATGATCAAGTGATACTGCCTTAGAATATGTCTGGATCACTGATGGGACCTGCGTTCCTTGGCATAAGCCACAACTCCATTGTCACACAATGGGAGGAACTAAGTTCATCTTATGAACTAATATACACCCAGACAGCCTCTTTGGTAGCATCTTAAGTAGCGATGTATTCAGCCTTTATCGTCTAGTTAGCCACGGTATATAGCTTGGAACTCTTCCAACATACCGTCCCTTTACTGAGGGTAAAGGCAATGCCTGTGACTGACATTCAGTCGTCTTTATCACCCTGGAACACTTCCAGTGATTCTCCCCAGGATCGATTGATACCTTCTCACTACAACTGGTGAGTATCCTAACATCCAATTAGATCTATCTCATAGATCTAAAAACCAGGATTTAGGAGGTATCACTTTGATCCTATATGGAGAATCCATGTGATGAACGGAGATTGATCGAGCATAGCATAGGAAACTGTTTCCCTATCAAGAAAATGTCATCCACGTACTCTACGAGGATCGCCACCATACTCCCTACTACCCTTTTGTATATACAAGGTTCATCTACCATTTTGATGATGTTAAACTCTTTAACTAATCCATCAAAACAGATGTTCCAACTCCGCGATGCCTGCTTTATCCTATAAAGCATCTTGCACACGTTTCCGCTGCTCCTACTGTCTACGAGGCCCTCTGGCTGTGTACTTACAGACGCACTCTTCTAAAACATCATTTAGAAAAGCAGTCATGACACCCAACCACCAGATATCCTAGTCATGGTATGTAGCCGTGGCAAGTAGGATCTGGATGGACTTAAGCATAGATCCTTAGAAAAGGTTTCAACACAATCCACACCTGGTCTATGATGCAAACCTTTAATAAGTCTAGCTTTGAAAGTCTCAACTTTTCCATCTACACCAAGTCCATACTTTGTTGGTGTACATGGATTCCATCTCAGATCGCTAAGCATCCAGCCATTCTTACAGAGTCTCACTCCTGATGGCCAGCTCGAAACTAGTTGGGTCATCATCTCATGATGCAATCCTCGCTCCCACTGTCATAGAGAAATCGAAATATCTCTCAGGTGGGTGAGGAACCCTACTAGATCGGCGGAGAGGCTGAGGTTCGTTGGTAACTATTGAATCCTTTGGTTCTTTCAAATCATCAGCTGCAGTTTGTATAGCTGGAACATTTCCAGTTCTACATAACAGATCTTGCCTCGAGCTTGTCCGGATTTTGATTTTAGACATAGGCCGGTCAACCCCAAATCTTAACTAGCTTAAGACATGGGTTCTTCCCTTATCATATCACATATGAAGTGGTAGGCAACTGATTTGATTCGAACCCTATTCAATAGGTATGCAGCTTCTCAAGTGCATATCTCCCAAAAGGAAATAGGTAGCTCAGTAGTACTCGTCATAGAGCACACCTTATCATATAGGGTGCAATAGCTCCGCCCCGTTATACCATCGTGTTATGGTGTATACGGAGGAGTAATGCTGAGAGAGAATCTCATTCTCCTTTAGAATAATCCAGGATATCCGTGCTCAAGTATTCTCCTCCTGGATCACATCAAAGGACATAACACTTATACCCGTATTTTGGTTCTCTACTTCTAACTCATATTCTGTGAATATCTCAAAAGGTTCGGACTTGTGTTTCAACAGGAACATATGTCTGAATCTCGAGAGATCTTCAGAGAATGTAACGAAGTACAAAGAACCAGTCCTGGCATATGTAGACAGGGGACCTTTATACATCAACATGTATCATCCCAAGAGTTCACTAACTCTTTCTCTGTTTCCAGTAAATGGAGCTATGGTCATCTTACCTTTGTGACATGACTGGCAAGTTTCACAAGATGTAAATCCAAACAGATTTAAATATGCATCTATGTGCAACTTCAGCTAGTCGGGTCGCATTGATATGACCTAGTCTACAATGCCTCAAGAAGGATTCGTTCATTTCTGAACTCTTCCTCTTGTGTGTGTTCTGTATACTAAGAACTGTAGTTTGATTTAGAACATCAATGCTTTTAAATAACGTGCCTGAACCGATCAACTTTTGATATAGGAAATGTTCAAAACATTATCCAACAATACAAAATTATATCCTTTCTTTACTTATAAAGAGACTGATATGATTTTGTATATCAGGTTCGGTATCTAATAACATTCGTTCAGAATCAACGTATTTGGAATACAGGGTGACAGTGACCAACAGACTTGGCTGCAACTCTTGCCCCGTTTTCTGCCTCATGAAACTTATCATCCGTTCTCAGTTCTCTACCTAGCTGTAGCCCTATGTAACAGATTACATATCTGGGATCCTGATCTGGTATCACATACCCAGGACGTAGAAGATACAGAGAAACAGTTCTTTGTAACGAACACAACCGAAGATGATGCATCAGCATGCACTCTCTTCGTTTGGGCGGTACGGGAATTCTGGTAATCCCCAATTTCCTGCTCTGTCTTATAACAATTATAAGTTGGAGCGGGACCAACGTTCCCCAGCTCAGTATAACAAGCGGGTTCAGTCAATATTCCGTATTATTATCTTGATTAAGGCGTGATATGGTCGCTACCTGGAGAGAGAGAGAAGAAAACACTCAGCGTGCGCTCTTTCAAGAATAGATTGCTTATTATTTTATCTAATCAGGATGGCTCCCACTGCTTTTTATCAAATCTTCCTTCAAACCCTAAAAGGAAAGACTAGCCGGGATTAATTACACACTACAAGTTCGCCAATCTTTCAGCCAGGCCAGTGTCGGTACTTTGAGGGAGGTCCCCCGTGCTTCGCACGAACCTAATTAATGTAAACCTCGTTTTCCCAGAGGCGTAACCTCGTTGACACCTTTCTAGACACCTACTTGATCAGCTAATTGCAACGTGTAAAACTCTCCCAGGAGTAACTCTTACTCGCAGTGGGTATCGGGATCCAACTATCTCATAGAAGGTATGCAATCTCATTGCAAATTTCAACACTTGAAATTCTCGATAATATTTTACCCCTAGTGTTCTATGACCTTGACGAATGCCAAACAACCCATAGTCCACTAGTCAAGTTCAACCCGTACATTTCTTGATTGAATTAAACCCACCCGCACGACCGTTGACGAATGCCAAACAACGCCGTACGAATACCCTAATCCAATCTGCATCATATGCATAAGCAGATAAATACTAGTTAGCTACCGTACACTACGCCTTGACGAATGCCAAACTACCGTAGCACGAATACTAATTAGTACTTATCTGAAATGACGGAGGGCTACGCAGGTTTTCATAAAACCTATTGCGTAATGAACTTGATATCGTTGTAGAATCAAATGAAGTTTTTGAAATGGAGCGATTTTGAGGCTTTTCTAGTTTTGCTAAAGGGGTCACTCCCGGTGAAGGGATCGTCGGCCCTTTCCTCGTCGAATGAGGTGCGGGATATATCATATATATCACTGTGCAAAGCAGAAACTATAGAAGCTATCAAAAGTCAAACCGAGTGTGTAGCATCTGCCAGTTATTGCTAAAGGAGTCACTCCCGGTGAAGGGATCTCGGTCCTTTCCTCATCGAATAAGGTGCGGGATATATCATATATATCGCTGTGCAAAGCAAGAACTGTAGCTACCTGTTTTATTTAAAATTTGATTCCACAACATCTTAGGTTTCTTTTCTTTCATTAATCTCATTAATGAAGTCCCATCATTTAAATACCTAAACATCACAGATAAATACGACGTACACTTATGCCATCCGCATTCGCCTCGATGTCCCCTCGTGCACCGTTAGGTTAGGTAACTAACGGCAGAGCGGGGCAGGGCTACTACGGGTGTAAAACATAAGCAACGTCTATATAATATATCATATATATTATATACTGTATCCATCACAGAACATCACATGATCACATCACAGAAATCGCAGCAGAAGAAACATATGAAATATTGGATATACTAGGACGTTCGTGTTTTCAATACGAGCCAGTATAAAACACGGATTCCACGGTCGTGATGAATAGCCAATCCCACACCCCTAGTGTAGGGTTCCTAGGCACTCCCAAGAGGTCTCACAAGGCATCAACCATGCCAATTTCAAAAATTCTAGGTGCCGAGAAACCCGACTACGGACCGTTTGCTAGAAATCTAGGCGAAAAGATAAACTAGTTAACAGTTAACTAAGAGATACGGAAATACAACCTTTGTAGATCCGGTTCTCCACCTCCATAGCTCCGCAATGAAGTCTTCTCCGCTGTCCATAAAGAATCCGGGCTCAAGCGTCGGCTTCGTCGGGGAATAGGCGAGCTAGGTCGTCGATGTCCATGCCGAAGATGATCTACGTCGAGGCATCGCTAAATCAAGCTCCGACTTCACCAAGTGAAGAAAACACACTCTACTACTTGGCAAGAGGTAGAGGATGAAGAAATAGGAAGTGGGTAGACTTTAGATTTGGATTTCTCACTCATATTCATCAATCACCATTGATGTAGTCAAGCTTTTCTTCTTGAAGAATGAAGAAGAAGAAGAGCAAGAAGATGATAAGTGTTATGATAAGAATTAAAGAATAAATAAAAATCCATTCTTATCATAATTCTCACCATGGTTAGGTGTAGAGAATTAACTTGAGTTAATTGAATTGGTTAGGGTTAAGCATGAGACAAAATGGTGACTAAGTCAAAAGTTCATGAAGCTTCATGAAAGAAAACAAAAGAAAGCGACCATTCTATTTTATGCAATTTATTTTCCAAAAATAAAAACAAATGAATAAATGAATAATCAAATAAAAACCCTAACCATTTCTTTAACCAAGGTTTAATTCTTTACACAAACCCTAATTTGCATGTATCATCAAATATGATACAAACAAGTGCACAAAATCATATCGCATATGCAATGCGCACAACCGAGCGAGAAAATCCATTTAAAGTGAACCGATACTAGTTAATGCAAAGTAATATATCAAATATATAATTATGCATTAAATCATTAAATCAACACTTGATTTAACGATCCGGTCATGACGCACATAACCGACTGGTATCATTAGTAACATCTTATCGAATCAACACTTGATCCGATAACCCGGCTATATCGCATATAACCGATCAATGTCACATCGCGAGAATCGAATACAGTATCACATACTCGTATTATTCTCGGTCCCGCACATATCTCATATGCGCTCCTATTTCGTTTCGCTTGAGCCGGAAACCTCTGTGTAGGACTCTAAAGACTCGTCAATACGCCGGCAGCAGGTGATGATCATATCAAACACCCACAAGTCGCAAGCGGTCTGCCAAACGTAACGGCCACCCGGGTATTGGGTGATCTGAAGATCGACGAGCAAGCCCGCTCACACTCCAGTGAATCCAACCAGTAACACTACCGTACAGTCCGGTCTGATCGTCTGATATGTCGCATATCTCGCCTAGGGGTGGTTAACGTCAGACCCCAATAGCTCGATAAGTCGTGTCGATATGAGGTCTATAACACTTCGAGAAACTACTGGTAACACTTACTAGTAAATCTCAGCAACCCTGGCCAGGGATTTCCTGTTATAGCCAATCGAACACAGCGCAACATCAACCCCCTATACCGGGAGAGACGAATCCCCTCCTATCGCTCATTGCCTCCATGTGACTCGGGACTGTACCCAAAAACCACCGTTTTGCACGCCCTCTTGGACGTGGTAAGATGGAAATCAAAGCACAGTGGGAACCACACAAGACTCTATGACGATCTCGGGTCAACAGACTACTCTGTACCAGTGTCACCAGAGAACTGCCATCTGATGTGAGGTATAATACCATCTGGGAGTTCTCGGCGAGTCCGTCCAGTGTACTCAGTCTCTACTGAGCACCCGTATATCATCTCTGATGTCAAACACCGATGGATATGGGATCATCCATCACCCATCTGTATGGGTCGAGAAGGTACACGCTAGTCTACTCTGGTATATCGATGCCCCGTCTCGATACACCCTCGACTAGGGACTTTGAAGGATGTACTTATGGACTACCATGTCCCCACTAGTATGATCCGCATCATAGTCCAGGTAGTCAAGCACACATCCTAAGGGCTTTACCAACATGTAACAGAGAGACAATCAGTATACACGTTAAGGTAAAGTTCAACCAGATAGCATACTATCATGTCGAGCAAGAAAGTCCTCCCTATATATGTCCCAGCATCCACTACAATATACATCCTATGTATAGTAATAGCCTCTAGGGCATACATATAACTAACAATCTCCCACTTGCACTAGGGCCATCTGTAGCAGTGGTTGTAGTATCTCATACTCAACCATCCCATAAAAATCTCTCTCTGAGAACAGGCCTTTGTGAGTGGATCCGCTGTGTTGTCCTCTGAGTCTACTCTCCTAACCTCGATCTCCCTGAAGATCAACCATCTCCATGATCAAGTGATACTGCCTTTGAATATGTCTGGATCACTGATGGGACCTGCGTTCCTTGGCATAAGCCACAACTCCATTGTCACACAATGGAAGGAACCTAGTTCATCTCATGAACCAATATACATCCAAACAGCCACTTTGGTAGCATCTTAAGTAGCGATGTATCCTGCCTATATCATCTAGTATGTCACGGTATCTAGCTTGGAACTCTTCCAACATACCGTCCCTTTACTGAGGGTAAAGACAATGCCTGCGACTGACATTCAGCCGTCTTTATCACCCTGGAACACTTCCAGTGATTCTCCCCAAGATCGATTGATACCATCTCACTACAACTAGTGAGAATCCTACCATCCATTTAGATCTATCTCATAGATCCAAAATCCAGGATTTAGTAGGTATCATTTTGATCCTACGTGGAGAATCTTTGGGATAAGCGGAGATTGATCGAGCGTAGCATAGGAAACTCCTTCCCTATCATGAGTATGTCATCCATGTACTCTACGAGGATCGTCACCATACTCCCTACAACCTATTTCTTTATACAAGGTTCATCTACCATTTTGATGATGTCAAACTCTTTGACTACTACATCAAAACAGATGATCCAACTCCGCGATGCCTGCTTTATCCTATAAAGCATCTTGTACACGTTTCCACTGCTCCCACTGTCTACGAAGCCCTCTGGCTGTGTACTTATAGACGCTCTCTTCTAAAACATCATTTAGAAAAGCTGTCATGATACCCAACCGCCAGATATCGTAGTCATAGTACGTAGCCGTGGCAAGTAGGATCTGGATAGACTTAAGCATAGATCCTTGAAAAGGTTTCATCATTATCCACGCCTGGTCGATGACGAAAAGCTTTAACAAGTCTAGCTTTGAAAGTCTCAACTTTTCCATCTACACCAAGTAATCTTCTCAAGATATACTTGCTCCTGATGGGGATTTAACCCTTCAGATATAGCAACCAAAGTCCATACTTTGTTGGTGTACATGGATTCCATCTCAGATCACTAAGCATCCAGTCATTCTTACAGAGTCCCACTCCTGATGGCCAGCTCGAAACTAGTTGGGTCATCATCTCATGATGCAATCCTCGCTCCCACTGTCATCGAGAAACCGAAGTATCTCTCAGGTGGGTGAGGAACCCTACTAGATCGGCGGAGAGGCTGAGGTTCGTTGGTTACTATTGAATCCTTTGGTTCTTTCAAATCATCAGCTGCAGTTTGTATAGCTGGAACATTTCCAGTTCTACATAACAGTCCTTGCCTCGAGCTTGTCCGGATTTTGCTTTTAGACATAGGTCGGACAACCCCAAATCTTAACTAACTTAAGATATGGGCTCTTCCCTTATCATATCTCATATGAAATGGTAGGCAACTGACTTGATTTGAACCCTATTCAATAGGTATGCAGCTTCTCAAGTGCATAACTCCCAAAAGGAAATAGGTAACTCAGTAGTACTCATCATAGAGCACACCTTATCATATAGGGTGTTACTGCTCCGCCCCGATATACCATCGTGCTATGGTGTATACAGAGGAGTAATGCTGAGAGAGAATCTCATTCTCCTTTAGAATAATCCAGGATTTTCGTGCTCAAGTATTCTCCTCCTTGATCTCATCAAAGGACATAATACTTATACCCGTATTGGTTCTCTACTTCTAACTTATATTCTGTGAATATCTCAAAAGGTTCTGACTTGTGTTTCAACAGGAACATATATCTGAATCTTGAGAGATTATCAGAGAATGTAATGAAGTATAAAGAACCAGTCTTGGCAAGTGTAGACAGGGGACCTACATACATCAACATGTATCATCCCAAGAGTTCACTAACTCTTTCTCTGTTTCCAGTAAACGGAGCTATGGTCATCTTATCTCTGTGACATGACTGGAAAGTTTCATAAGATGTAAATTCAAACTGATTTAAATATGCATCTATATGTAACTCCAGCCAGTCGTGTCGCATTGATCTGACCTAGTCTACAATACCTCAAGAAGGATTCGTTCATTTCTGAACTCTTCCACTTGTGTGTGTTCCGTATACTAAGAACTGTAGTTTGATTTAGAACATTAATGCTTTTAGATAACGTGCCTGAACCGATCAACTTTTGATATAGGAAATGTTCAAAACATTGTCCAACAATACAAAATTTTATCGTTTCTTTTTTAATAAAGAGACAGATATGATTTTGTATATCAGGTTCGGTATCTAATAACATTCGTTCAGAATCAATGTATTAGTAATACAGGGTGACAGTGACCAACAGACTTGGCTGCAACACTTGCCCCATTTTCTGTCTCATGAAACTTATCACCCGTTCTCAGTTCTCTACCTTTCTGTAGCTCTATGTAACTGATTACATATCTGTGATCCTGATCCGGTATCACATACCCAGGACGTAGAGGATACAGAGAAACAGTTCTTTGTAACGAACACACCCGAAGGAGATGCATCATATGCACTTTCTTCGTTTGGGTGGCACGGGAAATCTGGTATTCCCCATTTCCTGCTCTGTCTTATAACAATTATAAGTTGGAGCGGGACCAACGTTCCCCAGCTCAGTATAACAAGCGGGTTCGGTCAAAACATCCGTATTATTATCTTGATTAAGACGTGATATGGTCGCTACCTGGAGAGAGAGAGAAGAAAACACTCAGCGTGCGCTCTTGCAAGAATAGATTGGTTATTATTTTATCTAATCAGGATGGCTCCCAGTGCTTTTTATCAAATCTTCCTTCAAACCCTAAAAGGAAAGACTAGCCGGGATTAATTACACACTACAAGTTCGCCAATCTTTCAGCCAGGCCAGTGTCGGTACTTTGAGGGAGGTCCCCCGTGCTTTCGCACGAACCTAATTAATGTAAATCTCGTTTTCCCAGAGGCGTAACCTCGTTAACACCTTTCTAGACACCTACTTGATCGGCTAATTGTAATGTGTAAAACTCTCCCAGGAGTTACTCTTACTCGCAGCGGGTATCGGGATCCAACTATCTCATAGAAGGTATGCAATCTCATTGCAAATTTCAACACTTGAAATTCCCGATAATATTTTGCCCCTAGCAGCTATATGACCTTAACATAGTCAACAAATAATAAGTGCTAGTCAAGTTCAACCTGTCATTTCCCGATTGAATTAAACCCACCCGCACGACCCTTAACATAGTCAACAAAGTCGCACGACTACCCTAATCCAATCACATCATATGCTTATGCAGATAAGCACTAATTAGCTACCGCACACTACGCCTTAACATAGTCAACAAATGTAGCACGAATACTAACTAGTACTTATCTGAAATGACGGAGGGCTACGACAGGTTTTTCTGAAAACCTATTGCGTAATGAACTTGATATCGTTGTAGAATCAAATGATTTTGAAATGGAGTGCTTTTGAGGCTTTTCTAGTTTTGCTAAAGGAGTCACTTCCGGTGAAGGGATCGTCGGTCCTTTCCTCGTCGAATGAGGTGCGGGATATATCATATATATCACTGTGCAAAGCAAAAACACTTAAAAGCAATCAAAAGACAAACCGAGTGTGTAGCATCAACCAGTTATTGCTAAAGGAGTCACTCCCGGTGAAGGGATCTCGGTCCTTTCCTTATCGAATGAGGTGCAGGATATATCATATATACCGCTGTGCAAAGCAAGAACTGTAGCTACCTGTTTTATTTAGAAATTCGATTCTACAACATCTTAGGTTTCTTTTCTTTCATTAATCACATTAATGAAGTCCCATCATTTAAGTACCTAAACATCACAGATAAATACGACGTACACTTATGCCATCCGCATTCGCCTCGATGTCCCCTCGTGCACTGTTAGGTTAGGTAACTAACGGCAGAGCGGGGCAGGGCTAGCGCGGGTGTAAAACATAAGTAACGCCTATATAATATATCATATATACTATATACAGTATCTATCATAGAACATCACATGATCACATCACAGATATCGCAGCAGAAGAAACATATGAAATATTGGATATACTAGGACGTCCGTGTTTTCAATACGAGCCAGTATAAAACACGGACTCCACGGTCGCGATGAATAGCCAAACCCACACCCCTAGACCCCTACGAGAGCGGCAAGTAACCCTACCAATTCTAGAGTTAGGAGACCCGGACCCGACTCCTCGAGTTGGTCTCCCACTGGACTCCAGAACCCGGTTACTTGTGCTCTCCTCCTTGGGTCTATCCTAGTGCGGAAAAGTAAATAATATACAAAAGGTGACTACTTCCGCAACCTGGAAGCGCTCCAATAAAAGAATATTACATACAAGTTTTTACATGAATGAAAATGAAAAACACTCATCTCACATAAAAAACCCCGGCTATTCAAACACGACTATCCAATATGACATATCCAGCAACACATAACATCACATGTCATCAACGTAAGTAAATATGCGCATCCCAATTGTCGTTGACATATAGCAACGAAACCGGCGATATCACATATTACACTTACGGTCACAGAAAAGAAAGTGTAAAACTACAACAATTGGAATCCGCAACATCCTCAGACATCGCATGCCTGACCAAATGAATTCTTTAGACATCGCATGCCTAACAATTATAAACCCCGCATTTTAGTCTCATTATCGAAAACTCTTTTCAATATCAAGTCGGGCAATTCAACAAGATTCCCGACATGCTGATCGAATACTCGTCACAAACTTCAGTAGGCGGCCGCACCCCCGATGCCTCCGACGAAGTGCACCAAGGCGGAACACCGCTGCCGCGAGCACCGGAACGGATGCTTTCGGCGACGGGGTTCTCCTACAGTCACTTGGTCGGGGCTATGGAGTGAGGCTGTCTATTAAGTTTATCCGGCGAGTATCCGCGTACGCTACGTGATTGCGACAGACTTTTGATCACATCAAAATTCCGTGGCAACCGATCAAGTGAGACTAAAGTGCTATGTTTATAACATTCATTCAGTTATCTCATAACTCGTTGTGGATTCCAATTATTGTATCCCATTCCAGATAAATAGAAAATGTTAAACTTTCCGATCGAACAATCGAACACCCAAGTTTTCCCAGTACAGATCAACACATGAAATAAGTCTAACAATATTCAGTTCGTGCCTCAGTACCAACGGTCCAGCCGTAGAAGGGTCAAGCCAACGCCTCACATGTGGCACGCCGTACTGCCCCAAACCCTAAGGTTCAAAGGGCAGTTCAAGACGGTCACATAATCGAGTTAAGGTTTGTTGTCTTCTAGAGGGTCCATCGCGTTACTTGCACTACTTAGAACGTCGTTAAACTACGGAAAAATCCAACACTTGGAAATTTCCCAACAGGGGAAAAAGTGGGTATTTATATCCGGTCGAACTTTTTAATATATTCTAAAATTTATCCAGAAAGCCACACAGACAAAATTTGATACCCCGATCGAAACACCGAATCCCTAAAACAACTCCAGAAAATTCAACTCTTGAATTAATATTAAAAATTCTCAGAAAATCCAGCATAATAAAATAGGAGTTACTGTGCAAACAGTAATTGATGATGTCAGTATATGGCCGCGGAACCGCCGCAGAAGCCAAGCTTATGCCGCGGTTTCGCCGTATGTTGTACTGTTCATCGAAAAAATTTTGCATCGTAATTCTAATTTTTCCCTGCTGAATTTTTTAGCAATTTTTAATTTGGAAAAATCCCAGTTTTTAAAAAAAGGACAGAGAGCTATTTTGGGTTCGGGTTTTCGGGTCGCTCGGACTTCAAATTCCGTCTAAACTTCGCCTAAGACTCTAGCTAGGCTCTGATACCACTGTAGGGTTCCTAGGCACTCCCAAGAGGTCTCACAAGGCATCAACCATGCCAATTTCAAAAATTCTAGGTGCCGAGAAACCCGACTACGGACTGTTTGCTAGAAATCTAGGCGAAAAGATAAACTAGTTAACAGTTAACTAAGAGATACGGAAATACAACCTTTGTAGATCCGGTTCTCCACCTCCATAGCTCCACAATGAAGTCTTCTCCGCTGTCCATAAAGAATCCGGGCTTAAGCGTCGGCTTCGTCGGAGAATAGGCGAGCTAGGTCGTCGATGTCCATGCCGAAGATGATCTACGTCGAGGCATCGCTAAATCAAGCTCCGACTTCACCAAGTGATGAAACTTGTGAAGAAAACACACTCTACTACTTGGCAAGAGGTAGAGGATGAAGAAATAGGAAGTGGGTAGACTTTAGATTTGGATTTCTCACTCATATTCATCAATCACCATTGATGTAGTCAAGCTTTTCTTCTTGAAGAATGAAGAAGAAGAAGAGCAAGAAGATGATAAGTGTTATGATAAGAATTAAAGAATAAATAAAAATCCATTCTTATCATAATTCTCACCATGGTTAGGTGTAGAGAATTAACTTGAGTTAATTGAATTGGTTAGGGTTAAGCATGAGACAAAATCGTGACTAAGTCAAAAGTTCATGAAGCTTCATGAAAGAAAACAAAAGAAAGCCACCATTCTATTTTATGCAATTTATTTTCCAAAAATAAAAACAAATGAATAAATGAATAATCAAATAAAAACCCTAACCATTTCTTTAACCAAGGTTTAATTCTTTACACAAACCCTAATTTGCATGTATCATCAAATATGATACAAACAAGTGCACAAAATCATATCGCATATGCAATGCGCACAACCGAGCGAGAAAATCCATTTAAAGTGAACCGATACTAGATAATGCAAAGTAATATATCAAATATATAATTATGCATTAAATCATTAAATCAACACTTGATTTAACGATCCGGTCATGACGCACATAACCGACTGGTATCATTAGTAACATCTTATCGAATCAACACTTGATCCGATAACCCGGCTATATCGCATATAACCGATCAATGTCACATCGCGAGAATCGAATACAGTATCACATACTCGTATTATTCTCGGTCCCGCACATATCTCATATGCGCTTCTATTTCGTTTCGCTTGAGCCAGGAAACCTCTGTGTAGGACTCTAAAGACTCGTCAATACGCCGGCAACAGGTGATGATCATATCAAACAACCACAAGCCGCAAGCGGTCTGCCAAACGTAACGGCCACCCGGGTATTGAGTGATCTGAAGATCGACGAGCAAGCCCGCTCACACTCCAGTGAATCCAACCAGTAACACTACCGTACAGTCCGGTCTGATCGTCTGATATGTCGCATATCTCGCCTAGGGGTGGTTAACGTCAGACCCCAATAGCTCGATAAGTCGTGTCGTATTGAGGTCTATAACACTTCGAGAAACTACTGGTAACACTTACCAGTAAATCTCAGCAACCCTGGCCAGGGATTTCCTGTTATAGCCAATCGAACACAGCACAACATCAACCCCCTATACCGGGAGAGACGAATCCCGTCCTATCGCTCATTGCCTCCATGTGACTCGGGACTGTACCCAAAAACCACAGTTTTGCACGCCCTCTTGGACGTGGTAAGATGGAAATCAAAGCACAGTGGGAACCACACAAGACTCTATGACGATCTCGGGTCAACAGACTACTCTTTACCAGTGTCACCAGAGAACTGCCATCTGACGTGAGGTATAATACCATCTGGGAGTTCTCGGCGAGTCCGTCCAGTGTACTCAGTCTCTACTGAGCACCCGTATATCATCTCTGATGTCAAACACCGATGGATATGGGATCATCCATCGCCCATCTGTATGGGTCGAGAAGGTACACGCTAGTCTACTCTGGTATATCGATGCCCCGTCTCGATACACCCTCGACTAGGGACTTTGAAGGATGTACTTATGGACTACCATGTCCCCACTAGTATGATCTGCATCATAGTCCAGGTAGTCAAGCACACATCCTAAGGGCTTTACCAACATGTAACAGAGAGACAATCAGTATACACGTTAAGGTAAAGTTCAACCAGATAGCATACTATCATGTCGAGCAAGAAAGTCCTCCCTATATATGTCCCAGCATCCACTACAATATACATCCTATGTATAGTAATGCCCTCTAGGGCATACATATAACTAACACCTAGACCCCTACGAGAGCGGCAAGCAACCCTGCCAATTCTAGGGTTAGGAGACCCGGACTCGACTCCTCGAGTTGGTCTCCCACTGGACCCCAGAACCCGGTTACTTGTGCTCCCTTCCTTGGGTCTATCCTATTGCGGAAAAGAAAATAATATACAAGAGGTGACAACTTCCGCTACCTGGAAGTGCCCCAAATAAAAGAATATTACATACAAGTTTTTACATGAATGAAAATGAAAAACACTCATCTCACATAAAAAGACCCGGCTATTCGAACACGACAATCCAATATAACATATCCAGCAACACATAACATCACATGTCATCAACGTAAGTAAATATGCGCATCCCAGTTGTCGTTGACATATAGCAACGAAACCGGCGATATCACATATTACACTTACGGTCACAGAAAAGAAAGTGTAAAACTACAACAGTTGGAATCCGCAACCACCTCAGACATCGCATGCCTGACCAAATGAATTTCTTAGACATCGCATGCCTAACAATTATAAACCCCGCATTTTAGTCTCAAAATCGAAAACACTTTTCAATACCAAGTCGGGCAATTCAACAAGATTCCCGACATCCTGATCGAATGCTCGTCGCAAACTTCAGTAGGCGGCCGCACCCCCGATATCGTCGACGAAGTGCACCAAGGCGGAACACCGCTGCCGTAAGCACCCTAACGGACGCTTTCGGTGACGGGGTTCTCCTACAGTCACTTGGTTAGGGCTATGGAGTGAGGCTGTCTATTAAGTTTACCCGGCGAGTATCCGCGTACGCTACGTGATTGCGACGGACTTTTTATCACATCAAAATTCCGTGGCAACCGATCAAGTGAGACTAAAGTGCTATGTTTATAATATTCATTCAGTTATCTCATAACAATTTGCGAATTCCAAGTATTGTATCACATTCCAAATAAAATAGAAAATGTTAAACTTTTCGATCGAACAGTCAAACACCCATGTTTTCCCGATACTGATCAACACATGAAACAAGTCTAAAAACATTCAGTTCGTGCCTCAGTACCAACGGTCCAGCCGTAGAAGGGTCAAGCCAACGCCTCACATGTGGCACGCCGTACTGCCCCAAACCCGAAGGTTCAAAGGGCAGTTCAAGACGGTCACATAATCGAGTTAAGGTTTGTTGTCTTCTAGAGGGTCCATCGCGTTACTTGCACTACTTAGAACGTCGTTAAACTACGGAAAAATCCAACACTTGGAAATTTCCCGACAGGGGAAAAATTGGGTATTTATATCCGGTCGAACTTTTTAACATATTCTAAAATTATCCGGAAAGCCACACAGACAAAATTTGATAATCCGATCGAACATTCGAATCCCCAAAACAACCCCAGAAAATTCAACTCTTGAATAAATTTTAAAAATACCTAGAGAACTCTGCACTATTAAATAGGAATTACAGTACAAAATGTTAGGGCTGACGTCACAATTTTGCCGCGGAACAGCCGCATAAGCTAGGCTTGTGCCGCGGTTCCGCCGCCGATAGCACTGTTCATGAAATAAATTTTGCGCCGTAATTCTTAGAATTCCCTGCTGAGTTTTCTGCATATTTTTAATTTGGAAAAAACCCAGTTTTTAAAAAATGTACAGAGAGCCGTTTTGGAAATAGGTTTCGGGTTCGTTCGGATTTCAAACGTCGTCTGGACTTCGCCTAAGGCTCTAGCTTGGCTCTGATACTACTGTAGGTCAGGCAGCAACCCCATCCAATGGGGTCGCCGTGGCACCAACGGGTCCCTCAGCAGCTACTTTTTACGCATGCCCCCTCGCGAGGACTACAACCCGCCGGAACACCTTCCGGTCTCGGGACACCCTGGGGGTAAGAGCCTATGCTTCGCCACACTGTCACACAGTGAGAACCCCCCATAGGTCGACATCCAATGTCTAGTAGCTCTGATACCACTGTAGGGTTCCTAGGCACACTATAGAGGTCTCACAAGGCATCAACCATGCCAAATTCAAAATTTACGGTGCCGAGAAACCCTAGACTACGGATCGTTGGCTAGAATTCTAGGCGACAAAGCAAACTAGTTAACACTTAACTACAAGAATACGTGTAAGTGCACGGCGGCGCCCCGGCCGTCAATCCGACGGCCAAAAGCGGAAGCGGTGATAAACTTTAAATTTTCTTAAACTGGCAAACCGCCACGCACTACTACCCGGATCGAACCATTAACACGTCTACGCTAACAAGAAGATGGGTTAGAGATATACCGACGATCCAAGTCCTCCGGTCTTCTCGTCATGGTCCCGATCTCCTGCGGAAAATCCTGTCTCCTCCTCGTCGCCGGAAGTGCACCACATCGCCTACTTTGTTTACGGGCTCCCACCTCAATGCCGAGGCAACTCGGGCACGAAGCCGGCTACTCGACGTGCCCAAGATTCGTTGTAGAATGAGTGGTGTAGAGATCCATGTCTCATTTTGGGGTTAAGGAGGTGCCATTTGGTGGAGGATAATGAGATGAGCTTTTTGGAGATGGTGTAGTGGGAATTTTCCAACATGAAAGAACCAAAAATTCCCACAACAAAGTTTTGGACAGCCCCAAATTATCTTGGCCGGCCACACACTATCAAGAATGGAGAGAATGAGAGGTTGAGCTAAAAGAATGGGGGGGAAACTCTATCATGCAAGAGAGAGGAAAAGACAATCATGTGAACCAATGATAGCAAGGTGAAAACCACACTCTTCTATCACTCATCAACCATGATGATATCCAAAGTCAATCCATCATGAAGTATGAAGTCAAGCAAGCCAATGAATGGTGCATATCATGAAAACCATCATGATACAAATATATGCAAAGAACCCCCTCCACTAATGCCTATTTGCAACAATGCAAATAAACCCTCCTCCACCACACTTCGGCCAATGAACGGAACAAAGGAAATTGGCCGAAACGGAAAGCAAACTGGCAACTCCAGAAAACTGATCCCGTAATAAATTACAGGAAAACCCCGATACTGTGCATACACACCCGCATCTGTATTTCGACCGAAATACAAATGCAATGAGACAAAATCTACACTGTACTATACTAGGATCCGGCTTAAACCAAAGCCGCTAGTAATATCTGTTCGATCCTGATCCGTGTAATACCGCACGTATCTGATCGAACCCTGCCATATAACCATACGGCCTATAGTACAAACTGTCCGATCCTGATTCGTGCAATACCGCACGTATCTGATCGGACCTTGCCATATCTCCATACGGCCTCTACAACCTTTCGCCCGAAAGCTGAGTAACTGAATGTGGGGGACTCTAAAGACTCGTCAACACCTTGGTTGTGGATTTAACCACTAGCACGTTAGAGGTATAAGCCAATACATAACGGGCCACCAGGTATTGACCAAAAGGGATGTCTGTGAGCGAACTCGGCCTGACAACCCTACTGAGCCTGTCAGTGACAATATCCGTACAGTCCGGTCCGTTCGTCTATGAGTATCGCATGGCGGGCCTAGGGGGTTGGTAAAAGTCAGACCCCCAAAAGCGGTACAAGTCGTGTCGGAGTGTAGCCCAGAACACCCTGAGATACTACTGGAATACCTACCAGTAAATCTCCTTGCCTTGGCCAAGGACTTTGTGTAATGGCTCTCCTAGACACAGCACGACCTCACCCCCAATACCGGGAGAGACGAACCCCTGAAGATACGCTCACTGCCTCCATGTGGCTCGGGACTGTACCCAACTAAAACCTGTTTGCACGACTCCTTTGAGCCGTGGTAGGGTAGTAATCAAAGTACAGTGGGATCTCACACGAGACAAATGACGATCCCCAGGTCGATGAACTAACCTGCACACATGTCACCAGGGAACTGCCATCTGACGTCTGGTATATGACCAACTAGCATGTTCCCGGTGAGTCCTGTCCGGTGTACTCATAACCCAATGAGCACCTGTATACATCTTAGGTGATCCAACTGACACCAGTGGCTTGTGAGACCGGCCACCGCCCCTCGTCGGGGTCTCGACTGTATACACTAGTCTACTAATGGAGTATCGATGCCCAGTCTCGAAACTCCCACGACTAGGGACCTTTTAAGGATAAGCTTATAGACCCCAGCTCCCACTTATATGATCGCCCTCATACTGCTGGTGGTCAAGCAAGAATCCTAGGGGCTCTATCAACGTGTAATAGTGACGTGTCAGGTCACCTCAAGCAGTACACGATGATAAAGGTAAACCAGATAGCATACTATCATCTCGAGTAAGACTGTCCTACCGGGATAGGTCCTCCCTCAATCATTACAATCACGTACCTGTGACCTAATAATTGACTCTGAGGGCACTATCTCCAACAATCTCCCACTTGCACTCAAGGCTAATTATTGCGATGTCGCATACTCACAGCCCGTGTGATACCGAACATCCAACTCCTCTACTAGGCAGTCTCACAAAGCTCGTTTGCGGAACTATTGCGTTCGAGGAATAGCCTCAGTGAGTGGATCCGCTTAGTTGTTTCTTTCTATGTCTCTTTATATCTCAAGTTCGCGGAGAAAGCCATCTCCCGAAAAGAGCAATACCTGTCTCAGAATATGTCTGGATGTCAGATGGGACCTAGCTCATAAATGAACTCCAAATCCAAACTTCTTAGACTGTATCGTCAACTGAACTTAATCAGTATCCTGCGCGCCATGCCTCCCTCAGTATTGCCTTGGACCACCTGTCCAAAATACTGCCCCTCATCAGAAGGAAAACTATAACTCTGACAACCTCCTTGTCGTCCATGTCACCTTGGAAGCCTGGAATGATAACTGTCTCCTGAATGAGGCTGTCGTTATCATCTCCCTAGAACATCCACTTATGTTCTAAAACTGCTTCCGACTGTTTCTCCAGGATTGGATTAATGTCAACTTATTGCATCTAGTGCAAGAACAACATCTAGTGTGGTACTTGACATCTCACGATTGACTCAATTGCCTGAGCAAGTGATCTGCCAATCATGCCCGTCCCTCTCCCCTTTAGTCTGTAAGACACCTTTGGAGAGGGTGACTCCATTACCTGCAGGTACACTACCGTGCCAGGAGTCGTCCATCCTAAATACTCTTAGAATGCTGTCAAGTACCCTGATTGGGAAACCCCCCAAATCTAGATCTAAGACCATAGATCTAGTAACCAGTATGTCTGATATAAAATCCATTTCCTTTGTGGAGAAACAACTGTGTGACGACCAAAGTATAACCGATCATAGTGTAGGAGTTTCTTTTCCTACTCTGTGTATATCATCCAAATACCAGGATATCACACCCTACTACCTTCTCAACAGATCCATCCCCTATTCTGATGAAGTCAAACCCATGACTGTCACGTCAGAAATAGATGATCTATCTCCGCTACATCTGCTCTAGTCTATAAATAGACATAAGCAACCTGTCCACCAATGCTTCCACTGCTCCCACTGACTACGACAACCCTCTGGCAGAGTCATATAGACGTACACTTCTAAAACTGGTTTAGAACGACGCTATACTCATCCTCCCACCGGGTCTCGTAACCTGGAACAACAGCAATGGCAATTGTGGGTAAACAAGAACTTCCCTGTCACCGTCCTTGAGGCTACCGTAGTGCCTCTCGGGTGCCTGAAGTTACCCACCTTATCTGCGGAGTGGCCGATGGAATGTCAATCCAGATTGAATCTTTAGGTTCCTTATCAAATCTTCAGTAATCGTTTGTGGTTCTGGAATCACTTCCAGTTCTACCATACTCCCACTACTGTTTTCTGAAAAAATCCATCTTTAATAAAACTGTGGCGAGTCTAGAACAATATCGCTATTGTTCATCCAGATGGTAGAAAGTCAACCCTCGTCATAGCCTGGGTCAACCCACAAACAGCCATTACAGAAACGTGCCTTGAGTTGTCCAGTGTCTGGTTTTAATCATAAACCGGACAACTCCCCGTACCTTAACATCGTTAAGATATGAACTGTTCTATATCCAATATAGAAACAGAGGCACTGATTTAATTGAACCAGATTCAAATCATGCAGCTGTCCCCAGCGCATGTCAACTAAATGGAAGGAGGCCGATCAGCGTTACTCAACTTAGGAATACTTCCAATTATGAGTAACCTGAAAGAGAAGCAAGATCTCTTTATCATTACTATCAACTGAATACCATACATAAGTATCTACATCTTCGATCTCTTTGAAGAATCTCGATACTTGCTATACCTGGTTCTCTACTCTATTCAAATACCCATAACTTCTCAAAATTTGGACCCTGTGTTTCCGCGAAACACCTGTCTAAAAACTAGAGAAGTCATAAGTAAACCGAATATAGTACGAGGACCAAGCACTCTGTCCTGATGGACCCTGGACAACATACAATCCTTTGTATAAGGCCCTTGAGTCTGATAACTCATTCACTGTGTGTCGTAGGTTGAAAACTGTACTTATGGTTAAGAAGAATTACACCGCTGTTTAATGCTCCTTACCTAACCATCCACTGATATAGGTAAATGTCGTAGACATAATTTCAGAAAGGTATATCTCACTCTATGAAAATAGACGTACAGATATATCAATTTGAAATTGGTGCATAACAGCGGATATTCAAAACCAAATATTTGCCGACCGGCAAACAGCCCAGGTGATTTCCTCAAATATCACCGATTACAACGAATCCCGATATAATCAGGATAATCACCCAATTCCCAATAACTTACTCCCACTCATCATCTGTAAAACCATACAGATGTGAGAATCGTACCTGGTAAATACATACCCTGGAGTAAGTATCTAATCGGGAAATCAGTTTTCCTATAACATTACACAGTGAAACTGAAACATTGAAATGTTCCGATGGGGTATTCTGGTATTCCTAGTAATGCCTCTTCCAGATTCACGACTGCAACCGTATAGTTCTTTGCCACCTCTCCAAATCCCTTCATATGTCTTTAGTCTTTACCTTCTGCACACCCTTTTAGGCCAAATGGTTTTCTTCCTTCCCTACCGTTCGGCACCAGCCTATGGTTTGGAAGAAGACTATCCAATAAGCATAATGGGTGTACTGTCCCAATCCTAGGAGCACTCGCAATGAGAGAGGGTGAAGATAAAAGACAACCGAATAAACCTTATTCCTATTTCTCCTGAACCAGAATCCATCCCCGAACTGGAACAAGTTCCATTCGAGTTCGTATATAACCATACGATGGAGTATCCAAATAAACTGTGGATCTTCGTAGTGATACGGAGTGTCCTCAAGAAATACAAAGGTGATGTGGGAGTAGTAACGAAATATTTGGTTTGGTCGTGAATATCTGTTGCAATTTACTTTGCCCTCTTACTAATCCCTTGCTTTGTCTGAACTTAATACCTTTTGCACACCATCGTTATGCTAATTGGTTTTCTTCATTCCCTACCGGTCGGCACCAGCCTAAGGTTTGGAAGAAGACAATCCAATTTGCGTAATAGGTGTACTACCCCTAAACCAAGGAGTACTCGTAACCTGAGAGAGGGTAAAAGGAAAAGACAACTGAATAATCCTATCCGTTTTCTCCAGAACCGGAAACCATCCTCGAATAAATTCTTTCGAGTTCGTATCTAACCATACGATGGTTTTTTCCAATGGAAGTGGACGTTCGTAGTAAAACGGGTTGTCCTGGAGAAAAGGGTAAAAGTAGGAGTGGCAATGAGGTTTGCAACTCTGACAATCCAAAAGCCGGTGTTTAAGAAGGTTCGGTCAACTTGGTCACTGAGTCAAAGTCTTAGGGTCGGGTCAATGGTCGCTGCCAAAGAGAGAGAGAAAAGAAACACTCAGCGTGCACTCTAACCTAGATCAGAATGGTCACCAATTTATCTAATCTGGAAACCTCCCACTGTACCTCAAATTCTCCTCCAAACCTGAAAGAAGAATTAGCCGGGGTTACCCGAGGAGTAAACTAACTCATCAGTGGGAATCGGGATCCAACTATCATCGCATGACAACGTGACGGAATCCGCTCACGGTATCATACTCCAGAAGGTATGCGCATATCTGGCAAGTTTCAGTTCTTTTGAAACTCCCGATGTGATTTCTGCCCCATGCTCTTATGACCTTGACTTTGGCCAACAAATCATAAGTCACATGTCAAGTTCTACCCGTCATTCTCCAGGTTGATTCGAATCCACCCGCAGAAGCCCTTGACTTTGGCCAACAAGGCTATACGACTGTTCCAAACCAACGCATCTATCTATGCTGCATATGAATAACCAACAGCTACCAAACACTGTGCCTTGATTTTGGCCAACAAACACAGCTTGAATACTATTGACTACCCATATGAAACGACGGAGGGCTACGAATGGTTTCTGGCGAAAACCTTTAACGTAAAGAACTTGATATCGTTGAAGGAACTGATAGCTTTTAAAAATATAGTGACGAAAACCGTTTCTAAAGAGGTCACTCCCGGTGAAGGGATCTCGGCTCTTTCCCCGTAGAATGGGGTGCAGGATATTCCAACTGAATACCACGGTGCAAAGCAAAAGTACTCGGCTATAGTGAAGTTAATGCCCTGACGCAAACTTTTGTCCAAGGGGTCACTCCCGGTGAAGGGATCTCGGCCCTTGCCTCGTCGACTGAGGAGCAGGATATTCTAAATGAATACCGCAATGCAAAACAAAAGTGAACGTCCTTGCAATAACAGCTTTTTGAAAAAGTGTTCCAACAACAGATTAGGTTTGTTTTAACTTGCATTGATCCGAATCAATGCAGTCCCATCAATTGATCACACCAAAAAGAACGAAAATATACTGATGTACGTATATGCCATCCGCATTCGCCACTGGGTCCCGTCATTACCCGTTAGGTTAGGTTACTAACGACAGAGCGGGGACTGGACTAGCGCGGATGCAAAACATATACGACATCTACTAATATATATACCAATATATTATATTCGCTCAAGGCGTGAATAAAATGCAACATCACAGAAAATGAACAGCATCACAGAAACAATACAGATATCTGGGATCCCCGGGTTTCACAGAGCCGCTGAAACCCGACGTTCCCCTGGTCGTGTGGATAGCCTATGCAATGAGAACCTAGACCCCTACGGGCGCGGCAAGTCACCCGCCAAAACCTGAAGCGAGGCAGCCCCCTTCAGCGCCGTGAATGGACCACCCAGCACTTCACGGAATCCGGTAACTTGGGCACCCCTCCTGGGTCAACCTGTACCCCCTACGAGTGCGGCGAATAGCCCGCCAATCCTAGAGTGAAGCCCCCTCCGTCTCAATGACATGAGATGCGGGCTTGTTGCCCTCCAGAACCCGGCTATCCGTGCACCCCTCCGCGGGGCAATCCTAGTACAGAAAGTAAAATATACATACAACGGGTACATCGACCGCAACCAGGTCGTGCCCCAAAATAATAATACAAACAGGCAGTGACGGCAGTCCACATGTCGGACGCTCGCCCCGCAATATCAAATGTACATAATACAACAAAACTGTACTAGCATTGCATCCAGGCTATCCCCCACGACCGATCCGCAACATCACAGCAAAAACAAAACATCAACGTGAAAGTCACGTTCGCAAATCCGTCTAACCGGGCTATAGCAGTTAGACCGGATTTACCGATCAAGTGACATTCACGGTCGCAGATATAATGTAAATACTGTGAAAAATGTGTTTAAAATATCCGATCGATCAAAAATTAACAAGTGGGCCCCCAATCAAAACTGTAGCACTCACAGAAATCCTGGGCCCAATTTTAATATTCCAAAATCCATATTTTAAGCCCAGAAGGCCTCTGTAAAAAATTGGTGAAGTGATCTCCACAGTGTGCGGCGGAAGGGCGGCGGGAAGGGGGTTTTCGCGGCGGTTCCGCGCTCCAACTGTGGAGTTACTTCGTCGAATTTTTACAGAGCTCTTAGATTTTCCAGTACATCAATATTTTACAACCTGAAAAATTTTTTGACACTTAAAATTTCCAACAGAAAACTGATGCTAACAAAAATGTAGTTTTGGAACATTCGATCGATCGAAACAGAAAAACACACTACACCAAGCTAGACTAAGTTAATGGCGAGGCTCTGATACCACTGTAAGTGCACGGCGGCGCCCCGGCCGTCAATCCGATGGCCAAAAGCGGAAGCGGTGATAAACTTTAAATTTTCTTAAACTGGCAAACCGCCACGCACTACTACCCGGATCGAACCATTAACACGTCTAAGCTAACAAGAAGATGGGTTAGAGATATACCGACGATCCAAGTCCTCCGGTCTTCTCGTCATGGTCCCGATCTCCTGCGGAAAATCCTGTCTCCTCCTCGTCGCCGGAAGTGCACCACATCGCCTACTTTGTTTACGGGCTCCCACCTCAATGCCGAGGCAACTCGGGCACGAAGCCGGCTACTCGACGTGCCCAAGATTCATTGTAGAATGAGTGGTGTAGAGATCCATGTCTCATTTTGGGGTTAAGGAGGTGCCATTTGGTGGAGGATAATGAGATGAGCTTTTTGGAGATGGTGTAGTGGGAATTTTCCAACATGAAAGAACCAAAAATTCCCACAACAAAGTTTTGGACAGCCCCAAATTATCTTGGCCGGCCACACACTATCAAGAATGGAGAGAATGAGAGGTTGAGCTAAAAGAATGGGAGGGAAACTCTATCATGCAAGAGAGAGGAAAAGACAATCATGTGAACCAATGATAGCAAGGTGAAAACCACACTCTTCTATCACTCATCAACCATGATGATATCCAAAGTCAATCCATCATGAAGTATGAAGTCAAGCAAGTCAATGAATGGTGCATATCATGAAAACCATCATGATACAAATATATGCAAAGAACCCCCTCCACTAATGCCTATTTGCAACAATGCAAATAAACCCTCCTCCACCACACTTCGGCCAATGAACGGAACAAAGGAAATTGGCCGAAACGGAAAGCAAACTGGCAACTCCAGAAAACTGATCCCGTAATAAATTACAGGAAAACCCCGATACTGTGCATACACACCCGCATCTGTATTTCGACCGAAATACAAATGCAATGAGACAAAATCTACACTGTACTATACTAGGATCCGGCTTAAACCAAAGCCGCTAGTAATATCTGTTCGATCCTGATCCGTGCAATACCGCACGTATTTGATCGAACCCTGCCATATAACCATACGGCCTATAGTACAAACTGTCCGATCCTGATTCGTGCAATACCGCACGTATCTGATCGGACCTTGCCATATCTCCATACGGTCTCTACAACCTTTCGCCCGAAAGCTGAGTAACTGAATGTGGGGGACTCTAAAGACTCGTCAACACCTTGGTTGTGGATTTAACCACTAGCACGTTAGAGGTATAAGCCAATACATAACGGGCCACCAGGTATTGACCAAAAGGGATGTCTGTGAGCGAACTCGGCCTGACAACCCTACTGAGCCTGTCAGTGACAATATCCGTACAGTCCGGTCCGTTCGTCTATGAGTATCGCATGGCGGGCCTAGGGGGTTGGTAAAAGTCAGACCCCCAAAAGCGGTACAAGTCGTATCGGAGTGTAGCCCAGAACACCCTGAGATACTACTGGAATACCTACCAGTAAATCTCCTTGCCTTGGCCAAGGACTTTGTGTAATGGCTCTCCTAGACACAGCACGACCTCACCCCCAATACCGGGAGAGACGAACCCCTGAAGATACGCTCACTGCCTCCATGTGGCTCGGGACTGTACCCAACTAAAACCTGTTTGCACGACTCCTTTGAGCCGTGGTAGGGTAGTAATCAAAGTACAGTGGGAACTCACACGAGACAAATGACGATCCCCAGGTCGATGAACTAACCTGCACACATGTCACCAGGGAACTGCCATCTGACGTCTGGTATATGACCAACTAGCATGTTCCCGGCGAGTCCTGTCCGGTGTACTCATAACCCAATGAGCACCTGTATACATCTTAGGTGATCCAACTGACACCAGTGGCTTGTGAGACCGGCCACCGCCCCTCGTCGGGGTCTCGACTGTATACACTAGTCTACTAATGGAGTATCGATGCCCAGTCTCGAAACTCCCACGACTAGGGACCTTTTAAGGATAAGCTTATAGACCCCAGCTCCCACTTATATGATCGCCCTCATACTGCTGGTGGTCAAGCAAGAATCCTAGGGGCTCTATCAACGTGTAATAGCGACGTGTCAGGTCACCTCAAGCAGTACACGATGATAAAGGTAAACCAGATAGCATACTATCATCTCGAGTAAGACTGTCCTACCGGGATAGGTCCTCCCTCAATCATTACAATCACGTACCTGTGACCTAATAATTGACTCTGAGGGCACTATCTCCAACAATACGGAAATACAACCTTTGTAGATCCGGTCCTCCACCTCCACGGCTCCGTGATGAAGTCCTCTCCGCTATCCATATCAAATCCCGGGCTCTAGCGTCGGCTTCATCGGAGAAAAAGCGGGCTAGGTCATCGACGACGTGCCGAAGATGATCTACGTCGAGGCATCGCTAGATGAAGCTCCAACTTCACCAAGTCTAGAAAACTTGTGAAGGAAACACACTCTTCTACTTGGCAAGAAGTAGAGGATGAAGAAATAGGAAGTGGGTAGACTTTAGAATTGGATTTCTCACTCATTTTCATCAATCACCATTGATGAAGCAAGCTTTCTTCTTTGAAGATGAAAAAGAAGAAGAAGATAATGAATATGATAAGTTCATCCTAAAATGAAAAGAATAATGAATTCTTATCATAATTGAACCATGGTTAGGTGTAGAGAATTAATTAGGGTTAAATGGAATGGTTAGGGTTAAGGATGAGACAAAGTGGTCACAAAGTCAAAGTATTCATGAAGCTTCATGAAAGAACAAAGAATGCCACCATTTTATCATTTCCTTTTCTTTTTCCAAAAGAATAAATAAATGAATAAAATGAATAAGCAAATAATAAACCCTAACCATTTCATTAACCAAGGTTTAATTCTTTATACTTAACCAATTTTACATGCACCATCAAACATGATACAAGCATGTGCACAAAATCATATCACATATATAATGCGCACATCCGAGCGAGAAAATCCATTTAAAGTGAACCGATACTAGTTAATGCAAAGTAATATATCAAATATATATATAATTATACATTAAATCATTAAATCAACACTTGATTTAACGATCCGGTCATATAGCATATAACCGACTAGTATCTAATGTATCAGCTTATCGAATCAATCCTTGATTCGATAACTAGGTTATATCGCATACAACCATTCGATACATTCACCGCGAGAATGAAATACGGTATCACATACACGCATTATTCTCGGTCCCGCACATATCTCATATGCGCTCCTATTTCGTTTCGCTTGAGCCAGGAAACCTCTGTGTAGGACTCTAAAGACTCGTCAATACGCCGGCAGCAGGTGATGATCATATCAAACACCCACAAGCCGCAAGCGATCTGCTAAACGTAACGGCCACCCAGGTATTGAGCGATCAGAAGATCGACGAGCAAGCCCGCTCACACTCCAGTGAATCCAACCAGTAACACTACCGTATAGTCCGGTCTGATCGTCTGATATGTCGCATATCTCGCCTAGGGGTGGTAAACGTCAGACCCCAATAGCTCGATAAGTCGTGTCGATATGAGGTCTATAACAATTCGAGAAACTACTGGTAACACTTACCAGTAAATCTTAGCAACCCTGGCCAGGGATTTCCTGTTATAGCCAATCGAACACAGCGCAACATCAACTCCCTATACCGGGAGAGACGAATCCCCTCCTATCGCTCATTGCCTCCATGTGACTCGGGACTGTACCCAAAAACCACCATTTTGCACGCTCTCTTGGAGGTGGTAAGGTGGAAATCAAAGCATAGTGGGAACCACACAAGACTCTATGACGATCTCGGGTCAACAGACTACTCTGTACCAGTGTCACCAGAGAACTGCCATCTGACGTAAGGTATAATACCATCTGGGAGTTCTCGGCGAGTCCGTCCAGTGTACCCAGTCTCTACTGAGCACCCGTATATCATCTCTGATGTCAAACACCAATGGATATGGGATCATCCATCGCCCATCTGTATGGGTCGAGAAGGTATACGCTAGTCTACACTGGTATATCGATGCCCTGTCTCGATACACCCACGACTAGGGACCTTGAAGGATGTACTTATGGACTACCATGTCCCCACTAGTATAATCCGCATCATAGTCCAGGTAGTCAAGTACACATCCTAAGGGCTTTACCAACATGTAACAGAGAGACAATCAGTATACACGTTAAGGTAAAGATCAACCAGATAGCATACTATCATGTCGAGCAAGAAAGTCCTCCCTATATATGTCCAAGCATCCACTACAATATACATCCTATGTATAGTAATGGCCTCTAGGGCATACATATAACTAACAGTGTACTCGTAACCTAACGAGCATCCGCATACTATCTCAAGTACGACGTACTGACGGCTGTGGGACAGACCGTCTCCCGCACTGGGATGAGAAGTTCATGCGCTAGTCTACTCCGGAGTATCGATGCCCTGTCTCGATAATCCCACGACTAGGGACGTGAATATAAGGATGTGCTTGTGGATTACACAGCCCCCACGAGTGTGACTGCCATCACAACGCTGGTAATCAAGCAAAGATCCTAAGGGCTCCACTAATGCGTATAGGTGATACAATAAAAGAAACACATGTATACATTAAAGCAGAGACAAACCAAGTAGCATACTACCATTTCGAGCAAGATTGTCTATACAACTGTGAATATCCCAAGCTTCCATCAAGTAATATACATACTAGTATGATACAGTAATGGCCTCTAGGGCATATACACTAACAATCTCCCACTTGCACTAAGGCCATGTACTGGCGTATCGAAAACCTATCATCTCGATCTGTTAGTTATATGTATGCCCTAGAGGCCATTACTATACATAGGATGTATATTGTAGTGGATGCTGGGACATATATAGGGAGGACTTTCTTGCTCGACATGATAGTATGCTATCTGGTTGCTCTTTACCTTAACGTGTATACTGATTGTCTCTCTGTTACATGTTGGTAAAGCCCTTAGGATGTGTACTTGACTACCTGGACTATGATGCGGATCATACTAGTGGGGACAGGTAGTCCATAAGTACATCCTTCAAAGTCCCTAGTCGTGGGTGTATCGAGATGGGGCATCGATATACCAGAGTAGACTAGCGTGTACCTTCTCGACCCATACAGATGGGCGATGGATGATCCCATATCCATTGGTGTTTGACATCAGAGATGATATACGGGTGCTCAGTAGAGACTGGGTACACTGGACGAACTCGCCGAGAACTCCCAGATGGTATTATACCTTACGTCAGATGGCAGTTCTCTGGTGACACTGGTACAGAGTAGTCTGTTGACCCGGGATCGTCATAGAGTCTTGTGTGGTTCCCACTGTGCTTTGATTTCCACCTTACCACGTCCAAGTGGGCGTGCAAAACGGTGGTTTTTGGGTACAGTTCCGAGTCACATGGAGGCAATGAGCGATAAGAGGGGATTCGTCTCTCCCGGTATAGGGAGTTGATGTTGCGCTGTGTTCGATTGGCTATAACCGGAAATCCCTGGCCAGGGTTGCTGAGATTTACTGGTAAGTGTTACCAGTAGTTTCTCGAACTGTTATAGACCTCATATCGACATGACTTATCGAGCTATTGGGGTCTGACGTTTACCACCCCTAGGCGAGATATGCGACATATCAGACGATCAGACCGGACTGTACGGTAGTGTTACTGGTTGGATTCACAGGAGTTTGAGCGGGCTTGCTCGTCGATCTTCTGATCGCTCAATACCCGGGTGGCCGTTACGTTTAGCAGACCGCTTGCGGCTTGTAGGTGATTGATATGATCATCACCTGCTGCCGGCGTATTGACGAGTCTTTAGACTCCTACACAGAGGTTTCCTGGCTCAAGCGAAACGAAATAGGAGCGCATATGAGATATGTGCGGGACCGAGAATAATGAGTGTATGTGATACCGTATTTCATTCTCGCGAAGAATGTGTCGATTAGTTGTATGCGATATAACCTAGTTATCGAATCAAGGATTGATTCGATAAATCGATACATTGAATACCAGTCGGTTATATGCGATATGACCGGATCGTTAAATCAAGAGTTGATTTAATGATTTAATGCATAATTATATATATTTGATATATTACTTTGCATTAACTAGTATTGGTTCACTTAAGATAGATTTTCTCACTCGGATGTGCGCATTATATATGTGATATGATTTTGTGCACTTGCTTGTATCATGTTTGATGATACATGCTTTTTGGTTAAGTGTAAAGTATTAAACCTTGGTTAATGAAATGGTTAGGGTTTATTATTTGTTATTCATTTATCTTATTTAATTTTTCATTTATTTTTGATAAATGAATAAAAGAAAATGAAATGAAATGGTGGCATTCATTTGTTGTTTTCATGAAGCTTCATGAACACTTTGACTAAGTGACAATTTTGTCTCTAGCTTGACCCTAACCATTCCTTTAACCATGATTGATTCTCTACACATTACCATAGTTAACATTATGATAAGAAATGATTATTATTCTAATTCAATTATTCTTATCATAACACTTTCTTCTTCTTCTTCATCTTCTTCACTTGAAGAAAACCTTTCTTCATCAATGGTGATTGATGAAAATGAGTGAGAAATCCAATTCTAAAGTCTACCCACTTCCTATTTCTTCATCCTCTACCTCTTGCCAAGTAGTAGAGTGTGTTTCCTTCACAAGTTTTCTTGACTTGGTGAAGTTGGAGCTTGATCTAGCGATGCCTCGACGTAGATCATCTTCGGCATGGACATCGACGACCTAGCTCGCCATTTCTCCGACGAAGCCGACGCTAGAGCCCGGGAATTCATTTGGACAGCGAGGGGACTTCGTTGCGGAGCTTTGGAGGTGGAGCACCGGATCTACAAAGGTTTTATTTCCGTTTAAACTTTAGTTAAGCTGTTAACTAGTTTCATTTTCGCCTAGACATCTAGCTAACGATCCGTAGTCTAGGGTTTCTCGGCACCGTATTTTTGAAATTGGCATGGTTGGTGCCTTGTGAGACCTTATTAGGGTGCCTTGGAACCCTGTAGTGGTACCAGAGCCTAGCTAGAGCCTTAGGCGAAGTCCAGACGGAATTTGAAGTCCGAACGATCCCGAAACCCTAACCAATACATGCTCTCTGGACTTTTTCTAAAATCTTGGTTTTTCCAGAATTAAAAATTGCTAAAAAATTCAGTAAGAAAAAATAAGAATTACGATGCAAAATTTTTTCGATGAACAGTATTTATTGCGGCGGAACCGCGGCAGAAGCCTAGCTTCTGCGGCAGTTCCGCGGCTATCTGGTGACGTCAGCCCTCATTGTTTGCACAGTAATTCCTGATAAATTATGCTGAGTTTTCTGGGAATTTTTAAAATTTATTCAAGAGTTGAATTTTCTGGAGTTGTTTTGGAGATTCGGTGTTTTGATCGGAGTATCAAATTTTGTCTGTGTGGCTTTCCGGATAAATTTTAGAATATGTTAAAAAGTTCGACCGGATATAAATACCCAATTTTTCCCCTGTCGGGAAATTTCCAAGTGTTGGATTTTTCCGTAGTTTAACGACGTTCTAAGTAGTGCAAGTAACGCGATGGACCCTCTAGAAGACAACAAACCTTAACTCGATTATGTGACCGTCTTGACTGCCCTTTGAATCTTAGGGTTTGGGGCAGTACGGCGTGCCACATGTGAGGCGTTGGCTTGACCCTTCTACGGCTGGACCGTTGGTACTGAGGCACGAACTGAATGTTGTTAGACTTATTTCATGTGTTGATCTGTATTGGGAAAACTTGGGTGTTCGATTGTTTGATCGGAAAGTTTAACATTTTCTATTTATCCGGAATGTGATACAATAATTGGAATTCACAAGAAGTTATGAGATAACTGAATGAATGTTATAAACATAGCAGTTTAGTCTCACTTGATCGGTTGCCACGGAATTTTGATGTGATCAAAAGTCCGTCGCAATCACGTAGCGTACGCGGATACTCGCCGGGTAAACTTAATAGACAGCCTCACTCCATAGCCCCGACCAAGTGACTGTAGGAGAACCCCGTCGCCGAAAGCATCCGTTCGGGTGCTCGCGGTAGCGGTGTTCCGCCTTGGTGCACTTCGTCGATGGTATCGGGGGTGCGGACGTCTACTGAAGTTTGCGACGAGCATTCGATCAGGATGTCGGGAATCTTGTTGAATTGTCCGACTTGATATTGAAAAGAGTTTTCGATAATGAGACTAAAATGCGGGGTTTATAATTGTTACGCATGCGATGTCTAAAGAATTCATTTGGTCAGGCATGCGATGTCTGAGGTGGTTGCGGATTCCAACTGTTGTAGTTTTACACTTTCTTTTCTGTGACCGTAAGTGTAATATGTGATATCGCCGGTTTCGTTGCTATATGTCAACGACAATTGGGATGCGCATATTTACTTACGTTGATGACATGTGATGTTATGTGTTGCTGGATATGTTATATTGGATCGTCGTGTTTGAATAGCCGGGGTTTTTTTATGTGAGATGAGTGTTTTTCATTTTCATTCATGTAGAAACTTGTATGTAATATTCTTTTATTGGGGCACTTCCAGGTTGCGGAAGTTGTCACCGTTTGTATATTATTTACTTTTCCGCACTAGGATAGACCCAAGGAAGGGAGCACAAGTAACCGGGTTCTGGAGTCCAGTGGGAGACCAACTCGAGGAGTCGAGTCTGGGTCTCCTAACTCTAGAATTGGTAGGGTTGCTTGCCACTCTCGTAGGGGTCTAGGGGTGTGGGTTTGGCTATTCATCACGACCGTGGAATCCGTGTTTTATACTGGCTCGTATTGAAAACACGGACGTCCTAGTATATCCAATATTTCATATGTTTTTTCTGCTGCGATATCTGTGATGTGATCATGTGATGTTTTGTGATAGATACAGTATACAGTATATATGATATATTATACTGACGTTACTTATGTTTTACACCCGCGCTAGCCCTGCCCCGCTCTGCTGTTAGTTACCTAACCTAACGGTGCATGAGGGGACATCGAGGCGAATGCGGATGGCATAAGTGTACGTCGTATTTATCTGTGATGTTTAGGTAATTAAATGATGGGACTTCATTAATGTGATTAATGAAATAAAAGAAACCTAAGATGTTGTAGAATCGAATTTCAAAATAAAACAGGTAGCTACAGTTCTTGCTTTGCACAGAGGTATATGTGATATATCCTGCACCTTATTCGATGAGGAAAGGACCGAGATCCCTTCACCGGGAGTGACTCCTTTAGCAATAACTGGCAGATACTACAACCCTCAGTTTGTCTTTTGACTGCTTTTAAGAGTTTTGCTTTGCACAGTGATATATATGATATATCCCGCACCTCAGTCGACGAGGAAAGGACCGACGATCCCTTCACCGGGAGTGACTCCTTTAGCAAAACTAGAAAAGCCTCAAAAGCACTCCATTTGAAAATCATTTGATTCTACAACGATATCAAGTTCATTACGCAATAGGTTTTCAGAAAAACCTGTCTAGCCCTCCGTCATTTCAGATATGTACTAGTTAGTATTCGTGCTGCGGTAGTTTGGCATTCGTCAAGGCATAGTGTACGGTAGCTAACTAGTATTTATCTGCTTGAGCATATGATGCGATTGGATTAGGGTATTCGTACGGCGTTGTTTGGCATTCGTCAAGGGTCGTGCGGGTGGGTTTAATTCGATCAAGAAATGTACGGGTTGAACTTGACTAGTGGACTATGGGTTGTTTGGCATTCGTCAAGGTCATAGAACACTAGGGGCAAAATATTATCGGGAATTTCAAGTGTTGAAATTTGCAATGAGATTGCATACCTTCTATGAGATAGTTGGATCCCGATACCCGCTGCGAGTAAGAGTTACTCCTGGGAGAGTTTTACATATTGCAATTAGCTAATCAAGTAGGTGTCTAGAAAGGTGTCAACGGGGTTACGCCTCTGGGAAAACGAGGTTTACATTAATTAGGTTCGTGAGAAAGCACGGGGGACCTCCCTCAAAGTACCGACACTGGCCTGGCCGAAAGATTGGCGAACTTGTAGTGTGTAATTAATCCCGGCTAGTCTTTCCTTTTAGGGTTTGAAGGAAGATTTGATAAAAAGCAATGGGAGCCATCCTGATTAGATAAAATAATAACCAATCTATTCTTGCTAGAGCGCACGCTGAGTGTTTTCTTATCTCTCTCCCCAGGTAGCGACCATATCACGCCTTAATCAAGATAATAATACGGATAATTGACCGAACCTGCTTGTTATACTGAGCTGGGGAACGTTGGTCCCGCTCCAACTTATAATTGTTATAAGACAGAGCAGGAAATTGGGGATTACCAGAATTCCCGTGCCGCCCAAACGAAGAGAGTGCATGCTGATGCATCATCTTCGGGTGTGTTCATTATACAGAACTGTTTCTCAGTATTTTTTACGTCCTGGGTATGTGATACCAGATCAGGATCCCGCATATGTAATTTGTTACATGGGCTACAGATAGGTAAAGAACTGAGAACGGGTGATAAGTTTCATGAGGCAGAAAACGGGGCAAGTGTTGCAGCCAAGTCTGTTGGTCACTGTCACCCTGTATTATCAATACATTGATTCTGAACAAATACTATTAGATACCGAACCTGATATACAAAATCATATCAGTCTCTTTATTAGTAAAGAAAGAATATAATTTTGTATTGTTGGATAATGTTTTGAACATTTCCTATATCAAAAGTTGATCGGTTCAGGCACGTTGTCTAAAAGCATTGACGTTCTAAATCAAACTACAGTTCTTAGTATACGGATCACACACAAGAGGAAGAGTTCAGAAATGAACGAATTCTTCTTGAGGTATTGTAGACTAGGTCATATCAATGCGACCTGACTGGCTAAAGTTACATATAGATGCATATTTAAATCAGTTTGAATTTACATCTTTTGAAACTTGCAAGTCATGTCACAAAGATATAATGACACCAGCTCTGTTTATTGGAAACAGTGAAAGAGTTAGTGAACTCTTGGGATGATACATGTTGATGTATGTAGGTCCCCAGTCTACACATGCCAAGACCGGTTCTTTGTACTTCATTACATTCCCTGATAATCTCTCGAGATTCAGATCTATGTTCTTGATGAAACACAAGTCCGAACCTTTTGAGATATTCACAGAATATAAGCGAGAAGTAGAGAACCAATACGGGTATAAGTATTATGTCCTATGATGAGATCAAGGAGGAGAATACTTGAGCACGGAATTCCTGGACTATTCTAAAGGAGAATGAGATTCTCTCTCAGCATTACTCCTCCGTATACACCATAGCACGATGGTATATCGGGGCGGAGCAGATACACCCTATTTGATATGGTGTGCTCTATGATGAGTACTGCTGAGTTACCTATTTCCTTTTAGGAGTTATGCACTTGAAAAGCTGCATACCTATTGAATAGGGTTCAAATCAAATCAGATGCCTACCACTTCATATGTGATATGGAAAGGGAAGAGCCCATGTCTTAAGCTAGTTAAGATTTGGGGTTGTCCGGCCTATGTCTAAAAGCAAAATCCGGACAAGCTCGAGGCAAGGTCTGTTATGTAGAACTGGAAAGGTTCCAGCTATACAAACTACAGCAGATGATTTGGTAAAACCAAATGATTCAATAGTTACCAACGAACCTCAGCCTCTCCGCCGATCTAGTAGGGTTCCTCACCCACCTGAGAGATACTTCTGTTTCTCTATGACAGTGGGAGCGAGGAATGCATCATGAGATGATGACCCAACTAGTTTTGAGCTGGCCATCAGGAGTGGGACTCTGTAAGAATGGCTGGATGCTTAGCGATCTGAGATGGAATCCTTATACACCAACAAAGTATGGACTTTGGTTGCTATATCTGAAGGGTTAAATCCCTATCAGGAGCAAGTATATCTTGAGAAGATTACTTGGTGTAGATGGAAAAGTTGAGACTTTCAAACCTAGACTTGTTAAAGCTTTTCGTCATCGACCAGGCGTGGATTATGATGAAACTTTTTCAAGTGGCTATGCTTAAGTCCATCCAGATCCTACTTGCTACGGCTACATACCATGACTACGATATCTGGCGGTTGGGTGCCATGACTGCTTTTCTAAAATGATGTTTTAGAAGAGAACGTCTATAAGTACACAGCCAGAGGGCTTCGTAGACAGTGGGAGCAGCGGAAACGTGTGCAAGATGCTTATAGGATAAAGCAGGCATCGCGGAGTTGGAACATCTGTTTTGATGAAGCGGTCAAAGAGTTTGACATCATCAAAATGGTAGATGAACCTTGTATATACAAAAAGGTAGTAGGGAGTATGGTGACGATCCTCATAGAGTACGTGGATGACATACTCTTGATAGGGAAGGAGTTTCCTATGCTACGCTCGATCAATCTCCGCTTATCACCATGATTCTCCATAAAGGATCAAAGTGATACCTCCTAAATCCTGGGTTTTGGATCTATGAGATAGATCTAAATAGATGTTAGGATACTCACTAGTTGTAGTGAGATGGTATCAGTTGATCCTGAGGAAAATCACTGGAAGTGTTCCAGGGTGATAAAGACGACTGAATATCAGTCACAGGCATTGTCTATACCCTCAGTAAAGGGATGGTATGTTGGAAGAGTTCCAAGCTAGATACCGTGACATACTAGACGATAAAGGCTGGATACATCGCTACTTAAGATGCTACCAAAGAGGCTGTTTGGGTGTATATTGGTTCATGAGATGAACTATGTTCCTCCCATTGTGTGACAATGGAGTTGTGGCTTATGCCAAGGAACGCCGGTCCCGTCAGTGATCCAGACATATTCTAAGGCAGTATCACTTGATCATGGAGATGGTTGATCTCCAGGGAGATCGAGGTTAGGAGAGTAGACTCAGAGGACAACACAGCGGATCCACTCACAAAGGCCTGTTCCCAGAGAGAGATTTTTATGGGATGGTTGACTATGAGATACTACAACCACTGCTATCAGATGGCCCTAGTGCAAGTGGGAGATTGTTAGTTATATGTATGCCCTAGAGGCCATTACTATACATAGGATGTATATTGTAGTGGATGCTGGGACATATATAGGGAGGACTTTCTTGCTCGACATGATAGTATGCTATCTGGTTGCTCTTTACCTTAACGTGTATACCGATTGTCTCTCTGTTACATGTTGGTAAAGCCCTTAGGATGTGTACTTGACTACCTGGACTATGATGCGGATCATACTAGTGGGGACAGGTAGTCTATAAGTACATCCTTCAAAGTCCTTAGTCGTGGGTGTATCGAGATGGGGCATCGATATACCAGAGTAGACTAGCGTGTACCTTCTCGACCCATACAGATGGGCGATGGATCATCCCATATCCATTGGTGTTTGACATCAGAGATGATATACGGGTGCTCAGTAGAGACTGGGTACACTGGACGGACTCGCCGAGAACTCCCAGATGGTATTATACCTTACGTCAGATGGCAGTTCTCTGGTGACACTGGTACAGAGTAATCTGTTGACCCGAGATCGTCATAGAGTCTTGTGTGGTTCCCACTGTGCTTTGATTTCCACCTTACCACGTCCAAGAGGGCGTGCAAAACAGTGGTTTTTGGGTACAGTCCCGAGTCACATGGAGGCAATGAGCGATAGGAGGGGATTCGTCTCTCCCGGTATAGGGAGTTGATGTTGCGCTGTGTTCGATTGGCTATAACCGGAAATCCCTGTCCAGGGTTGCTGAGATTTACTGGTAAGTGTTACCAGTAGTTTCTCGAACTGTTATAGACCTCATATCGACACGACTTATCGAGCTATTGGGGTCTGACGTTTACCACCCCTAGGCGAGATATGCGACATATCAGACGATCAGACCGGACTGTACGGTAGTGTTACTGGTTGGATTCACAGGAGTGTGAGCGGGCTTACTCGTCGATCTTTTTATCGCTCAATACCCGGGTGGCCATTACGTTTAGCAGACCGCTTGCGGCTTGTGGGTGCTTGATATGATCATCACCTGCTGCCGGCGTATTGACGAGTCTTTAGAGTCCTACACAGAGGTTTCCTGCCTCAAGCGAAACGAAATAGGAGCGCATATGAGATATGTGCGGGACCGAGAATAATGCGTGTATGTGATACCGTATTTCATTCTCGCGAAGAATGTGTCGATTAGTTGTATGCGATAACCTAGTTATCGAATCAAGGATTGATTCGATAAATCGATACATTGAATACCAGTCGGTTATATGCGATATGACCGGATCGTTAAATCAAGAGTTGATTTAATGATTTAATGCATAATTATATATATTTGATATATTACTTTTCATTAACTAGTATTGGTTCAGTTAAGATAGATTTTCTCACTCGGATGTGCGCATTATATATGTGATATGATTTTGTGCACTTGCTTGTATCATGTTTGATGATACATGCTTTTTGGTTAAGTGTAAAGTATTAAACCTTGGTTAATGAAATGGTTAGGGTTTATTATTTGTTATTAATTTATCTTATTTAATTATCCATTTATTGTTGATAAATGAATAAAAGAAAATGAAATGAAATGGTGGCTTTCATTTGTTGTTTTCATGAAGCTTCATGAACAGTTTGACTAAGTGACCATTTTGTCTCTAGCTTGACCCTAACCATTCCTTTAACCATGATTGATTCTCTACACATTACCATAGTTAACATTATGATAAGAAATGATTATTATTCTAATTCAATTATTCTTATCATAACACTTTCTTCTTCTTCTTCATCTTCTTCACTTGAAGAAAACCTTTCTTCATCAATGGTGATTGATGAAAATGAGTGAGAAATCCAATTCTAAAGTCTACCCACTTCCTATTTCTTCATCCTCTACCTCTTGCCAAGTAGTAGAGTGTGTTTCCTTCACAAGTTTTCTTGACTTGGTGAAGTTGGAGCTTGATCTAGCGATGCCTCGACGTAGATCATCTTCGGCATGGACATTGACGACCTAGCTCGCCATTTCTCCGACGAAGCCGACGCTAGAGCCCGGGAATTCATTTGGACAGCGAGGGGACTTCGTTGCGGAGCTTTGGAGGTGGAGCACTGGATCTACAAAGGTTGTATTTTCGTTTAAACTTTAGTTAAGCTGTTAACTAGTTTCATTTTCGCCTAGACATCTAGCTAACGATCCGTAGTCTAGGGTTTCTCGGCACCGTATTTTTGAAATTGGCATGGTTGATGCCTTGTGAGACCTCATTAGGGTGCCTTGGAACCCTGCACGATCAGCCGCTCGTACTGAGTTTTGGGTAAGGCCTTCGTGAATGGATCTGCAGTGTTATCTTCTGAAGCAACCCTCCGAACCTCGATCTCCTTGCGATCCACGATCTCCCTGATCAGGTGATACCGCCTCAAGATGTGTCTGGATTTCTGATGGGACCTGGGTTCCTTTGCTAATGTTATAGCCCCGTTGTTGTCGCAATAAAGAGGTATTGGATCACCAATGGACGGAACCACCTGAAGTTCTTTCAAGAACTTCCTCATCCAGACGGCTTCTTTTGCGGCATCAGATGTAGCGATGTATTCCGCTTCCATAGTCGAGTCTGCAACGGTTTCCTGTTTGGAACTCTTCCAACACACCGCCCCTCCATTAAGGGTAAAGACAAAACCCGACATGGACTTGGAATCATCCTTGTCACTCTGGAAGCTGGAGTCAGCAAAGGCCTCAATCTGGAGGTCTTTTCCGCCAAACAGCAAGAACATCTCTTTAGTCCTTCTCAGGTACTTGAGAATGTTCTTTACCGCTATCCAGTGTTTCTCCCCAGGGTTTGACTGATACCTGCTTACTACACTCAGTGCATAAGCCACATCTGGTCTGGTACACAATATCGCATACATTATAGAGCCTACCGCAGAAGCGTAGGGTATAATAGACATGCGATCCCTTTCCAAATCAGTCTTGGGAGACATCTGTATGGAGAGGGTGATCCCGTGACAAGCCGGTAGATTACCGCGCTTGGAATCTTCCATACTGAATCTTTTCAGTATGGTGTCGATGTACCTGGACTACGAAAGTCTTAATATTCTCTTGGATCTATCACGATAGATCCGGATCCCCAGAATGTAGGAGGCATCACCCAGGTCTTTCATGGAGAACCTGTGTGACAAGAACCCCTTGACAGATTGTAGCATAGGAATGTCATTTCCTATCAACAGAATGTCATCCACGTACAAAACGAGGAATACGACAGTTCTTGCTACAAATCTACTATAGATGCATGGTTCATATGGATTTTTGATAAAGCCAAATTCTTTGACCGTCTCATCAAAACAGATGTTCCAACTCCGCGATGTCTGCTTTAGTCCATAGATGGACTTAAGCAACTTGCACACCTTTCCGCTGCTCTCACTCTGAATGAAACCCTCTGGCTGGTCCATATAGACACACTCCTCTAAATTTCCATTTAGAAAAGCGGTCTTTACGTCCATCTGCCAAATCTCATAATCGTGGAAAGCAGCAATGGCAAGAAGGATCCGAATGGATTTCAGCATAGCCACTGGAGAAAAGGTTTCATCATAGTCCAAACCAGGCCTTTGACGAAAACCCTTTGCAACAAGTCTAGCCTTATAGGTCTCAACCTGTCCATCTACACCAACCTTCCTTTTGAAGATCCACTTGCATCCTACGGGTTTTACCCCATCTGGAGCAATGTCCAACGTCCATACCTTGTTGGTGTACATGGACTCCATTTCGGTCCGCATTGCATCCAGCCATTTTACCGAGTCAACACTCTGAATGGCTTGATGGAAGCTAGTAGGCTCATCACTATCAATGATGCAGTCCTCTCTATCCCCGTCTATGAGAAAACCGTAGTATCTCTCGGGTGGATGAAACAGCCTACTACTCCTGCGGAGCGGCGTAGGATTGTCCTGATCTTTCGAACCCTCTGGTTCTACTAAGCTTTCAGTAATAGCTTGTGGTTCTGGAATTTCTTCCAGTTCTACTACGCTCCCACTTGTCTCCTTTTCCAAGAACTGGTGTTTTAGGAAGTAGGCATTACGAGAAACAAAAACCATTTGTTCCTCTGTGTGGTAGAAAAGATACCCCCTGGTGTTCTTTGGGTATCCCACAAACTTACACAGTACTGAGCGTGCCTCGAGTTTGTCCGCATGCGGCTTTTTGACAAAAGCTGGACATCCCCAGATCTTCAGGTATTGAAGATAGGGTTTCTTCCCACTCCATAATTCATATGGTGTGGTAGGAACAGTCTTAGTTGGAACCCGGTTCTAAAGGTATGCGGCTGATTCTAGCGCATATCCCCAGAATGATCGCGGTAACTCAGCGTTACTCATCATGGACCGTACCATATCCAATAGGGTTCGGTTCCGTCTTTCCGATATACCGTTATGTTGCGGAGTGTATGGAGGAGTAAGCTGAGAGAGAATTCCATTCTCTTTTAAGTAATTCAGGAACTCGGCACTCAAGTATTCACCACCTCGATCTGATCTTAGTGTCTTGATACTTTTGCCTGTTTGTTTTTCTACTTCATTCTTGTATTCCTGGAACTTTTCAAAGACTTCAGATTTATGTTTCATTAAGAAGACATGTCCGAACCTTGAAAAATCATCCGTAAAAGTAATGAAGTAAGAATAACCGCCTCGTGCATGTATAGACATTGGATCGCACACGTCGCTGTGTACGAGTCCCAAGAGCTCGCTCGCTCTTACTCCGTGTCCAGTGAACGGAGTCTTTGTCATCTTTCTTTTGAGACAGGATTGACAAGTTGCATAAGATTGATACTCGAACGGATCCAAATATCCTTCTTTATGTAACTTAGTCAACCTTCTCTCATTGATGTGACCCAGTCTACAATACCATAAGAACGTTTTATTGATTTCTGGAGACTTTCTTTTGTGTGTATTCTGGACATTGAAAATCTGTGGTTGGTTCAATACGTATATACCGTTGTATAATGTACCTGACCCAATCAGAACTTGATTAAGGTGAATGTTCACAACATTACTTACAAATGCAAATTCATAACCTTCTTTAGATAATAAAGATACAGAAATGATATTACAAGTTGCATTTGGTACCAAATAACAACCACGCAAAACCAAAAAATGTCCATCTGACAAACCCAGGTGATAGTCCCCCACGGCCTCAGCATCCATGCTAGCTCGGTTTGCAACTCTGAGGGTCATGTCACCTGCTTTCAAAAACCTACGCTTTCTCAACGCCTGCAAAGAATTACAGATATGAGATCCTGATCCGGTATCCAATACCCAGGAAGTAGAGTTTATTGATAGACAGTTTTCAATAACATACACACCTGAAGCTGAAGCCGCAACCTGCTTCAGATCCTGTGTCCTGGCTTTCCAAGCCCTGCAATCTTTCTTCCAGTGTCCACTCTTGTGACAGTAAAAGCATTCTTCCTTATCCACAAGCTTCCCTGCTACCTTTGTTGCTTTTGCCTTTCTCTTCGTATCCTTCTTACTAACACCGCCCCTTGGTTTGGCGGGGGTTTTCTTCTTCTTTCCTTTGGCTTTCGCCTTGGACCTAGAAGAGGAAGATCCTCCTACAAACAAAGTGGATGTTTCCCTACCTTTCTGTAGGGTGCCCTCTGCACTCCTCAGCATGTTGAGGAGCTCTGAAAGTTCAACTTCCTTTTCTTGCAAGTTGAAATTCAGGATGAACTGGGCGTAAGTGGAAGGAAGGGACTGAAGAATCAAGTCCGTATAGAGCTCATTCTCCAACGTGGTCCCAAGGTCCGCGAGCTCCTCTATGTAGCCAATTATCTAAAGCACGTGTTCCGCTACCGATGATCCGACGGCCAATCTTGCCGAAAACAACTTCTTCGACACTTCGTATCTTGCGATACGAGATTGCTCTCCATACAGTTCTTTTGTATGGAGAAATATGGATTCGAGGTCCATATTCTCATGCCTCCTCTGATGTTCGTTATCCATAGAGGCAAGCACGAGGCACTTGGCCTTCGCGCAGTCGATTTCCCAGGCCTTACGGATTTCCCTATCCGCGACGCTGGTTTTGGGACCTGGGACAGGGGGAGCTTTGGTGGTAAGAAGATACCCCAACTTGTCATAAGTGATTGCCATTTTGACATTCCTGAGCCAATCTTTGTAGTTTGGCCCTGTCAGTATGTTTTTATCTAGTAATAACTTAAGTCCGGTCATCTTGAATGGTCGCTGCAATTAGGAGAGAGAGAAGAAACATTTTAGCATGATGCTCTTGCAAGTTTAGAGTGGTTTTTAATTTGTCTAAACAGGATGGCTCCCACTGTCTCACGAATCCCTCCTCAAACCATAAAGGAAGAATTAGTCGGGATCAATCTCACCGCACAATACTTGCTTAACCGTTCAGCCAGGCTAGTGTTGGTACTTCGATGGAGGTTTTCCAACGCTTTCACGAAGTTCCTTAATTAAATAAACTCTTTTCCCTGGGGGCGTAGCCCCGCTAACACCTTTCTAGACACCTACTAGGTTTATAGCATTGATCGTTAAGTGAGAAATTTCCCGAGGAGTAGCATATACTCACAGTAGGATCTGGATCCAAATATCATCGCGTGACAAAATTGAAGGAATCCTACCAGAATCATCACACTCCAAATGGTATGCAACGCTAGCAAGTTTCAGTACTTATGAAACTCCCGATGTGATTTTTGCCCCATGCTCTTATGACCTTGGCGTGAGGTCAAAATGTCATAAGTCACATGTCAAGTTCTACCCATCATTATCCAGGTTAATTTGAACCCACCCGTACCTACCCTTGACGTAGGCCAAAATGGCAGTACGACTGTCTCAAATCAACGCATTCTATCTATGCAACAGATAAATATCCGGCAGCTACCAATCACTATGCCTTGGCGTGAGGTCAAAATACATAGCTTGAATACTACCGAATATTTAACTAAAATGATGGAGGGCTACGAATGGTTTTGGCGAAACCGTGAACGTAGTGAACTTGATATAACCGATGGAACGAGATAGCTTTTAAAAGGAGTGGTTCAAGCTCCGCATTTAAAAGTTTTGTTTTGAAAAGAACCGAGTGGTTTTCAAAGTTTTCCAATCGACTTTTGCTTGGTTTATTTTCTTGCATTAGTTCTTTTAATGCGTTCCATCATTTAATCCTACCATTGCAGAAAACAACCAAAATATGACGTACGCTTATGCCATTCGCATTCGCCACGGGGCCCCGTCATCACCCGTTAGGTTACTTAACTAACGACAGAGCGGGGGCTGGGCTAGCACGGCTGTAAAACATAAGCAACGCCTAAATAGTTATTATATATAAATATATAACAATGATAGACATTACAGATCACAGATGAATACATTGGATATACTAGGAATCCGCAATCCGTTCGAGCCTGCAACGAAAAGCGGATTACAAGGTCACGGTGAATAGCCAATACCCCACCCAAGACCCCTACGGGTGCGGCAAACTACCCGCCAAGTACCCGAAGCGAAGCAACCTCCCTCAACACCGTGAGTAGGCCACTCGGCACTTCGAGATACCCGGTTGTTTTTGCACCCCCTCCATGGGTCTATCCTAGGAGCAAAAACAGTAAAAAGAATTATATAATGACGGCTACAACCCCGACCCGGTTGTGCGTCCAAACAAATAATATTACATCAATTTACATATAACATGAATGAAAGAAAAAGAAACACTCATCTCACATCCACCCCGACTATTCACCCGCGACAATCCAACGCATTCATATACACATACCATCATCAAACACAGATCACAGATATGTATAACCCCCACTAATCGACATATAGCGATTAGCCGACGTTCAATACATATAAACATCACAGATATAACCGATTAGTCAAAGTATAGTGAAGTTCGATCAAAAATACGGATTTATAGGCCCCCGAAAACAAATTTCTTTTCTGGAAAATCTGGGCTGAAATAAACCATCTTAAAAATCCCAAAACCACAACCTAAGAACACTGCACCAAACTCGGTCATGAACCGAGTCAAAACGGCCGCGGTTCCGCGGCAATGGGTATACTTTTGCCGCGGAACCGCCGCTCTTTGAAGGGATCACTCGACCGTTTTTGGTGGGCTTCTTCACAAAACCCTGAGATGATTTTTGGAGTATGACTTTTTATTTTGAGAGCAGAAAATATTTTAACAGAAACTTAGGGTTTTGCATGTCGTAGTTTTGTGATTTTTCCGATCAAACTTCTATACACTTTACTACCTAGCTAGTTTATGTTTAGTTAGTCTCTGATACCACTGTAAGTCCACGTTGCCAACCCCGGTTCTTGCGGGGAGGCGGAAACGGTATAAAAATCAAATTTTTAGCGCACTAGGCAACATGGACTAACAAAAGTCGGGATCTTTTCTAAACAAAACTAGCTACCAAAATAAAGAGAGTTAGCTACTCGGGTAAGATGTTATACCTCACTTGAACTCCTTCTTCTTGAACTCTTTGTAGAGGTTGGATGGTGCTTTTCTTGTCGCCTTCTTTCGTCAAAGATGGATCCACCTAAGGGTTCAACCTTGGGCTCCTTTCTCGAACTTTGAGAGAACTAAGGTCTTTAGCTTGCTAGACCTTCAACCCTAGAGTGAGTAGAGAGTGGTTTAGAGTATTTTATCTCAAGGAGAGGTTTCTCAACACATGAGAATGGATCTCCTTGAACTAGAGGAGGAGGAAGAAGAAGAGAGGAGAGAGAATGGTTATGATAGAATGAAATGGTTTTTTACAACCATAACAATATCTAGTGAATTATCAAATTAATAAAATTAATCTAAATGAAAAGTTGATGGAAGGTTTGATAAGACTATTATCATTTCACATTAAATGGTTTTGCTAGAATCAAAGAGCATCTTTGATGTGTAATGATGATAGTCAATGTTTCAACCATGGTCAACAAGTCAACCATGATCAACAAGTCAACAAACCCAACCATGGCACATTTTCATTTAATTAATATTATTAATTGATAATTCATAAATTCATTAGGGTTTGGAAAAAGACGACTGTCAACTGTGCATACACACCTGTTCCGAAACCCTAATTAAATCCTCTTCCTCCGCCTCAATCATCTGTGCATACACACCCGCATTCGTGTTCCGAGGAACATGAATACTATGAGATAAAAGTAACCCCAAAAAATATACTAGGATCTGGCTCAAACCAGAGCCCGCTAGTAATATCCGTCCGGACTCCAAACGTGCACAAGTGCGCGGATGAGAACGAACCCTGTCGCAAAACCATGCTACCTCAACTCTGTTTTGCCCAAAGGAGAATAGCCCTCTGTGTGGGACTCTAAAGACTCGACACTACGGTGGCAGTGGGTTTAACCACAAACCGCAAGCGGCACTAGCTGTACGTAACGGTCCCCAGGTAGATGCCGATAAGAAGACTGATGAGGTGAACCCCATCTGAACTCCTTCTGAGCCTGAATGTGACAGTCTCCGTACAGTCCGGTCTGTTCGTCTGATACATCGCATGGCGGGCCTAAGGGGGCGGTAAACGTCAGTCCCCTAATAGCGGTACAAGTCGTGTCGGAGTAAAGCCCGGAACACCCAGAGATATCACTGGAAACCTACCAGTATATCTCTCTTGCCCTGGCCAGGGACTACTCGTGTAATGGCTCTCCTAGACACAGGGCGATGTCAACCCCCAATACCGGGAGAGACGAATCCTGTCTAACCGTCACTGCCTCCAAGCGCTTCGGGACTGCACCCAATTACTACCTGTTTGTACGATTCCTTTGAGCCGTGGTTGGGTAGTAATCAAAGTACAGTGGGAACACACTTGAGGTGAAGTGACAGTGTCAAGTCAGCGGACTAAGCTGTACTCATGTTACCTGGGAACTGATAACTGACGACATGTATAATACCAACCAATCAGTTCCTAACGAGTCCTGTCCAGTGTACTCCTAACCTAACGAGCACCCGCATACTATCTCAAGTACGACATACTGACGGCTGTGGGACAGACCGTCTCCCGCACTGGGATGAGAAGCGCATGCGCTAGTCTACTCTGGAGTATCGATGCCCTGTCTCGATAATCCCACGACTAGGGACGTGAATATAAGGATGTGCTTGTGGATTACCCAGCCCCCACGAGTGTGACTGCCATCACAACGCTGGTAATCAAGCAAAGATCCTAAGGGCTCCACTAATGCGTATAGGTGATACAATAAAAGAAACACATGTACACATTAAAGCAGAGACAAACCTAGTAGCATACTACCATTTCGAGCAAGATTGTCTATACAACTGTGAATATCCCAAGCTTCCATCAAGTAATATACATACTAGTATGATACAGTAATGGCCCCTAGGGCATATACACTAACACATAGGACTTAAGAGTCGTACAAGAATCTAATCATCATCATCTATCAATTTTCTCGATTCCTCCACGAGCGGAGTTTTTACTCAAGCATCATATCAAAGAAAACAATCAAGAATTGAGATCTCATCACAATGCAAGAATGTAAAGAAAGCAAGATAAAGAAATTTCACCTTTTATTATTCATCAATTCCGTTACAATTCGCTCAAGAACTACAAGAATTGAGGAAAGAACTCGATTGTCGAATTAGCTTCGCAACGTCTCCGTGAGTCGCGAATCGTCTTGGATCACTTGCTCGGTTCAAAATCGGCGTCGCTTCTAAAAGGTTGAAGGCTTCTTGTTTGAATTGAACTCGGAGATCTTGAATTGAATTTTGGATTTGGATTAGGGTTAAGGTGCACAAGTTGTGTCACTCAACTTTTGTTTGGAATTTTGGCTCAATTTTCAACAACCTTAGAATAAAGCCTTAGGGTCCTTTTTATAGCCTCTCCTTTAGCTTCCCCTAGAAGCTTAATTAGGATTAGCTTCCTTTAGAAGCTAAGCTAGGTTTAGCTTCACTTGCAAGCTTGGTTGTTGGGAAGAAGCTTCCAGGTTGAGTTAGTTATGTAGCTTGCTTGAGAAGCTTGGAGGTGTTTAGCTTGTACAAGAAGCTTTGCTGTTCGGACAGAAGCTTCTGGAGTTCTCTGGAGTTTGCAGTGGCTGGAATGAGTGTGGTCCTTGAAAGAAGAAGCCTGAAGCAAAGAAATGCTGACGTCACCATCACGTGGCCGCGGATCCGCTGCGGGAAGGCTGCTCGGGCCGTGGATCCATGGCCCTTTGGTGGTCCCTGTGCATGAAAATTCTTGTACTGCTTTGTGCTGGCCTTGTAGCACTTTTCTGATGTGTGAAATCTCATATTTCATTCTATATCACTGCCAGATCACAAGTCTTGGACTTGGCGTATTTTTATCAGCACTTTTAACCGTTTCGGCTCTTTTCCTAGAATTTCCTGCACAGATTCTCGAGACAAGTGTTGCGCTACACAAAGATAATGCATGCAATGATAAACACTCAATTTCCCTCAAAAATGCCGGTTATAATATATAACACAAGTTATTTGGTATTTTACAGTCAATTTGCTAATATGTGCTATATTCATTCCGAACACCTTTAAATAAGTGCAAATGGTAGGGAAATTGATGTGTTAAAAATGCAATATTTTCGACTGATCATGACCTCTCGTGTGAGGCGAGTGTTTGGTTTTGCACCGTATGACCGGGCCACTGATAGAGGCTGCCAGATTGAAAGGATTGTTGGTGTACAGCCTACCTCAGAGATTGTGATGTTGTCTACCGTGCAGACAGATGACCCAGCTGTTGCTGAGATTGATGTGATATCGTTTCTAGAGCTTATAAGATGAGATCGCTGGAGCTTCCAGGCAGAGATACGACAGGTGATAGCTAGTTTATCTTGAGTTGAAAGACGAAGGTGATTCATCAAATTTGATGTGCCGACGCAGGCCAAGTTGAGTTGAAGATTTCCAGTGTGGATAGTCTTACTCAGATCTTGAGTAGATCGATCCAGAGAAGACGTTGTTCGTTGGATGAACCGATAGGAGATCAGTAAGTTGACCAGTTTCAGATAGATGACCTCACCCAGATGTGTTGTGAGTTGATTGAGAACGGACGGATATGGAGTATTCCTCCGAAGGTTGGGACGAGTTCCCGGAGACGTGTTCGGCTAGAGATCTTCTACAGAGTGATGAAGATACCGAGTTCACGATTTTGAGTCCGTGTGAGAGATTCCGGATTGACTGTAGCCGAGAACAATTTCAATCCGTAGATTGCATGACTTGACGTCGAAGTGGACGATTATAAAGACGGGTAGAACAAGAGGTTCGTGCGAGACGTTAACGAGCTGTTGTTACTCCCCGTTGAGATTTGAGATCAGATATGTATGCAGAGGCGTTGGGATATGACCAGTTCCCGAGAAAATGCCATGCTGAGAACGCATATGTCCAGAAAGGCAGAAAAGATTATGCAAGAGTACCAGCCTCCGTATAGTTCGGCATAGGCGAGATCGGAAGAGACCCTGAGCAGGTTCCTTCCAGGACACTACTGCAATAAGATTTACACCTAGGATCAGTTGTGTCACATATATTCAGAGGGCCAAGGGCCGACGCCAGTGACCTGCTGCTTTACGAGTGGTCATGCCAATTGGCCAAGAGATGGCCAGAGGAGTGCCAGAGCGGAATCGTTTCCGTTAGTACACCAGACCGGGTCGACGAGCCGATGGATTGAGAGATTGGTAATCCACAAAGGAAATAAGGAACCAGAGACAGAGGACGCCAGACCACGAGCAGGAGGCAGGCGGATGTTCTTGCTCTGCCAGTTATGGGCGCACTGATATTTTTCGACATTGTAGGAGGTGTACCTCAATGTCATTTGTTGCAATTTGCGTTTTAGATCCGAGTATCACGCTTATATCGCTTTGATTTGAGTTTTGATGATTGCGTTTCATGATATTATTTTCGTGCACCTTGGCTGCACCTACTGGGTATTTACATTTTGTGCATAGTTATTGCACTTGATATACGTTTTACACACTGTTGTGTTGGTTTACAATTTGTGCATATCTATTGCACTTGATATTCATTTTGTGCCCGTGCTGCATGTATTTATGATTTCGTGGATTTCAAACGGTTGATTTGATTTGTGCATATGGTACGCACTCGATTTGATTTATGCACTCGGTATAGCTTACATGTGCTTGCAGTGCATTTATACGTGTTTTGTGCACGTAGTTGCACACGTGTTTTGGATTTTATACACCTTGGTACACTCAGTGTTGTTTTTATACGCATTTGAGTTATTAATGCGTTTCCTTGCACTTGTTGCACCTGATTTTTATTTTTGTGCAATTGTTGCACTAGGTTTTTTTTACGCCGTGCATTTGCTGCACTGTATTTCGTGCATTGGATGCACCAGATTCGTATTTCATGCATTTGTTGCACCAGCTTGGTATTTCATGCATTGGTTGCACCGGATTTATACTCCGTACCTTGGTTGCACCCCATTTATGTTTTTAAGCATTTGTGTTACCAGATTTGTGTTTTTGTGCGTGTTGCACTTGACGTTCGTTTTTCGTGCTCTTTACCGCTCTTGGCATTTATATGGACCTGACGCGCTTGGGTTGGATTTTTGCGCATATTAGGTGCTTGGTATTGGATTTTGTGCGCATCGGATGCACTTGAGTGATATTTTGCTCGTTCATGTTAGATGCCCTTGATTTGGATTTTTATCCGTGCATATTGGATCCGATTTTATTCGTACATGTCGGATGTACTTGATTTAGATTTCATTTGTGCATGACGGATGCACTTGATTTGGGTTTTCACGTATGTTGGGCGCATGATATAAGATGTGATTTTGTGCACACTGGATGCGCTCGATTGGGATTTTCGTTATGCGGGTTAGTTGCACCAGGTTGAGACTTTCGTGCACTCTAGATGCACTTGATGTCATTGTCGTGCACATCCGTTGCACTGGACAGATGTTTTCGTGCACACCCGTTGCACTTAGTTTTGACTTTCGTGCATATCGTAGCACTTATATTTGAATTTGGTTTTCGTGCACACCAGACGCATGTGATTGTTGGACACGTCTTTTTAGGGCTGATTTTGCTCTTGAGCACTTTGTTTTCACGATGGGCACTATACTATATAGTAGCCGAACAGGACTGATCTGAGGACAGTACCTGAGTACTTTGCATGCATAAAAAGTTTACCAAGAGGTTTTCGAAAAGGAGCTATAGTCTCGCTATTTCCTACGTGTCCCCGAGCGATACGAACTTTTACAAAGGAAAACCTTTCGGGATATTTTAAAAGGGCGGAACATATATTTTAGCAAAACCTATATGAACATATGTTTATAACTTTACAATGAGCGTCCGTCACTTGTGCCGTGAGTTACGCATCACGCGGCTATTCAGAAAATATTTTGCATGTGTTTTATTCTGTTTTAGGAGATTTTTCCAAGGATGCGTACTATATACATATTATACTATTTGACTAGTGTATATTGGATTTCAGTAGTGGATTTCGAGATCTGTATCTCCATTGTAACTCCGATGATATGCGTGGAACATTTCAGGAAATATAAAATATTGTTTTTGGAATTTAATATTAAAATAATATATTTGTTGGATTTGGCATTTTTATAATTAATTATATGCATTTAGGATAAAAATTGATTAGTGCACTGCTAATCGCGATTAAGCCAAATCCGTATTTCTACAGTTTTTCATGGCTAGTGCACCATGACATGTTGCATTTTGCTTATATGTTGTTTTCTTGTGTTGTTTTTGGGGGTATTATGTGATTTGGTTTTAAAAAGGAAATAAAAAGGAAATGATTGGAGAGAGAGAGAGATGAGGCATGAGTGTGAGAGGGTGAGAATAAGAGAGAGAGAGAGAGGGCAGCCACCATATCCTCACCCCATTTGTTTCTTCATATCCTTCTTCTTTTTCATCTCCCTCCACCTTCACCCCCAAGCTTCATCTCAATTTCCTTCTCAAAACCCTAAACTCTTTTCATTAAAGTTGATCCCCACATCTTCCTCAACACATTGGACCAACCAAGTTTGAATTTTGGATATTTTGAGAAGCTAGGGTTTTTCTTGAGTTGCCCCAAATAGGTATATTTTCATTCCTTTAGCTAAGTTATTATGCTTAGTGTATTCTAGTTTAATTTAGAAGTTGATTAAGTGTGGATTTGTGAAGTTAGAAATTTCTAGAGAGGGTTTGGATGTTTTTGTGGGATCATGATCTGTAGTGGGTGTCTACAAGACCCTAATAGTGTTTTTACTGACCTAAAACAGAGAATAGACAAAAACACGGACTTTGAATCTGCCCGACACAGTTATTTGACAGTTTGTGAGTGTATCTGGGAATCTGGAGTGATCCGAGACCGTTACAAAATAAGTTGCCTTGACTATGAGACATGCAGGCAACCATGTATCACCCCTTGAAACCTGAGCCCCTCCCCTCATTTCCTGGCCGCAAATAAATCCAATATGGCCTCAAATTGCGGCCTGGGTATGTTGGAAATGGTTTGTGCTTTGTCCATAGCTCCTATATCTTCTAATTAGACCTCCCATGTATCCAAAATTCCCTAGTTTGGCCTAGGGTGAAATCCGGGAGTGATTTCCTTCGTTGTTGCATTTGGTATTTGCGATTTATGACTTTGGGATTTGATATTTGATATTGTATTAAGTCGTTGGATGTTTCTACGTCAACGACGAGGGATAATTGGTTGTTTTGCATTTGTAGGCTATAGATTCTAACTTATGAGCCTACCGTGTGCCGTATTGGTTTTCCGGACTTGATTTTAATAGCATTACAACTATGTATTTATTGTAGGTACCTTCGTGTGGATTCCGAGATGACGGAGCATGGCGTCATCGACTTCAGCAAGCAAGGAGCAAAGTGAGTGGATCTATATCAACGGTGGAAGTCGGGTGGATGGCGTATAGCACCCCCGCAAATTATAAATGGAAACCGATCTATAGGATATAATCGTAGAAATCTAGATTAGAAAACTAGGGATATGGTTAAAAAGATAGATAGAGATGATATGAGTGATTGAATATGTATATTGAGATATGAGATGAAAGCTTTAGGGATATGAAAAGTGAATGCGAATCAAGACTTATAGATATGTAGTTGCACTAGAACAGGTATGAGTTTTAGAGTAGCATGTCATTTAATGTATAAGGTAGAATGTATATATCAATTAACTTGATGTAAGATGACTTAATGCGATGAAAAGGATATACGATGTGATTTGATGACTTGATTGATATGTCGGTATAAGATGCGAGTCGATGTGAGAGGATTGATACCTTTGCCGGTCCCCTGATATGAGATTGTTATGGATGCGACCTGGGATATAGGTATTTAGATATATATTATGTTGTGAATCATGAGTGATAATCCATACGAGACATTAGGTCCGTACCCTCATTGTCATATAGGTTGATAGGATCCCCAATTGTTAATGCCGCCGTACGATGATTTACTGTTCATGATGAGTTCTATGATGATTGATCCATACCCTTGACTAGAGGATGCCGTACGATGGATTATACCGTACGTGATGTTGTGAGGCTGGATGCCGATTAATAGGTTCACCGACTCGGTCATGTTAGATACGTATACCCTATAGCATTTAGCTGACGATTTACTTATGCTACGTTTACGTCATTCTCATTGCATTACATGTACCTATGCTAGTACACCTACACCATTATCAGTGATGCGTATGTTACACTTACACAGATTGGCCAGACCACACACTTCATCATCGATAATTGCTATGTCACTCACACAGTAGAATTTCTACATCATTCCATTATATTGCTATGCTCCGATTAAGATGATATGCCCATGCTCACATCACTGTTCCATGTTGCATGATATACGGCTATGCTTACATTCTGTTATATATCGCATACATCATGCTTTATGATTATACGCATTGAGATATGCTGTTTTCATGAGATTTCTGGATTTGAGAACCGTGGTTATTTCAAAAGAAAGTATGTATTGTTTTAAAAATCCGGTTTCTCTTGATATGATATTTCAGTGCGTCCACCATGCGTTTTCTCAGTTCTGAGACGTGTGATATGTGAAACCCGATTCGAGGAGTTGGATGATCCATTTGCGTGTTCATGGTGGACCCGGTATGGTACCCCGGGGCGAGAGAGAGATTTCGTGGGGATGATGATGAGCCTGGCAGGAAGAGCACTACCTACCGGTGATTGGTTGGACTTGGCGGTTATCCGGAGGATACCGACCGGAGTCGAGAGATGGATGGGGGCCAACCCGTTCTGCTGGAGCCCGAGGGTCGATCCCGCACATGGAGCCCATGGGCCGATCCGGACTGATGGAGCCCGAGATATATGAGGATTTACGTGTCGATGTTGGACACGGGTTTCATGATGTTTCAAGTGTCGATGATGGACACTCAGGTTCCATGATTTTAGTGTGTCGCGAGGGACACACGTTGATTGTTATCCTCATACTTTCATGCAAATGCTTTTATGATATTTACATACATGATGTTGTTGTGTCATTGGTTGACACATGGATAAGATCCACATCCATACAGGCATTGATTATTACATTGTTGGCACATATGCAGATACGGTCACCCAAGATATCTTTGTACTACCTTCATGATATACTTGACCCAAGAAATCGTTGTTTATTCGATTTCTACCTGTTGGTGTTTTCTACTCACGAGTTGGCAACTCACCCCCGTTGTGCCATAGTTCTTGTAGGTTGACCGCATGGATCAGTAGTGGTATCGCTGGCACATAAGCTGCATTCAGGTGTTTTGGTTTGGTAGGTGGTACATGTTGGATCGTACCCCTCTTGAATTTATTATTCATATTGTATCTAGTAAACTCCATCAATCAAAATTAGTATTTGTATAAACAGCAAGACTTAGAAAGACTTGTAGTTGCGAGACTTGAGCGATGCGTTATATGTTCGCTTGGTGGCTTGATGTCTTGCTTTATTCATTATCTTTTGTGTGGATCTTCGCCGTTGGGCGTCGTATACTTGTTTTATTACTTGCGTGGTTGTGGATCCGCGGATTGGTGAAGAGCTAGCTCCCGCTTGGGGATGCCTTTTATATTATCATGTATTTGTGGTTTTGGATCAAAATATACAAAGGAGGTGCTGCCCAAATTTTTAAAAGACGAAACATGTTCTTCAACTACTAAAACCCACTTGCATTTTTCATGTCCCCTTTTCTATGCATTTAAGAAAACATTTGATTTTCATCATACCTTTATTTCAAAACTTCACATCTTCTATTTTCTTTAAAAAGGTTTTAGATTCCTGGGCTTCGGCTTACTTAATTTATTTTACGCCTTTAGATGTGGCGTGAATTAAGTGCCGGTCACAAGCTAAAATTTCCGGGTCGTGACAATGCGTCCAAATCCGATGATTTGCGTGACGCTTGACGGAGTTCGATTTTTGAGTTTCATACTCGTTTTCGGGCGGACGCGATGCGCTGTAGTATTTTTATATCTTCCGTGTTCGGAGCCCTATTGATTTGAGTTGATTATTAAATGTTTTAGCATTTGGGGTTTAAATTTAAATTCGGGGACCGAATTTATTTAAGGGGGGAAGATTGTAACATTTCAGAAAATATAAAATATTATTTTTGGAATTTAATTTTAAAATAATATATTTCGCGAAAACTACCCGATTTGCGAAATTGGGGTTTTCGTAAAATAGTATAAATATATACCAATAATTGTGATATAATTGGAGATTTAAAATGATTTACTCATTTAAAAATATATTTATTGGATTTGGCATTTTTCTAATTAATTATATGCAATTTGAATAAAAATCGATTAGTGCACTACTAATCGCGATTAAGCCAAATCCTTGTTTCTACAGTTTTCCATGGTTAGTGCACCATGTCATGTAACATTTTAGTTATATGTTGTTTTAATTGTGTTTGGTGTTATTTGTGAGAAGGGAAAAGAAAAGATAAAGAGAAAAGGGTTAAAAAGACAATTATTGGAGAGAGAAAGTGAGAAATGAGTTGAGAGAGGGTGAGAATAAGAGAGAGAGAGAGGGCAGCCATTCATTTTACTCCCCTTTCATTTTGCTTCATCTTCTTCCTCCTCATCTCTCTCCACCTCTACCCTATGAAATCATCTCAAAATCTTCATTAAAACCCTAAACTCCTTTCATTATAGATGATCCCCTCATCCTCCTCAACAATTTGGACCAATCAAAGTTGGATTTTGGTGACCTTGTGCATCGAAGGTTTTTCTTGAGTTGCCCAAATGAGATATTTCTTCTTCCATTTAGTTTAGTTTGAGTTTTCTTGTATTCTAGTTTAGTTTAGAATGTAATTTGGTTAGGGTATGTGATGTTTAGATTTGTATTTGGTTGTTGGGCGTTTGTACGTCAATAACAAGGATTGTTTGATTGTTTTGCATGCGTAGGCTATAGGTTCTAACCTATGAGCGCATCGTATGCCGTATTGGTTTTCCGGACTTGATGTTAATAGCGATTGCGATTGTGTATTATTGTAGGTACCTTCGCGTGGATTCCGAGACGACGGAGTATGGCGTCATCGACTTCGGTAAGTAAGGATCATGGTGAGCAGATCTATATCTATGAGGGAAGTCGGGTGGATGGCATATAGCACCCCCACAAATTTTGACGGAAACCGATATTTAGGATATGGTTAGTGAAACCTATTCTAGGAATCTATGGATGTGATTAAAGGTTTAGTGTGACACGATATGAAAGAAATGATGTCTCGGATTGATACTTATATAAGGATATGATAAGTAAACGTGAATCACGATATATAGATAGGTAGTGCACGAGAGCAAGTATGAGATTTAGAATAGCATGACATGAGATTTATAAGATAGGATATATATATGTAAATGACTTGATGCGGGATATAAAAGTGATGAAAGGAATGTACGATGTGATATGATGACTTGATTGATATGTCGGTATACGGATGCTAGTCGATATGAGAGGATTGATACTTTTGCCGGTCCCCTGATATGAGATTGTTATGGATGCGACCTGGGATATAAGTACATGGATATATATAATGTTGTGAATCATGAGTGATATGCCGTACGAGACGTTAGGTCCGTACCCTCTGTGTCATATAGGTTGATAGGATCCTTAATGGTTTAATGCCGCCGTACGATGATTTACCGTACGTGATGAGTTTTATGATGATTGATCCATACCCTTGACTAGAGGATGCCGTACGATGGATTATACCGTACGTGATATTGTGAGGCTGGATGCCGATTGATAGATTCACCGACTCAGTCATGTTAGATACGTATACCTTATAGCATTTAGCTCACGATTTACCTTATGCTACGTTCATGCCATTCTCCTTGCATTACATATACCTGTGCTAGTACACCTACACCATTATCGATGATGCGTATGTTACACTTACACAGATTGGCCGACTCACACACATCATCATCAATAATTGCTATGCTACTCACACAGTAGAATTGTACATCATGCTATTATATTGCTATGCTCACATTATGATGATATGCCCATGCCCATATCACTTTTCCATGTTGTATGATATTCGGATATGCTTACATTCTGTTATATGTCGCATACATTATACTTTATGATTATACGCATTGAGATATGCTGTTTTCACGAGATTTCTGGATTTGAGAACCGTGGTTATTTCAAAAGAAAGTATGTATTGTTTTAAAAACACAGTTTTTCTTGATATGATATTTCAGTGCGTCCACCATGCGTTTTCTCAGTTTTGAGACGTGTGATATGTGAAACCCGATTCGAGGAGTTGGATGATCCGTTTGCGGGTTCATGGTGGACCCGGTATGGGATCCCGGGGCAAGAATGGTATGTCGATGGATTAGCCGATGAGCCTGGCAGTGGGAACACTACCTACCGGTGATTGGTTAGACCTGGCGGTTATCTGGAGGATACCGACTAGAGTCGAGAGATGGATTGGGCCGATATTTTCCGCTGGAGCCCGAGGGCCGATCCTGCAGACGGAGCCCGTGGGCCGATCCGGAATGACGGAGCCCGAGATATATAAGGATTTACGTGTCGATGTTGGACACGGGTTTCATGATATTTCGAGTGTCAATGCTGGATACTCAGGTTCCATGATTTTGATGTGTTGCGGAGGACACACGTTGATTTATATCCCCATACTTTCATGCATATGCTTTTATGATATTTACATGCATGATGTTGTTATGTCTTTGGCTGACACGTGGATGAGATCCACATGCATACAGGCATTGATTATATGGTTGGATGATATCCACATACTTATATTGTTCGCATAGATGCTGATACGGTCACCCTAGATATCATAGTATTACCTTTATGATATAGTTGACCTAAGAATCATTGTTTATTCGATTTCTACCTGTTGATATTTTCTACTCACGAGTTGGCAACTTACCCCCGTTGTGCTATAGTTCTTGCGGGTTGACCGCATGGATCGGTAGCGGCATCGTTGGCACACAGCTTGTATTCGGGTGATTTTCTTTGGTAGGTGGTACGTTGGATCGTACCCCTCTTGTATTTATTATTCCTGTCGTATCTAGTTAACCCCATCAAATCAGAAACTAGTATTTGTATAAGTAGCAAGACTTAGCAAGACTTGTAGTTGCGAGGCTTGAGTGTTGGGTTATATGTTCGCTTGGTGGGTTGATGTCTTGCTTTATTCTTTATCCTTTGTGTGGTTCTTCGTCGTTGGGCATCGTATACTTATTATACTGTCTTGCGTGGTTGTGCCTCCGCCGATTGGCAAAGAGCTAGCTTCCGCTTGGGGATACCTTTATCATATTTATGTAAATGTGGTTTTGGATTAAAATATACAAAGAAGGTGCTGCCCAAATTTTTAAAAGACGAAACATGTTTTTCAACTAACAAATTCCACTTGCATTTTTCATGTTCCACTATTTATGCATTTAGAAAGCGTTTGATTTCACCATACCTTATTTCAAAACTTCACCTCTTTATTTTATTTAAAAAGGGTTTATATTTCTGGGCTTCGGCTTACTTGAATTACGTTACTCCTGTAGACGTGGCATGATTTAAGTGTCGGTCACAAGCTAATATTTTCGGGTCGTGACACCCAGGCCCTAAATCTTCAGTTGCAGATAGGGAAATCCGCAAGATATGGGATACTGACTGTACCATGGCCAAATGCCTCGCGCTTGCATCGATGGATAACACACATCAAAAGCAGCATAAGCAGATGGATGTTCAATCCATATTTCTCCATACAAAAGAGTTGTATGGGGAGCAATCTCGTGTCCTACGATACGAAGTATCGCGAAAGTTGTTTCATGCGGATGGCCCTTGGCACACTAGTAGGTGACCACGTCTTGAAGATGATAGCTCTTATAGAAGAGCTTGAGGATCTCGGATGGACAATGGAGAACGAACACTATGTTTATATTATTCTACATTCTCTCCCTCCCGCCTTTGCTCAATTTGTAGTAAACTTCAACATGCACAACATGGAGAAGTCACCACCTGAACTTCTCAATATGTTGAGAAGTGCAGAGAGCACGCTCAAAGAAGTAAAGACTCCCGCTTTGATTGCTGGGCCATCTTCCTCCTCTCGCCCAAAGGCCAGGGCTAAGAGAAAGATGAAGAAGAAACCCACCAAACCTAGAGGTGGAGTTAAAAAGGCTAAGGGGAAAGACCAGTGCACTGCTGGGGAATCAGGGAAAGGGGAGTGTTATTACTGCCACAAAGTGGGACACTAGAAGCACAACTGTGCTGAGTACCTGAATCTCAAGTAGAAGAAGAAGCATGGTGATACTTCCGCTTCAGGTGTGTTTGAGACAGAAAACTGTTTTTCTATAAACTCTACTTCCTGGGTATTAGATACCGGTTCAGGTTCTCACATCTGCAATTCTGTGCAGGGGCTGAGAAATAGCAGAGTTTTGAAGACAGGTGACCATACTCTCCGGCTTGGAAATGGTTCCAATGTACATGCGGTTTCAGTAGGAGAGTATCACCTGGGGTTTCCATAAGGGCGTATATTGGTTTTGAACCCATGTTATTATGTACCTAGTATGCATTGTAATATAATATCCGTTTCTTTGTTAGACAATGAAGGATATAATTTTGTATTGCAGAATAATGTTATGAACATTAACCTGAATCAAATGTTGGTTGGGTATGGTACACTTAATAACGGGATATACGTCCTAAATCAACACACAGTTTTCATCATACAACACACTAGTAAAAGAAAATTTTCAGAAATAAATGAAGCTTTTCTTTTGCACTGTAGACTTGGTCATATTAACGAAACAAGACTAAACAAGCTACATAAAGATGGATATTTGAATCCCTTTGAATATAAATCTTATGCGACTTGTCAGTCTTGTATCAAGGGTAAAATGACCAAAACTCCGTTTACATGACACGGAGAAAGAGCTACTGAGCTCTTAGGCCTCATACATAGTGATGTATGCGGGCCAATGTCTACATAGGCTAGAAGCGGTTTTTCTTACTTCATAACTTTTACTGATGATTTCTCAAGATTCGGTCATGTCTTTTTAATAAAGCATAAGTTTGAAGCTTTCGAGAAATTCACTGAGTACAAACTTGAAGTAGAAAAACAAACCGGATTGAGCATCAAGATACTTCGATCAGATCATCTCAGCACAGAGTTTTCAGACTTTCTAAAAGAGAATGGGATTCTCTCTCAGCTCACTCCTCCTTACACACCACAGCACAACAGTGTGTCAGAATGACGGAATCGGACCCTGTTAGATATGGTACGTTCCATGATGAGTGATGCTGAGTTACCTGTCTCATTTTGGGGGCATGCATTGGAGACTGCAGCGTTTCTGTTGAACAGGGTTCCAACCAAAACCGTGTCTACCACACCATATGAGATATGGCATGGGAAGATACAATTTCTTAAATGAGTTAATATTTGTGGTTTTCCGGCCTATGTCAAAAAGCAGAATCTGGACAAACTCGAGACACGGTCAGTCATGTGTAAGTTTGTGGGATATCTAAAGAATTCTTATGGATATCTTTTCTACCACAAGGAGGAACAAAAGGTGTTTGTTTCTCAGTATGCCACATTTTTAGAAAAATAATTTTTTGCAAATGATACAGATGGCAATGCGGTAGACCTAGAAGAGCTTCTAGAAACCCAAGTTACAAATGACGACTTGGTTGAGCCTGATGTTGCAACAGAGATTAATGAACCTCTGCCACTCCATATATCTAGTAGGACTTCTTGCCCACCGGAGTGGTACTACGGTTTCCTCATTGATGGTGACAGAGAAAATTGGATTATGGAGGATGATGATCCTACTAGTTTTTAGCAAGCTATCACGAGTGGTGACTCAGTGAAGTGGCTGGATGCCATGAGATCCGAAATGGAGTCTATGTACACCAACAAAGTATGGACTTTGGACGTTGTACCCCCCGGGGTAAAATCCATAGGGTGCAAATGGATCTTTAAAAGAAAGATTGGTGTAGATGGGCAGGTGGAAACCTATAAATCAAGACTTGCGGCAAAAGGATTTCGTCAAAGATTAGGTCTGGACTATGACGAAACTTTTTCTCCCATAGCCATGCTTAAATCCATTCGGATCCTACTTGCTGTTGCTGCTCACTACGACTATGAAATCTGACAGATGGATTTTAAAACTGTATTTCTAAATGGTGATTTAGAAAATTGCGTTTATATGGATCAGCCAAAGGGCTTCGTTGATAGTGGGAGCAGCGGGAAAGCATGTAGATTGCTTAAATCCCTTTATGGAATAAAGCAGGCATCACGAAGTTGGAACATCTGTTTTGATGATGTTATCAAAGAGTTTGATTTCATCAAAAATCCAGATGAACCTTGTGTTTATAAGAAGACTGTAGGAAGAATTGTCGCATTCCTCGTACTGTACGTGGATGACATTCTTCTGATAGGAAATGATGTTCCTATGCTGCAGTCGGTCAAATCATTCATATTATAAAGGTTCTCCATGAAGGACCTGGGTGATGCGACACATGTTCATCACAGAATACTGCATTTTATACCGCCCATTCTTACGCTCGGTTGTTTATAGGTAGGTACTTTTAATCCGTGTTTGTTACATATTTGCAGGATACAGGTTCTCGGTTCTAAAACGGTGAAATTCATGGAAAACACGACAAAATCCGGGTTCCTGCCAACCACTGAGAAAACACGGTCTCCGCTCGTCATCCGTATGTTGCCAGAAACCAGTTTAGGAAGACAAAATGTCAAATCAATGTCACCTTCATGCACAAGGCTCAATGGCAACAACTAGTTCCAAGAAATCTACGCGGAGCTCGAGGCAATCATAACAAAAGCATCCACAAAAGTCCACCTTTCCTCAACAGAAATTCTGGAAGAAATGTGAATGTATTTTCAGAAAATAGGTGTACCAGACAACTGGGGACTGCATATCAGGGCCGTACAAGAAACACCATGCCCCAAATCCATCATAGGGCCGCGGATCCGCGGCCAAAGGGGGGTCTTGGCCGCGGATCCGCGGCCATGTGGGGTCCTCACTTTGTCGTCTTTTGTAGGTATTTTGGGGACTTCATATAGTATCAGGATTTGCCTTTAGGGTTTCATTTCCCTGCCTATAAATACAGCAGATCTGAGCCAAGCCAAAGGGTCATTCTTTGTTCTCCATTCTTTTGTTCCTCTTTTGTAGTCTTTTGTATAGTTTTTCTTCTTCTTCTTCATTCTTTTTCCATGAAAATTGTAGTGAGAGCTTTTTGAGTGGGAGATCAATGAAGATGAGGGTTTTGTATCATTCTCTTTAGTTTCTTCTTCCCCTTGAGATTCTTGCTTTCTCTTGATCATTCAACCTCTTCATTGAGCTTGAATGGTTAAGGGTTAGTTATTGATCTCAAGGGTCGTATTTTCTTATGGAATTAGCGCTTCATTTCACATGCGTTCTCTACCCTTCTCTTGATCTTGCAACCTCTTGATTGAGCTTGCAAGTTTAAGGGTTGGCTATTGATCACATGCTTGTCTTGAGTTCTAGTTTCTTGTTCTTGTTATCGCTTTTTATTACTTGCTTTTTATTACCTTGCTTTACTTTCTTGCAATTTAATTCATGCACTTAATTACTTGTAATCTTTTCTTTTCTTTGTTCTTTTCTTTTTGTTCTCTCTTTTTGGTTCTTTCTTGTGAATGAATGTAATTATTATTGTTAAGAAGAAATACGGTATTATAAGTTAACGTTTCTTTGCCCATTTCCTTTTCCCGTATTTTCCATTGAACTCCGCCCAAACCATACGCAAGCGCTCCGTTAGGCACCGTACCCTGACAAGGTAACGGTGATTCCTAACCGCGACCGGTTGCGTTCGGTTTGGCCGGAGGCGAAAGCAAGAGACAAGAACGGAAGGATAAGGGTAAATAAGCCGTATTCCACGAATACCGCGCTTAAATCCCCTAATCCACGTTGTTGCCGATTGCTCTAGCTTCAATTGGACAAGATTCGGCTCAAAGGTTTTGAGTACGGATTTCTTTAGCTTATAATCTCGTATCTTTTTCTTAACAACTTTATACTTGCAAATAATACACTTAGGATATAATCAAACAACTCATACACAAATTCTTTATTGACTCGTCTAAGACAAGAAGGTAAAATACCACCATCTCCCTGTGGACCGACCCGTGCTCAACCGGCTAGCTGCATAGCGACACCGTCCTGATCGCGGTTAACTTTAATTCTTTCAATCAAATGGCACCGTTGCCGGGGAGACGGTAGCGTATTTTCTTTCTTGTTATTCGGGTTAATATTCTTTTTGTATATAAAAAAAAATATCTTTTTTTTTTTTTGATCATTTTTGTGGGCAAGAGTGCAGATTTTTGCAGATTTGCAAACTGCGATTGTGGGGAGCAAAGTGTACGTTCAAAGTTAAGGTGATTGCGAAGTACAGTGCCAAAGATCCGGGTAGTTTGACCCGCGCAAGCGAACTTTTCAAGCTTACCGGATTTGATTCAACGGGGGTTTCCTAACCCAAAACTTAACGGTACGTACTTTACTAACACCTTCTTCTCAAATCCGACGCTTCCAATATACTATTCTTTGCAGGATTCTTTGCAAGTTCGCTAGCAAACGCTAAAAAAATTGACTAACCCGTATTTGTTGCAGCACCGCGCTTAAACTAAAAAACGATTGTTTGATTCTTTATAGAATTTTTGAATTGCGCATTGCATACATTAATACGGACTTAAGGGCAAGCGAACCCCACAACATACGGTAAAGGATTTCATCACCTTTTCCGTGGCCCACAAATCACGAACTTGAGCATAACGTTTACCCGCACAAAATTTAAAAGAAACTAGACTTTAAGCCTTAAGGACTTCGCGCTCACTAGGAGAAGTTAACTGTGTTTAGAATCTCGCTTAACGGTATATTGTTTACGGGGTGTCTAGGAAAGTGTTAACGGCGCAACCGCCAAAAGAGAAAGGGTTATTTAATTAAAGAACTTCGCGAAAGCGTTGGAAAACCTCCCCTTATCTCTGCACTTACCTGGCCTCGTGATCAGTGTATCTTGAGCCCGTTTCTCGACACAGTTTTGCTTCGACAATCAAGTTCTGGAGCAGGTCTAGTTGACCTAGGTAAACCCTAGAACGATTAGGTGTGGTATTTTTGTGTCGTGATTGTTTTTGTCCATATTCTTTTTGTGTGTATATTTCATTCTTCTGTTAATATATAAAAAAAAAATTAAAAAAAAAATCACATTCTTTTTCCCCTCCTTTTCTCTTCCTTTCTTTCCTTTTCTCATCATATCATGGGTACCCCACCTCGCAAAACTCTTGCCGAACATTGGTACCCACAACCAGACATTACATCTTACGGTTCTTGCTTTGGCCGAATTTCGAACGATCCATCCATGCCAAAAATTTCTTTGAAAGATCGGATAGACGCGTCTAGGACGAACAACTGGACCCCGCAATCCACTTCGTATCAACCGTTTCAAACATTCACACCTTCTTGCGTTGATACCCCTTTTGAAAATCCAGTTGTAATCCCGAGACCTATGTCTATTGCTGAACGTATTGAACAATCTCGTAGCCGATCTTTCACTCCTTTCACCACTACAAATTCATGGGATCAACAATTCCATTCACCTTCTTATCCCAATGTTGATCCCACTTCTGTCCAGCCATTTAATTCCTACCAATCCTACCCTACTTTTGCACCTTCCCTAGACATTGCTTCAGAACAGCCTTTTGGGAGTTTTCAGTATCCAAACAACTTTGAATCTTTTACTGAAACCCCTTCACAACCAATGTCTAGTCTAGAACAGTCGTTGGAAGACTTTAGGGTAGCGTCAAGCCAACAGCTGATGGATTTGAATGCGTCCATGGCCGCCCTCATACAACCTAGTGACCCGGTAGCTAGTTTTCAACTAGCTCCAAATTTTCCAATGTATGAAGAGGCGGTAGGACAGGCTGTGAATTTGAGTGGAGAGAGTGAGATGTATACCCTTCCACATCAAACCTACCCGTTTCAACTTGACTCCCACAACTCTGATTTTGAATGTCTATCTAGTGTTCCACATGATTTATCAATTGAAGATAGAATGATGAATGAGTTGTGCGACTTCGTAGTGTTTGATTTGCCCGATTGTGAAGGGTCCCTTCCAAGTGAAACCATACCTAATCCTTTTGACCTCTACACCTATATCTTAGAACCAGAATCGATTAATATCCATGCTTTTGATGAGGTGTCAGAGAATTTTGATTTTCACTTGATTGAGGATATTGACGCTGGGGATATTTTGGATGATGAACCCGTAGATTTGGCTGAGTTTGTCTCTTCAAATCATCATCCCGAGTCATTAAATGTTTTTCCCGAACCCCATATGCGTCTGGACTTTGAAGAGAAGAGCATGGATGAGCTTAACTTTGAGGAGAATTTTGAGGATATTTTTGAGGATGAAACAGTTCTAGATAATGAGTCGGATTTTCCAATTCATCCTGTTCCTTTCACTGACTGTGTACACCCTCCAGAACCTTTAACCGATACCCTTCCTCAACCACTTCCCTCCATCCTTTCCATCGTTCCGACCTTGCAAGAACCCGTCTCACTTTCATTTACTATGTCTGGTTTACCGAGTTCGGCGTACCCATGGTTTCTCTCGAATCTTGAGGGATTTGACCCCATTTCTCGACGGGTAAATATATTAGCACAGTCGCTTTTCACACATCGGTCATCACAAATTGTGCTAATCTATTTACTCCATTTGCACCCTCAAGTTCGTATTCCACTTCTTTTTCCCTTCCGCCATTCTTCTTCCTCTCATATACCGAGACCGTATCCCGCTTCTCTTCGCATACGGTCTCGCGTATTGTCCTTCTCTTTTCTCTACGCCTTCTTCCACCAACCTGTACATTATAGCGATAAAATCTTTGAATGGTTGGTGCTCACTTTTGGCCTGTGTAAGGCTTTGTATAGCTTGATACTGTTCTTTCCCCCCTAAATCCTGAATTTCAACGCGTAACAGTGGAAACACTGTTTTACTTAAGTTTGGGGGGGACACTTTTTTGTATATATTTTTGTTTTCCATTTTGTTTTGTATATAATTTGTTTCTAGGAAGCGCCGGCAATTTTAACCCTCTTGGTATAGCCTGACAGTGAGGGCACTGTCAAGTTTAAGTTTGGGGGTGTGCTCGGTAAGCTTTCTTCCTTCGCATTCATATGTATATTTTGCATCTGCATATTAAATCAATAAAATCCATAAAAATTTGAAAATTTTCTTAAAATATAAAAACTTTTTTGTCAAGTTAGATTGTGGAAGAACTCTGATTCAACATTCGACGGTTTTTGTTCGAAAAAATAGGAATAACTAAATCTTATGTTTAAATTTTGAAAACCTGAAAGATAACTCTCCTTTGAAGTTAACTATAGCTGATATACGTCTTTACATCACACTACACGTGTCGTGAATTTTAGGAATTAGATGACAAGTCTTTCATGTTTAAACTTTTAAACAGATAAATGATTTTCTGAGGATCAAATAGGTTTGTTCTGAAATAAGTAATGTCAAGAATAGTTTATGAAGTAAAGAGAATATAAAGGAATGTTATTGATGCCGTAATTGGAGCTAAGTCTGAAAAATAACCCATCGGAAACTTGATTGGAATGATTACACACCAAACCCACTAAACACGTCTTTTATCCAAAAAAATAATTGAACTGCCGGTTATATCTCCGTTCGTATTAAATCATCTGATTTTCACGTCAAACTGTCTTTTGTTTTTGGACCTAGGTAACTTGAGTAATTAAGTCCGCTGGGGTGTTTCTACACCTAATGCCCTAAAACCAACTGGTTTGGGTGCATTGGCCCAAAGCTCGCTAAGAAGCCTAGAAAGTCCAGTTTAAAAAAAAGTCAAGCAAGTGTTCTCTCCGAGTTAAAATTCCTAACGGTTCTTTGTGTGAGAATAATCTTGATAAAAGACAGACTTTTATAAAAAAAATTTAACGGAGATATGAAGGTTTATTCTATGATAAAGACTATTGCACGTTCACAGAGGTGTGTATGAAATGAAAACAAGAAAAATGTGGAGTGAAAAATACGACTTAGTTTCCTGTTAAGGAAGATAGAAATTCTGAAGTTGAAACCTTACTGGAAAACGAAACTTGAAAAATGCTTAACTCATTATAAAACTTATGTGATCCTTTTAAAATTGTTATCTGGGCTTTATTGTGCGACATGATGACTTTAATCGATCCTTCTGGAACTTAACGACACTAATTGCACTGCACGTAAAGACATATAAAATCTGTAGTTAAATAAGAAGCGAGGTGTGAAAAATAAAGGTTCGATAGTCTAGACTTAGGATTATAGAATTGTTATTTTCTGAAACAAAAACTTTAGGGTTTGAATCTTAGTTATTGTACAAAACCAACTTGACCGGATTTTGTGGGTAGTATCCGCTGAAAACCCTCAGGAGACAACACTCCTCCTACTAGGGACACCTAGAGGTTTAACGGCTTGTTGCACGCGCTCAGTGCAATCGCGTTCCCTGCGAAAGTGCGGTTAGGATTTTATTTTTGTGAATAATTGGTTTTGCTCGGGACGAGCAAAAGTTATGTTTGGGGGTATTTGTTCATCACAGAATACTGCATTTTATACCGCCCATTCTTACGCTCGGTTGTTTATAGGTAGGTACTTTTAATCCGTGTTTGTTACATATTTGCAGGATACAGGTTCTCGGTTCTAAAACGGTGAAATTCATGGAAAACACGACAAAATCCGGGTTCCTGCCAACCACTGAGAAAACACGGTCTCCGCTCGTCATCCGTATGTTGCCAGATACCAGTTTAGGAAGACAAAATGTCAAATCAATATCACCTTCATGCACAAGGCTCAATGGCAACAACTAGTTCCAAGAAATCTACGCGGAGCTCGAGGCAATCATGACAAAAGCATCCACAAAAGTCCACCTTTCCTCAACAGAAATTCTGGAAGAAATGTGAATGTATTTTCAGAAAATAGGTGTACCAGACAACTGGGGACTGCATATCAGGGCCGTACAAGAAACACCATGCCCCAAATCCATCATAGGGCCGCGGATCCGCGGCCAAATGGAGGTCTTGGCCGCGGATCAGCGGCCATGTGGGGTCCTCACTTTGTCGTCTTTTGTGGGTATTTTGGGGACTTCATATAGTATCAGGATTTGCCTTTAGGGTTTCATTTCCCTGCCTATAAATACAGCAGATCTGAGCCAAGCCAAAGGGTCATTCTTTGTTCTCCATTCTTTTGTTCCTCTTTTGTAGTCTTTTGTATAGTTTTTCTTCTTCTTCTTCATTCTTTTTCCATGAAAATTGTAGTGAGAGCTTTTTGAGTGGGAGATCAATGAAGATGAGGGTTTTGTATCATTCTCTTTTGTTTCTTCTTCCCCTTGAGATTCTTGCTTTCTCTTGATCATTCAACCTCTTCATTGAGCTTGAATGGTTAAGGGTTAGTTATTGATCTCAAGGGTCGTATTTTCTTATGGAATTAGCGCTTCATTTCACATGCGTTCTCTACCCTTCCCTTGATCTTGCAACCTCTTGATTGAGCTTGCAAGTTTAAGGGTTGGCTATTGATCACATGCTTGTCTTGAGTTCTAGTTTCTTGTTCTTGTTATCGCTTTTTATTACTTGCTTTTTATTACCTTGCTTTACTTTCTTGCAATTTAATTCATGCACTTAATTACTTGTAATCTTTTCTTTTCTTTGTTCTTTTCTTTTTGTTCTCTCTTTTTGGTTCTTTCTTGTGAATGAATGTAATTATTATTGTTAAGAAGAAATACGGTATTATAAGTTAACGTTTCTTTGCCCATTTCCTTTTCCCGTATTTTCCATTGAACTCCGCCCAAACCATACGCAAGCGCTCCGTTAGGCACCGTACCCTGACAAGGTAACGGTGATTCCTAACCGCGACCGGTTGCGTTCGGTTTGGCCGGAGGCGAAAGCAAGAGACAAGAACGGAAGGATAAGGGTAAATAAGCCGTATTCCACGAATACCGCGCTTAAATCCCCTAATCCACGTTGTTGCCGATTGCTCTAGCTTCAATTGGTCAAGATTCGGCTCAAAGGTTTTGAGTACGGATTTCTTTAGCTTATAATCTCGTATCTTTTTCTTAACAATTTTATACTTGCAAATAATACACTTAGGATATAATCGAACAACTCATACACAAATTCTTTATTGACTCGTCTAAGACAAGAACGGAAATACAACCATCTCCCTGTGGATCGACCCGTGCTCAACCGGCTAGCTGCATAGCGACACCGTCCTGATCGCGGTAAACTTTAGAACTTTGAATATCCGACACGCTTTTGGCGTGCGATCAACACACATATTGGGCATTCGTATCTATAGGGATAGATCCAAAAGGTTATTGGGATTGTCCCAAACCAGGTACATCAACAACATCCTAAAGAGGTTTAGTATGGAAGACTCCAAGCGGGGTGCCTTACTCGTTTGCCATGGAGTCACCAAGGACTTTTGCCCAAAGTATGATGAAGAGAGAGCTCACATGAGCATTATTCCCTACGCTTCCTCCGTAGGATCTATAATGTATGCGATGTTGTGTACACGCCCTGATGTAGCTTATGCACTAGGTGTAGTAAGCAGGTATCAGTCCAACCCGGGGGAGAATCAATGGATAGCTGTGAAGAACAATCTTAAGTACTTGCGAAGGACTAAAGAACTGTTCTTGGTGTATGGTAATGGAGATCTCCAAATGGAGGCCTTTACCGATTCGAGCTTCCAGAGTGATAAGGACGACAACAAATCTATCTCTGGGTTTGTATTTACCCTCAATGGAGGGGCGTTGTGTTGGAAGAGTTCCAAAAAGAATACCGTTGCAGACTGTACGATGTGTAGGGTTCCTAGGCACTCTAATGGAGTCTCACAAGGCATCAAACACGGCCAATTAAAATTTTACAAGTGCCTACAAACCCTAATACAGATCGTTAATTAGATAATGAGGCGATGCAAGCATGTAAACGAATTAAATGCTAAAGGAAAGTGGCTACAACCTTTGTAGATCCGGTCCTCCACCTCCATGGCTCCGCGATGAAGTTTCCTCGCTGTACAAATCGGATCTTGGGCTCTAGCGTCGGCTTCATCAGAGAAAAAGCGGGCTAGGTCATCGACGACGATGCCGAAGATGATCTACGTCGAGGCATCGCTAAATCAAGCTCCAACTTCACCAAGTCAAGAAAACTTGTGAAGGAAACACCCTATACTACTTGGCAAGAGGTAGAGGATGAAGAAATAGGAAGTGGGTAGACTTTAGATTTGGATTTCTCACACTTTTTCATCAATCACCATTGATGTAGCAAGCTTTCTTCATGGAAGAAGAAGATGAAGAAGAAGAAGATGATATATATCATAAGTGTTTTAAAATAAAAACAATATGATACTTATCATAATCTCAACCATGGTTTAGTGTAGAGATTTAACTAAGGTTAGATGAGTGGTTAGGGTTAAAGAAGAGACAAGAATGGTGGACTTGTTCAAAACTTCAAGAAGCTTCAACAAAAAATAAACTAAGCCACCATTTCTTTTTCTCTTTATCATTTTCCTTTTCCAAAATAAACAAAAAGAATAAATAAATGAATAAGTAAATAAAATGAAACCCTAACCATTCATATAACCATGGTCAATTCTTTACACAAACCCAAGCTTGCATGTATCATCAAACATGATACAATCTTGTGCACAAAAAAATATATCACATATACAATATGCACATCAAGTGAGAAAATCCATTTAAAGTGAACCAATACTAGTTGATGCAAAGTAATATATCAAATATATAATTATACATTAAATCATTAAATCAACACTTGATTCAATGATCCGGTCATGTCGCATATAACCGGCTAGTATCCAAGGTATCAGCTTATCGAATCAATCCTTAATTCGATAACTAGGTTATATCGCATATAACCATTCGATACATTGATCGCGAGAATAGCATATGGTATCATATACACGCATTATTCTCGGTCCCGCACATGTCTCATATGCGCTCCTATTTCGTTTCGCTTGAGCCAGGAAACCTTTATGTTGGACTCTAAAGACTCGTCAATACGCCGGTAGCAGATGATGATCATATCAAACACCCACAAGCCGCAAGCGCTCTGCTAAACGTAACGGCCACCCGGGTATTGAGCGATCAGAAGATCGACGAGCAAGCCCGCTCACACTCCTGTGAATCCAACCAGTAACACTTACCGTACAGTCCAGTCTGTTCGTCTGATATGTCGCATATCGCGCCTAGGGGTGGTAAACGTCAGACCCCAATAGCTTGATAAGTCATGCCGACGTGAAGTCCATGACATGTGTGAAACTACTGATAACACTTACCAGTAGGTCACTGCAACCCTGGCCAGGGATTTCCTGTTATGGCCAGTCGAGCATAGTGCAACATCAACCCCCAATACCGGGAGAGACGAATCCCCTCCTATCGCTCATTGCCTCCATGCGAATCGGGATTGTACCCAAAAACCACCTGTTTGCACGACTCAGTAGAGCCGTGGTAGGGTGGAAATCAAAGCACAGTGGGAGACACACAAGACTCTATGACGATCTTGGGTCAACAGACTAAGCTGTACCAGTGTCACCAGAGAACTGCCATCAGACGTGAGGTATAATACCATCTGGGAGTTCTCTGCGAGTCCGTTCAGTGTACCCAGTCTCCACTGAGCACCCGCATACCATCTCCGATGTCAAACACCAATGGATATGGGATCATCCATCGCCCATCGCATGGGTCGAGAAGATATACGCTAGTCTACTCTGGAATATCGATGCCCCGTCTCGATATTCCCTCGACTAGGAATATTGAAGGATGTACTCATTGACTACCTAGGCCCCACTAGTATGATCTTCATCATAGTCCTGGAAGTCGAGTACACATCCTAAGGGCTTTATCAACATGTAATCAGAGAGACATAAAGTATACATGTTAAGATAAAGAGCAACCAGATAGCGTACTATCATGTCGAGCAAGAAAGTCCTACCTATATATGTCCCAGCATCCACTACAATATACATCCAATGTACAGTAATGGCCTCTAGGGCATACATATAACTAACAATCTCCCACTTGCACTAGGGCCATCTGTAGCAGTGGTTGCAGTATCACATACTCAACCATCCCCTAAAAGTCTCACTTTGGGAAAAGGCCTTCGTGAGTGGATCCGCCGTGTTGTCCTCTGAGTCTACTCTCCTAACCTCGATCATCCTGGAGATCAACTATCTCCATGATCAGGTGATGCTGCCTCAGAATATGTCTGGGTCACTGATGGGACCAGGGTTCCAGGGCCAAAACCACACTTCCATTGTCACACAATGGTAGGAACCTAGTTCATCCTATGAACCAATATATATACCCAAACTGCCTCTTTGGTAGTGTCTTTAATAGCGATGTTACCAGCCTTTATCATCTAGTTTGCCACGGTATCCATCTTGGAACTCTTCCAACATACCGTCCCTTTACTGAAGGTAAAGACAATGCCTGTGACTGACAATCAGTCGTCTTTATCACCCTGGAACCCTTCCGGTGATTCTTCCCAGGATCGATTGATACCATCTCACTACATCTAGTGAGAATCCTAGCATCCAATTACATCTATCTCATAGATGAAAACTCAGGATTTAGGAGGTATCACTTTGATCCTATATGGAGAATCCATGTGATAAGAGGAGATCGACTGATCGTAGTATAGGAAACTCTTTTCCTATCAAGAGTATGTTGCCCACGTACAATACGAGGATGACCACCTTACTCTCTACTACCGTTTTGTATATACAAGGTTCATCTACCATTTTGATGATGTCAAACTGTTTGACTAACTCATCAAAACAGATGTTCCAACTCCGCGATGCCTGCTTCATCACATAAAACATCTTGCACACGTTTCCGCTGCTCCCACTGTTTACGTAGCCCTCTGGCTGTGTTCTTATAGACGTTCTCTTCTAAATCATTATTTAGAAAAGTAGTCATGGCACCCAACCACCAGATATCGTAGTCATGGTATGTAGCCGTGGCAAGTAGGATCTGGATAGACTTAAGCATAGTCCCTGGAAAAGGTTTCATCATTATTCGTGCCTGGTCGATGACGAAAACCTTTAACAAGTCTAGCTTTGAAAATCTCAACTTTTCCAAGTACACCAAGTAATCTTCTCAAGATATACTTGCTCCTGATGGGGATTTAACCCTTCAGATATCGCAACCAAAGTCCATACTTTGTTGGTGTATATGGATTCCATCTCAGATCGCTAAACATCCAGCCATTCTTACAGAGTCCCTACTCTTGATGGCCTGCTCGAAACTAGTTGGGTCATCATCTCATGATGCAATCCTTGCTCCCACTGTCATCGAGAAACCGAAGTATCTCTCAAGCAGGTGAGGAACCCTGCTTGATCGGCGGAGAGGCTGAGGTTCGTCGGGAACTATTGAATCCTTTGGTTCTGTCAAATCATCAGCTGCAGTTTGTATAGCTGGAACATTTCCAGTTCTACATAACTGACCTTGTCTCGAGCTTGTCCGGATTTTGCATTTAGACATAGGCCGGACAACCCCAGATCTTAACTTACTTAAGAGATAGGCTCTTCCCACACCATATCTTATATGGAGTGGTAGGCACTGATTTGATTCGAACCCTATTCAATAGGTATGCAACTTCATAAGTGCATAACTCCCTAAAAGGAAATAGGAGACTCAGTAGTACTCATCATAGAGCACACCATATCATATAGGGTGTGATTGCTCCGCCCCGATATACCATCGTGTTATGGTGTATACGGAGGAGTAATGCTGAGAGAGAATCTCATTCTCCTTTAGAATAGTCCAGGAATTCCATGCACAAGTATTCTCCTCCCTGATCTTATTATAGGACATAATACTTATACCCGGTTATTAGTTCTCTACTTCTAACTTATATTCTGTGAATATCTCAAAAGGTTCGGACTTGTGTTTCAACAGGAACATATGTCAGAATCTTGAGAGATCATCAGAGAACGTAATGAAGTATAAAGAACCAGTCCTGGCATTTGTAGACAGGAGACCTTACATACATCATCATGTATCAGTCCCAAGAGTTTACTAACTCTTTCTCTGTTTCCAACAAACAGAGCTATGGTCATCTTATCTTTGTGACATGACTGGCAAGTTTCACAAGATGTAAATTCAAACTGATTTAAATATGCATCTAAAATGTAACTTCAGCCAGTCGGGTCGCATTGATATGACCTAGTCTACAATGCCTCAAGAAAGATTCGTTCATTTCTGAACTCTTCCTCTTGTGTGTGTTCCGTATACTAGGAACTGTAGTTTGATTTAGAACATCAATGCTTTTAGATAACGTGCCTGAACCGATCAACTTTTGATATAAGAAATGTTCAAAACATTATCCAACAATACAAAATTTTATCATTTCTTTACTTGTAAAGAGAGTGATATGATTTTGTATATCAGGTTCGGTATCTAATAACATTCGCTCAGAATCAATGTATTGGTAATACAGGGTGACAGTGACCAACAGACTTGGCTGCAACACTTGCCTCGTTTTCTGTCTCATGAAACTTATCACCCGTTCTCAGTTTTTCTACCCTTTTGTAGCCTGATTGTTAGGATGCGAGCGTGTTCAAGTTCTAGTTTAAATACCGCAATCAAGACGGTTTCGCACGTAGCTAGCCGGTTGAGTACGGGTCGTCCGCAGGGAGATGGGAATCTTTTTCTATGTGTTTTTCGACGAGTTAAGTCCGGTTGTTCAGATTTTGTTTGTAGTTATCTAAGTGTTGAGTTGATATTTAAAGAGAGCATGTTAGGGTTAGGATTAGGTTAGTTTGAGTTAGGAGTCTCCACATCTTTCGTTGCCCCTCTTAATATCGTGTTACGGTAATCGGCAACAACGGGGATTAGCACGACTAGGAAGGACTTTGCGAGTATAAGCTAGGCTTTCCAGCGCATAAGTCTTCCTTTTGGTGCTTGTCCGTCCGTTCTTGGCTCTTAGCCATAACCTCCGGTTAATCCAACCACAACCGGTCTCACTACGGAATCACCGCTATCATGTAGGATAGGGTGCCGTAAGGAGCGGATTGTGGTTCAATTAACGGGAGTCGATTTAAGCTGTTGGGCAAGGAAAGAGTGAGAGAGATTTCCTTCTCTCAAACTTCCCTTATCCTACCCTAACAAGAATGAACTACTCACACATCATAATACGGAAAAATAAAACAACACAAAAGAGGAAGATAGAAAGAAGGAGATTAGAAGAATACGACTAACTATTTGCGACCTCACCTTGGCGAGGATCAAGCGTAAGTATCATTGTCATATGTAAGGATAAAGAAAAGAGAGAAGAAAGAAACAACAAGGAAATAACAACAACTACTTAGCGAATTAAAATTACAACATTTAACAAAATAAAGAGACAAGCATGATAATAAATGGTTCTTCTTTATTCATCACTCTTCACTCAAAAGCTCACTACAAGTTTAATGGAGAAGAGGTGAGAAGAGGAAAAAGAAACACACTAAACTTTAGCAAAATGAAACTACAAGAATTCCCCTCTTTCCTTCACAAAGTTCTGGGCTATTTATAGGCCAGAGAATGAAAACCTAGGGCAACCACCAGAACACCTGTACAATGACCAAAATACCCCCCAAAACCCTGCGCATGCGGCGCCTAAACGGCCGCGGATCCGCGGCCTGGACCCACCTTTTGCCGCGGATCCGCGCTCTTATGGTTGATTTGGGCTTTGGGCTTTTTGGTGGTGGCCTGATCTGATGAGTACTTCATTCTGGTATATGTATTTTCTTATAATTGCTTCACGAATTTTCCAGAATTCTGTTGAGGGAAAGGTGGACTTTTTGTCAAGATTTTGTCATGATTTGCCTCGAGCTCCGCGTAGATCTCTTGGATTTTGTGCTACCATTGAGCCTTGTGCATGAGAATGACATTGATTTGACCTTTTGTCTTCCTATTGATATCTGGCAACATACGGATGAAGAGCAGAGACCGTGTTTTTATCTGTGGTTGGCATGAACCCGGATTTTTTCGTGTTTTCCAAGAATTTCACCGTTTTAGAACCGAGAACCTGTATCCTGCAATTGACTAGCAAACACGGCTCAAGAGTATCTACGGATATGCAATGTGATAAAAATTGGGCGGTATGAAAATGCAAAAATCTGATAGGAACAAATACCCCTAAACTTATCATTTGCTCGTCCCGAGCAAAGTCCATTTATTCACAAAAAATTTCCTAACCTCACTTTCGCAGGGAACGCGATTGCACTGAGCATGTGCAACAAGCCGTTAAACCTCTAGGTGTCCCTAGTAGGAGGAGTGTTGTCTCCTGAGGGTTTTCAGCGGATACTACCCACAAAATCCGGTCAAGTTGGTTTGTAAAAATGACTAAGTTTCAAACCCTAAAGTTTTGTTTTAGAAAATAACAATTCTATAATCCTAAGTCTAGACTATCGAACCTTTATTTTTCACACCTCGCTTCTTATTTAACTACAGATTTTATATGTCTTTACGTGCAGTGCAAATAGTGTCGTGAAGTTCCAGAAGGATCGATTAAAGTCATCTTGTCGCACAATAAAGCCCAGATAACAATTTGAAAAGGATCACATAAGTTTTATAAAGAGTTAAGCATTTTTCAAGTTTCGTTTTCCAGTTAGGTTTCAACTTCAGAATTTCTATCTTCCTTAACAGGAAACTAAGTCGTATTTTTCACTCCACCTTTTAACTTGTTTTCATTTCATACACACCTCTGTGAACGTGCAATAGTCTTTATCATAAAATAAAACCTTCATATCTCCGTTAAAATTTTTTTTAAAAGCCTATCTTTTATCAAGATTATTCTCACACAAAGAACCGTTAGGAATTTTAACTCGGAGAGAACACTTGCTTGACTTTGTTTTAAACTGGACTTTCTAGGCTTCTTAGCGAGCTTTGGGCCAATGCACCCAAACCAGTTGGTTTTAGGGCATTAGGTGTAGAAACACCCCAGCGGACTTAATTACTCAAGTTACCTAGGTCCAAAAACAAAAGACAGTTTGTCGTGAAAATCAGATGATTTAATACGAACGGAGATATAACCGGCAGTTCAAATATTTTTTGGATAAAAGACGTGTTTAGTGGGTTTGGTTTGTGATCATTCCAATCAAGTTTTAGATGGGTTATTTTTCCGACTTAGCTCCAATTACGGCATCAATAACATTACTTCATATTCGCTTTACTTCATAAACTATTCTTGACATTACTTATTTCAGAACAAACCTATTTGATCCTCAGAAAATCATTTATCTGTTTAAAAGTTTAAACATGAAAAACTTGTCATCTAATTCCCAAAATCTTACGACACGTGTAGTGTGATGTAAAGACGTATATCAGCTATAGTTAACTTCAAAGGAGAGTTATCTTTCAGGTTTTTAAAATCCAAACATAAGATCTAGTTATTCCTATTTTTTCAAAAAAAAACCGTCGAATGTTGAATCAGAGTTCTTCCACAAGCTAACTTGACAAAAAAGTTTTTATATTTTTTTTTAGAAAATTTTCAAATTTTTATGGATTTTATGGATATTAATATGCAGATGCAAAATATACATATGAATGTGAAGGTAAGAAATGCGTACCGAGCGTACCCCCAAACTTAAACTGGACAGTGTCCTCACTGTCATTGCATGAAGAGATCATTTGAAGGGTCAAAATTGTCGGTTAGCGATACACAAATTTTTATTTGTTTTTGTTTTTAAAGAAAAGAAAAAGAATATACACAAATATATACAAAATGGTTTGTACATACCCCCAAACTTATTTGGAACAGTGTCCACTGTTCTTGGCTGGATAACCGAAGTTTGGAGGTAGGCAGAGGAAGATCATGCAAGGTAAACCGGCTCCTGTAAGAACAGGAGCTCTTCTGTTGGTTCGGCGCTAAGGTACGGTTTGCATCGGTGTCCATTTACCTTGAAGAGTGAACCGTCCTTTGGATTTTCCAAATCCACAGCGCCCTGCGGATACACATTCCGCACAAAATACGGCCCTTTCCAGCGAGATCTGAGCTTTCCTGGATGGAAATGAAGTCGGGTGTCATAAAGCAGTACCTGCTGATCAGGTACGAAGGTTTTGCGCAAAAGATGTTTATCGTGAAACACCTTCGTTCGATTCTTAACGACAACCGCGTTGTCGTAAGCCTCATCCCTAAGCTCGCATAGTTCGTTCAGCTGCAGCTTCCGATGGCTGCCCGCGTCCTCAAGAGACAGATTCAACTCCTTTATCGCCCAAAATGCGCGATGCTCGATTTCAACAGGAAGGTGGCAGGCTTTTCCGTACACAAGCCGATAGGGAGACATGCCAAGGTCGGTCTTATAAGCGGTTCTAAATGCCCAAAGGGCATCAGTGAGTTTCAGAGACCAATCCTTACGGTTCTTGGAAACCGTCTTCTCCAGTATCTGCTTGATTTGCCGATTTGAAACTTCGGCCTGCCCGCAGGTTTGGGGGTGGTAGGGCGTAGAAAGCTTATGATTAATGGAGTATTTCCGCATCAAGGCCTCGAAAGTCCTATTGCAGAAATGACTTCCATTGTCGCTAATGATCGCTCGGGGGTGCCCAAACCGGGAGAAAATGTTTTCTTTAAGGAACCTAACGACAACCTTGTTGTCGTTAGTCCGGCTGGGCACAGCCTCGACCCATTTAGAGACGTAATCAACAGCTAGAAGGATGTACAAGTTCCCAAAAGAGCTGGGAAACGGCCCCATGAAGTCTATCCCCCAAACATCGAAAATCTCCACAACCAAGATCGGTTGGAGCGGCATCTCGTTCCTCCGGGATATCCGGCCCATGTGTTGGCACCGGGAGCAAGTCTTGCAATAGTCGTGAGCGTCTTTGAAAAGTTGTGGCCAGTAGAAACCACATTGCAAGATCTTCTCGGCTGTCTTTCTGGGGCCAAAATGCCCGCCACACGCTTGATCGTGGCAAAATGACAGCACACTCTTGAATTCATCGTCAGGGACACACCGACGAATAATCTGGTCGGGACAGTACTTGAACAGATAAGGTTCGTCCCAGTAAAAGTATTTTACTTGGGATAAGAAGCGAAGTCTGTCCTGACTCGACCATTCAGTCGGTAGTAATCCCGTGGCCAAATAGTTCACAATATCTGCGAACCAGGGTTCGCACGATACTGTCAAGAGTTGTTCATCCGGGAAAACGTCGTTGATCGGAATTGGAAGCGAAGGCGAAGAAGGAAGTCGTGAGAGATGGTCGGCAACTACGTTTTCACATCCTCGTTTGTCCTTAATGACAAGGTCAAACTCTTGAAGCAAGAGGATCCAACGTATTAACCGAGACTTGGCATCTTTCTTCGCAAAAAGATGGCGCAGAGCTGAATGGTCCGTGTAGACAATGACTGGAGAGCCGATGAGGTAGGGCCTGAACTTTTCTAAAGCAAATACAACAGCTAAGAATTCCTTCTCAGTTGTTGTATAGTTAAGTTGGGCGTCGTTCAGGGTTCGGCTTGCGTAATAGATTACGTGCGGCATGTTGTTGATGTGCTGTCCAAGGACAGCACCGATGGCAAAGTCGGATGCATCGCACATGATCTCGAATGGGTGCGTCCAGTCAGGAGAAGAAAGAACGGGAGCAGAAGTGAGTGAGCATTTCAGTGACTCGAATGCAGTCACACAGCTCGAGTTGAAGTCGAAAGGCGTGTCCTTGGCCAGCAAAAGCGTCAAGGGCCTAGCAATCTTTCTAAAGTCCTTGATAAACCGTCTATAGAAACCGGCATGGCCAAGGAAGGCTCGGATATCTCTGACGCATCGGGGAGGAGGCAGATTGGAAATGACCTCAATCTTTGCTTTGTCAACCTCTATGCCATTTTGCGAGATGATATGTCCTAAGACAATACCTTCGCGCACCATGAAGTGGCATTTCTCCCAGTTCAAAGTGAGATTCTTGTCCTTACATCGGGTAAGGACAGCGTCAAGATGCAGCAAACACTCGTCAAAGGAGTCGCCGAAGATGGAGAAGTCATCCATGAAAATCTCCAGAAATTTCTCCACCATGTCAGAGAAAATTCCCATCATACACCGCTGGAAGGTAGCGGGCGCATTGCATAACCCAAAGGGCATGCGTCGATATGCAAACGTGCCGAAAGGACAAGTGAAAGTGGTCTTGTCCTGGTCTTTTTTGGCGATGGGAATTTGATTATAGCCGGAGTAGCCATCAAGAAAGCAGTAGTACTCGTGTCCGGCCAATCGTTCGAGCATCTGGTCAATGAAAGGTAGCGGAAAGTGGTCTTTCCGCGTTGCGGCGTTGAGTTTTCTGTAATCAATGCAAACTCGCCACCCAGTTTGGGTGCGAGTAGGGATTAACTCATTCGCCTCGTTGGTTATGACCGTGATGCCCGACTTCTTGGGGACAACATGAATGGGGCTAACCCACTGGCTATCAGAGATAGGGTAAATGATACCACTATCTAGACATTTGACGATCTCCTTCTTCACAGCCTCCTTCATGACTGGATTAAGACGTCTTTGTGGATCCCGGGCTGGTTTGGCATCATCCATCAGATGAATGTGATGCTCAACGATGAGGGGACTAATCCCCTTGATGTCCGCCATGGACCAGCCAAAAGCTTGCCTGTTGCTGTGCAAGACCGCGAGAAGGGCTTTCTCTTGCTCGGAAGCTAGAGAAGCCGAGATGATGACAGGAAGGGTCCCATTTTCTTTCTGGTGAGTCTTTCTCCTCTCTCCACTCCTCTGGACTCCAATAAATTGTGTTTTCTGCAGCTTTCTTTGCGCAAATCCATTTGATTGTTAGGATGCGAGCGTGTTCAAGTTCTAGTTTAAATACCGCAATCAAGACGGTTTCGCACGTAGCTAGCCGGTTGAGTACGGGTCGTCCGCAGGGAGATGGGAATCTTTTTCTATGTGTTTTTCGACGAGTTAAGTCCGGTTGTTCAGATTTTGTTTGTAGTTATCTAAGTGTTGAGTTGATATTTAAAGAGAGCATGTTAGGGTTAGGATTAGGTTAGTTTGAGTTAGGAGTCTCCACATCTTTCGTTGCCCCTCTTAATATCGTGTTACGGTAATCGGCAACAACGGGGATTAGCACGACTAGGAAGGACTTTGCGAGTATAAGCTAGGCTTTCCAACGCATAAGTCTTCCTTTTGGTGCTTGTCCGTCCGTTCTTGGCTCTTAGCCATAACCTCCGGTTAATCCAACCACAACCGGTCTCACTACGGAATCACCGCTATCATGTAGGATAGGGTGCCGTAAGGAGCGGATTGTGGTTCAATTAACGGGAGTCGATTTAAGCTGTTGGGCAAGGAAAGAGTGAGAGAGATTTCCTTCTCTCAAACTTCCCTTATCCTACCCTAACAAGAATGAACTACTCACACATCATAATACGGAAAAATAAAACAACACAAAAGAGGAAGATAGAAAGAAGGAGATTAGAAGAATACGACTAACTATTTGCGACCTCACCTTGGCGAGGATCAATCGTAAGTATCATTGTCATATGTAAGGATAAAGAAAAGAGAGAAGAAAGAAACAACAAGGAAATAACAACAACTACTTAGCGAATTAAAATTACAACATTTAACAAAATAAAGAGACAAGCATGATAATAAATGGTTCTTCTTTATTCATCACTCTTCACTCAAAAGCTCACTACAAGTTTAATGGAGAAGAGGTGAGAAGAGGAAGAAGAAACACACTAAACTTTAGCAAAATGAAACTACAAGAATTCCCCTCTTTCCTTCACAAAGTTCTGGGCTATTTATAGGCCAGAGAATGAAAACCTAGGGCAACCACCAGAACACCTGTACAATGACCAAAATACCCCCCAAAACCCTGCGCATGCGGCCCCTAAACAGCCGCGGATCCGCGGCCTGGACCCACCTTTTGCCGCGGATCCGCGCTCTTATGGTTGATTTGGGCTTTGGGCTTTTTGGTGGTGGCCTGATCTGATGAGTACTTCATTCTGGTATATGTATTTTCTTATAATTGCTTCACGAATTTTCCAGAATTCTGTTGAGGGAAAGGTGGACTTTTTGTCAAGATTTTGTCATGATTTGCCTCGAGCTCCGCGTAGATCTCTTGGATTTTGTGCTACCATTGAGCCTTGTGCATGAGAATGACATTGATTTGACCTTTTGTCTTCCTATTGATATCTGGCAACATACGGATGAAGAGCAGAGACCGTGTTTTTATCTGTGGTTGGCAGGAACCCGGATTTTTTCGTGTTTTCCAAGAATTTCACCGTTTTAGAACCGAGAACCTGTATCCTGCAATTGACTAGCAAACACGGCTCAAGAGTATCTACGGATATGCAATGTGATAAAAATTGGGCGGTATGAAAATGCAAAAATCTGATAGGAACATAGCCCTATGTAACAGATTACATATCTGGGATCCTGATCCTGTATCAAATAGCCAGGATGCAGAGGATACTGAGAAAACAGTTCTGTATAATGAACACACCCGAAGGAGATGAATCATATGCACTTTCTTCGTTTGGGTGGCATAGGAATTCTGGTATTCCCCTAATTCCTGCTCTGTCTTATAACAATTATAAGTTGGAGCGGGACCAACGTTCCCCAGCTCGGTATAACAAGCGGGTTTGGTCAATATTCCGTATTATTATCTTGATTAAGGCGTGATATGGTCGCTACCTGGAGAGAGAGAGAAGAAAACACTCAGCGTGCGCTCTTCCAAGAATAGATTGGTTATTATTTTATCTAATCAGGATGGCTCCCACTGTTTTTATCAAATCTTCCTTCAAACCCTAAAAGGAAAGACTAGCCGGGATTAATTACAAACTACAAGTTCGCCAATCTTTCAGCCAGGCCAGTGTCGGTACTTTGAGGGAGGTCCCCCGTGCTTTCGCACGAACCTAATTAATGTAAACCTCGTTTTCCCAGAGGCGTAACCCCGTTGACACCTTTCTAGACACCTACTTGATCGGCTAATTGTAATGTGTAAAACTCTCCCAGGAGTAACAATTACTCGCAGTGGGTATCGGGATCCAACTATCATATAGAAGGTATGCAATCTCATTGTAAATTTCAACACTTGAAACTCCCGATAAAGGTTTTTACCCCTAGCACCTATGACCTTAACTATGGTCAACAAATCATAAGTACTAGTCAAGTTCTACCCGTCATTTCGTGATTAATTAGACCCACCCACATGACCCTTAACTAAGGTCAACAAAGTCACGTGACTGTCCTAACTAATCGCATCATATGCGGTGTAGGAAGACATCACTTAGCTACCGTACACTGTGCCTTGACTATGGTCAACAAACACAGCACGAATACTAAGTACTCTACTTCCTAAAATGACGGAGGGTTGCGAATGGTTTTTGTGAAAACCTTTAACGCTTTGAACTTGATCTCCTTGCGGAATCAAATGGTTTTTAAATGGAATGTTTTCGAGGCTTTTCTAGTTTTGCTAAAGGGGTCACTCCCGGTGAAGGGATCGTCGGCCCTTTCCTCATCGAATGAGGTGCGGGATATATCATATATATCACTGTGCAAAGCGGAAACTATATAAGCGATCAAATGACAAACCGAGGGTTGTAGCATCTGCCAGTTATTGCTAAAGGAGTCACTCCCGGTGAAGGGATCTCGGTCCTTTCCTCATCGAATAAGGTGCATGATGTTCTATAATGAACACCGCGATGCAAAGCAAGAACTGTAGGTACCTGTTTTTATTTTGAAATTCGATTCCACAACATCAATTAGGTTTATTTTCTTTCATTAATCTCATTAATGAATGTCCCATCAAATAAGTCCACCTAAACATCACAGATAAATATAACGTACGCTTATGTCATCCGCATTCGCCTCGATGTCCCGTCTGCACCGTTAGGTTAGGTAACTAACGCCAGAACGAGGCAAGGCTAGCGCGGGTGTAAAACATAAGCAACGTCTATATAAAATATCATATATACTATATATAATATCTATCTGAACAAATCCCATGATCACATCACAGATAACACAGCAGAAGAATCATATGAAACATTGGATATACTAGAACGTCCGTGTTTTTAATACGAGCCAGTATAAAACACGGATTCCACGATCATGATGAATAGCCAATCCCACACCCCTAGACCCCTACGAGAGCGGCAAGCAACCCTAACAATTCTAGGGTTAGGAGACCCGGACTCGACTCCTCGAGTTGGTCTCCCACTGGACCCCAGAAACCGGTTACTTGTGCTCCCCTCCTTGGGTCTATCCTAATGCGGAAAAGTAAATAATATACATCAACGGTGACATCTTCCGCAACCTGGAAGTGCCCCAATAAAAGAATATTACATACAAGTTTTTACATGAATGAAAATGAAAAACACATCTCACATAAAAAAAACCCGGCTATTCAAGCACGACGATCCAATATAACATATCCAGCAACACATAACATCACATGTCATCAACGTAAGCAGACATGCGTATCCCAATTGTCGTTGACATATAGCAACGAAACCGGCGATATCACATATTACACTTACGGTCACAGAAAAGAAAGTGTAAAACTACAACAGTTGGAATCCGCAACCTGCATAGACATCGCATGCCTAATCAAATGAATTCCTTAGACATCACATGCCTAACAATTATAAACCTCGCATTTTAGTCTCAAAATCGAAAACACTTTTCAATATAAAGTCGGGCAATTCAACAAGATTCCCGACATCCTGATCGAATGCTCGTCGCAAACTTCAGTAGGCGGCCGCACCCCCGACGCCGTCGACAAAGTGCACCAAGGCGGAACACCGCTGCCGCGAGCACCCGAACGGATGCTTTCGGCGACGGGGTTCTCCTACAGTCACTTGGTCGACGCTATGGAGTGAGGCTATCTAATAAGTTTACCCGGCGAGTATCCGCGTACGCTATGTGATTGCGACGGACTTTTGATCACATCAAAATTCCGTGGCAACCGATCAAGTGAGACTAAAGTGCTATGTTTATAACATTCATTCAGTTATCACATAACTTTTGTGAATTCCAATTGTTGTATCACATTCCAGATAAATAGAAAATGTTAAACTTTCCGATCGAACATTCAAACACCCAAGTATTCCGAAACAGATCAACACATGAAATAAGTTTAAAAACATTCACTTCGTGCCTCAGTACCAACGGTCCAGCCGTAGAAGGGTCAAGCCAACGCCTCACATGTGGCACGCCGTACTGCCCCAAACCCTAAGGTTCAAAGGGCAGTTCAAGACGGTCACATAATCGAGTTAAGGTTTGTTGTCTTCTAGAGGGACCATCACTTTACTTGCACTACTTAGAACGTCTTTAAACCATGGAAAAATCCAACACTTGGAAATTTCCCGGCAGGGGAAAAAGTGGGTATTTATATCCGGTCGAACTTTTTAACAGTTTCTAAAATATCCGGAAAAACATAAATGAAGTTAAATTATCCGATCAAATTAATGAATCCCCAATAAAACCCTAGAAAACTCAACACTTGAGTGGAATTAAAAAATTCACATAAAAAATTGCCAAGAAAGGACCTAAGAATAAATATATGAAATTTGAGGGACTAAGTCCAAATTTGGGCCGCGGATGAGCCGCCAAACCCCTTGTTTGGCCGCGGTTCCGCGGTCGAATTATGGAATTAGGGTCCCAAACTTCACAGTAATTCTTAGTTTTTCCTGCTTACTTTTCTGCATATTTTTAATTCACAAAAATCCACGAATTTCAAAAATGTACAGAGAGCATGTTAAAATCGGGGTTTCGGGTCGATCGGACTTCTAACTCCGTCTACACATCGCCTAAGGCTCTAGCTAGGCTCTGATACCACTGTAGGGTTCCTAGGCACTCTAATGGAGTCTCACAAGGCATCAAACACGGCCAATTAAAATTTTACAAGTGCCTACAAACCCTAATACGGATCGTTAACTAGATAATGAGGCGATGCAAGCATGTAAACGAATTAAATGCTAAAGGAAAGTGGCTACAACCTTTGTAGATCCGGTCCTTCACCTCCATGGCTCCGCGATGAAGTTTCCTCACTGTACAAATCGGATCTTGGGCTCTAGCGTCGGCTTCATCGGAGAAAAAGCGGGCTAGGTCATTGACGACGATGCCGAAGATGATCTACGTCGAGGCATCGCTAGATCAAGCTCCAACTTCACCAAGTCAAGAAAACTTGTGAAGGAAATACCCTATACTACTTGGCAAGAGGTAGAGGATGAAGAAATAGGAAGTGGGTAGACTTTAGATTTGGATTTCTCACACTTTTTCATCAATCACCATTGATGTAGCAAGCTTTCTTCATGGAAGAAGAAGATGAAGAAGAAGAAGATGATATATATCATAAGTGTTTTAAAATAAAAACAATATGATACTTATCATAATCTCAACCATGGTTTAGTGTAGAGATTTAACTAAGGTTAGATGAGTGGTTAGGGTTAAAGAAGAGACAAGAATGGTGGACTTGTTCAAAACTTCAAGAAGCTTCAACAAAAAATAAACTAAGCCACCATTTCTTTTTCTCTTTATCATTTTCCTTTTCCAAAATAAAAAATAATAATAAATAAATGAATAAGTAAATAAAATGAAACCCTAACCATTCATATAACCATGGTCAATTCTTTACACAAACCCAAGCTTGCATGTATCATCAAACATGATACAATCTTGTGCACAAAAAAATATATCACATATACAGTATGCACATCAAGTGAGAAAAACCATTTAAAGTGAACCAATATTAGTTGATGCAAAGTAATATATCAAATATATAATTATACATTAAATCATTAAATCAACACTTGATTCAATGATCCGGTCATGTCGCATATAACCGGCTAGTATCCAATGTATCGGCTTATCGAATCAATCCTTAATTCGATAACTAGGTTATATCGCATATAACCATTCGATACATTGATCGCGAGAATAGAATACGGTATCACATACACGCATTATTCTCGGTCCCGCACATGTCTCATATGCGCTCCTATTTCGTTTCGCTTGTGCCAGGAAACCTCTGTGTAGGACTATAAAGACTCGTCAATACGCCGGTAGCAGATGATGATCATATCAAACACCCACAAGCCGCAAGCGGTCTGCTAAACGTAACGGCCACCCGGGTATTGAGCGATCAGAAGATCGACGAGCAAGCCCGCTCACACTCCTGTGAATCCAACCAGTAACACTTACCGTACAGTCCGGTCTGTTCGTCTGATATGTCGCATATCGCGCCTAGGGGTGGTAAATGTCAGACCCCAATAGCTTGATAAGTCATGCCGACGTGAAGTCCATGACATGTGTGAAACTACTGATAACACTTACCAGTAGGTCACTGCAACCCTGGCCAGGGATTTCCTGTTATGGCCAGTCGAGCATAGTGCAACATCAACCCCCAATACCGGGAGAGACGAATCCCCTCCTATCGCTCATTGCCTCCATGTGAATCGGGATTGTACCCAAAAACCACCTGTTTGCACGACTCAGTAGAGCCGTGGTAGGGTGGAAATCAAAGCACAGTGGGAGACACACAAGACTCTATGACGATCTTAGGTCAACAGACTAAGCTGTACCAGTGTCACCAGAGAACTGCCATCTGACGTGAGGTATAATACTATCTGGGAGTTCTCTGCGAGTCCGTTCAGTGTACCCAGTCTCCACTGAGCACCCGCATACCATCTCCGATGTCAAACACCAATGGATATGGGATCATACATCGCCCATCGCATGGGTCGAGAAGATATACGCTAGTCTACTCTGGAATATCGATGCCCCGTCTCGATATTCCCTCGACTAGGAATATTGAAGGATGTACTCATTGACTACCCAGGCCCCACTAGTATGATCTTCATCATAGTCCTGGAAGTCGAGTACACATCCTAAGGGCTTTATCAACATGTAATCAGAGAGACATAAAGTATACATGTTAAGATAAAGAGCAACCAGATAGCGTACTATCATGTCGAGCAAGAAAGTCCTACCTATATATGTCCCAGCATCCACTACAATATACATCCAATGTACAGTAATGGCCTCTAGGGCATACATATAACTAACACGATGGAAGCTGAGTACATTGCTGTAAATGATGCCACTAAGGAAGCCGTCTGGATGAAGAAGTTCGTCTCGGATCTAGGAGTAGTTCCAACCATTATTGATCGAATACCATTGTATTGTGATAATAATGGGGCTATAGCGTTAGCCAAGGAGCCCAGGTCCCATCAGCGATCCAGATAAATCCCGAGGCGATATCATCTGATCCGGGAGATAGTTGATCGCCGCGAGATGGAGATTCGGAGAGTAGATACAAAGAATAACACCGCGGATCCACTCACCAAGGCCCTCCTTCAGCCGCAGCATGAGCGACCTTTTGAGATGTTGGGTATGAGATACGCCAATAATTGGCCTTAGTGCAAGTGGGAGATTGTCGGATATATGTATGTCCTAGAGGCCATTATTTGATAGTGGATGTATTTGTACATGTATATATATATATTCAGAAGACATTCTTGCTCGACATGATAGTATGCTATCTGGTTACTCTTTATCTTAACACGTTCACTTGATCATGTTTTTTATTCATTTGGTACATTTTGATGAATCCCTAAGGATATTTGCTTGACTACTTTGATTATGATGCAGATCATATGAGTGGGACATGTGTAGTTTATAAGCATATCCTGAAATGTCCCTAGTCGTAGGTGTATCGAGACGGGGCATCGATATTCCAGAGTAGACTAGCATATGCGATTCTTGACCTATGAGATGGGCGATGGATGATCCCATAACCATTGGTGTTTGACACCAAGATTGTATACGGGTGCTCAGCGGAGACTGGGTACACTGGACGGACTCATCGAGAACTCCTATACGGTATTATATCTATTGTCGGATAGCAGTTTCAGGTGACACTGGTACAGGTTAGTCTGTAGACCCGAGATCATCATAGAGTCTTGTGTGTTCTCCCACTGTGCTTTGATTTCTCCCTACCATGGCTCTACTGAGTCATGAAAACAGGTGGCTTTTGGGTACTGTCCCGAGACACTTGGAGGCAATGAGCGATAGGAGGGGTTTCGTCTCTCCCGGTATTGGGAGTTGATATTGCGCTATGCTCGATGGGCTATATCTGCAAGTCCCTGGCCAGGGCTGAGATTTACTGATAAGTGTTATCAGTAGTTTCTCGATCCGATATAGGCCATACATCGGCATGACTTATTGAATTATTGGGGTCGACGATGCCATCCCTAGACTCGATATGCAGCATATCTGACGAAGAGACCGGACTGTATGGTAAGCGTTACCGGTTTTCTCAACAGGTGTTTTGACAGGTTCGCTTGTTTTTCTTCTATTTGCTCAATACCAGGGTGGCCGTTACGTTTAGCTGACCGCTTGCGGCTTGTGGATGTTTGATATGATCATCACCTACTTCCGGCGTATTGACGAGTCTTAGAGTCCCACAAAGGGGGTTACCTAGCTCAGGCGAAAAGATGTGGGGGTGCATATGGTGATATGCGTGGATGCTTGATTAAATGCGTGTATGTGATACCGCATTGTAATTGTAAGTCAATGCTACCTCTCCCGGTACTTTCGGGCATGCGGAATTTGACGAAAAACAATTTTCTTAGAGGTGGTAACATGGACTCAAAACCGGATCTTTGTTAAACATCTAACTAACAACCTAACTAGGAGTTGTTAACTACTCGGTTAGGGGGTTATACCTTTCTTTCTTGAACTCCTTCGTCTTCAAGCCTCGATGGTTGTCCGGATCGGCTTCACTTCGTCGTCTCCTTGCACCGAAGATAGATCCACCTGAAAGCTTCTACCTTTGGCTCCTTCTTCGATCTTTGAAGAAACTAGTTCACTCGGTTTGCCAAACCTTGTGAACTAGAGTGAGTAGAGAAGAGTTATGTTGGGATTTTATCTATGGTTCTTGGTTCTCAACACATGAGACAAGTGAACCATAGACTCAAGAGAGGGAGAGCACGAGGAGGAAGATGAGAGCTCAAGAACAAGAGAGAGAATGAGAATGATAGAATGAGAGAAGACTTTTCTAATTTGGCTCTCATAATCCATAACCATCATAACACATCATAGCAATCAAGTATTATGTGATGGTTTAAGCAACAATATCCATATCATTTCATGCACTCATTTTGCACAAGAGAGCAAGCAAGCAAAAGTCTTTGCCATGAAATGATAGCTATTGTTATCATGATGGTCAACTAATCAAGCCTAGTCAACCGGTCTTCAAAGTCAACAAGTCAACAAAGTCAACAAGTCAACAAAGTCAACCCCTCAACAACCATGTCACCATAATACTTAATTAATATAATTGTTAATCATATATCATATTCCCATTAGGGTTGAGCAAAATGTCAATAGTCAACGGTCAACGGTCAACAACCCTAATGAGAACCCTCTGCTTCTGTCTCTCCGTCAACTGTGCATACACACCCGCATCCGCGTTCCGAGGAACACGGATGCATACTGGATAAAACCAATCCCAAAAGGTACACTAGGATCTGGCTTAAACCAAAGCCCGCTAGTGTAAACTGTCCGGACACTGTACGTGCACAAGTGCACGGATGTGACCGAACCCTGTCGCAAAACCATGCGACCTGTCGCAAAACCATGCGACCTCTACTCTTTTGCCTAAAGGCGAATAGCTTTCTGTGTGGGACTCTAAAGACTCGACACTATGCTGGCAGTGGGTTTAACCACAGACCGCAAGCGGCACTAGCTGTGCGTAACGGTCCCCAGGTAGATGCCGACAAGAAGACTGACGAGGCGAAACCCATCTGAACTCCTACTGAGCCTGAATGTGACATTCTCCGTACAGTCCGGTCTGTTCGTCTGATACATCGCATGGCGGGCCTAGGGGGCGGTAAACGTCAGTCCCCTAATAGCGGTACAAGTCGTGTCGGAGTGAAGCCCAAAACACCCAGAGATAACACTGGAAGCCTACCAGTATATCTCGTTTGCCCTGGCCAGGGACTACTCGTGTAATGGCTCTCCTAGACACGGCGCGATGCCAACCCCCAATATCGGGAGAGACGAATCCTGTCTATCCATCACTGCCTCCAAGTGCTTCGGGACTGCACCCAACTACTACCTGTTTGCACGACTCCTTTGAGCCGTGGTAGGGTAGTAATCAAAGTACAGTGGGAACACACTCGAGGCGAAGTGACAGTGTCAAGTCAGCGGACTAAGCTGTACTCATGTCACCTGGGAACTGATAACTGACGATAGGTATAATACCAACCGGTCAGTTCCCGACGAGTCCTGTCCAGTGTACTCGTAACCCAACGAGCACCAGCATACTATCTCCAGTACGACGTACTGATGGCTGTGGGACAGACCATCTCCCACTCTTGGATGAGAAGCACATGCGCTAGTCTACTCCGGAGTACCGATGCCCAGTCTCGATAGTCCTGCGACTAGGGACCTGCATAAGGATGTGCTTATAGATTACCCAGCCCCCACTAGTGTGACTGCCATCACAACGCTGGTAATCAAGCAAAGATCCTAAGGGTTCCACTAATGTGTATAGGCGATATACTAAAATAAACACATGTACACATTGAAGTAGAAACAAACCAAGTAGCATACTACTATTTTGAGCAAGATTGTATATACATGGTGAATATCCCAAGCTTCCATTAAGTAATATACAAACTAGTATGATACAGTAATGGCCTCTAGGGCATATACAATAACAATCTCCCACTTGCACTAAGGCCATGTATTCGCGTATCGAAGACCTATCATCTCGATTAGCCGCTCGAACTGAGTCTGGGGCAAGGCCTTGGTGAATGGATCTGCAGTGTTATCTTCTAAAGCAACCCTCCGAACCTTGATCTCCTGGCGATCCACGATCTCCCTGATCAGGTGATACCTCCTCAAGATGTGTCTGGATCTCTGATGGGACCTGCGTTCCTTCGCTAAAGCTATAGCCCCATTGTTGTCGCAATACAGAGGTATTGGATCAACAATGGATGGAACCACCTGAAGTTCTTTCAGGAACTTCCTCATCTAGACAGACAAAACCCGACATGGACTTGGAATCATCCTTGTCACTCTGGAAGCTGGAGTCAGCAAAGGCCTCGATCTGGAGGTCTTTTCCGCCATACACCAAGAACATCTCCTTAGTCCTTCTCAGGTACTTGAGAATGTTCTTTACCGCTATCCAGTGTTTCTCCCCGGGTTTTGACTGATACCGGCTTACTACACTCAGTGCATAAGCTACATCCGGTCTGGTACACAACATCGCATACATTATAGAGCCTACCGCAGAAGCGTAGCGTATAATAGACATGCGATCCCTCTCCAAATCAGTCTTGGGAGACATCTCTTTAGAGAGGGTGATCCCGTGACAAGCGGGTAGGTTACCGCGCTTGGAATCTTCCATACTGAATCTTTTCAGTATGGTGTCGATGTACCTGGACTGCGAAAGTCCTAATATCCTCTTGGATCTATCACGATGGATCCGGATCCCTAGGATGTATGAGGCATCACCCAGGTCTTTCATGGAGAATCTGTGTGACAAGAACCCCTTGACAGATTGTAGTATAGGAATGTCATTTCCTATTAAGAGAATGTCATCCACGTATAAAACGAGGAATACAACAGTTCTCGCTACAAATCTACTATAGATGCATGGTTCATCTGGATTTTTGATAAAGCCAAATTCCTTGACCGTCTCATCAAAACAGATGTTCCAACTCCGCGATGCCTGCTTTAGTCCATAGATGGACTTAAGCAACTTGCACACCTTTCCGCTGCTCCCACTCTGAATGAAACCCTCTGGTTGGTCCATATAGACACACTCCTCTAAATTTCCATTTAGAAAAGCGGTCTTTACATCCATTTGCCAGATCTCATAATCGTGGAAGGCAGCAATGGCAAGAAGGATCCGAATGGATTTCAGCATAGCCACTGGAGAAAAGGTTTCGTCATAGTCTAAGCCAGGTCTTTGACGGAAATCCTTTGCAACAAGTCTAGCGTTATAGGTCTTAACCTGTCCATCTACACCAATCTTCCTTTTGAAGATCCACTTGCATCCTACGGGTTTTACCCCGTCTGGAGAAATGTCCAACGTCTATACTTTGTTGCTGTACATGGACTCCATTTCGGTCCGCATTGCATCCAGCCATTTTACTGAGTCTACGCTCTGAACGGCCTGCTGGAAGCTAGTAGGCTCATCATAATCTATGATGCAATCCTCTCTATCCCCGTCTATGAGAAAACCGTAGTATCTCTCGGGCGGATGAGACTGCCTACTACTCCTGCGGAGCGGCGTAGGAATGTCCTGTTCCTTTGAACCATCTGGTTCCACTAAGCTTTCAGTAATAGTCTGTGGTTCTGGAATTTCTTCCAGTTCTACTGCGCTCCCACTAATTTCCTTTTCTAAGAACTGGAAAGTGGGCATTACGAGAAACAAGGACTTTTTGTACCTCTGCGTGGTAGAAAAGATACCCCCTGGTGTTCTTTGGGTATCCCACAAACTTGCACAGTACTGAGCGTGCCTTGAGTTTGTCCGCATGCTGCTTTTTGACAAAAGCTGGACATCCCCAGATCTTCAGATATTGAAGATAGGGTTTCTTCCCACTCCATAACTCATATGGTGTGGTAGGCACAGTCTTAGTGGGAACTCGGTTCAAAAAGTATGCAGCTGATTCTAGCGCATACCCCCAGGATGATCGCGGTAACTCAGCGTTACTCATCATGGACCGTACCATATCCAATAGGGTTCGGTTCCGTCTCTCCGATACACCGTTATGTTGCGGAGTGTATGGAGGACTAAGCTGAGAGAGAATTCCGTTCTCTTTTAAATAGTCCAGGAACTCGGCACTCAAGTATTCACCACCTCGATCCGATCTTAGGATCTTGATACTTTTGCCAGTTTGTTTTTCTACTTCATTCTTATATTCCTGGAATTTTCCAAAGGCTTCGGACTTATGTTTCATTAAGAAGACATAACCGTACCTTGAAAAGTCATCCGTAAAAGTAATGAAGTAAGAATAACCGCTTCGCGCATGTGTAGACATTGGACCGCACACGTTGTTGTGTACGAGTCCCAAGAGCTCGCTCGCTCTTACCCCGTGTCCAGTGAACGGAGTCTTTGTCATCTTTCCTTTGAGACAGGATTGACAAGTGGCATACGATTGATATTCGAACGCATTCAAATATCCTTCTGTATGTAACTTCGTCAACCTTCTCTCATTGATGTGACCCAGTCTACAATGCCACAAGAAAGTCTGATTTATTTCCGGAGACTTTCTTTTGTGTGTATTCTGGACATTGAAAATCTGTTGTTTGTTTAATACGTATATACCATTGCTTAATGTACCTGACCCAATCAGAACTTGATTAAAGTGAATGTTTACAACATTACTTACAAACGCAAATTCATAACCTTCTTTAGAAGTCAAAGATACAGAAATGATATTACAAGTTGCGTTGGGTACAAAAAAGCAATTACGCAAAACCAAAACATGTCCATATGACATTCCCAGGTGATAGTCCCTCACGGCCTTAGCATCCATGCTAGCTCCGTTTGCAACTTTGAGGGTCATGTCACCTGCCTTCAAAACCCTACGGTTTCTCAACACCTGCAAAGAATTACAGATATGAGATCCTGATCCGGTATCTAATACCCAGGAAGTAGAGTTTATTGAAAGGCAGTTTTCAATAACATACACACCTGAAGCTGAAGCTGCAACCTGCTTCAATTCCTGTGTCCTGGCTTTCCAAGCCCTGCAATCATTCTTCCAGTGTCCTTTCTTATGACAATAGAAGCATTCTTCCTTATCCACAAGCTTCCCCGCTTTCTTTGTTGCTTTTGCCTTTCCCTTCGTATCCACTTTACTAACACCGCCCCTTGGTTTGGCGGGGGCTTTCTTCTTCTTTCCCTTGGCTTTCGCCTTGGACCTAGAAGAAGATGATCCTCCTACAAACAAAGTGGATGTTTCCCTACCTTTCTGTAGGGTGCCCTCTGCGCTCCTCAGCATGTTGAGGAGCTCTGAAAGTTCAACTTCTTTTTCTTGTAAGTTGAAGTTCAGTATGAATTGGACGTAAGTGGAAGGAAGAGACTGGAGAATCATGTCCGTATACAGCTCACTCTCCAATGTGGTCCCAAGGTCCGCGAGCTCCTCAATGTAGCCGATCATCTTAAGCACGTGTTCTGCTACTGATGATCCGACGGCCAACCTTGCCGAAAATAACTTCTTCGACGCTTCGTATCTTGCGATACGAGACTGCTCTCCATACAGTTCTTTTGTATGAAGAAATATGGATTCCAGGTCCATATTCTCGTGCCTCCTCTGATGTTCATTGTCCATAGAGGCAAGCACGAGGCACTTGGCCTTCGCGCTATCAATCTCCCAAGTCTTACGGATTTCCATATCCGCGACGCTGGAAGTGGGACCTGGGACAGGGGGAGCTTTGGTGGTAAGAAGATACCCCAGCTTGTCGTAAGTGATTGCCATCTTGACATTCCTGAGCCAATCTTTGTAGTTTGGCCCTGTCAGTATGTTCTTATCTAGTAATAACTTAAGTCCAGTCATGTCGATTGGTCGCTGCAATTAGGAGAGAGAAGAAACACTCAGCTTGATGCTCTTGCAAGTTTAGAATGGTTTTTAATTTGTCTAAACAGGATGGCTCCCACTGTTTCTCGAATCCCTCCTCAAACCAAAAAGGAAGAATTAGTCAGGATCAATCTTACCGTACAATACTTTCTTAACCGTTCGGCCAGGCTGGTGTCGGTACTTCGAGGGAGGTTTTCCAACGCTTTCGTGAAGTTCCTTAATTAAATAACCTCTTTTCCCTGTGGGCGTAGCCCCGCTAACACCTTTCTAGACACCTACTTGGTTTATAGCATTGATCGTTAAGTGAGAAATTTCCCGAGGAGTAGCATATACTCACAATAGGATCGGGATCTAAATATCATCGCATGACAAAACTGAAGGAATCCTACCAGAATCATCACACTCCAAATGGTATGCAAATCTTGCAAGTTTCAGTACTTATGAAACTCCCGATGTGGATTTTTGCTCCATGCTCTTATGACCTTGACTTTGGCCAAAATATCATAAGTCACATGTCAAGTTCTACCCGTCATTCTCCAGGTTAATTTGGATCCACCCGTACCTGCCCTTGACTTTGGCCAAAATGGCAGTACGACTATCCCAAACCAACGCATCTATCTATGCTACACATGAACACCCAATAGCTACCAATCACTATGCCTTGACTTTAGCCAACATACCTAGCTTGAATACTATTGACTATTTATGTGAAACGACGGAGGGCTACGAATGGTTTTGGCGAAACCGTGAACGTAGTGAACTTGATATAGTCGATGGAACGAGATAGCTTTTAAAAGGAGTGGCTCAAGCTCCGCATTTAAAAGTTGGTTTTGAAAAGAACCGAATGGTTTTTCGAAAGTGTTCCAACGACTTTTACTTGGTTTATTTTCTTGCATTAGTTCTTTTAATGCGTGATATTCTTGCATTAGTTCTTTTAATGCGTCCCATCATTTAATCCTACCATTGCAGAAAACAACCAAAATATGACGTACGCTTATGCCATTCGCATTCGCCACGGGGCCCCGTCATTACCCGTTAGGTTACTTAGCTAACGACAGAGCGGGGGCTGGGCTAGCGCGGCTGTAAAACATAAGCAACGCCTAAATAATATCATATATAGATATCTTGCAATGATAGCCATTTCAGATCACAGATAAACACATTGGATATACTAGGAATCCGCAATTCGTACGAGCCTGTAACGAAAAGCAGATTACACGGTCGCGGTGAATAGCCAATACCCCACCCAAGACCCCTACGGGTGCGGCAAACTACCCGCCAAGTACCCGAAGCGAAGCAACCTCCCTCAACTCCATGAGTAGGCCACTCGGCACTTCGGCATACCCGGTAGTTTGTGCACCCCCTCCATGGGTCTATCCTAGGAGCAAAAACAGTAAAAAGAAATTATACAATGACGGCTACAACCCCGACCCGGTTGTGCGGCCATACAAATAATTATTACATCAATTTACAAATTTACATGAATTGAAAGAAAAGAAAACTCTCTTCTCACAACACCCGGCTATTCACCCGCGACAATCTAATGAATTCATATACACATTCCAATAACATTACAGATCACAGATTTGTATAACCCCAACTAATCGACATATAGCGATTAGTAGACGTTCAATACAAATATCACATCACAGAAAAACCCGTCAGCTTAAGTCTTTTAGAAGTTCGATCAAAAATACGGATTTATAGGCCCCAAATACAAAATTTTCGTTCTGCAAAATCTGGGCAGAAAATACATATTCCAAAAATCCCAAAACAACCCCAGAAATACTCTGCACCAAATTTGGACCTCGGCCGAGTCAACTCGGCCGCGGAACCGCGGCGGGAGCGTGCTCCCGCCGTGTTTCCGCGGCTCTTTGAACGGTTCGTGGGACCAAATTTGGTGGTTATTCAAACAAAAGCCTGAGCCGATTTTTAAGATGAAAATTATCAACTTTTGAACAGAATAAAAATCGGCAGAAACTTGACAACTTGGGTTCGTTTCGTGACTTTTTCTTTGATCGATCTTCTAGTTACTTTGCTAACATGTTAGATAGAGTTTAACTAGGCTCTGATACCACTGTAAGTCCATGCTACCTCTCCCGGTACTTTCGGGCATGCGGAATTTGACGAAAAACAATTTTCTTAGAGGTGGTAACATGGACTCAAAACCGGATCTTTGTTAAACATCTAACTAACAACCTAACTAGGAGTTGTTAACTACTCGGTTAGGGGGTTATACCTTTCTTTCTTGAACTCCTTCCTCTTCAAGCCTCGATGGTTGTCCGAATCGGCTTCACTCCGTCGTCTCCTTGCGCCGAAGATAGATCCACCTGAAAGCTTCTACCTTTGGCTCCTTCTTCGATCTTTGAAGAAACTAGTTCACTCGGTTTGCCAAACCTTGTGAACTAGAGTGAGTAGAGAAGAGTTATGTTGGGATTTTATCTATGGTTCTTGGTTCTCAACACATGAGACAAGTGAACCATAGACTCAAGAGAGGGAGAGCAAGAGGAGGAAGATGAGAGCTCAAGAACAAGAGAGAGAATGAGAATGATAGAATGAGAGAAGACTTTTCTCATTTGGCTCTCATAATCCATAACCATCATAGCACATCATAGCAATCAAGTATTATGTGATAGTTTAAGCAACAATAGCCATATCATTTCATGTACTCATTTTGCACAAGAGAGCAAGCAAGCAAAAGTCTTTGCCATGAAATGATAGCTATTGTTATCATGATGGTCAACTAGTCAAGCCTAGTCAACCGGTCAACAAAGTCAACAAAGTCAACAAGTCAACAAATTCAACCCCTCAACAACCATGTCACCATAATACTTAATTAATATAATTGTTAATCATATATCATATTCTCATTAGGGTTGAGCAAAAAGTCAATAGTCAACGGTCAACGGTCAACAACCCTAATGAGAACCCTCTGCCTCTGTCTCTCCGTCAACTGTGCATACACACCCGCATCCGCGTTCCGAGGAACACGGATGCATACTGGATAAAACCAATCCCAAAAGGTACACTAGGATCTGGCTTAAACCAAAGCCCGCTAGTGTAAACTGTTCGGACACTGTACGTGCACAAGTGCACGGATGTGACCGAACCCTGTCGCAAAACTATGCGACCTGTCGCAAAACCATGCGACCTCTACTCTTTTGCCTAAAGGCGAATAGCTTTCTGTGTGGGACTCTAAAGACTCGACACTACGCTGGCAGTGGGTTTAACCACAGACCACAAGCGGCACTAGCTGTGCGTAACGGTCCCCAGGTAGATGCCGACAAGAAGACTGACGAGGCGAAACCCATCTGAACTCCTACTGAGCCTGAATGTGACATTCTCCGTACAGTCCGGTCTGTTCGTCTGATACATCGCATGGCGGGCCTAGGGGGCGGTAAACGTCAGTCCCCTAATAGCGGTACAAGTCGTGTCGGAGTGAAGTCCAAAACACCCTGAGATAACACTGGAAGCCTACCAGTATATCTCGTTTGCCCTGGCCAGGGACTACTCGTGTAATGGCTCTCCTAGACACAGCGCGATGTCAACCCCCAATACCGGGAGAGACGAATCCTGTCTAACCGTCACTGCCTCCAAGTGTTTCGGGACTGCACCCAACTACTACCTGTTTGCATAACTCCTTCGAGCCGTGGTAGGGTAGTAATCAAAGTACAGTGGGAACACACTCGAGGCGAAGTGACAGTGTCAAGTCAGCGGACTAAGCTGTACTCATGTCACCTGGGAACTGATAACTGACGATAGGTATAATACCAACCGGTCAGTTCCCGACGAGTCCTGTCCAGTGTACTCGTAACCCAACGAGCACCAGCATACTATCTCCAGTACGACGTACTGATGGCTGTGGGACAGACCATCTCCCACTCTGGGATGAGAAACGCATGCGCTAGTCTACTCCGGAGTACCGATGCCCTGTCTCGATAGTCCTGCGACTAGGGACCTGCATAAGGATGTGCTTATAGATTACCCAACCCCCACTAGTGTGACTGCCATCACAACGCTGGTAAACAAGCAAAGATCCTAAGGGCTCCACTAATGTGTATAGGCGATATACTAAAATAAACACATGTACACATTGAAGTAGAAACAAACCAAGTAGCATACTACTATTTTGAGCAAGATTGTATATACAAGGTGAATATCCCAAGCTTCCATTAATTAATATACAAACTAGTATGATACAGTAATGGCCTCTAGGGCATATACACTAACAGTAATCTGGTGTTTTCTATTTTTCGGGTCGTATGTGATATGACCGGTTTATTAAATCAATTGTTGATTTGATATTGGGACTATTAGATTTCACTTGAAACCTTTTCTATTTGGATGTATGCATGATTGGGTGTATGTGCACATAGTGATGTGCATGCACACATACATGCATACATACTTATCATGGTTGTTGATACATTGGAGATGGGAATGCAAGAATCACATGGTATAAAATATCCATATATTCTTATTATTTGAGAAAAGAAAATGGATTAATTCATGGTTGATATTTATTTACACTTGACCACACTTCATCTAATTATTAACCATGGATTAATTTTCATTTGGCTTCTTAATTCAATGATAAAATGTCTAGATATTTTTTTACCATGGTTGGGTGAGAGTATGACTCTCATATATATTTTCATTTCTCATTTTATTTTGAGATTTATCATAAATAGAGCTCAAGCATTTCCATCTCCTTCTTCTTCCTTGCTCTCTTGACTTATTTATAGAGTGAGGAACACAAAAGGAAAGGGTTTTTAAGTGAGCATACAAACAACATCACCATTCTACTTTAGTTTAGCCCACTAGATTAGAGTGTATGCTTCATCTTCATCCTTGATCAAGTGAAGCTAGGAGCTTGAGAAAATGGGTCCCGGGTGGATTGTCGTGGACAACGAAGGATTCTAGCGAACCGGTTCAAACTCAAGTTGTGCCAAGGAGTCTAGCAAGGAGGTCTACAAAGGTTGTATTTTTCTCTACTTAGTGTTAGACACTTGTTATAGTATGTGATACTATCTTGTTACCCTAAACTTCTAGTTTGATCCTAGGTTAGTTTGCTTAGCACCCTAAAATTTTTTATTGTAGCATGTTTGATGCAAGACAAACCCTTGTGTGGTGCTAGATAAACCCAACAATTGGTTATTAGTTTATCTAATCATGAAGGCTCCCAATGTTTCCTCGAATTTTCCTTCAATCCTTTAAAAGAAAAACTAGTCGGGATCATTTGCACCTTACAAGTTCGCTAACTGTTTAGCTAGACGAGTGTTGGTACTCCGAGGGAGGTTCCCCATGCTCTCGCATGGACCTAATTAAAATAAACATCGTTTCTGCAGAGGCAAAGCCCCGTTAACACTTTTCTAGAAACCTAATCGGTTAGCTAATTGTGAAGTGAAAAAATATCTCCTAAGAGTAATGTTACTCAAGTGGGATCGGGATCCAACTATCATCACATGATAATCTAGATGGAAGCCACTTCAGTCACCACACTCCAGAAGGTATGCAACACTAGCAAGTTTTGTATATATTTGAAACTCCTAATGTGGTTTTTTCTCCTAGCGGTTTATGACCTTGACAAAGTCCAACAAACCATAACCAGTAGTCAAGATCAACCGATCATTATCCTGAAATAATCTAGACCTACCCGTATAAACCCTTGACAAAGGCCAACAAGGCTATATGACTTTCCTAGATAATTGCATCTCTATGCAACAGACAAGCAAAATCTAGCTACCGTACACTACTGTAACATTTCAGAAAATATAAAATATTATTTTTGGAATTTAATATTAAAATAATATATTTCACGAAAACTACCCGATTTGCGAATTTGGGGTTTTCGTAAACTGGTATAAATATATACCAATATTTGTGAAATAATTGGAGATTAAAATGATTTATTCGTTTCAAAATATATTTATTGGATTTGGCATTTTTATAATTAATTATATGCAGTTTAAATAAAAATTGATTAGTGCACTACTAATTGTGATTAGGTCAAATCCGTGTTTCTACATTTTTCTATGGTTAGTGCACTATGACATGTTGCATTTGGTTGTATGTTGTCGCATTGGTATTTGTTGATATTTGGTTTTAAAAAGAAAAAAGAGAAAATGTGAGAATGAGACACTTATTGGAGAGAGAGTGTGACATGGCTTGAATTATTGAGAGGGTGAGATTAAGAGAGAGTGAGAATAAGAGAGAGAGAGAGAGAGAGGGCTGCCTCATTTCCTCACCCCCATTGTTTTCCTTCATCTTCCTCATACTCCCTCCACTTCTACCCTCAAGTATCATCTCAATCTCTTCACCAAAACCTTATACTCCTTTCATTAAAAAGATGCACAACTTCATCCTCAACATTTTGGACCTTTCAATGTTGGATTTTGAAGACTTTGAGCAACTCAAGAATTTTCTTGAGTTGCCAAACGAGATAATTCCTACACTTCTAGTTTAGATTTTTAGTTTCCTAGCACCCTATAGTAGTTTAGAGTTAAATCGATTTAGATTAGCGATGTTTGGAAATTTCAAGAGAGGGTTTGGATGATTGTGTGGACTTGTGATCTGTAGTGGGTATTTACTTAACCCTTAGTGAGGTTTTACTGGCCAAGACCCGAGATTAGAACCAAAATACGAACTTAGAAACTTTCCGTGTCGGTTTTGTGACATTTTTGAGGTCTACAGGGAATCTGGAGCAACCCGGGACCTTTATAAAAAAATCAAAAATATACATTAACCTAGTCAGACCAATAGGAGACCACCACGAGTAATCTAAAGTAATATATGTGTTTTTTTAAGAAAACCAAGTAATCTATACTAACATAAACTTTCGCTCAAGAGGTCACTCTCCGTGAAGAGATCTAGGCTCTTGCCTCCCCGTTAAGAGATCTATAGTAACATAATATTTCGAGTGTCGATGTTGGACACTCAGGTTCCATGATTTTGATGTGTCGTTGATGGACATACGTTAGTTGATATCCTCATATTTATATACTTACGCTTTCATGATGTTTCGAGTGTCGATATTGGATACTCAGGTTCCATTATGTTGTTGTGTCATTGATGGACACGTGGATGATATCCACATGCATACATGCATTGATTATATTGTTGGCACATATGCAGACACGGTCACCCTAGATATCATAGTATTACCTTTATGATATATTTGACCTAGGAATCGTTGTTTTATTCGATTTCTACCTGCTGATGTTTTCTTCTCACGAGTTGGCAGCTCACCCCCGTTGTTCCATAGTTCTTGCCGGTTTGACTGCGTGGATAAGTAGCGGTATCGCTGGCACACAGCTTGCTTTCGGGTGATTAGCTTTGGTAGGTGGGACATATTATTTTGTGCCCACTCTTGTATTATCATTCCTGTTGTATCTAGTCAACTCCATCAATTAGAAACTAGTATTTGTATAAGTAGTAAGACTTAGAAGAGACTTGTGTTTGCCAGACTTAGAGCGATGGGTTATATGTTTGCTTGGTGGGTTGATGTCTTGCTTTATTCATTAATCTTTATGTTGATCTTCGCCGTTGGGCGTCGTATACATATATTTTGACTTGCGTGGTTGTGATTCCGCCGATTAGCGAAGAGCTAGCTCCCGCTTGGGGATGCGTTTTATATTATCATGTATATGTGGTTTTGGATCAAAATATACAAGGGAGGTGCAGCCCAAAATTTTAAAAGACGAAACATGTTTTTCAACTAGTAAAATCCACTTGCATTTTCCATGTTCCATTATCTATGCATTTAAGAAAACATTTGATTTCATCATACTATTATTTAAAAACTTCACCTCTTTTATTTTCTTTAAAAGGTTTAGATTTCTGGGCTCCGGCTTACTTAATTTACGTTACGCTTTTAGACGTGGAATGATTTAAGTGCCGGTCACGAACTAAATTTCAGGTCGTGACAACTACGTCTTGGCAAAGGCCAACAAACGCAGCACCGATATTAGGTACTACTCATCCGAAATGACGGAGGGCTACGGCTGGGTTTTTGGCGAAAAACCGTTTAACGTAATGAACTTGATATCATTGAAGAAACCGAGTAGTTTTAAAAAGGAGTGGTTTAGGCTCCACTTCTGAAAACTTGTGTTTTTTTTAAACCGAGTAATCTATAGTAACATAAACTTTCGCTCAAGAGGTCACTCCCCGTAAAGAGATCTAAGCCCTTTCCTCCTAGAATGAAGTGCTAGATATTCCTAACCGAATACCACTATGAAAAGCGAAAGAATATGACTATAGTTTTTCGAAATTTGTTCCAACATCTTTTAGGTTTCATTTTCTTGCAATAATTAAGATTAATGATGTTCCATCAATTAAATCCTATCACACCAGGAACGAACAAAAGTAAAATGTACGTATATGCCATCCGCATTTGCCACGGGGCCCCGTCATGCACCGTTAGGTTACTTAACTACCGGCTGAGCAGGGGATGGCCTAGTGCGGATGCAAAACATATACAATATCTACTAGTATATGTAGGGTTCCTAGGCACACTAATGCGGTCTCACAAGTGATCAAACATGCCCAATTCAAAATTTTCATGTGCCTACAAACCCTAATACGATCGTTAACAAGATTTATAGACGATGCGATGGAAGTAAACAACTTTAACTTAAAGGAAAGAAGCTACAACCTTTGTAGATCCGGTCATCCACCTCCTAGGCTCCGTGATGACGTCCCTCCACTGTCCAAATCGAATCCATGACTCTAGCATCGGCATCATCGGAGAAATGGGCGGGCTAGGTCGTCGAATTCGATGCCGATGATGATCTACGTCGAGGCATCACAAGATCAAGCTCCCACTTCACCAAGTCATGAAACTTGTGAAGAAAACACCCTGTACTACTTGGCAAGAGGTAGAGGATGAAGAAATAGGAAGTGGGTTCACTTTAGAATTTGATTTCTCACTCTTTTTCTCAAGTTGTCATTGATGGTGGCATGGTTTCTTCATGTTGAAGAAGAAGAAGAAGAAGAAAGAATATATGATAAGTGTTTTTTCAAAAATAAAATAAAATGAATACTTATCATATATCAACCATGGTCAAGTGTAGAGAATGAACTATGGTTAGATGGAATGGTTAGGGTTAAGCATGAGACAAAATGGTCACTTAGTCAAAGCTTCATGAAGCTTCAACAACAAACAAAGAAAGCCACCATTTTCTCTTTATCTTTTCCATAATAAATAAATAAATAAATAGATAAGAAAATGAAAACCCTAACCATTACATAACCATGGTTTAATCATACACACAAACATTCATGTATCATCAAACATGATACAATCAAGTGTACAAAAATATATCACATATACAATGTGCACATCAAGTGAGAAAATCCTTTTAAAGTGAACCAATACTAGTTAATGCAAAGTAATATATCAAATATATAATTATGCATTAAATCATTAAATCAATACTTGATTTAACGATCCGGTCATATCGCATCTAACCGACTAGTATCCAATGTATCGGCTTATCGAATCAATCTTTGACTCGATAACTAGGTTATATCGCATACAACCAATCGATACATTCATCGCGAGAATAGAATACGGTATCACATACACGCATTATTCTCAGTCCCGCACATATCTCATATGCGCTCCTATTTCGTTTCGCTTGAGCCAGGAAACCTCTGTGTAGGACTCTAAAGACTCGTCAATACGCCGGCAGCAGGTGATGATCATATCAAACACCCACAAGCCGCAAGCGGTCTGCTAAACGTAACGGCCACCCGGGTATTGAGCGATCAGAAGATCGACGAGCAAGCCCGCTCACACTCCTGTGAATCCAACCAGTAACACTTACCGTACAGTCCGGTCTGTTCGTCTGATATGTCGCATATCTCGCCTAGGGGTGGTAAACGTCAGACCCCAGTAGCTTGATAAGTCATGCAGACGTAAGGTCCATAACATTCGTGAAACTACTGATAACTCTTACCAGTATATCACAGCAACCCTGGCCAGGGATTTCCTGTTATGGCCAGTCGAGCATAGCGCAACATCAACTCCCAATACCAGGAGAGACGAATCCCCTCCTATCGCTCATTGCCTCCATGTGAATCGGGACTGTACCCAAAAACCACCTGTTTGCACGCCTCAGTAGAGCCGTGGTAGGGTGGAAATCAAAGCACAGTGGGAGACACACAAGACTCTATGACGATCTCGGGTCAACAGACTAAGCTGTACCAGTGTCACCAGAGAACTGCCATCTGACGTGAGGTATAATACCATCTGGGAGTTCTCGGCGAGTCCGTTCAGTGTACCCAGTCTCCACTGAGCACCCGCATACCATCTCTGATGTCAAACACCAATGGATATGGGATCATCCATCGCCCATCACATGGGTCGAGAAGATATACGCTAGTCTACTCTGGAATATCGATGCCCCGTCTCGATATTCCCACGACTAGGAACATTGAAGGATGTACTCATGGACTACCCAAGTCCCACTAGTATGATCTGCATCATAGTCCTGGAAGTCGAGTACACATCCTAAGGGCTTTATCAACATGTAATCAGAGAGACAGAAAGTATACATGTTAAGATAAAGGTCAACCAAATAGCGTACTATCATGTCGAGCAAGAAAGTCCTACCTATATATGTCCCAGCATCCACTACAATATACATCCAATGTACAGTAATGGCCTCTAGGGCATTCATATAACTAACAATCTCCCACTTGCACTAGGGCCATCTGTAGCTGTAGTTGTAGTATCTAATACTCAACCATCCCCTAAAAGTCTCTCTTTGGGAAAAGGCCTTCGTGAGTGGACGTGCCGTGTTATCCTCTGAGTCTACTCTCCTAACCTTGATCACTCTGGAGATCAACTATCTCCATGATCAGGTGATGCCGCCTCAGAATATGTCTGGGTCACTGATGGGACCAGGGTTCCAGGGCCAAAGCCACACTTCCATTGTCACACAATGGTAGGAACCTAGTTCATCTTATGAACCAATATACACCCAAACTGCCTCTTTGGTAGTATCTTAAATAGCGATGTTACCAGCCTTTATCGTCTAGTTTGCCACGGTATCTAGCTTGGAACTCTTCGAACATACCGTCCCTTTACTGAGGCTAAAGACAATGCCTGTGACTGACATTCAGTCGTCTTTATCAGTCTGGAACTTTTCCAGTGATTCTCCCCAGGATCGATTCATACAATCTCACTATACCTAGTGAGAACCCTAACATCCCTTTAGATCTATCTCATTGATCCAAATCTCGGGATTTAGGAGGTATCATTTTTATCCTGTTGGGGAATCCATGTGATAAGATGAGATTGACCGAACGTTGCATAGGAAACTCTTTTCCTATCAAGAGTATGTTGTCCACGTACAATACGAGGATGACCACCTTACTCTCTACTACCGTTTTGTATATACAAGGTTCATCTACCATTTTGATGAAGTCAAACACTTTGACTACCACATCAAAACAGACGTTCCAACTCCGCGATGCCTGCTTTATTCTATAAAGCAACTTGCACACGTTTTCGCTGCTCCCACTATTTACGAAGCCCTCTGGCTGTGTTCTTATAGACGTTCTCTTCTAAATCATTATTTAGAAAAGTAGTCATGGCACCCAACCACCAGATATCGCAGTCATGGTATGTAGCAATGTTAAGTAGGATCCGGATGGACTTTAGCATAGTCACTTGGAAAAGGTTTCATCATTATCCATGCCTGGTCGATGACGAAAAACTTCAACAAGTCTAGGTTTGAAAGTCTCAACTTTTCCATCTACACCAAGTAATCTTCTCAAGATATACTTGCTCCTGATAGGGATTTAACCCTTCAGAGATAGCACCCAAAGTCCACACTTTGTTGGTGTACATGGATTCCATCTCAGATCGCTAAGCATCCAGCCATTCTTACAGAGTCCCCACTCTCGATGGCCTGCTCGAATCTAGTTGGGTCATTATCTCATGATGCAATCCTCGCTCCCACTATCATCGAGAAACCGAGGTATCTCTCAGGCGGATGAGGAACCTTACCAGATCGGCGGAGAGGCTGAGGTTCGTCGGAAACTACTGAATCCTTTGGTTCTGTCAAGTCATTAGCAGTTTTGTACAGCTGGTCCAGTTCTACAGAACTGTCCTTGCCTCGATCTTGTCCGGATTTTGCTTTAGACATAAGCCGAACAATCCTAAATCTTAACTTACTTAAGAGATAGGCTCTTCCCACACCATATCTCATATGGAGTGGTAGGCACTGATTTGATTCGAACCTAATTCAATAGGTATGCAGCTTCTCAAGTGCACAACCCCAAAAGGAAACAGGTAACTCAGTATTACTCATCATAGAGCGCACCATATCGAATAGGGTGCATTTGCTCCGCCCCGATATACCATCGTGCTATGGTGTATTCGGAGGAGTAATGCTGAGAGAGAATCTCATTTTCCTTTAGAATAGTCAAAGGATTCCATGCACAAGTATTCTCCTCCCTGATCTTATCATAGGACATAATACTTATACCCGGTTATTAGTTCTCTACTTCTAACTTATATTCTGTGAATATCTCAAAACGTTCGGACTGTGTTTCAACAGGAACATATGACTGAATATTGAGAGATTATCAGAGAATATAATGAAGTATAAAGAACCAGTCCTGGCATGTGTACACAGGAGACCTTACATACATCATCATGTATCAGTCCCAAGAGTTCATTAACTCTTTCTCTGTTTCCAATAAACAGAGCTATGGTCATCTAATCTTTGTGACATGACTGGCAAGTTTCACAAGATGTAAATTCAAACTGATTTAAATATGCATCTAAAATGTAACTTCAGCCAGTCGGGTCGCATTGATGTGACCTAGTCTACAATGCCTCAAGAAGGATCCGTTCATTTCTGAACTCTTCCTCTTATGTGTGTTCTGTATACGAGGAACTGTAGTTTGATTTAGAACGTCAATGCTTTTAGATAACGCGCCTGAACCGATCAACTTTTGATATAGGAAATGTTCAAAACATTATCCATCAATACAAAATTTTATCATTTTTTTAATAAATAAAGAGATTGATGTGATATTGTTTATCAGGTTCGGTATCTAATAGCATTTGTTCAAAATCAATGTATTGGTAATACAGTGTGACAGTGACCAACAGACTTGGCTGCAACACTTGCCCCATTTTCTGTCTCATGAAACTTATCACCCGTTCTCAGTTTTCTACCTTTTTGTAGCCTTATGTAACAGATTACATATCTGGAATCCTGATCCGGTATCAAATACCTAGGATGCAGAGGATACTGAGAAACGGTTCTTTATAATGAACACACCCGAAGGAGATGCATCTCATGCACTTTCTTCGTTTGGGCGGCATAGGAATTCTGGTATTCCCCTATTTCCTGCTCTGTCTTATAACAATTATAAGTTGGAGCGGGACCAACGTTCCCCAGCTCAGTATAACAAGCGGGTTCGGTCAATACATCCATATTATTATCTTGATTAAGGCATGATATGGTCGCTACCTGGAGAGAGAGAGAGAAGAAAACACTCTGCGTGCGCTCTTGCAAGATTAGATTAGTTATATATTTTATCTAATCAGGATGGCTCCCACTGTTTTTATCAAATCTTCCTTCAAACCTTAAAAGGAAAGACTAGCCGGGATTAATTACACTCTATAAGTTCCCCAATCTTTCAGCCAGGCCAGTGTCGGTACTTTGAGGGAGGTTCCCCGTGCTTTTGCACGGACCTAATTACAGTAAACCTCGTTTTCCCAGAGGCTTAACCCCGTTGACACCTTTCTAGACACCTACTTGATCGGCTAATTGCAATGTGCAAAACTCTCCCAGGAGTAACAATTACTCGCAGTGGGTATCGGGATCCAACTATCACATAGAAGGTATGCAATCTCATTGCAAATTTCAACACTTGAAACTCCCGATAAAGATTTTTACCCCTAGCACTTATGACCTTAATTATGGTCAACAAATCATAAGCACTAGTCAAGTTCTACTCGTCATTTCGTGATTAATTAGACCCACCCACATGACCCTTAACTAAGGTCAACAAAGTCACGCGACTGTCCTAACTAATCGCATCATATGCGGTGTAGGAAGACATCACTTAGCTACCGTACACTGTGCCTTAACTAAGGTCAACAAACACAACACGAATACTAAGTACTCTACTTCCTAAAATGACGGAGGGTTGCGAATGGTTTTTATGAAAACCTTTAACACTTTGAACTTGATCTCGTTGCGGAATCAAATGGTTTTTAAATGGAATGTTTTTGAGGCTTTTCTAGTTTTGCTAAAGGGGTCACTCCCGGTGAAGGGATCGTCGGCCCTTTCCTTGTCGAATGAGGTGCGGGATATATCATATATATCACTGTGCAAAGCAAAAACTATAGAAGCCATCAAATGACAAACCGAGGGCTGTAGCATCTGCCAGTTATTGCTAAAGGAGTCACTCCCGGTGAAGGGATCTCGGTCCTTTCCTCATCGAATAAGGTGCAGGATGTTCTACAATGAAAACCACGATGCAAAGCAAGAACTGTAGATACCTGTTTTTATTTTGAAATTCGATTCCTCAACATCAATTAGGTTTATTTTCTTTCATTAATCTCATTAATGAATATCCCATCATTTAAGCCCACCTAAACATCACAGATAAATATAACATACGCTTATACCATCCGCATTCGCCTCGATGTCCCGTCTGCACCGTTAGGTTAGGTAACTAACGCCAGAACGAGGCAGGGCTAGCGCGGGTGTAAAACATAAGCAACGTCTATATAATATATTATATATACTATATACTATATCTATCTGAACAAATCACATGATCACATCACAGATAACGCAGCAGAAAATATCATATGAAATATTGGATATACTAGGACGTCCGTGTTTTCAATACGAGCCAGTATAAAACACGGATTCTACGGTCGTGATGAATAGCCAATCCCACACCCCTAGACCCCTACGAGAGCGGAAAGCAACCTTACCAATTCTAGGGTTAGGAGACCCGGACTCGACTCCTCGAGATGTTCTCCCACTGGACCCCAGAACCCGGTTACTTGTGCTCCCCTCCTTGGGTCTATCCTAATGCGGAAAAGTAAATAATATACAAATGGTGACATCATCCGCAACCTGGAAGTGCCCCAATAAAAGAATATTACATACAAGTTTTTACATGAATGAAAATGAAAAACACTCATCTCACATAAAAACCCCCCGGCTATTCGAACACGACGATCCAATATAACATATCCAGCAACACATAACATCACATGTCATCAACACAAGTAAATATGCGCATCCCAATTGTCGTTGACATATAGCAACGAAACCGGCGATATCACATATTATACTTACGGTCACAGAAAAGAAATTGTAAAACTACAACAGTTGGAATCCGCAACCTCTTTAGACATCGCATGCCTAATCAAATGAAATACTTAGACATCACATGCCTACCAATTATAAACCCCGCATTTTAGTCTCATTATCGAAAACTCTTTTCAATATAAAATCGGGTAATTCAACAAGATTCCCGACATCCTGATCAAATGCTCGTCGCAAACTTCAGTAGGCGGCCGCACCCCCGATGCCGTCGACAAAGTGCACCAAGGCGAAACACCGCTGCCGCGAGCACCCGTACGGATGCTTGTGGCGACGGGGTTCTCCTACAGTCACTTGGTCGGGGCTATGGAGTGAGGCTGTCTATTAAGTTTACCCGGCGAGTATCCGCGTACGCTACGTGATTGCGACGGACTTTTGATCACATCAAAATTCCGTGGCAACCGATCAAGTGAGACTAAACCGCTAGATTTATAACATTGATTCAGTTATCTCATAACTACTTGTAAATTCCAATTATTGTATCACATTCCGGATAAATAAAAAATGTTAAACTTTCCGATCGAACATTCGAACACCCAAGTTTTCCCGATACAGCTCAATACATGAAATAAGTTTAAAAACATTCACTTTGTGCCTCAGTACCAACGGTCCAGCCGTAGAATGTTCAAGCCAACGCCTCACATGTGGCACGCCGTACTGCCCCAAACCCTAGGGTTCAAAGGGCAGTTCAAGACGGTCACATAATCGAGTTAAGGTTTGTTGTCTTCTAGAGGGACCATCGCGTTACTTGCACTACTTAGAACGTCGTTAAACTATGGAAAAGTCCAACAATTGGAAATTTCCCGGCTGGGAAAAAAGTGGGTATTTATATCCGGCCGAACTTTTTAACATATTCTAGAATTACCCGGAAAAAACACACAGACAAAATTAGACAATCCGATCGAAACACCGAGTCCCTAATACAACCCAAAAAATTCAACTCTTGAATAAATATTAAAAATTCCCAGGAAAAGCAGCACTGCAAAATAAGAATTACTGTGTAAAATTCTTTGTACAATGAGGCCGTACGGCCGCGGAACCGCCGCACGAGCCATGCTCATGCCGCGGAACCGCGGCAGTTTAATGGAATTGGGAGATCGAATTTCACAGTAACTCTTAAGAACTCCTGCTGATTTTTCTGCATATTTTTAATATGGAAAAAACCCAGTTTTTGAAAAAAGTCCAGAGAGCAAATTTGTGTTAGGGTTTCGGTTCGATCGGACTTCTAACTCCGTCTACGCATCGCCTAAGTCTCTAGCTAGGCTCTGATACCACTGTAGGGTTTCTAGGCACACTAATGAGGTCTCACAAGTGATCAAACATGCCCAATTCAAAAATTTCATGTGCCTACAAACCCTAATACGATCGTTAACTAGATTTATAGACGATGCGATGGAAGTAAACAACTTTAACTTAAAGGAAAGAAGCTACAACCTTTGTAGATCCGGTCCTCCACCTCCTAGGCTCCGTGATGACGTCCCTCCGCTGTCCAAATCGAATCCATGACTCTAGCATCGGCTTCATCGGAGAAATGGGCGGGCTAGGTCGTCGACTTCGATGCCGAAGATGATCTACGTCGAGGCATCACAAGATCAAGCTCCCACTTCACCAATTCATGAAACTTGTGAAGAAAACACCCTATACTACTTGGCAAGAGGTAGAGGATGAAGAAATAGGAAGTGGGTTCACTTTAGAATTTGATTTCTCACTCTTTTTCTCAAGTTGCCATTGATGGTGGCATGGTTTCTTCATGTTGAAGAAGAAGAAGAAGAAGAAAGAATATATGATAAGTGTTTTTTCAAAAAGAAAATAAAATGAATACTTATCATATATCAATCATGGTCAAGTGTAGAGAATGAACTATGGTTAGATGGAATGGTTAGGGTTAAGCATGAGACAAAATGGTCACTTAGTCAAAGCTTCATGAAGCTTCAACAACAAACAAAGAAAGCCACCCTTTTCTCTTTATCTTTTCCATAATAAATAAATAAATAAATAGATAAGAAAATGAAAACCCTAACCATTACATAACCATGGTTTAATCATACACACAAACATTCATGTATCATCAAACATGATACAATCAAGTGTACAAAAATATATCACATATACAATGTGCACATCAAGTGAGAAAATCCTTTTAAAGTGAACCAATACTAGTTAATGCAAAGTAATATATCAAATATATAATTATGCATTAAATCATTAAATCAATACTTGATTTAACGATCCGGTCATATCGCATCTAACCGACTAGTATCCAATGTATCGGCTTATCGAATCAATCTTTGATTCGATAACTAGGTTATATCGCATACAACCAATCGATACATTCATCACGAGAATAGAATACGGTATCACATACACGCATTATTCTCGGTCCCGCACATATCTCATATGCGCTCCTATTTCGTTTCGCTTGAGCCAGGAAACCTTTGTGTAGGACTCTAAAGACTCGTCAATACGCCGGTAGCAGGTGATGATCATATCAAACACCCACAAGCCGCAAGCGGTCTGCTAAACGTAACGGCCACCCGGGTATTGAGCGATCAGAAGATCGACGAGCAAGCCCGCTCACACTCCTGTGAATCCAACCAGTAACACTTACCGTACAGTCCGGTCTGTTCGTCTGATATGTCGCATATCTCGCCTAGGGGTGGTAAACGTCAGACCCCAGTAGCTTGATAAGTCATGCAGACGTAAGGTCCATAACATTCGTGAAACTACTGATAACTCTTACCAGTATATCACAGCAACCCTGGCCAGGGATTTCCTATTATGGCCAGTCGAGCATAGCCCAACATCAACCCCCAATACCGGGAGAGACGAATCCCCTCCTATCGCTCATTGCCTCCATGTGAATCGGGACTGTACCCAAAAACCACCTGTTTGCACGACTCAGTAGAGCCGTGGTAGGGTGGAAATCAAAGCACAGTGGGAGACACACAAGACTCTATGACGATCTCGGGTCAACAGACTAAGCTGTACCAGTGTCACCAGAGAACTGCCATCTGACGTGAAGTATAATACCATCTGGGAGTTCTCGGCGAGTCCGTTCAGTGTACCCAGTCTCCACTGAGCACCCGCATACCATCTCTGATGTCAAACACCAATGGATATGGGATCATCCATCGCCCATCACATGGGTCGAGAAGATATACGCTAGTCTACTCTGGAATATCGATGCCCCGTCTCGATATTCCCACGACTAGGAACATTGAAGGATGTACTCATGGACTACCCAAGTCCCACTAGTATGATCTGCATCATAGTCCTGGAAGTCGAGTACACATCCTAAGGGCTTTAACAACATGTAATCAGAGAGACAGAAAGTATACATGTTAAGATAAAGAGCAACCAGATAGCGTACTATCATGTCGAGCAAGAAAGTCCTATCTATATATGTCCCAGCATCCACTACAATATACATCCAATGTACAGTAATGGCCTCTAGGGCATTCATATAACTAACAGTATATATATAAATATATATAACCATTCTTCCCAGGCATGATATAAACAACATCACAGAACAGCGATAAGCAACATGGAATAACGGATAATTTAGGAACCCCAGGTTTCAATTGAGTTGCAAATAAAACTCGACATTCCCCGGTCATGTGGATGGCCTATTCAATAAAGAACTTAGACCCTTACGAGTTCTGCAAGTGACCCGCCAATCCTGGAAGTGAGGCAACCCTAATCAACAAAGGGAATGGGCCACCCAGCATTTCACGGAATCCCGTAACTTGAACACCTTTCAGTGGGTCATCCTATACCCCCTATGAGTGCGGTGAATAGCCTGCTAATTCTAGAGTTAAGCCCCCTTCGTCTCAACGCCATGAGATGCGGGCCCGTTTCCCTTTAGAACCCGGCTATTCAAGCACTCCTTTGTGGGGTAATCCTAGTACAGAAAAGAATACACACACACACACACATAAACGGTGACATTGACCGCAACCCGGCCGTGCCTTAATAAAGGAATATACAAACTGGCAGAGACGGTAGTCCACATGTCGGACGCTCGCCCCGCAATAATGAATATACAAATGAATCTAAACTGTATAACTACCATTGAACTAGGGGCAATCCAACACGACAATCCGAACAAGCCATGACAGATATATACCTCACAGCATATAAGCAAGTATGTGCAACCCAGTGTAAACGACATATAGCAAATAGATGACGTTTGAAAACACATACACAATATCACAGAAATCAACGATGCAAAATTTTCAAGTTTTAAATTTTCCGAGTTGCTCCAAAGCAAAGATAACACTAGGTGAAATTTGGGGCAAACAAGTCCAAAAATACGAATTTACAAAACCCAAGACACTGGATGAAAATGAGGTACATATATGAACAGTAAACCACTAGAAACGGTCTTTTGGCCATTTTGGACGGTTTTCTCTTGGTAGAATGTCCTCATTTTCATTGTGTGTCACATACATGTCTAGAGTAAGTCTCTGCATGTAAGTCTACGGTAGCGCCCCGGACGTTAATCTGACGCTAAACGCGGAATAAAAACTTTTATAACTGGCGCTATCGCATACTATAACCTGGATCTTGCCATTAACGCTAAACTAATAAACTGTAAAGAGGCAGGAAGGCTATACCAATCGATCCGAGTCCTTCGGTCTTTAGCCATCATCCCATGCTCTTTGCGGCAACTCCGATCTCCTGTCTCCTCATCAAGGTGGCACCACGTCAACGGATCTTTAAACGGGTTCCCGCCTCTATACCGAGGCAACTCGGTCATCAAGTCTGCTAAAAGAGATGACCAAGATGAAGTAGAGAACGAGTAGAATACTTTGTCTCAAACACCCTAGGGTTCTCATTGCATGAGAGAGTTAGGGTGGAGGTTGAAGAAGATGCTACGGATTGGAAATGGTGAACTCAAGAAAAACTGGTGAGCCAAAAGAAAACCAAGCCATAAACTTCTCTCTTTCTTCTCACACTCTTGTGAATAGATATATGAGGTTGTTTTATAAAAAACCAAAGCAAAATATCTTATGAAAATATCTCCTCAAATATCCAAACTCAAAACAAAACTCATTAATACTTAATGACTCATTACATGAGTCATTAGTGATCATTCAAGAAGTAATGAGTCACCAAGAATGAGTCACCCTTTTCAAAACCAATTTAATCATTTAAACCAAAATGATTAATCCAAAAAGAAATGCATCTTCTAAAATATTCTTGTAACGAATTACGAGAATACCCCTCACTGTATATACATACCTGTATCCGTATTCCGACCGAATACGAATACGGGAGACTAAAATATTCCTACTCAATATAATACATGGATCTGGCTTAAACCAAAGCCCACAAGTATTATCTGTCCGAAATATGACATGTGCACTAGTGCACGTGTATTTTCGAACCCTGCCATAAAACCATACGGCCTCTACAACGTTTCGCCCGAACTTAGGAAACTATCTGTGGGGGACTCTAAAGACTCGTCAGCAAGCACGTCAGCGGCACTAGCTGTGCGTAACGGCTGCCCATGTACTGACCGAAAGGGAAGACTGATGAGCGAACTCATCCTGGAACCCTACCGAGCCTATCGGTGACAATATACATACAGTCCGGTCTGTTCGTCTATGAGCATTGCATATCGGGCCTAGGGCGCTGGTAACGTCAGACCCCCAAAAGCGGTATAAGTCGTGTCGGAGGGTAGCCCTGAACACCCTGAGATACTACTGGAGTACCAACCAGCCAATCTCCTGCCTCGGCCGAGGGCTATGTGTAATGGCTCTCCTAGACACAGCGCGATCTCACCCCCAATACCGGGAGAGACGAATCACCTGCCGATCCGCTCACTTGCCTCCATGTGGCTCGGCACTGTACCCAACTAAAACCTGTTTGCACGACTCCTTTGAGCCGTGGTAGGGTTGTAATCAAAGCATAGTGGGAACTCACACGAGACAAATAACGATCTCAGGTCGATGAACTAACCTATACACATGTCACCAGGGAACTGCTATCTGACGCTAGGTATAATACCAACTAGCAGGTTCCCGGCGAGTCCTGTCCGGTGTACTTATAACCCAATGAGCACCTGTATACATCTTAGGTGATCCAACTGACACCAATGGCTTGTGAGACCGGCTACCGCCCCTCCTCGGGGTCTCGACTTATACACTAGTCTACTCTGGAGTATCGATGCCCTATCTCGAAACTCCTACGACCAGGGACCACTTTTAAGGATGTGCTTATGGACTACCCAACTCTCACATATATGATCACCATCATACTGTTGGTAGTCAAGCAGGATCCTAAGGGCTCTATCAACGTGTAATAGTGAACAGTCACCTAATGCTGTACATGATGATAAAAGCAAACCAGATAGCATACTATCATCTCGAGTAAGACTGTCATACCGGTATAGGTCCTCCCTCAATCATTGCAATCACATACCTGCGATCCAATAATTGACTTTGAGGGCACAATATCCAACAATCTCCCACTTGCACTTAAGGCTAATTATTGCGATGTCGCATACTCACAGCCCGTGTGATACCGAACACCCAACTCCTCTACAAATCAGTTTCATAAAGCTCGTTTGTAAAACTCTTGTGTTCGAGAAATAGCCTCAATGAGTGGATCCGCCCTGATGTATCTTTCTATGTCTCTCTTAATCTCAAGTTCGCGGAGAAAGCCATCTCCCGAATTGAGTAATACCCGTCTTAGAATATGTCTGAATATCTGATGGGACCCAGTTCATAAATGAACTCCAAATCCTAACTTCTTAGACTGTATCGACAACTGAACCTAATCAGTATCCTGCACCATGCCTCCCACAGTATCCTCTTGGACCATCTGTCCATAATATTGCCCCTCGCGTTTTTAGGGAAAACTATAACTCTGACAGTAACTCTGTCATCCATGTCACCTTTGGAAGCCTGGAATGATCACCGTCTCGCGAAGGAGGCTGCCGTCATCAAATCCGTAGAACATCCACTTATGTTCTAAAACTGCTTCTGAATGTTTCTCCAGGATTGGATTAATATAAACTTATTGCATCTAGTGCAAAAACAACATCTGGTGTGGTACTTGACATCTGATGATCAACTCAATTGCCTAAGCAAGTGATATGTTAATCATGCACATCCCTTTCCCCTTTAGTCTGTAAGACACGTTTAGAGAGGGTGACTCCATCACCTGCAGGTACACCACCATGCCAGGAGTCATCTAATCCAAATACTTTTAGAATACTGTCTAAGTACCCAAATTGGGAAACTACCCAAATCTAGATCTAAAACTATAGATCTAGTAACCAGAATGTCAGATATTTTATCCATATCCTTTGTGGAGAAACAACTGTGTGACAATCATAGTATAACCGATCGTAGTATAGGAATTTTACTTCCTACTCTGTGTATGTCATCCAAATACCAGGACATCACACCCTACTACCTTCTTAACAGATCCATCCCCTATTCTGATGAAGTCAAACCCATGACTGTCACATCAAAACTAGATGATCTATCTCCGCTATATCTGCTCCAGTCTATAAATAGACAGAAGCTACTTGCCCACTATGCTTCCGCTGCTCCCACTGACCATAACAACCCTCTGGCAGAATAATATATACGTGCACTTCTAAAGCTAGTTTAGAACGACGCTATACTTAACCTCCTGCCGGGTCTCATAGCCTGGAACAACAATAGTGTCAAGTCTGGGTAAACAAGAACCTCCCTGTCACCATCCTTGAGGCTACCGGAGTACCTCTCGGATGTCTGAGGTTACCCACCATATCTCCGGAGTGGCTAATGGAATGTCAAACCTGATTGAATTTTTAGGTCCAATTAAATTTTCCGTAATCGTTTGCGGTTCTGGAATCACTTCCAGTTCTACCATACTCCCACTACTGTTTTCTGAAAAAATCCATTTTACTAAAACTGTGACGAGTCAAGAACAATATCACCATTGATCTTTCAGATGGTAGAAAGTCAACCCTCGTCATAGCCTGGGCCAACCCACAAACTGCCATTACAGAAACGTGTCTTGAGTTATCCAGAGTCTGGTTTTAAGCATAAGCCGGACAACTCCCCGTACCTTAACATCGTTAAGATATGAACCATTCTATATCCAATATAGATACTTTGGCACTTATTTAATTAGAACCAGATTCTCATCATGCAGCTGTCTCCAGTGCATATTAACTTTAATGGAAATAGGCTGATCAGCATTACTCAACTTAGGTACGCATCCAATTATGAGTAACCCGAAAGAGAAACAAGTTTCTCAAAACCATTACTATCAACTGAATACCAATCACAAGTATCTACATCTTCGATCTCTTTGAAGAATCCCGATACTTGCGACATCTGGTTCTCTACTTTATTCCTATACCCGCAACTTCTCAAAACTTAGATCTTGTATTTCTACGAAATACTTGTCTAAGAACTAGAGAAGTCACAAGTAAACAGAACATAGTACGAGGACCAACCCCTTTGTCCTAATGGACACTTGATAACATACAATACTCTGTATAAGTCTGCTGAGTTGAATAACTCAAAACCTGTGCATCATAGGTTGAAAACTGTACTTATGGTTAAGAACCACTCCGCTGTTCAATGCTCCCTACCCAATCGTCAACTAATATAGGTAAATGTCACGGACATAATTTCAAAAAGTTATATCTCACTTTATAAAAATAAACGTACAGATATATCAGTTTTAAATTGGTGCACAACAACGGATACTCAAAACCAAATACATGCCGTCAGGCAAAAACCCAGGCGATTTCCTCAAACATCGACAATTACAACGAATTCCGATATAATGAGGATGATCACCTAATTCCTAATAACTTACTCCCACTCATCATCTGTAAAACTATACAGATGTGAGAATCATACCTGGTAAATACATACCCTGGAGTAAGTATCTAACCGGGAAATCAGTTTTCCTTTAACAATGCATAGTGAAACTGAAACATGAAAATGTTTCGTAGGGGTATCCGGGTATTCCTAGTAATGCCTCTTCCATAATCCAATTAATGACTATAACCGTATATTTCTTTGCCATCTCTCTAAATCCCTTTATTTATCTTTATTCATTACCTTCTGCACACCCCTTTAGGCTAAGTGGTTTTCTTCCTTCCCAACCGTTCGGCACCAGCCTATGGTTTTGAAGAAGACTATCCAGTAAGCAAAATAGGTGTACTCTCCTAATCCTAGGAGTACTCGTAACCTGAGAGAAGGTGATGATAAAAGCCAACTGAATAATACCTTATTCTATTTCTCCCGAACTGGGGAAAAAAGCAAAGGTGAATTAGGAGTGGCGATGAAGTACGCGGTTTGGTCGTGAATGATAGCAGTCGCAATTTACTTTGCCCTCTTTCTAATCCCTTTATTTTGTCTTTACTTATTACCTTCTGTACACCCTACTTAGGCTAATTGGTTTTCTTCATTCCCTACCTTTCGGCACCTGCCTATGGTTTGGAAGAAGACTATCCAATAAACGTAATAGGTGTACTCTCCTAAACTAAGGAGCCCTCACAACCTGAGAGAAGCTGATGATAAAAGACAACTGAATAAACCAATTCAATTTCTCCTGAACCTGGATCCATCCTCGAAGAAGTCCCTTCGAGTTCGTATATAACCATACGATGGATCTATCCAATGGAAGTGGATATTCGTAGTGATAAGAGGTGTTCTGAGAAATTCAAAGGGTAAAAGAAGGAGCGACAATGACTTATGCAACTTAGACAATCCAGAAGCCAGTATTTTAAGAAGGTTCGGTCAACTTGGTCACTGAGTCATAGTCTAGGGTCGGTCAAAGGTCGCTGCCAAAGAGAGAGAGAAAAGAAAGACTCTGCGTGCACTCTAACCTAGATCAGAATGGTTATCACTTTATCTAATCAGGAAACCTCCCACTGTACTGTCAAATTCTCCTCCAAAGCTGAAAGAAGAATCAATCGGGATCACCTGAAGAGTAAACTAACTCATCAGTGAGAATCGGGATCCAACTCTCATAGTATGATAATGTTAAGGTATCCACTCATGTTATCACACTCCAGAAGGTATGCGCTTGCCTGACAAGTTTCAGTTTCTTTAGAAACTCCCGATGTGATTTTTACCCCATGTTCTTATGACCTTGACGAAGGCCAACAAATCATAAGTCACATGTCAAGTTCTACCCGTCATTATCTTGTTAATTTGAACCCACCCGTACATACCCTTGACGAAAGCCAACAAGGTAATACGACTGTCCCAAACCAACTCATCTATCTATGCAACAGAAAAGTAACAAGCAGCTACCATCCACTATGCCTTGACAAAGGCCAACAAACATAGCATGAATACTACGTGCTACCGTCTGAAACGACGGAGGGCTACGACAGGTTTTTGGCGAAAAAACCTTTAACGTAATTAACTTGATCTCGTTGAAGGAACCTGATAGCTTTTTTATAAAAATATAGTGGCGAAACCTTTGCTAAAGAGGACACTCCCAGTGAAGGGATCTCGGCTCTTTCCTCGTGGAATGAGGTGCAGGATATTCTAACTGAATAGCGCGATGCAAAGCAACATGTAATCGACTATAGTGAAATTATTACCCTGATGCAAACTTCTGCCCAAGTGGTCACTCCCGGTAAAGGGATCTCGGCCCTTGCCACGTCGAATGAGGTGCAGGATATTCCAACTGAATACCACTGTGCAAAACAAAAGAAAACGTCTTTGTAACAACACTTTTTAAAACTGTTCCAACAACGTCCAAACAGGTTTGTTTTTCTTTGCATTGATCAGAATCAACGCAGTCCCATCAATTAATCACACCAGAAAAGAACGAAAATAAAATGTACGTATATGCCATCCGCATTCGTCACTGGGTCCCGTCATTACCCGTTAGGTTACTTAACTAACGACAGAGCGGGGACTGGACTAGCGCGGGTGCAAAACATATACAACATCTACTAGTATATATACCAATATACAATAATCGCTCCACGCGTGATAATATGCAACATTATAGAAAAGTAATAATCATCACAGAATAATACAGATAATCTGGGATCCCCGGGTTTCACAGAGCCGCTGCTGAAACCCGACATTCCCCTGGTCGTGTGGATAGCCTGTGCAATGAAAACCTAGACTCCTACGAGTGCGGCAAGTTACCCGCCAAAACCTGAAGCGAGGCAGCCCCCAACAGCAAAGTGAATGGACCACCCAGCACTTCACGGAATCCGGTAACTTGGGCTCTCCATCTTGGGTCAACCTGTACCCCTTATGAGTGCGGCGAATAGTTTGCAATTCTTGAGTGAGGCCCCTCTGCCACTCAAAGCCATGAGATGCGGACCCGTTGCCCTCTAGAACCCGGTTATCCGTGCACTCCGTCGCGGGGTAAACCTAGTACAAAAATGATAAATATGTACAACGGGTACATCGACCTCTGCCCGGTCGTTCCCCAAAAGAATATTATACAAACAGGCAGTGACGGCAGTCTACATGTTGGACGCTCCCCCGGCAATATCAAATGTACAAATAAATCCAAATTGCACAACCATTGCACACTGCTATCCACCAAGACAAATCCGCAACATCACAGCACAACACAGAACATCAACGCGAATGTCACGTTTGCAAACCCGTCTAAAAGAGCTATAGCAATTAGACGCAATTTACCGCTCGAATGACATTCACGATCGGAGATTTAATGTAAGTACTGTAAACTAACACGTTTAAAATTCCGATCAACAAAACTTCCCGAAGTGGGCCTGATTTTATCTGTCAAAAACTATTTCTAAACCGCAATCAAGAACGGTGTCGCATGTAGCTAGCCGGTGAGTACGGGTCGGTCCACAGGGATGTTGTGAATTTCCTAATCGCTCAAACGAGTTAATTCCGATGGGAGCCGGATTGATTATTAAATCTAAAAACTAAATTAATCTATATCTAAGTCTTGCTAGGATTAGTTCTAGGTTAAGTTTGGAAAGTTTAAAAATCTCACCACTTTCTATACCCATATGAAGATCTAATTAGGTGTTATGGTAAATATTAATAAAAGGGATTAGAATCATCGGGAAGATGTTTTCTTCCTCTAGTTTCTTGTCCTTCCTTTATCAATCCTTACCCTAACCTCCATGGAAAACGCGCGTAACCGGGCCTTTATACTACGGTATCACCGCTACCTCGAGGGATAGGGTGCCGTAGGGAGCGATATGTGCATGTATGCATAGAGTCCTATGAAAATATATGATGGGCAAGAAAGGGGATGAGAGATCTTCGTCTCTCAAACCTTCCCCAGATCTAACCCGAACAAGAGAGGAGACAACTCACTCATTAGGGAATTAAAATACATTTATCTAGGGCAGAGAATAAAAGACTAACTAGGGCAAGAAATTAAATTTATCTAGAGCAAGAATAGAAAATTAAGCTAGGGCAGAAAATAAAGAACTTACAAAAAATGATGCTCTCCAAAAGAATGCTGAAATTTATTAATGAAGGGAGGCATAGCCTTTACAATGATTTAGAGTTCCTATTTATAGAGGATAGGAAACCCTAGGTTACAATTGATTCGCATGTCTGCATTTACCAAAATATCCTTAGGAAGACCTAATCAAAGTAGACTCCAAGCTTTGGTAAAATTTTATTGTCTGGAAATTTTGGAACTGATTCCGGGCTTCTTGGGCTTTTTATTTCTTTGGATCTTTATTCAATTTGGCTTCTCTATTTCTTCCAGATCTCCAGTGAACAATTGCAGTGGACTTTTAACCGTTTGCTTTGTAATCTTGAACCTTGCGGCTCCTTGTACTGTTCTTTTGTGTAGGCTTGATCAAGATCCTTCTATTTGTTGGTCAAAGTCCTTTTTTTTGTGTCGTCTTTTGTCTTTTTCACTGTTTTCGCTCCAAGAACCTGTAACCTGTAATATGTAGCAAACATGCGTCAAAAGCACCTGTTTATGTATAAAAAGAATAAGAATGGGGAATATAATAATATAATATTATGGTGTGAACAAATACCCCCAAACTTATCTTTTGCTCGTCCTCGAGCAAACTTATTTTTTTATTCTCTACAAAAACCTAACCGCACTTTCACAGGGAAACGCGATTGCACTGAGCTCGTGCAACAAGCCGTTAAACCTCTAGGTGTCCCTAGTAGGAGGAGTGTTGTCTCCTGAGGGTTTTCAGCGGATACTACCCACAAAATCCTATCAATTCGGCTTTTTGATTTTCATTCTCCAATCAGGGCTTCTAACAAGGAATTCTATTATCTTTGACTCATAAATCATCCACCCATATTCTTCACGCTTCCTCATCATTTAACTTAAGATTATATATGTTCTGCAGACCTATTTAGCTTTCGGCATTTCTTAAGTTTTCCTTCTAGGGTTACATCTCCACTTAGGAATTTTTATCAACTCTATTAAAGATACAAGTTCTATTCTTCACTCCTTTGTCTCATCTAAACTCCAATCACATACCCCTATGTGTGTGTTTAAATCACCCCTACACTTGGAAATTCAAATCAAGCAATCATACTCTTGTCCGTTGTCCAAAGCACTTCTTAATAGGTGAATTTTTAATTGAATTTTTCTTACACATCCTTCATGCGACCGTTAATACTTCTTGAGGTACCAACGACCGATTATAAAATGCGTTTGCACTTTACAGCGTAATTCCTAGTCTTGCAACACCCAAGGATTTTTAGCAGTGACTCCCAAACCAGTTGGTCTAAGGCACTAGGTGATGAAGCATCCTTGCTAAATATTTTTCTATTTTTGCAGCCTTAAGTAATCACAAAAACCAGTGTTCTTTTTTTTTCTTTATTCACACTTATATTTTTTATTTTCTTTTCTTCGTACTAAGAACTTTAGACAAGAGCATTTCAAGGTCTCCTCTACTATTCCAAGTTTCAAGGTGCGTGTTTGTGCAAATTGTAGGGTATACATTTTCAGAATCTAGACTTAAGCTAGGAATTATTTTTCAAACTCATACTCTAATAAAAATATCAATACTTTTCCTTCGTTTCGACTTAGCCCAAGAAGTGAACCCAAAATTTGCCTATTTCTAAATAAACTACAAAGGCATATACTTTCTACCGTTAAACTTTAAGGAAGGTTATTTTTAGGGTTTTTTAATTTACTAGGTCTAAGATCTAGTTATTCCTAGCCAGTTAACCTATTTGTCAAACTCAAGTCAAATAAAGCCAAAATTGAATACAATGATTTTTATAATTTTTGAAATTTTTCAAATTTTTATGGGTTTTCAAATAAGAATGCAAATGCAAAAATATGTACAAATGAATGCGAAGGAAAAAGACATACCGAGCATGCCCCCAAACTTAAACTTGACAGTGTCCTCACTGTCATGCTACACAAAGAGGGTCAAAATGTCGGCACTCCCCTGTTTATTTATTTATAATTTTTTTTTTTATGTTTTGAAATATTTTTTTATTTTTTATAGAAAAAGAAAACAAAAATATATATACATATATACAACAAGGTTCCCCCCAAACTTAAGCTTGGCCTTACACAAGCCAAAGGTTAGCACCAACCATTCAAAAATATTATCGTGGTAATGGTCGAGTTGGTGAAAGAATGGAGTGGAAAGAAAAGAGATGAGAAGCACACGAGACCGTGCGGGAAGAATGGTAGAATATGGTCTCGGTGGAGGAGAAGAATGGCGGAAAGGAGAAAGAAGAGTAGCACGATCTTGAGGGTGTAAATCGAGTGAATAAATTAGCGCAATTTATGATGACCGAAGTGTGAAAACTGATTGTGCTAATCTATCAATTCGTTGTGAAATGGGGTCAAATCCCTCAAGATTCGCAAAAAAACATGGGCACGCCGAACTTGGTATCGGAGATGAAAGCGTAACGGTCTCTTGTACGGTCGGAACGATAGGAAGGACGAAAGTGGGTGAATTAGGGATAGTCTCATTCTCACCGTAGTAAACTGTCTCGAACTTGAAAGATTCCATCAATGGTTCGAAACAACTGTAAGCAACCGAGTCTGATGGTTCAACTAACTTATCTGAAAATTTAAAGGACTCAAACTCGGGCGGTGAGTCATTAACATCGTCCGAAAAAGTGAAACACTCGTACGTGTTATCGTCTGTGAGGACTGTGTCAGATTCAAAGGAAAAGTTTTCAAGCTCACAGTTGTCAAGCATGGTCGGAACGATGTAAAGGAGGGAGGGTGATATAACAGTTAAAGGTTTAGGAGGATGAATTGGAAAATCAGACACATCAAACAAAAATGGTTCAACCTCAATATGATCCTCAAAACTCTCCTCAATACTATCCTTATAATTCTCCTTAAAATTCAACTCATCCATGCCATTATCATCAAAATCAAGACGCATATGAAGTTCGGGAGAAACATCTAATGACTCGGGATGATGAATTGGACATAGAATTTCAAGCAAATCGATAGGTTCATCATCCGAAATATTCCCGGCGTCTATATCCTCAATCAAGTGAAAATCAATTTCTTTAGACACCTCATCAAAAGCATGGATATTTATCAATTTAGGTTCTAGAGTGGAGGTGTAAAGGTCAAACGAATTAGGTGCAGTTTCACTCGAAAGGGGTTCTTCACAATTTGGCAAATCAAACACTACAAAGTCGCCCAACTCATCATTTTGGACACATGTTTGAAAACTGGAGTTCTTGGATTCAATTGGGTATGGGTAGATTTGATTTGGAAATCCTCTCACATTCTCACTCTTTCCAACCTCCTCCTTATACATTGAAAAATTTGAAGCTAGCGGGAAACTAGCTACCGGTTCACTAGGTTGCATAAAGGCGGCCACGGACGCTTCCACATTCCTAGTCATTTTGTTTGTTGCAGCAATATAAGCTTCCAACGACTCTTCTAAACCAGACTTGGGTGGTAAGGGGGTTTCGGTAAAAGATTTGAAATTGTTTGGATATGTGAAACTCCCAAATGGGTAGGACTGGTAGGAAGTGGATGGTTGGACAGGGGTAGGGTCGTGGATAAAAAGGTGAATAGTGTTGTGGATCCCTAGAACTAGATGAGTGGAGAGGGGTGAAAGATCGGCTACGAGATTGAGCAATATGCTCAGCAATGGACATCGGTTTAGGAGTTACAGCAGGACTTGAAAAAGTGGTATCAACATATGAAGGTGGTAAAGGTTGACTTGGTTGACACAAAGTAGGTTGCAAAGTCAAACTGTTTCTCCTAGACACTTCTATTTGATCTTTCAAAGAAATCTTTGGCACGGAAGGATCTTCCTTAAATCGACCGAAGCAATTGACGTACGACGCAAAGTTAGGTTCAGGATACCAAAGTTCGGAAAGTGATTTATGATGTGGTGTACCCATGATAGAAGAAAGAGAAGAGAAAGTAGGTGGTGCAAGGATTTCTTAGCGACAAAAGTTTGCAAGTTTTCTAATAAAAGTTTTCCTTTTTTCTTTTTCTCTTTTTTTTTATTAGGAACTGTTTGCAAAAAAGAAATTTTTTTTTTTTGATAAAGGGCTAAGACACACTTTCGATCAACCAAAAATGCACAATCAGGCCTAGATCTAGGGTCACCTAGGTCAGCTAGACAGCTCCTAACTGTTCCAAAGGGCTAGAAATAGGACCTCAAACCGCCTCTGCACCACCAATTGCGGCCAGGTAAGTGCCAGGTAAGTGGGAAAGAACCACAGTAGTGGGCCTAATTAAAAACCACTAGCCTTGACACACTTGCCTAGTCACCGCAAAGTCAGGTTAGGATAAACGGCCGATGCCTATAACTAGTCCTCTGTCTTATTGAGCGCGACGTCCTTAGGGCTGAGTCTACTATTTTTTAATTAAGATTGGTCAATGCAAATGCCTTATGTGATTTCTGGGGTCCTGGGAAGGGTGATGAAATCCCCACCCAATCTGAATTGGTCAAAAAGCCCCTTAAAGTTCGATTAAAGATATGCAAAACAGTAAATCACTTGCAATCAAAGATTTTTATTCTATGCGCGGCGCAAAGAATCCTGCACAAGATTGTTGTTTGGAAAGGGAAAGATTTTTTTAAGCGCCAAGAATACTGCTGGAGAATTTTCAGAAGATATATCGGAGATTTGCAGAGGAGGAGAGACAAAACTCACAGAGAATTGCAGTGGCGGAACTGTTTTTTTTTTTTTTACCGTGCTTCTGCCCCCCCTTTTTTTCCGACCAAAACGCGGTGGTTCCGCGGTCGCAGGTAGGATCTGGCGGGGTTCCGCGGCCGGAATGGGGTCGTGAGGCTTTTTTTTTTTTGCTCTCCAGATCGCGCGGTTGACTTGTTGACTCGGTCCTCCAAATTTCTTCTGTTTTCTGTTGTGATATTCCTCTGTTTGTTCGAATTTGATACTTGCTGTTTTGATCTCTGTAGATTTCCAAATCCGAATTTGTTCGTAGATCCTGCAAAATTCACACAAAAATACCCTTTCCAAAAATAACAGATGATATATTTTTTATATTTTTTTATTTTTCAGATTTTTCTGATTTTTTTAATTTTGATTAACCGAAATTGCAAAAAGGAAATTTTACGCCATCCCCGGCAACGGCGCCATTTGATTTTATCTGTCAAAAACTATTTCTAAACCGCAACCAAGAACGGCGTCGCATGTAGCTAGCCGGTGAGTACGGGTCGGTCCACAGGGATGCTGTGAATTTCCTAATCGCTCAAACGAGTTAATTCCGATGGGAGCCGGATTGATTATTAAATCTAAAAACTAAATTAATCTATATCTACGTCTTGCTAGGATTAGGTCTAGGTTAGATTTGGAAAGTATATAAATCTCACCGCTTTCTATACCCATATGAAGATCTAATTAGGTGTTATGGTAATTATTAATAAAAGTGATTAGAATCATCGGGAAGATGTTTTCTTCCTCTAGTTTCTTGTCCTTCCTTTATCAATCCTTACCATAACCTTCATGGAAAATGCGCGCAACCGGGCCTTTATACTACGGTATCACTGCTACCTCAAGGGATAGGGTGCCGTAGGGAGCGATATGTGCATGTATGCATAGAGTCCTATGAAAATATATGATGGGTAAGAAAGGGGATGAGAGATCATCGTCTCTCAAACCTTCCCCAGATCTAACCCTAACAAGCAAGGAGACTACTCACTCATTAGGGAATTAAAATACATTTATCTAGGGCAGAGAATAAAAGACTAACTAGGGCAAGGAATTAAATTTATCTAGGGCAAGCATAGAAAATTAACCTAGGGCAGAAAATAAAGAACTTACAAAAAATGATGCTCTCCAAAAGAATGCTAAAATTTATTAATGAAGGGAGGCATAGCCTTTACAATGATTTAGAGTTCCTATTTATAGAGGATAGGAAACCCTAGGTTACAATTGATTCGCATGTCTAAATTTACCAAAATATCCTTAGGAAGACCTAGTCAAAGTAGACTCCAAGCTTTGGTAAAATTTTATTGTCTGGAAATTTTGGAACTGATTCTGGGCTTCTTGGGCTTTTTATTTCTTTGGATCTTTATACAATTTGGCTTCTCTATTTCTTCTAGATCTCCAGTGAACAATTGCAGTGGACTTTTAACCATTTGCTTTGTAATCTTGGATCTTGTGTTGCCTTGTACTGATCTTTTGTGTAGGCTTGAATAAGATCCTTCTATTTGTTGGTCAAAGTCCCTTTTTTGTGTCGTCTTTTGTCTTTTTCACTGTTTTCGCTCCAAGAACCTGTAACCTGTAATATGTAGCAGACATGCGTCAAAAGCACCTGTTTATTTATAAAAAGAATAATAATGGGGAATATAATAATACAATATTATGGTGTGAACAGGGCCCCAAGTACAACTCCAGACTCAAACAAAATCTGGGCCCAAACAAAATATTCCAGTAACCACAATTCCCCATGTAGAACACCCAGAAGAAATATGGTTTAATGTTCCCACAAACTGGCAGCGGAACCGCGGTCAAACCATGGTTTGTGCGGCGGTTCCGCAGTAGTACAGTGGAAACAGTGGACCAAATTTCTTCAGTTTTCTTAAAAAAGCCTGCTCGATTTTCTGAGATGCTCAAAATGATTTTTAGACCAGTTTTAAAAATCGACAGAATATGAAAGTGCACGGCGGCGCCCCGGTCGTCAAACCGACGGCCAAATGCGGAAACGGTGATAAACTTTAATTTTGCGAACTTAGCAAACCGGCACCACCGCGCACTAAACCCCGGATCGGGCCATTAAACTAGATCTAGCTAACAACAAGACGGGTTAGAGATATACCGAGTGATCCGAGTCCTCCGGTCTTCTCGTCGTCATCCCGATCTCTCGCGGAAACTCCGGTCGTCGCCTCCTTGCCGGAAGGGCACCACATCGCCTGTTTCTTTTACGGGCTCCCGCCTCTATACCGAGGCAACTCGGGCATGAAGCTGGCAAGTCGACATGCCCAAGACTTGCCGTAGGATGTGTAGAGTCTATGTCTCATTGGGGTTTTGGTTTCCATGAAGGATGAAGAGAATCATGAACTTTGGAGAGGGTTTTTGAGAATTTGGCAAGCATGAAAAGGAGATGTGAATTAATCCCTCATACAAAGTTGGGACCTCTCATTTTTCCTCTCCCCTCTCAATATATGGCCGGCCACACCTCATGAGGAATGGTGGTGGAGTGAGAACAAAATGCAAGAGGGAGGTAAGTGTAGGAAAAGAAAAAGGTGACCATAAACAAACATCAACCATACTTCTCACTTTAAAACCATACCCTCTCATTAATGCAAGTGATGGTGGAAATTAAAAGATGCCATCATAATCACTCATCTCACAAATAAACCCTCCACAAAATGTTATTTGCAAACTTGCAAATAACCCCCTCCATCGGAAAAGTCCGGCCGGGAAAGAACAAAGGAAAACCGGCCGGAACGGAATGCAAAATGGCAACTCCAGAAAACTGGTCCCGTAATAAATTACAGGAAAACCCCGCTACTGCATATACATGCCCGCATTTGTATTCCGACCGGATACAAATGCAATGAGATAAAATCTACACTGTACTAAACTAGGATCCGGCTTAAACCAAAGCCGGCTAGAAATGTTCGTCCGATCCTGATCTGTGCAATACCGCACGTATCAGATCGAACCCTGCCATATATCCATACGGCCACTAGTACAAACCGTCCGATCCTGATCCGTGCAATACCGCACGTATCTGATCGGACCCTGCCATATCTCCATACGGCCTCTACAGCGTTTCGCCCGAAAGCTGAGTAACTGAATGTGTGGTGGACTCTAAAGACTCGTCAATACTATGGCTGTGGATTTAACCACTAGCACGTCAGAGGTATAAGCCAATACGTGACGGGCCACCAGCTATTGACTAAAAGGGATGTTGATGAGCGAACTCATCCTGACACCCTACTGAGCCTGTCAGTGACAATATCCGTACAGTCTGGTCCGTTCGTCTATGAGCATCGCATGGCGGGCCTAGGGGGTTGGTAAAAGTCAGACCCCCAAAAGCGGTACAAGTCGTGTCGGAGTGTAGCCCAGAACACCCTGAGATACTACTGGAATACCTACCAGTAAATCTCCTGCCTTGGCCAAGGACTTCGTGTAATGGCTCTCCTAGACACAGCGCGACCTCACCTCCAATACCGGGAGAGACGAACCCCTGAAGATCCGCTCACTACCTCCATGTGGCTCGGGACTGTACCCAACTAAAACCTGTTTGCACGACTCCTTTGAGCCGTGGTAGGGTAGTAATCAAAGCACAGTGGGCACTCACACGAGACAAATGACGATCCCCAGGTCGATGAACTAACCTGTACACATGTCACCTGGGAACTGCTATCTGACGTCAGGTATAAGACCAACTAGCAAGTTCCCAGCGAGTCCTGTCCGGTGTACTCATAACCCAATGAGCACCTGTATACATCTCAGGTGATCCAACTGACACCAGTGGCTTGTAAGACCGGACACCGCCCCTCGTCGGGGTCTCGACTGTATACACTAGTCTACTCTGGAGAATCGATGCCCTGTCTCAAAACTCCCACGACTAGGGACCATTTAAGGATGTGCTTGTAGACCCCAGCTCTCACGTATATGATCGCCCTCATACTGCTGGTCGTCAAGCAAGAATCCTAGGGGCTCTATCAACGTGTAATAGCGACCTGTAAGGTCACCTGAAGCAGTACACGATGATAAAGGTAAACAAGATAGCATACTATCATCTCGAGTAAGACTGTCCTACCGGGATAGGTCCTCCCTCAATCATTGCAATCACGTGCTTGTGACCCAATAATTGACTCTGAGGGCACTATCTCCAACAATCTCCCACTTGCACTCAAGGATAATTATTGCGATGTCGCATACTCACAGCCCGTGTGATACCGAACACCCAACTCCCCTACTAGTCAGTCTCATAAAGCCTGTTTACGAAACTCTTGCGTTCGAGGAATAGCCTCAGCGAGTGGATCCGCTCTGATGTTTCTTTCTATGTCTCTCTATATCTCAAGTTCGCGGAGAAGGCCATCTCCCGAAATGAGCAATACCTGTCTTAGAATGTCTGGATTTCTGATGGGACCGAGCTCATAAATGAACTCCAAATCCAAACTTCTTAGACTGTATCGTCAACTGAACTTAATCAGTATCCTGCGCCATGCCACCCTCAGTATTTCCTTGGACCACCTGTCCAAAACACTGCCCCTCGTCAGAAGGAAAACTATAACTCTGACAACCTCCTTGTCGTCCATGTCACCTTGGAAGCCTGGAATGATAACTGTCCCCTAAATGAGGCTGTCGTTATCATATCCCTAGAACATCCACTTATGTTCTAAAACTGCTTCCGACTGTTTTTCCAGGATTGGATCAATATCAACTTATTGCATCTAGTGCAAGAACAACATATGGTGTGGTACTTGACATCTCATGATTGACTCAATTGCCTGAGCAAGTGATCTGCCAATCATGCACATCCCTCTCCCCTTTAGTCTGTAAGACACCTTTAGAGAGGGTGACTCCATTACCTGCAGGTACACCACCATGCCAGGAGTCGTCCATTCTAAATACTCTTAGAATGCTGTCTAAGTACCCAGATTGGGAAAACACTCAAATCTAGACCTAAAACCATAGATCTAGTAACCAGTATGTCTGATACAAAATCCATTTCCTTTGTGGAGAAACCACTGTGTGACGACCAAAGAATAACCGATCGTAGTATAGGAGTTTCCTTTCCTACTTTGTGTATGTCATCCAAATGCAATGACATCACACCCTACTACCTTCTCAACAGATCCATCCCCTATTCTGATGACGTCAAACCCATGACTGTCACATCAGAAATAGATGATCTATCTCCGCTACATCTGCTTTAGTCTATAAATAGACATAAGCCTGATGTCCACCAATGCTTCCGCTGCTCCCATTGATTACGACAACCCTCTGGCAGAGTCATATAGACATGCACTTCTAAACTAGATTAGAACGACGCTATACTCATCCTCCTGCCGGGTCTCGCAGCCTGGAACAACAACAATGGCAAGTGTGGGTAAACATGAACTTCCCTGTCACCGTCCTTGAGGCTACCGGAGTACCTCTCGGGTGCCTGAAGTTACCCACCTTATCTGCGGAGTGGCCAATGGAATGTCAAATCATATTGAATCTTTAGGTTCCTTATCAAATCTTCAGTAATCGTTTGCGGTTCTGGAATCACTTCCAGTTCTACCATACTCCTACTACTGTTTTTGAAAAAATCCATTTTTAATAAAACTGTGGCGAGTCTAGAACAATATTTCTATTGATCTGACAGATGGTAGAAAGTCAACCCTCGTCATAGCCTGGGTCAACCCACAAACAGCCATTACAGAAACGTGCCTTGAGTTATCCAGAGTATGGTTTTAATCATAAGCCGGACAACTCCCCGTACCTTAACAATGTTAAGATATGAACTGTACTATATCCAATATAGAACCAGAGGCACTGATTTAATTGAACCAGATTCAAATCATGCAGCTATCTCCAGTGCATGTCAACTAAATGGAAAGAGGCCGATCAGCGTTACTCAACTTAGGAATGCTTCCAATTATAAGTAACCTGAAAGAGAAGCAATTTCTCTTTATCATTACTATCAACTGAATACCATACACAAGTATCTAAATCTTCGATTACTTTGAACAATCCCGATACTTGCTACACCTGGTTCTCTACTCTATTCAAATACCTATAACTCCTCAAAACTTAGACCCTGTGTTTCTACGAAACACATGTCTAAGAACTAGAGAAGTTAAAAGTAAACAGAATATAGTATGAGGACCAACCCCTCTGTCCTAATGGACACTGGACAACATACAATACTCTGTATAAGTCCGCCGAATCTAACAACTCTTTCACTGTATGTCGTAGGTTGAAAACTGTACTTATGGTTAAGAAGAATTACACCGCTGTTTAATGCTCCTTACCTAACCATCCACTGATATAGGTAAATGTCATCGACATAATATCAAAAGGTATATCTCACTCTATGAAAATAGACGTACAGATATATCAATTTGAAATTGGTGCACAACAGCGGATATTCAAAACCAAATATTCGCCGACCGGCAAACAGCCCAGGTGATTTCCTCAAATATCACCGATTACAACGAATCCCGATATAATGAGGATGATCACCCAATTCCCAATAACCTACTCCCACTCATCATCTGTAAAACCATACAGATGTGACAATCATACCTGGTAAATACATACCCTGGAGCAAGTGTCTAATCGGGAAATCAGTTTTCATTTAACAGTACACAGTGAAACTGAAACATTGAAATGTTTCGATGGGGTATCCTGGTATTCCTAGTAATGCCTCTACCATTATCCAGATTCACAACTATAACCGTATAATTCTTTGCCACCTCTCCAAATCCCTTTATATGTCTTTAGTCGTTACCTTCTGCACACCCCTTAGGCCAAATGGTTTTCTTCCTTCCCTACCGTTCGGCACCAGCCTATGGTTTGGAAGAAGACTATCCAATAAGCATAACGGGTGTACTGTCCTAGTCCTAGGAGCACTCGCAATGCGAGAGAAGGTGAAGATAAAAGACAACCGAATAAACCTTATTCCTATTTCTCCTGGACCAGAATCCATCCCCGAACTGGAACAAGTTCCTTTCGAGTTCGTATGTAACCATACGATGGAGTATCCAATAAACTGTGGATCTTCGTAGTGATACGGAGTGTCCTGGAGAAATACAAAGGTGATTTAGGATTGGCGAAGAAATACTTGGTTTGGTCGTGAATATCAGTCGCAATTTACTTTGCCCTCTTACTAATCCCTTGCTTTGTCTGAACTTAATACCTTCTGCACACCATCGTTATGCTAATTGGTTTTCTTCATTCCCTACCGGTCGGCACCAGCCTAAGGTTTGGAAGAAGACTATCCAATTTGCATAATAGGTGTACTAGCTCCTAAACCAAGGAGTACTCACAACTTGAGAGAAGGTAAAAGGGAAAAGACAACTGAATAATCCTATCCGTTTTCTCCAGAACCGGAAACCATCCTCGAATTCCTTCGAGTTCGTATCTAACCATACGATGGTTTTGTCCAATGGAAGTGGACGTTCGTAGTAAAACGGGGTGTCCTGGAGAAAAAGGGTAAAAGTAGGAGTGGCAATGAGGTCTGCAACTCAGACAATCCAAAAGCCAGTGTTAAGAAGGTTCGGTCAACTTGGTCACTGAGTTATAGTCTTAGGGTCGGGTCAATGGTCGCTGCCAAGAGAGAGAGAGAAAAGAAACACTCAGCGTGCACTCTAACCAAGATCAGAACGGTTACCAATTTATCTAATCCGGAAACCTCCCACTGTACCTCAAATTCTCCTCCAAACTAGAAAGAAGAATTAGTCGGGGTCACCCGAGGAGTAAACCAACTCATTAGTGGGAATCGGGATCCAACTATCATCGCATTATAACGTGACGGAATTCGCTCACGCTATAACACTCCAGAAGGTATGCGCTTACCTGGCAAGTTTCAGTTCTTTTGAAACTCCCGATGTGATTTCTACCCCATGCTCTTATGACCTTGACTTTGGCCAACATATCATAAGTCACATGTCAAGTTCAACCTGTCATTCTCCAGGTTAATTTGAGCCCACCCGTACATACCCTTGACTTGGGCCAAAATGGTAGTATGACTGCCCCAAACCAACACATCTATCTATGCTGCATATGAATACCCAATAGCTACCAATCACTGTGCCTTGACTTTGGCCAACATACACAGCTTGAATACTATTGACTACCCATATGAAATGACGGAGGGCTACGAATGGTTTCTGGCGAAAACCTTTAACGTAATGAACTTGATATCTTTGAAGGAACGGATAGCTTTTTAGAAAATATAGTGACGAAAACCTTTACTAAAGAGGTCACTCCCGGTGAAGGGATCTCGGCTCTTTCCCCGTAGAATGGGGTGCAGGATATTCCAAATGAATACCACGATGCAAAGCAAAAGTAATCGGCTATAGTGAAGTTAATGCCCTGACGCAAACTTCTGTCCAAGGGGTCACTCCCGGTGAAGGGATCTCGGCCCTTGCCTCGTCGACTGAGGAGCAGGATATTCCAAATGAATACCACGATGCAAAACAAAAGTGAACGTCCTTGCAATAACAGTTTTTTGAAAAGTGTTCCAACAACATCAGAAAAGGTTTGTTTTAACTTGCATTGATCCGAATCAACGCAGTCCCATCAATTGATCACACCACATAGAACGAAAATATACTGATGTACGTATATGCCACCCGCATTCGCCACTGGGTCCCGTCATCACCCGTTAGGTTAGCTAACTAACGGCAGAGCGGGGACTGGACTAGCGCGGATGAAAAACATATACAACATCTACTAATATATATACCAGTATATTATATTTCGCTCAAGGCGTGAATAAAATGCAACATCACAGAAATGTATAGCATCACAGAACAATACAGATATCTGGGATCCCCGGGTTTCACAGAGCCACTACTGAAACCCGACGTTCCCCTGGTCGTGTGGATAGCCTGTGTAATGAAATCCTAGACCCCTACGGGCGCGGCAAGTCACCCGCCAAAACCTGAAGCGAGGCAGCCCCTTTCAGCACCGTGAATGGACCACCCAGCACTTCACGGAATCCGGTAACTTGGGCACCCCTCCTGGGTCAACCTGTACCCCTTACGAGTGCGGCGAATAGCCCGCCAATTCCAGACTGAAGCCCCCTCCGTCTCAATGCCCTGAGATGCGGGCCCATTGCCTTCTAGAACCCGGCTATCCGTGCACCCCTCCACGGGGAAACCCTAGTACAGAAAGTAAAATATACATGCAACGGGTACATCGACCGTAACCAGGTCGTGTCCCAAAAGAATAATACAAACAGGCAGTGACGGCAGTCCACATGTCGGACGCTCGCCCCGCAATATCAAAAGTACATAATACAACAAAACTGTACTAGCATTGCATCTAGGCTATCCCCACGACCGATCCGCAACATCACAGCAAAAACACAAAACATCAACGTGAAAGTCACGTTCGCAAATCCGTCTAACCGGGATATAGCAGTTAGACCGGATTTACCGATCGAGTGACATTCACGGTCGCAGATATAATGTAAATACTGTGAAATAATGTGTTTAAAATATCCGATCGATCAAAAATTAACAAGTGGGCCCCCAAGCAATACTGTAGCACTCACAGAAAATCTGGGCCCAATTTTAATATTCAAAAACCCCTATTTTTAGTCCACAAGCCCACTGCAAAAAATTGATGACATAATCCCTCATTCATGCGGCGGATCCGCGGCCTCCAGAGTGGTAATGGCCGTGGATCCACGGTCGTACGGAGGGATCGTGTTGTCGAATTTTTCCAGTGTTCTTAGAACTCCCTGCACATCATTCTGAGACAACCTGAAAAAAATTTCGAGACCGAAAAATTTCAACAGAAAACTGATTTGAACATAAATGTAGATTTTGGAATTTTGGTCGATCGGAAATGCAAAACACATCAAACGAAGCTAGACGAAGTTAATGGCATGGCTCTGATACCATATGAAAGTGCACGGCGGCGCCCCGGTCGTCAAACCGACGGCCAAATGCGGAAACGGTGATAAACTTTAATTTTGCGAACTTAGCAAACCGGCACCACCGCGCACTAAACCCTGGATCGGGCCATTAAACTAGATCTAGCTAACAACAAGACGGATTAGAGATATACCGAGTGATCCGAGTCCTCCGGTCTTCTCGTCGTCGTCCCGATCTCTTGCGGAAACTTCGGTCGTCGCCTCCTTGCCGGAAGGGCACCACATCGCCTGTTTCTTTTACGGGCTCCCGCCTCTATACCGAGGCAACTTGGGCATGAAGCTGGCAAGTCGACATGCCCAAGACTTGCTGTAGGATGTGTACAGTCTATGTCTCATTGGGGTTTTGGTTGCCATGAAGGATGAAGAGAATCATGAACTTTGGAGAGGGTTTTTGAGAATTTGGCAAGCATGAAAAGGAGATGTGAATTAATCCCTCATACAAAGTTGGGACCTCTCATTTTTCCTCTCCCCTCTCAATATATGGCCGGCCACACCTCATGAGGAATGGTGGTGGAGTGAGAACAAAATGCAAGAGGGAGGTAAGTGTAGGAAAAGAAAAAGGTGACCATAAACAAACATCAACCATACTTCTCACTTTAAAACCATACCCTCTCATTAATGCAAGTGATGGTGGAAATTAAAAGATGCCATCATAATCACTCATCTCACAAATAAACCCTCCACAAAATGTTATTTGCAAACTTGCAAATAACCCCCTCCATCGGAAAAGTCCGACCGGGAAAGAACAAAGGAAAACCGGCCGGAACGGAATGCAAAATGGCAACTCCAGAAAACTGGTCCCGTAATAAATTACAGGAAAACCCCGCTACTGCATATACATGCCCGCATTTGTATTCCGACCGGATACAAATGCAATGAGACAAAATCTACACTGTACTAAACTAGGATCCGGCTTAAACCAAAGCCGGCTAGAAATGTTCGTCCGATCCTGATCCGTGCAATACCGCACGTATCAGATCGAACCCTGCCATATATCCATACGGCCACTAGTAAAAACCGTCCGATCCTGATCCGTGCAATACCGCACATATCTGATCGGACCCTGCCATATCTCCATACGGCCTCTACAGCGTTTCGCCCGAAAGCTGAGTAACTGAATGTGTGGTGGACTCTAAAGACTCGTCAATACTATGGCTGTGGATTTAACCACTAGCACGTCAGAGGTATAAGCCAATACGTGACGGGCCACCAGCTATTGACTAAAAGGGATGTTGATGAGCGAACTCATCCTGACACCCTACTGAGCCTGTCAGTGACAATATCCGTACAGTCCGGTCCGTTCGTCTATGAGCATCGCATGGCGTGCCTAGGGGGTTGGTAAAAGTCAGACCCCCAAAAACGGTACAAGTCGTGTCGGAGTGTAACCCAGAACACCCTGAGATACTACTGGAATACCTACCAGTAAATCTCCTGCCTTGGCCAAGGACTTCGTGTAATGGCTCTCCTAGACACAGTGCGACCTAACCCCCAATACCGGGAGAGACGAACCCCTGAAGATCCGCTCACTGCCTCCATGTGGCTCGGGACTGTACCCAACTAAAACCTGTTTGCACGACTCCTTTGAGCCGTGGTAGGGTAGTAATCAAAGCACAGTGGGAACTCACACGAGACAAATGACGATCCCCAGGTCGATGAACTAACCTGTACACATGTCACCTGGGAACTGCTATCTGACGTCAGGTATTAGACCAACTAGCAGGTTCCCAGCGAGTCCTGTCCGGTGTACTCATAACCCAATGAGCACCTGTATACATCTTCGGTGATCCAACTGACACCAGTGGCTTGTGAGACCGGCCACCGCCCCTCGTCGGGGTCTCGACTGTATACACTAGTCTACTCTGGAGAATCGATGCCCTGTCTCGAAACTCCCATGACTAGGGACCATTTAAGGATGTGCTTGTAGCCCCCAGCTCTCACGTATATGATCGCCCTCATACTGCTGGTCGTCAAGCAAGAATCCTAGGGGCTCTATCAACGTGTAATAGCGACCTGTAAGGTCACCTGAAGCAGTACACGATGATAAAGGTAAACCAGATAGCATACTATCATCTCGAGTAAGACTGTCCTACCGGGATAGGTCCTCCCTCAATCATTGCAATCACGTGCTGGTGACCCAATAATTGACTCTGAGGGCACTATCTCCAACAGAAACTTTATCATGAAAAATACGGTTTTTGAAATTTCGTTTGATCGATATTTTAAACACATTAGAACAAGTTAGTAAAGGTTAATGGCATGGCTCTGATACCATGTAAGTCTACGGTAGCGCCCTGGGCGTCAATCTGATGCCAAACGCGGAACAAAAACTTTTATAACTAGCGCTATCACATACTATAACCCGGATCTTGCCATTAATGCTAAACTAACAAACTGTAAAGAGGTAGAAAGGCTATACCGATCAATCCGAGTCCTTTGGTCTTTAGCCATCATCCCACGCTCCTCGCGGCAACACCGATCTCCTGTCTCCTCATCGAGGTGGCACCATGTCAGCGGATCTTTAAACGGGCTCCCGCCTCTATATCGAGGCAACTCGGTCATCAAGTCTGCTAAAAGAGATGACCAAGATGAAGTAGAAAACGAGAAGAATACTTTGTCTTGAACACCCTAGGGTTCTCATCGCATGAGAGGGTAAAGGTGGAGGTTAAAGAAGATGCTAAGCATTGGAAATGATGAACTCAAGAAAAACTAGTGAGCCAAAAGAAAACCAAGCCATAAACTTCTCTCTTTCTTCTCACACTCTAGTGAATAGATATATGAGGTTGTTTTATAAAAAACCAAAGCAAAATATTTTATGAAAATATCTCCTCAAATATCCAAACTCAAAACAAAATTCATTAATACTTAATGACTCACTAGATAACTCATTACATGAGTCATTAGTGATCATTCTAGAAGTAATGAGTCACCAAGAATGAGTCACCCTTTCCAAAACCAATTTAATCATTTAAACAAAAATGATTAATCCAAAAAGAAATGCATCTTCTAAAATATTCTTGTAACGGATTACGAGAATACCCCTCACTGTATATACATACCTGTATCCGTATTCCGACCGAATACGAATATAAGAGACTAAAATATTCCTACTCAATATGATACATGGATCCGGCTTAAACCAAAGCCCACCAGTATTATCTATCCGAAATATGACACGTGCACTAGTGCACGTGCATTTTTGAACCCTGCCATAAAACCATACGACCTCTACAACGTTTCGCCCGAACTAGGGAAAATTGTTAGTTATATGTATGCCCTAGAGGCCATTACTGTACATTGGATGTATATTGTAGTGGATGCTGGGACATATATAGGTAGGACTTTCTTGCTCGATATGATAGTACGCTATCTGGTTGCTCTTTATCTTAACATGTATACTTTCTGTCTCTCTGTTACATGTTGATAAAGCCCTTAGGATGTGTACTCGACTTCCAGGACTGTGATGCAGATCATACTAGTGGGGCATGGATAGTCCATGAGTACATCCTTCAATGTTCCTAGTCGAGGGAATATCGATACGGGGCATCGATATTCCAGAGTAGACTAGCGTATATCTTCTCGACCCATGCGATGGGCGATGGATGATCCCATATCCATTGGTGTTTGACATCAGAGATGGTATACGGGTGCTCAGTGGAGACTGGGTACACTAAACGGAATCGCCGAGAACTCCCAGATGGTATTATACCTCACGTCAGATGGCAGTTCTCTGGTGACACTGGTACAGCTTAGTCTGTTGACCCGAGATCGTCATAGAGTCTTGTGTGTCTCCCACTGTGCTTTGATTTCCACCCTACCACGGCTCTACTGAGTCGTGCAAACAGGTGGTTTTTGGGTACAGTCCCGATTCACATGGAGGCAATGAGCGATAGGAGGGGATTCGTCTCTCCCGGTATTGGGGGTTGATGTTGCGCTATGCTCGACTGGCCATAACAGGAAATCCCTGGCCAGGGTTGCAGTGATATACTGGTAAGAGTTATCAGTAGTTTCACGATTGTCATGGACCTCACGTCGCCATGACTTATCAAGCTATTGGGGTCTGACGTTTACCACCCCTAGGCGAGATATGCGACATATCAGACGAACAGACCGGACTGTACGGTAAGTGTTACTGGTTGGATTCACAGGAGTGTGAGCGGGCTTGCTCGTCGATCTTCTGATCGCTCAATACCCGGGTGGCTGTTACGTTTAGCAGACCGCTTGCGGCTTGTGGGTGTTTGATATGATCATCATCTGCTGCCGGCGTATTGACGAGTCTTTAGAGTCCTACACAGAGGTTTCCTAGCTCAAGCGAAATGAAATAGGAGCGCATATGAGATATGTGCGGGACCGAGAATAATTCGTGTATGTGATACCGTATTCCATTCTCGCGACGAATGTATCGATTGGTTATATGCGATATAACCTGGTTATCGAATCAAGGATTGATTCGAGAAGCCGATACATTGAATACTAGTCGGTTATATGCGACATGACCGGATCATTGAATCAAGTGTTGATTTAATGATTTAATGCATAATTATATATAATTGATATATTACTTTGCATTAACTAGTATTGGTTCACTTTAAAAGGATTTTCTCACTTGAATTGTGCAAGTTGTATATATGATATACTTTTGTGCTCATGACTGTATCATGTTTGATGATACATGCTTATTTGGTTAAGTGTAAAGAATTAAACTATGGTTAAGTTAATGATTAGGGTTTTGTTTACTTAATTACTTATTCATTTATCTTATTTATTTATTCATTTTGGAAAATGAAAAGGATAAATGAATGGTTACTTGTTTTGTTTTTAGTTGAACATTCATGAAGTTTTGACTTAGTCTCCATTCTTGTCTTATACTTAACCCTAACCATTTAAACTAACCCTAATTCATTCTCTACACTTAACTAAGGTTAGAAGATGATAAGAATTAATTCTTTTTCATTTTTCTTTAAGACTTATCATATCTTCTTCTTCTTCATCTTCTTCTTCCATGAAGAAAGCTTGCTACATCAATGGTGATTGATGAAAAAGTGTGAGAAATCCAAATCTAAAGTCTACCCGCTTCCTATTTCTTCATCCTCTACCTCTTGCCAAGTAGTATAGGGTGTTTCCTTCACAAGTTTTCTTGACTTGGTGAAGTTGGAGCTTGATCTAGCGATGCCTCGACGTAGATCATCTTTGGCATCGTCGTCGATGACCTAGCCCGCTTTTCTCCGATGAAGCCGACGCTAGAGCCCAAGATCCGATTTGTACAGCGTGGAGACTTCATCGCGGAGCCATGGAGGTGGTGGACCGGATCTTCAAAGGTTGTAGCCACTTTCCTTTAGCATTTAAATCGTTTACATGCTTGGATCGCCTCATTATCTAGTTAACGATCCGTATTAGGGTTTGTAGGCACCCGTAAAATTTGAATTAGCCATGTTTGATGCCTTGTGAGACTCCACTAGAGTGCCTAGGAACCCTACAGTGGTATCAGAGCTACTAGACATTGGATGTCGACCTATGGGGGGTTCTCACTGTGTGACAGTGTGGCGAAGCATAGGCTCTTACCCCCAGGGTGTCCCGAGACCGGAAGGTGTTCCGGCGGGTTGTAGTCCTCACGAGGGGGCATGCGTAAAAAGTAGCGGCTGAGGGACCCGTTGGTGCCACGGCGACCCCATTGGATGGGGTGGCTGCCTGACCTACAGTGGTATCAGAGCCTAGCTAGAGCTTTAGGCGATGCGTAGACGGAGTTAGAAGTCCGATCGACCCGAAACCCCGATTTTAACATGCTCTCTGGACTTTTTTGAAATTCATGGATTTTTTTGAATTAAAAATATGCAGAAAAATCAGCAGGTATTCGTAAGAATTACTGTGAAATTCGAGAGCATGATTCCTCTAGTGTGCGGCGGAATCGCGGCACAAGCATGGCTTGTGCGGCGGTTCCGCGGCTAAGTTATCTCATCATCTGTTTAAATTTTCACAGTAACTCCTAGTTTTTAGTGCTGGTTTTCCTGGGAATATTTTAATATTTATTCTAGTGTTTTATTTTCTGGGTTGTATTGGGGACTCGGTGTATCGATCGGATTGTCTAATTCTGTCTATGTGCTTTTCCGGATAATTTTAGAATATGTTAAAAAGTTCGACCGGATATAAATACCCACTTTTTCCCCTGTCGGGAAATTTCCAAATGTTGGATCTTTCCGTAGTTTAACAACGTTCTAAGTAGTGCAAGTAACGCGATGGACCCTCTAGAAGACAACAAACCTTAACTCGATTATGTGACCGTCTTGAACTGCCCTTTGAACCTTCGGGTTTGGGGCAGTACGGCGTGCCACATGTGAGGCGTTGGCTTGACCCTTCTACGGCTGGACCGTTGGTACTGAGGCACGAACTGAATGTTGTTAGACTTATTTCATGTGTTGAGCTGTTTCGGGAAAACTTGGGTGTTCGAATGTTCGATCGGAAAGTTTAACATTTTCTGTTTATCCGGAATGTGATACAATAATTGGAATTCACAAGTAGTTATGAGATAAATGAATGAATATTATAAACATAGCAGTTTAGTCTCACTTGATCGGTTGCCACGGAATTTTGATGAGATCAAAAGTCCGTCGCAATCACGTAGCGTACGCGGATACTCGCCGGGTAAACTTAATAGACAGCCTCACTCCATAACCCCGACCAAGTGACTGTAGGAGAACCCCGTCGCCGAAAGCATCCGTTCGGGTGCTCACGGTAGCGGTGTTCCGTCTTGGTGCACTTTGTCGACGGTGTCGGGGGTGTGGCCGTCTACTGAAGTTTGCGATGAGCATTCGATCTGAATGTCAGGAATCCTGTTGAATTGCCCGACTTGATATTGGAAAGAGTTTTCGATAATGAGACTAAAATGCGGGGTTTATAATTGTTAGGCATGGGATGTCTAAGTATTTCATTTGATTAGGCATGCGATGTCTAAAGAGATTGCGGATTCCAACTGTTGTAGTTTTACACTTTCTTTTCTGTGACCGTAAGTGTAATATGTGATATCGCCGGTTTCGTTGCTATATGTCAACGACAATTGGGATGCGCATATTTACTTACGTTGATGACATGTGATGTTATGTGTTGCTGGATATGTTATATTGGATCGTCGTGTTTGAATAGCCGGGGGGGTTTTATGTGAGATGAGTGTTTTTCATTTTCATTCATGTAAAAACTTGTATGTAATATTCTTTTATTGGGGCACTTCCAGGTTGCGGGAGATGTCACCTTTTGTATATTATTTATTTTCCGCATTATGATAGAACCAAGGAGGGGAGCACAAGTAGCCGGGTTCTAGGGTCCAGTGGGAGACCAACTCGAGGAGTCGAGTCCGGGTCTCCTAACCCTAGAATTGGTAGGGTTACTTGCCGCTCTCGTAGGGGTCTAGGGGTATGGGATTGGCTATTCATCACGACCGTGGAATCCGTGTTTTATACTGGCTAGTATTAAAAACACGGACGTCCTAGTATATCCAATATTTCATATGATATCTTCTGCTGTGATTTATCTGTGATGTGATCATGTGATGTCCTGTGTCAGATATTGTATATATAGTATATATGATATATTATATAGACGTTGCTTATGTTTTACACCCGCGCTAGCCCTGCCTCGCTCTGGCGTTAGTTACCTAACCTAATGGTGCAGACGGGATATCGAGGCGAATGCGGATGGCATAAGCGTACGTTATATTTATCTGTGATGTTTAGGTGGACTTAAATGATGGGACATTCATTAATAAGATTAATGAAAGAAAATAAACCTAATTGATGTTGTGGAATCGAATTTCAAAAATAAAAACAGGTAGCTACAGTTCTTGCTTTGCATCGCGGTGTTCCTTGTAGAACATCCTGCACCTTATTCGATGAGGAAAGGACCGAGATCCCTTCACCGGGAGTGACTCCTTTAGCAATAACTGGCAGATGCTACACACTCGGTTTGTTTTTGATTGCTTCTATAGTTTCTACTTTGCACAGTGATATATATGATATATCCTGCACCTCATTCGACGAGGAAAGGGCCGACGATCCCCTCACCGGGAGTGACCCCTTTAGCAAAACTAGAAAAGCCTCAAAAACATTCCATTTAAAAACCATTTGATTCCACAACGAGATCAAGTTCAAAGCGTTAAAGGTTTTCTTAAAAACCATTCGCAACCCTCCGTCATTTTAGGAAGTAGAGTACTTAGTATTCGTGCTACGTTTGTCGACCATAGCCGAGGCGTAGTGTGCGGTAGCTAAGTGATGTCTTCCTACACAGCATATGATGCGATTAGTTAGGACAGTCATGTGGCTTTGTTGACCTTAGCTAAGGGTCATATGGGTGGGTCTAATTAATCATGAAATGACGGGTAGAACTTGACTAGTACCTATGATTTGTTGACCTTAGCCAAGGTCATAGGTGCTAGGGGTAAAAACGATTATCGGGAGTTTCAAGTGTTGAAATTTGCAATGAGATTGCATACCTTCTATGTGATAGTTGGATCCCGATACCCACTGCGAGTAATTGTTACTCCTGGGAGATTTTTGCACTTTGCAATTAGCCGATCAAGTAGGTGTCTAGAAAGGTGTCAACGGGGTTACGCCTCTGAGAAAACGAGGTTTACTGTAATTAGGTCCATGCGAAAGCACGGGGAACCTCCCTCAAAGTACCGACACTGGCCTGGCTGAAACATTGGCGAACTTGTAGAGTGTAATTAATCCCGGCTAGTCTTTCCTTTTAAGATTTGAAGGAAGATTTGATAAAAACAGTGGGAGCCATCCTGATTAGATAAAATATATAACCAATCTGATCTTGCAAGAGCGCACGCAGAGTGTTTTCTTCTCTCTCTCTCCTGGTAGCGACCATATCACACCTTAATCAAGATAATAAAATGGATGTATTGACTGAACCCGCTTGTTATACTGAGCTGGGGAACGTTGGTCCCGCTCCAACTTATAATTGTTATAAGACAGAGCAGGAAATTGGGGATTACCAGAATTCCCGTGCCGCCCAAACGAAGAGAGTGCATGCTGATGCATCACCTTCGGGTGTGTTCATTACAAAGAACTGTTTCTCGGTATCCTCTGCATCCTGGGTATTTGATACCGGATCAGGATCCCAGATATGTAATCTGTTACATAAGGCTACAAAAGGGTAGAAAAACTGAGAACGGGTGATAAGTTTCATGAGACAGAAAACGGGGCAAGTGTTGCAGCCAAGTCTGTTGGTCGCTGTCACCCAGTATTACCAATACATTGATTCTGAACAAATGCTATTAGATACCGAACCTGATATACAAAATCATATCAGTCTCTTTATTAGTAAAGAAATGATATAATTTTGTATTGTTGGATAATGTTTTGAACATTTCCTATATCAAAAGTTGATCGGTTCAGGCACGTTATCTAAAAGCATTGACGTTCTAAATCAAACTACAGTTCCTTGTATACTGAACACACTCAAGAGGAAGAGTTCAGAAATGAAAAAATTCTTCTTGAGGTATTATAGACTAGGTCATATCAATGCGACCCGACTAGCTGAAGTTACATTTAGATGCATATTTAAATCAGTTTGAATTTACATCTTGTGAAACTTGCCGGTCATGTCACAAAGATATAATGACACCAGCTCTGTTTACTGGAAGCAGAGAAAGAGTTAATGAACTCTTGGGACTGATACATAATGCTGTATGTAAGGTCTCCTGTCTACACATGCCAGGACTGGTTCTTTATACTTCATTATATTCTCTGATAATCTCTCAAGATTCAGTCATATATTCCTGTTGAAATATAAGTCCGAACCTTTTGAGGTATTCACAGAATATAAGTAGGAAGTAGAGAACTAAAATACGGGTATATGTATTATGTCCTATGATAAGATCAGGGAGGAGAATACTTGTGCATGGCATTCCTGGACCATTCTAAAGGAAAATAAGATTCTCTCTCAGTATTACTCCTCTGAATACACCACAGCACAACGATGTATCGGGGCGGAGCAATCACACAATATTAGATATCGTGTGCTCTATGATGAGTATTACTGAGTTACCTATTTCCTTTTGGATGTTATGCGCTTGAGAAGCTGCATACCTATTGAATTAGGTTCGAATCAAATCGCTGCCTACCACTTCATATGTGATATGGAAAGGGAAGAGCCCATATCTTAAGTTAGTTAAGATTTGGGATTGTCCGGCCTATGTCTAAAAGCAAAATCCGGACAGGCTCGAGGCAAGGTCTGTAATGTAGAACTGGAAAGGTTCCAGCTATACAAACTACAGCAGATAATTTGGTAGAACCAAAGGATTCAGTAGATTCCAACGAACCTCAGCCTCTCCGCCGATCTAGTAGGGTTCCTCACCCACCTGAGAGATACCTTGGTTTCTCGATGACAGTGGGAGCATGAAATGCATCATGAGATGATGACCCAACTAGATTCGAGCAGGCCATCAAGAGTAGGGACTCTGTAAGAATGGCTGGATGCATAGCGGTCTGAGATGGAATCCATATACACCAACAAAGTATGGACTTTGGTTGCTGTATCTGAAGGGTTAAATCCCCATCAGGAGCAAGTATATCTTGAGAAGATTACTTGGTGTAGATGGAAAAGTTGAGACTTTCAAAACTAGACTTGTTAAAGGTTTTAGTCATCAACCAGGTGTGGATAATGATGAAACCTTTTCTAGGGACTGTGCTTGAGTCCATCCAGATCCTACTTGCCACGGCTACATACCATGACTACGATATCTGGTGGTTGGGTGCCATGACTACTTTTCTAAATGATCTTTTTGAAGAGTGCGTCTATAAGTACACAGCCAGAGGGCCTCGTAGACAGTGGGAGCAGCAGAAACGTGTGCAAGAGCTTTATAGGATAAAGCAGGCATCGCGGAGTTGGAACATCTGTTTTGTTGAAGTAGTCAAACAGTTTGACATCATCAAAATGGTAGATGAACCTTGTATATACAAAAAGGTAGTAGGGAGTATGGTGATGATCCTCGTAGAGTACGTGGATGACATACTCTTGATAGGGAAGGAGTTTCCTATGCTACGCTCGATCAATCTCCGCTTATCACAATGATTCTCCATAAAGGATCAAAGTGATACCTCCTAAATCCTGGGTTTTGGATCTATGAGATAGATCTAATTGGATGTTAGGATTCTCACTAGTTGTAATGAGATGGTATCAATTGGTCCTGGGGAGGATCACTAGAAGTGTTCCAGGGTGATAAGGACGACTGAATGTCAGTCACAGGTATTGTCTTTACCCTAAGTAAAGGGACGGTATGTTGGAAGATTTCCAAGCTAGATACCGTGACAAACTAGACGATAAAGGCTGGTAACATCGCTATTAAAGATACTACCAAAGAGGCAGTTTGGGTGTATATTGGTTCATAGGATGAACTAGGTTCCTACCATTGTGTGACAATGGAACTGTGGCTTCGGCCCTGGAACCCTGGTCCCATCAGTGACCCAGACAAATTCTGAGGCAGCATCACCTGATCATGGAGATAGTTGATCTCCAGGGTGATTGAGGTTAGGAGAGTGGACTCAGAGGACAACACGGCGGATCCACTCACAAAGGCCTTTTCCCAAAGAGAGACTTTTAGGGGATGGTTGAGTATTAGATACTACAACTACTGCTAAAGATGGCCCTAGTGCAAGTGGGAGATTGTTAGTTATATGTATGCCCTAGAGGCCATTACTGTACATTGGATGTATATTGTAGTGGATGCTGGGACATATATAGGTAGGACTTTCGTGCTCGACATGATAGTACGCTATCTGGTTGCTCTTTATCTTAACATGTATACTTTCTGTCTCTCTGTTACATGTTGATAAAGCCCTTAGGATGTGTACTCGACTTCCAGGACTGTGATGCAGATCATACTAGTGGGGCCTGGATAGTCCATGAGTACATCCTTCAATGTTCCTAGTCGAGGGAATATCGAGACGGGGCATCGATATTCCTGAGTAGACTAGCGTATATCTTCTCGACCCATGCGATGGGCGATGGATGATCCCATATCCATTGGTGTTTGACATCAGAGATGGTGTTGGAGATAGTGCCCTCAGAGTCAATTATTAGGTCACAGGTACGTGATTGTAATGATTGAGGGAGGACCTATCCCGGTAGGACAGTCTTACTCGAGATGATAGTATGCTATCTGGTTTACCTTTATCATCGTGTACTGCTTGAGGTGACCTGACACGTCGCTATTACACGTTGATAGAGCCCCTAGGATTCTTGCTTGACCACCAGCAGTATGAGGGCGATCATATAAGTGGGAGCTGGGGGTCTATAAGCTTATCCTTAAAAGGTCCCTAGTCGTGGGAGTTTCGAGACTGGGCATCGATACTCCATTAGTAGACTAGTGTATACAGTCGAGACCCCGACGAGGGGCGGTGGCCGGTCTCACAAGCCACTGGTGTCAGTTGGATCACCTAAGATGTATACAGGTGCTCATTGGGTTATGAGTACACCGGACAGGACTCGCCGGGAACATGCTAGTTGGTCATATACCAGACGTCAGATGGCAGTTCCCTGGTGACATGTGTGCAGGTTAGTTCATCGACCTGGGGATCGTCATTTGTCTCGTGTGAGTTCCCACTGTACTTTGATTACTACCCTACCACGGCTCAAAGGAGTCGTGCAAACAGGTTTTAGTTGGGTACAGTCCCGAGCCACATGGAGGCAGTGAGCGTATCTTCAGGGGTTCGTCTCTTCCGGTATTGGGGGTGAGGTCGTGCTGTGTCTAGGAGAGCCATTACACAAAGTCCATGGCCAAGGCAAGGAGATTTACTGGTAGGTATTCCAGTAGTATCTCAGGGTGTTCTGGGCTACACTCCGACACGACTTGTACCGCTTTTGGGGGTCTGACTTTTACCAACCCCCTAGGCCCGCCATGCGATACTCATAGACGAACGGACCGGACTGCACGGATATTGTCACTGACAGGCTCAGTAGGGTTGTCAGGCTGAGTTCACTCACAGACGTCCCTTTTAGTCAATACTTGGTAGCCCGTTACGTATTGGCTTATACCTCTGACGTGCTAGTGGTTAAATCCACAACCGAGGTATTGACGAGTCTTTAGAGTCCCCCACATTCAGTTACTCAGCTTTCGGGCGAAAGGTTGTAGAGGCCGTATGGAGATATGGCAAGGTCCGATCAGATACGTGCGGTATTGCACGGATCAGGATCGGACAGTTTGTACTATAGGCTGTATGGTTATATGGCAGGGTTTGATCAGATACGTGCGGTATTGCACGGATCAGGATCGAACAGATATTACTAGCCGGTTTTGGTATAAGCCGGATCCTAGTATAGTACAGTGTAGACTTTGTCTCATTGCATTTGTATTTCGGTCGAAATACAGATGCGGGTGTGTATGCACAGTATCGGGGTTTTCCTGTAATTTATTACGGGACCAGTTTTATGGAGTTGCCAGTTTGCTTTCCGTTTCGGCCAATTTCCATTGTTCCGTTCATTGGCCGAAGATTGGTGGAGGAGGGCTTATTTGCATTGTTGCAAATAGGCAATTGTGGAGGGGGGTCTTTGCATTTTTCCTTGTATCATGATGGAGCACCTTACCTTGACTTCTTGACTTTGTTTTTTCATGATGGCTTGACTTTGGCTAATCATGGTTGTTGATTACTTGTTTTGGAGTGTGGGTTATGGTTGTGATCATTGGATTCTTTCATCATCACTTGCTTGCATCATTGCATTCCACCCACCCCCTTGACCTTGTTCTCTCTCTCTCCAATCACACATGATGGGGGGGGCCGGCCATTCCTATGGGGAATGGGATTCATTTCTTTTGGTGGGGAAAAAAATGGTGATTCTCATTCTTTTGGATGCCACATTTTTTCCCACCTCTCTCCAAGTTCTTCTTCCTCCACAAAAAAGGCAACTCCATAATCCCAAAATGAGACATGCAATCCACATTATATTCTACAGCAAATCTTGGGTACGTCGAGTAGCCGGCTTCGTCCCCGAGTTGCCTCGGCATTGAGGTGGGAGCCCGTAAACAAAGTAGGCGATGTGGTGCACTTCCGGCGACGAGGAGGAGACGGGACTTTTCCGCAGGAGATCGGGACCATGACGAGAAGACCGGAGGACTTGGATCGTCGGTATATCTCTAACCCATCTTCTAGTTAGCTTAGACTTGTTAATGGTTACGATCCGGGTGTTTAGTGCGCGGTGGTGCCGGTTTGCTAAGTCCGCAAAATTTAAGTTTATCACCGCTTCCGCAATTGTCCGTCGGATCGACGGCCGGGGCGCCGCCGTGCACTTACAGTGGTATCAGAGCCTCGCCATTAACTTAGTCTAGCTTTGTGTAATGTGTTTTTCAGTTCCGATCGATCGAAATGTCCAAAAACCCGTATTTGCTCACATCAGTTTTCTGTTGGAAATTTTTAGTCTCGAATAATTTTTCAGGTTGTAAAATATTTATGTACTAAAAATTATAAGAACACTGTTCAAATTCGAGGCACTAATCCTCTCACCAGAGCGCGGAAGGGCGGCCAAAACCCTCTTATGGCCGCGCTTCCGCCGCAGCATGAAGGAATCAGTGGGTTGGGTTTTTACAGTGGGCTTCTGGGGAGAAAATAGGGTTTTTGGAATATTAAATTTGGGCCCAGAATTTCTTTAACTGCTACAGTATTGCTTGGGGGCCCACTTGTTAAAATTTGATTGATCGGATATTTTAAACACATTTTTCACAGTATTTACATTATATCTGCGACCGTGAATGTCACTTGATCGGTAAATCCGGTCTAACTGCTATAGCCCGGTTAGACGGATTTGCGAACGTGACTTTCACGTTGATGTTCTATGTTTATGCTGTGATGTTGCGGATCGGTCGTGGGGGATAGCCTGTATGCAATGCTAGTACAGTTGTGGTTGTATTATGTACATTTGATATTGCGGGGCGAGCGTCCGACTTGTGGACTGCCGTCACTGCCAGTTTGTATTATTATTTTGGGGCACGACCTGGTTGCGGTCGATGTACCCGTTGTATGTATATTTTACTTTCTGTACTAGGATTGCCCCGCGGAGGGGTGCACGGATAGCCGGGTTCTGGAGGGCAACAAGCCCGCATCTCATGGCATTGAGACGGAGGGGGCTTCACTCTAGGATTGGCGGGCTATTCGCCGCACTCGTAGGGGGTACAGGTTGACCCAGGAGGGGTGCCCAAGTTACCGGATTCCGTGAAGTGCTGGGTGGTCCATTCACGTTGCTGAAGGGGGCTGCCTCGCTTCAGATTTTGGCGGGTAACTTGCCGCGCCCGTAGGGGTCTAGGATCTCATTGCACAGGCTATCCACACGACCAGGGGAACGTCGGGTTTCAGCAGTGGCTCTGTGAAACCCGGGGATCCCAGATATCTGTATTGTTTCTGTGATGCTGTTCATTCTCTGTGATGTTGCATTTCTTTCACGCCTTGAGCGAAATACTATATATTGGTATATATATTAGTAGATGTCGTATATGTTTTGCATCCGCGCTAGTCCAGTCCCCGCTCTGTCGTTAGTAAGCTAACCTAACGGGTAATGACGGGACCCAGTGGCGAATGCGGATGGCATATACGTACATCAGTATATTTTCGTTCTTTTTGGTGTGATCAATTGATGGGACTGCATTGATTCGGATCAATGCAAGTTTAAAAACAAACCTAATCTGATGTTGTTGGAACACTTTTCAAAAAGCTGTTATTGCAAGGAAGTTTACTTTTGTTTTGCATCGTGGTATTCATTGGAATATCCTGCTCCTCAGTCGACGAGGCAAGGGCCGAGATCCCTTCACCGGGAGTGACCCCTTGGACAAAAAGTTTGCGTCAGGGCATTAACTTCACTATAGCCGATTACTTTTGCTTTGCATCGTGGTATTCAGTTGGAATATCCTGCACCCCATTCTACGGGGAAAGAGCCGAGATCCCATCACCGGGAGTGACCTCTTTAGCGGAAGTTGTCGTCACTATATTTCTAAAAAGCTATCCGTTCCTTCGACGATATCAAGTTCATTACGTTAAAGGTTTTCGCCAGAAACCATTCGTAGCCCTCCGTCGTTTCATATAGATAGTCAATAGTATTCAAGCTGTGTTTGTTGGCCAAAGTCAAGGCACAGTGTTTGGTAGCTGTTGGTTATTCATATGCAGCATAGATAGATGCGTTGGTTTGGAACAGTAGTATAGCCTTGTTGGCCAAAGTCAAGGGCTTGTGCGGGTGGATTCGAATCAACCTGGAGAATGACGGGTAGAACTTGACATGTGACTTATGATTTGTTGGCCAAAGTCAAGGTCATAAGAGCATGGGGCAGAAATCACATCGGGAGTTTCAAAAGAACTGAAACTTGCCAGATATGCGCATACCTTCTGGAGTGTGATACCGTGAGCGGATTCCGTCACGTCATGCGATGAGAGTTGGATCCCGATTCCCACTGATGAGTTAGTTTACTCCTCGGGTGACCCCGACTAATTCTTCTTTCAGGTTTGGAGGAGAATTTGAGGTACAGTGGGAGGATTCCAGATTAGATAAATTGGTAACCATTCTGATCTAGGTTAGAGTGCACGCTGAGTGTTTCTTTTCTCTCTCTCTGTGGCAGCGACCATTTGACCCGACCCTAAGACTTTGACTCAGTGACCAAGTTGACCAAACCTTCTTAAACACCGGCTTTTGGATTGTCAGAGTTGCAAACCTCATTGCCACTCCTACTTTTACCCTTTTCTCCAGGACACCCCGTATTACTATGAACGTCCACTTCCATTGGACAAAACCATCGTATGGTTAGATACGAACTCGAAAGAATTTATTCGAGGATGGTTTCCGGTTCTGGAGAAAACGGATAGGATTATTCAGTTGTCTTTTCCTTTTACCCTCTCTCAGGTTACGAGTACTCCTTGGTTTAGGGGTAGTACACCTATTACGCAAATTGGATTGTCTTCTTCCAAACCTTAGGCTGGTGCCGACCGGTAGGGAATGAAGAAAACCAATTAGCATAACGATGGTGTGCAGAAGGTATTAAGTTCAGACAAAGCAAGGGATTAGTAAGAGGGCAAAGCAAATTGCAACAGATATTCACGACCAAACCAAATATTTCGTTACCACTCCCACATCACCTTTGTATTTCTCCAGGACACTCCGTATCACTACAAAGATCCACAGTTTATTTGGATACTCCATCGTATGGTTATATACGAACTCGAATGGAACTGGTTCCAGTTCGGGGATGGATTCTGGTTCAGGAGAAATAGGAATAAGGTTTATTCGGGTGTCTTTTATCTTCACCTTCTCTCGCATTGCGAGTGTTCCTAGGATTGGGACAGTACACCCATTATGCTTATTGGATAGTCTTCTTCCAAACCATAGGCTGGTGCCGAACGGTAGGGAAGGAAGAAAACCATTTGGCCTAAAGGGGTGTATAGAAGGTAAAGACTAAAGACATATGAAGGGATTTGGAGAGGTGGCAAAGAATTATACGGTTACAGTCGTGAATCTGGAAGAGGCATTACTAAGAATACCAGGATACCCCATCGAAACATTTCAATGTTTCAGTTTCACTGTGTACAGTTAAAGGAAAACTGATTTCCCGATTAGACACTTGCTCCAGGGTATGTATTTACCAAGTATGATTCTCACATCTGTATGGTTTTACAGATGATGAGTGGGAGTAAGCTATTGGGAATTAGGTGATTGTCCTCATTATATCGGGATTCGTTGTAATCGGTGATATTTGAGGAAGTCACCTGGGTTATTTGCCGGACGGCAAGTATTTGGTTTTGAATATCCGCCGTTATGCACCAATTTCAAATCGATGTATCTGTACGTCTATTTTCATAGAGTGAGATATACCTTTTTGAAATTATGTCTATGACATTTACCTATATCAGCGGATGGTTAGGTAAGGAGCATTAAACAGCGGTGTAATTCTTCATAACCAAAGGTACAGTTTTCAACCTACAACACACAGGGAATGAGTTGTCAGACTCAAGGGACTTATACAGTGTATTGTATGTTGTCCAGTGTCCATTAGGACAGAGGGGTTGGTCCTCGCACTATATTCGGTTTACTTATGACTTCTCTAGTTTTTAGACAGGTGTTTCGTGGAAACACATGGTCTGAATGTTGAGAAGTTATAGGTATTTGAATAGAGTAGAGAACCAGGTGTAGCAAGTATCGGGATTCTTCAAAGTGATCGAAGATGTAGATACTTGTCAATGGTATTCAGTTGACAGTAATGATTAAGAGATCTTGCTTCTCTTTCAGATTACTCATAATTGGAAGTATTCCTAAGTTGAGTAACGCTGATCGGCCTCCTTCCATTAAGTTGACATGCACTGGAGACAGCTGCATGATTTGAATCTGGTTCAATTAAATCAGTGCCTCTGTTTCTATATTGGATATAGAACAGTTCATATCTTAACGTTGTTAAGGTACGGGGAGTTGTCCGGTTTATGATTAAAACCAGACACTGGACAACTCAAGGCACGTTTCTGTAATGGCTGTTTGTGGGTTGACCCAGGCAATGACGAGGGTTGACTTTCTACCATCTGGATGAACAATACCAATATTGTTCTAGACTCGCCACAGTTTTATTAAAAATGGATTTTTTCAGAAAACAGTAGTGGGAGTATGGTAGAACTGGAAGTGATTCCAGAACCACAAACGATTACTGAAGATTTGATAAGGAACCTAAAGATTCAATCTGGATTGACATTCCATTGGCCACTCTGCAGATACGGTGGGTAACTTCAGGCACCCGAGAGGTACTCCGGTAGCCTCAAGGACGGTGACAGGGAAGTTCTTGTTTACCCACAATTGCCATTGCTGTTGTTCCAGGTTACGAGACCCGGCGGGAGGATGAGTATAGCGTCGTTCTAAACCAGTTTTAGAAGTGTGCGTCTATATGACTCTGCCAGAGGGTTGTCGTAGTCAGTGGGAGCAGCGGAAGCATTGGTGGACAGGTTGCTTCTGTCTATTTATAGACTAGAGCAGAAGTAGCGGAGATAGATCATCTATTTCTGACGTGACAGTCATGGGTTTGACTTCATCAGAATAGAGGATGGATCTGTTGAGAAGGTAGTAGGGTGTGATATCCTGGTATTTGGATGATATACACAGAGTAGGAAAAGAAACTCCTACACTACGATCGGTTATACTTTGGCCGTCACACAGTTGTTTCTCCACAATGGAAATGGATTTTATATCAGACATACTGGTTACTAGATCTATGGTCTTAGATCTAGATTTGGGTGGTTTCCCAATCAGGGTACTTAACAGCATTCTAAGAGTATTTAGGATGGACGACTCCTGGCACGGTAGTGTACCTGCAGGTAATGGAGTCACCCTCTCCAAAGGTGTCTTACAGACTAAAGGGGAGAGGGACGGGCATGATTGGCAGATCACTTGCTCAGGCAATTGAGTCAATCGTGAGATGTCAAGTACCACACCAGATGTTGTTCTTGCACTAGATGCAATAAGTTGACATTAATCCAATCCTGGAGAAACAGTCGGAAGCAGTTTTAGAACATAAGTTGATGTTCTAGGGATATGATAACGACAGCCTCATTCAGGAGACAGTTATCATTCCAGGCTTCCAAGGTGACATGGACGACAAGGAGGTTGTCAGAGTTATAGTTTTTCCTTCTGATGAGGGGCAGTATTTTGGACAGGTGGTCCAAGGAAATACTGAGGGAGGCATGGCGCGCAGGATACTGATTAAGTTCAGTTGACGATACAGTCTAAGAAGTTTGGATTTGGAGTTCATTTATGAGCTAGGTCCCATCAGACATCCAGACATATTCTGAGACAGGTATTGCTCTTTTCGGGAGATGGTTTTCTTCGCGAACTTGAGATATAGAGAGACAAAGGGAGAAACAACTAAGCGGATCCACTCACTGAGGCTATTCCTCGAACGCAATAGTTTCGCAAACGAGCTTTGTGAGACTGACTAGTAGAGGAGTTTGGTGTTCGGTATCACACGGGCTGTGAGTATGCGACATCGCAATAATTAGCCTTGAGTGCAAGTGGGAGATTGTTGGAGATAGTGCCCTCAGAGTCAATTATTAGGTCACAGGTACGTGATTGTAATGATTGAGGGAGGACCTATCCCGGTAGGACAGTCTTACTCGAGATGATAGTATGCTATCTGGTTTACTTTTATCATCGTGTACTGCTTGAGGTGACCTGACACGTCGCTATTACACGTTGATAGAGCCCCTAGGATTCTTGCTTGACCACCAGCAGTATGAGGGCGATCATATAAGTGGGAGCTGGGGGTCTATAAGCTTATCCTTAAAAGGTCCCTAGTCGTGGGAGTTTCGAGACTGGGCATCGATACTCCATTAGTAGACTAGTGTATACAGTCGAGACCCCGACGAGGGGCGGTGGCCGGTCTCACAAGCCACTGGTGTCAGTTGGATCACCTAAGATGTATACAGGTGCTCATTGGGTTATGAGTACACCGGATAGGACTCGCCAGGAACATGCTAGTTGGTCATATACCAGACGTCAGATGGCAGTTCCCTGGTGACATGTATGCAGGTTAGTTCATCGACCTGGGGATCGTCATTTGTCTCGTGTGAGTTCCCACTGTACTTTGATTACTACCCTACCACGGCTCAAAGGAGTCGTGCAAACAGGTTTTAGTTGGGTACAGTCCCGAGCCACATGGAGGCAGTGAGCGTATCTTCAGGGGTTCGTCTCTCCCGTTATTGGGGGTGAGGTCGTGCTGTGTCTAGGAGAGCCATTACACAAAGTCCTTGGCCAAGGCAAGGAGATTTACTGGTAGGTATTCCAGTAGTATCTCAGGGTGTTCTGGGCTACACTCCGACACGACTTGTACCGCTTTTGGGGGTCTGACTTTTACCAACCCCCTAGGCCCGCCATGCGATACTCATAGACGAACGGACCGGACTGCACGGATATTGTCACTGACTGGCTCAGTAGGGTTGCCAGGCTGAGTTCACTCACAGACGTCCCTTTTAGTCAATACTTGGTAGCCCGTTACGTATTGGCTTATACCTCTGACGTGCTAGTGGTTAAATCCACAACCGAGGTGTTGACGAGTCTTTAGAGTCCCCCACATTCAGTTACTCAGCTTTCGGGCGAAAGGTTGTAGAGGCCGTATGGAGATATGGCAAGGTCCGATCAGATACGTGCGGTATTGCACGGATCAGGATCGGACAGTTTGTACTATAGGCCGTATGGTTATATGGCAGGGTTTGATCAGATACGTGCGGTATTGCACGGATCAGGATCGAACAGATATTACTAGCCGGTTTTGGTATAAGCCGGATCCTAGTATAGTACAGTGTAGACTTTGTCTCATTGCATTTGTATTTCGGTCGAAATACAGATGCGGGTGTGTATGCACAGTATCGGGGTTTTCCTGTAATTTATTACGGGACCAGTTTTATGGAGTTGCCAGTTTGCTTTCCGTTTCGGCCAATTTCCATTGTTCCGTTCATTGGCCGAAGATTGGTGGAGGAGGGCTTATTTGCATTGTTGCAAATAGGCAATTGTGGAGGGGGGTCTTTGCATTTTTCCTTGTATCATGATGGAGCACCTTACCTTGACTTCTTGACTTTGTTTTTTCATGATGGCTTGACTTTGGCTAATCATGGTTGTTGATTACTTGTTTTGGAGTGTGGGTTATGGTTGTGATCATTGGATTCTTTCATCATCACTTGCTTGCATCATTGCATTCCACCCACCCCCTTGACCTTGTTCTCTCTCTCTCCAATCACACATGATGGGGGGGGCCGGCCATTCCTATGGGGAATGGGATTCATTTCTTTTGGTGGGGAAAAAAAATGGTGATTCTCATTCTTTTGGATGCCACATTTTTTCCCACTTCTCTCCAAGTTCTTCTTCCTCCACAAAAAAGGCAACTCCATAATCCCAAAATGAGACATGCAATCCACATTATATTCTACAGCAAATCTTGGGTACGTCGAGTAGCCGGCTTCGTCCCCGAGTTGCCTCGGCATTGAGGTGGGAGCCCGTAAACAAAGTAGGCGATGTGGTGCACTTCCGGCGACGAGGAGGAGACGGGACTTTTCCGCAGGAGATCGGGACCATGACGAGAAGACCGGAGGACTTGGATCGTCGGTATCTCTCTAACCCATCTTCTAGTTAGCTTAGACTTGTTAATGGTTACGATCCGGGTGTTTAGTGCGCGGTGGTGCCGGTTTGCTAAGTCCGCAAAATTTAAGTTTATCACCGCTTCCGCAATTGGCCGTCGGATCGACGGCCGGGGCGCCGCCGTGCACTTACAGATGGTATACGGGTGCTCAGTGGAGACTGGGTACACTGAACGGACTCGCCGAGAACTCCCAGATGGTATTATACCTCACGTCAGATGGCAGTTCTCTGGTGACACTGGTACAGCTTAGTCTGTTGACCCGAGATCGTCATAGAGTCTTGTGTGTCTCCCACTGTGCTTTGATTTCCACGCTACCACGGCTCTACTGAGTCGTGCAAACAGGTGGTTTTTGGGTACAGTCCCGATTCACATGGAGGCAATGAGCGATAGGAGGGGATTCGTCTCTCCCGGTATTGAGGGTTGATGTTGCGCTATGCTCGACTGGCCATAACAGGAAATCCCTGGCCAGGGTTGCAGTGATATACTGGTAAGAGTTATCAGTAGTTTCACGATTGTCATGGACCTCACGTCGGCATGACTTATCAAGCTATTGGGGTCTGACGTTTACCACCCCTAGGCGAGATATGCTACATATCAGACGAACAGACCGGACTGTACGGTAAGTGTTACTGGTTGGATTCACAGGAGTGCGAGCGGGCTTGCTCGTCGATCTTCTGATCGCTCAATACCCGGGTGGCCGTTACGTTTAGCAGACCGCTTGCGGCTTGTGGGTGTTTGATATGATCATCATCTGCTGCCGGCGTATTGACGAGTCTTTAGAGTCCTACACAGAGGTTTCCTAGCTCAAGCGAAATGAAATAGGAGCGCATATGAGATATGTGCGGGACCGAGAATATTTCGTGTATGTGATACCGTATTCCATTCTCGCGACGAATGTATCGATTGGTTATATGCGATATAACCTGGTTATCGAATCAAGGATTGATTCGAGAAGCCGATACATTGAATACTAGTCGGTTATATGCGACATGACCGGATCATTGAATCAAGTGTTGATTTAATGATTTAATACATAATTATATATATTTGATATATTACTTTGCATTAACTAGTATTGGTTCACTTGAAAAGGATTTTCTCACTTGAATTGTGCAAGTTGTATATGTGATATACTTTTGTGCTCATGATTGTATCATGTTTGATGATACATGCTTATTTGGTTAAGTGTAAAGAATTAAACTATGGTTAAGTTAATGATTAGGGTTTTGTTTACTTAATTACTTATTCATTTATCTTATTTATTTATTCATTTTGGAAAATGAAAAGGATAAATGAATGGTTACTTGTTTTGTTTTTAGTTGAACATTCATGATGTTTTGACTTAGTCTCCATTCTTGTCTTATACTTAACCCTAACCATTTTAACTAACCCTAATTCATTCTCTACACTTAACTAAGGTTAGAAGATGATAAGAATTAATTCTTTTTCATTTTTCTTTAAGACTTATCATATCTTCTCCTTCTTCATCTTCTTCTTCCATGAAGAAAGCTTGCTACATCAATGGTGATTGATGAAAAAGTGTGAGAAATCCAAATCTAAAGTCTACCCGCTTCCTATTTCTTCATCCTCTACCTCTTGCCAAGTAGTATAGGGTGTTTCATTCACAAGTTTTCTTGACTTGGTGAAGTTGGAGCTTGATCTAGCGATGCCTCGACGTAGATCATCTTCGGCATCGTCGTCGATGACCTAGCCCGCTTTTTCTCCGATGAAGCCGACGCTAGAGCCCAAGATCCGATTTGTACAGCGAGGAGACTTCATCGCGGAGCCATGGAGGTGGTGGACCGGATCTACAAAGGTTGTAGCCACTTTCCTTTAACATTTAAATCGTTTACATGCTTGCCTCGCCTCATTATCTAGTTAACGATCCGTATTAGGGTTTGTAGGCACCCGTAAAATTTGAATTAGCCATGTTTGATGTCTTGTGAGACTCTACTAGAGTGCCTAGGAACCCTACAAAACTATCTGTGGGGGACTCTAAAAACTCGTCAGTACCCTGGCAGTGGGTTTAACCACAAGCACGTCAGCGGCACTAGCTGTGCGTAACGACTGCCCATGTACTGACCGAAAGGGAAGCCTGATAAGCGAACTCATCCTGGAACCCTACTGAGCCTATCGGTGACAATATACATACAGTCCGGTCCATTCGTCTAAGAGCATCGCATATCGGGCCTAGGGGGCTGGTAACGTCAGACCCCCAAAAGCGGTATAAGTCGTGTCGGAGGGTAGCCCTGAACACCCTGAGATACTACTGGAGTACCTACCAGTAAATCTCCTACCTCAGCCGAGAGCTATGTGTAATGGCTCTCCTAGACACAACGCGATCTCACCCTCAATACCGGGAGAGACGAATCCCCTGCCGATCCGCTCACTTGCCTCCATGTGGCTCGGGACTGTATCCAACTAAAACCTCTTTGCACGACTCCATTGAGCCGTGGTAGGGTAGTAATCAAAGCACAGTGAGAACTCACACGAGACAAATGACGATCTCAGGTCGATGAATTAACCTGTACACATGTCACCAGGGAACTGCTATCTGACGCTAGGTATAATACCAACTAGCAGGTTCCCGGCGAGTCCTGTCCGGTGTACTTATAACCCAATGACCACCTGTATACATCTTAGGTGATCCAACTGACACCAATAGCTTGTGAGACTGGCCACCGCCCCTCGTCGAGGTCTCGACTGTATACACTAGTCTACTCTGGAGTATCGATGCCCTGTCTCGAAACTTCTACAACCATGGACCACTTTTAAGGATGTGCTTATGGACTACCCAACTCTCACGTATATGATCGCCATCATACTGTTGGTAGTCAAGCAGGATCCTAAGGGCTCTATCAACATGTAATAGTGAACAATCACCTAAAGCTGTACACGATGATAAAGGCAAACCAGATAGCATACTATCATCTCGAGTAAGACTGTCTTACCGGTATAGGTCCTCCCTCAATCATTGCAATCACGTACCCGCGATCCAATAATTGACTTTGAGGGCACTATATCCAACACTGCATTTATTTAAAAAAATTTCAGAGACCAAAAGATTTTCAGGACATAGTGTGGGTTTTCAAAATTGTAATTTTTCGGTTTTAAAATCGAATTCATCGTCTACTACTAGTTTCTAATGTTTGGGTGGCTCTGATACCAAGTTGGGATTCGTAGAACCCTGGATGCTAACTGCGGCTGTTGCGGAATGAAAAACTTTGACTTTTAAAAATTTGGCGCTAGAAAACACATTCTAGAATCTAACCAAATATTGAAACTAGCAAGCTATAGGAGTTCTACCTACTGTGATAGGGTTTTATACCTAATTTCCGTGTCCTTCCGGTCTTCAATCCTCTTCTTGAGATCCTCGAGGTCTTCTAGATCAAGCTTGCTTGATGGCCTTCTTGATCTTAGATGATCTACCCGAGAGTTTATAATCCAAGCTTAGCTTCACTAATGAAGCAAGTTAGTAACCTAGTTTGCTAATCTAGGTTACTAAGGAAATGTGATGAGTTTTCTAGTGTATTTCTATCTCTTTTCCTCCCTTGATTATCAACACATGAGATGGTAGGAAGGAAGATGAAGAAGTAGGAGGAACTCAAGAAAGGCATGTGAGGAGAGAGAAGCTCATGGTGAGAATGAGATGAAAATCATGTGTGAAAAAAATGAACCATGGTTTTGTATATCTCATTTTTTCAATATAAAATCACAACCATACTTGAATAGTTTGCACAAATGAATATTCAATTCATTTGTCAACACTATTGAAGCATGGTTCTCACCATTCTCACTCACCACCTTTACACCTCATTTCCATTTAAAAGAATAAATGGATAAATAAAAAATGAGGCGTCCACCTTCTAGAATGTTTTCTGTATAAATACGGAATACATTCTACTGTATATATACCCATATTCGTACCAAAATACGAATAACCAAGAGATAGAATAACACCACTAATATAATACTAGAGGCCTAATCAATATCCGATTTAACAAACCGGTTTAATCATAAGCCCGCTAGTATTATCAGCCGTCCGATCGAAAACCTAGATAATGCTAGAATATACATATCGAAATATGTATATGTAAATTATTAAATCAAAACCTGATTTAATACTCCGGCTTAATCCTAAGCCGTATTGTATTATAATTCGATTGAAACCCTGCACGAATAAACATACGGCCACCACATCGTTTCGCCTGAATTATAGAAACCCTTTGTGTGGGACTCTAAAGATTCGACAGTACGCTGGCAGTGGGTTTAACCACAAGCACGTCAGTGGTACTAGCTGTACGTAACGGCTACCCAGGTACCTGTCGAAAAGAAGGTCAACGAGCAAGCCCATCCAAACCCCTACTGAGCCTATCCGTGGCGATCTCCATAATTGTCACGACCCGGAATTGGCACGTAACCGGCACGAGAATTATGTAAAGTCTATAGGACCCCACCGTAATTAAAGTAAGCCAAAGCCTAGAAATCTAAATCTTTTTGCGGAAAATAATGGAGTTGCGGTTTTGAAATATCGACATCAAGAATTCGAATCTTCTTTTAAAAGTATAAGCAATATCATATGAAAATACAACAGTTTACATACTATCTATGAAAAACATTTTCGTCCTTAAAATTTGGGCAGCACCTCCCTTAAATGTTTTGATCTAAAACCATATACATGCAATAATATAGGCATCCCCAAACAGGAGCTAGATCTTCGCCAATTGGCGGAATCACAACCATGCAATAAATAAATATACGATGTCCCACGGTGAAGATCAATCAAAGAATGAAAGTAAAGCAGATCAAGACACTATCAGCGACAATACACCCATCTCGCTCTAGATCTCGGGAAATATACAAGTCTGGTGTCTAGGTCTACCAATGTAACAATTCAGAAAAATAAAATATTATTTTTGAATTTAAATAAATAAAATAATTAAATTTATAAATATTATAAAATATGGAGATTGGTTTTAAATGGAATGGTATAATTATATACCGATAGTTGAAAAAAATTTTAGAAATCAAAATGAATTATTGATTTTGAAGGTATTTATTGGATTTGGGTATTTTATACATAACTATGTAACTAATTATGTGCAAGTTTATATTAAACCTGATTAGTGCACTACTAATTATGTTTAAGCCAAATCCATTTTTATTTAGTTTTGTTTACCATGACACAATGTATTCTTATTTATGCATGGTTTCATTTCAATGTGTTTCTTGCCATTTGTGGTTTTTACAAGAAAATGAGATAATAAAGAAAAAGAAAAATAAAAGAGAGAGAGGTGGGACCATGTGAGAGAGAGAGAGAGAGTGTGTGTGTGTGTATGTGTGTGTGTGTGAGAGAGAGAGGAGTAAACCTTCTACACTCTTCATGGCTCTTGTTTTATTTCTTCTTCATCTCATTTCTCCACTTCCTCCACCTCCTCTCTACCACCCACAATCATCTTAAGAACTCAATCAAAATCTCATCTCCCCTTCACAAAAAATGACCTAAACCCCATCCTAAACCCCAAGATGGAATCAAAATTGGACTTTGAGCACTTGGGAACATCTAGGGTATTTCCTTAGTTGCCAAATAAGGTAAATCCCATGTTTTTAGTTAAGTTTTTAGACTTTATAACATCTTAGTGTAGTTTAGAGTTAAACTAGTCTAGATTAGCGATATTAGAATTTTCAAGAAGAGGAATTAGGGGATATTATGGTTTGTAAAGGTGTAATTAAGGTTTAGTCATCACTACAACCACTCTAATGTAAATTCTGGACAAACACTTAATGCAAAAACCCCAAACTTGAGTTTAGATATTTCAAATGTCGGTTTTGTGGATATTATGAGGACCACAGGGAATCTGGAGCAACCTGAGGTGTTTGTAAGAAAATCAAACAAGTAGAATGACCTAGATATACCACTATAAGACCACCACGAGAAAAGAGCCTATAATACCCATACTCAACCCATGACACTGGTCAAAATTGATATCTCACCGGGCCAATTTTTAGTATTGGTGTAGGGGTTTTTGCCTGTGGCTCACACACACTACGACTTACCCTCTGTGCTGTTTATTCCATTTGACTTGAGGCAAAATGTGGAAGCATTTTGGGTTGGAATTACTGTGTTTTCTGATTTCTAAAACTTGGTTTATGGTTTTTGAACTTGGATTTGGTCGTTGGACATTTGTACGTCAATGGCGAGGGTTATTTGGCTATTTTTGCAAGCATAGGCTATAGGTTCTAATCTATGTGCGTTTCGTGTGCCGTTTTAGTTTCCGTGTTTGATTCGTGTCTATGATTTAATGCAATGAAAACTGTATGTACCCCGCGTGGACTTCGTACGACAAGGGAGAGCATGGCGTCATCGACTTCGGTAAGCGAAGATCAAGGTGAGTAGATGTATATCTACGGGAGAAGTCGGGTGGATGGCGTATAGCACCCCCGCAACCGTAGAATAGGTTATATATATTATATATGTTTATGTGAGACTTGGATACCTAGTAAATAGGGTTACTAAGAGACTATAGATTATAATTGGCGTACCTGTTGGATAGTTTACACTTAGTTTAGTTCCATAGTCGTGAGTCGTCGGTTTACTTAGTCACACACACGCATACACTTGATATATATATGTTGGTGTGTATATGTGTGCATATATATATATATGTGTGTGTGTGTGTGTATGTTTATATATATATATATATATATATACACACACATATACACGTGAGATGAGGATATTATATGCTATATGGATTTAAGTCGATATGATCGGGCATGATGCCTTGAGGATATGATTTGTATTTGAGTCGAAACACCATATATGATATGATATTATGATGGATCATTGGGCGATATGTATTCATATATATGATAACATGTGAATTGATGATAATAGATTTTTACGAGACTTTAGATCTATACCCCTTGATAATAGATTTGTACGATGGTGATACTGTACGATTGATGATATATATGATATGTGACCCATACCCTCGATTTTTTAGGATGCCGTACGGTGGATTTTACCGTACGAGATGTATATGATGATTGATCCACACTCTTAACTCGCGGATGTCGTATGATGTATTATTACCGTACGTGATGATATGAGGCTGGATCGCCGACTATTAGATATATCGACTCGAGATATTATAGATTTCTTATCACCTTCGACTAGATACTTAGTTTAGTCTTTAGTTGCATAGATATAGGTTAACTTATGCTCGAGTCATACCTATTTTCAATACCGACGAATCATAGGCTTTTTCAAGAATAAAATGAGGGACGCTACGGATTTTCAAAATACATCTCTTTTCTCAAAACACAGTAGTCCCTACTTTTCTAAAAACAACGATTCATGCTATTTAAACACAATAAACGGTATGGCTCGTATATAGTTTTATATACCTTATTGTTGCTTCTGCATGTTTACTTCTGTTATGATCTCGTCTGCTAGGACACCTGCACCATTACCGATGATGTGTATGTTTCACGTACACTTGCTTGCCGGCTCACACACATTATCATCGGTAATTGCCATGTCACACACACTGTAGTAACCATTATTGCATTGTATACATTCATTGTGGTAGCTAGGTAGCATTTCTGATATCATACGCCAATTATAACATTGCATTTTCTATTTAGACGCCACATGCATTATTTACTTATATTCTGATTTTATACTGCAGTTGGGCTCTATGCCGATATCTATTATTTCATTATATATACTCATGATTTTGAGATCTCGGTTTTTCCATGAGATTTCTGGATTTGGGGAACCGCATGCGAGTTTGAAAACATATACTAAACTTTTAAAGAAAGATGCGGTTTCTTGTGATATGATGTGTGGCGTCCACCATGAGTTTTCACGGTTACTGAGCCACGTATGTACATATACCTGATTCGAGGAGAGAGACACCATCTGCTAGTACATAGTGGACCCGGTAAGGTACCCCGGGGCAAGGAGGTCTTATATCGAGAAGTTGAGCCTCGCAGGGTAGCACTACTTACCAGTGATATTTAACGTGGTGGTCATCCAGAAGATACCGACCGTAGTCGTGTGATTAGATGATTTAGGCCGATCCAGACCGACGGAGCCTGAGATATATTGTATTATGTGTCGCTAATGGACACAGATTTTTATGATGTTTTCGAGTGTCGATGTTTGGCACTCAGGTTTATCCTGATTTCTGTATGTCGATGCTGGACATACCTATGGATGTTGCATTCATGCATAGCATACATAACATGTAGTTACTCTATGACACGGACACGAGTACTTGACCTTATAAATCCGCTTATATTGATTACTCATACTGTTACTCACTGTTACTGTGTTATTACTATTATTGTATTGTACTGTATGACCTAGGAGATGGTCGTACGTTCGGTTTCTACTCGCTGATGTCTTCTACTCATGAGTTGGCAACTCACCCACGTTGTGCCACAGTTTCTTGCAGGTTTTGCCGTACAGGTTCCGCTGCGGCTTGCTGGCACACCACTTCCTTCAGGGTGTTTGCTTTGATAGGTGGAACACATTGCATCGTCAGCACTATTATTACTTATATATTTTATTTCAGTTATATCTAGTTAAAGCTCCATCAACCAGACTTGTATATTTTGTAGACTTAGATAACCAAAGTTTGTATATTCTTTCGGCCTTAGAGTCACGCTTATGTATTTATTGTTTTTTCTTGTTTTCCTGATGTTTAGTTTTCTTGCTTTCTTTCTGAGTTTTGATCCTCGCCTTCGGCGTTGTGTATTTGCATTACTTGTGTGGTTGTTTCCGCCAATTGGCGAAGAGCTATCTCCCGCTTGGGGATGCCTATATTTATTGCTTGTACCATTTTTTCGGGTTAAAATATACAAAGGTGGTGCTACCGAAATTTTAAATGACGAAAAGGTTTTTCAAGTTAAATACCGAGATTCTGTTTTTCATATGTTATCGCTTATATTTTAAAGAATGAACTTGTTTTCATTATGCCGTTTTTTCAAAACTTAACCTCCATTATTTTCCACTAAAAAGGTTTAGATTTCTGGGCTTTTGGCTTACTTGAATTAGGTGGGGTCCTATAGACTTCACATGATTCAAGTGCTAGTCACGTGCCTTTTCCGGGTCATGACTAAGTTGGTATCATAGCGTTAGGTTTAACCTTGGTTTGAGTCTAGGTTTGACTTTGCGGAGTCTAGGGCGTATAATTATATTCGGAACCTAGTCTTGACCTTACGGAACATAGACTTGGCCGAGGGTGTATTAGATCCGAACTTTCATCGCGTAGGTTGACGTTGGTTGATGGAGTAGGTGACTTAAGTAGAGTGACGTACCGTGTGTATGTTCCGCGACATACTTACGATACGCTACTTCGCTTAAGAAGCCTTAGGATGTACATATCTCAGGCACTGTATTTCTATTCATTCCTATGATCTATCCTCATCGATGACGGATTGTGGTTTCCATTACCTTGGTTACACGAGCGGAGAGAGCTGCGGTTAGATATGCGATCAGCACGAGCTTGTCATGAACGGGGACTTACCAGGGCGTATTTCGATTACATACGAACGCATTGATTTATTGTGTTATTAAGATTTTTCGCTGACAAGAGCGTTCGGGATTTGCACTAGATGATCGGGCCATTGCTAGAGGCCAGCTAGATTGTGAAGATTATTAAAGTACCATCTACTCCAGATGATAGAGGCGTTGTCTACAGTGTGGACAGATGAGCCAGCTGTTGCTGAGTTGATAAGATATCACCCTAAGACTTCAGAAGCTAATGCAGTGTGAGTCTATACATGGAGATATGATAGAAGACCGCTAGTCATCCCTGGATAAATGACTGGGACATGTTCGTTTGGATACTCCGATGCGAGATCATCAGATTGACTAACTTCAGCTGGAAGAGGACCTGCATGTGGTGAGTCGATCGAGACAGGATGAGCATAAGCGCATCGCTCCGATGATTTGGATGAGTTCCCGAGGACGTTTTGTAAGTCGATGCTATGCATCCCGCGGAATCGCGGGAGGCGGAAGGTGTAAAAAAACGATAATTTTAGCATCATAACATCGACTGTAAGCCATGATCGTAATCTAAACCGTATCTAGCAAACGCAAATGAAGTATAAATAAAAGTACAGAAGTTTATACCTCAAGAAATCTGGTCCTTCTTCTCATTATCTCGTTGTCCTCCTCACCTGCACGAACTCTTCGAAGTGGTACGAATGTCGTCTCCTCGTCGACTTGCTCGAATCCTAGATGATCCACCCGAACGTTTGTGTACCAAACTTTTCTTCTAAACCAAAGAAACTAGATCAAGTAGTTTGCTAAACTAAATGATCTAGGGTGTGTAGATGATGTAGATGGATTGAGGAGTCTAATTTAGCTCAAGGTTACTCAACTCATGAGTGTTCTTGAGCTTGAGGGAATTGGAGATGGTGAAAAGAAATGGTATGAACAAAGAGATGAAGAAGGATAGGGTTTTTCTCTCTCTTGTTCTAAACTGAACTCTACACTATTATGAATTAGAAAAACCAATTCAATAATAGATAATATGTTCAATGGTCAAACAAATGACTCATGGGTCAATTGACCAACATGTGTCTATAAAACCTAAGTCCTTATTCATACATAATACATATCATTTCTTAATTACCTAAAATGTATTAATTATTTAAAACTAAATGATTAATACAATTAGGTCATACCATCTACAAATACATTTTGTACAAATTACGAAAACGCCCATCGTCCGCATATACATATCTGTATTCGTATTCCGAAAAATACGAATACCGAAGACGACAATCCATCAGTACAATACTAGGATCCGGCTTAAACCAAAGCCTACTAGTATTGTCTGTCCGACTCATCGTGCGTGCACGAGTGTACGCACGTAATCGAACCCTTTCGTAAAACCATACGATATCTACACGTTTTGCCCGATGCAGGGAAACGCTCTGTGTAGGACTCTAAAGTCTCGACTCTACACTGGCAGTGGGTTTAACCATAGGCCGCAAGTAGTACTAGCTGTACATAACAGTCCCCAGGTATTGTCGATAAGAAAGCCGATGAGCATAACTCATCCGAACTCCTATTGAGTCTACATGTGACAATCTCCATACAGTCCGGTCCGTCCGTCTAAGAGTATCGCATATCTGTCCTAGGGGGTGGCAAACGTCAGACCCCTAATAGCGGTATAAGTCGTGTCGGAGTATGGTCCAATATACCCTGAGAAACTACTGGAGTGCCTACCAGTAAATCTTGCTTGCCCTGGCCAGGGACTATGTGTAATGGCGTTCCGAACACAGCGCGATATCAACCCCCAATACTGGGAGAGATGAATCCCATCTAACCGCCACTGCCTTGAAGTGCTTCGGGACTACACCCAACTACTACCTGTTTGCACGACTCAGTAGAGCCGTGGTAGGGTAGTAATCTAAGAATAGTGGGAACACACTTGAGTCGAAGCAGCAATGTCAAGTCAAAGGACTAAGCTGTACTCATGTCATCTGGGAACTGCTATCTGACGAAAGGTATATTACCAACCAGCAGCTCCCAATGAGTCCTGTCCGGTGTACTCATAACCTAACGAGCACCTGCACACTATCTCCAGTACGACGTACTAATGGCTGTGGGACAGACCATCTTCCTTGCTGGGATAAGAAGCATATACACTAGTCTACTACGGAATATCGATGCCCCGTCTTGATAATCCTACGACTAGGGACCTGTATAAGGATGTACTAGTAGATTATCCAGCCCCTACTAGTGTGACTGCCATCACAATGCTGGTAATCAAGCAAAGATCCAAAGGGCTCCACCAATATATATAAGCAATATGCTAAAAGAAACATATGCACATATTGAAGTAGGAACAAACCAAGTAGCATACTACCATTTTGAGCAAGAATGTAATTACAACTTCGAATATCCCAAGCTTCCATTAAGTAATATACAAACAAGTATGATACAGTAATGGCTTCTAGGGCATATACACTAACAATCTCCCACTTGCACTAGGGCCTTGTACCGGCATATCGCAGACCTATCATCTCGAATAGCCTCTCCAATTGTATCTAAGAAATAGCCTTTGTGAATGGATCTGTAGTGCTATTCTCCGAATCTACTCTCCTCACCTCAATCTGCCGGCGATCTACGATCTCCCGGATCAGGTGGTACCGCCTCAAGATGTGCCTGGACTTCGGATGGGACCTGGGTTCCTTCGCAAAGGCTATAGCGCCGTTGTTGTTGCTATACAGCGGTATTGGATCAACAATGGTTGGAACCACCTGAAGTTCTGTGAGGAACTTCTTCATCCAGACAGCTTCTTTTGCGGCATCGCAAGCAGCTATGTACTCCGCTTCCATCGTCGAGTCAGCAACGGTTTCCTATTTGGAGCTCTTCCATTAGACCGCCCCTCCATTGAAGGTAAAGACATAACCCGACATGGACTTGGAGTCATCCTTGTCACTCTGGAAGCTGTAGTCAGCAAAGGCCTCGATCTGGAGTTCTTTTCCGCCATACACCAAGAACATCTCCTTAGTCCTTCTCAGGTACTTGAGAATGTTCTTTACTGCTATCCAGTGCTTCTCCCCTGGGTCCGACTGATACCGGCTTACAAAATTTAATGCGTATGCTACATCTGGTCTGGTACACAATATCGCATACATTATAGAGCCTACAGCAGATGCGTAGGGTATAGATGACATGCGAGCCCTTTCCAAATCATTCTTGGGAGACATCTCATTGGAGAGGGCGATTCCGTCACAAGCCAGTAGATTACCGCGCTTTGAATCTTCCATACTGAATCGTTTCAGTATGGTGTCGATGTACCTGAATTGCGAAAGTCCCAACATCCTCTTAGATCCATTATGATAGATCTGGATCCCCAGAATGTAGGAGGCATTACCCAGGTCCTTAATGGAGAACCTCTGTGACAAGAATCCTTTGACTGACTGTAGCATATGAATATCATTTCTTATTAAGAGAATGTCATCCACGTACAAGACGAGGAATACCACAGTTCTCCCTACAAACTTACTGTAAATGCATGGTTCATCTGCATTTTTGATAAAGTCGAACTCTTTGACAGTATCATCAAAGCAGATGTTCCAACTCCGCGATACCTTCTTTAGTCCATAAATGGACTTGAGCAACTTGCACACTTTACTGCTGCTCCCACTCTGAATAAAACCCTCCGGCTGATCCATATATACGCACTCTTCGAAATAACCATTTAAAAAATCCGTCTTTATGTCCATCTGCCAGTGTAGGTTGCTAGGCATGCGCACAAGGGTCTACGAGGCATCTACCATGCCCGATTTAAAAATTAGCCGTGCCGAACAACCCAAAGCCAGATCTTTAAACTAGAGTTTATGCGAAAACACGCATGTTAAACACTTTAACACTAATTGAGAGGGATTAGAACCTTTGTAAATCCGGTCCTTCACTTCTTAAGCTCCGTGTTGAGGTCCCTTCGCTGCGATCATCGTGTTCTGGACTCTCGAGAGGCTCCGCGAAGAGAAAGATGCAAGCTTGCTTCCGATCTTCGATAACAAAGATGATCTACCTTGAAGTTTCGTTAACACAAACTAACACTCACTAAATGAAGTGAACACCCTCATCTAAATGGCAAGGGTGGATGAGGATGATGAAGTAGGATTTTTGCTCTCATTTATTATCTTTTTCTCACATTCATTCATCAGTTGGAAAAAAGCTAGTAAGCTTTTTTCATAAAAGAAAGAAAGAGGAAGAAGAAGATGAATGATAATAGTTAAACCTTTTGTGATGAATAATGAAAGGATAATGATGAATAATGCAACCATGGTTGCTAAACCTTTGTAGAGAATTAACCAAGGGTGAAGGGTTTGGGTTAGGTTAAAGGCGAGTCACTTGTAAATATCTTTTTCATGACAAAAGAAAAACCTTCTAGAAACTTCTAGAAAGCATTAACCCAAATCAAACCCTAATCTTGTTTAATCTCCACTAAACATGTTGCATTAGTAATCATATCATGTTAAAATATTATATATCACATATATAATATTTATTGTAACAAAATAAAATAATACAGTTAACATATATCGCATATATATCAATGTATTACCCGAGTGAGAAAAAGAATCTTTTAGAGAGCTAATATTAGTTAATGTAATTTAATATATCATATATATTATTATACATTAAATTATCGAATCAACACTTGATCCGACAATCCGGCTATATCGCATATAACCGACTAATATATCATTTACCGATTCATCGAATCAACACTTGATCCGATGACCTGGCTGATATCAAATATCGCGAGAATAGAATACGGTATCTCATATCGCATTATCCTCGGTCCCGCACATATCACATATGCGCCCCTACTCCATTTTTCCTGAGCCAAGAAACCTCTGTGTAGGACTCTAAAGAATCGTCAATACGTCCGCAGTAGGTGATGATCATATCAAACACCCACATGCTGCAAGTGGTCAGCTAAACGTAACAGCCACCCAGGTATTGAGCGCTCAAAAGATCAACAAGCAAGCCTGTACATTCTCCTGTGAATCCAATCAGTAACACTCCCGTACAGTCTGGTCTTGTCGTCTGATATGTCGCATATCTCGCCTAGAGGTGGTAAACATCAGACCCCAGTAGCTTGATAAGTCGTGTCGATATGAGGTCTATAACAGTTCGAGAAACTACTGATAACACTTACCAGTAAATCTCAGCAACCTTGGCCAGGGATTTCCAGTTATAGCCAATCGAACACAGCGCAACATCAACTCCCTATACCGGGAGAGACGAATCCCCTCCTATCGCTCATTGCCTCCATGTGATTCGGGACTGTACCCAAAAGCCACCTTTTTGCATGCCCTCTTGGACGTGGTATGATGGAAATCAAAGCACAGTGGGAATCACACAAGACTCTATGACGATCTCGGGTCAACAGACTACTCTGTACCAGTGTCACTGGAGAACTGCCATCTGACGTGAGGTATAATACCAACTGGGAGTTATCGGCGAGTCCGCCCAGTGTACCCAGTCTCTACTGAGCATCCGTACACCATCCTTGATGTCAAACACCGATGGATATAGGATCATCCATCGCCCATCATATGGGTCAGGATGCGTATACGCTAGTCTACTCTGGTGTATCGACGCCCTGCCTCGATACACCCTCGACTAGGAACAGTTATAGGATGTACTCGTCGACTACCGTGGCCTTACTAGTATGATCTCATCATATTCCCAGTAGTCGAGTACATATCCTAAGGGATTTATCAACATGTAATATAGAGACAATCAGAGTACATGTTAAGATAAAGTACAACCAGATAGCGTACTATCATGTCGAGCAAGAAAGTCCTCCTTATATATGTCCAAGCATCCATTACAATATACATCGTATGTACAGTAATGGCCTCTAGGGCATACATATAACTAACAATCTCCCACTTGCACTAGGGCCATCTGTTGTGGTATCACATACCCAACAATTAGCTGTGGTTGAAGTATCTCATACTCAACCATCCCATAAAAGTCTCTACTGGGAAAAAGGCCTTTGTGAGTGAATCCGCGCTGTTGTCCTCTGTGTCTACTCTCCTAATCTCGATCTTCCTGGAGATCAACCATCTCCAAGATCAGGTGATACTGCCTAAGAATTATATCTGGATTTCTGATGGGACGGGGGTTCCTTGGCAAAAGCCACAACTCCATTGTCACACAATGGTAGGAACGAAGTTCATCACATGAACTTATATATCCAGACTGCCACTTTGGTAGCATCCTTGGTAACGATGTATCTTGCCTTTAATCGTCTAGTAAGTCACGGTATCTATCTTGGAACTCTTCCAACATACTGTCCCTCTACTGAGGGAATCGCCCGCATGGCGTTACACGTCTGGGCTAGGATTCAAATACCTGTCGCATATTCTACATCATTGCTAGAATTGCGCCTTTACTGTATTTCCTTGATATAGTTGTTCTGTGACTAGCAGCCGTAGGACACTGCACATATTATTGACGGTTCATGTTGCACGAGCACGGATTGTATACTACACACACACCGTCAATAATTGCCATGTCACACACAACCCTTTATAGATAGTATATTGCTTATCATACTTGACATCTATCTTATCGCTATACCTGTAGTGTATCTTACCATTAGTGATAGGTACATATACACCTTGCGATACAACTACAGGTATACCATGCACATATTTTACTCATACCCAGGGGAGGTATCCTTCATATTTTACTTATACCCAGGGGGTATACGACATCAGTTCTTATAGGTAGATACCTATACTTAGCTGTACCTTATTGATTTCGCATATATCTAGTTTCAGCTACATGTTCTCATTTATATGCTCACATTCAGATATATCGCATTTATTTGTTTCTGGATTTGCTCATTGTTTATTTGGATTTTACATGGTGTTTCTTGGATTTGGGAACCGTGGGAGTTCATGAAATTATGCATACATTGAAAAACCCGTTTTCCTTGATATGATATTTGCGCGTCCACCTTGAGTTTTATCGGTGCTGATTATTTACTCCATACGAGGTGTGGTTGCCGTATGAGAGTACATGGTGGGGCCCGGTATGGTTCTCCTCGGCAAGAAGATCGATGGATTTTGCCGATTGAGCCTGGAGGCGGGCGAGTACCTACCGGTGACAGTACCCATGACTCGGCGGGGGATCACGGAGACACCGGTGGGAGTCATGTACATATGCATACGTCGAAAGGCGAGGGTCAGAGCTAGGCACTCGTGCTTTCGGGATAGCGTATGATACGTGATCAGGATTTCTGTGTCGATGCTTGGCACATTGTTTTCATGATATTTCTTTTAATACCTTTGTATATATAACAGGGGATTTAGCCGTTGTTATATATACCCTTACACCAATATTAGTAGAATGGGACGCTAATATATTTGTATTGCCCCCATCATATTTTACTTCTGCAAATATATATATATATATATATAGGATGTTAGAAATTATTTGAGATTCGACTTGGGATATAGGTGTTTCATTGAGATTGGATATTGGATATGAAAGAGATTGATGATTTGTACATTCGGGATATAGGAGATCTTTTCGATATTATACATTGAGGAGGTGTGAGACTTATATGATATGAGAGCCCGACTTGGGGGGGCTGATTTAAGGATTTGGGATTTGAGTGTCTTGATGGATTGTGATCCGGCCACGATGTCAGGTTTCCGTGGAAATGACATATTCCACCCATACCTCACACTTATCTATTCTTTGCACAGATTCATATATTGGTTGTACCTGTTAGCATACCCTTATGATAGTTGCATATCTACTTTTTCATATCCCTATTACATAGTTATTGCATACTATTATCATGTCATCATTGCTTCACATATTGATTGTACCTGCTAGTGTGCTTTCCATTACCTTGCATTCACATGACATGTTATTACTGTAATCGCATATCTTAGATTCATGCTGTACGTACATTCCTGCGATTACCTGCATATGTTATCTACTATTCACGAGTTGGCAACTCACCCCCGTTGTGCCACAGGTGTTTCAGGTTGTTCCCCAGAGTAGTCGAGGCAGGCAATTCCGCTATTCATCTATCATCTTTTGCTACAAATACCTGATTGGTAGAGATTCTGCGTGTTTAAGTTTAGTTAATTACCGCAATAAAAACGGTTTCGCTTGTAGCTAGCCGGTTGAGTACGGGTCGTCCGTAGGGAGATGAGAATCTTTTTCTATGTGCTTTAACGAGTTAAGTCCAATTTTCCAGATTTGTTTGTGATTATCTAAGTGTTAAAATGATATGTAAAGAGAGCTTGTTAGGGTTAGGATTATGTTAGTTTGAGTTAGGAGTCGCTCACTTCTTTCGTTGCCACTCTTAATATCGGTGTTACGGTAATCGACAACAACGGGGATTAGCACGACTAGGAAGGAACTTGCGTGTATAAGCTAGGCTTTCCAACGCTTAAGTTCTTCCTTTTGGTGCTTGTCCGTCCGTTCTTGGCTCTTAGCCATAACCTCCGGTTAATTCAACCACAACCGGTCTCACTACGGAATCACCGCTATCATGTAGGATAGGGTGCCGTAGGGAGCGGATTGTGGTTCAATTAATGGGAGTTGATTTAAGATGTTGGGCAAGGAAAGAGTGAGAGAGATTTCTTTCTCTCAAACTTCCCTTATCCTACCCTAACAAGTATGGAAACTACTCACACATCATAATGAAAAGAAAATAAAACAAAGAGGAAGATAAAAAGAAAGAGATTAGAAGATAACAACTAGCTATTTGCGACCTCACCTTGGCAAGGATCAAGCGTAAGCATCATGGTTGTTTTAAGGATAAAGAAAAAGAGAAAAGAAAGAGACAACAATAAATAACAACAACTACTTATCAATTAACGATTACAAGCGATTAACATAAAAAAAGCGAGACAAGTATAATAACAAAATGAACTTCTTTATTCATCATTCTTCACTCACAAAAGCTCACTACAAGTTTTTCAATGGAGAAGAGATGAGAAGAGGAAGAAGAACAAGTATTCTAAACCCTAAAAAATACAAGATTAAGCACCCCCTTGGCTTCACAAGGCTCTGGACTATTTATAGGCAGGGAGATGGAAATCTAGGGCAACATTCTGAACCAACATGAAAAGACCAAACAACCCCTGAAATCCCATCAAGTAAGGCGCCAGTATGGCCTTAGAACCGCGGCCTAGACCCCCTATTGGCCGCGGTTCCGCGGCCCTATGGTGGGATTGGGGAATGGGATTTCTGGTGCTTCCCTGTTCTGCTGTGTCCTTTATTCTGGTACATGTTTTTTCTCAGATTTTCTTCACGATTTTTCAAGAATTTCTGTTGAGCAATTTGTGATTTGATGTGGATCTTTTTGTCATGATTTCCTTGAGCTCCGTGTAGATTTCTTGGATCTTGTGTTGCCATTGAGCCTTGTGCATGAAAATGACATTGATTTGCCATTTTGTCTCTTAAATTGGTGTGTGGCAACAGACGGATAAAGAGCGGAGATCCGTGTTTTATCTGTGAAGGGCAGGAACCCGGATTTTGTCGTGTTTTTTCCATGAATTTCACCGTTTAGAGCCGAGAACCTGTATCCTGCAATTGACTAGCAAACACGGCTCAAGAGTACCTACCGATAAGCAATATGATAAAAATGCAAAAATCTGATATGAACAAATACCCCCAAACTTATCATTTGCTCGTCCCGAGCAAAGCCAATTTATTCACAAAAAATTTCCTAACCTCACTTTCACAGCGAACGCGATTGCACTGAGCATGTGCAACAAGCCGTTAAACCTCTAGGTGTCCCTAGTAGGAGGAGTGTTGTCTCCTCAGGGTTTTCAGCGGATACTACCCACAAAATCCGGTCAAGTTGGTTTTGTAAAATAACTAAGATTCAAACCCTAAAGTTTTGTTTCAGAAAATAACAATTCTATTATCCTAAGTCTAGACTATCGAACCTTTATTTTTCACACCTCGCTTGTTATTTAACTACAGATTTTATATGTCTTTACGTGCAGTGCAAATAGTGTCGTTAAGTTTCCAGAAGGATCGATTTACGTCATCATGTCACACAATAAAGCCCAGATACAATTTTTTTGAAAGGATCACATAAGTTTTATAAAGAGTTAAGCATTTTTCAAGTTTCGTTTTCCAGTAAAGTTTCAACTTTAGAATTTCTCTCTTCCTTAACAGGAAACTAGGTCTTATTTTTCACTCCACCTTTTTCTTGTTTTCATTTCATACACACCTCTGTGAACGTGCAATAGACTTTATCATAGAATAAAACCTTCATATCTCCGCTAATTTTTTTTATAAAAGCCTGTCTTTTATCAAGATTATTCTCACACAAAGAACCGTTAGGAATTTTAACTCGGAGAGAACACTTGCTTGATTTTGTTTTAATCTGGACTTTCTAAGCTTCTTAGCGAGCTTTGGGCCAATGCACCCAAACCAGTTGGCTTTAGGGCATTAGGTGTAGAAACACTCCAGCGGACTTAATTACTCAAGTTACATAGGTCCAAAAACAAAAGACAGTTTGGCGTGAAAATCATGATGATTCAATACGAACGGAGACATAACCGGCAGTTCAATTATTTTTTTTGAATAAAAGTCGTGTTTAGTGGGTTCGGTGTGTAATCATTCCAATCAAGTTTCAGATGGGTTATTTTTCAGACTTAGTTCTAATTAAGGCATCAATAACATTCCTTCATATTCACTTCACTTCATAAACTATTCTTGATATTACTTATTTCAGAACAAACCTATTTGATCCTCAGAAAATCATTGATCCATTTAAAAGTTTTTAGACATAAAAGACTTGTCATCTAATTTCCAAAACTCACGACACGTGTAGTGTGATGTAAAGACGTATATCAGCTATAGTTAACTTCAAAGGAGAGTTATCTTTCAGATTTTCAAAATCTAAACATAAGATTTAGTTATTCTTATCTTATCAAACAAAACCGTCGAAATGTTGAATCAGAGTCCTCCCACTAGCTAACTTGACAGAAAAGTTTTTATGTTTTTTTAGAAAATTTTCAGATTTTTATGGATTTTATGGATTTTAACATGCAGATGCAAAATATACATATGAATGCGAAGGTTAGAAATGCGTACCGAGCGTACCCCCAAACTTAAACTGGACAGTGTCCTCACTGTCATTGCATGAAGAGATCATTTGAAGGGTCAAAATTGTCGGTTAGATATATAAAATATTTTTTTTTTATTTTTTTGTGTTTTTGGTTTTAAGAAAAAGAAAAAGAAAAAGAATATCCACAAAAATGTACAAAATGGTATATACATACCCCCAAACTTATTTGGAACAGTGTCCACTTGTTCTTGGCTGGATAACCGAAGTTTGGAGGTAGGCAGAGGAAGATTATGCAGGGTAAACCGGCTCCTGTAAGAACAGGAGCTCCTCTGTTGGTTCGGCGCTAATGTACGGTTTTAGTCGGTGTCCGTTCACTTTGAAAAATGAACCGTCCTTTGGATTCTCCAAATCCACAGCGCCATGCGGATACACATTCCGCACAAAATACGGCCCTTTCCAGCGAGATCTGAGCTTTCCTGGATGGAAGTGTAGTCTGATGTCGTAAAGCAGTACCTGTTGACCAGGTACGAAAGTTTTGCACAAAAGGTGTTTATCGTGAAACACCTTCGTTCGGTTCTTAACGACAACCGCGTTATCGTAAGCCTCATCCCTAAGCTCGCTTAATTCGTTCAACTACAGCTTCCGATGGCTGCCCGCATCTTCAAGAGACAGATTCGGCTCCTTTATCGCCCAAAATGCGTGATGCTCTATTTCGACTGGTAGGTGGCACACTTTTCCATACACAAGCCGATAGGGAGACATGCCAAGATCGGTCTTATAAGCGGTTCGAAAGGCCCAAAGGGCATCAGTGAGTTTCAGCGACCAATCCTTACGATTTTTGGAAACCGTCTTCTCCAGTATCTGCTTGATTTGCCAATTTGAAACTTCGGCCTGCCCGCAGGTTTGGGGGTGGTAGGGCGTAGAGAGCTTATGATTAATGGAATATTTTCGCATCAAGGCCTCGAAAGTCTTGTTGCAGAAATGACTTCCATTGTCGCTAATGATCGCTCGGGGGTGCCCAAAACGGGAGAAAATGTTTTCTTTAAGAAACCTAACGACAACCTTGTTGTTGTTAGTCCGGCTGGGCACAGCCTCGACCCACTTAGAGACGTAATCAATAGCGAGAAGGATGTACAAGTTCCCAAAAGAGCTGGGAAACGGCCCCATGAAATCGATCCCCCAAACATCGAAAATCTCCACAACCAAGATCGGTTGGAGCGGCATCTCGTTACTCCGGGATATCCTGCCCAAGTGTTGGCACCGGGAGCAAGTCTTGCAATAGTCATGAGCGTCTTTGAAGAGTTTTGGCCAGTAGAAACCACATTGCAAGATCTTCTCAGCTGTCTTTCTGGGGCCAAAATGCCCGCCACATGCTTGAACGTGGCAAAATGACAGCACACTCTTGAATTCTTCGTCAGGGACACACCGACGAATAATCTGGTCGGGACAGTACTTGAACAGATAGGGTTCGTCCCAGTAAAAGTGTTTTACTTGGGATAAGAAGCGAAGTCTGTCCTGACTTAACCATTCAGTCGGTAGTAATCCCGTGGCCAAATAGTTCACAATATCTGCGAACCAGGGTTCGCAAGATACTGTCAAGAGCTTTTCATCCGGGAAAACGTCGTTGATCGGAATTGGAAGCGAAGGCGAAGAAGGAAGTCGTGAGAGATGGTCGGCAAATACGTTTTCACATCCTCGTTTGTCCTTAATGACAAGGTCAAACTCTTGAAGCAAGAGGATCCAACGTATTAACCGAGATTTTGCATCTTTCTTCGCAAAAAGATGGCGCAGAGCAGAATGGTCTGTGTAGACAATGACTGGAGAGCCGATGAGGTAGGGCCTGAACTTCTCTAAAGCAAATACAACGGATAAGAATTCCTTCTCAGTTGTTGTATAATTGAGTTGGGCGTCGTTCATGGTTCGGCTCGCATAATAGATTACGTGCGGCATCTTGTTTATGTGTTGACCAGGACAGCACCAATGGCAAAGTCGGATGCATCGCACATAATCTCAAATGGGTGCGTCCAGTCAGGCGAAGAAAGAACGGGAGCAGAAGTGAGTGAGCTTTTCAATGACTCGAATGCAGTCACACAGCTCGAGTTGAAGTCAAATGGCGTATCCTTGGCCAGCAAAAGAGTCAAGGGCCTAGCAATCTTGCTAAAGTCCTTGATGAACCGTCTATAGAAACCGGCATGGCCAAGGAAGGCTCGGATATCTCTGACGCATCGGGGAGGAGGGAGATTGGAAATGACCTCAATCTTCGCTTTGTCAACCTCTATGCCATTTTGCGAGATGATATGTCCTAAGACAATACCTTCGCGCACCATGAAGTGGCACTTCTCCCAATTCAAAGTGAGATTCTTGTCCTTACATCGGGTAAGGACAGCGTCAAGATGCAGCAAACAGTCGTTGAAGGAATCGCCGAAGATGGAGAAATCATCCATGAAGATCTCCAGAAATTTTTCCACCATGTATGAGAAGATTCCCATCATACACCGCTGGAAGGTAGCGGGCGCATTGCATAACCCAAAGGGCATGCGACGATATGCAAACGTGCCGAAAGGACAAGTGAATGTGGTCTTGTCCTGGTTGTTTTCGGCGATGGGAATCTGGTTATAGCCGGAGTAGCCATCAAGAAAGCAGTAGTACTCGTGTCCGGCCAATCGTTCAAGCATTTGGTCAATGAAAGGTAGCGAAAAGTGGTCCTTCCGCGTTGCGGCGTTGAGTTTTCTGTAATCGATGCATACTCGCCACCCAGTTTGGGTGCGAGTAGGGATTAACTCGTTCGCCTCGTTAGTGATGACCGTTATACCTGATTTCTTGGGGACAACGTGAATGGGGCTAACCCACTGGCTATCAGAGATAGGGTAAATGATACCACTATCCAGACATTTTACGATCTCCTTCTTCACAGCCTCTTTCATGACTGGATTGAGACGTCTTTGTGGATCCCGGGCTAGTTTGGCATCATCCACCAGATGAATGTGATGTTCAACGATCAGGGGACTAATCCCCTTGATGTCCGCCATGGAGCAGCCAAAAGCTTGCCTGTTGTTGTGCAAGACCGCGAGAAGGGCTTTCTGTTGCTCTGGAGCTAGAGAAGCCGAGATGATGACAGGGAGGGTCTCGTTCTCACCTAAGTAAGCGTACTTAAGGTGAGACGGCAAAGTCTTGAGTTCGAGCGTCGGAGGTGAAATGATTGAAGGCAAGATTGGTGCAGAGGTCTCGAACTCAAAGGACTCCAGCAAAGGTTCAAAACGAGTGTAAGCGACCGAGTCGGATGGTTCAGGTAACTCATCCGGAAATTCGAAGGATTCAAACTCGGGTTGCGAGCGTCTAAGATCGTTCAAGAACCTGAAACACTCGTAGTCGTTGTCGGGCGCAGAAACAGCAGCAGGTTCGAGGAGGAACGCTCTAGTGGCGTTAAGGTTAGCACGATCGAACAGAAACTCCTCGAATTCACACTCTTCAGGGGTGATCTCCTGGATCGAGCAGACGTCCAGTATATGAGCATTAGGTTCGGAGGGCTGATTCCCCAATCTAAAATGTTGAGTTCAATTGTCATGTTTCCAAAAGAGAGGTTCATCGAACCATTGCGACAATTGATCATAGCATTTGAGGTTGCAAGGAATGGGCGACCGAGTATCACCAGAATTTGATTCCGGGGGTTAGCTATAGGCTGTGTGTCTAATACAATGAAGTCAACGGGGAATATGAAGTCCCTGACTTTGATTAACACATCCTCTAGCTCACCCCTAGGATGGGTGATCGATCGGTCGGCCATTTGGAGAGTACAGTGTGTGGGTTTCAGCTCTCCTATGCCTAATTGCTCGTATACTGAGTACGGAAGCAGGTTAACACTGGCACCAAGATCTAATAGTACGCGGTTGATGTTCTTATCCCCAATGGTAATAGAAATCGTAGGACAACCAGGGTCCTTCCGTTTTTGTGGTAAAGATTGGGTAAGAGCATCACTCACAGCACTAGCCAAGAAAACATTCTTTGGTACCTGAGACTTCCTCTTTTTCGTGCACAAGTCCTTTAAGATTTTCGCGTAGGATGGGACTTGTTGGACGGCATCTAAAAGAGGAATGTTAATGTTAACCTGCTTAAATAACTCCAGAATCTTCTCCATTTGAAGATTTTGTTTGTTAGACCTCAACCGGTTTGGAAATGGGACGTTTTAAAAATTGGTTGAGTCTAATGCTTGTGGAGGAGATTGTGGAGTTGGAACGGATCCTAGAACAGGTGTTTTCGTGGAGTGAGAAGTAGGTCCGTTCAGAGCAGAAGAAGAAGAAGAAGAAGAAGAAGAAGAAGAAGGAAGGCCTTTTAAAGAATGGAGAATAGGCTCAGAAGACGAAGAAGCAGGAAAAGAAGAAGAAGAAGAAGCGGCCGGGGTGTCATCGTTAATCCGTGTGCCTATGTTGTTTTGCAGCATCCTTCCCGATCTCAATGTGGTCACGGCACTCACATTATGGTTCTGTTGTTCAAGAGCAACATGTACATTCTGTGGGTGACCGGGATTTGGGAGTGGCTGGGATGGGAGCTTCCCCTTCTCTCGCTCGCTTAAGGCCACATTCAGCTGTGCAATCTGGGCCTCGATGGTCTTGATGCTTTTCCCGTGAGCGGCAGTGTGTTGCACTAAGGACTGAATGGAAGACTGGATGTTGGCAGTGGATTGTGTCGATTGTTTAACGAACGCCTCCAGACTTCGTTCGAGCGAGGAAACCTTATCGTTGTTTGAAGGAACAATGTTGTTTGGTGGAAAAGAATTGTTGGGTGCAAAGTTGTTCGTCTGATTTTGAAAAGGTTGGGGTTGGAAGGGCTGCTGAAATTGATGTTGAGTTTGTTGTTGCGCTTGTTGTTGCGGCAGAGGGGGCTTTGGAAATTGTTGCCTTGGAATTGATTCTGATTCTGATTCCAGGCGAAATTGGGGTGGTTCCTCCAACCGGGATTGTAGGTGGAAGAGTATGGATCATTCCTCGGTCTTTGCTGGAATGCAGCATTAACCTGATCCTGTCCTTGCGATGGTGGATTGTAAGGACACTCTTCGGTTAAGTGAGAAGGATCGGAACAACAAGCGCAGATGGTACGAAGGGGAAGAACAGGGCAGGAGCAGGAGAAGAAAATTTGCTCTCTATGGCTTCAAGTTTTCTCGTTATTGCAGCCATTTCAGCTTTCATCGCAATAGAGACATCAAGTTGGTGAATTCCTACCCTAGACTGACCGGTAGAAGTGGAGGTAGAAGAAGAAGAAGTCGGTCTGGTGCTCTCCCATTGTAGCATTTGCTCCGCAAGGTCGTCAAACAATTGCCACGCTTCCTCGTCAGATTTTGATAGGAAGTGGCCCTGACAGATGGTTTCCAACAACTGCTTCGTTGTTGGGTTCAAGCCCTCGTATAAGGTTTGGCAAAGTTGCCATTTCTCTATACCGTGGTGAGGACACTGAACAAGAAGGTCTTTGTACCGGTCAAAGCACTTCCAGAAGGGTTCAGAAGGAAGCTGAGAGAATTGGTTGATTTCATTGCGAATCCTTTCGGTTTTATGATTCGGATAGAACTTTTTGAGAAACACTTTAACAAACTCGTCCCAACTGGTTATGGAGTGGGAAGCGGTGCTATACAGCCATTTTTCAGCAAGATCGCATAAAGTGAACAGAATGACCCGTAGACGTATAGCATCGTCCGACAGTTGGGTAGTTTTTATCATGGCACAAACGTTTTGAAATTTATTGATGAAGATATAGGCATCTTCAGATTCAAGCCCATGAAATCGTGGAAGCATGTTGATGAAGTGGGGCTTAATTTCAAAATTATCCCCATTGGCCGGTGGAAGAGAAAGGCAGGTGGTAAGTGCAGAACGGGTGGGATAGAAACGATCCTGGAGCACGATTCGCTGCGGCGCTACAATAGACGGTGGTGGTGGGTTATTGGTCTCCGTAGAAGGTGGAGCCAATCCAGGGGTAGTCAAAGAGATGTTCGGATTAAATCCTGACATCGCGGAAGAAGATGTTGGTGATGGTGAAGGTGAAGATGTATGAACAGAATTCCGGTCAACGTCGGAGTTGGCCGGCAAAGGTAAAGGTGAAAGAGGAGTGGACGGAGTTTCGACGTCTGAGTCGATCGCGTAGTCGGTAGCGACTAACGTAACGCGGACTAGGCGGGCGCCAGTGTCCCGAGTCCAAGCGGACATACACTAAACGAGTTTAGTATAGTCAAAGCGGAGAAGGTGAGGGTAAGAAAACGTCAATGGAGAAAGGCGATGGGTGGTGGGTGAAAAATGGATTTTGGCGACAAAGGGCAAGTTTTTATAAAAGTTTTTGATTTTTTAATTTTTTGATTTTTTATTTTTAGAAAGAGCTTTACAGAAATATGTACGGACTTACGGCTTTAAGCAATCACAAACAAGATATGCACAATCACACCTAGATCTAGGGTCACCTAGGTCTGCTAGACAGCTCCTAACTGTTCCAGAGGGCTAGAAATAGGACCTCAAACCGCCTCTTCTCCGTCAATTGCGACCAGGTAAGTGCCAGGTAAGTGGGAGGTTGTCCAACGCTTTCGCGAAGTTCCTTAATTAAATAACCACTTGCCTTCAACACACTTGCCTAGACACCGCAAAAGTCAGATAGGATAAACGGCCGATGCCTGTAACTAGTCCTCTGTCCTATTGAGCGCGAAGTCCTTAGGGCTGAGTCTAGTATTTTTTTAATTTAACAATGGTTAATGCATATGCTTTTTGTGATTTCTGGGGTCCTGGGAAAGGTGATGAATGTTAGTTGTATGTATGCCCTAGAGACCAGTATTGTACAGATGATGTATATTATATTGGATGCTTGGACATATATAGAGATGACTTTCTTGCTCGATATGATAGTATGCTATCTGGTTACTCTTTATCTTAACATGTACACTAGTCTCTTTATACTGTCTTATAGTTACATGTTGGTAAAGCCCTTAGGATATGTACTTGACTACCTGGACTGTGATGCAGATCATACTAGTGGGGACATGGTAGTCCATAAGTACATCCTTCAAGGTCCCTAGTCGTGGGTGTATCGAGACGGGGCATCGATATACCAGAGTAGACTAGCGTATACGCTTCTCGACCCATGAGATGGGCGATGGATGATCCCACATCCATTGGTGTTTGACATCAGAGATGGTATACGGGTGCTCAGTGGAGACTGGGTACACTGGACGGACTCACCGAGAACTCCCAGATGGTATTATACCTCACGTCAGATGGCAGTTCTCAGGTGACACTTGTACAGGTTATTCTGTAGACCCGAGATCGTCATAGAGTCTTGTGTGATTCCCACTGTGCTTTGATCTCCACCTTACCACGTCCATGAGGGCGTGCAAAACGGTGGTCTTTGGGCACAGTTCCGAGTCACATGGAGGCAATGAGCGATAGGAGGGGTTTCGTCTCTCCCGGTATTGGGGGTTGATGTTGCGCAGTGCTCGATTGGCCGTAGCAGGGAAGTCTCTGGCCAGGGCTGATCAGAGATTTGCTGGTAAGTGTTACCAGTAGTTTCTCGACCCGTTATGAGCCTCATATCGGCACGACTTATCGGGTTATTGGGGTCTGACGTTTACCACCCCTAGACTTGATATGCGACATATCAGACGAAGAGACCAGACTGTATGGTAAGTGTTACTGGTCGGATTCGCAGGAGTGTGAGCGGGCTAGCTCGTCGATCTTCTGATCGCTCAATACCCGGGTGGCCGTTACGTTTAGCAGACCGCTTGCGGCTTGTGGGTGCTTGATATGATCATCATCTGCTACCGGCGTATTGACGAGTCTTTAGAGTCCTACACAGAGGTTTCCTAGCTCAAGCGAAACGAAATAGGAGTGCATATGAGATATGTGCGGGACCGAGAATAATGCGTCTATGTGATACCGTATTTAATTCTCGCGATTAATATTTCGATTGGTTGTATGAGATATGAGCTAGTTATCGAATCATTGATTCGATAAATCGATGCATTGAATACTAGTCGGTTATGTGCGACATGACCGGATCATTGAATCAAGTGTTGATTTAATGATTTAATGTATAATTATATATTTGATATATTACTTTGCATTAACTAGTATTGGTTCATTTTAAACGGATTTTTCTCACTTGATTTACACATTGTATATGTGATATACTTTTGTGCACATATTTGTATCATGTTTGATGATACTTGATCATATGGTTAAGTGTATAGAATTAAACCATAGTTAACTTGAGATTAGGGTTTTGATTATGCATTTATTCATTTATTTGTTTATTCATTTATTTGGATAAACTTTAAGATGAAAATGGTGGCAATTTTTGTTTCATATTGAAGCTTCATGAAGCTTTGACTTTGCTAACCATTCTTGTCTTCATGCTTAACCCTAACCCACTCAAATGACCATGGTTTATTCTCTACACTTAACCCTAGTTAAAGTTATGATAAGTTTGTATTTTCTTTTCATTTTAAAAAAGAACTTATCATAACTAGCTTCATCATCTTCTTCTTCTAAAAAGAAAAAGCTTGCTACTTTAATGGCAACTTGAGTTCTAGTGAGAGAAATCCAATTCTAAAGTGAACCCACCTCCTATTTCTTCACCCTCTACCTCTTGCCAAGTTGTTTTGGGTGTTTTCTTCACAAGTTTCACGACTTTGTGAAGTCGGAGCTTGAACTAGTGCAACCTCGACGTAGATCGTCTTTGACACGAAGCCGACGACCTAGCTCGCCCGTTTCTCCGATGAAGCCGACGATTGGGTTCGGGATTCATGATGGACAGCGAGAGGACACCCACGTGGAGCTAAGGAAGTAGAAATCCGGATCTACAAAGGTTGTAGCTTCTCACTTCTAGTTAAGTAGTTAACTAGTTTTTGTGTTTCGCCTAGAATTCTAGTCTAAGATCCGCGTTAGGGTTCCGCGGCACCCATAATTTTTGAAATTGGCATGTTCGATGCCTTGTGAGACCTCTATAGGGTGCCTAGGAACCTTTCAATGAAATCCCCACCCAATCTGAATTGGTTTCAAGCCCCTTAAGTCCGTATTAATGAATACAAAGCGGTAACAAATCAACTGCAAACAATTTTTATTTTTAGCGCGGCGCAAAGAATCCTGCACAAGAACAGTTTATTGGAAGGGGGAAAAGAATTTGCGCAAAGAATGCTGCAGAAAACACAGTTTATTGGAGTCCAGAGGAGTGGGAGAGAGGAGAGAAACACTTACAGGGATTTTGGCACCCTGATGCCACCAAACGGCGGCGGATCCGCGGCCTAAGCCAGCTTATGCCGCGGTTCCACGGCAGTAGGGTGGAGTTGGGCTTCTGAAATTTTTGGGTGTGCTCTGTTGGGTGTCCTCTGCTTGTCTGGATCTGCTGAATTTTGACTTGCTTACTGTATCTGCTCCAGATTTTTACAGTAGACCGTTTGCTTCGTTTTGATCCGTCGCGGTGTAGCCGCGAAATGTGGGTCTATCTTTCCACGTCTTTGGCACTGAACTCGAACTCCGTATTATCCTGCACACTTGCACAAAAAGTAATAAAAAATAACAAGATGATTTTTCTTTACAAAGTATATTTTTTTTGTTTTTTTTTTGGTTATATTTATATTCACAAGTTAACCCGAATTTACACAAAGAAATAAACTACCGTCACCCCGGCAACGGCGCCATTTGATTGGTAGAGATTCTGCGTGTTTAAGTTTAGTTAATTACCGCAATCAAAACGGTTTCGCTTGTAGCTAGCCGGTTGAGTACGGGTCGTCCGCAGGGAGATGGGAATCTTTTTCTATGTGCTTTAATGAGTTAAGTCCAATTTTCCAGATTTGTTTGTTATTATCTAAGTGTTAAAATGATATGTAAAGAGAGCTTGTTAGGGTTAGAATTAGGTTAGTTTGAGTTAGGAGTCGCTCACTTCTTTCGTTGCCACTCTTAATATCGGTGTTACGGTAATCAGCAACAACGGGGATTAGCACGACTAGGAAGGAACTTGCGAGTATAAGCTAGGCCTTCCAACGCTTAAGTTCTTCCTTTTGGTGCTTGTCCGTCGGTTCTTGGCTCTTTGCTATAACCTCCGTTTAATTCAACCACAACCGGTCTCACTACGGAATCACCGCTATCATGTAGGATAGGGTGCCGTAGGGAGCGGATTGTGGTTCAATTAACGGGAGTTGATTTAAGATGTTGGGCAAGGAAAGAGTGAGAGAGATTTCCTTCTCTCAAACTTCCCTTATCCTACCCTAACAAGTATGGAAACTACTCACACATCATAATGAAAAGAAAATAAAACAAAAAGGAAGATAGAAAGAAAGATATTAGAAGGTAACAACTGGCTATTTGCGACCTCACCTTGGCAAGGATCAAGCGTAAGCATCATGGTTGTTTTAAAGATAAAGAAAAAGAGAAAAGAAAGAGACAACAATAAATAACAACAACTACTTATCAATTAACGATTACAAGCGATTAACATAAAAAAAGTGAGACAAGTATAATAACAAAATGAACTTCTTTATTCATCATTCTTCACTCACAAAAGCTCACTACAAGTTTTTCAATGGAGAAGAGATGAGAAGAGGAAGAAGAACAAGTATTCTAAACCCTAAAAAATACAAGATTAAGCACCCCCTTGGCTTCACAAGGTTCTGGACTATTTATAGGCAGGGAGATGGAAATCTAGGGCAACATTCTGAACCAACATGAAAAGACCAAACAGCCCCTGAAATCCCATCAAGTGAGGCGCCAGTATGGCCGCGGAACCGCGGCCTAGACCCCCTATTGGCCGCGGTTCCGCGGCCCTATGGTGGGATTGGGGAATGGGATTTCTGGTGCTTCCCTATTCTGCTGTGTCCTTTATTCTGGTACATGTTTTTTCTCAGATTTTCTTCACGATTTTTCCAGAATTTCTGTTGAGCAATTGGTGATTTGATGTGGATCTTTTTGTCATGATTTCCTCGAGCTCCGTGTAGATTTCTTGGATCTTGTGTTGCCATTGAGCCATGTGCATGAAAATGACATTGATTTGCCATTTTGTCTCTTAAACTGGTGTGTGGCAACAGACGGATAAAGAGCGGAGATCCGTTTTTTATCTGTGAATGGCAGGAACCCGGATTTTGTCGTGTTTTTTCCATGAATTTCACCGTTTAGAGCCGAGAACCTGTATCCTGCAATTGACTAGCGAACACGGCTCAAGAGTACCTACCGATAAGAAATATGATAAAAATTGGGCGGTATAAAAATGCAAAAATCTGATATGAACAATACCGCATCAGCTCACAGTACTATTTTGCTTAGGTGGGTTGGATGATTATCTGTATTTCATATTGTACCTTCGTTGTATTTTGTACTTTCCATCTACTAGTATGTTGTTGACTTAGAGACTTGGTGAGGACGATATTGTATATTATTTGTGGATTTGTTGTCTTTTATATACAGTTTTCTCTCTATTATCTTTATTTCTTCGCTACGGCGTCGTATATTTGTATTGTATTCATCTTGGCTAGTTTTTCCAAAAAGGGGGTGTTGCCAACATTTTAAAGAAAGGAAGTAAGACTTTTAAAGAATTTGGGTTGCGATTTCAAATGTTTCAAAAACTATATTATCTTTTCCGTATTTTTCTTGGTTTAGATTTCTGGGTTTTGGCTTTCTTTTACTGCGTTACGCGTTTTGGCGTTGCGTTGTATTAGGGCCGTCACGGGCCAATTTTGGGTTGTAACAAAGTTGGTATCAGAGCGCTAGGTTTTACCTTTCGGAGTGTAGGATGACCTTAGTATGATGGAGTAGGTAGCTTAAGCAGAGTAACGTAGTGTGTGTATGTCTGCAGCATACCCACGATGCGGTACCTTGCATTAAGTGATCTAAGTACAATTTGCTTGAAATTCCTTCCTTGATGATTCATATCCTTGAGATTCGATTCCTTATTCTCATCGAATCTTATGTCTATTTATATCCTTGCCGCCGATGACTATGGGGACTCAGAGTGATGCAGCGAGGGCCGAGGTCAGAGTTGGCTCGGGTGAGATGAGTACTGACCAGGATGGTACTCTAGTTGCATAGGTGCAGACGGATCAGCCTACGACATATACTGTTGATAGACTTTTTGCAGAGATGCAGGACCTCCGCCAGACGATGAGTTCATTGGTTGAGGTCGTTCGGGAGCTACGACAGGAGGTTGTCACCCCTGTTACTTAGTTGTCACTTACGATCAGCATGCAGCAGTCCGTCACCTACATAGCACCAGTGGTTGCAGCTCCAGTTGACGAGGCACATATTCCAGAGGCTCAGAGAGTGCCAGGACAGTGGAGGACACGTACCAGTGTATCAGCCCAGAGACAGGGATTTGGTCATCGAGACAGATTTCGTGGCCGTCGTGGGAGTAGCAGAGGCTTAGGACGAAGACAGTCGTTCAGCTCTCATCCCCAGGATGGTCAGCAGTCAGCGCGTGGATGTTTTCGATACGGGAGCCTTCAGCACTTCGTCAAGGATTGTTCCTTAGCACCTCGTCAGAGTCGTTTTCAGAGAGGCCGTGGACGTGGAAGATTCACTCAGAGGGCTCAGTCTACCAGAGGAGTTCATCCAGCTGGGAGTAGAGAGCAGACACAGGAGTGTGCTTCTACTCTTCGGGACGCGCAGACGTCCAATGTGGAGTTTTCAGGTACCCTTGATTTATATGTTCTTTGATGTATTCATTTGTTCTTTATGCTTGTACCGTGGTTGGGTAGATTAGTCGTTGTTGTTTTAACTTCTGTCAGCGATTCTTTTGTTGCGTGACACGTATTTCAGTTGTGTGCCAGTCGGATAGGAGATAGAGATTCGTCCGTCGTTTTGGTCCTTCTAGAGATGTTGGATTTGACGTTCTCCTGGGCACGGACTGTTTAGTTACGTGTTAGGCGTCTGTGGACTACCGTGAGGAAACAGTCAGGTTTGTTTTCCCGACAGGTCAGTTCTTGTTGTGCAGGTGGATAGTTGTGCCGCCTCTCACAGCTTGAATTCAGCCTTTTTCGCTAGTCGGCTACTGAGGAGATGTCGTGGATTCTTGGCGTTCATTCGTGATACCGTAGCCACAGTTAGGATTGTTGGACCGGGTTCCTTTCGTGCGAGAGTTTTTCCGACGTTGTTCCAGATGGGCCGGCGAAGCTTGGGAGCTTAAGGATCAGCTGCAGAGTTGTTGTTTGGGGAGTTTTGTGCGTCTAAGTGTTTCGCTTTTGGAGGCTCCTATTTCTATTCGTCAAGGAGAAGGACGGCAGTTTGAGGTTGTGTATCGACGGATCGTCAATTGAACCGGCTTACGGTGTAGATAGGTATCCCTTATCTCGCATTGACGATTTCTTCGATCAGCTCTAGAGAGCGAGACATTTTCTAAGCTTTCTTAGGATCAGGTCATCATTATTGCGGATTCGGAGTGATGGCATTCCGAAGACTGCTTTGTTCGTGCTACGGGCTTTGTTTGTTTTGGTGTGTCACTGGACTCACGAGTGCCCTAGTAGCATTCGTATGTGATGAACCAGATTTCTGCAGGCCGTTCCTCGACCAGTTATTGCTGTGTTATTTACGACATTCTGGTCTATCTAATGTGTCTTGAGGAACGGGAGTAGCACTTGAGGATTTGTTATGCAGATGCTGGGAGAGCATCAGCAGTTTGCTAAATTCTCGGAGTGTTTCTTCAGGCTTGTTTTGTGTTGACTCCTAGGTCTTATAGTCACGGGAAACGGTTCCGTATGGTTCCGAGGGAGATCGTGGCCGTACAACCTAGGCCCAGACTTGTGTGCAGGACGGAGATCCGCGGATTGTTGGGCTTAGCAGGTTTCTACCGCCGTTTCATGCAGGATTGCTAGAGTAGTGCTGCACCGTCGACTGAATCGACCAGAAGGGAGGTTTCTTTTCTTTGGACTGAGGCATGTGTGCGGAGTTTTCAGCAGTTGAAGATTCTGTTAAACAACTGCATCAGTTCTCTCCTTGCTTTTGGTTCGGACGACCTTGTTGTGTAACTGTAATGTTTCTTGAGTAGGGATCGAGTGTGTACTGAGGTGGCACTATAGAGTTATCGCTTTTGCTTCCCGACATTGGAGGAAGTACGAGAAGGATATCCCACTCATGATCTGGAGATGGCCGCGGTGGTTTTGCGTTGGAGATTTGGAGACACTATCTGTTCGAGAGTCGTGTCAGATTTCCACGGACCACCAGAGCTTAATGTACATCTTTCTGCAGCAGATTTGATTGTTGTGATAGTCTTCTGCAGATTTACAGTTATGTGTGATCGTCGAGTATAGCTTTGGTTCGTCTCTACGGAGGGGACAGCTTGCTCATGTCCGCGCCCGACCACTTTCCTTAAATCGCTTTCGCGAGACACTGCCCGCCTATGCTCGTTCGTCGGTGATACTTGAGCATACTCGGCTGGGTAATGATTCGGAGACCTTGATTTGTGACAATGACGTGCTAAGTTAGGGACACGTTTGTGTACCTGACTTTATCAGGTAGAGACGTGAAACCCTAGAATATGCACATCTGTCAACTCTCTTTATGCATTCCAGTTCCACCAACATTTAGCGTGACTTGTGAAATAGTTACGGGTGGACAGGGATGTAAAGAGATGTTTCAGGTTTCCTTTCAAGGTGTCTGTCTTGTTGTGTGCTTGGGTCGAGCATCTGAGGCTGGCTGGAGAGTTGCAATCTTTAACCGTTCCGAAGTAGGAGTGGGAGCAGATCTCCATGAATTTCGTTATGGTTTCTACCCAGGGTTAGTCAGGGTATGACTCTATTCGGATTCTTGTCGTCCGGTTATACTCAATTTGCTCAGTTGTTTCTTGTTAATTGTGTGGTTGTATTGATTGTTGTCAGCAGTTGGGGATCGTCACTCGCCATCGTTAGGGTTCTCCTTCGATAGCTGTTATCAGGAGACACTCCAATTGGCCACCTTTAGGCTTAGGGGTTAGGTCGTGTCGATCACCAGTCTGTTGTTTTTCTGACTCTGCGTAAGTAGGACTTTGGACCCCAGCTAGTCTAGAGATTTCGGAGATGGTCCAGTTGTGTTAGGTCAGGATGGGAATTGTCCATTGCGAACTGAGGTCTTGTGCCGACTATGTAGGTCATAGACTCGAGCTCACAGGGACAGATCATGTATTCCTACGGACTTTCCGATGAATGACGTGTTGGATTTTAGGTCCTTTTTGAGATCCTATCAGCGAGTTAGTTTCGTTGCCTTTAATTTGGCACTTCCGCCCAGATTATTGGATTTTCACCCCGTATTCCTTGTGATGATGCTTTACAGTTACCTTCTTGACCTTTATCACATAATTTGGCACCAGACCATTTGGCTTGGACGCGATCGTTTCGCTCACCGGCAGCCATTGTGTTAATGGCTTGGCAGGTGGAGGAACGTCGGTCAAGGGTCTTGCCATCTGTGAAGGGTTTTCTTGGACGTAGCCGTATAGTGAGGTAATCACTTGGGAGGCTGCGAGCGAGATTTGAGAGTTGTAATCTTCACTTTGAAGGTACGCTTAGTATATTTTTAAATTCGGGGACGAATTTCTTTTGGGGGGGGGGGAGATTGTAACACCTTAGAATGTGTTTTGTGGCTAATTATATTTTAATGTATGGTTTTTATTAAAAAGTTTACCAAATTAGTTTTCAAATATTTTATCCTATTTAATGAGTATTTTATTAGATTTTTCCTAGGCTTGCACACACTTGTGCATGATAACTAAGGTTGTTTTTGGGGTTAAACATGATTAGCAATCATGGTTAACTAACCATTTTCTCTAATCTAGCTTTTAGTTTTGTTTTAAGTGTTATGGGTTTTAAGTGTGCATGGTTGTTAAAATAAAAAGGGTTTTATTTTGAATTTTTGTTTTGGGTGTTGACTTGGTGGGGGAGAGAGAGAGAGAGTGTATGATGGGGCATCATGGCTTTGTCCATGCCTTCATTTAATGAAGAGAGAGAGGGGGGGTTGACACTTGATACCATAATTTCCTTGCCTCTCAAGTATTTCTCACTTCTCTCATTCTCTCACTCCCTCATACTACCACACACTCACACCCATACTCACTCATCCTCAGCAACAGCAGAAGAGGCAGCAGCATATGAAGCAGCAGCAAGCAGCAGCATCAACAGTAGCATGGAGCAGCAGCAGCAGTAGCAGCTCCAGCAGCCGCAACAACTCCAGATCTTCTACTCCTCCTTTATCCTCGCATCGTAGGGTCGTGTGAGGTATAATCCTTAACCTACTTCCTTGTTTGCTAAGTTTGTTTAGAAGTAGCTTCGGTTTGGGATAAAAGTGAGATTTTTGTGCTATTTTTAGTGATTGGTGTGAGGTTTTGTGCATGTGATTTAAGTGTTGGTTAACCTAGACTAATTAGGTGTTACTAGGGTCATGTAAACCTAGTTGAACCCTAGATTACACCAAAATACCATAGGGTTTCTAATTGTGCTAAATTTAGTGTTTTTAAGTGATATTTCACCTTTTTGTGATCTGCATTTGACCCGGGACCTTCAGGTTAAAATTGAGAAAACTTGAGCACACTAGATATATCCTGACCTCACCACCAGAGCATGAACCCCTAACCCCCTACCCAGGCCGCCGGTTTAATCTTTCTGGCCGCAAATTGCGGCCAGATGTGGGAGTTTTTGGGTGTAGTTTGCTTGAATAGGAGTCTGCTGTTATTTCTAGGCCAGTGGTATGTATAGTTTTGTAAGATTTGACCTGTAGGAAAATCTGGGATCAAATATCGTTTTGCATGTCCGTTGTGTTTGCGCGATACGCGCGATACGTGAGTGGGTTCTGTGATCCAGCGTATCGCGGCGTGCCGTGATGGTTTTAGACGCGTATACACACGATTCAGCGTATCGTGCACACGCGTGTTTAGTTCGCGACGCGAGTTTCTCGTTTTGTTCGATATCGCGTTTTGCGGAATATTTGGCTTATAAATGATTTCCATGTCTTATTTGCAGGTTTGCAGGCTGGAACCACGGACACTACTACAGGGGGGAGCAGATGGTAGGATTCACCTAGTATGGAGTGTAGGTGAGTAGATTTAACATCTACATGGGAATCGCCCGCATGGCGTTATGCGTCTGGGCTAGGATTCAAATACCTGTCGCTTATTCTACGTCATTGTTAGAATTGCGCCTTTACTGTATTTCCTTGATATAGTTGTACTGTGACTAGCAGCCGTAGGACAATGCACATATTATTGACGGTTCATGTTGCACGAGCACGGATTGTATGCTACACACACACCGTCAATAATTGCCATGTCACACATAACCCTTTATAGATATTATATTGCTTATCATACTTGACATCTATCTTATCGGTATACCTGTAGTGTATCTTACCATTAGTGATAGGTACATATTCACCTTGCGATACAACTACAGGTATACCATGCACATATTTTACTCATACCCAGGGGTGTATCCTTCATATTTTACTTATACCCAGGGGGTATACGACATCAGTTCTTATAGGTAGATACCTATACTTAGCTGTACCTTATTGATTTCGCATACATCTAGTTTCAGCTACATGTTCTCATTTATATGCTCACATTCAGATATATCGCATTTATTTGTTTCTGGATTTGCTCATTTTTATTTGGATTTTACATGGTGTTTCCTGGATTTGGGAACCGTGGGAGTTCATGAAATTATGCATACATTGAAAAACCCGGTTTCCTTGATATGATATTTGCGCGTCCACCATGAGTTTTATCGGTGCTGATTATTTACTCCATACGAGGTGCGGTTGCCGTATGAGAGTACATGGTGGGGCCCGGTATGGTTCTCCTCGGCAAGAAGATCGATGGATTTTGCCGATTGAGCCTGGAGGCGGGCGAGTACCTACCGGTGACAGTACCCATGACTCGGTGGGGGATCACGGAGACACCGCTGGGAGTCATGTACGTATGCATACGTCGAAAGGCGAGGGTCAGAGCTAGGCACTCGTGCTTTCGGGATAGCGTATGATACGTGATCAGGATTTCTGTGTCGATGCTTGGCACATTGTTTTCATGATATTTCTTTTAATACATTTGTATATATAACAGGGGATTTAGCCGTTGTTATATATACCCTTACACCAATATTAGTGGAATGGGACGCTAATATATGTGTATTGCCCCCATCATATTTTACTTCTGCAAATATATATATATAGGATGTTAGAAATTATTTGAGATTCGACTTGGGATATAGGTGTTTCATTGAGATTGGATATTGGATATGAAAGAGATTGATGATTTGTACATTCGGGATATAGGAGATCTTTTCGATATTGTACATTGAGGAGGTGTGAGACTTATATGATTTGAGAGCCCGACTTAGGGGGGGTGATTTGAGGATTTAGGATTTGAGTGTCTTAATGGATTGTGATCCGGCCACGATGTCAGGTTTCCGTGGAAATGACATATTCCACCCATACCTCACACTTATCTATTCCTTACACAGATTCATATATTGGTTGTACCTGTTAGCGTACCCTTATGATAGTTGCATATCTTCTTTTTCATATCCCTATTGCATAGTTATTGCATACTATTATCATGTCATCCTTGCTTCACATATTGATTGTACCTGCTTGTGTGCTTTCCATTACCTTGCATTCACATGACATGTTATTACTGTAATCGCATATCTTAGATTCATGCTGTACGTACATTCCTGCGATTACCTGCATATGTTATCTACTATTCACGAGTTGGCAACTCACCCCCGTTGTGCCACAGGTGTTTCAGGTTGTTCCCCAGAGTAGTCGAGACAGGCTATTCCGCTATTCATCTATCATCTTTTGCTACAGATACCGCATCAGCTCACAGTACTATTTTGCTTAGGTGGATTGGATGATTATCTGTATTTCATATTGTACATTCGTTGTATTTTGTACTCTCCATCTACTAGTATGTTGTTGACTTAGAGACTTGGTGAGGACGATATTGTATATTATTTGTGGATTTGTTGTCTTTTGAATACAGCTTTCTCTCTATTGTCTTTATTTCTTCGCTACGGCATCGTATATTTGTATTGTATTCATCTTGTCTAGTTTTTACAAAAAGGGGGTGTTGCCAAAATTATAAAGAAAGAAAGTAAGACTTTTAAAGAATTTGGGTTGCGATTTCAAATGTTTCAAAAACTATATTATCTTTTCCGTATTTTTCTTGGTTTAGATTTCTGGGTTTTGGCTTTCTTTTACTGCGTTACGCCTTTTGGCGTTGCGTAGTATTAGGGCCGTCACGGGCCAATTTTGGGTCGTGACAAGTCATGACACCCAGCCACCAGATATCGTAGTCATGGTATGTAGCCGTGGCAAGTAGGATCTGGATGGACTTAAGCATAGCTTTGAAAGTCTCAACTTTTCCATGTACACCAAGTAATCTTTTCAAGATATACTCGCTCCTGATGGGGATTTAACCCTTTAGATAAAGCAACCAAAGTCCATACTTTGTTGGTATATAAGGATTCCATCTCAGATCGATAAGCATCCAGCCATTCTTACAGAGTCCCACTCCTGATGGCCAGCTCGAAAGTAGTTGGGTCATCATCTCATGATGCAATCCTCGCTCCCACTGTCATAGAGAAACCGAAGTATCTCTCAGGTGGGTGAGGAACCCTACTAGATTGGCGGAGAGGCTGAGGTTCGTTGGAATTTATTGAATCCTTCGGGTTTACCAAATCATCAGCTGCAGTTTGTAAAGTTGGAAGGTTCTACAGAACAGACCTTGCCTCGAGCTTGTCCGGATTTTGCTTTTTACACATAGGCCGGACAACCCCAAATCTTAACAAACTTAAGATATGGGCTGTTCCCTTTCCATATCATATATGAAGTGGTAGGCAACTGATTTGATTTGAACCCTATTCAATAGGTATGCAGCTTCACAAGTGCATAACTCCCAAAAGGAAATAGGAAACTCAGTAGTACTCATCATAGAGCACACCATATCACATAGGGTGTGATTGCTCCGCCCCGATACGCCGATGTGCTGTGGTGTATACGGAGGAGTAATGCTGAGAGAGAATCTCATTCTCCTTTAGAATAGTGCAGGAATTCCGTGCTCTAGTATTTTCCTTCTTGATCTCATCAAAGGACATAATACTTATACCCGTTTTTGGTTCTCTACTTCTATCTTATATTCATTGAATTTCTCAAAAGTTCCAGACTTGTGTTTCAACAGGAACATATGTCCGGATCTTGAGAGATAATCAGAGAATGTAATGAAGTACAAAGAACCGATCTTAGCATGTGTAGACAGGGGACTATCATACATCAGCATGTATCAATTCCAAGAGTTCACTAACTCTTTCTCTGTTTCCAATAAACAGAGATATGTTCACCTTATCTTTATGACATGACCGGCAAGTTTCACAAGATGTAAATTCAAACTAATTTAAATATGCATCTAAATGTAACTTAGCTAGTCGGGTCGCATTGATATGACCTAGTCTACAATGCCTCAAGAAGGATTCATTCATTTCTGAACTCTTCCTCTTGTGTGTATTCTGTATACTAAGAACTATAGTTTGATTTAGAACGTCTATGCTTTTAGATAACGTACCTGAACCGATCAACTCTTGATATAGGAAATGTTCAAAACATTATCCAACAATACAAAATTATATCCTTTCTTTACTAATAAAGAGACTGATATTATGTTGTATATCAGGTTCGGTATCTAATAACATTCGTTCAGAATCAATGTATTCTGGTAATACAGGGTGATAGTGACCAACAGACTTGGCTGCAACACTTGCACTGTTTCTATCTCATGAAACTTATCACCCGTTCTCAGTTCTATACCTATCTGTAGCCCATGTAACATTTTACATATGTGGGATCCTGATCCGGTATTAAATACCCAGGACGTAAAGGATACTGAGAAACAATTCTCTGTAATGAACACACCCGAAGAAGATGCATCAGCATGCACTTTCTTCGTTTGGGCGGCACGGGAATTCTGGTAATCCCCTATTTCCTGCTCTGTCTTATAACAATTATAAGTTGGAGCGGGACCAACGTTCCCCAGCTCAGTATAACAAGCGGGTTCGGTCAATATATCCGTATTATTATCTTAATTAAGGCGTGACATAGTCGTAACCAGGAGAGAGAGAAGAAAACACTCAGCGTGCGCTTTTACAAGATTAGATTGGTTATCAATTTATCTAATTTGGATGTCTCCCACTGTTTTAGTCAAATCATCCTTCAAACCCTAAAAGGAAAGACTAGCCGGGATTAATTATACTCTATAAGTTCGCCAATCTTTCATCCAGGCTAGTGCCGGTACTTTGAGGAGGTTTCCCGTGCTTTCGCACGGACCAAATTAAAGTAAACCTCATTTTCCCAGGGGCGTAACCCCATTAACACCTTTCTAGACACCTACTTGATCGGCTAATTGTAATGTGTAAAACTCTCCCAGGAGTAACTCTTACTCGCAGCGGGTATCGGGATCCAACTATCTCATAGAAGGTATGCAATTTCATTGCAAATTTCAACACTTGAAATTCCCAATAATATTTTGCCCCTAGCAACTTATGACCTTGGCTAAGGTCAACAAATCATAAGTGCTAGCCAAGTTCAACCCGTCATTTCTCGATTGAATTAAACCCACCCGCACGATCCTTGGCTAAGGCCAACAAAGTCGCACGACTACCCTAACTCAACTTATGAGTGTTCTTGAGCTTGAGGGAATTGGAGATGGTGAAAAGAAATGGTATGAATTAAGAGATGAAGAAGGATAGGGTTTTTCTCTCTTTTGTTCTAAACTGAACTCTACACTATTATGATTAGAAAAACCAATTCAATAATAGATAATAGGTTCAATGGTCAAACAAATGACTCATGGGTCAATTGACCAACATGTGTCCATAAAACCTAAGTCCTTATTCATACATAATATATATCATTTCTTAATTACCTAAAATGTAATAATTATTTAAAACTAAATGATTAATACAATTAGGTCGTACCATCTACAAATACATTTTGTACAAATTACGAAAACGCCCATCGTCCGTATATACATACCTGTTTTCGTATTCCGAAAAATACGAATACTGAAGACGACAATCCATCAGCACAATACTAGGATCCGGCTTAAACCAAAGCCCACTAGTATTGTCTGTCCGACTCATCGTGCGTGCACGAGTGTACGCACGTAATCGAACCCTTTCGTAAAACCATACGATATCTACACGTTTCGCTCGATGCAGGGAAACGCTCTGTGTGGGACTCTAAAGACTCGACTCTACACTGGCAGTGGGTTTAACCACAGGCTGCAAGTGGTACTAACTGTACGTAATGGTCCCCAGGTATTGTCGATAAGAAAGCCGATGAGCATAACTCATCCGAACTCCTACTGAGTCTGTATCTGACAATCTCCGTACAGTCCGGTCCGTCCGTCTAAGAGTATCGCATATCTAGCCTAGGGGGTGGTAAACGTCAGACCCCTAATAGTGGTATAAGTCGTGTCGGAGTACGGTCCAATACACCCTGAGAAACTACTGGAGTGCCTACCAGTAAATCTTGCTTGCCCTGGCCAGGGACTATGTGTAATGGCGTTCCGAACACAACGCGACATCAACCCCCAATACCGGGAGAGATGAATCCTATCTAACCGCCACTGACTACAAGTGCTTCGGGACTACACCCAACTACTACCTGTTTGCACGACTCAGTAGAGCCGTGGTACGGTAGTAATCTAAGAACAGTGGGAACACACTTGAGTCGAAGCAGCAGTGTCAAGTCAACGGATTAAGCTGTACTCATGTCATCTGGGAACTGCTATCTGACGATAGGTATATTACCAACCAGCAGTTCCCAATGAGTACTGTCCGGTGTACTCGTAACCTAACGAGCTTCTGCAAACTATCTCGAGTACGACGTACTAATGGCTGTGGGACAGACCATCTCCCCTGCTGGGATAAGAAGCATAAACACTAGTCTACTCCGAAATATCGATGCCCCGTCTCGATAATCCTACGACTAGGGACCTGTAAAAGGATGTACTTGTAGATTACCCAGACCCTACTAGTGTGACTGCCTTCACAATGCTGGTAATCAAGCAAAGATCCTAAGAGCTCAACCAATATGTATAAGCAATATGCTAAAAGAAACATATGCACATATTGAAGTAGGAACAAACTAAGTAGCATACTACCATTTTGAGGAAGAATGTTATTACAACTTCGAATATACCAAGCTTCCATTAAGTAATATACAAACTAGTGTGATACAGTAATGTCCTCTAGGGCATATACACTAACAATCTCCCACTTGCACTAGGGCCTTGTACCGGTATATCGCGGACCTATCATCTCGAATAGCCTCTCCATCTGTGTCTAAGAAATAGCCTTTGTGAATGGATTTGCAGTGTTATTCTCCTAATCTACTATCCTCACCTCGATCTGCCGGCGATCTACGATCTCCCTGATCAGGTGGTACCGCCTCAAGATGTGCCTGGACTTCTGATGGGACCTGGGTTCCTTCGCTAAGGCTATAGCGCCGTTGTTGTCGCTATACAGCCGTATTGGATCAATAATGGTTGGAACCACCTGAAGTTCTGTGAGGAACTTCTTCATCCAGACAGCTTCTTTTGCGGCATCGCAAGCAGCTATGTACTCCGCTTCCATCGTCGAGTCAGCAACGGTTTCCTATTTGGAGCTCTTCCAACAGACCGCCCCTCCATTGAGGGTAAAGACATAACCTGACATGGACTTGGAGTCATCCTTGTCACTCTGGAAGCTGGAGTCAGGAAAGGCCTTGATCTGGAGGTCTTTTCCGCCATACACCAAGAACATCTCCTTAGTCCTTCTCAGGTACTTGAGAATGTTCTTTACTGCTATCCAGTGCTTCTCCCCTGGGTCCGACTGTTACCGACTTACAGCGCTTAATGCGTATGCTACATCTGGTCTGGTACACAACATCGCATACATTATAGAGCCTACAGCAGGTGCGTAGGGTATAGATGACATGCGAGCCCTTTCCAGATCAGTCTTGGGAGACATCTCATTGGAGAGGGCGATTCCGTGACTAACCGGTAGATTACCGCGCTTTGAATCTTCCATACTGAATCGTTTCAGTATGGTGTCGATGTACCTGGATTGCGAAAGTCCCAACATCCTCTTAGATCTATCACGATAGATCTGGATCCCCAGAATGTAGGAGGCATCACCCAGGTCCTTCATGGAGAACCTCTGTGACAACAATCCTTTGACTGACTGTAGCATAGGAATATCATTTCTTATTAAGAGAATGTCATCCAAATACCAGACGAGGAATACCGCAGTTCTCCCTACAAACTTACTGTTAATGCATGGTTCATCTGGAATTTTGATAAAGTCGAACTCTTTGACAGTATCATCAAAGCAGATGTTCCAACTCCGCGATGCCTGCTTTAGTCCATAAATGGACTTGAGCAACTTGCACACTTTACTGCTGCTCCCACTCTGAATGAAACCCTCAGGCTGATCTATATAGACGCACTCTTCCAAATTACCATTTAGAAAAGCCATCTTTACGTCCATCTGCCAGATCTCATAATCGTGGAAGGCAGCAATGGCAAGAAGGATCCTAATGGATTTGTGCATAGCCACTGGAGAAAAGGTTTCGTCATATTCCAAACCAGGTCTTTGACGAAAACCCTTTGCAACAAGTCTAGCTTTATAGGTTTCAACCTGCCCATCTACACCAATCTTCTTTCTGAAGATCCATTTGCAGCCTACGGATTTTACCCCTTCTGGAGCAATGTCCAAAGTCCAAACCTTGTTGGTGTATATGGACTCCATTTCGGTCCGCATTGCATCCAGCCATTTTACCGAGTCACCACTCTGAATGTCTTGTTGGAAGCTAGTAGGCTCATCATTATCAATGATGCAATCCTCTCGATCCCCGTCTATGAGAAAACCGTAGTATCTCTTGGACGAATAAGACTGTCTACTACTCCTGCGGAGTGGCGCAGGGATGTCCGGTTCTTCTGAAACCTCTGGTTCTACCAAGCTTTCAGTAATAGCTTGTGGTTCCGGAATTTCTTCCAGTTTTATTACGTTCCCACTTATCTGTTTTTCTAAAAATTCAGTTTCTAAGAAGTAGGGATGCTGAGAAACAAAATCCTTTTGTCCCTCTGCGGAATAGAAAAGATACCCCCTGGAGTTCTTGGGGTATCCCATAAATATACACAGTACTGAGCATGCCTCGAGCTTGTCCGCATGCTGCTTCTTTATAAAAGCTGGACATCCTTATGTTTTAAGATATTTAAGACAAGGTTTCTTCCCACTCTATATCTGATATGGTGTGGTAGGCACAGTTTTGGTTGGAACCTTGTTCAAAAGATATGCAGCTGCTTCTAGTGCATAACCCCAGAAAGATCGTGGTAATTCAGCCTTACTCATCATGGAGCGAACCATATCCAATAGGGTTCGATTCCGCCTTTCTGATACACCATTGTGTTATGGTGTGTATGGAGGAGTAAGCTGAAAGAGAATTCCATTCTCTTTTAAGTAGCCCAGGAACTCGGCACTCAAGTACCACCTCGATCAGATCTTAGTGTCTTGATAGTTTTGCCTGTTTGTTTTTCCTCTTCATTCTTGTATTCCCGAAATTTCTCAAAGGCCTTGGATTTATACTTCATCAAGAATACATGTCCATACCTAGAGAAATTATCCGTAAAAGTAATGAAATAGGAATAACCACCTCACGCATGTGTAGACATTGGACCACACACATCACTATGTATGAGTCCCAAGAGCTCGCTCGCTCTCACCCCGTGTCCAGTAAACGGAGTCTTTTTCATCTTTCCCATAAGACAAGATTCACAAGTAGCATAAGACTGATATTCGAACGGATTTAAATATTCCTTTCTATGTAACTTCGTCAATCGTGTTTCGTTGATGTGTCCCAGTCTACAATGCCATAAGAAAGCCTGATTTAATTCCGGGGACATTCTTTTAAGTGTGTTCTGGATACTGAAAACTTGAGCTTGATTTAGTACGTATATACCGTTATCTAATGTACCTGACCCAATCAGAACTTGATTTAGGTGGATGTGGAACACATCGCTTATAAATGTAAAATTATATCCTTCCTTAGAAAGTAAGGATACAGATATGATATTACAAGCCATACTAGGTGCATACAAACAGTTACGTAGAATAAATATCTGCCCACTTGTTAATCCTAGATGATATTCCCTTACGGATTCAGCGTCCACGCTCATTCAGTTCATAACTCTGAGAGTTATATCACCTAACTTGATAATTCTAACGTTTCTCAAAGCCTGTAAAGAATTACAAATATGAGATTTTGATCCGGTATCTAGTACCCAGGAAGTAGGGTTAATTGACATACAGTTTTCCATTACAAACACATCTAAAGTCGAAGCCACAACAAGCTTTGAATCCTGGCTACTGGCTTTGCAAGCCCTGCAATCCTTCTGCCAATGTCCTTTCCCGTAAAAATAGGGATGTCCCTCCTTCCCTATATCTAGTCCTCAAACTTTTACCCTTCCCTTTCCTTCTACCTCACTGGTTTCCTTCAGGGTGCAAGTAGAGGGTAGGGACTGTAGAAACAAGTCAGCATATGACCTGTTTCTCAATGTGGACTTCAGGTCCATGAGTTGATCAATACAGCTAGTCACTGTTAGGATGTTGTCCCCTACAGATGACCCGACAGCCAACCTCGCTTGAAGCAATTCTTTCGAGGTCTCATATCTTGCGATACGAGATTGCTCTCCATATAAATCTTTGTTATGGAGGAAGATGGAAGCTAAGTCCATCTTCTCGTGTTGCCTCTGGTATGCACCATCAACTAAGGCCAACACGAGGCACTTGGCATTCGCACAATCTCTTTCCGATGTCTTATAGATATCAATATCCATGACGGTGGAAACTGGACCTGAGACGGCAGGGTTTTGAGCAGTGAAGAGGTGTCCCAGCTTGTCATGGGTAATGGACATCTGGACAGACCTTTGCCAGTCATTATAGTCAGATTCAGTCACTTTATTATCTAGATGTAACTTATGTCTGGTCACTGGGTCACTGCTATTAAGAGAGAGAGAAGAAAACACTTAGCATGATGCTCTTGTAAGTTTAGATTGGTTTCTAATTTATCTAAAAAGGATGGCTCCCACCGTTTCTCGAATCCTTCCTCAAACTATAAAAGAAGAATTAGTCAGGATTAATCTCACCGTACAATACTTGCTTAACCGTTCATCCAGACTAGTGTCGGTACTTCGAGGGAGGTTTTACGACACTTTCGCGAGGTTCCTTAATTAAATAACCTCTTTTCCTTGGAGACGTAGCCCCGCTAACACTGTTTTAGACACCTACTTGGTTTATATCATTGATCGTTAAGTGAAAAAATCTCCTGAGGAGTAGCGGATACTCACAATAAGATCGGGATCCAAATATTATTGTGTGATAATGCTGAAGGAATCCTACCAACATTACCAAACTCCAAATCGTATGTGATTGATCGTATGATTCGAGACTGTGTAAGTAAATCAACTCAAATGATCCCTGATAACGGTTTCATTTGATTGAAAAGAAGTTCTTGTTTGTGTAAAGCGAATAAGTTTCTATGTGTCGGTAATATTGAATAAAATTCACAATCAAATAATTATATTTGACCGCAATCAATTACGGTGTCGGTTGTAGATTGTAAGTGAGTGCGGATCGTCCACAGGGATTGTGCGATTCGTTTTTATATTTAATTTATTTGAATTGAAAAGTTAATCGAAAAGAAAGGAAAACATGATTCAAGATTTTATCGATTGATTCAGGTGTCACTAATCTAATCAAGAATCAAGAAACTGATAAACAATCAAGAATCGGGTTTCGATGATATTTCCAACCAAATGTCAAGAATCTAAATGAGGCTCGTAGGAATCGATCGGATCTACAGACGTGATGTAATCTCAAGATTTCGTGTTCTTGTCTTTCGAAGGATTGATACTAGATCAATGATGATCGACGAGAGTTAGGGCTTTCTCGTGAAACTAGGGTTTCATCATTTAACCCTTGTTCTTTCGTCGATATCATTCACATTCTAGCCTCTAGCAATTTCAAGAAACGATCGTAACTCCCCAATTTCGAGCGATATCAATCAAGAAAGCATCGCAACAAAATGGGTCGTCGATTCTTGAACTTGCTAGGGTTTACAAAACTCGTAGGATTCAAGAATCGATTTAAGATATGTTATATCATCTCGACTCGACTCCTTAACGAGCGGAGTATTACTCAAACATCATCACACAGAAAGCATTCAAGAATAGAAAAGATATCATGATGCAAGAATTTAAAGAAAACAAGATAAAAGAATATCACCTTTTATTTATATCAACAATTTGATTACAGTCGCTCAAGAACTACAAGAGGAAGAACTAAATTGTCGATTTGGCGTCGCTCGGCTCCGTGAGTCACGGATCTGCTTTGACCACTTGCTCTGTTGAAGATCATCTCGGCTCATAAAAGGTTGCAAGGCTTCTTGCTTGATGGGGTACTCGGGATCTTGGCTTTTGATTGGAATTAGGGTTAGGGTTTCACACCAGCCTTCTCACTAGACTTGTGGAAGAAGATGAAAAAAGAGATAGAATGGCTCTAAATTTGCTACTAAAATGAACTAATGGAGGGATCTCTCTATCTTTTCTTTACAAGTGAGCATAGGGTCTTATTTATAGATCTCCCAAACCCTAAGCCTTGATTTGAAATTACAATTCCCTCCAAAAGTTTGTTGAGGCTTCTAGAAGGAGTTTGTTAGGAGCTAGCTTAGGTTTTAAGCTAGGATTAATTAAGCATTAGAAACCCTAGTTTGCTGATCTGGCAGAAGTCTCTGGAGTCTTCTGGAAACTGAAGTACATTTCTGAACTGTAGCCACTGAGATAATCATTTTGCACCAAAATTTGGTGGATGACGTGGCAATACGGCCGCGGAACCGCGGCCTAAGCCGGCTTGCGCCGCGGTTCCGCGGCCAAGTTGTAGCTTCATAGCTTGGTTCTTTTGTTGTGGTCTTGGGATGATATTTGTAGCTTTATCTGATGTGTTGATTTGTATTTGTTCCTTTGGATTGATACCAGAATTGAAATCATTGAGTTGGCGTGATATTTGATCGGTACCGTATAAATTGTGGCCTTTCTCCTGGATTTTCCTGCACAGATCTCAAAACAAGTGTTGCGCAATATAGGGATGATGCAATGACATGAAATGCAGTCAATTTCTTTTATAGTACCGGTTTTAGAGTCTAACACATTCAATCTGATATTTTGCTACTGTTTTGCTAATATATGAAATATGAATACCGTACACTTCTAAATGAGTGCAAATGATAGGGAAATTGCCGTGTTAAAAATACAATATTTTCGACTAATCAAATTCCCCCATACTTAATTTCGATCGTCTCGAGCGAACTTTTTATTAAAAAGAGAAAGAGAAAAACTAACTAGCACACTTTCATAGGCAACACGATTGCACTGTGCATGTGCAACAAGTCTTTAAACCTCTAGGTGTCCCTGGTAGGAGGAGTGTTGTCTCCTGAGGGTTTTCAGCGGATTGCACCCACAAAATCCAATAATAAAAGAAAGATCATGAATATTACTTTTAAAGAAAAGAATCGTAAAAGAAAAGCTTTGAAAATTAGGGTTTTCAACTAAGCTAGCTTTTCGGTTGTCATGAGCCCTATCTTAATGGTCATGAAAAGATGTTAGAAATCACGTCCACCCTCAATAAAACATCGTCTTATTCTTCATTCCTATCTTTCTTCCAAAACATCGATCATATCACCCTGCGTGTGTGTAAAGGACATCCCTACAACCGGAGAATTCAATTCAAGATATCATACTCTTGCCCATCAGCCTCAGTACTTTTTAATTAATGAATATTTAGATGAGATTGCTCACACACTTTCATGCGACCGTTAATACTTCTTGAGGTACTAACCGACCGATTACTCCTGTGCTTGCTTACTTGGTGTATTTTCCTCGTCTTGCACCACCTCAGGCATAGCAGTGACTTCCAGACCAGTTGGCCTTAGGGCACTAGGTGAAGAGGCACCCTCGCTATACATTTTTATTGCCCTTGGTGATAACAAAACCAGTGTCCATTTTTCTCACCACTTTATATATATTTTTTATTCACTTTTTTTTATTTCCTTCATACTTTTGGCTTTAAGACAAGAGCATTTCAAGGTATCCTCTACTATCCCAGGCTTCAAGACGTGTGTAAGTGTGAATAGCAGGGTATCAACGTTCAAAATGTTTGGCTACCAGAATAGGAACTATTTTTCAGACTTAGTTTTATCCTCAGATTAGTGACGTCTTTCATCTTACTAACCCTTGGGACAACGGCTCATAACTACTTATTACTAGTTCGTATAAGAAAACTTCTAATTTTCTTAGTTTTCTTAAATTTTTCTAATCTCATGGATGTAATTGTTCACTATCTAAACTTTCATTATTTTATTTATGTACAAAAAAGTGTAAATATTGAAATTATTTTTATACTTGAAATTTTTTAAAATTTTTATGGGTTTTGAATTTTTTTTAAATTTTTATGGATTTTATTTTTTTTAAGAAATGTTTTGTGCTTATGCAAATGATATGCAAATGATGCAAAAATAATCACAAACCTCCTCCAAACTTGTTTTCAACAGTGTCCTCACTGTTGCCAACTGCTATACCTACAAAAACTGTAAGCCTGGGGGGAATTATTAGTGGGGGCAAAGTATATAAGTGAAGAACTTCCCCCAAACTTACTCTTTTCACTCACCTTCATTCAAAAAAATGATGCAATGATTTACAGGATATGAAGGTGAGACGGAGGAATTTTAATCCAAATAAACTGGCTCTTGTAAGAACAAGAGCTCCTCCCTGGGGTCAGTGGAAAAATACGGTTTCAGTCTATGTCCATTTACTTTGAAAAATATTCCGTTTTTAACATTTTCTACTTCTACTGCCCCGTGCGGGTATACAGACCGCACAATAAAAGGTCCCTTCCACCGAGATCGAAGCTTACCCGCGTGAAGGTGTAATCGTGAATTATAAAGAAGGATTTGTTGACCAGGTGAAAATGTTTTCCTCAAAATGTTTTTATCGTGAAAAACCTTAGTCCTATTCTTTACAATTATAGCGTTATCATAAGCTTCATCGCGGAGTTCGGTTAGCTCATTTAGTTGCAGCTTTCGAAAGTTGCAGGCTTCTTTTAGATTAAAGTTTATTTCCTTTATAGCCCAGAATGCTTTATGCTCTTTCTCGACGGGTAAATGACATGCCTTCCCAAACACTATCCTATATGGAGACATCCCTAGGTCGGTTTTATATGCAGTTCGGAATGCCCAAAGAGCATCCGTCAGTTTGGTCGACCAGTCTTTTCTATTTTTAGCAACAGTTTTCTCCAGGATAAGTTTGATTTGTCTATTTGAGATCTCAGCCTGCCCGCTCGTTTGGGGATGATAGGGTGTAGAAAGTCGGTGGTTGATTGAGTATTTCCGCATCAGAGTCTCGAAAGATCTGTTGCAGAAATGTGTCCCATTATCGCTAATAATAGCGTGTGGGTGTCCGAATTGCGAAAAGATATTCTCTTTCAAGAACTTAATGACGACTTTCTTGTCATTAGTACGATATGGAATGGCTTCAACCCACTTTGAGACATAATCAACCGCCAGCAGTATGTACAAATTCCCAAAGGAGTTGGGAAAAGGACCCATAAAATCAATGCCCCAAACATCGAATATTTCAACAACCAAGATGGGTTGCTGAGGCATTTCATTCCTCTGGGAGATTCTACCCGTGTACTGACATTGTGTACAGGTTTTGCAATGCTCAAATGCGTCCTTGAATAAGGTCGGCCAAAAAAAAACCACATTGCAAAACCTTCTCCGCCGTCTTTTTAGGACCGAAGTGACCCCCACAGGCCTAATCATGACAAAAAGAAAGAACACTCTTGAACTCTTCTTTCGGGACACACCGGCGAATGATCTGATTAGGACAATATTTAAACAAGTATGGATCATCCCAGTAAAAGTGTTTTACTTGGGATAGAAAACGGTATTTGTCCTGTTTTGACCAATCGCTGGGTATAAGTCCCGTGACAAGATAGTTCACAATATCCCTGAACCATGGTTCAGCGGATACGTTCAAGAGTTGTTCGTCTGGAAACGAATCATTGATCGGCAGGGTCACAGGGGAAGAAGAGATGCGTGAAAGATGGTCGGCTACTACGTTTTCACAACCTTTCTTATCTTTGATAACAAGATCAAATTCTTGTAACAGAAGGATCCAACGTATTAGTCGACCTTTTGCATCTTTCTTCGCCAGAAGATGTTTTAGGGCGGAATGGTCAGTGTACACAACTATAGATGAGCCAATTAAGTAAGGCCTGAATTTTTCTAATGCAAATACAACCGCTAAAAGTTCTTAATTGGTGGTTGAATAGTTGATTTGTGCATCGTTCAGGGTCTTACTTGCATAGTAGATCACGTGTGGCATCTTTTCAATGTGCTGTCCTAAGACTGCACCTACTGCAAAGTCGGATGCGTCACATCAGCTCAAAGGGGTAGTCCCAATTTGGCGATGATAGAACGGGGGCTGAAGTGAGTGAGTGTTTAAGTGAGTCGAAAGCTGTCTCGCAGTCCGAGTCAAAGTGGAAGGTCGTATTCTTGGCCAGGAGAAGAGTTAAAGGTCTAGCAATTTTGCTAAAGTCCTTAATGAATCTCCTATAAAAGCCCGCATGGCCAAGGAAAGATCGAATATCTTTGACGCTTTTGGGATGAGGGAGGTTTTGAATGACATCTCTTTTAGCTCTGTCAACCTCAATGCCTTTCTCTGAAATAACATGTCCAAGTACAATTCCTTCTTGGACCATAAAATGGAATTTCTCCCAGTTCAAAGTCAAGTTCTTCTCTTTGCAACGAGTAAGAACTGCGTCAAGATTCGATAGGCAATCGGAAAAAGAGTCTCCAAAAATCGAGATATCGTCCATAAAGATCTCCAGAAAATTCTCTACCATATCAGAGGATATCCCCATCATACACCGCTGAAAGGTAGCGGGAGCATTGCATAACCTAAAGGGCATGCGACTGTAAGCAAATGTACCAAAAGGACAAGTAAAAGTGATTTTATCTTGATCCTTTTTGGCGATGGGGACATGATTATAGCCTGAGTATCCGTCCATAAAACAATAATACTCTCGTCCCGCTAAGCGTTCCAGCATTTGATCAATGAATGGTAGAGGAAAGTGGTCTTTCCTCGTGGCAGCATTGAGTTTTCTATAATCAATACATACACGCCACCCAGTTTGGGCGCGTGTCTGAATCAACTCATTTGCCTCATTGGTTATAACAGTGATGCCGGATTTCTTAGGAACGACATGTATAGGACTCACCCATTTGCTATCGGAGATGGGATATATAATACCATTATCTAGGCATTTGACGATCTCTTTCATCACTGCTTCCTTCATGATGGGATTTAACCGTCTCTGTGGTTCTCGGGTCGGTCTGGCATCATCCATCACATGTATATGATGTTCAACAATCAAGGGACTAATCCCTTTGATGTCCGCCACACTCCAACCAAACGCCTCTTTGTTAGATCTCAATACCGATAAAAGTGCATTCTCTTGCTCTAATGCAAGAGAAGCGGATATGATAACAGGTAAGGACTCATTCTCACCTAAATATGCATATTTAAGGTGAGAAGGTAAAATTTTGAGATCTAATGTGGGCGGAGAAATAATAGAAGGTGGGATCATCGAATGATTCTTGGAGTTACAAAGAAGCTCAGAGCCTGTGAAAGATACAGACTCGGGTGGAGAAAAGTCAGGAGTGCAGGACTCAAGTGTAGGAAAAGTTTCCTCACTAAGATCATGTGTAAGATCAAGCAGAGATGTGGTAATGTCGTCGAAATCTAGAAAGCAAAGATCCTCAGCTCCACAACTATCGGGAGCGATCTCGTGGACCTAGCACACATCTAGAATATGAGCAGAGGGTTCTGATGGCTGACTTCCAACTTTGTAGATATTTAGTTCAATGGTCATATTTCCAAATGATAAGTTCATTGAACCATTTCTACAGTTTATAACAGCATTGGAAGTGGCAAGGAAAGGACGACCGAGAATCACCGGAATTTGGCTCCGGGGGTTTGCTACAGGCTGTGTATCGAGTACAATGAAGTCTACAGGGAAAACAAATTCCCCGACCTTTATCAACACATCCTCTAGTTCACCCCTTGGTTTGGTGATTGAACGGTCTGCCATTTGGAGAGTGCAGTGAGCAGGTTTCAGCTCTCCAATCCCTAATTGCTCATATACAGAATATGGAAGTAGGTTAACACTTGCGCCAAGGTCTAAAAGAGCACGATTTATGTTTTTACCCCCAATAGAAATCGATATTGTAGGACATCCTGGGTCCTTACGTTTCTTTGGTAGCTGGGGGATAAAAGCAGTGCTAATATTATTAGACATAAAGACCTTCTTCGGCATTTGAGTCTTCCTCTTGCTAGTGCACAAGTCCTTAAGAATTTTCGCATAAGCGGGGACTTGCTGAATAGCATCTAGGAGAGGGATGTTGATGTTAACCTGCTTGAACATTTCTATAATTTTCTCCATATGAGGACTCGTTCTATTACCCCTTAACCGATTCGGGTAAGGTGCTTTCGCAATGAGCGTCGGGTCCATCATAGGAGAAGGAAGAGGGGGTAGACGAGGTCCCAAAGAAGGTGTGGGGACCGTCTGTGGAGAACTAGAAGGGCTATACTAAGGTGTCGAGCCTAGTGAGAAATGGAGAATAGGCTCGCGAGAAGGTGGTGTGGTAGAAGAACAAGGATCAGAAGTAGAAGTGTGTGTGTGTGGAAAGGTCTCAGCCGTGGTGTTGATTTGATTTTCAATATCATCAATTCCTTCCCCGACATGATTGTTCAGCACTCTTCCCGATCTCAACGTTGTGACAGCATTTACATTGTAATGCCCAGGATTCTGTAGGGGTTGAGAGGGAAGTTTCCCTTTTTCTCTCGCACTCATTTCGGCTTTAAGTCGTGCAATTTCAGCTTCCATCGTTCTGATACTCTCAGCTTGGGACGCTGAGTTTTTCTTTATCTCACCGACGGAAGATCTAACCTCAGCCGAAACCTATATAAAATTTGACAAAAGTGATTTCATGGTTTGAGTGAATTGGGAGAACTCGTTAGAACATGTCATAGGATTAGACTGTGCAGGAGTGTTGACCAGATTTTGGATGTTTTGTGACTGGTAGGGGTGCTGAGTGAGTTGAAGGGGTTGTTGTTGTGGTGGAGGAAGAGCCCTTTGAAATTGATTCGTGTTTGGAACCGTGTTTTGAGATTGGTTTTGGTTCCAAGCGAAATTCGGGTGATTCCTCCAACCCTGATTGTACGTGGAAGAATATGGATCGTTTCGAGGTCTTTGAAATGCGGCATTAGAATGCTCGTGACCTTGAAACGCAGAGTTTAATGGACATTCTTCCGTTAAATGAGACGGATCAAAACAGCACCCACAAACAGTTTTGGGGAGCGACACTGGTTTAGGGAGGCTGCTGCAAATTTGTGTTCCATAGCGTCGAGCTTCTTTTGCATTGCTGCCATCTCAGCTCGAACACCTATGGACTCATCTATTTGGTGTACGCCACCCCCATTCAATGGTTGGGTTCCACTCTCCCACTGTAGTGATTTTTCAGCGAACTCTTCTAAATACTTCCAAGCTTCCCCATCATTCTTGGTCATAAAAGTACCTTGTCACATGTTTTCAAGGCTCTGTTTAGTGTTTGGGTTAATGCCCTCATAAATGATTCGGCAAAGCTCCCATCTCGGGATGCCGTGATGAGGACACAGAACCAATAGATCCTTGAAACGTTCAAAGCATTTTGAGAATGGTTCAGTAGGGAGCTGGGCAAACTGATTCAGTTCGCTACGGATTCGAGCTGTCTTTTGTATTGGGTAAAATTTCTTAAGGAATGCAGCGACGAATTCTTCCCAATTCATAATAGAGTGTGCGGTAGTGTTATATAGCCACTTCTCGGCTATATCACACAATGTAAATGGAAGAAGTCGTAGACGCATAGCATCCACTGAAAGTTGTGACGTACCCATCATTGCGCATACATTTTCAAATTTGGTAATGAAAACGTAAGCGTCCTCAGTCTCGAGTCCGTGGAATTTGGGTAAAAGATTGATGTATTGGGGTTTAATCTCAAAGTAATCCCCATTGGCTGGTGGTGTGGATAAGCAGGTCGAAAGAGGACCTCGAATAGGATAGCACCTCTCCTGGAGAGAGATGCGGGGTGGATTCTGCGCACCAACGGACGGCGGCAGATTAGGGTTAAAGAAGTTTGATGGATTCGGATCCATTGTGTGGTAGTGGGTAAAGGAAAGGTAAATGGAGAAATACCGACTTCGGAGTCGATGAAGGGTACGCGGACTAAACGGGCACTAGAATCCTGTGTCCAGCCTATCTTGCACTAAAAAGGGTTAGTATAAGTGGCAGCGTTGACTTATAATTAGGGGTATGAATGAATGCGATGTTTGCTTTGAAAAAGGGATGGATTTTGAAAAAAATGATGCGACACAACAAATGCAGCACACAACCCTAGAATCTAGTGGTCACCTAGGTCCAGCGCTAGACCACTCCTAACTGCCAAAAGACAAGTCGCAGGATAGAATCCTCCACTGCCTCTTTGTTCCCCTGTGGCCGGATAAGTGCCAGGTAAGTGGGAAGGTACTCCACTACGTAAGTAGTGGGCCTAATTAAAAACTACCAGCCTTTGACACACTTGCCTTAGACACCACAAGAAAAAGCGGATAAGCAATGAATTACCCACGGCCTTCTTCTGTCCTAAGTGAGCGCGACGGTCCTTAGAGTCATCTCTAGATATTTTTTAGTTAATGAGGGTCAATGCGGATGCATGTTTTGCGATTTTTGTGGCCTAGGAAGGGTAATGAAATCCCCACCTAATTTGGATTTGGCCGTGCCCCTTAATATCCGTATTAGAATGCAAACAACCAAGAAACAAAATCACGCACAAATTTAATTTTTCTTTTTGCGGCGCTGCGATTATTTGCAAAGAATCCTGTAGAAAATTATTAGTTGGATCTAAAAAGAGGAGAGAGGAGAAGGTAAGAAGTTACCTGAAGCAAAAATTTTGCAGAGATCCCCCAAGAATGCCGCGGTTCCGCCGCATATGGGTACTAAGACCGCGGTCCGTGGTTGGATGATGTGATCACTGAACCAAAATTCACCAGGGAGCTTCTATAGTCTCCTGCTGCTCTCTGGTATATTCCAAATTTTTTTTCCAATTTCCAGCAATCTCCAGATCACCTTGCAATGAACCACAACAAATCGTTTAGGGTTTGCATGGATTTTGATCTCAAAAATCACAATGGAATAAATCTTTCAATTAAAACTATAATATGAAACGAATTAGCGTGTAATCCCCGGCAACGGCGCCATTTGATTGATCGTATGATTCGAGACGGTGTAAGTAAATAAACTCAAATGATCCCTGATAACGGTTTCATTTGATTGAAAAGAAGTTCTTGTTTGTGTAAATCGAATAAAGAGAATAAGTTTCTATGTGTCGGTAATGTTGAATAAAATTCACAATCAAAGAATTATATTTGACCGCAATCAATTACGGTGTCGGTTGTAGATTGTAAGTGAGTGCGGATCGTCCACAGGGATTGTGCGATTCGTTTTTATATTTAATTTGTTTGAATTGAAAAGTTAATCGAAAAGAAAGGAAAACATGATTCAAGATTTTATCGATTGATTCAGGTGTCACTAATCTAATCAAGAATCAAGAAATTGATAAACAATCAAGAATCGGGTTTCGATGATATTTCCAACCAAATGTCAAGAATCTAAATGAGGCTCGTAGGAATCGATCGGATCTATAGACGTGATGTAATCTCAAGATTTCGTGTTCCTGTCCTTTGAAGGATTGATACTAGATCAATGATGATCGACCAGAGTTAAGGCTTTCTCGTGAAACTAGGGTTTCATCATTTAACTCTTGTTCTTTCGTCGATATCATTCACATTCTAGCCTCTAGCAATTTCAAGAAACGATCGTAACTCCCCAATTTCGAGCGATATCAATCAAGAAAGCATCGCAACAAAATGGGTCGTCGATTCTTGAACTTGCTAGGGTTTACAAAACTCGTAGGATTCAAGAATCGATTTAAGATATGTTATATCATCATTCTATTGATCGTCTCGACTCCTTGACGAGCGGAGTATTACTCAAACATCATCACACAGAAAGCATTCAAGAATTGAAAAGATATCATGATGCAAGAATTTAAAGAAAACAAGATAAAAGAATATCACCTTTTATTTATATCAACAATTTGATTACATTCGCTCAAGAACTACAAGAGGAAGAACTAAATTGTCGATTTGGCGTCGCTCGGCTCCGTGAGTCGCGGATCGGCTTTGACCACTTGCTCTGTTGAAGATCGGCTCGGCTCATAAAAGGTTGCAAGGCTTCTTGCTTGATGGGGTACTCGGGATCTTGGCTTTTGATTGGAATTAGGGTTAGGGTTTCACACAAGCCTTCTCACTATACTTGTGGAAGAAGATGAAAAAAGAGATAGAATGGCTCTAGATTTGCCACTAAAATGAACTAATGGAGGGATCTCTCTATCTTTTCTTTACAAGTGAGCCTAGAGTCTTATTTATAGATCTCCCAAACCCTAAGCCTTGATTTGAAATTACAATTCCCTCCAAAAGTTTGTTGAGGCTTCTAGAAGGAGTTTGTTAGGAGCTAGCTTAGGTTTTAAGCTAGGATTAATTAAGCATTAGAAACCCTAGTTTGCAGATCTGGCAGAAGCCTCTGGAGTCTTCTGGAAACTGAAGTACATTTCTGAACTGTAGCCACTGAGATAAACATTTTGCACCAAAATTTGGTGGATGACGTGGCAATACGGCCGCGGAACCGCGGCCTAAGCCGGCTTGCGCCGCGGTTCGCGGCCAAGTTGTGGCTTCATGGCTTGGTTCTTCTGTTGTGGTTTTGGGATGATATTTGTAGCTTTATCTGATGTGTTGATTTGTATTTGTCCCTTTAGATTGATACCAGAATTGATATCATTGAGTTGGCGTGATGTTTGATCGGTACCGTATAAATTGTGGCCTTTCTCCTGGATTTTCCTGCACAGATCTCAAAACAAGTGTTGCGCAATATAGGGATGATGCAATGCCATGAAATGCAGTCAATTTCCTTTATAGTGCCGGTTTTAGAGTCTAACACATGCAATCTGATATTTTGCTACAGTTTTGCTAATATGTGAAATATGAATACCGTACACTTCTAAATGAGTGCAAATGATAGGGAAATTGCCGTGTTAAAAATACAATATTTTCGACTAATCAGTATGCACCACTAGAAGGTTTCAGTTTCTGTAGAAACTCCCGATGTGGATTTTTGCCCCATGCTCTTATGACCTTGACGAAGGTCAACAAATCATAAGTCACATGTCAAGTTCTACCCATCATTGTCCAGGTTAATTTGAACCCACCCGTATATACCCTTGATGAAGGTCAACAAAGCAATACGACTGTCCCAAACCAACGCATCTATCTATGCTATGAATGAATACCTAGCAGCTACCAATCACTATGTCTTGACGAAGGTCAACAAACATAACTTGAATACTACTGAATATTCATATGAAATGACGGAGGGCTACGAATAGTTTTGGCGAAACCGTGAACGTAGTGAACTTGATATAATCGAAGGAACCTGATAGCTTTTAAAAGGAGTGGTTTAAGCTCCGCATTTTAAAAGTTTTGCTGTTTTGGAAAAACCGAGTGGTTTTGAAATTGTTCCAACGATTCAGCTTTGGTTTGTTTTCTTTGCATTAATATAATACGTCCCATGAATTAATCCTATCATTATAGAGAGAATTGGAAAAAATATCACGTCCTCTTATGCCATTCGAATTCGCCACGGGGCCCCGTCATCACTCGTTAGGTTACTTAACTAACGACAGAGCGGGGGCTGGGCTAGCGCGGATGTAAAACATAAGTGACGCCTACTATATACCATATATAGATATTTTACAATCATCTCATGCAATAATAATCATTCCAGTCACAGATAAACATTTCAGATATGCTAGGAATGCCGCGTTTCGTTTAAGCCTGCAACGAAAAATGGATTCCACGGTTGCGATGAATAGCCAAACCCCACCCCAGACCCCTACGGATACGGAAAACTACACACCAAATTCCAGAAGTGAAGCAGCCTCCCTCAACCAAGTGAGTAGGCCACTCGGCACTTCAAAGAACCCGGTAGTTTGTGTACCCCACCTTGGGTCTATCCTAGGAGCAGAAAATAGTAAAAAGAAAATAATACAACGGTGGCTACAACCTCAACACGGATGTGCCCCGCGAAATAATATTACATCAATTTTACAATTTACATGAATGAAAGATAAAAACGCTCATCTCACATCCCCGGCTATTCATCATCGACAATCAGAAAATGTTTATATACACAAACCAACAGATATGTGCAACCTCGACTAACCGACGTATAGCAATTAGTCGACGTTTAAAACACATATAACAATACAGAAGAACCAATTAGCTAAGTACAATAGGAATTCGATCGAAACATATTTTCTGTATCTACCCTAAATGTAAACCAGCACACATAAACTTACTGGGTAGAAATCAAATATTCCAGAAATCATAATACCAAAATTAAGATATAACAGAATAAATCCAAGTTGAATCGGCCACGACTCGGCCGCTGTTCCGCCGCAGAAAGACGATTCTGCCGCGGATCCGAGGTTGTCTTGGCGATTCAGAGGCTCAAATTTCTTGTGTCATCTTAGAAAACCCAGCATGTATTTTCATGATACTGAAATAATTTTACAGACAGTTTTGAAAAACGACAGAAACTGGGGTTTTCGGTATTTAGTTTTCCGGTTTTTCCGACGATCGAAATTCTACAACTTGCTAATCTGCTAGATTAGGTTTAGTTGGCTATGATACCCCTGTAAGTCGATGCTATGCACCCCGCGGAATCGCGGGGAGGCGGAAGGTGTAAAAAAAACGATAATTTTAGCATCATAACATCGACTGTAAGCCATGATCGTAATCTAAACCGTATCTAGCTAAAGCAAATGAAGTATAAATAAAAGTACATAAGTTTATACCTCAATAAATCTAGACCTTCTTCTTCTTATCTCGCTGTCCTTCTCACCATCACGAACTCTTCGAAGTGGTACGGATGTCGTCTCCTCGTCGGCTTGCTCGAATCCTAAATGATCCACCCGAACGTTTGTGCACCAAGCTTTTCCTCTAAACCAAAGAAACTAGATCAAGTAGTTTGCTAAACTAAATGATCTAGGGTGTGTAGATGATGTAGATGGATTGAGGAGTCTAATTTAGCTCAAGGTTACTCAACTCATGAGTGTTCTTGAGCTTGAGGGAATTGGAGATGGTGAAAAGAAATGGTATGAACTAAGAGATGAAGAAGGATAGGGTTTCTCTCTCTTGATCTAAACTGAACTCTACAATATTATGAATTAGAAAAACTAATTCAATAATAGATAATAGGTTCAATGGTCAAAAAAATGACTCATGGGTCAATTGACCAACATGTGTCCAGAAAACCCAAGTTCTTATTCATGCATAATACAAATCATTTCTTAATTACCTAAAATGTATTAATTATTTAAAACTAAATGATTAATACAATTAGGTCATGCCATCTACAAATACATTTTGTACAAATTACGAAAACGCCCCTCGTCCGTATATACATACCTGTATTCGTATTCCGAAAAATACGAATACCGAAGACGACAATCCATAAGTACAATACTAGGATCCGGCTTAAACCAAAGCCCACCAGTATTGTCCGTTCGACTCATCGTGCATGCACGAGTGTACGCACGTGATCAAACCCTTTCGTAAAACCATACGATATCTACACGTTTTGCCCGATGCAGGGAAACGCTCTGTGTGGGACTCTAAAGACTCAACTCTATGCTGGCAGTGGGTTTAACCACAGGCCGCAAGCGGTACTAGCTGTACGTAAAGGTCCTTAGGTATTGTCGATAACAAAGCCGATGAGCATAACTCATCCGAACTCCTACTGAGTCTATATGTGACAATTTCCATACAGTCCGGTTTGTCCATCTACGAGTATCGCATATCTGGCCTAGGGGGGCGGTAAACGTCAGACCCCTAATAGCGATATAAGTCGTGTCGGAGTACGGTCCAATACACCCTATGAAACTACTAGAGTGCCTACCATTAAATCTCGCTTGCCCTGGCCAGGGTCTATGTGTGATGGCGTTCCGAACACAGCGCGATATCAACCCCCAATACCGGGAGAGACGAATCCTATTTAACCGCCACTGCCTCCAAATGCTTCGGGACTGCACCCAACTACTACCTGTTTGCACGACTCAGTAGAGCCGTGATAAGGTATTAATCTAAGAACAGTGGGAACACACTTGAGGCGAAGCAATAGTGTCAAGTCAACGGACTAAGCTGTACTCATGTCATCTGGGTACTGCTATCTGACAATAGGTATATTACCAACCAGCAGTTCCTAATGAGTCATGTCCGGTGTACTCGTAACCTAACGAGCACCTGCACACTATCTCCAGTACGACTTACTAATGGCTGTGGGACAGACCATCTTCCCTGCTGGGATAAGAAGCGTATACACTATTCTACTCCGGAATATCGATGCCCCGTCTCGATAATCCTACGACTAGGGACCTGTATAAGGATGTGCTTGTAGATTACCCAGCCCCCACTCGTGTGACTGCCATCACAATACAGGTAATCAAGCAAAGATCCTAAGGGCTCCACCAATATGTATAAGAAATATGCTAAAAAAAACATATGCACCTATTGAAGTAGGAACAAACCAAGTAGCATACTACCATTTTGAGCAAGATTGTTATTACAACTATGAATATCCCAAACTTCCATTAAGTAATATACAAACTAGTATGATACAGTAATGGCCTCTAGGGCATATACACTAACACGTTTTAGCCAGACGCCTTCTACAAAATATTAAAGATGCCGAGTTCGTAGCTTCGAAAGAGACTCTAGATACGAATGTTCGATATAGTGCCCTCAAAGTCAATTATTAGATCGCAGGCACGTCATTGCAATGATTGAGGGATGACCTATGCCGGCAGGACAGTCATACTCAAGATGATAGTATGCTATCTGGTTTATCTGTATCATCGTGTACATGCTTTAGGTGACCTTACATATCACTATTGCACGTTGATAGAGCCGTTAGGATTCTTGCTTGACTACCATCAGTATGATGGCGATCATATACGTGAGAGTTGGGTAGTCTATAAGCCCATCCTTAAAGTGGTCCCTAGTCGTGGGAGTTTCGAGACTGGGCATCGACACTCCATTAGTAGACTAGTGTATACGGATCGAGACCCCGACGAGGGGCGGTGGCTGGTCTCACAAGCCATTGGTGTTAGTTGGTTTACCTAAGAAGTATACATGTGCTCATTGGGTTATGAGTACATCAGACAGGACTCGCCGGGAATATGCTAGTTGGTTTTATACCTAGCGTCAGATAGCAGTTCCCTGGTGACATGTGTACATATTAGTTCATCGAACAGAGATCGTCATTTGTCTCGTGTGAGTTCCTACTGTGCTTTGATTACTACCCTACCACGGCTCAAAGGAGTCGTGCAAACAGGTTTTAGTTGGGTACAATCCCGAGACACATGGAGGCAGTGAGCGGATCGGCGGGGGTTTCGTCTCTCCCGGTATTAGGGGTGAGATAGCGCTGTGTCTAGGAGAGCCATTACACGAAGTCCTTGGCCAAGGAAGGAGATTTACTTGTGGGTATTCCAGTAGCATCTCAGGGTGTTATGGGCTACACTCCGACATGACTTGTACCTCTTTTGGGGGTCTGACTTTTACCAACGCCCTAGGCCCGACATGCGATGCTCATTGACGAACGGACCAGACTGTACGGTTATTGTCACTGACAGGCTCAGTAGGGTGTCTAGATGAGTTCGCTTATCAGCCTCCCTTCTGGTCAATACCTGGCAGCCCGTTACGTACAGCTAGTACAACTGACGTGCTAGTGGTTAAATCCACAGCCAAAGTATTGATGAGTCTTTAGAGTCCCCCCACGGACAGTTTCTCAAATTTCGGGCGAAACGTTGTAGAGGTCGTATGGTATTATGGTAGGGTTCGATCATATACGTGCAGTAGTGCACGGATCATGATTTGACGGATCATACTAGTGGGCTTTGGTTTAAGCCGGATCCTAGTATTAGATTTGTTGGATTACTTTAGTCTCATCGCATTCGCATTCAGTCGGAATGCTGATGCAGGTATGTATATACTGGTGAGGGGTATCCTTGTGATCCGTCACGAGTTTACTTTAGATGTTGCCGTATCTTTTTGTTAGACTAAACATTTGGGTTAATGTTTATTTTGGTGGAAATTATGAGCTTAGTTCATGATGAGGTGCATTTAATGTGACATAGACATGTTTAGTGACTCATGGTCTCTTTAATTGTGCTAATGTCACATTAGGATTTATTTATTGTGTTGAATTGATGGATGGAGAGAGAGAGGGCAGCCATAGGCTTGGGGTTTGCTCTTGTATTATTATTTCTTGCTCTCACTTTATCAAAAGAACACACAGCAAAAGAAAGCCTCTTTTTCTTCTTCTTCCTCTAGCTCACCATTTCCACTAATGGCATCATCTTCAACCTCCATCCATACACTCTCATGTGTTGAGAATCAATGGATGCTTGAGACAAAGTTATCACACACATTCTCTACATCACCTTGGACACGTCGGCTAGCAAAATTCGTGTCCGAGTTGCTTCGTATGAAGCGGGAGCCCGTAAAAAGACTCATTGATGTAGTGCCCTTTCCGACCAGGAGACCGGAGATCGGAGATGCCGTGAGGAGCTTGGGATGGTGTCCAAAGACCGAAGGACACGGATCGATCGGTAAAGCCACTCTCACTTCTTGTAGTTAGCTAGTTTAGAGTTAATGGTTCGATCCGGGTGAAAGACTATGATAGCGCCGGTTTCCTAAAAAGTTTTTGTTTCCGCATTTGGCATCGGATCGATGGCCGGGGCGCCACCATAGACTTACATGGTATCAGAGCCACGCCATTAACCTTTACTAGCTTGTTCTAACGTGTTTGAAATATCGATCGATCGAAATTTCCGAATCGTATTTTCATTTCAGTGTGCTTGCTATCGAATTTCAAAGTTGTTCAAAAATGTATTCTAGGCATCTTAAAAATACATGCAGGCATAACTAAAGCTACAGAAAATATTTGGAGACCTAAATCTAAAATTCCACCACGGAACCGCCGCGAAATGTCGCATTTGGCGGCCCTTCCGCGGCCTTTTTTGGGCTACAGTGCCCCAAATTTTTTTTGAGGGTTTCGTTTATGGAAATATGATTTTTATGATATATAGTTTTGGCCCAGATTATTTTGAGTGCTGGAATTGTACTTGGGGCCCACTTCGGGAAGTTTTGTCGATCGGAATTTTAAATATGTTAGTTACAGTACTTACATTATATCTGCGACCGTGAATATCATTCGAGCGGTAAACCTTGTCTAATTGCTATAGTCCTTTTAGATGGGTTTGCGAACGTAACATTCATGTTGATGTTCTATGGTGTGCTGTGATGTTACGGATTTATCGTGGTGGATAGCTTGGTGCAATGTTAGTACAGTTTGGTATTATTTGTACATTTGATATTGCGGGGTGAGCGTCCGACATATGGACTGCCGTCACTGCCTGTTTGTATATTATTCTTTTGGGGCACGACCGGATTGAGGTCGATGTACCCGTTGTATATATTTTTACTTTCGGTACTAGGATTACCCCAAGGTGGAGTGCACGGATAGCCGGGTTCTAGAGGGCAACGAGCCCGCATCTCATGTCTTTGAGACGGAGGGGGCTTTACTCTAGAATTGGCGGGCTATTCGCCGCACTCATAGGGGGTATAGGTTGACCCAAGGAGGGGTGCTCAAGTTACCGGATTCCGTGAAGTGCTGGGTGGTCCATTCACTTTGTTGAAGGGGGCTGCCTCGCTTCAGGTTTTGGCAGGCAACTTGCCGCGCCCGTAGGGGTCTAGGATTTCATTGCACAGGCTATTCACATGACCACGGGAACGTCGGGTTTCACTTGAGGATGGAAGGAAACCCGAGGATCCCAGATTATCTGTATTGTTCTTTGATGCTTATTACATTTCTTTGATGTTGCATTTATCACGCCTTGAGCGATTATTACATATATACTAGTAGATGTTGTATATATTTTACACCCGCGCTAGTCCAGTCCCCGCTCTGTCGTTAGTTAAGCAACCTAACGGGGGATGACGGGACCTAGTGGCGAAAGCGGATGGCAAATAAGTACATCATATTTTCATTCTTTATTGGTGTGATCAATTGATGGGACTGCATTGATTCGGATCAATGCAAACTAAAAAAACTTGTTTGATGTTGTTGGAACAATTTTTCAAAAAGCTGTTATTACAAGGACGTTCTCTTTTGTTTTGCACAGTGGTATTCGGTTATGAATATCCAGCACCTCAGTCGACGAGGCATGGGCCGAGATCCCTTCACCGGGAGTGAACCCTTGGATAGAAGTTTGCATCAGGGTAATAACTTCACTATAGTCGATTACTTTTTGCTTCGCATCGCGGTATTCAGTTGGAATATCCTGCACCTCATTCTACGGGGAAAGAGCCGAGATCCCTTCACCGGGAGTGACCTCTTTAGCAAAGGTTTTCTCTACTAAATATTTATAAAAGCTATGTTGTTCCTTCAATGATATCAAGTTCATTACGTTAAAGGTTTCTCGCCAAAAACTAGCCGTAGCCCTCTGTCATTTCTTACAAGTATTACTTAGTATTCGTGCTGCGTTTGTTGATTGTGTCAAGGCGTAGTGTGCGGTAGCTAAGTAGTGTTTGTTTGTGGCATATTAATGCGATTAGTTAGGACTGACCTGCGGCCTTGTTGACTGTATCAAGGGCTCATACAGGTGGGTTTAATGCAATCCTGGATAATGACGAATTGAACTTGACTAGGACTCTTTGATTTGTTGACTCTGTCAAGGTCACTTCGGTCCTAGGGGTAAAAACACACATCGGGAGTTTCTAAAGAAACTGAAACTTGCCAGGCATGCGCATACCTTCTAGAGTGTGATGACTTGAGGGGATTCCATCACGTTATCATGCGATGATAGTTGGATCCCGATTCCCACCGATGAGTTGGTTTACGCCTCGGGTGATCCCGACTAATTCTTCTTTCAGGTTTGGAGGAGAAATTGAGTATACAGTGGGAGGTTTTCTCATTAGATAAATTGATAACTATTCTGATCTAGGTTAGAGCGCATGCAGAGTGTTTCTTTTCTCTCTCTCTTTGGCAGCGACCATGGCCCGACCCTAGATTATGACTCAGTGACCAAGATTAACCGAACCTTCTTAAAACACTGGCTTTTGGATTGTCTGAGTTGCATATCTCATTGCCACTCCTACTTTTACCCTTTTTCTCCGGAACATTTCGTATCACTATAAACGTCCACTTCCATTGGATAAAACTATCGTATGGCTATATACGAACTCGAAGGAACTTGCTCCAGATTCGAGGATAGTTTCCTGTTATGGAGAAAATGAATAGGACTATTCAGTTGTCTTTTCCTTTTACCTTCTCTCAGGTTGCGAGTGTTCCTTGGATTAGGACGGTACACCTATTACGCTTATTGGATAGTCTTCTTCCAAACCATAGGCAGGTGCCGAACGGTAGGGAATGAAGAAAACCGATTAGCCTAAGAGAGGTGTGCAGAAGGTAATAAGTAAAGACAAATAAAGGGATTAGAAAGATGGCAATGTAAATTGCGACTGCTATTCACGACCAAACCAAGTATTTCATCGCCATTTTCTACTTCACCTTTGTATTTCTCCAGTGTTGGATATAGTGCCCTCATAGTCAATTATTGGATCGCAGGTACGTGATTGCAATGATTGAGGGAGCACCTATGCCGGTAGGACAATCTTACTCAGGATGATTGTATACTATTTGGTTTGTCTCTATCATCATGTACATGCTTTAGGTGATATTGTGGTTCACTATTACACGTTGATAGAGAATAGTATGCTACCATGGATTGTCTTTATTATCGTGTACTGCTTTAGGTGACCTTACAGGGCGCTATTACACGTTGATAGAGCCCTTAGGATTTTTGCTTGACTACCAGCAGTATGATGGCGATCATGTTAGTGTATATGCCCTAGAGGCCATTATTGTATCATACTAGTTTGTATATTACTTAATGGAAGCTTGGGATATTCACAGTTATATAGACAATCTTGCTCGAAATGGTAGTATGCTACTTGGTTTGTTTCTACTTTAATGTGTGCATGTGTTTCTTTTAGCATATCGCCTATACACATTAGTGGAGCCCTTAGGATCTTTGCTTGATTACCAGCGTTGTGATGGCAGTCACACTACTGTGGGCTGGGTAATCTACAAGCACATCCTTATACAGGTCCCTAGTTGTAGGATTATCGAGACAGGGCATCGATACTACAGAGTAGACTAGTGTATAAGCTTCTCATCCCAGGAGGGGAGATGGTCTGTCCCACAGCCATCAGTACGTCGTACTGGAGATAGTATGCAGGTGCTCGTTAGGTTACGAGTACACTGGACATGACTCGCTGGGAACTGTTGGTTTGGTATTATACCAATCGTCAGTTATCAGTTCCCAGGTGACATGAGTACAGCATAGTCCGTTGACTTGACACTGTCACTTCGCCTCAAGTGTGTTCCCACTGTTCTTAGATTACTACCCTACCACGGCTCAAATGAGTCATGCAAACAAGTAGTAGTTGGGTGCAGTCCCGAAGCACTTAGAGGCAGTGACGGTTAGACAGGATTCGTCTCTCCCGGTATTGGGGGTTGATATCGCGTTGTGTCTAGGAGAACACAATGTCCCTGGCCAGGGCACGCGAGATATACTGGTAGCGTTTCCAGTGTTATCTCAGGGTGTTCTGGGCTACACTCCGACACGACTTGTACCGCTATTAGGGGACTGACGTTTACTGCCCCAAGGCCCGACATGCGATACTCTCAGACGAACAGAACGGACTGTACGGAGATTGTTACATTCAGGTTCTGTAGGAGTTCGGATGGGTTCACCTCATTAGTCTTCTTATCGGCATCTACCTAGGGACCATTACGTACTGCTAGTACCGCTTGCGGTCTGTCGTTAAACCCACTGCCAGCGTAGTGTCGAGTCTTTAGAGTCCCACACAGAGGGCTATTTTCCTTTGGGCAAAACAGAGTAGAGGTCGCATGGTTTTGCGACAGAGTTCGTTCACATCCGCGCACTTGTGTACGTTTGGTGTCCGGGCAGTTATTACTAGCGGGCTTTGGTTTAAGCCAGATCCTAGTATTTGTTTTGGGATTGGTTTTATCTCATTGTATTCGTGTTCCTTGGAACACGGATGCGGATATTTATGCACAGTTGACATAGGCAGAGGCAGAGGATTCTCATTAGGGTTGTTGACCGTTGACTTTTTCTAAACCCTAATGAGAATAAGAAATATGATTAATAATATTAATTAAGGATTATTGTGCCATGGTTGAGTTGAACATTTGACTTTTGTTGACTTATTGACTTTGTTGATCGGTTGACCATTGTGGACTTGTTGACCATCATCATTTCATTTCAATGATGCTTCTTGTTCTTTGCAAAATGCATTAAATGCATGAAATGATAATGGTCATTGAAACTAAACATCACAATTCTTAATTATTATTATTATCATCATCATTATTCTTAATTTTGTGAGCATGGTTGTAAACTATTATCTCATTCTCACTTGATCACTCTCTCTCATCCAAAAGCTCATCCTCCTCCTCTCTCTCAAAGCTCTCATGTCTCATGTGTTGAGCACCATGAGCTATTGAGATAAAACCACTAAAACTCCACTCTACTCACTATAGAGTTCTAGGTTTAGCAAGCCAAGCACTTTAGTTGCCTCTCGGTTGAGGTAGGAGCTCAAGGTAGAGGCTTTCGGGTGGATCCTTCTTCGACAAAGAGGAGACTACGAGGTGGAGCCGTTCAAGCCACTCCAAGGAGAAAGAAGAGAAGGAGTTCAAGACCTAGGTATAACCCTGTAACATAGTAATTAAATTTGTAGTTAGTTTGCTAGGTTTTGTTTAGCAAAGATCCTCTTTTCTAGTCCATGTTGCCTTGTCATAAAAAATCGTTTTTTACCGTTTCCGCCTCCCCGTAAGAACCGGGGTGGGCAACATGGACTTACAATGGTATCAGAGCCTAGCTAAACAACAACTAGCATGTTAGCAAAGTATTTAGAATTTCGATCCGAGAAAAAATCGCAAAACACGTCCGAAAACTAAACTTTCGGTCGATTTTTAAAACTGCTCCAAAAATAATTCCACATATCTTAAAAATCGGCTCAGGGTTTTCTAAGAACACACAGCAAAAATGAGCCAATGACTCAGTCAACTCACCGCGGAACCGCGGCGAAACCATGCGTTTCGCCGCGGATCCGCTGCCGAGTTGACTCGGCCGCGACTCGGATTTGCTGCAGTGTGTCCAGTGTTCAGTTTTAGGATTTTTAAAGTATTTTGTTTCTGCCCAGATTTTCCAGAGAACAAAGTTATGTTTGGGGTTGTTACAAATCCGTATTTTTGATCCGAGTTCTGTAGACTTTAGCTAATTGGTTATATCTATGATGTGATATATGCACTGAACGTCAACTAATCGCTATACGTCGATTAGTGAGGGTTGTGAATATCTGTGATCTGTAATGCTGATGGATTGTGTATATGAACTCGTTGGATTGTCGCGGATGAATAGCCGGGGGTTGTGAGATGGGAGTTTTCTTTATCTTTCATTTGATGTAATATGTAAACTGATGTAATATTATTTTATGGTCGCACATCCGGGATAAGGTTGTTGCTGCCATTGTATATTATTTCTTTTACTGTTTTTCCTCCTAGGATAGGCCCAAGGTGGGGTGCACAAACTACCGGGTACCTCGAAGTGCCGAGTGGCCTACTCACGTTGTTGACGGAGGTTACTTCACTTCGGGTACTTGGCAGGTAGTTTGCCGTACCCGTAGGGGTCTAGGGTGGGGTTTGGCTATTCATCGCGACCGTGTAATCCGTCTTTCGTTGCAGCCTCGAACGAAACACGAATTTCTAGTATATCCAATATGTTCATCTGTGATCTGGAATGGCTATCATTGCATCTGACGAATGTATATATCTATATATGATATCTAGTAGGCGTTGCTTATGTTTTGCATCCGCGCTAGTCCAGCCCCCGCTCTGTCGTTAGTTAAGTAACCTAACGGGTAATGACGGGGCCCCGTGGCGAATGCGGATGGCATAAGCGTACATCATATTTTCGTTGTTTTCTGCAATGGTAGGATTAAATGATGGGACGCATTAAATTAATGCAAGAAAATAAACTAAAGTAAAGTCGTTGGAACAATTTCAAAACCACTCGGTTCCTTTTCAAAACAGAAAACTTTTAAAAATGCGGAGCTTGAACCACTCCTTTTAAAAGCTATCACGTTCCTTCGATTATATCAAGTTCACTACGTTCATGGTTTGCCAAAATCATTCGTAGCCCTCCATCATTTCATATGGATAGCCAATAGTATTCAAGTTGTGTTTGTTGGCCAAAGTCAAGGCATAGTGATTGGTAGCTATTGGATATTCATATGTAGCATAGATAGATGCGTTGGTTTGTGACAGTCGTACTGCCTTGTAGGCCAAAGTCAAGGGTAGGTACGGGTAGGTTCAAATTAACCTGGAAAATGACGGATAGAACTTGACATGTTACTTTTGATTTGTTGGCCAAAGTCAAGGTCATAAGAGCATGGGGCAAAAATCCACATCGGGAGTTTCTAAAGAAACTGAAACTTGCTAGTGCTGCATACCATTTGGATGATTCTGGTAGGATTCCTTCAGTTTTATCACACGATGATATTTGGATCCCGATCATACTGTGAGTATATTCTACTCCTCGGGAACTTTCTCACCTAACGATCAATGCTATAAACCAAGTAGGTGTCTAGAATGGTGTTAGCGGGGCTACGCCCACAGGGAAAAGAGGTTATTTAATTAAGGAACTTCGCGAAAGCGTTGGAAAATCTCCCTCGAAGTACCAACACAGGCCTGGCTGAACGGTTAAGCAAGAATTGTACGGTGAGATTGATCCCGACTAATTCTTCTTTTTTGGTTTGAGGAAGGATTCGAGAAACAGTAGGAGCCATCCTGTTTAGACAAACTAAAAACCACTCTAAACTTGTAACAACATCATGCTAAAGTGTTTCTTCTCTCTCTCCTAATTGCAGCGACCAAACATCATGACCGGACTTAAGTTACTACTAGAAAAAAATATACTGACATGGCCAAACTACAAAGATTGGCTCAGGAATGTCAAAATGGCAATTACATATGACAAGTTGGGGTATCTTCTTACCACTAAATCTCCCCCTGTTCCAGGACCTCAATCCAGCGTCGCGGATAAGGAAATCTGTAAGACCTGGGAGATTGATTGCACGAGAGCCAAGTGCATCGTGCTTGCCTCTATGGACAATGAACATCAGAGGAGGCACGAGGATATGGACCTAGAATCCATATTTCTTCATACAAAAGATCTGTATGGAAAGCAATCCCGTATCGCCAGATACGAAGTCTCGAAAAAGTTACTTTTGGCGAGATTGGCCGTCGGATCATCTGTAGCGGAACAAGTGCTTCAGATGATTGGCTACATTGAAGAGCTCGCGGACCTCGGGACCACGTTAGAGAACGAGCTCTACACTGACTTGATTCTCCAGTCCCTTCCTTCCACTTACGCCCAGTTTATCCTGAACTTCAACATGCAAGGAAAGGAAGTTGAACTTCCGGAACTCCTTAACATGTTGAGGAGTGCAGAGGGCACCCTGAAGAAAGTAAGGGAAACACCCGCTTTGTCTGTTGCAGGACCTTCTTCTTCTAGGTCCAAGGCGAAAGCTAAAGGAAAGAAGAAGAAAGCCCCCACCAAACCAAGGGGCGGTGTTAGTAAGTGGAAGCCAAAGGAAAGGCAAAAATGGCAAAGGTAGCGGGATAGCTTGTGGGAAAGGAAGAGTGCTTTTATTGTCATAAGAAAGGACACTGGAAGAAAGATTGCAGCGCTTGGAAGGCCAAGAACTAGGACCCGAAGCAGGTTGTGGCTTCGGCTTCAAGTGTGTATGTTATTGAAAACTGTCTATCAGTAATTCTACTTCCTGGGTATTGGATACCGGATCAGGATCTCATATCTGTAATTCTTTGCAGGCACTGAGAAAGCGTAGGGTTTTGAAGGCAGGTGATATGACCCTCAGAGTTGCAAACGGAGCTGGCATGGATGCTGAGTTCGTAGGGGACTATCACTTGGGATTGTCAGATGGACATGTTTTGGTTTTGCGTGATTGTTATTTTGTACCCAGTGCGACTTGTAATATCATATCTGTATCTTTAATGTCTAAAGAAGGTTATGATTTTACATTTGTAAGCAATGTTGTAAATATTCACCTTAATCATGTTCTGATTGGGTCGGGTACATTAAGCAACGGTATATACGTATTAAACCAACCACAGATTTTCAATGTCCAGAATACACACAAAAGAAAGTCTCCAGAAATAAATCATGCTTTCTTATGGCATTGTAGACTGGGTCACATCAATGAGACAAGGTTAACTAAGTTGCATAAAGAAGGATATTTGGATCCGTTCGAATATCAATCATATGCAACTTGTCAATCATGTCTCAAAGGAAAGATGACAAAGACTCCGTTCACTGGACACGGAGTAAGAGCGAACGAGCTCTTGGGACTCGTACACAGTGATGTATGCGGTCCAATATCTACACATGCGCGAACTGGTTATTCTTACTTCATTACTTTTACAGATGATTTTTCAAGGTACGCATACGTCTTCTTAATGAAACATAAATCTGAAGCCTTTGAAAAATTCCAGGAATACAAGAATGAAGTAGAAAAACAAACAGGCAAAAGTATCAAGACACTGAGATCTGATCGAGGTAGTGAATACTTGAGTGCCGAATTTCTGGGTTACCTAAAAAAAATGGAATTCTCTCTCAACTTACTCTTCTATACACCCCACAACATAATGGTGTATCGGAGAGACGGAACCGAACCCTATTGGATATGGTACGTTCCATGATGAGTAACGCTGAGTTGCCGCGATCATTTTGGGGATATGCACTAGACTCAGCTGCATACCTTTTGAACCGAGTTCCAACTAAGACAGTGCCTACCACACCATATCAGATGTGGAGTGGGAAGAAACCCTATCTTAAGCACATTAAGACATGGAGAAGTCCAGCTTTTGTCATAAAGCAACATGCGGACAAACTCGAGGCACGCTCAGTACAGTGCAAGTTTGTGGGATATCCAAAGAACTCCAAGGGATATTTTTTCTATTGCGAAGAGGAACAAAAGGTTTTTGTTTCTCGTCATGCCTGCTTCTTGGAAACTGAATTTTTGGAAAATCAGATAAGTGGGAGCGCAATAGAACTGGAAGAAATTCCAGAACCACAAGCTATTACTGAAAGCTTAGTAAAACCAGAGGGTTCGAAAGAACAGGACATTCCTGCGCCGCTCCGCAGGAGTAGAAGGCAGTCTCAACCGCCCGAGAGATACTACGGTTTTCTCATAGACGTGGATAGATAGGATTGCATCATTGATAATGATGAGCCGACTAGCTTCCAGCAGGCCTTTCAGAGTATTGACTCGGTAAAATGGCTGGATGCAATGCGGACCGGAATGGAGTCCATGTACACCAACAGAGTATGGATTGTGGACGTTGCTCCAGAAGGGGTAAAACCCGTAGGCTGCAAATGGATCTTCAAAAGGAAGATTGGTGTAGATGGACAGGTTGAGACCTATAAGGCTAGACTTGTTGCAAAGGGTTTTCGTCAAAGACCTGGTATGGATTATGGCGAAACCTTTTCTCCAGTGGCTATGCTCAAATCTATATGGATCCTTCTTGCCATTGCTGCCTTCCACGATATGAGATTTGGCAAATGGATGTAAAGACCGCTTTTCTAAATGGAAATTTGGAGGAGTGTGTCTATATGGACCAGCCAGAGGCTTTCATTCAAAGTGGGAGCAGCGGGAAAGTGTGAACGTTGCTTAAGTCCATTTATGGACTAAAGCAGGCATCACGGAATTGGAACATCTGTTTTGATGAGACGGTCAAAGAATTTGGCTTTATCAAAAATCCAGATGAACCATGCATCTATAGTAAAATTGTAGCACGAAATGTCATATTCCTCGTTTTATATGTGGATGACATTCTCTTGATAGGAAATGACATTCCTATGCTATAATCTGTCAAAGGGTTCTTGTCACACAGGTTCTCCATGAAAGACCTGGGTGATGCCTCTTACATTCTGGGGATCCGGATCCATCGTGATAGGTCCAAGAGGATATTAGAACTTTCACAGTCCAGGTACATCGACACCATACTGAAGAGGTTCAGTATGGATGATTCCAAGCACGGTAATCTACCGGCTTGTCACGGGATCACCCTCTCCAAAGAGATGTCTCCCAAGACTGATTTGAAAAGGGATCGCATATCTATTATACCCTACGCTTCTACGGTAGGCTCTATAATGTATGTGATGTTGTGTACCAGACCAGATATAGCTTATGCACTGAGTGTGGTAAGCCGGTATCAGTCAAACCCTGGGAAGAAGCACTGAATAGCGGTAAAGAACATTCTGAAGTACCTGAGAAGCACTAAGGACATGTTTTTGGTTTACGGCGGAAAAGACCTCCAGATGGAGGCCTTTGTTGACTCCAGCTTCCAGAGTGACAAGGATGACTCCAAATCCATGTCGGGTTATGTCTTTACCCTCAATGGAGGGGCGGTGTGTTGGAAGAGTTCCAAACAAGAAACCGTTGCTGACTCGACGATGGAAGCGGAATATATCGCTGCATCTGATGCCACAAAAGAAGCCGTCTGGATGAGAAAGCTCTTGACAGTACTTCAGGTGGTTCCATCCATTGTTGCTCCAGTACATCTGTATTATGACAACAACGGGGATATAGATTTAGCGATGGTACCCAGGTCCCATCAGAAGTCCAGACACATCTTGAGACGGTATCACCTGATCACCGGGAGATCGAGGTTCGGAGGGTTGCTACAGAAGATAACACTGCAAATCCATTCACGAAGGCCATACCCCAGACTCAGTTCGAGCGGCTTATCGAGATGATAGGTCTTCGATACGCCAGTACATGGCCTTAGTGCAAGTGGGAGATTATTAGTGTATATTCCCTAGAGGCCATTACTGTATCATACTAGTTTGTATATTACTTAATGGAAGCTTGGGATATTCGTAGTTATATAGACAATCTTGCTCGAAATGGTAGTATGCTACTTGGTTTGTTTCTACTTTAATGTGTGCATGTGTTTGTTTTAGCATATCGCCTATACACATTAGTGGAGCCCTTAGGATCTTTTCTTGATTACCAGCGTTGTGATGGCAGTCACACTAGTGGGGGCTGGGTAATCTACATGCACATCCTTATACAGGTCTCTAGTCGTAGGATTATCGAGACAGGGCATCGATACTCCAGAGTAGACTAGTGTATACGCTTCTCATCGCAAGAGGGGAGATGGTCTGTCCCACAGCCATCAGTACGTCGTACTGGAGATAGTATGCAGGAGCTCGTTAGGTTACGAGTACACTAGACAGGACTCGCTGGGAACTGTTGGTTTGGTATTATACCTACCGTCAGTTATCAGTTCCCAGGTGACATGAGTACAGCATAGTCCGTTGACTTAACACTGTCACTTCGCCTCGAGTGTGTTCCCACTGTTCTTAGATTACTACCCTACCACGGCTCAAATGAGTTATGCAAACAGGGAGTAGTTGGGTGCAGTCCCTAAGCACTTAGAGGCAGTGACGGTTAGACAGGATTCATCTCTTCCGGTATTGGGGGTTGATATCGCGCTTTGTCTAGGAGAGCCATTACACAAAGTCCCTGGCCAGGGCAAGCAAGATATACTGGTAGCATTTCCAGTGTTATCTCAGGGTGTTCTGGGCTACACTCCGACACGACTTGTACCGCTATTAGGGGACTGACGTTTACCGCCCCCTAGGCCCGACATGCGATACTCTCAGACGAACAGACCGGACTGTACGGAGATTGTCACATTCAGGCTCAGTAGGAGTTCGGATGGGTTCACCTCATAAGTCTTTTTATCGGCATCTACCTGGGGACCATTACGTACAGCTAGTATCGCTTGCGGCCTATGGTTAAACCCACTGCCAGCGTAGTGTCGAGTCTTTAGAGTCCCATACAGAGGGCTATTCGCCTTTGGGCAAAACAGAGTAGAGGCCGCATGGTTTTGCGACAGAGTTCGTTCACATCCGCGCACTTATGCACGTTTGGTGTCCGAGCAGTTATTACTAGCGGGCTTTGGTTTAAGCCAGATCCTAGTATTTGTTTTGGGATTGGTTTTATCTCATTGTATTCGTGTTCCTCGGAACACGGATGCGGATGTGTATGCACAGTTTACAGAGGCAGAGCCAGAGGATTTTCATTAGGGTTGTTGACCGTTGACTTTTTCTACACCCTAATGAGAATAAGAAATATTATTAATAATATTAATTAAGGATTATTGTGCCATGGTTGAGTTGAACATTTGACTTTTGTTGACTTTGTTGACCGGTTGACCATTGTGGACTTGTTGACCATCATCATTTCATTTCAATGATGCTTCTTGTTCTTTGCAAAATGCATTAAATAGATGAAATGATAATGGTCATTGAAACTAACCGTCATAATTCTTAATTATTATTATTATCATCATTATTCTTCCTTTTGTGAGCATGGCTGTAAACTCATTCTCACTTGATCACTCTCTCTCTCATCCAAAAGCCCATCCTCGTCCTCTCTCTCAAAGCTCTCATGTCTCATGTGTTGAGCACCATGAGCTATTAAGATAAAACCACTAAAACTCCACTCTACTCACTCTAGAGTTCTAGGTTTAGCAAGCCAAGCACTTTAGTTGCCTCTCGGTTGAGGTAGGAGCTCAAGGTAGAGGCTTTCGGGTGGATCCTTCTTCGACAAAGAGGAGACTACGAGGTGGAGCCGTTCAAGCCACTCCAAGGAGCAAGAAGAGAAGGAGTTCAAGACCTAGGTATAACCCTCTAACATAGTAGTTAAATTTGTAGTTAGTTTGCTAGGTTTTGTTTAGCAAAGATCCTCTTTTCTATTCCATGTTGCCTTGTCATAAAAAATCGTTTTTTACAGTTTCCGCCTCCCCGTAAGAACCGGGGTGGGAAACGTGGACTTACAGATCATATACGTGAGAGTTGGGTAGTCTATAAGCACATCCTTAAAGTGGTCCCTGTTAGTTGTATGTATGCCCTAGGTGCCAGTATTGTACAGATGATGTATATTAAATTGGATGCTTGGACATATATAGAGATGACTTTCTTGCTCGATATGATAGTATGCTATCTGTGAATCGATACGGGGCATCGATATACCAGTGTAGACTAGCGTATACTCTTCTCGACCCATGAGATGGGCAATGGATGATCCCATATCCATTGGTGTTTGACATCAGAGATGGTATATGGGTGCTCAGTGGAGACTGGGTACACTGGACGGACTCGCCGAGAACTCCCAGATGGTATTATACCTCACGTCAGATGGCAGTTTGTTAGTGTATATGCCCTAGAGGCCATTACTGTATCATACTAGTTTGTATATTACTTAATGGATGCTTGGGATATTCACCTTGTATATACAATCTTGCTCAAAATAGTAGTATGCTACTTGGTTTGTTTCTACTTCAATGTGTACATGTGTTTATTTTTGTATATCGCCTATACACATTAGTAGAGCCCTTAGGATCTTTGCTTGATTACCAGCGATGTGATGGCCGTCACACTAGTGGGGCTGGGTAATCTATAAGCATATCCTTATGCAGGTCCCTGGTCGCAGGACTATCGAGATAGGGCATCGATACTCCGGAGTAGACCAGCGCATGCGCTTCTCATCCCAGTGTGGGAGACGGTCTGTCCCACAGCCGTCAGTACGTCGTACTTGAGATAGTATGCGGGTGCTCGTTAGGTTACGGGTACACTGGACAGGACTCGTCGGGAACTGACTAGTTGGTATTATACCTATCGTCAGTTATCAGTTCCCAGGTGACATGAGTACAGCTTAGTCCGCTGACTTGACACTGTCACTCCGCCTCGAGTGTGTTCCTACTGTACTTTGATCACTACCCTACCACGGCTCAAAGGAGTCGTGCAAACAGGTAGTGGTTGGGTGCAGTCCCGAAGCACTTGGAGGCAGTGACGGTTAGACAGGATTCGTCTCTCCCGGTATTGGGGGTTGACATCGCGCTGTGTCTTGGAGAGCCATTACACGAGTAGTCCCTGGCCAGGGCAAACGAGATATACTGGTAGGTTTCCAGTGTTATCTCAGGGTGTTTTGGGCTTCGCTCCGGCACGACTTGTACCGCTATTGGGGGACTGACGTTTACCGCCCCCTAGGCCCGCCATGCGATGTATCAGACGAACAGACCGGACTGTACGGAGAATGTCACACTCAGGCTCAGTAGGAGTTCAGATGGGTTTCGCCTCGTCGGTCTTCTTGTCGGCATTACCTGGGGACCGTTACGCACAGCTAGTGCCGCTTGCGGTCTGTGGTTAAACCCACTGCCAGCGTAGTGTCGAGTCTTTAGAGTCCTACATAGAAAGCTTTTCGCCTTTAGGCAAAAGAGTAGAGGTCGCATGGTATTGCGACAGGTCGCATGGTTTTGCGACAGGGTTCGGTCACATCCGTGCACTTGTGCACGTACAGTGTCCGGACAGTTTACACTAGCGGGCTTTGGTTTAAGCCAGATCCTAGTGTACCTTATGGGATTGGATTTATCCAGTTTGCATTCGTGTTCCTCGGAACGCGGATGCGGGTGTGTATGCACAGTTGACAGGGAGGCAGAGGCAGCGGATTCTCATTAGGGTTGTTGACAGTTGACCGTTGACTTTTTGACTTTATGATCAACCCTAATGAGAATATGATATGTGATTAACTATTATATTAATTAAGTATTATGGTGATATGGTTGTTGACTTGTTGACTTTTGTTGACTTGTTGACTTTGGTGACTTGTTGACTTTTGTTGACTTGTTGACCGGTTGACTAGGCTTGACTAGTTGACCATCATGATGACCATAGCCATCATTTCATGGCAAAGACTTTTGTTTACTTGCTCATTTGTGTAAAATGAGTGCATGAAATGATATGGTTGTGGTTGCTTCTAACCATCACATAAGACTTTTGTTAATATGATGAGTTATCATTGCTTTGGATTATGAGAGGGTGAGAGACAAAATACTTGCTCATTCTTTCTTGCTCATTCTCTCTCTTGTTCTTGAGCTCTCCTCTTGCTCTCACCCTCAACCTCTTGCTCCCTCTCTTGATCTATGGTTCTCTTGTCTCATGAGTTGAGAATCAAGAACCATAGATAAAATCCCATTCTAAATCTTCTCTACTCATTCTAGTTCACTAGGTTTAGCAAACCAAGTGAACTAGTTTCTTCAAAGAACGAAGAAGGAGCTAAAGGTTGGAGCTTTCAGGTGGATCTATCTTCGGCGTACGGAGAAGACGAGAAGAAGCCATCGGACCACAATCGGAGCTTTGAAGACGAAGGAGTTCAAGACAAGTTTAGGTATAACCATCTCCATCCGAGTAGCTAACTCTCTTTAGCAAAGTTTGCTAGTTTTAGTTTAGTTAAAGATCCCGACTTTGCTTAGTCCATGTTGCCTCTTGCGCTAAAAATTTGATTTTTATACCGTTTCCGCCTCCCCGTAAGAACCGGGGGTCGCAACGTGGACTTACAGTGGTATCAGAGCCTAACTAGACTTAAACTAGCTTGGTAGTAAAGTGTAACGAAGTTCGGAACCGAAAAAAATCCAAAAACCTAACTTTTACAAAACCTGAGTTTCTGTTGAAATTTTTTCTGGTCAAAATGAAAAACTTTATACTCCTAAATTCGGCTCAGGGTTTTGTGTGAACACCCATGAAAAACGGTCCACTGTTTCCTTCAAACCGCCGCGCTTCCGCCGCACGAGGTAGGCATGTGCCGCGGAAGCGCCGCGGTTTGTCGTCTTCTCTGCATCGTTTTTCGTGCAGTGTGTGTCTGTGTTGGTTTTGGGATTTTTGAAATATATTATATGTGCCCAGATTTTCCAGAAAAGAAATTTCCTTTTGGGGTCCTATAATTCCGTATTTTTTTCCGAACTTCACTGCACTTTGACTATGATGGTTATATCTGTGATGTTTGCATGTATTGAACGTCGGCTAATCTCTATAAGTCGATTGGTCGGGGTTATACATGATCTGTAATGTGCTGGAATGTCTATATGAATATGTTGGATTGTCGCGGGTGAATAGCCGGGGGTTGTGAGACGAGAGTTTTCTTTTCTTTCAATTCATGTAAATTTGTAAATTGATGTAATAATTATTTGTATGGCCGCACAACCGGGTCGGGGTTGTAGCCGTCATTGTATAATTTCTTTTTACTGTTTTTGCTCCTAGGATAGACCCATGGAGGGGTGCACAAACTACCGGGTATGCCGAAGTGTCGAGTGGCCTACTCATGGAGATGAGGGAGGTTGCTACGCTTCGGGTACTTGGCGGGTAGTTTACCGCACCCGTAGGGGTCTTGGGTGGGGTTTTGGCTATTCACCGCGACCGTGTAATCTGTCTTTTGTTACAGGCTCGTACAAATTACAGATTCCTAGCATATCCAATGTATTCATCTGTGATCTGAAATGTTTATCATTGCAGTATATCTATATATGATATTATTTAGGCGTTGCTTATGTTTTACAGACGCGCTAGCCCAGCCCCCGCTCTGTCGTTAGTTAAGTAACCTAACGGGTAATGACGGGGCCCCGTGGCGAATGCGAATGGCATAAGCGTACGTCATATTTTGGTTGTTTTCTGCAATGGTAGGATTAAATGATGGGACGCATTAAAAGAACTAATGCAAGAATATCACGCATTAAAAGAACTGATGCAAGATAATAAACCAAGTTAAAGTCGTTGGAACACTTTCGAAAAACCACTCGGTTCTTTTCAAAACAAACTTTTAAAATACGGAGTTTGAGCCACTCCATTTAAAAGCTATCTCGTTCCATCGACCAAATCAAGTTCACTACGTTCACGGTTTTGCCAAAACCATCCGTAGCCCTCCATCATTTCAGTTAAATATTCGGTAGTATTCAAGCTATGTATTTTGACCTCACGCTAAGGCATAGTGATTGGTAGCTGCCGGATATTTATCTGTTGCATAGATAGAATGCGTTGGTTTGAGACAGTCGTACTGCCATTTTGGCCTACGTCAAGGGTATGTACGAGTGGGTTCAAATTAACCTGGATAATGATGGGACGAACTTGACATGTGACTTATGACATTTTGACCTCACGCCAAGGTCATAAGAGCATGGGGCAAAAATCCACATCGGGAGTTTCATAAGTACTGAAACTTGCTAGATTTGCATACCATTTGGAGTGTGATGATTCTGGTAGGATTCCTTCAGTTTCGTCACGCGATGATATTTGGATCCCGATCCTACTGTGAGTATATGCTACTCCTCGGGAAATTTCTCACTTAACGATCAATGCTATAAACCTAGTAGGTGCCTAGAAAGGTGTTAGCGGGGCTACGCCCCCAGGGAAAAGAGGTTCTTTAATTAAGGAACTTCGCGAAAGCGTTGGAAAACCTCCCTCGAAGTACCGACACCGGCCTGGCTGAACGGTTAAGCAAGTATTGTACGGTGGGATTGATCCTGACTAATTCTTCCTTTATGGTTTGAGGAGGGATTCGAGAAACAGTGGGAGCCATCCTGTTTAGACAAACTAAAAACCACTCTAAACTTGCAAGAGCATCATGCTGAGTGTTTCTTCTTCTCTCTCCTAATTGCAGCGACCAATCAACATGACTGGACTTAAGTTACTCCTAGATAAAAACAAACTGACAGGGCCAAACTACAAAGATTGGCTCAGGAATGTCAAGATAGCAATCACTTATGACAAGCTGGGGTATCTTCTTACCACCAAAGCTCCCCCTGTCCCTGGTCCAACTTCCAGTGTCGCGGATAAGGAAATCCGCAAGACTTGGGAGATTGATAGCGCGAAGGCCAAGTGCCTCCTGCTTGCCTCGATGGACAACGAACATCAGAGGAGGCATGAGAATATGGACATGGAGTCCATATTGCTCCATACAAAAGAACTGTATGGAGAGCAATCACGTATCGCAAGATACGAAGCGTCGAAAAAGTTATTTTCGACAAGAATGGCCGTCGGATCATCAGTAGCCGAGCACGTGCTAAAGATGATCGGCTACATTGAGGAGCTCGCTGACCTAGGGATCACATTGGAGAGTGAGCTATATACGGATATAGTTCTCCAGTCCCTTCCTTCCACTTACGCCCAGTTTACACTGAACTTCAACCTACAAGAAAAAGAGGTTGAACTATCAGAGCTCCTCAACATGCTGAGGAGCGCAGATGGCACCCTACAGAAAGGTAGGGAAACATCCACTTTGTTTGTAGGAGGATCGTCTTCTTCTAGGTCCAAGGCGAAAGCCAAGGGAAAGAAGAAGAAAGCCCCCGCCAAACCAAGGGGCGGTGTTAGTAAAGTGGATACGAAGGGAAAAGCAAAAGCAACAAAGATAGCGGGGAAGCGTGTGGATAAGGAAGAATGCTTCTATTGTCATAAGAAAGGACACTGGAAGAATGATTGCAGGGCCTGGAAGGCCAGAACACAGGAATTGAAGCAAGTTGCAGCTTCAGCTTCAGGTGTGTATGTTATTGAAAACTGTCTTTCAATAAACTCTACTTCCTGGGTATTGGATACCGGATCAGGATCTCATATCTGTAATTATTTGCAGGCGTTGAGAAACCGTAGGGTTTTGAAGGCAGGTGACATGACCCTCAGAGTTGCAAACGGAGCTAGCATGGATGCTAAAGCCGTGGGGGACTATCACCTGGGAATGTCAGATGGACATGTTTTGGTTTTGCGTAATTGCTTTTTTGTACCCAACGCAACTTGTAATATCATTTCTGTATCTTTAGTTTCTAAAGAAGGTTATGAATTTGCGTTTGTAAGTAATGTTGTAAACATTCACCTTAATCAAGTTCTGATTGGGTCAGGTACATTGAGTAATGGTATATACGTGTTAAACCAACCACAGATTTTTAATGTCCAGAATACACACAAAAGAAAGTCTCCAGAAATAAATCATACTTTCTTATGGCATTGTAGATTGGGTCACATCAATGAGAGAAGGTTGACGAAGTTACATACAGAAGGGTATTTGAATACGTTCGAATATCAGTCGTATGCCACTTGTCAATCCTGTCTCAAAGGAATGATGACAAAGACTCCGTTTACTGGACATGGAGTGAGAGCGAGCGAGCTCTTGGGACTCGTACACAGTGACGTGTGCGGTCCAATGTCTACACATGCCCGAAGCGGACATTCTTACTTCATTACTTTTACGGATGACTTCTCAAGGTACGGTTATGTCTTCTTAATGAAACATAAGTCCGAAGCCTTTGGAAAATTCCAGGAGTATAAGAATGAAGTAGAGAAACAGACCGGCAAAAGTATTAAGATTCTAAGATCGGATCGAGGTGGAGAATACTTAAGTGCCGAGTTCCTGGACTATCTAAAAGAGAACGGAATTCTCTCTCAGCTTACTCCTCCATACACCCCGCAACATAACGGTGTATCGGAGAGACGGAACCGCACCCTATTGGATATGGTGCGGTCCATGATGAGTAACGCTGAGTTGCCGCGATCATTCTGGGGGTATGCGCTAGAATCAGCTGCATACCTTTTGAACCGAGTTCCGACTAAGACTGTGCCTACCACCCCATATGAAATGTGGAGTGGGAAGAAACCCTATCTTCAATATCTGAAGATCTGGGGATGTCCAGCTTTTGTCAAAAAGCAGCATGCGGGCAAACTCGAGGCACGCTCAGTACTGTGCAAGTTTGTGGGATACCCAAAGAACACCAGGGGGTATCTTTTCTACTACGCAGAGGAACAAAAAGTCCTTGTTTCTCGTAATGCCCACTTTCTAGAACACCAGTTCTTGGAAAAGGAGATTAGTGGGAGCGCAGTAAAACTGGAAGAAATTCCAGAACCACAGACTATTACTGAAAGGTTAGTGGAACCAGAGGGTTCAACAGAACAGGACATTCCTACGCCGCTCCGCAGAAGTAGTAGGCAGTCTCATCCGCCCGAGAGATACTACGGTTTTCTCATAGACGGGGATAGAGAGGATTGCATCATAGATTATGATGAGCCTACTAGCTTCCAGCAGGCCGTTCAGAGCGTTGACTCAGTGAAATGGCTGGATGCAATGCGGACCGAAATGGAGTCCATGTACACCAACAAGGTATGGACGTTGGACATTGCTCCAGACGGGGTAAAACCCGTAGGATGCAAGTGGATCTTCAAAAGGTTGGTGTAGATGGACAGGTTGAGACCTATAAAGCTAGGCTGGTAGCAAACGGTTTTCGTCAAAGACCTGGCTTGGACTACGACGAAACCTTTTCTCCAGTAGCCATGCTGAAATCCATTCGGATCCTTCTTGCCATTGCTGTCTTCCACGATTATGAGATCTGGCAAATGGACGTAAAGACAGCTTTTCTAAATGGAAATTTAGAGGAGTGTGTCTATATGGACCAACCAGAGGGTTTCATTCAGAGTGGGAGCAGCGGAAAGGTGTGCAAGTTGCTTAAGTCCATCTATGGGCTAAAGCAGGCATCGCGGAGTTGGAACATCTGCTTTGATGAGACGGTCAAAGAATTTGGCTTTATCAAAAATCCAGATGAACCATGCATCTATAGTAGATTTGTAGCGAGAACTGTAGTATTCCTCGTTTTGTACGTGGATGACATTCTCTTAATAGGAAATGACATTCCTATGCTACAATCTGTCAAGGGGTTCTTGTCACACAGGTTCTCCATGAAAGACCTGGGTGATGCCTCATACATTCTGGGTATCCGGATCTACCGTGACAGATCCAAGAGGATAATAGGACTTTCACAGTCCAGGTACATCGACACCATACTGAAAAGGTTCAGTATGGAAGATTCCAAGCGCGGTAACCTACCGGCTTGTCACGGGATCACCCTCTCTAAAGAGATGTCTCCCAAGACTGATTTGGAGAGGGATCGCATGTCTATTATACCCTACGCTTCTGCGGTAGGCTCTATAATGTATGCGATGTTGTGTACCAGACCGGATGTAGCTTATGCACTGAGTGTGGTAAGCCGGTATCAGTCTAACCCTGGGGAGAAACACTGGATAGCGGTAAAGAACATTCTCAAGTACCTGAGAAGGACTAAGGAGATGTTCTTGGTGTATGGCGGAAAAGACCTCCAGATCGAGGCCTTTGCTGACTCCAGCTTCCAGAGTGACAAGGATGATTCCAAGTCCATGTCGGGTTTTGTCTTTACCCTCAATGGAGGGGCGGTGTGTTGGAAGAGTTCCAAACAGGAAACCGTTGCAGACTCGACGATGGAAGCGGAATACATCGCTGCATCTGATGCCGCAAAAGAAGCTGTCTGGATGAGGAAGTTCTTGAAAGAACTTCAGGTGGTTCCGTCCATTGTTGATCCAATACCTCTGTATTGCGACAACAACGGGGCTATAGCTTTAGCGAAGGAACCAAGGTCCCATCAGAAATCCAGGCACATCTTGAGGCGGTATCACCTGATCAGGGAGATCGTGGATCGCCAGGAGATCGAGGTTCGGAGAGTCGCTTCAGAAGACAACACTGCAGATCCATTCACCAAGGCCTTGCCCCAGACTCAGTTCGAGCGGCTGATCGAGATGATAGGTCTTCGATACGCCAGTACATGGCCTTAGTGCAAGTGGGAGATTGTTAGTGTATATGCCCTAGAGGCCATTACTGTATCATACTAGTTTGTATATTACTTAATGGATGCTTGGGATATTCACCTTGTATATACAATCTTGCTCAAAATAGTAGTATGCTACTTGGTTTGTTTCTACTTCAATGTGTACATGTGTTTATTTTTGTATATCGCCTATACACATTAGTAGAGCCCTTAGGATCTTTGCTTGATTACCAGCGATGTGATGGCCGTCACACTAGTGGGGCTGGGTAATCTATAAGCACATCCTTATGCAGGTCCCTGGTCGCAGGACTATCGAGACAGGGCATCGATACTCCGGAGTAGACCAGCGCATGCGCTTCTCATCCCAGTGTGGGAGACGGTCTGTCCCACAGCCGTCAGTACGTCGTACTTGAGATAGTATGCGGGTGCTCGTTAGGTTACGGGTACACTGGACAGGACTCGTCGGGAACTGACTAGTTGGTATTATACCTATCGTCAGTTATCAGTTCCCAGGTGACATGAGTACAGCTTAGTCCGCTGACTTGACACAGTCACTCCGCCTCGAGTGTTTTCCCACTGTACTTTGATCACTACCCTACCACGGCTCAAAGGAGTCGTGCAAATAGGTAGTGGTTGGGTGCAGTCCCGAAGCACTTGGAGGCAGTGACGGTTAGACAGGATTCGTCTCTCCCGGTATTGGGGGTTGACATCGCGCTGTGTCTTGGAGAGCCATTACACGAGTAGTCCCTGGCCAGGGCAAACGAGATATACTGGTAGGTTTCCAGTGTTATCTCAGGGTGTTTTGGGCTTCGCTCCGGCACGACTTGTACCGCTATTGGGGGACTGACGTTTACCGCCCCCTAGGCCCGCCATGCGATGTATCAGACGAACAGACCGGACTGTACGGAGAATGTCACACTCAGGCTCAGTAGGAGTTCAGATGGGTTTCGCCTCGTCGGTCTTCTTGTCGGCATTACCTGGGGACCGTTACGCACAGGTAGTGCCGCTTGCGGTCTGTGGTTAAACCCACTGCCAGCGTAGTGTCGAGTCTTTAGAGTCCCATACAGAAAGCTTTTCGCCTTTAGGCAAAAGAGTAGAGGTCGCATGGTTTTGCGACAGGTCGCATGGTTTTGCGACAGGGTTCGGTCACATCCGTGCACTTGTGCACGTACAGTGTCCGGACAGTTTACACTAGCGGGCTTTGGTTTAAGCCAGATCCTAGTGTACCTTATGGGATTGGATTTATCCAGTTTGCATTCGTGTTCCTCGGAACGCGGATGCGGGTGTGTATGCACAGTTGACAGGGAGGCAGAGGCAGCGGATTCTCATTAGGGTTGTTGACAGTTGACCGTTGACTTTTTGACTTTATGCTCAACCCTAATGAGAATATGATATGTGATTAACTATTATATTAATTAAGTATTATGGTGATATGGTTGTTGACTTGTTGACTTTTGTTGACTTGTTGACTTTGGTGACTTGTTGACTTTTGTTGACTTGTTGACCGGTTGACTAGGCTTGACTAGTTGACCATCATGATGACCATAGCCATCATTTCATGGCAAAGACTTTTGTTTACTTGCTCATTTGTGTAAAATGAGTGCATGAAATGATATGGTTGTGGTTGCTTCTAACCATCACATAAGACTTTTGTTAATATGATGAGTTATCATTGCTTTGGATTATGAGAGGGTGAGAGACAAAATACTTGCTCATTCTTTCTTGCTCATTCTCTCTCTTGTTCTTGAGCTCTCCTCTTGCTCTCACCCTCAACCTCTTGCTCCCTCTCTTGATCTATGGTTCTCTTGTCTCATGAGTTGAGAATCAAGAACCATAGATAAAATCCCATTCTAAATCTTCTCTACTCATTCTAGTTCACTAGGTTTAGCAAACCAAGTGAACTAGTTTCTTCAAAGAACGAAGAAGGAGCTAAAGGTTGGAGCTTTCAGGTGGATCTATCTTCGGCGTACGGAGACGACGAGAAGAAGCCATCGGACCACCATCGGAGCTTTGAAGACGAAGGAGTTCAAGACAAGTTTAGGTATAACCATCTCCATCCGAGTAGCTAACTCTCTTTAGCAAAGTTTGCTAGTTTTAGTTTAGTTAAAGATCCCGACTTTGCTTAGTCCATGTTGCCTCTTGCGCTAAAAATTTGATTTTTATACCGTTTCCGCCTCCCCGTAAGAACCGGGGGTCGCAACGTGGACTTACACAGTTCTCAGGTGACACTTGTGCAGGTTAGTCTGTAGACCCGAGATCGTCATAGAGTCTTATGTGATTCCCACTGTGCTTTGATTTCCACCTTACCACGTCTATGAGGGCGTGTGAAACGGTGGTTTTTGGGTACAGTCCCGAGTCACATGGAGGCGATGAGCGATAGGAGGGGTTTCGTCTCTCCCGGTATTGGGGGTTAATGTTGCGCTATGCTCGATTGGCCGTAACAGGGAAGTCCTGGCCAGGGCTGATTCAAAGATTTGCTGGTAAGTGTTACCAGTAGTTTCTCGACCCGTTATGAGCCTCACATCGGCACAGCTTATCGCTTATTGGGGTCTGACGTTTACCACCCCTAGACTTGATATGCGACATATCTGACGAAGAGACCGGACTGTACGGTAGTGTTGCCGGTTGGCTCGACGGGAGTTGTAGCAGGTTCGCTTGTTTTCTTCTGATCGCTCAATACCCGGGTGGCCGTTACGTTTAGCTGACCGCTTGCGGTTTGGGGGTGCTTGATATGATCATCACCCACTGCCGGCGTATTGACGAGTCTTAGAGTCCCACAAAGGAGTTACCTAGTCCAGGCGAAACGTTGTGGTGCGTGTATTCGATATGCGCATGGACCTGGTTAAAATGCGCATATAAGATACCGTATATTAGTCGGGCGGCTTTCTTTTGGTAGGGTCGTATGTGATATGGCCGGATTGATAAATCAAGTGTTGATTCATCATTTAGCCATTAGTTTCTCACTAGAAATCCTTTCTTGTGTTTATGGATGTATGCATGCTTGTATGCATTCTTTCTTGATTCATGCACATATGGATGTGCATGCACACATACATACATACATCATCCTTCATGGTTGTATATACATAGAAAAATGGTGGCAATATAAGACTCACACCTTGGTTATTTATATGGATTATTATTTCTATTTGTGTTAAAACAAAAAGAAAAGGAAAAGGATAATTCATGGTCTTGATTCTACACTCTTCTTCAACTAACCATGCTCACCTACTTATTAACTACGAGTTAATCTTCTTCTTTTGTTTTAACTCAAGTGAAATAAATATCCATATAATATAACCATGGTTTGAGATGAGAAGTGAAAAATATATATACATATATTTTCCATTTTTCATGAGAGATTATCTTTTTCTCTTCTTCTAAAAGGCCATCATCTTCTTCCTCCTTCTTCTTTTGCTCTCTAGATTTCTCTAGTGAGCAAATTACTCACCAAGTTAGGATTTTGATGTGAGAAAAGCCACCACAACATCATTCTACACAAGTCTTGCCCACTTGTTTAGAGTGTTAGCTTCATTTCTTTCTCTTGATCAAGTGAAGTTGCAAGATTGGACAAAGCGGACTCCGGGTGGATCATCGTAGACCTAGAGGAGTTCAAGCGGACCTTTTCCAAACCCTAAGTAGCCGAGGAGTCTAGCGTAGGGAGCTACAAAGGTTGTACTCTCAAAACCCTAGCCTAACCTACTTATGATGATGTGTTGTTTTGAAACCCTAATTTTTTCTAGGAATGATTCTTTGTATGCTTACTTAGCACCCTAAAAATTCAATCTTTGGTACATGTGATACTTCCAAACCCTTCATGAGGTGCTAGGTAAACCTAACAGTCCCTAGTCGTGGGAGTTTCGAGACTGGGCATCGATACTCCGTTAGTAGACTAGTGTATACAGTCGAGACCCCGACGAGGGCCGATGGCCGGTCTCACAAGCTATTGGTGTCAGTTGGTTCACCTAAGATGTATACAGGTGCTCATTGGGTTATGAGTACACCGAACAGGACTCGCCGCGAACATGCTAGTTGTTATTATACCTGACGTCAGATAGCAGTTCCCTGGTGACATGTGTACAGGTTAGTTCATCGACCTGAGATCGTTATTTGTCTCGTGTGAGTTCCCACTGTACTTTGATTACTACCCTACCACGGATCAAAGGAGTCATGCAAACAGATTTTAGTTGGGTACAGTCCCGAGCCACATGGAGGCAGTGAGCGGATCGGCATGTGTTTCGTCTCTCCTGGTATTGGGGGTGAGGTCGCGCTGTGTCTAGGAGAGCCATTAGACAAAGCCCTCGGTCGAGGCAGGAGATTTACTGGTAGGTATTCCAGTAGTATCTCAGGGTGTTCTGGGCTACACTCCGACACGACTTATACCGCTTTTGGGGGTTTGACTTTTACCACCCCCCTAGGCCTGGAATGCAATGCTCATAGACGAACGGACCGGACTGTACGGATATTGTCATTGACAGGCTCAGTAGGGTGTAAGGATGAGTTCGCTCAACGACCTCCCTTTTGGCCAATACCTGGTAGCCCGTTACGTACAGCTAGTACCACTGACGTGCTAGTGGTTAAATCCACAGCTAAAGTATTGACGAGTCTTTAGAGTCCCCCACAGACAGTTTCTCAAGTTTCGGGCGAAACGTTGTAGAGGCCGTATGATATATGGCAGGGTTCGATTGTTAGTTGTATGTATGCCCTAGAGGCCAGTATTGTGCAGATGATGTATATTATATTGGATGCTTGGACATATATAGAGATGACTTTCTTGCTCGATATGATAGTATGCTATCTGGTTACTCTTTATCTTAACATGTACACTAGTCTCTTTAAACTGTCTTATAGTTACATGTTGATAAAGCCCTTAGGATGTGTACTTGACTACCTGAACTATGATGCAGATCATACTAGTGGGGACATGGTGGTCCATAAATACAACCTTCAAGGTCCCTAGTCGTGGGTGTATGGAGACAGGGCATCGATATACCAGTGTAGACTAGCGTATACGCTTCTCGACCCATGAGATGGGCGATGGATGATCCCATATCCATTGGTGTTTGAGATCAGAGATGGTATACGGGTGCTCAGTGGAGACTGGGTACACTGGACGGACTCGCCGAGAACTCCCAGATGGTATTATACCTCACGTCAGATGGCAGTTCTCAGGTGACACTTGTACAGGTTAGTCTGTAAACCCGAGATCGTCATAGAGTCTTGTGTGATTCCCACTGTGCTTTGATCTCCACCTTACCACGTCCATGAGGGCGTGCAAAACGGTGGTCTTTGGGTACAGTCCCGAGTCACATGGAGGCAATGAGCGATAGGAGGGGTTTCGTCTCTCCCGGTATTGGGGGTTGATGTTGCGCTGTGCTCGATTGGCCGTAACAGGGAAGTCCCTGGCCAGGGCTGATCTGAGATTTGCTGGTAAGTGTTACCAGTAGTTTCTCGACCCGTTATAAGCCTCACATCGGCACGACTTATCAGTTATTGGGGTCTGACGTTTACCACCCCTAGACTTGATATGCGACATATCAGATGAACAGACCGGACTGTACGGTAAGTGTTACTGGTTGGATTCACAGGAGTGTGAGCGGGCTAGCTCGTCGATCTTCTGATCGCTCAATACCCGGATGGCCGTTACGTTTAGCAGACCGCTTGCGGCTTGTGGGTGCTTGATATGATCATCATCTGCTACCGGCGTATTGACGAGTCTTTAGAGTCCTACACAGAGGTTTCCTGGCTCAAGCGAAACGAAGTAGGAGTGCATATGAGATATGTGCAGGACCGAGAATGATGCGTGTATGTGATACCGTATTCAATTCTCGCGATGAATGTATCCATTGGTTATATGCGATATAACCTAGATATCGAATCAAGGATTGGTTCGATAAGCCGATACATAGGATACTAGTCGGTTATATGCGATATGAACGGATCGTTAAATCAAGTGTTGATTTAATGATTTAATGTATAATTATATATTTGATATATTACTTTGCATTAACTAGTATTGGTTCATTTTAAAAGGATTTTCTCACTTGATGCACATTGTATATGTGATATATTTTTGTGCACATATTTGTATCATGTTTGATGATACTTGATCATGTGGTTAAGTGTAAAGGATTAAACCATGGTTAAGAGATGATTAGGGTTTTTGCTTTTTCATTTATTTATTTGTTTATTTATTTGGAAAGGATTTAGATAAGAATGGTGGCTATGTTTGTTTCTAGTTGAAGCTTCATGAAGCTTTGACTTCTTAACCATTCTTGTCTTCATGCTTAACCCTAACCCATCCAAGTAACCATGGTCTATTCTCTACACTCAACTATGGTTAGCTTATGATAAGTAATGAATTATTTTTCATTTTAATTCAACACTTATCATATTCTTTCTTCTTCTTCATCATCTTCTTCTTCAAGAAAAGCTTAAGTCCATCAATGGCAACTTGAGCTAAAGTGAGAAAAATCCAATTCTAAAGTGAACCCACCTCCTATTTCTTCACCCTCTACCTCTTGCCAAATTGTTTTGGGTGTTTTCTTCACAAGTTTCACAAATTTGTGAAGTCGGAGCTTGAACTTGTGATGCCTCGACGTAGATCATCTTCGGCACGAAGCCGACGACCTAGTCCGCCCATTTCTTCGATCAAGCCGACGATTGAGTCCGGGATTCGAGATGGACAGCGAGAGGACGCCTACGTGGAGCCAAGGAAGTGGATATCCGGATCTACAAAGGTTGTAGCTTCTTATCATTAGTTAAGTTGTTAACTAGATTCTTTTTTCGCCTAAACTTCTAGTCAACGATCCGTATTAGGGTTTCTCGGGACCCATAAAATTTAAAATTGGCATGGTTGATGCCTTGTGAGACCTCTATAGTGTGCCTAGGAACCCTACAGTGGTATCAGAGACTAGCTAGAGCCTTAGGCGATGCTTAGACGATGTTTGAAACCCAATCGAACCCGAAACCTTAACTTTTTCATGCTCTCTGGACTTTTTCTAAAATCTGAGATTTTTCCATATTAAAAATGCTTAAAAAATTCAGCAGGGAATTCTAAGAATTACTGTGCAAATTTTTTCACATGAACAGTATATAGTGCTGCGGAACCGCGACATAAGCATGGCTTATGCGGCGGTTCCGCGGCCTGATGATGACGTCAGCCCTCCTCGTTTGCACAGTAACTCCTATTTAATTATGCTGAGTTTTCTGGGAATTTTTAAATTGACTCAAGAGTTGAGTATTCTGGGGTTGCATTGGGAATCGTAGATTCGATCGGATTGTTAAACTTCGTCTATGTGTTTTTCCGGATAACTTTAGAATATGTTAAAAAGTTCGACCGGATATAAATACCCAACTTTTCCCCTGCCGGAAAATATCCAAGTGTTGGAATTTTGTGTGGTTTAAGGACGTTCTAAGTAGTGCAAGTAATGCGATGGTCCCTCTAGAAGACAACAAACCTTAACTCGATTATGTGACTGTCTTGAACTGCCCTTTGAACCTTCCGGTTTGGGGCAGTACGGCGTGCCACATGTGAGGCGTTGGCTTGACCCTTCCACGGCTGGACCGTTGGTACTGAGGCATGAAGTGAATGTCTTTGAACCTATTTCATGTGTTGAACGGTTTCGGGAAAACTTGGGTGTTCGAATGTTCGATCGGAAAGTTTAATATATTCTATTTATCCGGAATGGGATACAATAATTGGAATTCACAAAGAGTTATGAGATAACTGAATGAATGTTATAAATCTAGCGGTTTAGTCTCATTTGATATTGAAAAGAGTTTTCGATAATGGGACTAAAATGCGGGGTTTATAACTGTTAGGCATGTGATGTCTAAGTATTTCATTTGATTAGGCATGTGATGTCTAAAGAGGTTGCGGATTCCAACTGTTGTAGTTTTACACTTTCTTTTCTGTGACCGTAAGTGTAATATGTGATATCGCCGGTTTCGTTGCTATATGTCAACGACAATTGGGATACGCATGTTTACTTACGTTGATGACATGTGATGTTATGTGTTGCTGGATATGTTATATTGGATCGTCGTGTTTGAATAGCCGGGGTTTTTTATGTGAGATGAGTGTTTTTCATTTTCATTCATGTAAAATCTTGTATGTAATATTCTTTTATTGGGGCACTTCCAGGTTGCGGAAGCTGTCACCCTTTGTATATTATTTACTTTTCTGCACTAGGATAGACCCAAGGAGGGGAGCACAAGTAACCGGGTTCTAGGGTTCAGTGGGAGACCATCTCGAGGAGTCGAGTCCGGGTCTCCTAACCCTAGAATTGGTAGGGTTGCTTGCCGCTCTCGTAGGGGTCTAGGGGTGTGGGATTGGCTATTCATCACGACCGTGGAATCCGTGTTTTATACTGGCTCGTATTGAAAACACGGACGTCCTAGTATATCCAATGTTTCATATGTTTCTTCTGCTGCGATATCTGTGATGTGATCATGTGATGTTCTGTGATAGATACAGTATATAGTATATATGATATATTATATAGACGTTACTTATGTTTTGCACCCGCACTAGCCCTGCCCTGCTCTGTCGTTAGTTACCTAACCTAACGGTGCACGAGGGGACATCGAGGCGGATGCGGATGGCATAAGTGTACGTAGTATTTATCTGTGATGTTTAGGTATTTAAATGATGGGACTTCATTAATGTGATTAATGACAGAAAATAAACCAAATGATGTTGTAGAACCAAATTTTAAATAAAACAGGTAGCTACAGTTCTTGCTTTGCATAGCGGTATATATGATATACCCTGCACCTTATTCGATGAGGAAAGGACCGAGATTCCTTCACCGGGAGTGACTCCTTTAGCAATAACTGGCGGATGCTACACACTCGGTTTGACTTTTGATTGCTTCTATAGTTTCTGCTAAGCACAGTGATATATATGATATATCCCGCACCTCATTCGACGAGGAAAGGGCCGACGATCCCTTCACCGGGAGTGACCCCTTTAGCAAAACTAGAAAAGCCTCAAAATCATTCCATTTCAAAACTTCATTTGATTCCACAACGATATCAAGTTCATTAAGCAATAGGTTTTCAGAAAAACCTGTCGTAGCCCTCCGTCATTTTAGATAAACACTATTTAGTATTCGTGCTGCGTTTGTTGACCTCTGTCAAGGCGTAGTGTGCGGTAGCTAACTAGTATTTATCTGCTTATGCATATGATGCAGATTGGATTAGGGTATTCATACGACCTTGTTGACCTCTGTCAAGGGTCGTGCGAGTGGGTTTGATTCAATCAAGAAATGACCGGTTGAACTTGACTAGTGCACTGTGGTTTGTTGACCTCTGTCAAGGTCATGGCACACTAGGGGCAAAATATTATCGGGAATTTCAAGTGTTGAAATTTGCAATGAGATTGCATACCTTCTATGAGATAGTTGGATCCCGATACCCGCTGCGAGTAAGAGTTACTCCTGGGAGAGTTTTACACATTACAATTAGCCGATCAAGTAGGTGTCTAGAAAGGTGTCAACGGGGTTACGTCTCTGGGAAAAACGAGGTTTACATTAATTAGGTTCGTGCGAAAGCACGGGGGACCTCCCTCAAAGTACCGACACTGGCCTGGCTGAAAGATTGGCGAACTTGTAGTGTGTAATTAATCACGGCTAGTCTTTCCTTTTAGGGTTTAAAGGAAGATTTGATAAAAACAGTGGGAGCCATCCTGATTAGATAAGATAATAACCAATTTGATCTTGCACGAGCATACGCTAAAGTGTTTTCTTCTCTCTCTCTCCAGGTAGCGACCATTTCATGCCCTAATAAAGATAATAATATGGATGTATTGACTGAACCCGCATGTTATACTGTGCAGGGGAACGTTGGACCCGTTCTTTCTTATAAGAGTTACAAGAATGAACAGGAAATAGGAGAATATCTGGATACTCACGCCGCCCAAAAGAACATGCATGTTGATGCATCTCCTTCAGGTGTGTTAGTTATTGAGAACTGTTTCTCAGTTCACCCTACGTCCTGGGTATTGGATACCGGATCAGGATCCCATATATGTAAAATGTTACATGGGCTACGTAAAGGTAGAGAATTGGGAAAAGGTGATCATTCCGTTCAAGTAGGGAACGGTGCAAGTATTGCAGCCAAAGCTGTTGGCGAATATCACCTTGTATTGCCAAGTCGTAATACACTGATTCTAAATGAGTGCTATTATATACCGAACATGATGTGCAACATTATATCAGTTTCTTTATTAAGTAAAGAAGGATATAATTTTGTAGTAAAGGATAATATTATGAACATATTCCAAGATCAAAAGCTGATTGCATCAGGCTCGTTACATAATGGCATATTCATTCTAAATCAGAATACAGTCCTCAATATAAAAAACACACACAAGAGGAAAAGTTCAGAAATGAACGAATCCTACTTGTGGCATTGTAGACTGGGTCACATCAATGCGACACGACTGGCTAAGTTGCATAAGGATGGATATTTGAAACCATTCGAATTTTCATCTTATGACACTTGCCAGTCATGTCTCAAAGGCAAGATGACCAAAACTCCGTTTACGGGACACGGAGAAAGAGTTACCGAACTCTTAGGACTGATACATAGTGATGTATGCGGTCCTATGTCTACACATGCCAGGGATGGTTCTTCATACTTCATTACATTCACTGACGATCTCTCTAGGTTCGGGTATGTGTTCCTGATGAAACACAAATCAGAAGCTTTTGAGAAATTTAGAGAATATAAACAAGAAGTTGAGAACCAAACCGGAAAAAGTATTAAACTCCTACGATCTGATCGAGGAGGTGAATACTTGAGCAATGAATTCCTAGACTTCCTAAAAGAGAATGGGATTCTCTCTCAGCTGACTCCTCCATATACACCACAGCACAACGGTGTATCAGAACGGAGGAACCGCACCCTATTAGATATGGTGCGCTCTATGATGAGTACAGCTGAGTTACCTATTTCCTTCTGGGGGTATGCGCTTGAGACAGCAGCATACCTATTGAATCAAGTTCCAACTAAATCTGTACCTACCACACCATATGAGATATGGAGTGGGAAGAGACCATGTCTTAAACGAGTTAAGATATGGGGTTGTCTTGCCTATGTCAAAAAGCAAAATCCAGACAAACTCGAGGCACGGTCAGTTCTATGTAAGTTTGTGGGATATCCTAAACATTCAAATGGATATTTTTTCTACCACAGTGAACAACAAAAAGTGTTTATTGCTCAACATGCCACCTTTTTAGAAAAGGAATTTCTTGCAAAAGAGATTAGTGGCTCTGAGGTAGAACTGGAAGAAGTTCCAGAAACACAAACTATAACTGAAGATTTAGTGGAAGCAGAAGATTCGGTAGTACCCGACGAACCCCAGCCTCTCCGCCGATCTAGTAGGGTTTCTCGTCCACCTGAGAGATACTACGGTTTTCTCATTGATGGTGGTAGTGAGGATTGCGTCATGGAGGATGATGACCCAACTAGTTTCGAGCAGGCCATCACGAGTAGGGACTCAGTGAAATGGCTGGATGCTATGCGGTCCGAGATGGAATCTATGTACACCAACAAAGTATGGACTTTGGAAGTTGCTCCTGAAGGGGTAAAACCCATTGGGAGCAAATGGATCTTCAAGAAGAAACTTAGTGTAGATGGGAAAGTGGAGACTTTCAAAGCTAGACTTGTTGCAAAGGGTCTTCGTCAAAGACCAGGTGTGGACTATGACGAAACCTTTTCTCCAGTGGCTATGCTTAAATCCATCCGGATCATGCTTGCCATCGCTGCATATCATGATTACGAAATCTGGCAAATGGATGTTAAGACCGCCTTTCTAAATGATGATTTAGAAGAGTGCGTGTACATGACTCAGCCAGAGGGCTTCGTAGACAGTGGGAGCAGCGGGAAGGTGTGCAAGCTGCTTAAATCCATTTATGGATTAAAGCAAGCATCGCGGAGTTGGAACATCTGCTTTGACGTCGTTATCAAAGAGTTTGATTTCGTCAAAAATCCAGATGAACCTTGTATCTACAAGAAGGTGGCAGAGAGTAAGGTTGTCTTCCTCGTATTGTACGTAGACGATATACTCTTGATAGGAAATGATATTCCTATGCTGCAATCGGTCAAGCTCTTCTTATCACAAAGATTCTCAATGAAAGATCTTGGTGATGCCTCCTGCATATTGGGAATCAGGATCTATAGAGATAGATCCAAATGGATTTTGGGATTGTCCTAATCCAGGTACATTGACACCGTACTAAAGAGGTTTAGTATGGAAGAATCCAAGCGTGGGAACTTGCCCACGATCTCTGGAGTCACTCTCTCCAAAGAGATGTCCCCCAAGACTGATTTGGAGAGAGCTCGCATGCAAGGGATACCCTATGCTTCGGCTGTAGGCTCTATCATGTATGCGATGCTATGTACCAGACCCGATGTAGCATACTCACTAAGTGTAGTGAGCAGGTATCAAGCTGATCCTGGAGAGAGTCACTGGACAGCTGTGAAGAGCATTCTCAAGTACTTACGAAGGACTAAAGAGATGCTCTTGGTGTATAGTAACGGAGAACTCCAAGTGGAGTCCTTTACCGATTCGAGCTTCCAGAGTGATAAGGACGACTCTAAGTCGCAGTCGGGATTTGTCTTTACCCTTTACGGAGGGGCGGTTAGCTGGAAGAGTTCCAAGCAAGAAACCGTGGCAGACTCGACGATGGAGGATGAATACATCGCTGCCAACGATGCTGCCAAAGAGGCTGTCTGGATCAAGAAGTTCATTACTGAACTTGGAGTGGTTCCATCCATTGAGCATCCAATACCTTTGTATTGCGTTAACAATGGAGCGGTGGCTTTGGCCAAGTAACCCAGGTCCCATCAGCGATCCAGGCATATTCTGAGGCGGTATCACCTGATCCGGGAGATAGTTGATCGCCGGGAGATCGAGGTCAGGAGGGTTGACACGAAGAACAACACGGAGGATCCACTCACGAAGGCCATTCCCCAGATACAGTTTGAGAGACTCTTCGGGATGCTCGGTATGCGATACTACAGCAGCTGGCCCTAGTGCAAGTGGGAGATTGTTAGTTGTATGTATGCCCTAGAGGCCAGTATTGTACAGATGATGTATATTACATTGGATGCTTGGACATATATAGAGATGACTTTCTTGCTCGATATGATAGTATGCTATCTGGTTACTCTTTATCTTAACATGTACACTGGTCTCTTTAAACTGTCTTATAGTTACATGTTGATAAAGCCCTTAGGATGTGTACTTGACTACCTGAACTATGATGCAGATCATACTAGTGGGGACATGGTGGTCCATAAGTACATCCTTCAAGGTCCCTAGTCGTGGGTGTATCGAGACAGGGCATCGATATACCAGTGTAGACTAGCGTATACGCTTCTCGACCCATGAGATGGGCGATGGATGATCCCATATCGATTGGTGTTTGACATCAGAGATGGTATACGGGTGCTCAGTGGAGACTGGGTACACTGGACGGACTCACCGAGAACTCCCAGATGGTATTATACCTCACGTCAGATGGCAGTTCTCAGGTGACACTTGTACAGGTTAGTCTGTAGACCCGAGATCGTCATAGAGTCTTGTGTGATTCCCACTGTGCTTTGATCTCCACCTTACCACATCCATGAGGGCGTGCAAAACGGTGGTCTTTGGGTACAGTCCCGAGTCACATGGAGGCAATGAGCGATAGGAGGGGTTTCGTCTCTCCCGGTATTGGGGGTTGATGTTGCGCTGTGCTCGATTGGCCGTAACAGGGAAGTCCCTGGCCAGGGCTGATCTGAGATTTGCTGGTAAGTGTTACCAGTAGTTTCTCGACGCGTTATGAGCCTCACATCGGTACGACTTATCGGTTATTGGGGTCTGACGTTTACCACCCCTAGACTTGATATGCGACATATCAGACGAACAGACCGGACTGTACGGTAAGTGTTACTGGTTGGATTCACAGGAGTGTGAGTGGGCTAGCTCGTCGATCTTCTGATCGCTCAATACCCGGATGGACGTTATGTTTAGCAGACCGCTTGCGGCTTGTGGGTGCTTGATATGATCATCATCTGCTACCGGCGTATTGACGAGTCTTTAGAGTCCTACACAGAGGTTTCCTGGCTCAAGCGAAACGAAATAGGAGTGCATATGAGATATGTGCAGGACCGAGAATGATGCGTGTATGTGATACCGTATTCAATTCTCGCGATGAATGTATCCATTGGTTATATGCGATATAACCTAGATATCGAATCAAGGATTGGTTCGATAAGCCGATACATAGGATACTAGTCGGTTATATGCGATATGACCGGATCTTTAAATCAAGTGTTGATTTAATGATTTAATGTATAATTATATATTTGATATATTACTTTGCATTAACTAGTATTGGTTCATTTTAAAAGGATTTTCTCACTTGATGCACATTGTATATGTGATATATTTTTGTGCACATATTTGTATCATGTTTGATGATACTTGATCATGTGGTCAAGTGTAAAGGATTAAACCATGGTTAAGAGATGATCAGGGTTTTTGCTTTTTCATTTATTTATTTGTTTATTTATTTGGAAAGGATTTAGATAAGAATGGTGGCTATGTTTGTTTCTAGTTGAAGCTTTGACTTCTTAACCATTCTTGTCTTCATGCTTAACCCTAACCCATCAAAGTAACCATGGTCTATTCTCTAAACTCAACTATGGTTAGCTTATGATAGGTATTGAATTATTTTTCATTTTAATTCAACACTTATCATATTCTTTCTTCTTCTTCATCATCTTCTTCTTCAAGAAAAGCTTAAGTCCATCAATGGCAACTTGAGCTAAAGTGAGAAAAATCCAATTCTAAAGTGAACCCACCTCCTATTTCTTCACCCTCTACCTCTTGCCAAGTTGTTTTGGGTGTTTTCTTCACAAGTTTCACAAATTTGTGAAGTCGGAGCTTGAACTTGTGATGCCTCGACGTAGATCATCTTCGGCACGAAGCCGACGACCTAGTCCGCCCATTTCTCCGATCAAGCCGACGATTGAGTCCGGGATTCGAGATGGACAGCGAGAGGACGCCTACGTGGAGCCAAGGAAGTGGATATCCGGATCTACAAAGGTTGTAGCTTCTTATCATTAGTTAAGTTGTTAACTAGATTCGTTTTTCGCCTAAACTTCTAGTCAACGATCCGTATTAGGGTTTCTCGGCACCCATAAAATTTGAAATTGGCATGGTTGATGCCTTGTGAGACCTCTATTGTGTGCCTAGGAACACTACATCGATCATATACGTGCGGTATTGCACGGCTCATGATCAGACGGATCATACTAGTAGGCTTTGTTTTAAGCCGGATCCAAGTATTAGATTTGTTGGATTACTTTAGTCTCATCGCATTCGCATTCAGTCAGAATGCGGGTGCAGGTATGTATATACAGGTGAGGGGTATCCTTGTTATCCGTCACGAGTTTACTTTAGATGTTGCCGTATCTTTTTATTGTTGCAAACATTTGGATTAATGTTCGTATATGGAAATAATGAGCTAGAATTCATCATTTTGTGCATTTAATGTGGCATGTGCAAGGTTAGTGACTCATGGTCTCTTTTATTATGCATAAGTCACATTATATGATGGATTTGTGAGTTGATTTGATGAGAGGAGAGAGAGGGGCAGCCAAGGGCAAGGTTGGCTCTTCGTTTATTCTCTTCTCTCTCTCATTTTATCATAAAAAACACATAAAAGAAAAGGAGAGAAAGCCTTCTCTTCTTCTTCTTCCTCTTTCTTCTCTAGCTCACCATTTTCATTAATGGCAACACCTTCAAGCTCTATCCAAATCAATGGATGCAAGAGACAAAGTGATCACAAACATTCTCTACAACACCTTGGACACGTCGGCTAGCACACTTCGTGCCCGAGTTGCCTTGGATGAAGCGGGAGCCCGTAAAAAGACTCGTAGATGTGGTGCCGTTTCCGATAAGGAGATCAAGACCGGCGTTGCCGCGGGGAGCTTGGGATGGTGGACAAAGACCGAAGGACATGGATCGATCGGTATAGCCTTTCTATCCCTTCTCTAGATAGCTAGTTGTAGGTTAATGGTTCGATCCGGGTTTTAAGCATACGATTGCGCCGGTTTTCAAGTCAAGAAAAAATTTCGTTTCCGCATTTTGGCCTGGGAAAGACGGCCGGGGCGCTACCGTAGTCTTACCTGGTATATGAGCCACGCCATTAACCTTTACTAGCTTGCTCTAACGTGTATAGAACTTCGATCGGACGAAATTTCCAAAAACTGCATTTCTAAGTCATCAGTTTCTGTCGAAATTTTTCTGTTGTCAAAAAATTATTTGGTGTATTGCAGAAAATCAGGCAGGGTTTTTTAAGAAATCTGACAAAATTTGGCATACTGTTATTACTGTATCGCGGCGGAACCTCGGCCGTACCCATGCTTTGGCCGCGGTTCCGCGGCCGTACTGTAGCTTAACTTTACCAAATTTCTTCAGGTGGCCTCTGACTTGGAAAAGGGGTTTCTGGTAATTTTATTTTGGGCCCAGATTTATTTGAGTACTGGGTATTGTGCTTGGGGCCCACTTTGGGAAATTTTGTCGATCGAAAATTTTAAACATGTTAGTTCACAGTATTTACATTATATCTCCGACCGTGAATGTCATTTGATCGGTAAATCATGTCTAATTGCTATAGTTCTTTTAGACGGATTTGCGATCGTGACATTCACGTTGATGTTCTGTGTTGTGCTGTGATGTTGCGGATTTGTCGTGGTGGATAGCCTGGATGCAATGGTAGTATAGTTTGGTTGTATTTGTACATTTGATATTGCGGGGCGAGCGTCCGAAATGTGGACTGCCGTCACTGCCTGTTTGTATATTATTCTTTTGGGGAACGACCGGGCTGAGGTCGATGTACCCGTTGTATATATTTTACATTCTGTACTAGGATTACCCCGCGGTGGGGTGCACAGATAGCCGGGTTCTAGAGGGCAATGGGCCCGCATCTCATGGCTTTGAGACGGAGGGGACTTCACTCTAGAATTGGCGGGCTATTCGCAGCACTCGTAGGGGGTACAGGTTGACCCAAAGAGGGGTGCTCAAGTTACCGGATTCCGTGAAGTGCTGGGTGATCCGTTCACGTTGTTGAAGGGGGCTGCCTCGCTTTAGGTTTTGGTGGGTAACTTGCCCCGCCCGTAGGGGTCTAGGATTTCATTGCACAGGCTATCCACACGACCAGAGGAACGTCGGGTTTCAGTAGCGGCTCTATAAAACCCGGGGATCCATGATTATCTTTATTGTTCTGTGATGCTTATTATATTTCTGTGATGTTGCATTTTTATCATGCCTTGAGCGAATATTATATATTGATATATATACTAGTAGATGTTGTATATGTTTTACACCCACGCTAGTCCAGTCCCCGCTCTGTCGTTATTTAAGTAACCTAACGGGTGATGACGGAACCCAGTGGCGAATGCGGATGGCATATACGTACATCATATTTTCGTTCTTTTGTTGTGTGATCAATTGATGGGACTGTATTGATTCGGATCAATGCAAGCTAAACAAGCCTATTCTGATATTGTTGGAACATTTTTCAAAAAAAAAGGCAGTTATTTCAAGGACATTCTCTTTTGTTTTGCACAGTGGTATTCGGTTCTGAATATCCAGCACCTCAGTCGACGAGGCAAGGGCCGAGATCCTTTCACCGGGAGTGACCCCTTGGACAGGAGTTTGCATCAGGGTAATAACTTATGTATAGCCGATTTCCTTTTTGCTTTGCATCATGGTATTCAGTTGGAATATCCTGCACCTCATTTTAGGGGGAAAGAGCCGAGATCCCTTCACCGGGAGTGACCTCTTTAACAAAGGTTTTCGCCACTATATTTTTATAATATGCTATCCGGTTCCTTCAATGATATCAAGTTCATTACGTTAAAGGTTTTTCGCCAAAAACCAAACGTTGCCCTCCGTCATTTCAGATTAGTATTGCTTAGTATTCGTGCTACGTATGTCGTGCTCAGCCGAGGCATTGTGTGCGGTAGCTCTGTAATGCTTTTATGTCTTATGGATATGTGATTGGTTAGGACAGACGTACGGTCATTTTGGCTCAATCAAGGACTCGTGCGGGTGGGTCTAATGCAATCAAGATAATGACGGGTTGAACTTGGCTAGGGTCCTTTGATATGTTGGCTCAGTCAAGGTCACTTGGGTCCTAGGGGTAAAAATCACATCGGGAGTTTCTAAAGAAACTGAAACTTGCCAGGCATGCGCATACCTTCTGGAGTGTGATAACGTGAGTGGATTCCATAACATTATCATGCGATGATAGTTGTGTAAGTGCACGGCAGCGCCCTGGCCGTCTGTACGAGGCCAAAATGCGGAAAACAAAAACTTTTCTTTGAACAGAAACCGGCGCTACCACGTACTAAAAACTCGGATCGGGCCATTAACTTAATGCTAGCTAACTAGAGAATGGGTAGAATGCTATACCGAGCGATCCGTGTCCTTCGGTCTTCTGCCTCCATCCCGATCTTCCCGCGGAATCTCCTGTCTTCATCTCCTCGTCGGAAAGGGCACCTCATCGCCGGGTTCTTTTACGGGCTCCCACCTCTGGACCGCGGCAACTCGGCCACGAAGTTGGTGAGCCGACGTGTCCAAGAATGCTGTAGGCTAAGTGTGGATCACTTTGTCTCAAAGGGTTATTAAGTTGCCGTTAGGAGTGGAGATGAAGGAGAAAGCTTTTTGGAGAGGGTTAGGTACTCTGTTGCAAGCCAAGAATGAGAAGAATATTTTCCCACCATCAAAAATGAATGAATCGCCCTTCCCCTAAAGTGGCCGGCCCCATGCTTGGTGAAGAGAGAGAGAGAGAAAAGTCAAGGGGTGGGGAAGCAATAATGCAAGCATGAATAATGAGTGATGATTAGAAAAATATGATCACAACCAAGTCTTCACTCCATCAACCATCTCATCTCCAAAAGTCAAGCAATCATGAACAAAGAAGTCAAATGATGGTTGAACCATCATGAAGCTATCAACTTACAAGAAACACCTTCCACTTTGCTAATTTGCACATTTGCAAATAAGCCCCTCCACACCAATTTTCAGCCAAAGAAAGATACAAAGAAAAATGGCCGAAACGGAATGCAAACTGGCAACTTCAAAAAACTGATCCCGTAATAAATTACAGGAAAATACCGCGACTGTATATACATACCGGTATTTGTGTTCCGACCGAATACAAATGCAACGAGACAAAATCTACACTGTACAATACTAGGATCCGGCTTAAACCAAAGCCCTCTAGTATTATCCGTCCGATCATGATCCGTGCAATACCGCACGTATATGATCGAACCCTGCCATATATCCATACGGCCTCTACAGCATTTCGCCCGAAACTTGAGAAACTGTCTGTGGGGGACTCTAAAGACTCGTCAATACTTTGGCTGTGGATTTAACCACTAGCACGTCAGAGGTATTAGCCATACGTAACGGGCTACCGGCTATTGACCAAAAGGGACGTCGATGAGCGAACTCATCCTGACACCCTACTGAGCTGTCAGTGACAATATCCGTACAGTCCGGTCCGTTCGTCTATGAGCATCGCATGGCGGGCCTAGGGGGTTGGTAAAAGTCAGACCCCCAAAAGCAGAACAAGTCGTGTCGGAGTGTAGCCCAGAACACCCTGAGATACTACGGGAATACCTACCAGTAAATCTCCTGCCTTGGCCAAGGACTTCGTGTAATGGCTCTTCTAGACACAGCGCGACCTCACCCCCAATACCGGGAGAGACGAACCCCTGCCGATCCGCTCACTGCCTCCATGTGGCTCGGGACTGTACCCAACTAAAGCCTGTTTGCACGACTCCTTTGAGCCGTGGTAGGGTAGTAATCAAAGTACAGAACTCACACGAGACAAATGCCGATCTCAGGTCGATGAACTAACCTGTACACATGTCACCAGGGAACTGCTATCTGACGTCTGGTATAATCCCAACTAGCATGTTCCCGGCGAGTCCTGTCCGATGTACTCATAACCCAATGAGCAGCTGTATACATCTTAGGTGAACCAACTGACACCAGTGGCTTGTGAGACAAGCCACCGCCCCTTGTCGGGGTCTTGACTGTATACACTAGTCTACTCTGGAGTATCAATGCCCTGTCTTGAAACTCCCACAACTAGGGACCTTTTAAGGATGTGCTTATAGACCCCAGCTCCTACGTATATGATCGCCATCATACTGCTGGCAGTCAAGCAAGAATCCTAGGGGCTCCATCAACATGCAATAGTGATCAGAAATGACACCTAAAGCAGCACACGATGATAAAGATAAACCAGATAGCATACTATTATCTTGAGTAAGACTGTCCTACCGGTATAGGTCCTCCCTCAATCATTGCAATCACGTGCATGTGATCCAATAATTGACTCTGAGGGTACTATCTCCAACAATCTCCCACTTTCACTCAAGGCTAATTATTGTGATGTCGCATACTCACAGCCCGTGTGATACCGAACACCCAACTCCTCTACTAATCAGTCTCACAAAACCCATTTGCGAAACTATTGTGTTCGAGGAATAGCCTCAGTGGGTGGATCTGCCCTCATGTTTCTTTCTATGCTCTCTTTATCTCAAGTTCGCGGAGAAACCCATCTCCCGAAATGAGCAATACCTGTCTTAGAATATGTCTGGATATCTGACGGGACCTAGTTCATAAATGAATTCCAAATCCAAACTTCTTAGACTGTATCGAAAACTGAACTTAATCAGTATCCTGCCTAATGCCTCCCTCAGTGTCCACTTGGATCACCTATCCAAAACACTGCCCCCCGTCGGAGGGAAAACTATAACTCTGACAGTCACTTTGTCATCCAGGTCACCTTGGAAGCCTGGAATGATAACTGTCTCCTGAATGAGGCTGTCGTTATCATATCCCTAGAACATCCACTTATGTTATAAAACTGCTTCCGTTCGTTTCTCCAGGATTGGATCAATATCAATATATTGTATCTAGTGCAAAGACATCTGATGTGGTACTTGACATTTCATGATTGACTCAATTGCCTAAGCAAGTGATCTGTCAATCATGCACATCCCTCTCCCCTTTAGTATGTAAGACATCTTTAGAGTGGGTGACTCCATTACCTGCAGGTATACCACCATGCCAGGAGTCGTCCATTCAAAAACACCTGTAGAATCCTGTCTTAGTACCCAGATTGGGAAACTACCCAAATCTAGATCTAAAACTATAGATCCAGTAACCAGAATGTCTGATATAATATCCAAGTCCTATGTGGACAAACTACTGTGTGACAACTAAAGTATAACCGATCGTAGTATATGAATTTCACCTCCTACTATGTGTATGTCTTCCAAATACCAGGACATCACACCCTACTACCTTCTTAACAGATCCATCCCCTATTCTGATGAAGTCAAACCTATGACTGTCACATCAGAAATAGATGATCTATCTCCTATATATCAGCTTTAGTCTATAAATAGACATAAGCTATTTGTCCACTATGCTTCCGCTGCTCCAACTGACTATGACAACCCTCTGGCAGAGTCATATACACGTGCACTTCTAAAGCCAGTTCAGAACGACGCTATACTCATCCTCCTGCCGGATCTCACAGTCTGGAACAGCAGCAATGGCAAGTCTGGGTAAACAAGAACCTCCCTGCCACTGTCCTTGAGGCAACCGAAGTACCTCATGGGTGCCTGAGGTTACCCATCATGTCTGCGGAGTGGCTAATAGAATGTCAAGTCAGATTGAATCTTCAGGTTCCTATAAAACTTTCAGTAATCGTTTGCGGTTCTGGAATTACTTCCAGTTTTACCATACTCCCACTACTGTTTTCTGAAAAAAATCCATTTTTATTAAAACTGTGGCGAGTCAAGAACAATATCACTATTGATCTTCCAGATGGTAGAAAATCAACCCTCGTCAGAGCCCGGGTCAACCAACAAACAGCCATTACTGAAACGTGCCTTGAGTTGTCCAGTGTCTGGTTTTAAGCATAAGCTGGACAACTCCCCGTACCTTAACAATGTCAAGGTATGAACTGTTCTATATCCAATACAGAAACAGAGGCACTAATTTAATTGGAAACATATTCAAATCATGCAGCTATCTCCAGTGTATGTCAACTAAATGGAAAGAGGCCGATCAGCATTACTCAACTTAGGAGTGCTTCCAATTATGAGTAACCTGAAAGGGAAGCAAGTTCTCTTAATCATTACTATTAACAGAATACCATACACAAGTATCTACATCTTCGATCACCTTGAAGAATCCTGATACTTGCAATACCTGGTTCTCTACTTTACTCTTATACCTATAACTTCTCAAAACTCAGACCTTGTTTTTCTACGAAACACATGTCTAAGAACTAGAGGAGTCATAAGTAAACAGAATATAGTACGAGTACCAACCCCTCTGTCCTCATGGACACTGGACAATATACAATACTCTGTATAAGTCCCTTGATTCTAATAACTCATTCCCTGTGTGTTGTATGTTGAAAACTGTACTTATGGCTAAGAAGAATTACACCGCTGTTTAATGCTCCTTACCTAACCATCCAGTGATATAGGTAAATGTCATGGACATAATTTCAAAAAGGTATATCTCACTCTATTAAAATAGACGTACAGATATATCAATTTGAAATTGGTACATAATAACCGATATTCAAAACCAAGTGTTTGCCGTCCGGCAAACAACCCAGATGACTTCCTCAAATATCACCAATTACAACGAATTCCGATATAATGAGGATGATCACCTAATTCCCAATAATTTACTCCCACTCATCATCTGTAAAACCATACAGATGTGAGAATCAAACCTGGTAAATACATACCCTGGAGCAAGGGCTAATTTGGAAATCAGTTTTCTTTTAACAGTACACAGTGAAACTGAAACATTGAAATGTTTCGAAAGGGTATCCGGATATTCCTAGTAATGCCTCTTCCATTATTAGATTCACAACAGTAACTGTATATTTCTTTGCCATCTCTCCACATCCCTTCATATGTCTTTAGTCATTACCTTTTGTACACCCTCTTAGGCTAAATGGTTTTCTTCCTTCCCTACCGTTCGGCACCAGCCTATGGTTTGGAAGAAGACTATCTAATAAGCGTAATGGGTATACTGTCCTAATCTAAGGAGCACTCGCAATGCGAGAGAAGGTGAAGATAAAAGACAACCGAATAAACCATATTCCTATTTCTCCTTAACCAGAATCCATCCCCGAATTGGAACAAGTTCCTTTCGAGTTCGTATATAACCATACGATGGAGTATCCAAATAACTGTGGATCTTCATAGTGATACAGAGTGTTCTGGAGAAATACAAAGGTGAAGAGGGAGTGGTAATGAAATACTTGGTTTGGTCGTGAATAGCAGTCGCAGTTTACTTTGCCCTCCTTCTAATCCCTTTATTTGTCTTTATTTAATACCTTCTGTAAACCATCGTTAGGCTAATTGGTTTTCTTCATTCCCTACCGGTCGGCACCTGCCTATGGTTTGGAAGAAGACTATCCAATTTCCGTAATAGGTGTACTGTCCTAATCCAAGGAGCAATCGCAACCTGAGAGAAGGTAAAAGGAAAAGACAACTGAATAGTCCTACTCGTTTTCTCCAGAACCGGAAACCATCCTCGAATAAGTTCCTTTGAGTTCGTATATAACCATACGATGATTTTATCCAATGGAAGTGGACATTCGTAGTAATACGGGGTGTCCTGGAGAAAAGGGTAAAAGTAGGAGTGGCAATGAGGTATGCAACTCTGACAATTCAAAAGCCAGTGTTTTAAGAAGGTTCGGTTAATCTTGGTCACTGAGTCATAGTCAAGGGTCGGGTCATGGTCGCTGCTAAAGAGAGAGAGAAAAGAAACACTCAGCGTGCACTCTAACCTAGATCAGAATGGTTACCAATTTATCTAATCAGGAAGCCTCCCACTGTAACGTCAAATTCTCCTCCAAATCTGAAAGAAGAATTAGTCGGGATCACCCGAGGAGTAAACCTACTCATTAGTGGGAATCGGGATCCAACTATCATCGCATGATAACATGATGGAATCCATTCATGTTATCACACTCCAGAAGGTATGCGCATATCTGGCAAGTTTCAGTTTCTTTAGAAACTCCCGATGTGATTTTTACCCCATGCTCTTATGACCTTGACGAAGGCCAACATATCATAAGTCACCTGTCAAGTTCTACCCGTCATTATCCAGGTTAATTTGAACCTACCCGTACATAACCTTGACGAAGGCCAAAATAGTAGTATGACTGTCCCAAACCAACGCATCTATCTATGCTGCAGAAAAGTAACAAATAGCTACCATACACTATGCCTTGACGAAGGTCAACATACATAGCATGAATACTAAGTGCTACCTTTCTGAAATGACGGAGGGATACGAATGGTTTTTGGCGAAAAACCTTTAACGTAATGAACTTGATATCTTTGAAGGAACCGGATAGCTTTTTATAAAATTATAGTGACGAAAGCCTTTGCTAAAGAGGTCACTCCCGGTGAAGGGACCTCGGCTCTTTCCCCGTAGAATGAGGTGCAGGATATTCCAACTGAATACCACGATGCAAAGCAAAAGTAATCGACTATAGTGAAGTTATTGCCCTGACGCAAACATCTGTCCAAGGGGTCACTCCCGGTGAAGGGATCTCGGCCCTTGCCTTGTCGACTGAGGTGCTGGATATTCATAACCGAATACCACTGTGCAAAACAAAAGAGAACGCCCTTGCAATAACAACTTTTTGGAAAATTGTTCCAAAAACATCAGAATAGGTTTGTTTAGCTTGCATTGATCCGAATCAATGCAGTCCCATCAATTGATCACACCAATAAAGAATGAAAATAATGATGTACGTATATGCCATCCGCATTCGCCACTGGGTCCCGTCATCACCCGTTAGGTTATTTAACTAAGGACAGAGCAGGGACTGGACTAGCGCGGATGTAAAACATATACAACATCTACTAGTATATATATCAATATATAATATTCGCTCAAGGCATGATAAAATGCAACATCACAGAAATGTAATAAGCATCACAGAACAATACAGATATCTGGGATCCCCGGGTTTCATAGAGCCGCTACTGAAACCCGACGTTCCCCTGGTCGTGTGGATAGCCTGTGCAATGATATCCTAGACCCCTACGGGCACGACAAGTTACCCGCCAAAACCTGAAGTGAGGCAGTCCACTTCAACAACGTGAATGGACCACCCAGCACTTCACGAAATCCGGTAACTTGAGCACCCCTCCTTGGGTCAACCTATACCCCCTATGAGTGCGGCGAATAGCCCACCAATTCTAGAGTGAAGCCCTCTCCTTCTCAAAGCCATGAGATGCGGGCCCGTTGCCCTCTAGAACCCGGCTACCCATGCACCCCTCCGCGGGGTAATCCTAGTACAGAAAGTAAAATATACATACAACGAGTATATTGACCTCTGCCCGGTCGTGCCCCAAAAAAATAATATACAAACAGGCAGTGACGGCAGTCCACATGTCAGACGCTCGCCCCGCAATATCAAATGTACATAATAAACCAAGCTGTACTACCAATGCATCCAGGCTATCCACCACGACAAATCCGCAATATCACAGCACAACACAGAACATCAACGTGAATGTCATGTTCGCAAATCCGTCTAAAAGGGCTATAGTAGTTAGACAGGATTTACCGATCAAATGGCATTCACGGTCGCAGATATAATGTAAATACTGTGAACTAACATGTTTAAAATTTTCAATCGACTAAAATTCCAGAAGTGGGCCCCAAGCACAACTGTAGCACTCAAAATAAATCTGGGCCCAAACAGAACATACCAAAAACCCCAATTTCAACTCAGAAAGCCACTGTAGAAATTTGGTACGGTGTTGACCTTTTTCAGCCGCAGAACCGCGACCAGAACAAGGGTTTGGCCGCGTTTCCGCGGTCGCACTGTAGCATCACCTAACTAAATTTTTACAGAATGCTTAAAAAAACCCTGCACGATTTTTTGACATGCCCAGAAAAATTTTTGGAGCACAAAATAAAATCGACAGAAACCGTACTTGAAAATACTGTTTTTGGAAAATCCGTTCGATCGAACTTGTAAACATGTTAGAGCAAGCTAGACTAGGTTAATGGCGTGGCTCTGATACCAGTGTAAGTGCACGGCAGCACCCTGGCCGTCTGTACGAGGCCAAAATGCGGAAAACAAAAACTTTTCTTTGAACAGAAACTGGCGCTACCACGTACTAAAAACCCGGATCAGGCCATTAACTTAATGCTAGCTAACTAGAGAATGGGTAGAATGCTATACTGAGCGATCCGTGTCCTTCGGTCTTCGGCCACCATCCCGATCTCCCCGCGGAATCTCCGGTCTTCATCTCCTCGTCGGAAAGGGCACCACTTCGCCGGGTTCTTTTACGGGCTCACACCTCTGGACCGAGCCAACTCGGGCACGAAGTTGGCGGGCCGACGTGTCCAAGAATGCTCTAGGCTAAGTGTGGATCACTTTGTCTCAAAGGGTTATGAAGTTGCCGTTAGGAGTGGAGATGAAGGAGAAAGCTTTTTTGAGAGGGTTAGGAACTTTGTTGCAAGCCAAGAATGAGAAGAATATTTTCCCACCATAAAAAATGAACGAATCCCCCTTCCCCTAAAGTGGCCGGCCCCATGCTTGGTGAAGAGAGAGAGAGAGAAAAGTCAAGGGGTGGGGAAGCAATAATGCAAGCATGAATAATAAGTGATGATTAGAAAAATATAATCACAACCAAGTCTTCACTCCATCAACCATCTCATCTCCAAAAGTCAAGCAATCATGAACAAAGAAGTCAAATGATGGTTGAACCATCATGAAGCTATCAACTTACAAGAAACACCTTCCACTTTGCTAATTTGCACATTTGCAAATAAGCCCCTCCACACCAATTTTCAGCCAAAGAAAGATACAAAGAAAAATGGCCGAAACGGAATGCAAACTGGCAACTTCAAAAAACTGATCCCGTAATAAATTACAGGAAAATACCGCGACTGTATATACATACCGGTATTTGTATTCCGACCGAATACAAATGCAACGAGACAAAATCTACACTGTACAATACAAGGATCCGGTTTAAACCAAAGCCCGCTAGTATTATCCGTCCGATCATGATCCGTGCAATACTGCACGTATATGATCGAACCCTGCCATATATCCATACGGCCTCTACAGCGTTTCGCCCGAAACTTGAGAAACTGTCGGTGGGGGACTCTAAAGACTCGTCAATACTTTGGCTGTGGATTTAACCACTGTAGGGCTCCTAGGTACACTAATGAGGTCTCACAAGGCATCAACCATGCCAATTTCGAATTTTACAAGTGCCGAGAAACCCTAATACGGATCGTTAACTAGATTTTTTAGGCGAAAGATGCAACTAGTTAACAACTTAACTAAAAGAACGAAAATACAACCTTTGTAGATCCGGTTCTCCACCTCCATAGCTCCGCAATGAAGTCTCCTCGCTGTCCAAATCGAATCTCGGGCTCAAGCGTCGGCTTCATCGGAAAAATGGGCGGGCTAGGTCGTCGACTTCGATGCCGAAGATGATCTACGTCGAGGCATCACAAGATCAAGCTCCCACTTCACCAAGTCATAAAACTTGTGAGGAAAACACCCTATACTACTTGGCAAGAGGTAGAGGATGAAGAAATAGGAGGTGGGTTCACTTTAGAATTGGATTTCTCACTCTTATTCTCAAGTTGCCATTGATGGTGGCATAGTTTCTTCATGTTGAAGATGAAGATGAAGAAGAAAAGAATAGAATAGAAAATATGATAAGTGTTTTCTTAAAAAAGAAAACAATATGATACTTATCATATATTCAACCATGGTTTAGTGTAGAGATTTAACTAAGGTTAGAAGAATGGTTAGGGTTAGACATGAGACAAGAATGGTGGACTTGTTCAAAGCTTCAAGAAGCTTCAACAAACAAACAAAACAAGCCACCATTCTTTTCTCTTTATCTTTTCCAAAAGATTGATAAATATATAAATAGATAATAAGTGAATAAACAAAACCCTAACCACTCTCACAACCATGGTTTAATCTTTACACAAACCCAAGGGAGCATGTATCATCAAACATGATACAAACAAGTGCACAAAAGTATATCACATATACAATTTGTGAACTTCAAGTGAGAAAATCCATTTAAAGTGAACCAATACTAGTTAATGCAAAGTAATATATCTAATATATAATTATGCATTAAATCATCAAATCAACACTTGATTTAACGATCCGGTCATATCGCATATGACCGACTAATATCCAATGTATCGATTTATCGAATCAATCCTTGATTCGATAACTAGGTTATATCGCATACAACCATTCGACACATTCATCGCGAGAATGAAATACGGTATCACATACACGCATTATTCTCGGTCCCGCACATATCTCATATGCGCTCCTATTTCGTTTTGCTTGAGCCAGGAAACCTCTGTGTAGGACTCTAAAGACTCGTCAATACGCCGGCAGCAGGTGATGATCATATCAAGCACCCACAAGCCGCAAGCGGTCTGCTAAACGTAACGGCCACCCGGGTATTGAACGATCAGAAGATCGACGAGCAAGCCCGCTCACACTCCTGTAAATCCAACCAGTAACACGTACCGTACAGTCCGGTCTGATCGTCTGATATGTCGCATATCTTACCTAGGGGTGGTAAACGTCAGACCCCAATAGCTCGATAAGTCGTGTCGATATGAGGTCTATAACAGTTCGAGAAACTACTGGTAACACTTACCAGTAAATCTCAGCAACCCTGGCCAGGGATTTCCGGTTATAGCCAATCGAACACAGCGCAACATCAACTCCCTATACCGGGAGAGACGAATCCCCTCCTATCGCTCATTGCCTCCATGTAACTCGGGACTGTACCCAAAAACGACCGTTTTGCACGCCCTCTTGGACGTGGTAAGATGGAAATCAAAGCACAGTGGGAACCACACAAGACTCTATGACGATCTCGGGTCAACAGACTACTCTGTACCAGTGTCACCAGAGAACTGCCATCTGACGTAAGGTATAATACCATCTGGGAGTTCTCGGCGAGTCCGTCCAGTGTACCCAGTCTCCACTGAGCACCCGTATATCATCTCTGATGTCAAACACCAATGGATATGGGATCATCCATCGCCCATCTGTATGGATCGAGAAGGTATACGCTAGTCTACTCTGGTATATCGATGCCCCGTCTCGATAAACCCTCGACTAGGGACTTTGAAGGATGTACTTATGGACTACCATGTCCCCACTAGTATGATCCGCATCATAGTCCAGGTAGTCAAGTACACATCCTAAGGGCTTTACCAACATGTAACAGAGAGACAATCAGTATACACGTTAAGGTAAAGAGCAACCAGATAGCATTCTATCATGTCGAGAAAGAAAGTCCTCCCTATATATGTCCCAGCATCCATTACAATATACATCCTATGTACAGTAATGGCCTCTAGAGCATACATATAACTAACAATCTCCCACTTGCACTAGGGCCATCTGTAGCAGTGGTTGCAGTATCTCATACTCAACCATCCCATAAAAATCTCTCTCTGGGAATAGGCCTTCGTGAGTGGATCCGCCGTGATGTCCTCTGTGTCTACTCTCCTAACCTCGATCACCTTGGAGATCAACCATCTCCATGATCAGGTGATACTGTCTTAGAATATGTCTGGATCACTGATGGGACGGGCGTTCCTTGGCATAAGCCACAACTCCATTGTCACACAATGGGAGGAACTAAGTTCATCTCATGAACAAATATACATCCAGACTGCCTCTTTGGTAGCATCTTAAGTAGCGATGTATCGAGCCTTTATCGTCTAGTATGCCACGGTATCTAGCTTGGAACTCTTCCAACATACCGTCCCTTTACTGAGGGTAAAGACAATGCCTATGACTGACTTTCAGTCGTCCTTATCACCTTGGAACCCTTCCAGTGATTCTCCTCAGGATCGATTGATACCATCTCACTACAACTAGTGAGAGTCCTAACATCCAATTAGATCTATCTCATAGATCCAAAACCCAGGATTTAGGAGGTATCACTTTGATCCTATATGGAGAATCCTTGTGATAAGCGGAGATTGACCGAGCGTAGCATAGGAAACTTCTTCCTTATCAAGAGTAAGTCATCCACGTACTCTACGAGGATCGCCACCATACTCCCTACTACCTTTTTGTATATTCAAGGTTCATCTACCATTTTGATGATGTCAAACTGTTTGACTAATACATCAAAACAGATGTTCCAACTCCGCGATACCTGCTTTATCCTATAAAGCATCTTGTACACGTTTCCGCTGCTCCCACAGTCTACGAAGCCCTCTGGCGGTGTACTTATAGACGTTCTCTTCTAAAACATCATTTAGAAAAGCAGTCATGACACCCATCCGCCAGATATCGTAGTCATGGTATGTAGCCGTGGCAAGTAAGATCTGGATGGACTTAAGCATAGCCACTTGAAAAGGTTTCATTATTATCCACGCCTGGTCGATGACGAAAAGCTTTAACAAGTCTAGCTTTGAAAGTCTCAACTTTTCATCTACACCAAGTAATCTTCTCAAGATATACTTGCTCCTGATGGGGATTTAACCCTTCAGATATAGCAACCAAAGTCCATACTTTGTTGGTGTACATGGATTCCATCTCAGATTGCTTATCATCCAGCCATTCTTACAGAGTCCCACTCCTGATGGCCAGCTCAAAACTAGTTGGGTCATCATCTCATGATGCAATCCTCGCTCTCACTGTCAGAGAGTAACCGAAGTATCTCTCAGGTGGGTGAGGAACCTTACTAGATCGGCGGAGAGGCTGAGGTTCGTTGGTCTCTACTGAATCCTTTGGTTCTATCAAATCATCAGCTGCAGTTTGTATAGCTGGAACATTTCCAGTTCTACATAACTGACCTTGCCTCGAGCTTGTCCGGATTTTGCTTTTAGACATAGCCCGGACAACCCCAAATCTTAACCAACTTAAGATATGGGTTCTTCCCTTATCATATCAAATATGAAGTGGTAGGCAACTGATTTGATTTGAACCCTATTCAATAGGTATGCAGCTTTTCAAGCGCATATCTCCCAAAAGGAAATAGGTAACTCAGTAGTACTCATCATAGAGCACACCTTATCATATAGGGTGTGATTGCACCACCCCGATATACCATCGTGCTATAGTGTATTCGGAAGAGTAAATGCTGAGAGAGAATCTCATTCTCCTTTAGAATAGTCCAGGATTTCCGTGCTTAAGTATTCTCCTCCTTGATCTCATCATAGGACATAATACTTATACCCGTATTTTTGGTTCTCTACTTCTAACTTATATTCTGTGAATATCTCAAAAGGTTCGGACTTGTGTTTCAACAGGAACATAGGTCTGAATCTTGAGAGATTATCATAGAATGTAATGAAGTACAAAGAACCGGTCTTGGCATTTGTAGACAGGAGACCTTACATACATCAACATGTATCATCCCAAGAGTTCACTAACTCTTTCTCTGTTTCCAGTAAACGGAGCTATGGTCATCTTATCTCTGTAACATGACTGGCAAGTTTCATAAGATGTAAATTCAAACTGATTTAAATATGCATCTAAAATGTAACTTCAGCCAGTCGGATCGCATTGATATGACCTAGTCTACAATGCCTCAAGAAGGATTCATTCATTTCTGAACTCTTCCTCTTGTGTGTGTTCCGTATACTAAGAACTGTAGTTTGATTTAGAACATCAATGCTTTTAGATAACGTGCCTGAACCGATCAACTTTTGATATAGGAAATGTTCAAAACATAATCCAACAATACAAAATTTTATCATTTCTTTGCTTATAAAGAGACTGATATGATTTTGTATATCAGGTTCGGTATCTAATAACATTCGTTTAGAATCAATGTATTTGGAATACAGGGTGACAGTGACCAACAGACTTGGCTGCAACACTTGCCCCGTTTTCTGTCTCATGAAACTTATCACCCGTTCTCAGTTTTTCTACCTTTTGCAGCCCTATGTAACAGATTACATATCTGGGATCCTGATCCGGTATCATATACCCAGGATGCGGAGGATACTGAGAAACAGTTCTTTGTAATGAACACACCCGAAGATGATGCATCAGTATGCACTCTCTTCGTTTGGGCGACACAGGAATTCTGGTAATCCCCAATTTCCTGCTCTGTCTTATAACAATTATAAGTTGGAGCGGGACCAACATTCCCCAGCTCAGTATAACAAGCGGGTTCGGTCAATACATCCGTATTATTATCTTGATTAAGGCGTGATATGGTCGCTACCTGGAGAGAGAGAGAAGAAAACACTCAGCGTGCGCTCTTGCAAGAATAGATTGGTTATTGTTTTATCTAATCAGGATGTCTCCCACTGTTTTAATCAAATCTTCCTTCAAACCCTAAAAGGAAAGACTTGCCGGGATTAATTACACACTACAAGTTCGCCAATCTTTCAGCCAGGCCAGTGTCGGTACTTTGAGGGAGGTCCCCCGTGCTTTTGCACGAACCTAATTAATGTAAACCTCGTTTTCCCAGAGGCGTAACCCCGTTAACACCTTTCTAGACACCTACTTGATCGGCTAATTATAATGTGTAAAACTCTCCCAGGAGTAACTCTTACTCGCAGCGGGTATCGGGATCCAACTATCTCATAGAAAGTATGCAATCTCATTGCAAATTTCAACACTTGAAATTCCCGATAATATTTTGCCCCTAGCGTGCTATGACCTTAACGCATGCCAAATAACCCATAGTCCGCTAGTCAAGTTCACCCCGTACATTTCTTGATTGAATTAAACCCACACACACGACACTTGACGCATGCCAAACAACGCCGTACGAATACCCAAATCCAATCGCATCGTATGCTAACAGATAAGCACTAGTTAGCTACCGTACACTACGCCTTAACGCATGCCAAACAACCGCAGCACGAATACTAACTAGTACTTATCTGAAATGACGGAGGGCTACGACAGGTTTTTCTGAAAACCTATTGCGTAATGAACTTGATATCGTTGTAGAATCAAATGATTTTAAAAATGGAGTGTTTTTGAGGCTTTTCTAGTTTTGCTAAAGGAGTCACTCCCGGTGAAGGGATCGTCGGTCCTTTCCTCGTCGAATGAGGTGCGGGATATATCATATATATCACTGTGCAAAGCAGAAACTATAGAAGCAATCAAAAACAAACCGAGTGTGTAGCATCTGCCAGTTATTGCTAAAGGAGTCACTCCCGGTGAAGGGATCTCGGTCCTTTCCTCATCGAATAAGGTGCAGGATATATCATATATACCGCTGTGCAAAGCAAGAACTGTAGCTACCTGTTTTATTTTTGAAATTCGATTCTACAACATCTTTAGGTTTCTTTTTATTTCATTAATCACATTAATGAAGTCCCATCATTTAAGTACCTAAACTTCACAGATAAATACGACGTACACTTATGCCATCCGCATTCGCCTCGATGTCCCCTCATGCACCGTTAGGTTAGGTAACTAACGGCAGAGCAGGGCAGGGCTAGCGCGGGTGTAAAACATAAGTAACATCTATATAATATATCATATATACTATATACAGTATCCATCACAGAACATATCACATGATCACATCACAGATATCGCAGCAGAAGAAACATATGAAATATTGGATATACTAGGACGTCCGTGTTTTCAATACGAGCCAGTATAAAACACGGATTCCACGGTCGTGATGAATAGCCAATCCCACACCCCTAGACACCTACGAGAGCGGCAAGCAACCCTACCAATTCTAGGGTTAGGAGACCCGGACTCGACTCCTCGAGTTGGTCTCCCACTGGACCCTAGAACCCGGTTACTTGTGCTCCCCTCCTTAGGTCTATCCTAGTGCGGAAAAGTAAATAATATACAAAGGGTGACATCTTCCGCAACCTGGAAGTGCCCCAATAAAAGAATATTACATACAAGTTTTTACATGAATGAAAATGAAAAACACTCATCTCACATAAAAACCTCCCGGCTATTCAAACACGACGATCCAATATAACATATCCAGCAACACATAACATCACATGTCATCAACGTAAGTAAATATGCGCATCCCAATTGTCGTTGACATATAGCAACGAAACCGGCGATATCACATATTACACTTACGGTCACAGAAAAGAAAGTGTAAAACTACAACAGTTGGAATCCGCAACCTCTTTAGACATCGCATGCCTAAACCAATGAATTCCTTCGACATCACATGCCTAACAATTATAAACCCCGCATTTTAGTCTCATTATCGAAAACTCTTTTCAATATCAAGTCGGGCAATTCAACAAGATTCCCGACATCCTGATCGAATGCTCGTCGTAAACTTTAGTAGGCGGCCGCACCCCTGATACCGTCGACGAAGTGCACCAAGGCGGAACACCGCTACCGCTAGCACCCGAACGAATGCTTTCGGCGACGGGGTTCTCCTGCAGTCACTTGGTCGGGGCTACGGAGCGAGGCTGTCTATTAAGTTTACCCGGCGAGTATCCGCGTACGCTACGTGATTGCGACGGAGTTTTGATCACATCAAAATTCCGTGGCAACCGATCAAGTGAGACTAAACCGCTAGATTTATAACATTCATTCAGTTATCTCATAACTTTATGTGAATTCCAATTGTTGTATCACATTCCGGATAAGTAGAAAATGTTAAACTTTCCGATCGAACAATCGAACACCCAAGTTTTCCCGATACAGCTCTACTCATGAAATAAGTTCAAAGACATTCACTTCGTGCCTCAGTACCAACGGTCCAGCCGTAGAAGGGTCAAGTCAACGCCTCACATGTGGCACGCCGTACTGCCCCAAACCCTAAGGTTCAAAGGGCAGTTCAAGACGGTCACATAATCGAGTTAAGGTTTGTTGTCTTCTAGAGGGTCCATCGCGTTACTTGCACTACTTAGAACGTCTTTAAACCACGGAAAAATCCAACACTTGGAAATTTCCCGACAGGGGAAAAAGTGGGTATTTATATCCGGTCAAACATTTTAACATATTCTAAAATTATCCGGAAAAGCACACAGACAGAATTAGAAAATCCGATCGATACACCGAGTCCCCAATACAACCCAGAAAATTCAACTCTTGGAAAAATATTAAAAATTCCCAGGAAAACCAGCACTACAACATATGAATTACTGTGCCAAAACCAATGCAAGATACGACAAAATGGCCGCGGAACCGCCGAACAAGCCATGCTTATGCCGCGGTTCCGCCGCGTTATAGTGGAATCATGGACACATGTTGCACAGTAATTCTTAGGATTCCCTGCTGATTTTTCTGCATATTTTTAATATACAAAAATCCACAAATTTGAAAAATGTACAGAGAGGGTTCTCGGGTTAGGGTTTCGGGTTCGATCGGGTTTCTAACATCGTCTACGCATCGCCTAAGGGTCTAGCTAGGCTCTGATACCACTGTAGGGCTCCTAGACACACTAATGAGGTCTCACAAGGCATCAACCATGCCAATTTCGAATTTTACAAGTGCCGAGAAACCCTAATACGGATCGTTAACTAGATTTTTTAGGCGAAAGATGCAACTAGTTAACAACTTAACTAAAAGAACGGAAATACAACCTTTGTAGATCCGGTTCTCCACCTCTATAGCTCCGCAATGAAGTCTCCTCGCTGTCCAAATCGAATCCCGGGCTCAAGCGTCGGCTTCATCGGAAAAATGGGCGGGCTAGGTCGTCGACTTCGATGCCGAAGATGATCTACGTCGAGGCATCACAAGATCAAGCTCCCACTTCACCAAGTCATGAAACTTGTGAGGAAAACACCCTATACTACTTGGCAAGAGGTAGAGGATGAAGAAATAGAAGGTGGGTTCACTTTAGAATTGGATTTCTCACTCTTATTCTCAAGTTGTCATTGATGGTGGCATAGTTTCTTCATGTTGAAGATGAAGAAGAAGAAGAAAAAAATAGAATAGAAAATATGATAAGTGCTTTCTTAAAAAAGAAAACAATATGATACTTATCATATATTCAACCATGGTTTAGTGTAGAGATTTAACTAAGGTTAGAAGAATGGTTAGGGTTAGACATGAGACAAGAATGGTGGACTTGTTCAAAGCTTCAAGAAGCTTCAACAAACAAACAAAACAAGCCACCATTCTTTTCTCTTTATCTTTTCCAAAAGATTGATAAATAAATAAATAGATAATAAGTGAATAAACAAAACCCTAACCACTCTCACAACCATGGTTTAATCTTTACACAAACCTAAGTGAGCATGTACCATCAAACATGATACAAACAAGTGCACAAAAGTATATCACATATACAATTTGTGAACTTCAAGTGAGAAAATCCATTTAAAGTGAACCAATACTAGTTAATGCAAAGTAATATATCTAATATATAATTATGCATTAAATCATCAAATCAACACTTGATTTAACGATCCGGTCATATCGCATATGACCGACTAATATCCAATGTATCGATTTATCGAATCAATCCTTGATTCGATAACTAGGTTATATCGCATACAACCATTCGACACATTCATCGCGAGAATGAAATACGGTATCACATACACGCATTATTCTCGGTCCCGCACATATCTCATATGCGCTCCTATTTCGTTTTGCTTGAGCCAGGAAACCTCTGTGTAGGACTCTAAAGACTCGTCAATACGCCGGCAGCAGGTGATGATCATATCAAGCACCCACAAGCCGCAAGCGGTCTGCTAAACGTAACGGCCACCCGGGTATTGAACGATCAGAAGATCGACGAGCAAGCCCACTCACACTCCTGTAAATCCAACCAGTAACACTTACCGTACAGTCCGGTCTGATCGTCTGATATGTCGCATATCTTGCCTAGGGGTGCTAAACGTCAGACCCCAATAGCTCGATAAGTCGTGTCGATATGAGGTCTATAACAGTTCGAGAAACTACTGGTAACACTTACCAGTAAATCTCAGCAACCCTGGCCAGGGATTTCCGGTCATAGCCAATCGAACACAGCGCAACATGAACTCCCTATACTGGAAGAGACGAATCCCCTCCTATCGCTCATTGCCTCCATGTGACTCGGGACTGTACCCAAAAACCACCGTTTTGCACGCCCTCTTGGACGTGGTAAGATGGAAATCAAAGCACAGTGGGAACCACACAAGACTCTATGACGATCTCGGGTCAACAGACTACTCTGTACCAGTGTCACCAGAGAACTGCCATCTGACGTAAGGTATAATACCATCTGGGAGTTCTCGGCGAGTCCGTCCAGTGTACCCAGTCTCCACTGAGCACCCGTATATCATCTCTGATGTCAAACACCAATGGATATGGGATCATCCATCGCCCATCTGTATGGGTCGAGAAGGTATACGCTAGTCTACTGTGGTATATCGATGCCCCGTCTCGATATACCCACGACTAGGGACTTTGAAGGATGTACTTATGGACTACCATGTCCCCACTAGTATGATCCGCATCATAGTCCAGGTAGTCAAGTACACATCCTAAGGGCTTTACCAACATGTAACAAAGAGACAATCAGTATACACGTTAAGGTAAAGAGCAACCAGATAGCATACTATCATGTCGAGCAAGAAAGTCCTCCCTATATATATCCCAGCATCCACTACAATATACATCCTATGTACAGTAATGGCCTCTAGGGCATACATATAACTAATATCCACTAGCACGTCAGAGGTATTAGCCATACGTAACGGGCTACCGGCTATTAACCAAAAGGGACGTCGATGAGCGAACTCATCCTGACACCCTACTGAGCCTGTCAGTGACAATAGCCGTACAGTCCGGTCCGTTCGTCTATGAGCATCGCATGGCGGGCCTAGAGGGTTGGTAAAAGTCAGACCTCCAAAAGCGGTACAAGTCCTGTCGGAGTGTAGCCCAGAACACCCTGAGATACTACTAGAATACCTACCAGTAATTCTCCTGCCTTGGCCAAGGACTTCGTGTAATGGCTCTCCTAGACACAGCACGACCTCACCCCCAATACCGGGAGAGACGAACCCCTGCTGATCCGCTCACTGCCTCCATATGGCTCGGGACTATACCCAACTAAAACCTGTTAGCACGACTCCTTTGAGCCGTGGTAGGGTAGTAATCAAAGTACAGTAGGAACTCACACGAGACAAATGAAGATCTCAGGTCGATAAACTAACATGTACACATATCACTAGGGAACTGCTATCCGACGTCTGGTATAATCCCAACTAGCATGTTCCCGGCGAGTCCTGTCCGGTGTACTCATAACCCAATGAGCACCTGTATACATCTTAGGTGAACCAACTAACACCAGTGGCTTATGAGACCGGCCACCTCCCCTCGTTGGGGTCTCGACTATATACACTTGTCTACTCTGGAGTATCGATGCCCTGTCTCGAAACTCCCACGACTAGGGACCTTTTAAGGATGTGCTTATAGACCCCAGCTCCCACGTATATGATCGCCATCATACTGCTGACAGTCAAGCAAGAATCCTAGGGGCTCTATCAACGTGCAATAGTGATCAGTAATGTCACCTAAAGCAGTACACGATGATAAAGATAAACCAGATAGCATACTATCATCTTGAGCAAGACTGTCCTACCGGCATAGGTCCTCCCTCAATCATTGCAATCACGTGCCTGTGATCCAACAATTGACTCTGAGGGCACTATCTCCAACAAGTTGGATCCCGATTCCCACTGATGAGTTGGTTTACTCCTCGGTTGATCCCGACTAATTCTTCTTTCTGGTTTGGAGGAGAATTTGAGGTTACAGTGGGAGGTTTCCTGATTAGATAAAGTGATAACCATTCTGATCTAGGTTAGAGTGCATGATGAGTGTTTCTTTTCTCTATCTCTTTAGCTGCGACCATGACCCGACCCTTGACTATGACTCAGTGACCAAGTTAACCGAACATTCTTAAAACACTGGCTTTTGGATTGTCAGAGTTGCATACCTCATTGCCACTCCTACTTTTACCCTTTTCTCCAGAACACCCCGTATTACTACAAACATCCACTTCCATTGGATAAAACCATCGTATGGTCATATACGAACTTGAAAGAACTTGTTCCAGATTCGAGGATGGTTTCCGGTTCTGGGGAAAACGAATAGGATTATTCAGTTGTTTTTTCCTCTTACCTTCTCTCAGGTTGTGAGTGCTCCTTGGATTAGGAACAGTACACCTATTATGCTTATTGGATAGTCTTCTTCCACACCATAGGCAGGTGCCAAACGGTAGGGAATGAAGAAAACCAATTAGCCTTACGAAGGTGTATAGAAGGTATTAAGTAAAGACAAATAAAATGATTAGTAAGAGGGCAAAGTAAACTGCGACTACTATTCACGACCAAAACCAAGTATTTCATCGCCACTCCTACATCACCTTTTTATTTCTCCAGAACACTCCGTATCACTACGAAGATCCACAGCTTAATTGGATACTCCATCGTATGGTTATATACGAACTCGAAGGGACTTGTTCCAGTTCGAGGATGGATTCTGGTTCAGGAGAAATAGGAATAAGGTTTTATTCAGTTGTATTTTATCTTTACCCTCTCTCGGGTTACAAGTACTCTTAGGATTAGGAGAATACACCCATTATGCTTATTGGATAGTCTTCTTCCAAACCATAGGCTGGTGCCGAACGGTAGGGAAGGAAGAAAACCATTTAGCATAAAGGGGTGCACAGAAGGTAATGACTAAAGACATATAAAGGGATTTGGAGAGATGGCAAAGAAACACACGGTTACAGTTGTGAATCAGATAATGGAAGTGGCATTACTAGGAATACCTGGATACCCCTTCGAAACATTTATATGTTTCAGTTTTACTGTGCATTGTTAATAGAAAACTGATTTCCCAATTAGACACTTAATCCAGGGTATGTATTTACCAGGTTTGATTCTCACATCTGTATGGTTTTACAGATGATGAGTGGGAGTAAGTTATTGGAAATTGGGTGACCATCCTCATTATATCGGGATTCGTTGTAATTGGTGATATTTGAGGAAATCGCCCGGGTTGTTTGCCGGACGACAAATATTTGGTTTTGAATATCCGTTGTTATGCACCAATTTCAATTTGATATATCTGTACGTTTATTTTTTTATAAAGTGAGATATAACTTTTTGAAATTATGTCCTTGACATTTACCTATATCAGTGGATGGTTAGGTAAGGAGTATTAAACAGCGGTGTAATTCTTCTTAACCATAAGTACAGTTTTCAACCTACGACACACAGGGAATGAGTTATTAGACTCAGGGGACTTATACAGAGTATTGTATGTTGTCCAGTGTCCATGAGGACATTGGGGTTGGTACTCGTTCTATATTCTGTTTACTTATGATTTCTCTGGTTCTTAGACATGTATTTCGTAGAAATGCAAGGCCTAAGTTTTGAGAAGTTATAGGTATAAGAATAAAGTAGAGAACCAGGCGTTGCAAGTATCAGGATTCTTCAAGGTGATCGAAGATGTAGATGCTTGTGTATAGTATTCAGTTGATAGTAATGATCAAGTGAACTTGCTTCTCTTTCAGGTTACTCATAATTGGAAGCACTCCTAAGTTGAGTAATGCTGATCGGCCTCTCTCCATTTAGTTGACGTGCACTGGAGACAGCTGCATGATTTGAATCTGGTTCCAATTAAATCCGTGCCTCTGTTTCTATATTGGATATAGAACGGTTCATATCTTAACGATGTTAAGGTACGGGGAGTTGTCTGGCTTATGCTTAAAACCAGACTCTGGATAACTCAAGGCACGTTTCCGTAATGGCTGTTTGTGGGTTGACCCGGGCTATGACGAGGGTTGACTTTCTACCATCTGGAAGATCAACAGTGATATTGTTCTTGACTCGCCACAGTTTTGATGAAAATGGAATTTTTTTCAAAAAACAGTAGTGGGAGTATGGTAGAACTGGAAGTGATTCCAGAACCGCAAATGATTACTGAAAATTTGATAACAACCTAAAGATTCAATCTGGTTTGACATTCCATTGGCCACTCCGCAGATATGGTGGGTAACATCAGGCACTCGAGAGGTACTTCGGTATGCTCAAAGACGGTGACAGGGAGGTTCTTGTTTACCCAGACTTGCCATTGTTGTTGTTCCAGACTGTGAGACCCGGCAGGAGGATGAGTATAGCATCTTTCTAGACTAGCTTTAGAAGTGTACGTGTATATGACTCTGCCAGAGGGTTGTCATAGTCAGTGGGAGCAGCGGAAGCATAGTGGACAAATAGCTTATGTCTATTTATGGACTAAAGCGGATAGAGCGGAGATAGATCATCTATTTCTGATGTGACAGTCATGGGTTTGACTTCATTAGAATAGGGGATGGATCTGTTAAGAAGGTAGTAGGGTGTGATGTCCTGGTATTTGGATGACATACACATAGTAGGAGGTGAAATTCCTATACTACGATCGGTTATACTTTTGTTGTCACACAGTGGTTTCTCCACAAAGGATTTAGATATTATATCAGACATTCTGGTTACTAGATCTATGGTTTTAGATCTAGATTTGGGTAGTTTCCTAATCTGGGTACTTAGACAGCATTCTAAAGGTGTTTTAGAATGGATGACTCCTGGCATGGTAGTGTACCTGCAGGTGATGGAGTCACCCTCTGTAAAGGTGTCTTACAGACTAAAGGGGAGAGGGATGTGCATGATTGACAGATCACTTGCTTAGGCAATTGAGTCAATCATGAGATGTCAAGTACCACACCAGATGTTGTTTTTACAGTAGATGCAATATGTTGATATTAATCCTATCCTGGAGAAACGTTCGGAAGCAGTTTTAGAACATAAGTGGATGTTCTAGGGATATGATAACGACATCCTCCTACGGGAGACAGTTATCATTCCAGGCTTCCAAGGTGACCTGGATGACAGAGTGACTGTCAGAGTTATAGTTTCCCCTCTGGCGAGGGGCAGTATTTTGGATAGATGGTCCAAGCGGATACTGAGGGAGGTATGGCGCAGGATACTGATTAGGTTCAGTTTACGATACAGTCTAAGAAGTTTGGATTTGGAGTTCATTTATGAGCTAGGTCCCATCAGATATCCAGACATATTCTAAGACAGGTATTGCTCATTTCGGGAGATGGCTTTCTCCGCGAACTTGAGATATAGAGAGACATAGAAAGAAACATCAGAGCAGATCCACTAACTGAGGCTATTCCTCGAACGCAATAGTTTCACAAACGGGCATTGTGAGACTGATCAGTAGAGGAGTTGGGTGTTCGGTATCATACGAGCTGTGAGTATGCGACATCGAAATAATTAGCCATGAGTGCAATTGGGACATTGTTGGATATAGTGCCCCCAGAGTCAATTATTGGCTCGCAGGCATGTGATTGCATTGATTGAGGGAGGACCTATGCCGGTAGGACAATCTTACTCAGGATGATTGTATACTATCTGGTTTGTCTCTATCATCATGTACATGCTTTAGGTGACATTGTGGTTCACTATTACACGATGATGGAGAATAGTATGCTACCATGTATTGTCTTTATCATCGTGTACTGCTTTAGGTGACCTTACAGGTCGCTATTACATGTTGATAGAGCCCTTAGGATTTTTGCTTGACTACCAGCAGTATGATGGCGATCATATATGTGAGAGTTGGGTAGTCTATAAGCACATCCTTAAAGTGGTCCCTAGTCGTAGGAGTTTCGAGACTGGGCATCGATACTCTGTTAGTAGACTCGTCATTTGTCTCGTGTGAGTTCCCACTGTACTTTGATTACTACCCTACCACGGCCCAAAGGAGTCATGCAAACAGGTTTTAGTTGGGTACAGTCCCGAGCCACATGGAGGCAGTGAGCGGATCGGCAGGGGTTTCGTCTCTCCCGGTATTGGGGGTGAGGTCGCGCTGTGTCTAGGAGAGCCATTATACAAAGCCCTTGGCCGAGGAAGGAGATTTACTGGTAGGTATTCCAGTAGTATCTCAGGTGTTCTGTGCTACACTCTGACACGACTTGTACCGCTTTTGGGGATCGGACTTTTACCAACCCCCTAGGCCCGACATGCGATGCTCATAGACGAACGGACCGGACTGTACGGATTTTATCACTGACAGGCATAGTAGGGTGTCAGGATGAGTTCGCTCATGGACCTCCTTTTTGGTCAATACCTGGTAGCCCGTTACATACAGCTAGTACCACTGACGTGCTAGTGGTTAAATCCACAGCCAAAGTATTGACGAGTCTTTAGAGTCCTCCACAGACAGTTGCTCATGCTTCGGGCGAAACGTTGTAGAGGCCGTATGATATATGGCAGGGTTCGATCATATACGTGCGGTATTGCACGGATCATGATCGGACGGATCATACTAGTGGGCTTTGGTTTAAGCCAGATCCTAGTATTAGATTTGTTGGATTACTTTAGTCTCATCGCATTCGCATTCAGTCGGAATGCGGGTGCAGGTATGTATATACAGGTGAGGGGTATCCTTATGATCTGTCACGAGTTTACTTTAGATGTTGCCGTATCTTTTTATTGTTGCAAACATTTGGATTACTGTTTGTATATGGAAATAATGAGCTAGAATTCATCATTTTGTGCATTTAATGTGGCATGTGAAAGGTTAGTGACTCATAGTCTCTTTTATTGTGCATAAGTCACATTATATGATGTATTTGTGAGTTGATTTGATGAGAGGAGAGAGAGGGGCAGCCAAGGGCAAGGTTGGCTCTTGTATTATTCTCTTCGCTCTTTCATTTTATCATAAAAAACATACAAAAGAAAAGGAGAGAAAGAATTCTCTTCTTCTTCTTCCTCTTTCTTCTTTAGCTCACCATTTTCATTAATGGCAACACCTTCAACCTCCATTCAAATCAATGGATGCAAGAGACAAAGTGATCACAAACATTCTCTACAACACCATGGACACGTCGGCTAGCATACTTCATGTCCGAGTTGCTTCGGATGAAGCGGGAGCCCGTAAAAAGACTCGTAGATGTGGTGCCCTTTCCGACGAGGAGATCAAGACCGGAGTTGCCGAGGGGAGCTTGGGATGGTGGCCAAAGACCGAAGGACACGGATCGATTGGTATAGCCTTTCTATCCCTTCTCTAGATAGCTAGTTCTATGTTAATGGTTCGATCCGGATTTTAAGCATACGATAGCGCCGGTTTTCAAGTCAAGAAAAATTTTCGTTTCCGTATTTTGGCCTCGGAAAGACGGCCGGGGCGCTACCGTAGTCTTACATCCAGAACACTCCGTATCACTATGAAGATCCACAGTTTATTGGATGATCCATCGTACGGTTATATACGAACTCGAAGGAGCTTGTTCCAGTTCGGGGATGGATTCTGGTTCAGGAGAAATAGGAATAAGGTTTATTCAGTTGTCTTTTATCTTTACCCTCTCTCGCGTTGCGAGTGCTCCTAGGATTAGGAAAGTACACCCATTATGCTTATTGGATAGTCTTCTTCCAAACCATGGGCTGGTGCCGAACGGTAGGGAAGGAAGAAAACCATTTGGCCTAAAGGTGGTGTACAGAAGGTAATGACTAAAGACATATAAAGGGATTTGGAGATATGGAAAAGAAATATACGGTTACAGTTGTGAATCTTATAATGGAAGAGGCAATATTAGGAATAACCGGATACCCCTTCGAACCATTTACATGTTTCAGTTTCACTTGTAAGTCAATGTGCAACACCCCACGAGTTGCGGGGAGGCGGAAATATTAAAAACAATTTTGTTCTTTGAGTTAACATCGACTGACCGAAGAATCTTTGCTAAACTATAACTAACATATACATAGGAGTTGTTAACTACTATGAGAAGTGATTATACCAAGTGAATCTAGTCCTTCGCCTTTTCGTTAGCCAGCTCCTCCTCGGCCTCCTCTACGTAATAGATGATCCACCCGAGAGCTTCTATTCCAAGCTTCACCTCTAATCTTGAGGTAACTAGGTTTCTTTAGTTGCTAATCAAAGGCACCTAGGTGATATAGAGTGAGGTAATGGATTAATTAGTCTATCTAATCCTTGATCTCAACACATGAGAGGGGATGATTAGGGTTTTAAGAGAGAGTGCTTGAGGAGAGAGAAGGTGAGCAAGAGAATGAGAATGAGATAATGATCTCTCTTGAATATATGAAGCATAATGATTTATCAAAATAAATAAATAAAATGATTAATCATCATGCTTCATTTATTCATATGAGTGATTCACTACATGAGTCATTAACCATTTAATGATGCATTAATGACATGGATGAATCACACAAATCAGTCACTAAATCATTTAATGCTTATGCCACCTACACCCCCAAGTCATCATTCTTCTAGAAGCTTCCCGCCAAATTACGAGAACGCCCCTCCTATCCGTGAAAACACGGAAAAACTTTAGGCTGTATAAATCCAATAATCCGATACTAGAATCTGGCTTAAACCAAAGCCGGCTAGTAAAAACTGTCCGAACGTCGTACGTGCGTAAACACACGTATGCATCCGAACCCTTGTCGTAAAACCATACGACCTCTATATCGTTTCGCCTGGAGCAGGGAAACTCTCTGTGTGGGACTCTAAAGACTCGATTACTACACTGGTAGTGTGTTAAACCACAGACCGCAAGTGGCACTAGCTGTACGTAACGGTCCCCAGGTAGATGTCGATAAGAAGACCGATAAGGAAACCCATCTGAACTCCTACTGAGCCTGATGTGACAATCTCCGTACAGTCTGGTCTGTTCGTCTAAGACTATCGCATATTGGGCCTAGGGGGGCGGCAAGCGTCAGTCCCCTAATAGCGGTATAAGTCGTGTCGGAGCGTAGCCCATTACACCTTGAGAAACTACTGGAACCAAGCAGTAAATCTCTGTTTCCCTGGCTAGGGACTTTGCGTAATGGCCCTCTGACACAGCGCGATATCAACTCCCAATACCGGGAGAGACGAATCCTGTCTAACCGCCACTGCCTCCAAGTGCTCGGGACTGCACCCAACTGCTACCTATTTGGACAACTCCATTGAGCCGTGGTAGGGTAGCAATCTAAGAACAGTGGGACACACTCGAGGCGAAGTAGCAGTGTCAAGTCTGCGGACTATGCTGTACTCATGTCACCTGGGAACTGTTAACTGACGATGGGTATAATACCAACCAACAGTTCCATGCGAGTCCTGTCCGGTGTACCCGTAATCCAACGATGTAACGTTTTGAAAATCGTTTCGGTGAAATTTCGAAAAAATCAGTAAAATAAGGGGGGTTTTCTGTAAAAAAGTCAAAATGCAAATATCTTTATTATAAAATTAAATATACATATTCTAGCTATGTAATTGCTAGTATTTGGTGTTTATTGAGCCACTGGTGAAATTTCAAATTTTCTGAAAAAAATTATTTTATTATTATTTTAAGCCGTCACTAATACATTTAATTAGGGAAAATTACAAATTGGAATGAGTTGAAACAAATTTTGTGCATCATGACACATTAAATAAAATTTTATCATGTGGTTTTTGAAATGAAATCGTTTGCCAAAACGGTTTAGAAAATATCGAAGAAAAACGCTTTTTTTCGGTGAAATTTAGTGTTAACGGGAGTTGGGGTAATACATTTATCTTTTTCCCTAACCCACACACACACACCTCACCCTCTCTCCCTCTCCCCATGTGGCCGGCCCCACCATGACAGCCCTCCCCCTCTCCCTCTCTCCAATCACTTCTTTTGTCAAAGAAAAGAAAAGAAAAGAATAGAAAATGATAGAATTAGAGTGGACTTTGACTAGAGTGGACTTTCCCCACCTCACTCTCTCTCCTCCCTCACCCAATCCCTACCAATTCTGGCCAAAATCTGAACCCACAACAGCCCCCAAATTTTTCATCTCATTTTCCATCAAAATCCCCAAATTTTCTATCAAAAAACCACCCTTTTTCTCAAAAATTCAAAGCTAATTCTAAATCCAAGCTTTACCCATTATTCTTTAGCTATTCAAGCAGGGATCTTGGAGCATGAAATCATTGTTGGAGGCTAAGATTTTTGCAAGTTTGATCTCAAGCTTGTGAGGTATAATCATAACCTTATGCTTAAATTGTTGTTAGATTACTTCAATCTAGCTATTAGGTGTTAAATTAGGGTTTTAAATTTCAAGTTTGAAATTTAAAGAAAGGGTTTTGAATACTAAGTTAGGGTTTAGGTCATTTGATCATGATCTAATTGTGTGGTTATTATCTAGTGAGCATGCTAAAACAAAGTTAATTACTAGGTTACTAATTGTTTTTTTAAAATTGTTCAAATTATGCTAATTTGCTAACTAGGTTTTTGGAAATTTATTAAATGGTTTAGATTAAAATATGATTAAGGTTTCATGACATTATTAACATTATAAATTTTGGTTTAATACTATAGTATATGCAAAACTAAGCTTAATTGATGAATTGTGAATTTTACTTTAAAAAGTGTTAAAATTGATATGTTTGCAAACTAGAATTTTGGAGTTAATGAAATTTAATGAGATTAAATTATAGGAATGGTTTATATGACTTTGTTAAGATATTTAGTGCATATTGTGGCCGCTAGATTCATTTATATATCGAGTTTTGTACTAAAACGGTTAATTTTTGCTTGCTTGATTTTCCGAAAAATGGCTTTTCAAGTGAGTTTGAGGTTTTTGTGAATTGCAACTAATTCATATTATAATTAGTGTTTGAGAATGCGTAAATGGGTGTGTTTGGGTTTTTCTCGATGGTTTGACGTTTGTAGATCGACATCGAGGGTTGCTTTAGCTATTCTTGCATGCGTAGCCGATAGGTTTTGACCTCTGCGTGCTACGCGTGCCGAATTGGTTTTCATATACCGTATCGATTTCGGATTTGGTTTTTATGCGATACGATACGTTGTGATATGTAGGTACCCCCATGTGGACTTCGAGACGACAAGCAAGCGCGTGGCGACGTCGGCACCGGCGAGCGAGGACCAGGTGAGTAGATTTATATCTACGGTGAGAAGTCGGGTGGATGGCGTATAGCACCCCCGCAGTCCGTGGTGGTGTATACGGATGCGTATACACACCAACAATTATTATATGTTATTTGGGATTAATAACGATGTTTAGGATGGATATTGGTGTGTTGGATTATTTTAGTGTTGCGAACCCTAGGGTAGTGTTGCACTACACATACACACATACATACTTGCATACATCCCTATTTATATGTGCTCATGGGATTCTTTATAGTTATGTGTTCACATGGGTATGGGACTATGTGTTCACATACGGATTTGAGCATGATACTTGGGTCTGAGATGAGTCGATGAGATTTGTTTTGAGGTTGTGAATTCGGTGATATGGCAGGATTCGTATTTGAGATACGACATGACGTTGTAGCGGGTCCTTGACGTAGTGTTTCACACACGTCCTTGCATACTTAGGCGGTATCAGTATTGTACTAGATGTAGATCAGTACCCCGATCATGATATTTGATAAAGAGGATACCAGGTGAATAGTATGATGAATGTGATATTGACCCGTACCCAGATTTGGAGATATTGGCTTTTCAAGTGAGATTGAGATTTTGAGATATTGAGGTACAGAGATTGTGATACAGAGATATCGAGATATTTGGACACTTGTTTTGTGTCGCTGCTGGGCACTGTTTTATGCTGATTTCATTTAGGTACCTCACTTTTAGAATACAGAAATCTCACTGATTTATGAAAGCAGTTTTCTTCAGTACATGCATTCTGTTTCATGCATTCATACATTGCTACCAGGGGCACTGACACGGCACATGGATTACACTTGGGTTAGATATTTGCCCTAACCATTGTTATGGGTTGCTGGTTATTTATTTGAGGATATGTTATGATCTTTGACCTAGGATTGCGTTATTTATGCAATTTCTGTGCGTAGATATTTTTCTACTCACGAGTTGGCAACTCACCCACGTTGTGCCCCAGTTTCTTGCAAGTTTGCCATACAGAGTTCTTTACGGCTCTGCGGGCATAGTTTCGTTCGGGTGATTTGCTAGTAGGTGGGTTTACTTGTACCGTACCCACATTATATATCTTGTATATCATTATTCTGTTGTATCTAGAAGTTCCATCAACCAAACATGTATTTATTTTGAGATAGAGACCAGTGATGTTATTCTTTCGACCTTAGAGTCGCGTGTTGTATTTCTGTGGATTTCTTATTGTTTTGAATTTCTTTTTGAGTTTTGATCCTCGCCCTTGGCGTTGTATATTATATTGCTTGTGTGGTTGTGACCGTCGACTGACGAAGAGCTAGCTCCCGCTTGGGGATGCCTTTTTATTGATATCGTATGCTATTCATGTTGTATCCTGTTTGGGAGCCAGTATTTACAAAGGAGACTCTGCCGAAATTTTCAGGAAATTTTTGATGTTTTTAAAAAAAACCGCATAATTCGGCTTATGCTATTGAAATTACTAGCTTTAAGTTGGTTTTTCCTGCACTCTACATCTTTTCTTGGTTTGGATTTCTGGGTTTTCGGTTTACTTAGATTACGTACGCCTCGAGACGTTCGTAGTTTAAGTGCCGGTCATGTTCCGTACTTTCGGTTCGTGACAAAGTTGGTATCAGAGCGTTAGGTTTTACTTTCGGAGCGTAGGATGACCTTTGGTTGATGGAATAGGTGACTAAAGTAGAGTGACGTACCGTAGGTATGTTCCGCGGCATATTTACGATACGCTACTCCACTTAAGAAGCCTTAGGATGTACATTTCTCTGCTCAGTATTATATTCATTCCGATCTAGCCTCATCAGTACCAGTTATGGTTTTGCTGCCACGATTACGGGCAGGGAGAGCTACAGCTAGAGTTGCGGTCAGCACGAGCTCGTCACGAACGAGGGCTGAGCAGGGCGAAGTTCCGGCGACACACGATTGCGGAGATGTGTCTTTTTACTGTGTTTCCGCGCCACGAGCGTTTGGCGGATCGCCTTTATGAGGTTACTCGGACGTGCCGATTTGCACTAGAGGATTGAGCCACTGATAGAGGCCAGCCAGATTTTGATGACCATTGAAGTATTGCTTACTCCTGATGATTGAGGCACCGTTCAGCGTGCAGACGAGCGAGCCAGTTATTGCTGAGAACGACGAGATATTGCCCCAGATGCTGGAGTTAGTGCAGAATGAGTTGTACTAAGAGATGATAGAAGGTCGCTAGTCATCGAGGATGAATGACTAGGACATGTGAATCGTTCGCCTACCCCGATGCGAGGTCATCGGATAGATTGATTCCAGCTAGAGACGACTTCACGCGGAGACGTTGGGAGTCGACAGAGACGATCGAATGTCAGAAACCTACTATTCCAAGTTTAAAGTAGTCGGAAAGACATGCAGGCAATTCTATGGTCCCTCTAGAAGAATGAAACCCTAACTCGACTTAATGACCGTGTGAAAGCCTTTGAATCTTCGGGTTTGCGGCAGTTCTACGGCTCCATTAGTGAGGCTTGGGTTTGCCCTTCTACGGATGGACCACCGATGCTGTGGTATGTACTCGATACTATTAAACTGTGCCCATGATGTTGAGCTCTTGGGGGATTATGAGGTTTTGACGACTCGATCGGATGGCTCAACTTAATTCGGATGCTAGGTGGTGAGATGCATTTCTTGGGAGACTCCCGATACGAGGATAGCCGTTGGAGCTCAGTCCATGCAGCCGCGACGAGACGAGTCCAAAGCAGACGACATTAGAGAAAAGTGAAGTAAGAGGTTCGTACCAGATCTAGATGAGATGACATTCCACTCCGCCGACATCAGAGATGCGATGCGCATGCCGAGGCATGGTACTTGGATTTACCTTCCAGAAGGAGTCGCGATGAGTATGCAGTCGTTCCAGAGAAAGATGCAGATATAGGAAAGGACGATGACTTCCGGACAGTTGACAGAGACGAGACATGGAAGAGCCCGTGAGCAGGATTCCTTCCAGGACACTGCTGCAATGATACTTGCACCCAGGATCAGATATATCACGTACATTCAGAGAGCCAGAGGCCGACGCCAGTGATATGCTGTCTTACGAGTGGTCGCGATGATTGACCGAGAGATGACCAGAGAAGTGCCAGAATGGAATCATCCCCGTTAGCACACCTGACAGGGCCGATGAGCCGATGGACCGAGAGATTGGTAATTCACAGTGAAGACCTTGACCCAGGAGTGGTCATTGTTACGCACACCAGCAGGCCAGACTTCATGATCATCGACGAGACGTCCCTCTAGTGACCGCGACAGTTGGCCCGAGATTCTTAGAGGATGCACTTGAGCGGTACTATTCCGCCATTATTGATTTCGATGTTTTGGGTGATTTATTCGCATGATTTGATTTTGATGATTGAGGATTTACGATCTTTGCACAGTGTTGCACTTGATATCGTTTTCGTGCTTTGGTTTCACATGGTTGTGATTTTACGGTTTTAGACATTTGAGTTGATTTTGTGCGTATGCACGCACACGATTTGGTTCCTGCACTCTGTATAGTTTATATATGCTTGCAGTGCAGTGATACGCCTTTGGTGCACTTAGATGCACTGGACTTCGATTTCGATTGTGATACTCGATATTTGTTTTGTGCACCTTGTGCACCTGATTTGATTTTGCGCATGTTCGTCGCTTGATATTGGATTTCATGATTTCGTGCATGATGGATGCCCCTGGTTTTGGGTTTTCGCGCATGTTGAGCGCATGTCTTGAGATGCGATTTTGGTGCACACCAGATGCACTAAATCGAGATTTTTTCGTGCATGTCAGATGCACCTGATTTTGCTGTCAGGCACACACGTTGCCTACGACAGATGCTTTGTGCACACCCGATGCACTTAGATCTTGTTTCTGTGCACTTGTATAGCACGTATATGGATTTTGATTGTCGTGCGCACCAGACGCACGTAGTATTCATACGCGTATTTTGGGATTGATTTCTTATAGAGCAGTACGTTTTTTTTATGATAATTGCGATGTGTTTTCGTACTAAGCAGGACTAGTCAGAGGACAGTACCTGAATGTATTTTGCATGCATTGATAGCTATTGAAGGGAATTCCAAAAAGCGAGCTATAGTCTCAGTATCTACCTACGTGTCTGATGTGACGCGAAACGTTTAAAACAAGGAAAACCCTTCTAAATTGTTTTCCAAAATGGCGGAACGTACATTTCAAACAAAGGTATATATGTATATAGTTATTTTCTTATGATAGACGTCCGCCACTGTGCAGTGTTATGTGCATTGCACAGCAACTTAAAGGATTTGGCATGCATTTCCTCCTGATATTTGCATGTATAGTTCCGATTTATAGCATATCGGTCTTGCTTGAGATTTGGCATTCGTGTCTTTACCTTGACTCCGATGATTGCGGGATGCTTGACGGAGTTTTGATTTCGAGTTATCTACCCATTACTCATGCGCATGCATTGCGCTATGATGCGTTTTATGTACTTATGATTTCGGAGCCCCGACGACTTGATGGTTTTGCTTAGATGTTTTTGTATTTGGGGGGAATTTGAATTTAAATTCGGGGACCGAATTTCTTTATGGGGGGAAGATTGTAACGTTTTGAAAATCGTTTCGGTGAAATTTCGAAAAAATCGGTAAAATAAGGGGGTTTTCTGTAAAAAAGTCAAAATGCAAATATCTTTATTATAAAATTAAATATACATATTCTAGCTATGTAATTGCTAGTATTTGGTGTTTATTGAGCCACTGGTGAAATTTCAAATTTTCTGAAAAAAATTATTTTATTATTATTTTAAGCCGTCACTAATACATTTAATTAGGAAAAATTACAAATTGGAATGAGTTAAAACAAATCTTGTGCGTCATGACACATTAAATAAAATTTTATCATGTGGTTTTTGAAATGAAATCGTTTGCCAAAACGGTTTAGAAAATATCGAAGAAAACGGCTTTTTTTCGATGAAATTTAGTGTTAACGGGAGTTGGGGTAATACATTTATCTTTTTCCCTAACCCACACACCCACACCTCACCCTCTCTCCCTCTCCCCATGTGGCCGGCCCCACCATGACAGCCCTCCCCCTCTCCCTCTCTCCAATCACTTCTTTTGTCAAAGAAAAGAAAAGAAAAGAGTAGAAAATGATAGAATTAGAGTGGACTTTGACTAGAGTGGACTTTCCCCACCTCACTCTCTCTCCTCCCTCACCCAATCCCCACCAATTCTGGCCAAAATCTGAACCCACAATAGCCCCCAAATTCTTCATCTCATTTTCCATCAAAATCCCCAAATTTTCTATCAAAAATCCACCCTTTTTCTCAAAAATTCAAAGCTAATTCTAAATCCAAGCTTTACCCATTATTCTTTAGCTATTCAAGCATGGATCTTGGAGCATGAAATCATTGTTGGAGGCTAAGAATTTTGCAAGTTTGATCTCAAGCTTGTGAGGTATAATCATAACCTTATGCTTAAATTGTTGTTAGATTACTTCAATCTAGCTATTAGGTGTTAAATTAGGGTTTTAAATTTCAAGTTTGAAATTTAAAGAAAGGGTTTTGAATACTAAGTTATGGTTTAGGTCATTTGATCATGATCTAATTGTGTGGTTATTATCTAGTGAGCATGCTAAAACAAAGTTAATTACTAGGTTACTAATTATTTTTTTAAAATTGTTCAAATTATGCTAATTTGCTAACTAGGTTTTTGGAAATTTATTAAATGGTTTAGATTAAAATATGATTAAGGTTTCATGACATTATTAACATTATAAATTTTGGTTTAATACTATAGTATATGCAAAACTAAGCTTAATTGATGAATTGTGAATTTTACTTTAAAAAGTGTTAAAATTGATATGTTTGCAAACTAGAATTTTGGAGTTAATGAAATTTAATGAGATTAAATTATAGGAATGGTTTATATGACTTTGTTAAGATATTTAGTGCATATTGTGGCCGCTAGATTCATTTATATATCGAGTTTTGTACTAAAACGGTTAATTTTTGCTTGCTTGATTTTCCGAAAAATGGCTTTTCAAGTGAGTTTGAGGTTTTGTGAATTGCAACTAATTCATATTATAATTAGTGTTTGAGAATGCGTAAATGGGTGTGTTTGGGTTTTTCTCGATGGTTTGACGTTTGTAGATCGACATCGAGGGTTGCTTTAGCTATTCTTGCATGCGTAGCCGATAGGTTTTGACCTCTGCGTGCTACGCGTGCCGAATTGGTTTTCATATACCGTATCGATTTCGGATTTGGTTTTTATGCGATACGATACGTTGTGATATGTAGGTACCCCCATGTGGACTTCGAGACGACAAGCAAGCGTGTGGCGACGTCGGCACCGGCGAGCGAGGACCAGGTGAGTAGATTTATATCTACGGTGAGAAGTCGGGTGGATGGCGTATAGCACCCCCGCAGTCCGTGGTGGTGTATACGGATGCGTATACACACCAACAATTATTATATGTTATTTGGGATTAATAACGATGTTTAGGATGGATATTGGTGTGTTGGATTATTTTAGTGTTGCGAACCCTAGGGTAGTGTTGCACTACACATACACACATACATACTTGCATACATCCCTATTTATATGTGCTCATGGGATTCTTTATAGTTATGTGTTCACATGGGTATGGGACTATGTGTTCACATACGGATTTGAGCATGATACTTGGGTCTGAGATGAGTCGATGAGATTTGTTTTGAGGTTGTGAATTCGGTGATATGGCAGGATTCGTATTTGAGATACGACATGACGTTGTAGCGGGTCCTTGACGTAGTGTTTCACACACGTCCTTGCATACTTAGGCGGTATCAGTATTGTACTAGATGTAGATCAGTACCCCGATCATGATATTTGATAAAGAGGATACCAGGTGAATAGTATGATGAATGTGATATTGACCCGTACACAGATTTGGGATGCCGTACGACGGATTTACGTACGAGCTATATTAATGATTGATCCGCACTCTTGAATTGGGATGTTTGATTTTAGATATGGTATCGGATATGATATTATTGAGGCGGGATCACCGACTAATATATATACAGGTATATATATGTATCGAGTCAGATGTTAGGCGGTTTCCTTACCTGTAGTCCAGCTTGTTAGCTTAGCCCTTTAGTTTTGTTTAGTTGTTAGATTAGAGTCGATTCTTACCTATTTCAAAAACTAACGAATCGTGGGTATTTTAAAAGACAGCCTAAGGGATCCTACGGATATTTCAAAAGACGTATCTTTTCATAAAAACACCGTAGCTCCTATTTTCAAAACCCCATGATTCGTGTTATTTCAAAAGGCACCATTTGTAGGACTTATATTAGATTAATGCAGATTAGTTATAGTTGCGTCTAGTATTCAGCTCCTGCTCATTATTGTGGTTCGCTTCGCATCGCATGCTTATATTATGTTTCATACTCCATTATTGATATGCTGTTAGGACACTAGCACCATTACCGATGATGCGTATGTACCACGTATACTTACTTGCCGGCTCACACACATCTTCATCGGTAATTGTCATGTCATGAACACTTTAGAAAATACTATTTCATTTGACATAGGTTGTTAGCTTATAGTTTAGACATGATATTAGTGTACTTGCCTTATATGCTAGTTGACATTGTAGTTATTGCCTACTACTTCATGCATATTATTATTCACTGTTGTGTCGCATTCATGAATTCTCATGCCTATATTCACTGTTTACATGCTATTGATGACTTGGATTCGGATTTCATGAGATTTCTTGGATTTGGAGGAAAACCGCAAAAAACATAAATAAACCTTTTCTCTCTTTTAAAATAAAAAGTGCGGTTTTCCCATGATGTATGAGTCGTCCACCATGAGTTTGCTGATGGATTTCGAGACCCGATTCGAGGAGTGGAGGAACCGTTGCGGGTACATGGTGGGCCCGGTGCGGTACCCCGGGGCAAGAGGAATGTGTTGTTGACGTTGAGCCCGGCAGGGGAGCACTACCGACCGGTGATATTACCCGACGCGTCGGATATCCGGAGGATACCGTCGTGGTCTTGAGATAGATGGTAGGGGCCAGTCTGGATTGACGGCGCCCTAGATATTGTGATTGAGATTTTGAGATCTTGAGGTACAGAGATTGTGATACAGAGATATCGAGATATTTGGACACTTGTTTTGTGTCGCTGCTGGGCACTGTTTTATGCTGATTTCATTTATGGTACCTCACTTTTAGAATACAGAAATCTCACTGATTTATGAAAGCAGTTTTCTTCAGTACATGCATTCTGTTTCATGCATTCATACATTGCTACCAGAGGCACTGACACGGCACATGGATTTACACTTGGGTTAGATATTTGCCCTAACCATTGTTATGGGTTGCTGGTTATTTATTTGAGGATATATTATGATCTTTGACCTAGGATTGCGTTATTTATGCGATTTCTGTGCGTAGATGTTTTTCTACTCACGAGTTGGCAACTCACCCTCGTTGTGCCCCAGTTTCTTGCAGTTTTGCCGTACAGGGTTCTTTACGGCTCTGCGGGCATAGTTTCGTTCGGGTGATTTGCTAGTGGGTAGGTTTACTTGTATCGTACCCCCATTATATATCTTGTATTGTTGGTGTATATGCCCTAGAGGCCATTACTGTATCATACTAGTTTGTATATTACTTGATGGAAGCTTGGGATATTCACAGTTGTATATACAATCTTGCTCGAAATGGTAGTATGCTACTTGGTTTGTCTCTGCTTTAATATGTGCATGTGTTTCTTTTAGCATATTGCTGATATACATATTAGTAGAGCCCTTAGGATCTTTGCTTGATTACCAGCGTTGTGATGGCGCTCACACTCGTGGGAGCTGGGTGATCTTTAAGCACATCCTTATACAGGTCCCTAGTCGTTGGACTATCGAGACAGGGCATCGATACTCCGGAGTAGACTAGCATATGCGCTTCTCATCCCAGCGTGGGAGACGGTCTGTCCCACAGCCGTTAGTACGTCGTACTTGAGATAGTATGCGGGTGCTCGTTAGGTTACGAGTACACTGGACAGGACTCGTCGGCGACTGTTGGTTGGTATTATACCTATCGTCAGTTATCAGTTCCCAGGTGACATGAGCACAGCTTAGTTCGCTGACTTGACACTGTCACTTCGCCTTGAGTGTGTTCCCACTGCACTTTGATTACTATCCTACCACGGCTCAAAGGAGACGTGCAAATAGGTAGTTTTTGGGTGCAGTCCCGAAGCACTTGGAGGCAGTGACGGTTAGACAGGATTCGTTTCTCCCGGTATTGGGGGTTGACATCGCGCTGTGTCCAGGAGAGCCATTACACGAGTAGTCCCTGGCCAGGGCAAGCGAGATATACTGGTAGGTTTCCAGTGTTATCTCAGGGTGTTCTGGGCTACACTCCGACATGACTTGTACTGCTATTAGGGGACTGACGTTCATCTCCCCCCTAGGCCCGCCATGCGATGTATCAGACGAACAGACCGGACTGTACGGAGATTGTCACATACAGGCTCAGTAGGAGTTCGGATGGGTTCACCTCGTCAGTCTTTTTATCGACATCTACCTTGGGACCGTTACGTACAGCTAGTGCCGCTTGCGGTCTGTGGTTAAACCCACTGCCAGAATATTAAAAATACCCAGAGAACTCTGCACTATTAAATAGGAATTACAGTACAAAATGTTAGGGCTGACGTCACAATTTTGCCGCGGAACAGCCGCATAAGCTAGGCTTATGCCGCGGTTCCGCCGCCGATAGCACTGTTCATGAAATAAATTTTGCGCCGTAATTCTTAGAATTCCCTGCTGAGTTTTCTGCATATTTTTAAATTGGAAAAAACCCAGTTTTTAAAAAATGTACAGAGAGCCGTTTTGGAAATAGGTTTCGGGTTCGTTCGGATTTCAAATGTCGTCTGGACTTCGCCTAAGGCTCTAGCTTGGCTCTGATACCACTGTAGGGTTCCTAAGCACACTATAGAGGTCTCACAAGGCATCAACCATGCCAAATTCAAAATTTACGGTGCCGAGAAACCCTAGACTACGGATCGTTGGCTAGAATTCTAGGCGACAAAGCAAACTAGTTAACACTAAACTACAAGAATACGGAATACAACCTTTGTAGATCCGGTCCTCCACCTCCACGGCTCCGTGATGAAGTCCTCTCCGCTGTCCATATCAAATCCCGGGCTCTAGCGTCGGCTTCATCGGAGAAAAAGCGGGCTAGGTCATCGACGACGTGCCGAAGATGATCTACGTCGAGGCATCGCTAGATCAAGCTCCAACTTCACCAAGTCTAGAAAACTTGTGAAGGAAACACACTCTACTACTTGGCAAGAGGTAGAGGATGAAGAAATAGGAAGTGGGTAGACTTTAAAATTGGATTTCTCACTCATTTTCATCAATCACCATTGATGAAGCAAGCTTTCTTCTTTGAAGATGAAGAAGAAGAAGAAGATAATGAATATGATAAGTTCATCCTAAAATGAAAAGAATAATGAATTCTTACCATAATAGAACCATGGTTAGGTGTAGAGAATTAATTAGGGTTAAATGGAATGGTTAGGGTTAAGGATGAGACAAAGTGGTTACAAAGTCAAAGTATTCATGAAGCTTCATGAAAGAACAAAGAATGCCACCATTTTATCATTTCATTTTCTTTTTCCAAAAGAATAAATAAATGAATAAAATGAATAAGCAAATAATAAACCCTCACCATTTCATTAACCAAGGTTTAATTCTTTATACTTAACCAATTTTACATGCACCATCAAACATGATACAAGCATGTGCACAAAATCATATCACATATATAATGCGCACATCCGAGCGAGAAAATCCATTTAAAGTGAACCGATACTAGTTAATGCAAAGTAATATATCAAATATATATATATAATTATACATTAAATCATTAAATCAACACTTGATTTAACGATCCGGTCATATCGCATATAACCGACTAGTATCTAATGTATCGGCTTATCGAATCAATCCTTGATTCGATAACTAGGTTATATCGCATACAACCATTCGATACATTCACCGCGAGAATGAAATACGGTATCACATACACGCATTATTCTCGGTGCCGCACATATCTCATATGCGCTCCTATTTCGTTTCGCTTGAGCTAGGAAACCTCTGTGTAGGACTCTAAAGACTCGTCAATACGCCGGCAGCAGGTGATGATCATATCAAACACCCACAAGCCGCAAGCGGTCTGCTAAACGTAACGGCCACCCGGGTATTGAGCGATCAGAAGATCGACGAGCAAGCCCGCTCACACTCCAGTGAATCCAACCAGTAACACTACCGTACAGTCCGGTCTGATCGTCTGATATGTCGCATATCTCGCCTAGGGGTGGTAAACGTCAGACCCCAATAGCTCGATAAGTCGTGTCGATATGAGGTCTATAACAATTCGAGAAACTACTGGTAACACTTACCAGTAAATCTCAGCAACCCTGGCCAGGGATTTCCTGTTATAGCCAATCGAACACAGCGCAACATCAACTCCCTATACCGGGAGAGACGAATCCCCTCCTATCGCTCATTGCCTCCATGTGACTCGGGACTGTACCCAAAAACCACCGTTTTGCATGCCCTCTAGGACGTGGTAAGGTGGAAATCAAAGTACAGTGGGAACCACACAAGACTCTATGACGATCTCGGGTCAACAGACTACTCTGTACCAGTGTCACCAAAGAACTGCCATCTGACGTAAGGTATAATACCATCTGGGAATTCTCGGCGAGTCCGTCCAGTGTACCCAGTCTCTACTGAGCACCCGTATATCTCCTCTGATATCAAACACCAATGGATATGGGATCATCCATCGCCCATCTGTATGGGTCGAGAAGGTACACGCTAGTCTACTCTGGTATATCGATGCCCTGTCTCGATACACCCACGACTAGGGACTTTGAAGGATGTACTTATGGACTACCATGTCCCCACTAGTATGAACCGCATCACAGTCCAGGTAGTCAAGTACAGATCCTAAGGGCTTTACCAACATGTAACAGGGAGACAATTAGTGTACACGTTAAGGTAAAGATCAACCAGATAGCATACTATCATGTCGAGCAAGAAAGTCCTCCCTATATATGTCCCAGCATCCACTACAATATACATCCTATGTATAGTAATGGCCTCTAGGGCATACATATAACTAACAATCTCCCACTTGCACTAGGGCCATCTGATAGCAGTGGTTGTAGTATCTCATACTCAACCATCCCATAAAAGTCTCTCTCTGGGAACAGGCCTTTGTGAGTGGATCCGCTGTGTTGTCCTCTGAGTCTTCTCTCCAAACCTCGATCACCCTGGAGATCAACCATCTCCATGATCAAGTGATACTGCCTTGGAATATGTCTGGATCACTGATGGGACCTGCGTTCCTTAGCATAAGCCGCAACTCCATTGTCACACAATGGGAGGAACTAAGTTCATCTTATGAACTAATATACACCCAGACAGCCTCTTTGGTAGCATCTTAAGTAGCGATGTATTCAGCCTTTATCGTCTAGTTAGCCACGGTATATAGCTTGGAACTCTTCCAACATACCGTCCCTTTACTGAGGGTAAAGGCAATGCCTGTGACTGACATTCAGTCGTCTTTATCACCCTGGAACACTTCCAGTGATTCTCCCCAGGATCGATTGATACCTTCTCACTACAACTGGTGAGTATCCTAACGTCCAATTAGATCTATCTCATAGATCCAAAAACCAGGATTTAGGAGGTATCACTTTGATCCTATATGGAGAATCCATGTGATGAACGGAGATTGATCGAGCGTAGCATAGGAAACTGTTTCCCTATCAAGAGTGTGTCATCCACGTGCTCTACGAGGATCGCCACCATACTCCCTACTACCCTTTTGTATATACAAGGTTCATCTACCATTTTGATGATGTTAAACTCTTTAACTAATCCATCAAAACAGATGTTCCAACTCCGCGATGCCTGCTTTATCCTATAAAGCATCTTGCACACGTTTCCGCTGCTCCTACTGTCTACGAGGCCCTATGGCTGTGTACTTACAGACGCACTTTTCTAAAACATCATTAGAAAAGCAATCATGACACCCAACCACCAGATATCGTAGTCATGGTATGTAGCCGTGGCAAGTAGGATCTGGATGGACTTAAGCATAGATCCTTAGAAAAGGTTTCAACACAATCCACACCTGGTCTATGATGCAAACCTTTAATAAGTCTAGCTTTGAAAGTCTTAACTTTTCCATCTACACCAAGTAATCTTCTCAAGATATACTTGCTCCTGATGGGGATTTAACCCTTCAGATATAGCAACCAAAGTCCATACTTTGTTGGTGTACAAGGATTCCATCTCAGATCGCTAAGCATCCAGCCATTCTTACAGAGTCTCACTCCTGATGGCCAGCTCGAAACTAGTTGGGTCATCATCTCATGATGCAATCCTCGCTCCCACTGTCATAGAGAAATCGAAATATCTCTCAGGTGGGTGAGGAACCCTACTAGATCGGCGGAGAGGCTGAGGTTCGTTGGTAACTATTGAATCCTTTGGTTCTTTCAAATCATCAGCTGCAGTTTGTATAGCTGGAACATTTCCAGTTCTACATAACAGATCTTGCCTCGAGCTTGTCCGGATTTTGCTTTTAGACATAGGCCGATCAACCCCAAATCTTAACTAGCTTAAGACATGGGTTCTTCCCTTATCATATCACATATGAAGTGGTAGGCAACTGATTTGATTCGAACCCTATTCAATAGGTATGCAGCTTCTCAAGTGCATATCTCCCAAAAGGAAATAGGTAGCTCAGTAGTACTCATCATAGAGCACACCTTATCATATAGGGTGAAATAGCTCCGCCCCGTTATACCATCGTGCTATGGTGTATACGGAGGAGTAATGCTGAGAGAGAATCTCATTCTCCATTAGAATAATCCAGGATTTCCGTGCTCAAGTATTCTCCTCCTGGATCACATCAAAGGACATAACACTTATACCCGTATTTTGGTTCTCTACTTCTAACTCATATTCTGTGAATATCTCAAAAGGTTCGGACTTGTGTTTCAACAGGAACATATGTCTGAATCTCGAGAGATCTTCAGAGAATGTAATGAAGTACAAAGAACCAGTCCTGGCATATGTAGACAGGGGACCTTTATACATCAACATGCAAGAGTTCACTAACTCTTTCTCTGTTTCCAGTAAACGGAGCTATGGTCATCTTATCTTTGTGACATGACCGGCAAGTTTCACAAGATGTAAATTCAAACAGATTTAAATATGCATCTATGTGCAACTTCAGCTAGTCGGGTCGCATTGATATGACCTAGTCTACAATGCCTCAAGAAGGATTCGTTCATTTCTGAACTCTTCCACTTGTGTGTGTTCTATATACTAAGAACTGTAGTTTGATTTAGAACATCAATGCTTTTAAATAACGTGCCTGAACCGATCAACTTTTGATATAGGAAATGTTCAAAACATTATCCAACAATACAAAATTATATCCTTTCTTTACTTATAAAGAGAATGATATGATTTTGTATTTCAGGTTCGGTATCTAATAACATTCGTTCAGAATCAACGTATTTGGAATACAGGGTGACAGTGACCAACAGACTTGGCTGCAACTCTTGCCCCGTTTTCTGCCTCATGAAACTTATCACCCGTTCTCAGTTCTCTACCTAGCTGTAGCCCTATGTAACAGATTACATATCTGGGATCCTGATCTGGTATCACATACCCAGGACGTAGAAGATACAGAGAAATGGTTCTTTGTAACGAACACAACCGAAGATGATGCATCAGCATGCACTCTCTTCGTTTGGGCAGCACGGGAATTCTGGTAATCCCCAATTTCCTGCTCTGTCTTATAACAATTATAAGTTGGAGCGGGACCAACGTTCCCCAGCTCAGTATAACAAGCGGGTTCAGTCAATATTCCGTATTATTATCTTGATTAAGGCGTGATATGGTCGCTACCTGGAGAGAGAGAGAAGAAAACACTCAGCGTGCGCTCTTTCAAGAATAGATTGGTTATTATTTTATCTAATCAGGATGGCTCCCACTGCTTTTTATCAAATCTTCCTTCAAACCCTAAAAGGAAAGACTAGCCGGGATTAATTACACACTACAAGTTCGCCAATCTTTCAGCCAGGCCAGTGTCGGTACTTTGAGGGAGGTCCCCCGTGCTTTCACACGAACCTAATTAATGTAAACCTCGTTTTCCCAGAGGCGTAACCTCGTTGACACCTTTCTAGACAGCTACTTGATCAGCTAATTGCAACGTGTAAAACTCTCCCAGGAGTAACTCTTACTCGCAGTGGGTATCGGGATTCAACTATCTCATAGAAGGTATGCAATCTCATTGCAAATTTCAACACTTGAAATTCCCGATAATATTTTACCCCTAGTGTTCTATGACCTTGACGAATGCCAAACAACCCATAGTCCACTAGTCAAGTTCAACCCGTACATTTCTTGATTAAATTAAACCCACCCGCACGACCCTTGACGAATGCCAAACAACGCCGTACGAATACCCTAATCCAATCTGCATCATATGCATAAGCAGATAAATACTAGTTAGCTACCGTACACTACGCCTTGACGAATGCCAAACTACCGTAGCACGAATACTAATTAGTACTTATCTGAAATGACGGAGGGCTACGCAGGTTTTCATAAAACCTATTACGTAAGGAACTTGATATCGTTGTAGAATCAAATGAAGTTTTTGAAATGGAGCGATTTTGAGGCTTTTCTAGTTTTGCTAAAGGGGTCACTCCCGGTGAAGGGATCGTCGGGCCTTTCCTCGTCGAATGAGGTGCGGGATATATTATACATATCACTGTGCAAAGCAGAAACTATAGAAGCTATCAAAAGTCAAACCGAGTGTGTAGCATCTGCCAGTTATTGCTAAAGGAGTCACTCCCGGTGAAGGGATCTCGGTCCTTTCCTCATCGAATAAGGTGCGGGATATATCATATATATCGCTGTGCAAAGCAAGAACTGTAGCTACCTGTTTTATTTAAAATTTGATTCCACAACATCTTAGGTTTCTTTTCTTTCATTAATCTCATTAATGAAGTCCCATCATTTAAATACCTAAACATCACAGATAAATACGACGTACACTTATGCCATCCGCATTCGCTTCGATGTCCCCTCGTGCACCGTTAGGTTAGGTAACTAACGGCAGAGCGGGGCAGGGCTAGTACGGGTGTAAAACATAAGTAACGTCTATATAATATATCATATATACTATATACTGTATCCATCACAGAACATCACATGATCACATCACAGATATCGTAGCAGAAGAAACATATGAAATATTGGATATACTAGGACGTCCGTGTTTTCAATACGAGCCAGTATAAAACACGGATTCCACGGTCGTGATGAATAGCCAATCCCACACCCCTAGACCCCTACGAGAGCGGCAAGCAACCCTGCCAATTCTAGGGTTAGGAGACCCGGACTCGACTCCTCGAGTTGGTCTCCCACTGGACCCCAGAACCCGGTTACTTGTGCTCCCCTCCTTGGGTCTATCCTAATACGGAAAAGAAAATAATATACAAGAGGTGACAACTTCCGCTACCTGGAAGTGCCCCAAATAAAAGAATATTACATACAAGTTTTTACATGAATGAAAATGAAAAACACTCATCTCACATAAAAACCCCCGGCTATTCGAACACGACGATCCAATATAACATATCCAGCAACACATAACATCACATGTCATCAACGTAAGTAAATATGCGCATCCCAATTGTCGTTGACATATAGCAACGAAACCGGCGATATCACATATTACACTTACGGTCATAGAAAAGAAAGTGTAAAACTACAACAGTTGGAATCCGCAACCACCTCAGACATCGCATGCCTGACCAAATGAATTTCTTAGACATCGCATGCCTAATAATTATAAACCCCGCATTTTAGTCTCAAAATCGAAAACACTTTTCAATACCAAGTCGGGCAATTCAACAAGATTCCCGACATCCTGATCGAATGCTCATCGCAAACTTCAGTAGGCGGCCGCACCCCCGATACCGTCGACGAAGTGCACCAAGGCGGAACACCGCTGCCGCAAGCATCCTAACGGACGCTTTCGGCGACGGGGTTCTCCTACAGTCACTTGGTCGGGGCTATGGAGTGAGGCTGTCTATTAAGTTTACCCGGCGAGTATCCGCGTACGCTACGTGATTGCGACGGACTTTTGATCACATCAAAATTCCGTGGCAACCGATCAAGTGAGACTAAAGTGCTATGTTTATAATATTCATTCAGTTATCTCATAACAATTTGCGAATTCCAAGTATTGTATCACATTCCAGATAAAATAGAAAATGTTAAACTTTTCGATCGAACAGTCAAACACCCAAGTTTTCCCGATACAGATCAACACATGAAACAAGTCAAAAAACATTCAGTTCGTGCCTCAGTACCAACGGTCCAGCCGTAGAAGGGTCAAGCCAACGCCTCACATGTGGCACGCCGTACTGCCCCAAACCCGAAGGTTCAAAGGGCAGTTCAAGACGGTCACATAATCGAGTTAAGGTTTGTTGTCTTCTAGAGGGTCCATCGCGTTACTTGCACTACTTAGAACGTCGTTAAACTACGGAAAAATCCAACACTTGGAAATTTCCCGACAGGGGAAAAATTGGGTATTTATATCTGGTCGAACTTTTTAACATATTCTAAAATTATCCGGAAAGCAACACAGACAAAATTTGATAATCCGATCGAACATTCGAATCCCCAAAACAACCCCAGAAAATTCAACTCTTGAATAAATTTTAAAAATACCCAGAGAACTCTGCACTATTAAATAGGAATTACAGTACAAAATGTTAGGGCTGACGTCACAATTTTGCCGCGGAACAGCCGCATAAGCTAGGCTTATGCCGCGGTTCCGCCGCCGATAGCACTGTTCATGAAATAAATTTTGCGCCGTAATTCTTAGAATTCCCTGCTGAGTTTTCTGCATATTTTTAATTTAGAAAAAACCCAGTTTTAAAAAATGTACAGAGAGCCGTTTTGGAAATAGGTTTCGGGTTCGTTCGGATTTCAAACGTCGTCTGGACTTCGCCTAAGGCTCTAGCTTGGCTCTGATACCACTGTAGGGTTCCTAGGCACACTATAGAGGTCTCACAAGGCATCAACCATGCCAAATTCAAAATTTACGGTGCCGAGAAACCCTAGACTACGGATCGTTGGCTAGAATTCTAGGCGACAAAGAAAATTAGTTAACACTTAACTACAAGAATACGGAAATACAACCTTTGTAGATCCGGTCCTCCACCTCCACGGCTCCGTGATGAAGTCCTCACCGCTGTCCAGATCAAATCCCGGGCTCTAGCGTCGGCTTCATCGGAGAAAAAGCGGGCTAGGTCATCGACGACGTGCCGAAGATGATCTACGTCGAGGCATCGCTAGATCAAGCTCCAACATCACCAAGTCTAGAAAACTTGTGAAGGAAACACACTCTACTACTTGGCAAGAGGTACAGGATGAAGAAATAGGAAGTGGGTAGACTTTAGAATTGGATTTCTCACTCATTTTCATCAATCACCATTGATGAAGCAAGCTTTCTTCTTTGAAGATGAAGAAGAAGAAGAAGATAATGAATATGATAAGTTCATCCTAATATGAAAAGAATAATGAATTCTTATCATAATAGAACCATGGTTAGGTGTAGAGAATTAATTAGGGTTAAATGGAATGGTTAGGGTTAAGGATGAGACAAAGTGGTCACAAAGTCAAAGTATTCATGAAGCTTCATGAAAGAACAAAGAATGCCACCATTTTATCATTTCCTTTTCTTTTTCCAAAAGAATAAATAAATGAATAAAATGAATAAGCAAATAATAAACCCTCACCATTTCATTAACCAAGGTTTAATTCTTTATACTTAACCAATTTTACATGCACCATCAAACATGATACAAGCATGTGCACAAAATCATATCACATATATAATGCGCACATCCGAGCGAGAAAATCCATTTAAAGTGAACCGATACTAGTTAATGCAAAGTAATATATCATATATATATAATTATACATTAAATCATTAAATCAACACTTGATTTAACGATCCGGTCATATCGCATATAACCGACTAGTATCTAATGTATCGGCTTATCGAATCAATCCTTGATTCGATAACTAGGTTATATCGCATACAACCATTCGATACATTCACCGTGAGAATGAAATACGGTATCACATACACGCATTATTCTCGGTCCCGCACATATCTCATATGCGCTCCTATTTCGTTTCGCTTGAGCCAGGAAACCTCTGTGTAGGACTCTAAAGACTCGTCAATACGCCGGCAGCAGGTGATGATCATATCAAACACCCACAAGCCGCAAGCGGTCTGCTAAAAGTAACGGCCACCCGGGTATTGAGCGATCAGAAGATCGACGAGCAAGCCCGCTCACACTCCAGTGAATCCAACCAGTAACACTACCGTACAGTCCGGTCTGATCGTCTGATATGTCGCATATCTCTCCTAGGGGTGGTAAACGTCAGACCCCAATAGCTCGATAAGTCGTGTCGATATGAGGTCTATAACAATTCGAGAAACTACTGGTAACACTTACCAGTAAATCTCAGCAACCCTGGCCAGGGATTTCCTGTTATAGCCAATCGAACACAGCGCAACATCAACTCCCTATACCGGGAGAGACGAATCCCCTCCTATCGCTCATTGCCTCCATGTGACTCGGGACTGTACCCAAAAACCACCGTTTTGCACACCCTCTTGGACGTGGTAAGGTGGAAATCAAAGCACAGTGGGAACCACACAAGACTCTATGACGATCTCGGGTCAACAGACTACTCTGTACCAGTGTCACCAGAGAACTGCCATCTGACGTAAGGTATAATACTATCTGGGAGTTCTCGGCGAGTCCGTCCAGTGTACCCAGTCTCTACTGAGCACCCGTATATCATCTCTGATGTCAAACACCAATGGATATGGGATCATCCATCGCCCATCTGTATGGGTCGAGAAGGTATACGCTAGTCTACACTGGTATATCGATGCCCTGTCTCGATACACCCACGACTAGGGACCTTGAAGGATGTACTTATGGACTACCATGTCCCCACTAGTATAATCCGCATCATAGTCCAGGTAGTCAAGTACACATCCTAAGGGCTTTACCAACATGTAACAGAGAGACAATCAGTATACATGTTAAGGTAAAGATCAACCAGATAGCATACTATCATGTCGAGCAAGAAAGTCCTCCCTATATATGTCCAAGCATCCACTACAATATACATCCTATGTATAGTAATGGCCTCTAGGGCATACATATAACTAACAAGAGATACTACGGTTTTCTCATTGACAGGGATAGAGAGGAATGCATCATAGACTTTGATGAGCCTACTAGCTTCCAGGAAGCCATTCAGAGCGTCGACTCGGTAAAATGGCTGGATGCAATGTGGACCGAAATGGAGTCCATGTACACCAACAAAGTATGGACGTTGGACATTGCTCCAGATGGGGTAAAACCCGTAGGATGCAAGTGGATCTTCAAAAGGAAGATTGGTGTAGATGGACAGGTTAAGACCTATAAAGCTAGACTGGTAGCAAAGAGTTTTCGACAGCGACCTGGTTTGGACTATGACGAAACCTTTTCTCCAGTAGCTATGCTGAAATCCATTCGGATCCTTCTTGCCATTGCTGCCTTCCACGATTATGAGATTTGGCAGATGGACGTAAAGACAGCTTTTCTAAATGGATATTTAGAGGAGTGTGTTTATATGGATCAGCCAGAGGGTTTCATTCAGAGTGGGAGCAGCGGAAAGGTGTGCAAGTTGCTTAAGTCCATTTATGGACTAAAGCAGGCATCGCGAAGTTGGAACATCTGTTTTGATGAGACGGTCAAGGAATTTGGCTTTATCAAAAATCCAGATGAACCTTGCATCTATTGTAGATTTGTAGCGAGAACTGTAGTATTCCTCGTTTTATACGTAGATGACATTCTCTTAATAGGAAATGACATTCCTTTGCTACAATCTGTCAAGGGGTTCTTGTCACACAGGTTCTCCATGAAAGACCTGGGTGATGCCTCATACATTCTGGGTATCCGGATCTACTGTGACAGATCCAAGAGGATATTAGGACTTTCACAGTCCAGGTACATCGACACCATACTGAAGAGATTCAGTATGGAAGATTCCAAGCGCGGTAATCTACCGGCTTGTCACGGGATCACCCTCTCCAAAGAGATGTCTCCCAAGACTGATTTGGAGAGGGATCGCATGTCTATTATACCCTACGCTTCTGCGGTAGGCTCTATAATGTATGCGATGTTGTGTACCAGACCGGATGTGGCTTATGCACTGAGTGTGGTAAGCAGGTATCAGTCAAACCCTGGGGAGAAACATTGGATAGCAGTAAAGAACATTCTCAAGTACCTGAGAAGGACTAAGGAGATGTTCTTGGTGTATGGCGGAAAAGACCTGCAGATTGAGGCCTTTGCTGACTCCAGCTTCCAGAGTGACAAGGATGATTCCAAGTCCATGTCGAGTTTTGTCTTTACCCTCAATGGAGGGGCGGTGTGTTGGAAGAGCTCCAAACAGGAAACCGTTGCTGACTCGACTATGGAAGCGGAATACATCGCTGCATCTGATGCCGCAAAAGAAGCTGTCTGGATGAGGAAGTTCTTGAGAGAACTTCAGGTGGTTCCGTCCATTGTTGACCCAATACCTCTGTATTGCGACAACAACGGGGCTATAGCTTTAGCGAAGGAACCCAGGTCCCATCAGAAATCCAGACACATCTTAAGGCGGTATCACCTGATCAAGGATATCGTAGATCGCCAGGAGATCGAGGTCCGGAGAGTTGCATCAGAGGATAACACTGCAGATCCATTCACCAAGGCCTTGCCCTAGACTCAGTTCGAACGGCTGATCGAGATGATGGGTCTTCGATACGCCAGTACATGGCCTTAGTGCAAGTGGGAGATTGTTAGTGTATATGCCCTAGAGGCCATTACTGTATCATACTAGTTTTTATATTACTTGATGGAAGCTTGGGATATTCACAGTTGTATATACAATCTTGCTCGAAATGGTAGTATGCTACTTGGTTTGTCTCTGCTTTAATATGTGCATGTGTTTCTTTTAGCATATTGCTGATATACATATTAGTAGAGCCCTTAGGATCTTTTCTTGATTACCAGCGTTGTGATGGCGCTCACACTCGTGGGAGCTGGGTGATCTTTAAGCACATCCTTATACAGGTCCCTAGTCGTTGGACTATCGAGACAGGGCATCGATACTCCGGAGTAGACTAGCGTATGCGCTTCTCATCCCAGCGTGGGAGACGGTCTGTCCCACAGCCGTCAGTACGTCGTACTTGAGATAGTATGCGGGTGCTCGTTAGGTTACGAGTATACTGGACAGGACTCGTCGGGGACTGTTGGTTGGTATTATACCTATCGTCAGTTATCAGTTCCCAGGTGACATGTGTACAGCTTAGTCCGCTGACTTGACACTGTCACTTCGCCTCGAGTGTGTTCCCACTGCACTTTGATTACTACCCTACCACGGCTCAAAGGAGACGTGCAAACAGGTAGTTTTTGGGTGCAGTCCCGAAGCACTTGGAGGCAGTGACGGTTAGACAGGATTCGTCTCTCCCGGTATTGGGGGTTGACATCGCGCTGTGTCCAGGAGAGCCATTACACGAGTAGTCCCTGGCCAGGGCAAGCGAGATATACTGGTAGGTTTCCAGTGTTATCTCAGGGTGTTCTGGGCTACACTCCGACACAACTTGTACCGCTATTAGGGGACTGACGTTCACCACCCCCTAGGCCCGCCATGCGATGTATCAGACGAACAGACCGGACTGTACGGAGATTGTCACATACAGGCTCAGTAGGAGTTCGGATGGGTTCACCTCGTCAGTCTTCTTATCGACATCTACCTGGGGACCGTTACGTACAGCTAGTGCCGCTTGCGGTCTATGGTTAAACCCACTGCCAGCGTAGTGTCGAGTCTTTAGAGTCCCACACAGAGAGCTATTCGCCTTTCGGCAAAATGAGTAGAGGTCGCATGGTTTTGCGACAGGGTTCGTTCACATTCGCGCACTTGTGCACGTTTGCTGTCCGGACAGTTTATACTAGCGGGCTTTGATTTAAGCCGGATCCTAGTATATGATTTGGGATTGGTTTTTCTCATTGTATTCGTGTTCCTCGGATCAGGAATGCGGGTGCGTATGCACGGTTGCTTGAGATTGAGTGAGAGGACTTTGATTAGGGTTAATGACTATTGTCATTTTATTAACCCTAATGCTTATGTGTGTATTATTGTTAATTGATATTAGTTTAATAATTGTGCATGGTTATGGTTGTTGACCATTTGACCCACCTTGACTTGTTGACCTTGTTGACACTTTGACCATCATCATTTCATTTGGAAGATGCTCTTTGATCCTTGCAATTTGCATTAAAAATGAAATGATAATGGTCATGTCTTGATTTAGCCATGACAATTATCTCACTAATTATCTAATTACAATAATTCACATATGAGAGAATGCTTCATATTATTCTCTCATTCTATCATTCACATTCTCTCTCTTGTTCTTCCTCTCCCTCAAGCTCTCTCCCTCTCATGTGTTGAGAAACAATTGAGCTTGAGAAAAACCCTCTCTTGATCATCTTTACTCTCATCTAGGGTTCAAGGACTAGCATTTATTGCACCCTAGTTACTTCTAGCTTGGAGTTGAAGCCAAAAGTTGAGGCTTTCGGGTGGATCTTTCTTCGACGTGAGAAGACGACCAAGGTGACCTCCTTCCACCACTCCAAGGAGCAAGGAGAGAAGGACTTAAAGCCCAAGGTATAACCTTTCTAGCACTTTGCTAGTTACTAGTTAGCTTTAGCATGTTTTTGTTTAGCAAAGATCCTTCTAGCTATAGTCCATGTTGCCTAAGCTCATAAAAATCCGATTTTTATGAGCTTTTCCGCCTCCCCGCAAGCACCGGGGTGGGCAACGTGGACTTACATGTATATCATTATTCTGTTGTATCTAGAAGTTCCATCAACCAAACATGTATTTATTTTGAGATAGAGACCAGTGATGTTATTCTTTCGACCTTAGAGTCGCGCGTTGTATCTCTGTGGATTTCTTGTTGTTTTGAGTTTCCTTTTGAGTTTTGATCCTCGCCCTTGGCGTTGTATATTATATTGCTTGTGTGGTTGTGACCGGCGACTGACGAAGAGCTAGCTCCCGCTTGGGGATTCCTTTTTATTGATTCCGTATGCTATTCATGTTGTATCCTGTTTGGGAGCCAGTATTTACAAAGGAGACTCTGCCGGAATTTTCAGGAAATTTTTTATGTTTTTAAAAAAAACCGCATAATTCGGCTTATACTATTGAAACTACTAGCTTTAAGTTGGTTTTTCCTGCACTCTACATCTTTTCTTGGTTTGGATTTCTGGGTTTTCGGTTTACTTAGATTACGTACGCCTCGAGACGTTCGTAGTTTAAGTGCCGGTCATGTTCCGTACTTTCGGGTCGTGACGAACGAGCACCTGTATACTATCTCCAGTACGACGTACTGATGGCTGTGGGACAGACCATCTCCCCTACTAGGATGAGAAGCGTACACACTAGTCTACTACGGAGTATCGATGCCCTGTCTCGATAAACCTACGACTAGGGACCTGGAAAAGGATGTGCTTTTAGACTACCCAGCCCCCACTAGTGTGACTGCCATCAGAACGCTGGTAGTCAAGCAAGATCCTAAGAGCTCTATCAATACGTATACTCACATATTAAGATAGATAAAACCAAGTAGTATACTACCATGTTTAGCAAGTCTGTTATATAACTGTGAATATCCCAAGCTTCCATTAAGTAATATACAAACTAGTATGATACAATAATGGCCCCTAAGGCATATACACTAACAATCTCCCACTTGCACTAGGGCCATGTACTGGCATATCGAAGACTGATGATCTCGAGTAGCCTCTCGAACTGAATCTGAGGCAGGGCCTTTGTGAATGGATCAGCAATGTTCTCTTCAGTAGCAACTCTCCGGACCTCGATCTCCCGGCGATCTATGATCTCCCTGATCAGGTGATACCGCCTTAAGATGTGTCTGGACTTCTGATAGGTCTTTGGTTCCTTCGCTAAAGCTATAGCTCCATTGTTGTCGCAATACAGAGTTATTGGATCAACAATGGTAAGAACCACCTGAAGTTCTGTTAGGAACTTCTTCATCCAGACCGCTTCTTATGCGACATCGCAAGTAGCAATATACTCCGCTTCTATTGTCGAGTCAGCAACGGTGTCCTGCTTGGAACTCTTCCAGCACACCGCCCCTCCATTGAGGGTAAAGACATAACCTGACATGGACTTGGAATCGTCCTTATCACTCTGGAAGCCGGAATCAGCAAAGGCCTCCATCTTGAGGTCTTTTCCGCCATAAACCAAGAACATCTCCTTAGTCTTTCTCAGGTACTTGAGAATGTTCTTCACGGCTATCCAGTGCTTCTCCCATGGGTCTGACTGATACCGGCTTACCACGCTCAATGCATAAGCTACATCTGGTCTGGTGCACAACATCGCATACATTATAGAGCCTACCGCAGAAGCGTAGGGTATAATAGACATGCGTACCCTTTCCAAATCAGTCTTGGGAGACATCTCTTTGGATAGGGTGATTCCGTGACAAGCCGGTAGATTACCGTGCTTAGAATCTTCCATACTGAATCTTTTCAGTATAGTGTTTATATACCTGGACTGCGAAAGTCCCAACATCCTCTTGGATCTATCACGATTGATCCGAATCCCCAGAATATAAGAGGTGTCACCCAGGTCTTTCATGGAGAACCTGTGTGACAAAAATCCTTTGACAGATTGTAGCATAGGAATGCCATTTTCTATCAATAGAATGTCATCCACGTATAATACGAGGAATACGACAGTTCGTGCTATAACTTTACTATATATACATGGTTCATCTGGATTTTTGATAAAGTCATATTCTTTGACTGTTTCATCAAAACAGATGTTCCAACTCCACGATGCCTGCTTCAGTCCATAAATGGACTTAAGCAACTTGCAAACTTTCTTGCTGCTCCCACTCTGATTGAAACCTTCTGGCTGATCCATACAGACGCATTCTTCTAAATTACCATTTAGAAAAGCCGTCTTTACGTCCATCTGCTAGATTTCATAATCATGGAAGGCAGCAATAGCAAGAAGGACCCGAATGGATTTGAGCATAGCCACTGGAGAAAAAGTTTCGTCAGAGTCCAAACCAGGTCTTTGACGAAAACCCTTTGCAACAAGTCTAGCCTTATAGGTTTCCACCTGTCCATCTACACCAATCTTTTTCTTGAAGATCCATTTGTATCCTATGGGTTTTACCCCATCTTGAGCAAAGTCCAAAGTCCATACTTTGTTGGTGTACATGGACTCCATTTCGGTCCGCATTGCATCTAGCCATCATACTGAGTCGCCGCTCTGGATGGCCTGCTGGAAGCGAGTAGGTTCATCATCATCAATGATGCAATCCTCTCCATCCCCATCTATGAGAAAACTGTAGTATCTCTCAGGCGGATGAGACGGCCTACTACTCCAGCGGAGGGGTGCGGGAATGTCCTGTTCTTCTTGAACTACTGGTTCTACCAAACTTTCAGTAGTAGTTTGTGGTTCTGGAATTTCTTCCAGTTCTATTTCGCTCCCACTTGTTTCCTTTTCTAAAAACTGATGTTCTAGAAAATGGGCATTAAGAGAAACAAAAACCTTTTGTTCCTCTGCGTAATAGAATAGATACCCCCTGGAGTTTTTTGGATATCCCACAAACTTACACAGTACTGATCATGCCTCGAGCTTGTCCACATGCTGCTTTTTAACAAAAGCTGGACATCCCAATATCTTCAGATACTGAAGATAAGGTTTCTTCCCACTCCACATCTGATATGGCGTGGTAGGCACAGTTTTGGTAGGAACTGTGTTCAAAAGATATGCCGCTGATTCTAGCGCATAACCCCAGAAAGATCATGGAACTCAACATTACTCACCATGGAACGTACCATATCCAATAAGGTTCGATTCCGTCTCTCCGATACACCGTTATGCTGTGGAGTGTATGGAGGAGTAAGCTGAGAGAGAATTCCTTTCACTTTTAGGTAACCTAGGAACTCGGCACTTAAGTATTCACCACCTCGATCAGATCTTAGTGTCTTGATACTTTTGCCGGTTTGGTTTTCTACTTCATTCTTATACTCTTGGAATTTCTCAAAAGCCTCGGATTTATGTTTCATCAGAAAAATGAATCCGTACCTAGAGTAATCATCCGTAAAAGTAATGAAATAGGAAAAACCACCTCTTGCATGTGTAGACATTGGACCACATACATCGCTGTGTATGAGTCCTAAAAGCTCGCTTGCTTTTACTCCATGTCCAGTGAATAGAGTCTTTGTCATCTTTCCTTTGAGACATGATTCACAAGTGGCATAAGTTTGATATTCGAACGAGTCCAAATATCCTTCTCTATGTAACTTAGTTAACCTTGTCTCATTGATGTGACCTAGTCTACAATGCCATAAGAAAGATTTATTTAAATCTGGAGACTTTCTTTTTAGTGTGTTCTGGACATTGAAAATCTATAGTTGGTTTAAGACATATATACCGTTATTCAGTGTACCGGACCCAATCAAACTATGATTAAGGTGGATGTTAACAACATCACTTACAAACGTGAAATCATAACCTTTATTTGATAACAAGGAAACTGATATGATATTACACGTTAAGCTAGGTACACAAAAACAGTTATGTAAAACCAAAATATGTCCACTCGTCAATCCCAGGTGATAATCCCGGGCGGACACAGCTCCCACGCTAGCTCCTTTAGCAACCTTTAGGGTCATATCACCATCCTTCAGTACTCTACGGTTTCTCAGTGCCTGCAATGAATTGCATATATGAGATCCTGATCAGGTATCCAATACCCAGGAAGTAGAGTTGATTGATAGACAATTCTCAATTACAAACACACCTGAAGTCGAAGCCACAGCCTGCTTCGGTTCCTGGTTCTTGGCGTTCCACGCCTTGCAATCTTTCTTCCAGTGCCCTTTCCTATGACAATGGAAGCACTCATCCTTGGCCACTACTGGCACTGCAATCTTTTTCTTTCCCTTCGCTCCCACCTTACTAACACCTCCTCTAGGTTTGGTGGAGGCCTTCTTCTTCTTTCCTTTGGCCCTAGCCGTAGACCCGGAAGAAGAAGCTTCGCAAACAAACATAGCGGGTGTTTCCCTTGCCTTCTGCAAGGTGCCCTCTGCACTCCTCAACATGTTAAGGAGTTCTGGAAGTTCAACTTCTTTTCTTTGAATGTTGAAATTCAGAATAAACTGGGCGTAGGTGGAAGGAAGGGACTGGAGAAACAAGTCTGTATAGAGCTCATTATCTAAAGTCGTCCCAAGGTCTGCGAGCTCTTCAATATAGCCAATCATCTTTAGGATATGTTCTCCTACCGATGATCCGACGGCCAACCTCGCTCGAAACAAGTTTTTTGAGATTTCGTATCTTACTATACGAGATTGCTCTCCATAAAGTTCCTTTGTATGGAGAAATATGGCATCTAGATCCATAACCCCGTGCCTCCTCTGATGTTCATTATTCATCGAGGAAAGCACGATGCACTTGGCCTTCGCGCAATCTAACTGCTAGGTTTTGCGGATTTCCTTATCCGCATTTCTGGATTTGGGACCTGGGACTGCATGTTCCTTAGTGGTGAGGACATACCCCAATCTGTCATAGGTCAAAGCCATTTTGACATTCCGCAGCCAATCTTTATAGTTTGGCCCTGTCAGTATATTTTTTTCTTATAGTAACTTATGTCTAGTCATTTTCAGGGTCGCTGCAATTAGGAGAGAGAGAGAACACTTTAGCATGATGTTCTTGCAAGTTTAAAGTGGTTTTTAGTTTATCTAAACTGGATGGCGCCCACTGTTTCTCGAATCCCTCCTCAAACCAAAAATGAAGAACTAGCCAGGACTATTCTCACCATACAATACTTGCTTAACCATTCAACCAGGCCAGTGTTGACACTTCGAGGGAGGTTTTCCAACGCTTTTGCGAAGTTCCTTAATTAAATAACCTCTTTTCTCTGGGGGTGTAGCCCCACTGAAACCTTTCTCGGCACCGACTTGGTTTATAGCAATGATCGTTAAGTGACGAATCTCCTAATGAGTAGCATATACTCACAGTAAGATCGGGATCCAAATATCATCGTGTGATAATGCTGAAGGAATCCTACCAACATTCATCACACTCCAAATGGTATGCATCTCTTTGTAAATTTCAGTTTCTTTAGAAATTCCCGATATAAATTTTTGCTCCTTGCTCTTATGACCTTGGCGTTAGGTCAAAATGTCATAAGTCACATGTCAAGTTCTACCCATCATTATCTTGTTAATTTGAACCCATCCGTACATATCCTTGACGTTCGGCCAAAATGATAATACGACTGTCCCAAACTAACTCATCTATCTATACAACAAATGAATACCCAGCAGCTACCAAATACTATGCCTTGGCGTTAGGTCAAGATACATAGCTTGAATACTACTGAATACCCAAATGAAATGACGGAGGACTACGAATGGTTTTGGCGAAACCGTGAACGTAGTGAACTTGATATGATCGAAGGAACCTGATAGCTTTTAAAAGGAGTGGTTAAATCTCCGCAATTAAAAATATCTTCTGTTTTAAAAATAACCGAGTAGTTTCTTTTAAACTGTTCCAACGATTCAACTTTGGTTTATTTTCTTTGCATTAATAATAATGCGTCCCATCATTAACCTATCATTGCAGAAAACAACGAAAATACAACGTCCTCTTATGCCATCCGCATTTGCCACTGGGTCCCGTCATCACCCGTTAGGTTACTTAACTAACGACAGAGCGGGGGCTGGGCTAGCGCGGGTGTAAAACATAAGTGACGTCTAAATAGCTATCATATATAGATATTGTACATTCGTCAGACGCAATAATAGGCATTCCAGATCACAGATGAACATTATTGGATATGCAAGCAATCCGCGTTTCTTTTGAGCCTGCAACGAAAGACGGATTACACAGTTGTGATGAATAGCCATTACCCCACCCTAGACCCCTACGGGTACGGCAAACTACCCCCCAAGTACCCAAAGTGAAGCGGTCTCCCTCAACAACGTGAGTAGGCCACTAAACATTTCAAAGTACTGTTGGAGATAGTGCCCTCAGAGTCAATTATTGGATCACAGGCACGTGATTGCAATGATTGAGGGAGGACCTGTCCCAGTAGGACCGTCTTACTCAAGATGATAGTATGCTATCTGGTTTATCTTTATCATCGTGTACTGCTTTAGGTGACCTTACAAGTCACTATTGCACGTTGATAGAGCCCCTAGGATTCTTGCTTGACTACCAGCAGTATGAGGGCGATCATATACGTGGGAGCTGGGGTCTATAAGCACATCCTTAAAAGGTCCCTAGTCGTAGGAGTTTCGAGACAGGGCATCGATACTCCAGAGTAGACTAGTGTATACAGTCGAGACCACGACGAAGGGCAGTGGCCGGTCTCACAACCCACTGGTGTCAGTTGGTTCACCTAATATGTATACAGGTGCTCATTGGGTTATGAGTACACCGGACAGGACTCGCCGGGAACATGCTAGTTGGGATTATACCAGACGTCAGATAGCAGTTCCCTGGTGACATGTGTACAGGTTAGTTCATCGACCTGAGATCGTCATTTGTCTCGTGTGAGTTCCCACTGTGCTTTGATTACTACCCTACCACGCTCAAAGGAGACGTGCAAACAGTTTTTAGTTGGGTACAGTCCCGAGCCACATAGAGGCAGTGAGCGGATCTGCAGGGGTTCGTCTCTCCCGGTATTGGGGGTGAGGTCGCGCTGTGTCTAGGAGAGCCATTACACAAAGCCCTCGGCCGAGGCAGGAGATTTAGTGGTAGGTATTCCAGTAGTATCTCAGGGTGTTTTGGGCTACACTCCGACACGACTTGTACCGCTTTTGGGGGTCTGACTTTTACCAACCCCCTAGGCCCGCCATGCGATACTCATAGACGAACGGACCGGACTGTACGGATATTGTTATTGACAGGCTCAGTAAAGTGTCAGGATGAGTTCGCTCATCGACATCCCTTTTGGTCAATACCTGGTAGCCCGTCATGTATAGGCTAATACCTCTGACGTGTTAGTGGTTAAATCCACAGCCAAAGTATTGACGAGTCTTTAGAGTCCCCCACAGACCGTTTTCTCAAGTTTCGGGCGAAACGCTGTAGAGGCCGTATGGAGATATAGCAGGGTTCGATCAAATACATGCGGTATGCGCGGATCGTGATTGGACGGATAATACTAGCGGGGTTTGGTTTAAGCCGGATCCTAGTATTGTACAGTGTAGATTTTGTCTGTTTGCATTTGTATTCAGTGGGAATACAAATGCGGGTATGTATATACAGTCGCGGGGTTTTCCTGTAATTTATTACGGGATCGGTTTTCTGAAGTTGCCAGTTTGCATTCCGTTCCGGCTAGTTTTCCTTTGTTCCTTCATGGCCGGATTTTTCTGATGGAGGGGCTAATTTGCAAGTTTGCAAATTAGCATTTGTGGAGGGGTTATTTGTGAAATGAGGGATTATGATGGTTAAAGCCTTTGCTTTTCTTGTGATCATTTCTTGCAATAATGAGATTAGAGTTGATTAGGATTTTGATGTGAGGCTTGCCTTTTGGATGTGGTCACTCTTGGCTTTTACTACTCTCACCTCCCTTCATGTTTTCACTCTCTCCACCATATTTCCTTGATGAGGGCCAGCCACTTTGAGGGATGGGGGTGAGGAAAAATTCATTCATCTCATTTCTTATTCTTTGCTAAAAATGAGAGCACCATTTTTCCTCCAATGTTCTTCTCTCTTCTCCATCATCAAAGGCAACTTCTATAACCCCAAGAGACAACCATTCTACACTTCATCTATAGCATTTCTTGGGCACGTCGGCTTGCCAACTTCGTGTGCGAGTTTCCTCGGACCAGAGGTGGGAGCCCATAAAAGAACCCGACGATGTGGTGCCCGTTTCGACGAGGAGGTGACGACCGGAGATTCCGCGAGGAGATCGGAGTGGAGGCGTAGACCGAAGGACACGGATCGCTTGGTATAGCTTCTCTACTCCTTTTCTTGTTTGCTAGAGTTAGGTTAATGGCCCGATCCGGGATTTTTGTGCGCGGTGGTGCCGGTTTCTAGTTTTTAGAAAAGTTTCGTTTCGGCATTCCGGCGTCGGATTGACGGCTGGGGCGCCGCCGTGCACTTACATTGGTATCAGAGCCACGCCATTAACCTAGTCTAGCTTGCTCTAGTATGTTTAGAACTCGATCGAACAAAATCCCAAAAACCGTATTTTCAAATGCATAAGTTTTTGTCGAAACTTTTTTGGGCTCTAAAAATTTTTCCGGTTGTTGCAGAAACATGTGCAGGGAATTATAAGCATTCTGTGAAAATTTGGTCGAGTGACGTCATCATTCCACCGCGGAACCGCGGCCAAACCCACGCATTGGCCGCGGTTTCGCCGCGACTTTGACTGTTCACTTGACCAAATTTGTACAGTGGGCTTCTGAGTTTAAAATGGGGGTTTTTGGAATGTTCTGTTTGGGCCCAAATTTTCTTTGAGTGCTACAGTTGTGCTTGGGGCCCACTTCGGTAAATTTGATCGATCGAATATTTTAAACATGTTAGTTCACAGTATTTACATTATATCTGCGACCGTGAATATCATTTGATCGGTAAATCCTGTCTAACTGCTATAGCCCTTTTAGACGGATTTGCGAACATGACATTCACGTTGATGTTCTGTGTTGTGCTGTGATGTTGCGGATTGGTCGTGGGGGATAGCCTGGATGCAATGTTAGTACAGTTTAGTTTTATATGTACATTTGATATTGCAGGGCGAGCGTCCGACATGTGGACTGCCGTCACTGCCTGTTTGTATTATTCTTTTGGGGCACGACCGGGTCGAGGTCGATGTACCCGTTGTATGTATATTTTACTTTCTGTACTAGGATTATCCCGAAGAGGGGTGCACGGATAGCCGGGTTCTAGAGGGCAACGGGACAGCATCTCATGGCATTAAGACGAAGGGGGCTTCACTCTAGAATTGGCGGGCTATTCGCCGCACTCGTAGGGGGTATAGGTTGACCCAGGAGGGGTGTCCAAGTTACCGGATTCCGTGAAGTGCTGGGTGGTCCATTCACGCTGCTGAAGGGGGCTGCCTCGCTTCAGGTTTTGGCGGGTAACTTGTCGCACCCGTAGGGGTCTAGGATTTCATTGCACAGGCTATCCACACGACCAGGGGAACGTCGGGTTTCAGTAGCGGCTCTATGAAACCCGGGGATCCCAGATATCTGTATTGTTCTGTTATGCTTATTACATTTCTGTGATGTTGCATTTTATCACGCCTTGAGCGAATGTTATATATTGATATATATACTAGTAGATGTTGTATATGTTTTGCATTCGCGCTAGTCCAGTCCCCACTCTGTCGTTAGTTAAGTAACCTAACGGGTGATGACGGGACCCAGTGGCGAATGCGGATGGCATATACGTACATCATTTTTTTCGTTCTTTATGGTGTGATCAATTGATGGGACTGCGTTGATTCGGATCAATGCAAGCTAAACAAACCTATTCTGATGTTGTTGGAACATTTTTCAAAAAGCTGTTATTGCAAGGACGTTCTCTTTTGTTTTGCACAGTGGTATTCGGTTATGAATATCCAACTCCTCAGTCGACGAGGCAAGGGCCGAGATCCCTTCACCGGGAGTGACCCCTTGGACAAAAGTTTGCGTCAGGGCAATAACTTCATTATAGTCGTTTACTTTTGCTTTGCATCGTGGTATTCAGTTGGAATATTCTGCACCTCATTCTACGGGGAAAGAGCCGAGGTCCCTTCACCGGGAATGACCTCTTTAGTAAAGGTTTCGTCACTATATTTTTATAAAAAGCTATCTGGTTCCTTCAACGATATCAAGTTCATTACGTTAAAGGTTTTTCGCCAGAAACCATTCGTAGCCCTCCGTCATTTCAGGAAGGTAGCACTTAGTATTCACGCTATGTATGTTGGCCTTCGTCAAGGCATAGTGCATGGTAGCTATTTGTTACTTTTCTGCAGCATAGATAGATGCGTTGGTTTGGGACAGTCGTACTACTATTTTGGCCTTCGTCAAGGGTATGTACGGGTGGGTTCAAATTAACCTGGATAATGACGGGTAGAACATGACATGTGACTTATGATATGTTGGCCTTCGTCAAGGTCATAAGAGCATGGGGAAATAATCACATCGGGAGTTTCTAAAGAAAGTAAAACTTGCCAGATATGCGCATACCTTCTGGAGTGTGATAACATGAGCGGATTCCGTCACGTTATCATGCGATGATAGTTGGATCCCGATTCCCACTGATGAGTTGGATTACTCCTCGGGTGATCCCGACTAATTCTTCTTTCAGGTTTGGAGGAGAATTGGACGGTACAGTGGAAGGTTTCCAGATTAGATAAAGTGATAACTGTTAGTGTATATGCCCTAGAGGCCATTACTTTATCATACTAGTTTGTATATTACTTGATGGAAGCTTGGGATATTCACCTTGTATAAACAATCTTGCTCAATATAGTAGTATGCTACTTGGTTTGTTTCTACTTCAATGTGTACTTGTGTTTATTTCAGTATATCACTTATACGCATTAGTGGAGCCCTTAGGATCTTTGCTTGATTACCAGCGTTGTGATGGCAGTCACACTAGTGGGGGCTGGGTAATCTATAGGCACATCCTTATACAGGTCCCTAGTCGTAGGACTATCGAGACAGGGCATCGATACTCCGGAGTAGACTAGCGTATGCGCTTCTCATCCCAGTGTGGGAGATGGTCTGTCCCACAGCCATCAGTACGTCGTACTGGAGATAGTATACGGGTGCTCGTTGGGTTACGAGTACACTGGACAGGACTCGTCGGGAACTGAAAGGTTGGTATTATACCTATCGTCAGTTATCAGTTCCCAGGTGACATGAGTACAGCTTAGTCCGCTGACTTGATACTGGCACTTCGCCTCGAGTGTGTTCCCACTGCACTTTGATCACTACCCTACCACGGCTCAAAGGAGTCGTGCAAACAGGTGGTGGTTGGGTGCAGTCCCAAAGCACTTGGAGGCAGTGACGGTTAGACAGGATTCGTCTCTCCCGGTATTGGGGGTTGACATCGCGCTGTGTCTAGGAGAGCCATTACACGAGTAGTCCCTGGCCAGGGCAAGCGAGATATACTGGTAGGTTCCAGTGTTATCTCAGGGTGTTTTGGGCTTCACTCCGACACGACTTGTACCGCTATTGGGGGACTGACGTTTTACCGCCCCCTAGGCCCGACATGCGATGTATCAGACGAACAGACCGGACTGTACGGAGAATGTCACATTCAGACTCAGTAGGAGTTCAGATGGGGTTTCACCTCGTCAGCCTTCTTGTCGGCATCTACCTGGGGACCGTTACGCACAGCTAGTGCCGCTTGCGGTCTGTGGTTAAACCCACTGCCAGCGTAGTGTCGAGTCTTTAGAGTCCCACACAGAGGGTATTCGCCTCTGGGCAAAACAGAGTAGAGGTCGCATGGTTTTGCGACAGGGTTCGTTCTCATCCGCGCACTTGTGCACGTTTGGAGTCCGGACGGATTATACTAGCAGGCTCTGGTTTGAGCCAGATACTGGTATATGTTTTGGGGTTGCTTTTATCTCTTGGTATTCTTGTTCCTCGGAACGAGAATGCAGGTGTGTATGCACAGTTGCTTGAGGCGGAGGATGAGGTATTTCATTAGGGTTTCGGAACGGGTGCGTATGCACAGTTGACAGTCGTCTTTTTCCAAACCCTAATGGATTTGTATTATATCAATTAATAATATATAATAAAATGAAATTGTGTCATGGTTGGTTTTTGTTGACTTGTTGACCATGGTTGACTTGTTGACCATGGTTGAAGTTTTGACCATCATCATTACAAAAGAAAGATGCTCTTTGATTCTAGCAAATTCATTTAATGTTTGAAATGATAATGGTCATTCTAAAACTTTCCATCAACCTTTTCATTTTCATTATTATTATTGATAATTCTTTTTCTTTTGCATTATGGTTGCAAGAAAGAAAAAGGATAGCTCATTCTATCATATTCATTCTCTCTCTTCACTTCATCTTCTTCTTCCTCTAGCAAAAGAGAAACCTTCTCATGTGTTGAGAATCCTTCTCTTTAAAAAGAAAAGCACCCCTTAGACACTCTCTACTCATTCTAGGTTCAAGGTTTAGCAAGCCGGAAACCCTAGTTCACTCAAAGCACGAGGAAGAGCCCAAAGGTTGAACTCTCGAGGTGGATCCATCTTCGACGGAAGAAGGCGACAAAAAGAGAACCATCAACCACTACAAAGTTTGAAGAAGAAGGAGTTCAAGTTTAGGTATAACCATCTTCATCCGAGTAGCTAACTCTCTTTAGCTAAGTATGCTAGTTTTAGTTTAGTTAAAGATCCCGACTTTGCTTAGTCCATGTTGCCCCTCGCGCTAAAAGCTTTGATTTTTATACCGTTTCCGCCTCCCCGTAAGAACCGGGGGTCGCAACGTGGACTTACAATAACCATTCTGATCTAGGTTAGAGTGCACGCTGAGTATTTCTTTTCTCTCTCTCTTTAGCAGCGACCATTGACCCGACCCTAGACTATGACTCAGTGACCAAGTTGACCGAACCTTCTTATAAGACTGACTTTTGGATTGTCAGAGTTGCATACCTCATTGCCACTCCCACTTTTACCCTTTTCTCCAGGACTCCCCGTATTACTACGAACGTCCACTTCCATTGGACAAAACCATTGTATGGTTATATACGAACTCGAAGGAATTTATTCGAGGATGGTTTCCGGTTCTGGAGAAAACGAATAGGACTATTCAGTTGTCTTTTCCTTTTACCTTCTCTCAGGCTGTGAGTACTCCTTGTTTTAGGAGATAGTACACCTATTACGCAAATTGGATAGTCTTCATCCAAACCATAGGCAGGTGACGACCGGTAGGGAATGGAGAAAACCAATTAGCCTAACGATGGTGTACAGAAGGTATTGCGTAAAGACAAAGAAAGGGATTAGAAGGAGGGTAAAGTAAATTGCGACTGCTATTCACGACCAAACCAAGTATTTCATTACCACTCCCACTTCACCTTTTTATTTCTCCAGGACACTCCGTATCACTACGAAGATCCACAGTATATTGGATATTCCATCGTATGGTTATGTACGAACTCGAAAGGAACTTGTTCCATTTCGGGGATGGATTCTGGTTCAGGAGAAATAGGAATAAGGTTTATTCGGTTGTCTTTTATCTTCACCTTCTCTCGCATTGCGAGTGTTCCTAGGATTAGGAAAGTACACCCATTTATGCTTATTGGATTATCTTCTTCCAAACCATAAGCTGGTGCCGAACGGTAGGGAAGGAAGAAAACCTTTTGGCCTAAAGGGGTGTACAGAAGGTAATGACTAAAGACATATAAAGGGATTTGGAGAGGTGGCAAAGATTTAGACGGTTACAGTTGTGAATTTGGATAATGGAAGACGCATTACTAGGAATACCAGGATACCCCATCGAAACATTTTAATGTTTCAGTTTCACTGTGTACTATTAAAAGAAAACTGATTTCCCAATTAGACACTTGCTCCAGGGTATGTATTTACCAGGTATGATTCTCACATCTGTATGGTTTTACAGATGATGAGTGGGTGTAAGTTATTGGGAATTAGGTGATCATCCTCATTATATCGGAATTCGTTTTAATTGGTGATATTTGAGGAAGTCACCTGGGTTGTTTGCCGGACGGCAAATATTTGGTTTTGAATATCCGTTGTTATGCACCAATTTCAAATTGATATAGCTGTACGTCTATTTTTATAGAGTGAGATATACCTTTTTGAAATTATGTCTATGACATTTACCTATATTAGTGGATGGTTAGGTAAGGAGCATTGAACAGCGGTGTAATTCTTCTTAACCATAAGTACAGTTTTCAACTTACAACACACAGGGAATGAGTTATTAGACTCAGGGGACTTATACAGAGTATTGTATATTGTCCAGTGTCCATTAGGACAGAGGGGTTGGTACTCGTACTATATTCTGTTTACTTGTGACTTCTCTAGTTCTTAGACATGTGTTTCGTAGAAATGCATGTTCTGAGTTTTGAGAAGATATCGGTATATGAATAAAGTAGAGAACCAGGTGTTGCAAGTATCGGGATTCTTCAAGGTGATCAAAGATATAGATACTTGTGTGTATTCAGTTGATAGTAATGATTAACAGAACTTGCTTCTCTTTCAGGTTACTCATAATTGGAAGCATTCCTAAGTTGAGTGACGCTGATCGGCCTCTCTCCATTTAGTTGACATGCACTGGAGACAGCTGCATGATTTGAATCTGGTTCAATTTACTTAGTGCCTCTGTTTCTGTATTGGATATAGAACAGTTCATATCTTGACATTGTTAAGATAAGGGGAGTTGTCCAACTTATACTTAAAACCAGACTCTGGATGACTTAAGGCACGTTTCTGTAATGGCTGTTTGTGGGTTGACCCAGGCTATGACGAGGGTTGACATTCTACCATCTGGAAGATCAATAGTGATATTGTTCTTGACTCGCCACAGTTTTAATAAAAATAGTTTTTTTCAGAAAACAGTAGTGGGAGTATGGTAGAACTGGAAGTGATTCCAGAACCGCAAACGATTACTGAAGATTTGATAAAGAACCTAAAGATTCAATCTGGTTTGACATTCCATTAGCCACTCCGCAGATATGGTGGGTAACCTCAGGCACCCGAGAGGTACTCCGGTAGCCTCAAGGACGGTGACAGGGAGGTTCTTGTTTACCCAGACTTGCCATTGCTGTTGTTCCAGACTGTGAGACCCGGCAGGAGGATGAGTATACCGTCGTTCTAAACTAGCTTTAGAAGTGTACGTCTATATGACTCTGCCAGAAGGTTGTCATGGTCAGTGGGAGCAGCGGAAGCATTGGTGGACAGGTAACTTATGTCTATTTATAGACTAAAGCTAATATAGCAGAGATAAATCATCTATTTCTGATGCGACAGTCATAGGTTTGACTTCATCAGAATAGGGGATGGATCTGTTAAGAAGGTGGTAGGGTGTGATGTCCTGGTATTTGGATGACATACACAGAGTAGGAAGTGATATACTTATACTACGATCGGTTATTCTTTGGTTATCACACAGTGGTTTCTCCACAAAAGGCTTGGATTTTATATCAGATATTCTGGTTACTGAATCTATGGTATTAGATCTAGATTTGGGTAGTTTCCTAATCTGGGTACTTAGACAGCATTCTATGAGTATTTAGAATGGACGGCTCCTGGCACGGTAGTGCACCTGCAGGTGATGGAGTCACCCTCCCTAAAGGTATCTTACAGATTAAAGTAGAGAGGGATGTGCATGATTGGCAGATCACTAGCTTAGGCAATTGAGTCAATCATGAGATGTCAAGTACCACACCAGATGTTGTTTTTGCATTAGATGCAATAAGTTGATTTTTATCCAATCCTGGAGAAACATTCGGAAGCAGTTTTAGAACATAAGCGGATGTTCTAGGGATATGATAACATCAGCCTCATTCAGGAGACGGTTATCATTCCAGGCTTCCAAGGTGACATGGACGACAGGGTGGTCGTCAGAGTTATAGTTTTCCCTCTGACGAGGGGCAGTATTTTGGACAGGTGGTCCAGGTGGATACTGAGGGATGGATGGCGCAGGATACTGATTAAGTTCAGTTGACGATACAGGTTAGAAGTTTGGATTTGGAGTTCATTTATGAACTAGGTCCCATCAGACATCCAGACATATTCTAACACAGGTATTGCTCATTTCGGGAGATGGCTTTCTCCGCGAACTTGAGATATAGAGAGACATAGAAAGAAACATCACAGCGGATCCACTCACTGAGGCTATTCCTCAAACGCAATAGTTTCGCAAACGAGCTTTGTGAGACTGATGAGTAGAGGAGTTAGGTGTTCGGTATCACACGGGCTGTGAGTATGCGGCATCGCAATAATTAGCCTTGAGTAAAAGTGGGAGATTGTTGGAGATAGTGCCCTCAGAGTCAATTATTGGATCGCAGGCACGTGATTGCAATGATTGAGGGAGGACCTGTCCCAGTAGGACAGTCTTACTCAAGATGATAGTATTCTATCTGGTTTATCTTTATCATCGTGTACTGCTTTAGGTGACCTTACAGGTCACTATTGCACGTTGATAGAGCCCCTAGGATTCTTTCTTGACTACCAGCAGTATGAGGGCGATCATATACGTGGGAGCTGGGGTCTATAAGCACATCCTTAAAAGGTCCCTAGTCGTGGGAGTTTCGAGACAGGGCATCGATACTCCAGAGTAGACTAGTGTATACAGTCGAGACCCCGACGAGGGGCGGTGGCCGGTCTCACAAGCCACTGGTGTCAGTTGGTTCACCTAAGATGTATACGGGTGCTCAATGGGTTATGAGTACACCGAACACGACTCGCCGGGAACATGCTAGTTGGGATTATACCACACGTCAGATAGCAGTTCCCTGGTGACATGTGTACAGGTTAGTTCATCGACCTGAGATCGTCATTTGTCTCGTGTGAGTTCCCACTGTGCTTTGATTACTACCCTACCACGCTCAAAGGAGACGTGCAAACAGGTTTAGTTGGGTACAGTCCCGAGCCACATGGAGGCAGTGAGCGGATCGGCAGGGGTTCATCTCTCCCGGTATTGGAGGTGAGGTCGCGCTGTGTCTAGGAGAGCCATTACACAAAGCCCTCGGCCGAGGCAGGAGATTTACTGGTAGGTATTCCAGTAGTATCTCAGGGTGTTCTGGGCTACACTTCGACACGACTTGTACCGCTTTTGGGGGTCTGACTTTTACCAACCCCCTAGGCCCGCCATGCGATACTCATAGACGAACGGACCGGACTGTACGGATATTGTCACTGACAGGCTCTGTAGGGTTTCAGGATGAGTTCGCTCATCGACGTCCCTTTTGGTCAATACCTGGTAGCCCATCACGTATAGGCTAATACCTCTGACGTGCTAGTGGTTAAATCCACAGCCAAAGTATTGACGAGTCTTTAGAGTCCCCCATAGACCGTTTTCTCAAGTTTCGGGCGAAACGCTGTAGAGGCCGTATGGAGATATGGCAGGGTTCGATCAAATACGTGCGGTATTGCACGTATCGTGATTGGACGGATAATACTAGCGGGCTTTGGTTTAAGCCGGATCCTAGTATTGTACAGTGTAGATTTTGTCTCTTTGCATTTGTATTCAGTAGGAATACAAATACGGGTATGTAAATACAGTCACGGGGTTTTCCTGTAATTTATTACGGGATCGGTTTTCTGAAGTTGCCAGTTTGCATTCCGTTCCTGCCAGTTTTCCTTTGTTCCTTCACGGCCGGATTTTTCTGATGGAGGGGCTAATTTGCAAGTCCACAAATTAGCATTTGTGGAGGGGTTATTTGTGAAATGAGGGATTATGATGGGTAAAGCCTTTGCTTTTCTTGTGATCATTTCTTGCATTAATGAGATTGGAGTTGATTAGGATTTTGATGTGAGGCTTGCCTTTTGGATGTGGTCACCCTTGGCTTTTACTACTCTCACCTCCCTTCATGTTTTCACTCTCTCCACCATATTTCCTTGATGAGGGCCGGCAACTTTGAGGGATTAGCGTGAGGAAAAATTCATTCATCTCATTTCTTATTCTTTGCTAAAAATGAGAGCACCATTTTTCCTCCAATGTTCTTCTCTCTTCTCCATCATCAAAGGCAACTTCTATAACCCCAAGAGACAACCATTCTACACTTCATCTACAGCATTTCTTGGGCACGTCGGCTTGCCAATTTCGTGCGCGAGTTTCCTCGGACCAGAGGTGGGAGCCCTTAAAAGAACCCGGCGATGTGGTGCCCGTTTCGACGAGGAGGTGACGGCCGGAGATTCCGCGAGGAGATCGGAGTGGAGGCGAAGACCGAAGGACACGGATCACTTGGTATAGCTTCTCTACTCCTTTTCTTGTTTGCTAGAGTTAGGTTAATGGCCCGATCCGGGATTTTTGTGCGTGGTGGTGCCGGTTTCTAGTTTTTAGAAAAGTTTCGTTTCCGCATTCCGGCGTCGGATTGACGGCCGGGGCGCAGCCGTGCACTTACAAGTACCCGGTAGTTTGTGCACCTCATCTTGGGTCTATCCTAGGAGCAAAAACTGTAAAATGAAATAATACAACGGTGGCTACAACCGCAACCTGGATGTGCCCCGCAAAATAATATTACAACATATTACAATTATATCAAATGACTGAATATAATAACCCATCTCAAACCCCGGCTAATCATCACAACAATCCAATCAATTTCATAATCACAAACAGTAAAATCATTACAGAAATATGCAACCCTCTGCCAACCGACATACTAGCAGTTAGGGAAGGTTTACGAACACATTATACAATTCACAGATATAATCTAATTAGCAAACTTCGTATAATTTCGATCGAGCAAACACTTTATATTCTACTCCAAAACTTCTCTGTGCACCTGAAACTTGAGCAGAAAATAAACATTCCAGAAAAGGCAAAAAACATCACAGAAGAGTTCTGGGAAAATTTGGGGTGAATCGGCTTCAACTCGGCCGCGAATCCGCGGCGGATCGGTGGGATCGGCCGCGGTTCCGCGGCTGTTTGGCCGATTCATGCACCCAATTTTTTCCAGAGTTCTTGTATTTCCCTGCTGGTATTTTTAGAGGTCCCTGAAAAAAATTTAGGGCCTGTTTTAAAAACGACAGAAACTTAGTGATTTTGATGTTTTTTCCGGTTCGTTTTGCGTTTGAAATTCTTACGACTTTGCTAATGAGTTAATTATTGTTTAGCGAGGCTCTGATACCACTGTAAGTCGATGTGTAACACCCCACGAGTTGCGGGGAGGCGAAAATAAGAAAAACAATCTTGTTCTTTGAGTTAACATCGACTAACCGAAGAATCTTTGCTAAACTATAACTAACATATACATAAGAGTTGTTAACTACTATGAGAAGTTATTATACCTAGTGAATCTAGTCCTTCGTCTTTTCGTTATCCACCTCCTCCTCGGCCTCCTCTATGTAATAGATGATCCACCCGAGAGCTTCTATTCCAAGCTTCACCTCTAATCTTGAGGTAACTAGGTTTCTTTAGTTGCTAATCAAAGGCACTTAGGTGATATAGAGTGAGGTAATGGATTAATTAATCTATCTAATCCTTGATCTCAACACATGAGAGGGGAGGATTAGGATTTGAAGAGAGAGAGCTTCAGGAGAGAGATGGTGAGCAAGAGAATGAGAATGAGATAATGATCTCTCTTGAATATATGAAGCATAATGATTTATCAAAATAAATAAATAAAATGATTAATCATCATGCTTCATTTATTCATATGAGTGATTCACTACATGAGTCATTAACCATTTAATGATACATTAATGACATGGATGAATCACACAAATGAGTCACTAAATCATTTAATGCGTATGCCACCTACATCCCCAAGTCATCATTCTTCTAGAAGCTTCCCGCCAAATTACGAGAACGCCCCTCCTATCCGTGAAAACACGGAAAAACTTTAGGCTGTATAAATCCAATAATCCGATACTAGAATCTGGCTTAAACCAAAGCCGGCTAGTAAAAACTGTCCGAACGTCGTACGTGCGTAAACACACGTATGCATCCGAACCCTTGTCGTAAAACCATACGACCTCTATATCGTTTCGCCTGGAGCAGGGAAGCTCTCTATGTGGGACTCTAAAGACTCGACTACTACGCTGGCAGTGGGTTTAACCACATACCGCAAGCGGCACTAGCTGTACGTAACGTGTTGGATATAGTGCCCTCAAAGTCAATTATTGGATCGCAGGTACGTGATTGCAATGATTGAGGCAGGACCTATACCGATATGACAGTCTTGCTCGAGATGATAGTATGCTATCTGGTTTGTCTTTTATAATCGTATATATGCTTTAGTTTACTATTCCATGATGATAGAGCCCATAGGATTCTTGCTTGACTGCCAGTAGTATGATGGCGATTATATACGTAGGAGCCGGGGTCTATAAGCACATTCTTAAAGTGTCCCTAGTCGTGGGAGTTTCGAGACAGGGCATCGATACTTCAGAGTAGACTAGTGTATACAATCAAGACCCCGACGAGGGGCGGTGGCCGGTCTCACAAGCCATTGGTGTCAGTTGGTTCACCTAAGATGTATACAGGTGCTTATTAGGTTATGAGTACACCCGACAGGACTCGCCGGGAACATGCTAGTTGGTATTATATATTTCGTCAGATAGCAATTCCCAGGTGACATGTGCACAGGTTAGTTGGTCGACCTAAGATCGTCATTTATCTCGTGTGAGTTCCCACTGTACTTAGATTACTACCCTACCACGCTCAAAGGAGACATGCAAACAGGTTTTAGTTGGGTACAGTCCCGAGCCACAGAGACGCAGTGAGCGGATCATTGGGGATTCGTCTCTCCCGGTATTGGGGGTTGATGTCGCACAGTGCACGGGTGGCCATCACTAGAAATCCTCGGCCGAGGTAGTGGAGAATTACTGATTTGGATCAGTAGTTTCTCAAGTGGTGATGGGCTTCATGACGACACGATTTATCGCGTTATTAGGGGTCTGACTTTATCCACCCCCTAGACTCGATATGCGATACTCTTTAGACGAACGGACCGGAATGCACGGATATTGTCACTGTCAGGCTCAGTAGGGTTTTTGGATGAGTTCACTCGTCAGCTTCCCTTCCAATCAATACATAGGCAACCGTTACGTACGTCTTATACCTCTGACATGCTAGAGGTTATACCCAGTGCCAGTGTGTTGTTGAGTCATTAGAGTCCCCCACAGACAGTTTCCCAAGTTCGGGCGAAACGTTGTAGAGGCCGTATGGTTTTATGGCAGGGTTCGGAAAATGCACGTGCGTTTACGCACGTGTCATATTTCGGGCAGATAATACTGGTAGGCTTTGGTATAAGCCGGATCCGAGTATTATACTGTATAGATATAATATCTTTGTCTTAGTTGCATTTGTATTCGGTCGTAATACAAATGCGGGTATGTTTATACTTTTACAGGGTTATCCTGAATTCATTTCAGGATCGCTTTTGGAAGTTTCCTGTTTCCAGTTTTCTATCGCCCGTATTTAACATTCGGTTAAATGCAGATTTATCTTTTCTTCCATGGGTAAGTCATGAGGGTGAGTCATGAGTGAGGAAGCTTCTTGATTGATGACTAGGTTTGTGACTCACTTGATTGCATTAAATGTTTTAGTGAGGTGTTTATTGTGAGTCACCATTTGCATTAATGTGTTTTGGTAATGCTTAGGATATTATTCCTTAAGATTACCCCCTTTGCTCCTACACTCACCCTCCTCCTTCACTATATGTGGCCGACCCCCTCCCCTCCTCTACTCACTCTCTCACTTGTTGATTAAAAAGATTATGATAGTTTGGATTCATGGAAATTAGATAGCCTCATTTCTCATTTCACCCGATCCAAAAGGAAACTTCATTAACCTTTCGTCCATGGCTTTGGACGAAGCGAGACAAAGTGTTCTACTCATTCTCTACTTCATCTTGGTCGTCTCTTTTAGCAAACTTGACGACCGAGTTGCCTCGGTTCAGGGGCGGGAGCCCGTTTAAAGATCCGTCGACGTGATGCCACCTGGACGAGAAGACAGGAGATTCAGGAGATCGGAGCAGCCGCAACAAAGCGTAGGCTGATGGTTGAAGGTCGAATGACTAGGATCGTTCGGTATAACATTTCTACCCAGTTTGTAGTTTGTTAGTTTAGTTTTAATGGAAGATCCGGGTGATAGTACACGATAGCGCCAGTTGTAAAAGTTTTTGTTCCGCATTTGCCGTCTGTTAGACGGCCGGGGCGCTACCGTGGACTTACAGTGGTATCAGAGCCTTACCATTAAGCTTTACTAACTTGTACTAACGCGTTTAAAACATCGATCGAACGGAATTTCCGAAACTACAATTTTCTGGGTTAAAGTTTCTGTCGATTTTTAAAAGGGTCTAAAAATTATTTTGCAGATCACAGAAAATTAAGCAGGCTTTTTGAAGAACACAGAAGAAATTTGATGCTGTGAACCGTCCGTACGGCCGCGGAACCGTCGCCAAATCCATGCTTTGGCTGCGGATCCGCGGCCTTATTAGAGCTTCACTGTGCCAAATTTCTTCTGTTGGGTCTACATTGAAAATTATGGTTTCTGGTATAGTTCTTTTAGGCCCAGATTTTATTACTGTACAGCAGATGTACGTGAGGCCCATTTCGGGAAATTTTGTCGATCGAAATTTAAACATGTTAGTTTACAATACTTACTTTATATCTCTGACCGTGAATGTCATTCGAGCGGTAAACCGCGTCTAATTGCTATAGTTCTTTTAGACGGGTTTGCGAACGTGACATTCGCGTTGATGTTCTGTTTTGTGCTGTGATGTTGCGGATATGTCGTGGTGGATAGCAGTGTGTAATGGTAGTGCTGTTTGGATTTATTTGTACATTTGATGTTGCGGGGCGAGCGTCCAACATGTGGACTGCCGTCACTGCCTATTTATATAATATTCTTTTGGGGAACGACCGGGCTAAGGTCGATGTACCCGTTGTACATATTTTTCATTTCTGTACTAGGTTTACCACGCGACGGAGTGCACGGATAGCTGGGTTCTGGAGAGCAACGGGTCCGTATCTCATGGCTTTGATAGGCAGAGGGGCCTTACTCTAGAATTTGCAGACTATTCGCCGCACTCGTAGGGGGTACAGGTTGACCAAAGGAGGGGTGCTCAGTTTACCGGATTCCGTGAAGTGCCGGGTAGTCCATTTACTATGCTGTAGGGGGCTGCCTTGCTTCAGGTTTTGGCGGGTAACTTGCCGCACCCGTAGGGGTCTAGGTTTCATTGCACAGGCTATCCACACGACCAGGGGAACGTCGGGTTTCAGTAGCGGCTCTGTGAAACCCGGGGATCCCAGATTATCTGTATTGTTCTGTGATGCTTATTACTTTTCTGTAATATTGCATATTATCACGCCTGGAGCGATTATTGTATATTGGTATATATACTATTAGATGTTGTATATGTTTTACACCCGCGCTAGTCCAGTCCCCGCTCTGTCGTTAGTTAAGTAACCTAACGGGTGATGACGGGACCCAGTGACGAATGCGGATGGCATATACGTACATTTTATTTTCGTTCTTTTATGGTGTGATTGATTGATGGGACTGCATTGATTCTTATCAATGCAAGGATAAAACAAACCTTACTTTGATGTTGTTGGAACAATTTTAAAAAGTGTCATTACAAAGACATTTCTTTTGTTTTGCATAGTGATATTTAGTTGGAATATCCTGCACCTCATTCGACGAGGCAAGGGCCGAGATCCCTTCACCGGGAGTGACCCCTTGGGCAGAAGTTTACGTCAGGGTAATAACTTCACTATAGTTGATTACAAATTGCTTTGCATAGTGGTATTCAGTTGGAATATCCTGCACCTCATTCTACGAGGAAAGAGCCGAGATCCCTTCACCTGGAGTGACCTCTTTAGCAAAAGGTTTTCGTCGCTATATCTTTATAAAAAGCTATCAGGTTCCTTCAACGAGATCAAGTTCATTACGTTAAAGGTTTTTCGCCAAAAACCAGCCGTAGCCCTCCGTCATTTCTTATGGATGGTTAGTAGTATTCAAGCTATGTATATTTGGCCCTTAGTCAAAGCATAGTGATTGGTAGCTGCTGGGGTGTTCACATGTTGCATAGATAGATGCGTTGGTTTGGGACAGTCGTATTACTATATTTGGCCCTTAGTCAAGAGTATGTACGGGTGGGTTCAAATTGACCTGGATAATGATGGATAGAACTTGACATGTGACTTATGAGATTTTGGCCCTTAGTCAAGGTCATAAGAGCATGGGGCAAAAATATATATCGGGAGTTTCAAACATAATGAAACTTGCCAAGTATGCGCATACCTTCTGGAGTGTGATAACTTGAGTTGCTTCCATCAAGTTATCATGCGATGATAGTTGGATCCCGATTCTCACCGATGAGTTGGTTTACTCTTCGGGTGATCCCGAATAATTCTTCTTTCAGGTTTGGAGGAGAATTTGAGATTACAGTGGGAGGTTTCCTGATTAGATAAAGTGATAACCATTCTGATCTAGGTTAGAGTGCACGCAGAGTGTTTCTTTTCTCTCTCTCTCTCTCTTTGGCAGCGACCTTTGACCGACCCTAGACTATGACTCAGTGACAAAGTTGACCGAACCTTCTTAAAATACTGGCTTTTGGATTGTCTAAAGTTGCATAAGTCATTGCCGCTCCTTCTTTTACCCTTTGTATTTCTCAGAAAACCCCGTATTACTACGGACATCCACTTCCATTGGATAGATCAAACGTATGGTTATATACGAACTCGAAGGGACTTCTTCGAGGATGGATCCAGGTTCAGGAGAAATAGAAACTGTTTATTCAGTTGTCTTTATTATCACCTTCTCTCAGGCTGCGAGGGCTCCTTAGTTTAGGAGAGTACACCTATTACGCTTATTGGATAGTCTTCTTCCAAACCATAGGTAGGTGCCGAAAGGTAGGGAATGAAGAAAACCAATTAGCCTAAGTAGGGTGTGCAGAAGGTAATATGTAAAGACAAATAAAGGGATTAGAAAGAGGGCAAAGTAAATTGCGACTGTTATCATTCACGACCAAACCGCGTACTTCATCGCTACTCCTATTTCACCTTTGCTTTTTCCCAGTTCGGGAGAAATAGAATAAGGTATTATTCAGTTGTCTTTTATCATCACCTTCTCTCAAGTTGCGAGTACTCCTTGGTTTAGGAGAGTACACCTATTATGCTTACTGGATAGTCTTCTTTCAAACCAAAGGCTGGTGCCGAACGGTAGGGAAGGAAGAAAACCACTTAGCCTAAGGGGTGTACAGAAGGTAATGAATAAAGACAAATAAAGGGATTTGGAGAGGTGGCAAAGAAATATACGGTCAAAGTCATGAATTGGATTATGGAAGAGACATTACTAGGAATACCAGGATACCCCTACGAAACATTTTCAGGTTTCAGTGCATTGTTAAAGGAAAACTAATTTCCCGATTGCATACTTACTCCAGGGTATGTATTTACCAGGTTTCATTCTCATATCTGTATGGTTTTACAGATAATGAGTGGGAGTAAGTTATTGGGAATTAGGTGATCATCCTCGTTATATCGGAATTCGTTGTAGTTGATGATATTTGAGGAAATCGCCTGGGTACAGTTTTCAACCTACGATGCACAGGTTTTGAGTTATTCAACTCAGTGGACTTATACAGAGTATTGTATGTTGTCCAGTGTCCAGAGTATTGTAGGTCCTCGTACTACGTTCTGTTTACTTGTGAATTCTCTAGTTATTAGACAAGTGTTTCGTAGAAATACAATGTCTAAGTTATGAGAAGTTGTAGGTATAAGAATGTAACGTTTCAGAAATCGTTTTGCGAATATTCCTCTTTTAGGGCAAAATTGTCGGTATTTTCCGTTTTAACCCGATTTCGATCAAATGTCCGTATAAGCTTACCCGCACCTTTCTTAGCTAAAATAAAACTTGTGCGTGAACTTTAGGGGTATTTGGGAGGTTTTGGTTCAGATAGAATTTTTCCGAAATAAAATATTATTTTAAGCGGTATTTGGTGCACGTAAATCGGGAAATTTATTTTCTTAAGAATAAATTATTTTTTTTGTCACTAGAATATTTTGGAAACTTCTTTTTAAATATCTAGATATTTTTTGGAGTGCAAAATGTTTTATTTTAAAAAGAAAAGAAAATGTGTAAAGGTGGCAAAGTGCATTTATTAAGCATTTATTACTCTTTTTCCTAACAATTTCTTCACAAAAATTCACAAAAATACCACCCTTACCCCCTTGGCCGGTCCTTCCCTTCCCCTTGCTGCCCTCCATCATTCCCACTCTTTTTCAACTCATTTTGCATCAAATAAATCATGAAAAGTACAAATAAAATCACAAAAATTCAAATAAAATCCAAAACTTTCATTCTTCTTCACAAAAGTTGCATGGATCTTCATTCAAAACATCATTTTGGAGGAAAAGATGATGAGTTTGGTTTCTTGGTTTTGATGTTTTGTGGAGGTATAAAACCCTAACCCTAATCCATTTTGTTGTTTCTAATTTCTAATTAATATATTAATTTTTTATTTAAGCTTTTAATTTCATGTTTGAAATTCAAGACTTGATTTTCATGATAATATTGTTAGGGTAAAACTTGATTTATGTGCTTAATGTTCATTTGAAGTGTTAATTTGTGTTTTGGAGAATATTAACCTAGTAGAAGATGTTAATTTTTGCTAATGAACACTTTGTTTAATTATGCAATTTTGGTTACTAGGTTTTTGCAAAAATTTATTTAGCAAGTGTTAAAAATATAGGAATGGTTTAGATAGTTTAGTTAAGCTATTTTAAGGTGTTTGTAATCGCTACATATGCGTTAGCTTGAAACTAGTGCGAAATATTGCGATAGGTTGCTTACTAGATTTCGGGGTTTTTCCGACTTGGGTTCGTTTGGTCGTTGCGAGGTTATATCTATTGTATTCCTCGTAATTTTTGTGTTGTGTTGCGCGATCGGGACGATCGGGGTCCAGAATTGGTGTTTTGTAGTTTAGCGACCCCAATTAGGGTTTTTTGCCGGTATCGTGCGCGATAGATGCGCCAAGCACGCAGTGTAATTTTCAGGGCGTTACTCTTGCGTTTCGATGTCTTTTCATCGATGTAGAATATTTTCTTATGTGATGTGTTTGTGAAATTTTAGGTTCGCAAGCGGCGACTTCGGACGCTACGACAGGGGAAAACAGGTGGTAGGCTTCACTTAGTCAGGAGCGTTGGTGAGTAAATTTAACATCTACAGGGGAATCGCCCGCATGGCGTTATGCGTCTGGGCTAGAGATGTTATTTCTGTCGCATATTCTATGTCATATTTGGAATTGCGCATTTACCCTATTACTTAGATATTGTTGTGCTTGGACTAGTATCCTTAGGACACTGCATATATTATTGACGATTCATGTTGCACGAGCACTGATTGTATGCTACACACACCGTCAATAATTGCCATGTCACGCACAACCCACTTATAGATATGATATTGCTTGGTTAGGAACATTGAGACTTTGATTCATAATTCTTTACGCATTGACTTATAGCATAACTGTATACCTACATGCTTACACATATGCTCTGACATACTTACATGCTAGTTACCAGTATACCTATAGAGTATTGTACCATTAGTGATAGGTACATGCACACTTTATGATATAGCTACAGGTATACCTTGCCCACCAATTCACTTATACCCAGGGGGTATACTACATCATTATTTATAGGTAGATACATATATCTTGCTATACCTTTATGTTTTCACATACATCTGGTTATAGCTACATGTTTACCTTTACCTTATGTTATTTTAGAATTGGAGAAAATTAGGGACCACATGATATTTATATTAATTTGTTGCAGTTAATTAGCGGCTTTTCCTTTATATGCTTACATTTCCGTTTATGTTGCATATATTATATTCATGGATTTTCGCATTGTGATATGGATTTTTTCATGATGTTTTCTGGATTTGGGGACCGTGGGAGTTCATGAAATTATGCATTATTTGAAAAACCCGGTTTCCCATGATTTGATATTTCAGCAACGACCATGAGATTTATCGGTTCTGATATATATATACCCCATGCGAGTAAAGGAAGGGTCCGTGTGCGGGTACATGGTGGGGCCCGGAGGTACCCTGGGGCAAGAGTGGTGGAGTAGACGATGAGTTAGTGGGGGAACCATACCATCCGGTGACATTACCAATGACTCGGCGGTTATCATGTGGATACCGATGGGAGTCATGTACGTATAGATACGTCGAGAGGCGAGGGTCAGAGCTAGGCACTGGAGCTTTCGGGATAGCATATGATACGTACCTATTAGGGTGCCAGTTATGGTGACAGCACCTGATATATCTGCATTTCTGTGTCGATACTTGACACATTGGTTTCATGATATTTCTTTTTTACTCCTTTGTATATATAACAGGGGTTTAAGCCGCTGTTATATATGCCCTTATACCAATATTAGTGGAATGGGACGCTAATATATGTGTGTTGACATTAAATTATATACATCATCATATTTATTCATGCAAATATATTTAGGATGTTAGATTTTTACTTGATAATTTGATTTGGGATATAGGTGATTCATTTGATATTGGATACAGGATATTTATGAGATTGCTGATTTGTACATTCAGGATATATGAGATTTATTCGATATTGTACATTCAGGATTTGTGAGACTTATATGATATGAGAGCCAATTTGGGGGCTGATTTGAGGAATTGGGATTTGGATTTGTCTTGATGGATTGTGATCCTACCACGATGTCAGGATTCCGCGGAAATGACATATTTTATTCCATGCTTCACATTTATTGTTTATGCACTGCTTCATGTATTAGTAGTATCTTTTAGAATACATTTCATGATTGTTGCATTTATATACCTTTATTTATATGCATTGCTTCTTGTATTAGTTGTACCTGCTAGTATACCTTTCATGATTATTGCATTCATATGACTTTTTATTGCTATTAATTGCACATGTTAGATTCACGTTGTACGTGCATACTCGCGATTACCTGCATATGTTATTTACTATTCACGAGTTGGCAACTCACCCCCGTTGTGCCACAGTGTTTGCAGGTGTTCCTCAGGATAGTCAGAGGCAGGCTATTATCACACATCTTATCATCTTTTGCTACGGATACCGCATCAGCCCACAGTGTGCAGTTTGCTTAGGTGGGTTTTGTGGTTATTCGTTGTATTGTATATTCGTTGTATCCATGTACTCTCCATCTACTCTTTTCATATTGACTTAGAGACTTCGTGAGGACGATGTTGTATATTATTTGTGACTTGTTGTCTTTTATACAGTTTCCTTTCTACCGTCTTTTATTTCTTCGCCACGGCGTCGTATATTTATTGTGGTGGTTGTTTTCCGCCTTTGGCGTGTATTTGCTCCCGTTTGGGGATGCTTTACTTTATATTTATGTTGTACCCATTTTTGGGGCTAGCTTTTACAAAGGAGGTGCTGCCAAAATTTTAAAGGAAATAAAGTTGGACTTTTAAAGAATTTAGGTTGTGATTTCAAAGACTTTTAAACAATTTTTCTTATCTTTTCGTGTCTTTTAACTGGTTTAGATTTCTGGGTTTTGGCTTTCTTTTACTGTGTTACGCCTGTAGACGTTGCGTAGTATTAGGGCCGTCACGTGCCAATTTCGGGTCGTGAAAAAGTTGGTATCAAAGCGCTAGGTTTTTACCTTACGGAGTGTAGGATGACCTTGATATGATGGAGTAGGTAGCTTAAGGAGAATAACGTAGTGTGTGTATGTTTGCAGCATACTCACGATGCAGTACTCCGCCTAAAGTAACCTAAGTACAATTACTTGAAATTCCTTACTTGATGATTCATATCTTTGTGATTCGATTTTCGTGTTCATATCGAATCCTATCCTTATTTATATCCTTTGCCGCCGATGACAATGGGGACTCAGTGAGGTGCAGCGAGGGCCGAGGTCAGAGTTGACTCGGGTGGGTCAAGGACCGACCAGGATGGCACGCTCGTTGCACAGGTGTAGATGGATCCGCCTTCGACAGATAGTATCGCTAGGCTTGTGGCAGAGATGCAGGACATGCGCCAGATGATGAGTTCTTTGGTGGAGACCATTCGAGCGCAGCGACAGGAGGTTGTCACCCCTGTTACCCAGATGTTCCTTGCGATCAGCACACAACTTTCCGTCACTTACATAGCACCAGTGGATGCAGCCCTAGTTGACGAGACACGTATTCCAGAGACTTCGGGAGTTCCGGGACCGTGGAGGACTCGTACCGGGGTATCAGCTCAGAGACAGAGGCTTAGTCGTCGAGACAGCTTTCGTGACCGTTGCGGGAGTAGCAGAGGTTTAGGATGAGGGGATTCGTGTTAGCTAGATCAGCCGTTTGTTGTGTTAACTTCTGTCAGCGGTTCTTTTGTTGCGCGACACGTATTTCAATCGTATGCCAATCGGTTAGGAGATTCATCCGTCACTTGATCCTTCTAGAGATGTTGGATTTAACGTTCTCCTGGGCACGGACTGGTTAGTTACGTACTAGGCGTCTGTGGACTACCGTGAAGAAACAGTCAGGTTTTGTTTTCCCAGGCGAGTCTGTTCTTGTTGTGCAGGTGGATAGTTGTGCCGCCTCTCACAACTTGAATTCAGCCTTTTTGCTAGTCAGCTTTTGAGGAGAGGATGTCGTGGATTCTTGGCGTTCATTCGTGATACCGTAGCCATAGAGGGTTGTTGGACCAGTTTTCTTTCGTGCAAGAGTTTTCCGACGATGTTCCAGAGGAGCTGGCGAAGCTTAGGGAGCTTAAGGATCAGCTGCAGAGTTGTTTGTTGGGGAGTTTTGTGCGTCTGAGCATTTCAATTTTGGAAGCTCCTATTTCTGCTCGTCAAGGAGAAAGACGACAGATTGCGGTTGTGGATTGATAGATCGTCAATTGAACCGGCTTACGGTGCGGATAGGTATCCTTTACCTCGCCTTGACGATTTCTTCGATCAGCTCCACATTGCGAGACATCTTCTAAGTTGTTTGGGATCTGGTCATCATTGTTGCGGGTTCGGAGTGAGGACATTCCGAAGGCTGCCTTGTGCGTGATACGGGCTTTATGTGTTTTGGTGTGTCATTGGACTCACCAATGCCCTAGCAGCATTAGTAGATGTGATGAACCGGATTTCTTCAGGCCGTTCCTCGACCAGTTATTGTTGTGTTATTCACGACATTCTGGTCTATTTTATTGTGTATTGAGGGACAGGAGTAGCACTTGAGGATTTGTTATGCAGATGCTGGGAGAGTGCCAGCTGTTTGTTAGATTCTCGGAGTGTTCCATCAGGCTTGTTTGTGTTGACTCCTAGGTCTTGTAGTCACGGGAGACGGTTTTGTATGGTACCGAGGGAGATCATGGCCATACAGCTTAGGCCCAGACTTGTGTGCAGGAAGGAGGTCCACAGATTTTGGGCTTAGCAGGTTTCTACCGCCGTTTCGTGCAGGATTGTTAGTGTAGTGCTGCACCGTCGACTGAATTGACCGGAGTGGAGGTTTCTTTCTTTGGACTGAGGCATGTGTGCGGAGTTTTCGGCAGTAGAAGATTCGGTTAACAATTGCATCAGTTCTTTGTTTGCTTTTGGTTCGGGCGACTTTGTGGTTTAACTGTATTGTTTCTTGAGTGGGCTCGATTGTTTGCTGAGGTAGCACTATAGAGTTATCGCTTTTGCTTCCCTACATTTGGAGGAAGTACTAGCAGGATATTCCACTCACGATCTGGAGATGGCCGCGGTGGTCTTGCGTTGGAGATTTGGAGACACTACTTGTTCGAGAGTCGTGTCAGATTTTCACGGACTACCGGAGCTTAATGTACATCTTCCTGCAGCGGATTTTGATTGTTGAGATAGTCTTCTGCAGATTCACAGTTCTTGTGCAATCGTTGAGTATAGCTTAAGTTCCCCTCTACTGAGGGGACGGCTTACTTATGTCCGTGCCCAACCACTTTTCCTTAATCGCTTTCGCGAGACACTGCCCGCCGATGCTCGTTCGTCAGAATTACTTGAGCATACTCGGCTGGGTAATGATTCGGAGTCCTTGATTTATGACAAGGGTGTGCTGAGTTTAGGGATGCGTTTGTGTACCTGATACTATTAGGTACAGACGTGAAATCCTAGAGCAGGCACATCTGTCAACTCTCTGTACTCATTCAAGTTCCACCAGCATTTGACGTGACTTGTGAGATAGTTACGGGTAGGCAAGGATGTAAAGAGAAGTTTCGGATTTCGTTTCAAGGTGTTGTCTTGTTGTGTGTTTTGGTTGAGCATCTGAGACCGGCTGGAGAGTTGCAACCTTAAACCGTTCCGAAGTGGGAATGGGAGTAGATCTCCATGAATATTCTTTATGGCGTATACCCAGGTTTAGTCAGGGTGTGACTCCATTCGGATGGTTGTTGTCCGGTTATACTCAGTTTGCTCAGTTGTTCTTTGTTAAGTTTGTGTGTTGCACGGAGTTCCTTCATGGTCCGTATCCAATGAAGGTACCCTGTTCGCTTGCCGTCTTGGGCAGGAGCTTCAGGAAGCCTTGGGTACTGGTTGAGCTTTAGCTCCGTCTTTCCATCCGCAGGATGATGGTTTTGTAAGAGCGGGCTATACCGACTCTAGAGGTTATACTCGTGCATACGTACTAATTGTTGTCGGAAGTTGGGATCGTCACTTGCCATTGTTAGGACTCTCCTTCGATAGCAGTTATCATGAGACATTCCAATTGGCAAGCTTTAAGTTTTCTTTGTTAGGTGTTGTAGATCTACAGTCTGTTTTTCTGACTCTGCGTGGTAGGATTTTTGGACCCCAGCTAGTCTAGAGATTTCGGAAATGATCCAGCTGTTTTAGGTGAGGATGATGACAGTCCTGTGCGGACAGAGGTCTTATGCCGACCATGGTGATCGCAGGCTCGAGTTCGTAGTGGGAGATCATGTATTCCTACGGATTTTTCTGATGAATGACGTGTTGAGTTTTGGGAAGCTTACCCACAATTGTAGGTCCTTTCGAGATCCTTAAAGCGAGTTAGTTCCGTTGCCTTTAATTTGGCACTTCCGCACAGATTATTGAGTATTCACCCCGTATTCCTTGTGTCGATACTTTGCAATTACCTTCATGACCTTTCTCACTTGATTCAGCATCAGACCAATTAGATTGGACGCAATCTTTCGTTCACCAGCAGCCGCTAGTTATAGTGGATCAGCAGGTGGAGGAATTTCGGTCAAGGGACTTGCCGTCAGTGAGGGTTCTTTGGCGTAACGGTATAGTGAGGTGATCACTTGGCAAGCTGCGAGCGAGATTTGGGAGTTTTGTACTCATCTTCTTGAAGGTACGCGTAGATGAATTTTAATTCGGGGACCGAATTTCTTTAAGGGGAAAGATTGTAACGTTTCAGAAATCGTTTTGCGAATTTTCCCGTTTTAGGGCAAAATTATCGGTATTTTCCGATTTAACCTGATTTCGATCAAACGTCCGTATTATCTTGCCGGCACATTTTTTAGCTAAAAAAAAGCTTGTGCGCGAACTTTAGGGGTATTTCGGAGGTTTTGTTTCAGATAGAATTTTTCCCAAATAAAATATTATTTTAAGCGGTATTTGGTGCACGTAAATTGAGAAATTTCTTTTCTTAAGAAAAAATTATTTTTTCTGTCCCTAGAATATTTTGGAAACTTATTTTTAAATATCTAGATATTTTTTGGAGTGCAAAAGGTTTTATTTTAAAAAGAAAAGAAAATGTGTAAAGGTGGCAAAATGCATTTATTAAGCATTTATTACTCTTTTTCCTAGTAATTTCTTCACAAAAATTCACAAAAATACCCCCCTCACCCCCTTGGCCGGCCCTTCCCTTCCCCTTGCTGCCCTCCATCATTCCCACTCTTTTTCAACTCATTTTGCATCAAATAAATCATGAAAATCCAAATAAAATCACAAAAATTCAAATAAAATCCAAAACCTTCATTCTTCTTCACAAAAGTTGCATGGATCTTCATTCAAAACATCATTTTGGAGGAAAAGATGATGAGTTTGGTTTCTTGGTTTTGATGTTTTGTGGAGGTATAAAACCCTAACCCTAATCCTTTTTGTTGTTTCTAATTTCTAATTAGTATATTAATTGTTTATTTAAGCTTTTAATTTCATGTTTGAAATTCAAGACTTGATTTTTATGATAATATTGTTAGGGTAAAACTTGATTTATGTGCTTAATGTTCATTTGAAGTGTTAATTTGTGTTTTGGAGAAGATTAACCAAGTAGAAGATGTTAATTTTTGCTAATGAACACTTTGTTTAATTATGCAATTTTGCTTACTAGGTTTTTGCTAAAATTTATTTAGCAAGTGTTAAAAATATAAGAATGGTTTAAATAGTTTAGTTAAGCTATTTTAAGGTGTTTGTAATCGCTACATATGCGTTAGCTTGAAACTAGTGCGAAATATTGCGATAGGTTGCTTACTAAATTTCGGGGTTTTTTCGATGTGGGTTAGTTTGGTCGTTGCGAGGTTATATCTATTGTATTCCTCGTAATTTTTGTGTTGTGTTGCGCGATCGGGACGATCGGGGTCCAGACTTGTTGTTTTGTAGTTTAGCGACCCCAATTAGGGTTTTTGGCCGGTGTCGTGCGTGATAGATGCGCCAAGCACGCAGTGTAATTTTCAGGGCGTTATTCTTTCGTTTCGATGTTTTTTCATCGATGTAGAATATTTTCTTATGTGACGTGTTTGTGAAATTTTAGGTTCGCAAGCGGGGATTTCGGATGCTACGACAGGGGAAAACAGGTGGTAGGCTTCACTTAGCCAGGAGCGTTGGTGAATAGATTTAACATCTACAGGGGAATCGCCCGCATGGCGTTATGCGTCTGGGCTAGAGATGTTATTTCTGTCGCATATTCTATATCATATTTGGAATTGCGCATTTACCCTATTACTTAGATATTGTTATGCTTGGTCTAGTATCCTTAGGACACTGCACATATTATTGACGATTCATGTTGCACGAGCACTGATTGTATGCTACACACACCGTCAATAATTGCCATGCCACGCACAACCCACTTATAGATATGATATTGCTTGGTTAGGGACATTGATACTTTGATTCATAATTCTTTACGCATTGACTTATAGCATACCTGTATACCTACATGCTTACACATATGCTCTGACATACTTACATGCTAGTTACCTGTATACCTATAGAGTATTGTACCATTAGTGATAGGTACATGCACATTTTATGATATAGCTACAGGTATACCTTGCCCACCTATTCACATATACCCAGGGGTATACTATATCATTACTTATAGGTAGATACATATATCTTGCTATACCTTTATGTTTTCACATACATCTGGTTATAGCTACATGTTTACCTTTAACTTATGTTATTTTAGAATTGGAGAAAATTAGGAACCACATGATATTTATATTAACTTGTTGCAGTTAATTAGCGGCTTTTCCTTTATATTCTTACATTTCCGTTTATGTTGCATATATTATATTCATGGATTTTCGCATTGTGATATGGATTTTTTCATGATGTTTTCTGGATTTGGGGACCGTGGGAGTTCATCTAATTATGCATTATTTGAAAAACCCGGGTTCCCTTGATTTGATATTTCAGCGGCCACCATGAGATTTACCGGTTCTGATATATATATACCCCATGCGAGGAAAGGAGCGGTCCGTGTGCGGGTACAAGGTGGGGCCCGGATGTACCCCGGGGCAAGAGTCGTGGAGTAGAAGATGAGTTAGTGGGGGAACCATACCATCCGGTGACATTACCAATGACGCGGCGGTTATCATGTGGATACCGATGGGAGTCATGTACGTATAGATACGTCGAGAGGCGAGGGTCAGAGCTAGGCACTCGAGCTTTCGGGATAGTATATGATACGTATCTATTAGGGTGCCAGTTGTGGTGACAGCACCTGATAGACCTGCATTTCTGTGTCGATGCTTGACACATTGGTTTCATGATATTTCTTTTTTACTCCTTTGTATATATAACAGGGGTTTAGGCCGCTGTTATATATGCCCTTACACCAATAGTAGTTGAATGGGGCGCTAATATATGTGTATTGACATTAAATTATATACATCATCATATTTATTCATGCAAATATATTTAGGATGTTAGATTTTTACTTGATAATTTGATTTGGGATATAGGTGATTCATTTGATATTGGATGCAGGACATTTATGAGATTGATGATTTGTACATTCAGGATATATGAGATTTATTCGATATTGTACATCCAGGATTTGTGAGACTTATATCATATGAGAGCCAATTTGGGGGCTGATTTGAGGAATTGGGATTTGGATTTGTCTTGATGGATTATGATCCTACCACGATGTCAGGATTCCGTGGAAATGACATATTTCATTCCATCCTTCACATTTATTGTTTATGCACTTCTTCATGTATTAGTAGTACCTGTTAGAATACCTTTCATGATTGTTGCATTTACATACCTTTATTTATATGCATTGCTTCATGTATTAGTTGTACCTGCTAGTGTACCTTTCATGATTATTGCATTCATATGACTTTTTATTGCTATTAATTGCACATGTTAGATTCACGCTGTACGTGCATACTCGCGATTACCTGCATATGTTATTTACTATTCACGAGTTGGCAACTCACCCCCGTTGTGCCATAGTGATTGCAGGTGTTCCTCAGGATAGTCAGAGGCAGGCTATTATCAAACATCTTATCATCTTTTGCTACGGATACCGTATAAGCTCACAGTGTGCAGTTTGCTTAGGTGGGTTTTGTGGTTATTCGTTGTATTGTATATTCGTTGTATCCCTGTACTCTCCATTTACTATTTTCATATTGACGTAGAGACTTGGTGAGGATGATGTTCTATATTATTTGTGACTTGTTGTCTTTTATACAGTTTCCTTTCTACCGTCTTTTATTTCTTCGCTACGGCGTCGTATATTTGTTGTGGTGGTTGTTTTCCGCCTTTGGGCGTTTATTTGCTCCCGTTTGGGGATGCTTTACTTTATATTTATGTTGTACCCATTTTTTGGGGCTAGCTTTTACAAAGGAGGTGCTGCCAAAATTTTAAAAGAAATAAAGTTGGACTTTTAAAGAATTTAGGTTGTGATTTCAAAGACTTTTAAACATTGTTTCTTATCTTTTCTTGTCTTTTAACTGGTTTAGATTTCTGGGTTTTGGCTTTCTTTTGCTGCGTTACGCCTGTAGACGTTGCATAGTATTAGGGCCGTCACGTGCCAATTTCTGGTCGTGACAAAGAATAAAGTAGAGAACCAGGTATCGCAAGTATCGGGATTCTTCAAAGAAATCGAAGATGTAGATTCTTGTGATTGGTAATCAGTTGATAGTAATGGTTTTAAGAAACTTGTTTCTCTTTCAGGTTACTCATAATTGGATGGATTCCTAAGTTGAATAATACTGATCAGCCTCTATTCATTAAGTTGATATGCACTGGAGACAGTTGCATGATTTGAATCTGGTTCCAATTAAATTAGTGCCTCTATTTCTATATTGTATATAGAATGGTTCATATCTTAACGATGTTAAGATATGGGGAGTTGTTTGGCTTATGCTTAAAACCAGACACTGGATAACTCAAGGCACGTTTCTGTAATGGCAGTTTGTGGGTAGACCCTGGCTTTGACGAGGGTTGATTTTCTACCATCTGGAAGATCAATAGTGATATTGTTCTTGACTCACCACAGTTTTAGTATAATGGATTTTTCAAGAAAACAGTAGTGGGAGTATGGTAGAACTGGAAGTGATTCCAGAACCGCAAACGATTACGGAAAATTTAATAGAACCTATATATTCAATCAGGTTTGACATTCCAATAGCCACTCCACAGATATGGTGGGTATCCTCAGACACCCGAGAGGTACTCTGGTAGCCTCAAGGACGGTGGCAGGAAGGTTCTTGTTTACCCAGACTTGACACTACTGTTGTTCCAGGCTATGAGACCCGGCAGGAAGTTAAGTATAGCGTCGTTCTAAACTAGCTTTAGAAGTGAACGTATATATTATTCTGCCAGAGGGTTGTCCAAGTCAGTGGGAGCAGCGGAAGCATAGTACGCAAGAAGCTTATATCTATTTATAGACTTGAGTAGTTATAGCGGAGATAGGTCATCTAATTTTGATATGACAGTCATAGGTTTGACTTCATCAGAATAGGGGATGGATCTGTTAAGAAGGTAGTAGGGTGTGATGTCCTGGTATTTGGATGACATACACAGAGTAGGAAGTAAAATTCCTATACTACGATCGGTTGTACTTTGGTCATCACACAGTTGTTTCTCCACAAAGGACATGGATATAATATCAGATATTCTGGTTACTATTGTTAGTTATATGTATGCCCTAGAGGCCATTACTATACATAGGATGTATATTGTAGTGGATGCTCAGACATATATAGGGAGGACTTTCTCGCTCGATATGATAGTATGCTATCTGGTTGATCTTTACCTTAACGTGTACACTGATTGTCTCTCTGTTACATGTTGGTAAAGCCCTTAAGATGTGTACTTGACTACCTGGACTATGATGCGGATCATACTAGTGGGGACATGGTAGTCCATAAGTACATCCTTCAAGGTCCCTAGTCGTGGGTGTATCGAGACGGGGCATCGATATACCAGAGTAGACTAGCGTATACCTTCTCGACCCATACAGATGGGCGATGGATGATCCTATATCCATTGGTGTTTGACATTAGAGATGATATACGGGTGCTCAGTGGAGACTGGGTACACTGGACGGACTCGCCGAGAACTCCCAGATGGTATTATACCTTACGTCAGATGACAGTTCTCTGGTGACACTGGTACAGGTTAGTCTGTAGACCCGAGATCGTCATAGAGTCTTGTGTGATTCCCACTGTGCTTTGATTTCCACCTTACCACGTCCAAGAGGGCGTGCAAAATGGTGGTTTTTGGGTACAGTCCCGAATCACATGGAGGCAATGAGAGATAGGAGGGGATTCATCTCTCCCCGTATAGGGAGTTGATGTTGCGCTGTGTTCGATTGGCTATAACCAGAAATCCCTGGCCAGGGTTGCTGAGATTTACTGGTAAGTGTTACCAGTAGTTTCTCGAACTGTTATAGACCTCATATCGACACGACTTATCGAGCTATTGGAGTCTGATGTTTACCACCCCTAGGCGAGATATGCGACATATCAGACGACGAGACCGGACTGTACGGTAAGTGTTGCTGGTTGGATTCACAGGAGTGTGAGCGGGCTTGCTCGTTGATCTTCTGATCGCTCAATACCCGGGTGTCCGTTACGTTTAGAAAACCGCTTGCAGCTTGTGGGTGCTTGATATGATCATCACCTGCTGCCGGCGTATTGACGAGTCTTTAGAATCCTACACAGAGGTTTCCTGGCTCAAGCGAAACGAAATAGGAGCGTATATGAGATATGTGCGGGACCGAGAATAATACCAGTATACGATACTGTATTCTATTCTCGCGATTTGTATCATTGGATGGTTGTATGAGATATAGCCGGGTTACCGAATCAAGTGTTGATTCGATACATTGATACACTTGATATTAGTCGGTTATATGCGATATGACCGGATCATTAAAGCAAGTGTTGATTTAATGATTTAATGTATAATTATATATTTGATATATTACTTTACATTAACTAGTATCGGTTCACTTAAGATTATTTTTCTCACTTGTTTGTGCACGTTGTATATATGATATAGTTTTGTGCACTCGTTTGTATCATGTTTGATGATACATGCAAACTTGGGTGTGTGTATGCTTTAAACCTTGTTTAGGTTAATGGTTAGGGTTTTGTTATATTTTCTTAATTACTTATTCATTTTATTTATCTTTTTGCAAAAATAAAATGGTGGCTAACTTTGTTCTTTGCTTAAGCTTCATGAAGCTACTTAGCTTTATCTACCATTTTGTTTTTTCCTTAACCCTAACCACTCACCTAAACCCTAGTTTAGTCTCTACACTAGTTACACTAACCCATGGTTGCTATATGATAAGATCACTTGATTCATTATAGTTAATCAATTGATTTTATTATGCTTATCATATTCTTTCTTCTTCTTCAAGAAGATGAAACCTTGCTACCTTTAATGGTGCCTTGAGATAAAGAGTAAGAAATCCAAATCCAAAGTGAACCCACTTCCTATTTCTTCATCCTCTACCACTTGCCAAGTAGTATAGGGTGTTTTCTTCACAAGTTTCATGACTTGGTGAAGTTGGAGCTTGATCTTGAGTTGCCTCGACGTAAATCATCTTCGGCATCGAAGTCGACGACCTAGCACGATCATTTCTTCGACGAAACCATCGCAAGAGTGCGGAATCCGATGATCGCAGCGGAGGGACATCATCACGGAGCTAAGGAAGTGGAGGACCGGATCTACAATGGTTGTATCCCCTTTCACTTAGTACTAAAGCAGTTTAGTAGCTTGTAGTTTCGCCTAAACTCTAGTTAACGATCTTTGCTTAGGGTTTCTCGGCACCTAAAATTTTAATTTGGCATGGTTGATGCCTTGTGGAACCTCTTGAGTGTGCCTAGGAAACCTACAGTGGTATCAGAGCCTAGCTAGAGCCTTAGGCGATGTGTAGACGATGTTAGAAGTCCGATCGAACCCGAAACCCTAACCCTAAACCATTCACTATACATTTTTTTAAATCAGGGATTTTTGTGAATTAAAAATATTCAGAAAATTCAGCAGGCTTTTTTAAGAATTACTGTGAAGCACATGAGCGTAACTCGACCACATTGCCGCGGAACCGCGGCACGAGCATGGCATGTGCGGCGGTTCCTCGGCCATATAGGAGCTTCTTGTCATTTTCTTTGCACATGAATTCCTATATGTTAGTGCTGTATTTTCTGGGAATTTTTAAATTTTACTCAAGAGTTGAGTTTTTTGGGTTGTATTAGGAGTTCGTAGATTCAATCGGATTATCTAATTTTGTCTATGTGTTTTTCCAGATAATTTTAGAAAATGTTGAAAAGTTTGACCGGATATAAATACCCACTTTTTCCCCTGTTATGAAATTTCCAAGTGTTGGATTTTTCCGTAGTTTAATAACGTTCTAAGTAGTGCAAGTAACGTGATGGACCCTCTAGAAGACAACAAACCTTAACTCGATTATATGACCGTCTTGAACTGCCCTTTGAACCTTAGGGTTTGGGGCAATACGGCGTGCCACATGTGAGGCGTTGGCTTGACCCTTCTACGGCTGGACCGTTGGTACTGTGGCATGAAGTGAATGTTTTTAATCTTATTTCATGTGTTGAGCTGTTTCGGGTAAACTTGGGTGTTTGATTGTTCGATCGGAAAGTTTAACATTTTCTATTTATCCGGAATGTGATACAATATTTGGAATCCACAAGTAGTTATGAGATAACTGATTTGAATGTTATAAACATAGCACTTTAGTCTCACTTGATCGGTTGCCACGGAATTTTGATGCGATCAAAAGCCCGTCGCAATCACGTAGCGTACGCGGATACTCGCCGGGTAAACTTAATAGACAGCTACACCCCTTAGCCCCGACCAAGTGACTTTAGGAGAACCCCGTCGCCGAAAGCATCCGTTCGGGTGCTCGCGGTAGCGGTGTTCCGCCTTGGTGCAGTTCGTCGACGGTATCGGGGGTGCGGCCGTCTACTAAAGTTTGCGACGAGCATTCGATCAGGATGTCGGGAATCCTGTTGAATTGCCCGACTTTATATTGAAAAGAGTTTTCGATAATGAGACTAAAATGCGGGGTTTATAATTGTTGGGCATGCGATGTCTAAGGAATTCATTTGGTTAGGCATGCGATGTCTAAAGAGGTTGCGGATTCCAACTGTTGTAGTTTTACACTTTCTTTTCTGTGACCGTAAGTGTAATATGTGATATCGCCGGTTTCGTTGCTATATGTCAACGACAATTGGGATGGGCATGTTTACTTACATTGATGACATGTGATATTATGTGTTGCTGGATATGTTATATTGGATCGTCGTGTTTGAATAGCCGGGGGGGTTTTATGTGAGATGAGTGTTTTTCATTTTCATTCATGTAAAAACTTGTATGTAATATTCTTTTATTGGGGCACTTCCAGGTTGCGGAAGATGTCACCGTTTGTATATTATTTACTTTTCCGCACTAGGATAGACCCAAGGAGGAGGGCACAAGTAACCGGGTTCTAGAGTCAAGTGGGAGACCAACTCGAGGAGTCGAGTCCGGGTCTCCTAACTCTAGAATTGGTAGGGTTACTTGCCGCTCTCGTAGGGGTCGTGAGGTGTGGGTTTGGCTATTCATCGCGACCGTGGAATCCGTGTTTTATACTGGCTCGTATTGAAAACACGGACGTCCTAGTATATCCAATATTTCATATGTTTCTTCTGCTGCGTTATCTGTGATGTGATCATGTGATATGTTCTGTGATAAATACTGTATATAGTATATACGATATATTATATAGACGTTACTTATGTTTTACAATCGCGCTAGCCCTGCCCCGCTCTGTCGTTAGTTACCTAACCTAGCGGTGCACGAGGGGACATCGAGGCGAATGTGGATGGCATAAGTGTACGTCGTATTTATCTGTGATGTTTAGGTACTTAAATGATGGGACTTCATTAATATGATTAATGAAAGAAAAAGAAACCTAAGATGTTGTGGAATCGAATTTAAAAAAAATAAAAATAAAACAGGTAGCTACAGTTCTTGCTTTGCACAGCGGTATATATGATATATCCTGCACCTTATTCGATGAGGAAAGGGCCGACGATCCCTTCACCGGGAGTGACCCCTTTAGCAATAACTGGTAGATTCTATAACCCTCGGTTTGTCTTTTGATTGCTTTTAAGAGTTTTTTCTTTGCACAGTGGTATATATGATATATCCAGCACCTCATTCGACGAGGAAAGGGTCGACGATCCCTTCACCGGGAGTGACCCCTTTAGCAAAACTAGAAAAACCTCAAAAACACTCCATTTCAAAATTCATTCGATCCTACAACGATATCATGTTCATTACGCAATAGGTTTTCAGAAAAACCTATCGCAGCGCTCCGTCATTTCAGATAAGTCCTGCTTAGTATTCGTGCTGCGTTTGTTGACCTTGTCAAGGCGCAGTGTGCGGTAGCTAACCAGTATTTATCTGCTTATGAATATGATGCAGCTTGGGTTAGGGTAGTCGTACGGCCTTGTTGACCTTGTCAAGGGTCGTGCGGGTGGGTTTGATTCAATCAAGAAATGACGGGTTGAACTTGACTTATGGTCTATGGTTTGTTGACCTTGTCAAGGTCATAGATCGTTTGGGGCAAAATATTATCGGGAATTTCAAGTGTTGAAATTTGCAATGAGATTGCATACCATCTATGAGATAGTTGGATCCCGATACCCACTGCGAGTAAGAGTTACACCTGGGAGAGTTTTACACATTACAATTAGCCGATCAAGTAGGTGTCTAGAAAGGTGTCAACGAGGTTACGCCTCTGGGAAAATGAGGTTTACTGTAATTAGGTCCGTGCGATAGCACGGGGAACCTCCCTCAAAGTACCGACACTGGCCTGGCTGAATGATTGGCAAACTTGTAGCTTGTAATTAATCCCGGCTAGTCTTTCCTTTTAGGGTTTGAAGGAAGATTTGATAAAAACAGTGGGAGCCATCCTGATTAGATAAAATAATAACCAATCTGATTTTGCAAGAGCGCACGCAGAGTGTTTTCTTCTCTCTCTCTCCAGGTAGCGACCATATCATGCCTTAATCAAGATAATAATACGGATATATTGACCGAACCCGTTTGTTATACTGAGCTGGGGAACGTTGGTCCCGCTCCAACTTATAATTGTTATAAGACAGAGCAGGAAATTGGGGAATACCAGATTTCCCGTGCCGCCCAAACGAGGAAAGTGCATGTTGATGCATCTTCTTCGGGTGTGTTCGTTACACAGAACTATTTCTCAGTATCCTTTACGTCCTGAGTATGTGATACCGGATCAGGATCCCGCATATGTAATCTGTTACATGGGCTACAGAAAAGTAGTGAACTGAGAACGGGTGATAAGTTTCATGAGACAGAAAACGGTGCAAGTGTTGCAGCCAAGTCTGTTGGTCACTGTCATCCTGTATTCCAAATACATTGATTCTGAACGAATGTTATTAGATACCGAACCTGATATACAAAATCATATCAGTCTCTTTATTAGTAAAGAAATGATAAAATTTTGTATTGTTGGATAATGTTTTGAACATTTCCTATATCAAAAGTTGATCGGTTCAGGCACGTTATCTAAAAGCATTGATGTTCTAAATCAAACCACAGTTCTTAATATACAGAACACACACAAGAGGAAGAGTTCAGAAATGAACGGATCCTTCTTAAGGTATTGTAGACTAGGTCATATCAATGCGAACCGACTAGCTGAAGTTACATATAGATGCATATTTCAATCAGTTTGAATTTACATCATGTGAAATCTTGCCGGTCATGTCACAAAGATAAGATGACCACAGCTCTGTTTATTGGAAGCAGAGAAAGAGTTAGTGAACTCTTGGGATTGATACATACTGATGTATGAAGGTCCCCTGTCTATACATACCTAGACCGGTCGTTTGTACTTCATTACATTCTCTGATAATCTCTCAAGATTCAGACATATGTTCCTGTTGAAACACAAGTCCGAACCTTTTGTGATATTCACAGAATATAAGTTAGAAGTAGAGAACCAATACGGGTATAAGTATTATGTCCTTTGATGTGATCAAGGAGGAGAATACTTGAGCACGGAATTCTTGAACTTTTCTAAAGGAGAATGAGATTCTCTCTCAGCATTACTCCTCCGTATACACCATAGCACGATGGTATATCGGGGCGGAGCAATTGCACCCTATTCGATATGGTGCGCTCTATGATGAGTACTACTGAGTTACCTGTTTCCTTTTGGGGGTTATGCACTTGAGAAGCTGCATACCTATTGAATTAGGTTCGAATCAGATCACTGCCTACCACTCCATATAAGATATGGTATGGGAAGAGCCCATGTCTTAAGCTAGTTAAGATTTGGGGTTGACCGGCCTATGCCTAAAAGCAAAATCCGGACAAGCTCGAGGCAAGGTCTGTAATGTAGAACTGGAAAGGTTCCAGCTATACAAACTACAGCAGATAATTTGATAAAACCAAAGGATTCAATAGTTACCAACGAACCTTAGCCTCTCCGCCGATCTAGTGGGTTTTCTCACCCACCTGAGAGATACTTCTGTTTCTCTATGACAGTGGGAGCGAGGATTGCATCATGAGATGATGACCCAACTAGTTTCGAGCAGGCTATCGAGAGTAGGGACTCTGTAAGAATGACTGGATGCTTAGCGATCTGAGATGGAATCCAAGTACACCAACAAAGTATGGACTTTGGTTGCTATATCTGAAGGGTTAAATCCCCATCAGGAGGAAGTATATCTTGAGAAGATTACTTGGTGTAGATGGAAAAGTTGAGACTTTCAAAGCTAGACTTGTTAAAGGTTTTCGTCATCGACCAGGCATGGATAATGATGAAACCTTTTCCAGTGGCTATGCTTAAGTCCATCCGGATCCTACTTGCCACGGGTACATACCATGACTACAATATCTGGCGGTTGGGTGTCATGACTGCTCTTCTAAATGATATTTTAGAAGAGAGAGTCTATAAGTACACAGTCAGAGGGCTTCGTAGACAGTAGGAGCAGTGGAAACATGTACAAGATGCTTTATAGGATAAAGCAGGCATCGCGGAGTTGGAACATCTGTTTTGATGTAGTAGTCAAACCGTTTGACTTTATCAAAATGGTAGATGAACCTTGTATATACAAAAAGGTAGTAGGGAGTATGGTGGTGATCCTCGTAGAGTACGTGGATGACATACTCTTGATAAGAAAGGAGTTTCCTATGCTACGCTCGATCAATCTCTGCTTATCACAATGATTCTCCACATAGGATCAAAGTGATACCTACTAAATCCTGGGTTTTGGATCTATGAGATAGATCTAAATGGATGTTAGGATTCTCACTAGTTGTAGTGAGATGGTATCAATCGATCCTGGGGAGAATCACTGTAATGGTTCTAGGGTGATAAGGACGACTGAATGTCAGTCACAGGCATTGTCTTTACCCTCAGTAAAGTGACGGTATGTTGGAAGAGTTCCAAGCTAGATATCGTGACATACTAGACGATTAAAGGCAAGATACATCGCTGCTTAAGATGCTACCAAAGAGGCTGTCTGGGTGCATATAAGTTCATGAGATGAACTTAGTTCCTCCTATTGTGTGACAATGGAGTTGTGGCTTATGCTTAGGAACGCCCGTCCCATCAGTGATCCAGACATATTCTAAGGCAGTATCACCTGATCATGGAGATGGTTGATCTCCAAGGAGATCGAGGTAAGAAGAGTAGACTCAGAGGATAACACGGCGGATCCTCTCACAAAGGCCTTTTCCCAGAGAGAGACTTTTATGGGATGGTTGAGTATGAGATACTACAACCACTGCTGTCAGATGGCCCTAGTGCAAATGGGAGATTGTTACTTATATGTATGCCCTAGAGGCCATTACTATACATAGGATGTATATTGTAGTGGATGCTCGGACATATATAGGGAGGACTTTCTCGCTCGATATGATAGTATGCTATCTGGTTGATCTTTACCTTAACGTGTACACTAATTGTCTCTCTGTTACATGTTGGTAAAGCCCTTAGGATGTGTGCTTGACTACCTGGACTATGATGCGGATCATACTAGTGGGGACATGGTAGTCCATAAGTACATCCTTCAAGGTCCCTAGTCGTGGGTGTATCGAGACGGGGCATCGATATACCAGAGTAGACTAGCGTATACCTTCTCGACCCATACAGATGGGCGATGGATGATCCCATATCCATTAGTGTTTGACATCAGAGATGATATACGGGTGCTCAGTAGAGACTGGGTACACTAGACGGACTCGCCGAGAACTCCCAGATGGTATTATACCATACGTCAGATGGCAGTTCTCCGGTGACACTGGTACAGGTTAGTCTGTAGACCCGAGATCGTCATAGAGTTTTGTGTGATTCCCACTGTGCTTTGATTTCCACCTTACCACGTCCAAGAGGGCATGCAAAAAGGTGGTTTTTGGGTACAGTCCCGAATCACTTGGAGGCAATGAGCGATAGGAGGGGATTCGTCTCTCCCGGTATAGGGAGTTGATGTTGCGCTGTGTTCGATTGGCTATAACCGGAAATCCCGGGTCAGGGTTGCTGAGATTTACTGGTAAGTGTTACCAGTAGTTTCTCGAACTATTATAGACCTCGATAGCGCCACGGCAGCGCCCCGGCCTCGTACTCGAGGCCAAAATGCGGAATCAAAAATTTTCCTTACTCGGAAACCGGCGCTACCGTGGAGAAAGAAAACCCGGATCGTAACCATTAACCTAATGCTAGCAAACAAGAGATAGGGTGAGAAGTATACCGAGTGATCCGAGTCCTCCGGTCTTCTCTTCATCGTCCCGATCTCCCACGGAAAGTCTTGTCTCCATATCGTCGCCTCCTCGCCGGAAAGGGCACCACATCGCCTGCGTCTTTTACGGGCTCCCGCCTCAATACCGAGGCAACTCGAGCATGAAGCCGGCAACTCGACATGCTCAAGATATGCTGTAGAATGTGTAGTAGATCATGCTAGTCTCATTTGGGGTTTGTTGTTGCCATGATGGAGGAATGGGGTTAGGAAAAATGGTGCTTTCATTTTTCCAAAACAAGAAGAAGAAGGAGATGAAGAATTCCTCACATAACCAAGATGAACTCTCTCATTCTTTTCTTTCTCTCTCAAATGTTTTCAACCATCTTCATCAAGTGAGAAGAATAAGGTGGAGGAATGAATATATCCAACAAGAGGGAGGTGAGTGTAGGAGAGCATGAAGGGTGACCATATCCAAACATTATCATTACAAACTTTCTTATCAATTCCAATCACAAATCAAATCCTATCTCATCATGAAAAAAGCAAGTGATGTAAAGAGAATAAAAATGATGATGGTCAATCATAATCCCACATATGCAAGAAACCCCCTCCCTAAATGTAATTTGCAAAACTGCAAATTACCCCCTCCATCAGAAAAGTCCGGCCGGGAAAGAACAAAGGAAAACCGGCCGGAACGGAATGCAAACTGGCAACTCCAGAAAACTGGTCCCGTAATAAATTACAGGAAAACCCCGATACTGTGCATACACACCTGTATCTGTATTCCGACCGGATACAAATGCAATGAGACAAAATCTACACTGTACTAAACTAGGATCCGGCTTAAACCAAAGCCGGCTAGTAAAATCCGTTCGATCCTGATCCGTGCAATACCGCACGTATCAGATCAAACCCTGCCATATAACTATACGGCCACTAGTACAAAACTGTCCGATCCTGATCCGTGCAATACCGCGCGTATCTGATCGGACCCTGCCATATCTCCATACGGCCTCTACAGCGTTTCGCCCGAAAGCTTGAGTAACTGTAAGTGTGGTGGACTCTAAAGACTCGTCAATACTATGGCTGTGGATTTAACCACTGGCACGTCAGAGGTATAAGCCAATACATGACGGGCCACCAGCTATTGACCAAAAGGGACGTCGATGAGGAAGCTCACCCCGACACCCAACTGAGCCTGTCAGTGACAATATCCGTACAGTCCGGTCCGTTCGTCTATGAGTATCGCATGGCGGGCCTAGGGGGTTGGTAAAAGTCAGACCCCCAAAAGCGGTACAAGTCGTGTCGGAGTGTAGCCCAGAACGCCCTGAGATACTACTGGAATACCTACCAGCAAATCTCCTGCCTCGGCCGAGGGCTTTGCGTAATGGCTCTCCTAGACACAGCGCGACCTCACCCCCAATACCGGGAGAGACGAACCCCTGAAGATCCGCTCACTGCCTCCATGTGGCTCGGGACTGTACCCAACTAAAACCTGTTTGCACGACTCCTTTGAGCCGTGGTAGGGTAGTAATCAAAGCACAGTGGGAACTCACACGAGACAAATGACGATCCACAGGTCGATGAACTAACCTGTACACATGTCACCAGGGAACTGCTATCTGACGTCAGGTATAAGCCCAACTAGCAGGTTCCCGGCGAGTCCTGTCCGGTGTACTCATAACCCAATGAGCACCTGTATACATCTTAGGTGAACCAACTGACACCAGTGGCTTGTGAGACCGGCCACCGCCCCTCGTCGGGGTCTCGACTGTATACACTAGTCTACTAATGGAGTATCGATGCCCTGTCTCGAAACTCCTACGACTAGGGACCTTTTAAGGATGTGCTTATAGACTACCAGCTCCCACGTATATGATCGCCATCATACTGCTGGCAGTGAAGCAAGAATCCTAGGGGCTCTATCAACGTGTAATAGCGACATGTCAGGTCACCTAAAGCAGTACACGATGATAAAGATAAACCAGATAGCATACTATCATCTCGAGTAAGACTGTCCTACCGGGATAGGTCCTCCCTCAATCATTGCAATCACGTGCCTGTGATCCAATAATTGACTCTGAGGGCACTATCTCCAACAATCTCCCACTTGCACTCAAGGCTAATTATTGCGATGCCGCATACTCACAGCCCGTGTGATACCGAACACCCAACTCCTCTACAAGTCAGTCTCACAAAGCTCGTTTGTGAAACTATTGCGTTCGAGGAATAGCCTCAGTGAGTGGATCCGCTGTGATGTTTCTTTCTATGTCTCTCTATATCTCAAGTTCGCGGAGAAAGCCATCTCCCGAAATGAGCAATACCTGTCTTAGAACGTCTGGATGTCTGAAGGGACCTAGCTCATAAATGAACTCCAAATCCAAACTTCTTAGATTGTATCGATAACTGAAATTAATCAGTACCCAGCGCCATGCCTCCCTCAGTATTGCCTTGGACCACCTGTCCAAAATACTGCCCCTCGTCTGAAGGAGAAACTGTAACTCTGACAGCCACTCTGCCATCCATGTCACCTTGGAAGCCTGGAGTGATAACCGTCTCCTAAAGGAGGCAGCCGTTATCATATCCCTAGAACATTCACTTATGTTCTAAAACTGCTTCCGACTGTTTCTCCAGGATTGGATCAATATCTACTTATTGCATCTACTGCAAGAACAACATCTGGTGTGGTACTTGACATCTCATGACTGACTCAATTGCCAAAGCAAGTGATCTGCCAATCATGAGTATCCCTCTCCCTTTTAGTCTATAAGACACCTTTAGAGAGGGTGACTCCATTACCTGCAGGTACACTACCATGCCAGGAGTCGTCCATTCTAAATACTCTTAGAATGCTGTCAAAGTACCCTGATTGGGAAACCACCCAAATCTAGATCTAAAACCATAGATCTAGTAACCAATATGTCTGATATAATATCCAAGTCCTATGTGGAGAAAACACTGTGTGACGACCAAAGTATAACCGATCGTAGTATAGGAATATCACTTCCTACTACCTTCTCAATAGATCCACCCCCTATTCTGATGACGTCAAACCTATGACTGTCACATCAAAAATAGATGATCTATCTCCGCTACATCTGCTTTAGTCTATAAATAGACATAAGCCTGATGTCCACCAATGCTTCCGCTGCTCACACTGACTACGACAACCCTCTGGCAGAGTCATATAGACGTGCACTTCTAAAGCTAGTTTAGAACGACGCTATACTCATCCTCCCACCGGGTCTCGCAGCCTGGAACAACAACAATGGCAAGTGTGGGTAAACAAGAACTTCCCTGTCACCGTCCTTGAGGCTACCGGAGTACCTCTCGGGTGCCTGAAGTTACCCACCGTATCTGCGGAGTGGCCAATGGAATGTCAAATCAGATTGAATCTTTAGGTTCCTTATTAAATCTTCAGTAATCGTTTGCGGTTCTGGAATTACTTCCAGTTCTACCATACTCCCACTGCTGTTTTTTGAAAAAATCCATTTTTAATAAAACTGTGGCGAGTCTAGAACAATATTTCTATTGATCTGCCAGATGGTAGAAAGTCAACCCTCGTCATAGCCTGGGTCAACCCACAAACAGCCATTACAGAAACGTGCCTTGAGTTATCCGGAGTCTGGTTTTAAGCATAAGCCGGACAACTCCCCGTACCTTAACATCGTTAAGATATGAACTGTTCTATATCCAATATAGAACCAGAGGCACTGATTTAATTGAACCAGATTCAAATCATGCAGCTGTCTCCAGTGCATGTCAACTAAATGGAGAGAGGCCGATCAGCGTTATTCAACTTAGGAATGCTTCCAATTATGAGTAACCTGAAAGAGAAGCAATTTCTCTTTATCATTACTATCAACTGAATACCATACACAAGTATCTACATCTTCGATCACTTTGAAGAATCCCGATACTTGCTACACCTGGTTCTCTACTCTATTCAAATACCTATAACTTCTCAAAATTCGGACCCTGCGTTTCTACGAAACACTTGTCTAAAAACTAGAGAAGTCATAAGTAAACTGAATATAGTACAAGGACCAACCCCTCTGTCCTAATGGACACTGGACAACATACAATACTCTGTATAAGTCCGCTGAGTCTAACAACTCTTTTACTGTGTGTCGTAGGTTGAAAACTGTACTTATGGTTGAGAAGAATTATACCGCTGTTTAATGCTCCTTACCTAACCATCCACTGATATAGGTAAATGTCATCGACATAATATCAAAAGGTATATCTCACTCTATGAAAATAGACGTACAGATATATCAATTTGAAATTGGTGCATAACCGCGGATATTCAAAACCAAAAAAATTGCCGTCCGGCAAACAACCGAGTTGACTTCCTCAAATATTACCGATTACAACGAATCCTGATATAATGAGGATAATCACCCAATTCCCAATAACTTACTCCCACTCAACATCTGTAAAACCATACAGATGTGAGAATCATACCTGGTAAATACATACCCTGGAGTAAGTGTCTAATTGGGAAATCAGTTTTCCATTAACAGTACACAGTGAAAATGAAACATCGAAATGTCTCGTTGGGGTATCCTGGTATTCCTAGTAATGTCTCTTCCATTATCCAAATTCACAACTGTAACCGTATAATTCTTTGCCACCTCTCCAAATCCCTTTTTATGTCTTTAGTCATTACCTTCTGTACACCCCTTTAAGCCAAATGGTTTTCTTCCTTCCCTACCGTTCGGCACCAGCCTATGGTTTGGAAGAAGACTATCCAAAAAGCATAAAGGGTGTACTGTCCTAATCCTAGGAGCACTCGCAATGCGAGAGAAGGTGAAGATAAAAGACACCTGAATGTACTTTATTCCTATTTCTCCTGAACCAGGATCCATCCCCGAGCTGGAACAAGTTCCTTTCGAGTTCGTATATAACCATACGATGGATTATCCAATAAAATGGGATCTTCGTAGTTATACGGAGTGTCCTGGAGAAATACAAAGGTGATTTAGGATTGGCGAAGAAACACTTGGTTCGGTCGTGAATAGCAGTCGCAATTTACTTTGCCCTCTTACTAATCCCTTGCTTTGTCTTAACTTAATACCTTCTGCACACCATCGTTATACTAATTGGTTTTCTTCATTCCCCACCGTTCGGCACCAGCCTAAGGTTTGGAAGAAGACTATCCAATTTGCGTAATAGGTGTACTACTCCTAAACCAAGGAGTACTCGCAATGAGAGAAGGTGAAAAGAAAAGACAACTGAATAATCCTATTCGTTTTCTCCAGAACCAGAAACCATCCTCGAAGTCCTTCGAGTTCGTATATAACCATACGATGGTTTTGTCCAATGGAAGTGGACGTTCGTAGTAATACGGGGTGTCCTGGAGAAAAGGGTAAAAGTAGGAGTGGCAAAGAGGTCTGCAACTCAGACAATCCAAAAGCCTGTGTTAAGAAGGTTCGGTCAACTTGGTCACTGAGTCATAGTCCAGGGTCGGGTCAATGGTCGCTGCCAAAGAGAGAGAGAAAAGAAACACTCAGCGTGCACTCTAACCTAGATCAGAATGGTTATCACTTTATCTAATCTGGAAACCTCCCACTGTACCGTCAAATTCTCCTCCAAACCTGAAAGAAGAACTAGTCGGGATCACCCGAGGAGTAAACCAACTCATCAGTGGGAATCGGGATCCAACTATCATCGCATGATAACTTGACGGAATCCACTCAAGTCACCACACTCCAGAAGGTATGCGCATGCCTGGCAAGTTTCAGTTCTTTTGAAACTCCCGATATGATGTTTTTACCCCTAGGACCCAAGTGACCTTGACAATGCCAACAAATCAAAGAGTCCTAGTCAAGTTCTACCCGTCATTATCTTGATTGCGTTAAACCCACCCGTATGAGTCCTTGACAATGCCAACAAGACCGTACGACTGTCCTAACCAATCCACTTATCCATGTGACAGAAAAGCATTACATAGCTACCGAACACTACGCCACGGCAATGCACGACAAACGCAGCACGAATACTAAGTAATACTAATCTGAAATGACGGAGGGCTACGACTGGTTTTTGGCGAAAAACCTTTAACGTAATGAACTTGATATCGTTGAAGGAACTGGATAACCTTTTAGAAAATATAGTGACGAAAACCTTTACTAAAGAGGTCACTCCCGGTGAAGGGATCTCGGCTCTTTCCCCGTAGAATGAGGTGCAGGATATTCCAAATGAATACCACGATGCAAAGCAAAAGTAATCGGCTATAGTGAAGTTAATGCCCTGACGCAAACTTCTGTCCAAGGGGTCACTCCCGGTGAAGGGATCTCGGCCCTTGCCTCGTCGACTGAGGAGCAGGATATTCCAAATGAATACCACGATGCAAAACAAAAGCGAACGTCCTTGCAATAACAGCTTTTTGAAAAGTGTTCCAACAACATCAGATTAGGTTTGTTTATCTTGCATTGATCCGAATCAACGCAGTCCCATCAATTAATCACACCACAAAGAACGAAAATATACTGACGTACGTATATGCCATCCGCATTCGCCACTGGGTCCCGTCATCACCCGTTAGGTTAGCTGACTAACGGCAGAGCGGGGACTGGACTAGCGCGGATGTAAAGCATATACAACATCTACTAATATATATACCAATATATAGTATTTCGCTCAAAGCGTGAATAAAATGCAACATCACAGAAATGTACAGCATCACAGAACAATACAGATATCTGGAAGCCCCGGGTTTCACAGAGCCGCTGCTGAAACCCGACGTTCCCCTGGTCGTGTGGATAGCCTGTGCAATGAAATCCTAGACCCCTACGGGCGCGGCAAGTCACCCGCCAAAACCTGAAGCGAGGCAGCCCCCTTCAGCTCCGTGAATGGACCACCCAGCACTTCATGGAATCCGGTAACTTGGGCACCCCTCCTGGGTCAACCTGTACCCCCTACGAGTGCGTCGAACAGCCCGCCAATTCCAGACTGAAGCCCCCTCCGTCCCAATGCCATGAGATGCGGGCTTGTTGCCCTCCAGAACCCGGCTATCCGTGCACCCCTCCGCGGGGTAATCCTAGTACAGAAAGTAAAATATACATATACCGGGTACATCGACCGCAACCAGGTCGTGCCCCAAAAGAATAATACAAACAGGCAGTGACGGCAGTCCACATGTCGGACGCTCGCCCCGCAATATCAAATGTACATAATACAACAAAACTGAACTAGCATTGCATCCAGGCTATCCCCCACGACCGATCCGCAACAACACAGCATAAACATAGAACATCAACGTGAAAATCACGTTCGCAAATCCGTCTAACCGGGCTATAGCAGTTAGACGGGATTTACCGATCGAGTGACATTCACGGTCGCAGATATAATGTAAATACTGTGAAAAATGTGTTTAAAATTTTCCGATTGACCAAAAATTAACAAGTGGGCCCCTAATCAAAACTGTAGCACTCACAGAAAACCTGGGCCCAATTTTAATATTCCAAAACCCATAATTACAGCCCATAAGCCCACTGCAAAAAGATAAACACACGATCCCACACAACTGCGGCGGAAGCGCGGCCAAAAGTGGGTTTTGGCCGCCCTTCCGCGGTCGTACGGAGCAGTCGTGTCACCAAATTTTTGCAGTGTTCTTAGAACTCCCTGCACATCATTCTAAGACCACCTGAAAAATTTTTAGACTCCAAAAAATTTCGACAGAAACTGATTGTGCTAGAAAAATACGGTTTTTGGAATTTCGGTCGATCGGATAAGCAAAACACATTAGAACAAGCTAGGTAAGGTTAATGGCGTGTCTCTGATACCATGTTGCGCCACGGCAGCGCCCCGGCCTCGTACTCGAGGCCAAAATGCGGAATCAAAAATTTTCCTTACTCGGAAACCGGCGCTACCGCGGACAAAGAAAACCCGGATCGTAACCATTAACCTAATGCTAGCAAACAAGAGATAGGGTGAGAAGTATACCGAGTGATCCGAGTCCTCCGGTCTTCTCTTCATCGTCCCGATCTCCCGCGGAAAGTCTTGTCTCCATATCGTCGCCTCCTCGCCGGAAAGGGCACCACATCGCCTGCGTCTTTTACGGGCTCCCGCCTCAATACCGAGGCAACTCGAGCATGAAGCCGGCAACTCGACATGCTCAAGATATGCTGTAGAATGTGTAGTAGATCATGCTAGTCTCATTTGGGGTTTGTTGTTGCCATGATGGAGGAATGGGGTTAGGAAAAATGGTGCTTTCATTTTTCCAAAACAAGAAGAAGAAGGAGATGAAGAATTCCTCACATAACCAAGATGAACTCTCTCATTCTTTTCTTTCTCTCTCAAATGTTTTCAACCATCTTCATCAAGTGAGAAGAATAAGGTGGAGGAATGAATATATCCAACAAGAGGGAGGTGAGTGTAGGAGAGCATGAAGGGTGACCATATCCAAACATTATCATTACAAACTTTCTTATCAATTCCAATCACAAATCAAATCCTATCTCATCATGAAAAAAGCAAGTGATGTAAAGAGAATAAAAATGATGATGGTCAATCATAATCCCACATATGCAAGAAACCCCCTCCCTAAATGTAATTTGCAAAACTGCAAATTACCCCCTCCATCAGAAAAGTCCGGCCGGGAAAGAACAAAGGAAAACCGGCCGGAACGGAATGCAAACTGGCAACTCCAGAAAACTGGTCCCGTAATAAATTACAGGAAAACCCCGATACTGTGCATACACACCTGCATCTGTATTCCGACCGGATACAAATACAATGAGACAAAATCTACACTGTACTAAACTAGGATCCGGCTTAAACCAAAGCCGGCTAGTAAAATCCGTTCGATCCTGATCCGTGCAATACCGCACGTATCAGATCAAACCCTGCCATATAACTATACGGCCACTAGTACAAAACTGTCCGATCCTGATCCGTGCAATACCGCGCGTATCTGATCGGACCCTGCCATATCTCCATACGGCCTCTACAGCGTTTCGCCCGAAAGCTTGAGTAACTGTAAGTGTGGTGGACTCTAAAGACTCGTCAATACTATGGCTGTGGATTTAACCACTGGCACGTCAGAGGTATAAGCCAATACGTGACGGGCCACCAGCTATTGACCAAAAGGGACGTCGATGAGGAAGCTCACCCCGACACCCAACTGAGCCTGTCAGTGACAATATCCGTACAGTCCGGTCCGTTCGTCTATGAGTATCGCATGGCGGGCCTAGGGGGTTGGTAAAAGTCAGGCCCCCAAAAGCGGTACAAGTCGTGTCGGAGTGTAGCCCAGAACGCCCTGAGATACTACTGGAATACCTACCAGCAAATCTCCTGCCTCGGCCGAGGGCTTTGCGTAATGGCTCTCCTAGACACAGCGCGACCTCACCCCCAATACCGGGAGAGACGAACCCCTGAAGATCCGCTCACTGCCTCCATGTGGCTCGGGACTGTACCCAACTAAAACCTGTTTGCACGACTCCTTTGAGCCGTGGTAGGGTAGTAATCAAAGCACAGTGGGAACTCACACGAGACAAATGACGATCCACAGGTCGATGAACTAACCTGTACACATGTCACCAGGGAACTGCTATCTGACGTCAGGTATAAGCCCAACTAGCAGGTTCCCGGCGAGTCCTGTCCGGTGTACTCATAACCCAATGAGCACCTGTATACATCTTCGGTGAACCAACTGACACCAGTGGCTTGTGAGACCGGCCACCGCCCCTCGTCGGGGTCTCGACTGTATACACTAGTCTACTAATGGAGTATCGATGCCCTGTCTTGAAACTCCTACGACTAGGGACCTTTTAAGGATGTGCTTATAGACTACCAGCTTCCACGTTTATGATCGCCATCATACTGCTGGCAGTGAAGCAAGAATCCTAGGGGCTCTATCAACGTGTAATAGCGACATGTCAGGTCACCTAAAGCAGTACACGATGATAAAGATAAACCAGATAGCATACTATCATCTCGAGTAAGACTGTCCTACCGGGATAGGTCCTCCCTCAATCATTGCAATCACGTGCCTGTGATCCAATAATTGACTCTGAGGGCACTATCTCCAACAATATCGACACGACTTATCGAGCTATTGGGGTCTGACGTTTACCACCCCTAGGCGAGATATGCGACATATCAGACGATGAGACCGGACTGTACGGTAAGTGTTGCTGGTTGGATTCACAGGAGTGTGAGCGGGCTTGCTCGTTGATCTTCTGATCGCTCAATACCCGGGTGGCCGTTACGTTTAGCAGACCGCTTGCGGCTTGTGGGTGCTTGATATGATCATCACCTGCTGCCGGCGTATTGACGAATGTTTAGAGTCCTACACAGAGGTTTCCTGGCTCAAGCGAAACGAAATAGGAGCGCATATAAGATATGTGCGGGACCGAGAATAATACCAGTATGCGATACTGTATTCTATTCTCGCGATTTGTATCATTGGATAGTTGTATGAGATATAGCCGGATTACCGGATCAAGTGTTGATTCGATACATTGATACACTTGATATTAGTCGGTTATATGCGATATGACCGGATCATTAAATCAAGTGTTGATTTAATGATTTAATGTATAATTATATATTTGATATATTACTTTACATTAACTAGTATTGGTTCACTTAAGATTATTTTTCTCACTTGTTTGTGCATGTTGTATATATGATATAGTTTTGTGCACTAGTTTGTATCATGTTTGATGATACATACAAACTTGGGTGTGTGTATGCTTTAAACCTTGTTTAGGGTTTTGTTATCTTTTCTTAATTACTTATTCATTTTATTTATCTTTTGGCAAAAATAAAATGGTGGCTAACTTTGTTCTTTGCTTAAGCTTCATGAAGCTTCTTAGCTTTATCTACCATTTTGTTTTTTCCTTAACCCTAACCACTCACCTAAACCCTAGTTTAGTCTCTACAATAGTTACACTAACCCATGGTTGCTATATGATAAGATCACTTGATTTATTATAATTAATCAATTGATTTTATTATGCTTATCATATTCTTTCTTCTTCTTCTTCTTCAAGAAGAAGAAACCTTGCTTCCTTTAATGGTGCCTTGAGAAAAAGAGTGAGAAATCCAAATCCAAAGTGAACCCACTTCCTATTTCCTCATCCTCTACCACTTACCAAGTAGTATAGGGTGTTTTCTTCACAAGTTTCATGACTTAGTGAAGTTGGAGCTTGATCTTGAGTTGCCTCGACGTAGATCATCTTCGGCATCGAAGTCGACGACCTAGCCCGATCATTTCTCTGACGAAACCATCGCTAGAGTCCGTGATCCGATGATCGCAGCGGAGGGACATCATCACGGAGCTAAGGAAGTGGAGGACCGGATCTACAAAGGTTGTAGCCCCTTTCACTTAGTACTAAAGCAGTTTAGTAGCTTGTAGTTTCGCTTAAACTCTAGTTAACAATCTTTGCTTAGGGTTTCTCGGCACCTAAAATTTTAATTTGGCATGGTTGATGCCTTGTGGAACCTCTTGAGTGTGCCTAGGAACCCTACAACTAGATCTATGGTTTTAGATCTAGAATTGGGTAGTTTCCTAATCTGGGTACTTTGACAGTATTCTAATAGTATTTTAGAATAGATGACTCCTGGTATGGTGGTGTACCTACAGGTGATGAAGTCACCCTCTCTAAAGGTGTCTTACAGACTAAAGGAGAGAGGGATGTGCATGATTGACAGATCACTTGCTTAGGCAATTTAGTCAATCATGAGATGTCAATTACCACACCAGATGTTGTTTATGCACTAGATGCGATAAGTTTATATTAATCCAATCCTGGAGAAACATGTGGAAGCAGTTTTAGAACATGAATGGATGTTCTATGGATTTGATAACGGCAGCCTCCTTCGGGAGACGGTTATCATTCCATGCTTCCAAAGTGACATGGATGACAGAGTTATATTTTTCCCTCTGACGATGGACAGTATTATGGACAGGTGGTCCAAGAGGATACTGTGGGAGGAATGGTGCCGGATACTGATTAGGTTCAATGATCACTACAGTCTAAGAAGTTTAGTTTTGGAGTTCATTTATGAACTAGGTCCCATCAGATATCCAGACATATTCTAAGACAGGTATTACTTGATTCGGGAGATGGCTTTCTTCGCGAACTTGAGATTAAGAGAGACATAGAAAGAAACATCAGGGCGGATCCACTCACTGAGGCTATTTCTCGAACACAATAGTTTTACAAACGGGCTTTGTGAAACTGATTAGTAGAGGAGTTGGATGTTCGGTATCACACGGGCTGTGAGTATGCAACATCGCAATAATTAGCCTTATGTGCAAGTGGGAGATTGTTGGATATAGTGCCCTCAAAGTCAATTATTGGATTGCAGGTACGTGATTGCAATGATTGAGGCAGGACCTATACCGATATGACAGTCTTGCTCGAGATGATAGTATGCCATCTGGTTTGTCTTTTATCATCGTATACATGCTTTAGTTTACTATTCCATGATGATAGAGCCCATAGGATTCTTGCTTGACTGCCAGCAGTATGATGGCGATCATATACGTGGGAGCTGGGGTCTATAAGCACATCCTTAAAGTGTCCCTAGTCGTGGGAGTTTCGAGACAGGGCATCGATACTCCAGAGTAGACTAGTGTATATAGTCGAGACCCCGACGAGGGGCGGTGGCCGGTCTCACAAGCCATTGGTGTCAGTTGGTTCACCTAAGATGTATAGAGGTGCTCATTAGGTTATGAGTACACCGGATAGGACTCGCCGAAAACATGCTAGTTGGTATTATACATATCGTCAGATAGAAGTTCCCAGGTGACATGTGTACAGGTTAGTTTGTCAACCTGAGATCGTCGTTTATCTCGTGTGAGTTTCCACTGTGCTTAGATTACTACCCTACCACGCTCAAAGGAGACGTGCAAACAGGTTTTAGTTGGGTACAGTCCCGAGCAACATAGAGGCAGTGAGCGGATCGTTGGGGATTCGTCTCTCCCGGTATTGGGGGTTGATGTCGCACAGTGCACGGGTGGCCATCACTAGAAATCCTCGGTCGAGGTAGTGGAGAATTACTGATTTGGATCAGTAGTTTCTCAGGTGGTGATGGGCTTCATGCCGACACGATTTATCGCGTTATTAGGGGTCTGACTTTATCCAACCCCCTTGACTCGATATGCGATACTCTTTAAACGAACGGACCGGACTGTACGGATATTATCACTGTCAGGCTCAGTAGGGTTTCTCGATGAGTTCGCTCGTCAGCTTCCCTTCCAATCAATACATAGGCAACCATTACGTATAGCTTGTACCTCTGACGTGCTAGAGGTTATACCCAGTGCCAGTGTGTTGATGAGTCATTAGAGTCCCCCACAGACAGTTTCCCAAGTTCGGGTGAAACGTTGTAGAGGCCGTATGGTTTTATGGCAGGGTTCGGAAAATGCGTGCGTTTACGCACGTGTCATATTTCGGGCAGATAATACTGGTAGGCTTTGGTATAAGCCGGATACGAGTATTATACTGTGTAGATATAATATCTTTGTATCTGTTGCATTTGTATTCGGTCGTAATACAAATACGGGTATGTTTATACTGTTACGGTGTTATCCTGAAATTCGTTTCAGGATCGCTTTTGAAAGTTGCCAGTTTCCAGTTTTCTATCGCCCGTATTTAACATTCGGTTAAATGCGGATTTATCTTTACTTCCATGGGTGAGTCATGAGGGTGAGTCAAGAGTGAGGAAGATTCTTGATTGATGACTAGGTTTGTGACTCACTTGATTGCATTAAATGTTTTAGTGAGGTGTTTATTGTGAGTCACCATTTGCATTAATGTGTTTTGGTAATGCTTAGGATATTATTCCTTAAGGTTACCCCCTTTGCTCCTACAGTCACCCTCCTCCTTCACTATATGTGGCCGGCCCCCTCCCCTCCTCTACTCACTCTCTCACTTGTTGATTAAAAAGATTATGATAGTTTGGATTCTTGGAAATTAGATAGCCTCATTTCTCATTTCACCCGATCCAAAAGGCAACTTCATTAACCGTTCGTCCATGGCTTTGGACGAAGCGAGACAAAGTGTTCTACTCATTCTCTACTTCATCTTGGTCGTCTCTTTTAGCAAACTTGACGACCGAGTTGCCCCGGTTCTGTAACGTTTTGAAAATCGTTTCGGTGAAATTTCGAAGAAAAAACGGTAAAATAAGGGGGTTTTCTGTAAAAAGTCAAAATGCAAATATCTTTATTATAAAATTAAATATACATATTTTAGCTATGTTTGCTAGTATTTTGTGTTTATTGAGCCACTGGTGAAATTTCAAATTTTCTGAAAAATTTTCCGAAATTAATTATTTTAATATTATTTTAAGCCGTCACTAATACATTTAATTGGGGAAAATTACAAATTGGAATGAGTTGAAACAAATTTTGTGAATCATTAAACTTTAAATAAAATTTTATCATGTGGTTTTTGAAATGAAATCGTTTGCCAAAACGGTTTTAAAAATATCGAAGAAAAAGGCTTTTTTCGGTGAAATTTAGTGTTAACGGGAGTTGGGGTAATACATTTATATTTTTCCCTAACCCACACACCCACACCTCACCCTCTCTCCCTCTCCCCATGTCGCTGGCCCCACCATGACAGCCCTCCCCCTCTCCTTCTCTCCAATCACTTCTTTTGTCAAAAGAAAAGAAAAGAAAAGAAAAGAGTAGAAAATGATAGAATTAGAGTGGACTTTGACTAGAGTGGACTTTTCCCACCTCACTCTCTCTCCTCCCTCACCCAATCCCCACCAATTCTGGCCGAAACCTGAACCCACAACAGCCCCCAAATTCTTCATCTCATTTTCCATCAAAATCCCCAAAATCTCTATCAAAAATCCACCCCTTTTCTCAAAAACACAAGCAAAAATCCAAATCAAAATCCACCTCCTACCCATTTTTCCTTGGCTACGATCGCAAGGATCTAGGGATGTAGATTTCAATTTGCGAGGCTAAGTGTGCTTGTGGAATCTTCAAATTTATTTGGGTATAATTCTAACCTTTTTGTTAAATTGTTGTTAATTGCTTTAAGTTAGCTTAATTAGGTGTTTAATCAGGTTTAATTGCTAGTTTGGAAAATTTATGAGTTAGGGTTTGAATTCAAATATGGTTATTGTCACTTGTTTAAGTTTACAAAGTGTATTTTGGCATGTGAGGTCATGGAAAACCTAATCTAGTTGCTATTGTGTAAATTGTTGCATTTAAATTGTCCAAATCAAGTTTTTAAGCAAACTAGGTTTTTGAAATTTGATTAAGTAGTGGAGATAAAATTCTAATTAGGGTATTCATGGCATTATTAACATTTTAATGTGTAGTTTAATAATTTAGTCCATGAAAATCCAAGCTAGATTGTGGTTTGTGCATTTTTTTGCTATAAAATTGTTAAAATTTGGGAATATTGTAAACTAGAATTTTGGAATTTATGGAAATTGATGAGAATAAATTATAGAAATGGTTTATATGACTTTGTTATGATATTTAGTGAATATTGTGGCCACTAGATTCGTTTAAATATCAAGATGTTGTATTAAAGCGGTTAATTTTGCTTATTAGGTTTTCGGAAAAATAGCTTTAAAGCGAATTTGAAGTTTTGGTGATTTTAACCCTATTATATATATATAATTAAGGTGTTGTGAAACCACGATTGATACGTTTGAGTTTTTGTCGATGGTTTGGCGTTTGTACGCCGACGTCGAGGGTTTTTGGGTTGATTTGTGAAAGCAACCATAGGTTTTGACCTATGTGGGATTCACGTGTCGTTTTTGGGTCATGAGTCGGATTTTAATACGATACGGTGCGTTATGATATGTAGGTACCCCATGTGGACTTCGAGACGACAAGCAAGCGCGTGGCGACGTCGGCACCGGCGAGCGAGGACCAGGTGAGTAGATTTATATCTACGGGGAGAAGTCGGGTGGATGGCGTATAGCACCCCCGCAGTCCGTAGTGTAGCTCATATATATATGTTTATATAGGTGTTTTATGATACGAGAATGTTTATTCATGTTATGTTTATGTGTTCATGGAGTACCTTTGGGTTAGTTGCGAAACCCTAGAGTAGTTGTTATACCCACATACGTACACACAGACTTGCATACTTTACTTTCTTGTGCGCAGATTGGGATGTGTATATATGTATATATGTGTGGGTATGGGACTATGAATATGTACATTCATATATGCATGCATGGATAATGAGGATAGTACTTGGGATTTAAGATGGGTCGATAAGATTTGATTTGAGGCCGTGAGATCGGTGATATAGCAGGGTTGGTATTTGAGATACGACATGACGTTGTAGCGGGTCCTTGTCGTAGTGTTTCACACACGTCCATGCATACTTAGGCGGTATCAGTATTGTACTAGACGTAGATCAGTACCCCGATCATGATATTTGACAAAGAGGATACAAGGTGAATAGTATGATGAATGTGATATTGACCCGTACCCAGATTTGGGATGCCGTACGACGGATTTACGTATGATCTATATTGATGATTGAGCCCCACTCTTGACTTGGGATGCCTGATTATAGATATGGTATCGGATATGATATTATTGAGGCGGGATCACCGACTATACATATACAGGTATGTATATGTATCGACTCAGATGATAGGCGGTTTCCTTACCTATAGTTCAGCTTGTTAGTTCAGCCGTATAGTTTAGTGTAGTTGTTAGATTAGATTAGACTCCTACCTATTTCAAAACTAGCGGATCATGGGTATTTTAAAAGACAGGTCAAGGGATCTACGGATATTTCAAAAAACGTATCCTTTCTTAAAAACCACCTTAGCCCCTATTTTCAAAATCCCGCGATTCGTGTTATTTCAAATGGCACCATTGTTTAATATTTAGCTCCCGCTCATTTTGGTTGCTCGCTCCGCATCGCATACTTACTTTGTTATTTCATATTACATTGTTGACATTATGCTGTTAGGACACCAGCACCATTACCGATGATGCGTATGTACCACATACACTTACTTGCCGGCTCACACACATCTTCATCGGTAATTGCTATGTCACGTACACCTTAGAAAATATTATTGCTTAACTTAGATTGATAGCTAGTAGTTTGACATAATATTAGTGTACATACCTTATATGCCAGCTTAGATATTGTAGTTATTACTTGTCGCTTCATGCATATTGTTATTCATTGTTATGCCGTATTCATGGATTCTCATGCTTATATTCATAGTTTTACATGCTATTGATGATTCGGATTTCCATGATATTTTCTGGATTTGGAGGAAAACCGCAAAACATATATAAACTGCTTTCTCTCTTTTTAAATAAAAATGCGGTTTTCCCATGATGTATGAGTCGTCCACCATGAGTTTGCTGATGGATTTCGAGACCCGATTCGAGGAGATGGATGAACCGTTTCGGGTACATGGTGGGCCCGGTAAGGTACCCCGGGGCAAGAAGGTCGTGTTGCTGACGTTGAGCCTGGCAGGGGAGCACTACCTACCGGTGATATTACCCGACGCGTCGGATATCCGGAGGATACCGTCGTGGTCTTGAGATGGATTGTAGGGGCCGGTGTGGACTGACGGCGCCCTAGATATTATGATTGAGACATTGAGATTTCGAGATATTGAGGTACAGAGACTGTGATACAGAGATATCGAGATATTGGGATTACGTTTTGTGCCGATGCTAGGCACTGTTTTATGCTGATTTCATTATGATACCTCATTTTAAAAATACAGAAATCTCACTAATTTACAAAAGCAGTTTTCTTCAGTACATGCATTCTGTTTCATGCATTCATACATCATCCATATGATATATTGCTACCTAAAGCACTGACACGGGCACATGAGATTACACTCGGGTTAGATATTACCCTAGCCATTATTATAGGCTGCATGTTATACATATATATTGAGGTTATATTATGATCATTGACCTAGGTTGCGTTATTTATACGATTTTTATTCGTAGATTTTTTTCTATTCACGTGTTGGCAACTCACCCCCGTTGTGCCCCAGTTTCTTGCAGGTTTGCCGTACAGGGTTCTTTACGGCTTTGCGGGCATAGTTTCGTTCGGGTGATTTGCTAGTAGGTGGGTTTACTTGTATCGTACCCCAATTATATATCTTGTATATCATTATTCTGTTGTATTTAGAAGTTCTATCAACCAAACATGTATTTATTTTTGAGATAGAGACCAGTGATGTTATTCTTTCGACCTTAGAGTCGCGCGTTGTATTTCTGTAGAATTCTTGTTGTTTTGCGTTTCCTTTTGAGTTTTGATCCTCGCCCTTGGCGTTGTATATGATATTGCTTGTATGGTTGTGACCGTCTATTGACGAAGAGCTAGCTCCCGCTTAGGGATGCCTTTTTATTTATTTCGTATACTATTCATGTTGTATCCCGTTTGGGGGCCAGTATTTACAAAGGAGACTCTGCCGAAATTTTCGGGAAATATTTGATGTTTTTAAACCGCATAATTCGGCTTATGCTATTAAAACTACTTGATTTAAATTGGTTTTTCCTTCACTCTGCTAATTTTCTTGGTTTGGATTTCTGGGTTTTCGGCTCACTTAGATTACGTACGTCTCGAGACGTTCGTAGTTTAAGTGCCGGTCATGTTCCCTACTTTCGGGGCGTGACAAAGTTGGTATCAGAGCGTTAGGTTTTACCTTCGGAGCGTAGGATGACCCTTGTTTGATGGAATAGGTGACTAAAGTAGAGTGACGTACCGTAGGTATGTTCCGCGGCATATTTACGATACGATACTCCACTTAAGAAGCCTTACGATGTACATTTCTTTGCTCAGTATTATATTCATTCCGATCTAGCCTCATCAGTACCGGTTATGATTTTGCTGCCACGATTACGGGCAGGGAGAGCTACAGCTAGAGTTGCGGTCAGCACGAGCTCGTCACGAACGAGGACTGACCAGGGCGAAATTCCGGCGACACATGATTGCGGAGATGTGTCTTTTTACTGTGTTTCCGCGCCATGAGCATTTGGCGGATCGCCTTTATGAGGTTACTCGGATGTGCTGATCGACACTAGAGGATTGAGCCAATGATAGAGGCCAGCCAGATTTTGATGACCGTTGGTGTATTGCTTACTCATGATGATTGAGGCACTATTCAGCGTGCAGACGAGTGAGCCAGTTGTTACTGCGAGCGACAAGATATCGCCCCATATGTTGGAGCTATTGCAGTACAGGTTGTACTAAGAGATGATAGAAGGTCGCTAGTCACCCGGGGATGAATGACTAGGACATGTGGTTCGTTCTCCTACCCGATGAGAGGTCATCAGATAGATTGATTCCAGCTAGAGACGACTTCATACGGAGACGTTGGGAGTCGACAGAGACGATCGAATGTCAGAAGCCTATTATTCCAAGTTTAAAGTATTCGGAAGGGCATGCAGGCAATTCTATGGACCCTCTAGAAGAATGAACCCTAACTCGACTTAATGACCGTGTGAAAGCCTTTGAACCATCGGGTTTGCGGCAGTTCTACGGCGCCATTAGTGAGGCTTGGGTTTGCCCTTCTACGGCTGGACCACCGATGCTGTGGTATGTATTCGATACTATTAAACTATGCCCAAGATGTTGAGCTCTTGGGGGATTATGAGGTTTTGACAATCGATCGGATGGTTCGACTTCATCCGGATGCTAGGTGGTGAGATGCACTCTTAGGAGACTCCAGATACGAGGATAGCCGTTGGAGCTCAGTCCATGTAGCCACGACGAGACGAGTCCGAAGCAGTCGACATTAGAGAAAGTGGAGTAAAGAGGTCCGTACAAGATCTGGATAAGACGACGTTCCACTCCGCCGACATCAGAGATGCGATACGCATGACGAGGCATTGTGCTTGGATATACCTTCCAGAGGAGTCGCGATGAGAATGCAGTCGTTCCAGAGCAAGGCGCAGATATAGTAAAGGACGATGACTTCCGGACAGTTGGCAGAGACGAGACATGGAAGAGACCATGAGCAGGATTTCTTCCAGGACACTGTTGCAATGATACTTGCACCCAGGATCAGATGTGTCACGTACATTCAGAGAGCCAGAGGCCGACGCCAGTGATATGCTGTCTTACGAGTGGTCGCGATGATTGACCGAGAGATGACAAGAGAAGTGCCTGAACGGGATCATCCCCGTTAACACACCTGACATGGCCGATGAGCCGATGGACCGAGAGATTGGTAATTCATAGTGAAGACCTTGACCCAGGAGTGGTCATTGTTACGCACACCAGCAGGCCAGAGTTCATGATCATCGACGAGACGTCCCACTAGTGACCACGACAGTTGGCCCGAGATTCTTAGAGGATGCACTTGAGCGGTACTATTCCGCCATTATTGATTTCGATGTTTTGGGTGATTTATTGGCATGATTTGATTTTGATGATTGAGGATTTACGATCTTTACACAGTGTTGCACTTGATATCGTTTTCATGCTTTGGTTTCACATGTTTGTGATTTTACGGTTTTAGACATTTGAGTTGATTTTGTGCGTATGCACGCACACGATTTGGTTCCTGCACTCTGTTTAGTTTATATATGCTTGCAGTGCAGTGATACGCCTTTGTGCACTTAGATGCACTGGACTTCGATTTCGATTGTGATACTCGATATTTGTTTTGTGCACCATGTGCACCTGATTTGATTTTGCGCATGTTCGGCGCTTGATATTGGATTTCATGGTTTCGTGCATGATGGATGCCCCTGGTTTTGGGTTTTCGCGCATGTTGAGCGCATGTCTTGAGATGCGATTTTGGTGCACACCAGATGCACTAAATCGAGATTTTTTCGTGCATGTCAGATGCACCTGATTTTGCTGTCAGGCACACACGTTGCCTACGACAGATGTTTTGTGCACACCCGATGCACTTAGATCTTGTTTCTGTGCACTTGTATGGCACGTATATGGATTTTGATTGTCGTGCTCACCGGACGCACGTAGTATTCATACCCGTATTTTGGGATTGATTTCTTATAGAGCAGTACGTTTTTTTATGATAATTGCGATGTGTTTTCGTACTAAGCAGGACTAGTCAGAGGACAGTACCTGAATGTATTTTGCATGCATTGATAGCTATTGAAGGGAATTCCAAAAAGCGAGCTATCGTCTCAGTATTTACCTACGTGTCTGATATGACGCGAAACGTTTAAAACAAGAAAAACCCTTCTAAATTGTTTCCCAAAACGGCGGAACGTATATTTCAAACACAGGTATATATGTATATAGTTATTTTTTTATGATAGACGTCCGCCACTGTGCAGTGTTATATGCATTGCACAGCAACTTAAAGGATTTGGCATGCATTTCCTCCTGATATTTGCATGTATAGTTCCGATTTATAGCATATCGGTCTTGCTTGAGATTTGGCATTCGTGTCTTCACCTTGACTCCTATGATTGCGGGATGCTTGACGGAGTTTTGATTTCGAGTTATCTACTCATTACTCATGCGCATGCATTGCGCTATGATGTGTTTATGTATTTATAATTTCGGAGCCCCGGCGATTTGATGGTTTTGGCTGAAAAATTTTAGTATTTGGGGGGCGTTTCAATTTAAATTCGGGGACCGAATTTCTTTAAGGGGGGAAGATTGTAACGTTTTGAAAATCGTTTCGGTGAAATTTCGAAAAAAAACGGTAAAATAAGGGGTTTTCTGTAAAAAGTCAAAATGCAAATATCTTTATTATAAAATTAAATATACATATTCTAGATATGTAATTGCTAGTATTTGGTATTTATTGAGCCACTGGTAAAATTTCAAATTTTCTGAAAATTTTTCCGAAATTAATTATTTTAATATTATTTTAAGCCGTCACTAATACATTTAATTGGGGAAAATTACAAATTGGAATGAGTTGAAACAAATTTTTTGCATCATAAAACTTTAAATAAAATTTTATCATGTGGTTTTTGAAATGAAATCGTTTGCCAAAACGGTTTAGAAAATATCGAAGAAAAAAGCTTTTTTCGATGAAATTTAGTGTTAACGGGAGTTGGGGTAATACATTTATCTTTTTCCCTAACCCACACACCCACACCTCACCCTCTCTCCCTCTCCCCATGTGGCCGGCCCCACCATGACAGCCCTCCCCCTCTCCCTCTCTCCAATCACTTCTTTTGTCAAAAGAAAAGAAAAGAAAAGAGTAGAAAATGATAGAATTAGAGTGGACTTTCCCCACCACACTCTCTCTCCTCCCTCGCCCAATCCCCACCAATTCTGGCCGAAACCTGAACCTACAACAGCCCCCAAATTCTTCATCTCATTTTCCATCAAAATCCCCAAAATTTCTATCAAAAATCCACCCTTTTTCTCAAAAAATCAAGCAAAAATCCAAATCAAAATCCATCTCCTACCCATTTTTCCTTGGCTACCATTGCATGAATCTAGGGATTTAGATTTCAATTTGGGAGGCTAAGTGTGCTTGTGGGATCTTCAAATTTATTTGGGTATAATTCTAACCTTTTTATTAAATTGTTGTTAATTGCTTTAAATTAGCTTAATTAGGTGTTTAATTAGGTTTAATTGCTAGTTTGGAAAATTTATGAGTTAGGGTTTGAATTCAAATATGGTTATTGTCACTTGTTTAAGTTTACAAAGTGTATTTTGGCATGTGAGGGCATGGAAAACCTAATCTAGTTGCTATTATGTAAATTGTTGCATTTAAATTGTCCAAATCAAGTTTTTAAGCAAACTAGGTTTTTGAAATTTGATTAAGTAATGGAGATAAAAATCGAATTAGGGTATTCATGGCATTATTAACATTTTAATGTGTAGTTTAATACTTTAGTCCATGAAAATCCAAGCTAGATTGTGGTTTGTGCATTTTTTTTGCTATAAAATTGTTAAAATTTGGGTATATTGTAAACTAGAATTTTGGAATTTATGGAAATTGATGAGAATAAATTATAGGAATGGTTTATATAACTTTGTTATGATATTTAGTGAATATTGTGGCAACTAGATTCGTTTAAACATCAAGATGTTGTATTAAAGTGGTTAATTTTGCTTATTAGGTTTTCGGAAAAATAGCTTTAAAGCGAATTTGAAGTTTTGGTGATTTTAACCCTATTTTATATATATAATTAAGGTGTTGTGAAACCACGATTGAAACGTTTGAGTTTTTCTCGATGTTTTGGCGTTTGTACGCCAACGCCGAGGGTTTTTGGGTTGATTTGTGAAAGCAACCATAGGTTTTGACCTATGTGGGATTCACGTGTCGTTTTTGGGTCATGAGTCGGATTTTAATATGATACGGTGCGTTATGATATGTAGGTACCCCATGTGGACTTCGAGACGACAAGCAAGCGCGTGGCGACGTCGGCACCGGCGAGCGAGGACCGGGTGAGTAGATTTATATCTACGGGGAGAAGTCGGGTGGATGGCGTATAGCACCCCCGCAGTCCGTAGTGTAGCTCATATATATATGTTTATATAGGTGTTTTATGATACGAGAATGTTTATTCATGTTATGTTTATGTGTTCATGGAGTACTTTTGGGTTAGTTGTGAAACCTTAGAGTAGTTGTTATACCCACATACGCACACACAAACTTGCATACTTTACTTTCTTGTGCGCAGATTGGAATGTGTATATATGTTTATATGCGTGGGTATGGGACTATGCATATGTACATTCATATACGCATGCATGGATAATAAGGATAGTACTTGGGATTTAAGATGAGTCGATGAGATTTGATTTGAGGCCGTGAGATCGGTGATATAGCAGGGTTCGTATTTGAGATACGACATGACGTTGTAGCGGGTCCTTGACGTAGTGTTTCACACACGTCCATGCATACTTAGGCGGTATCAGTATTGTACTAGACATAGATCAGTACCCCGATTATGATATTTGATAAAGAGGATACCAGGTGAATAGTATGATGAATGTAATATTGACCCGTACCAAGATTTGGGATGCCGTACGACGGATTTACGTACGAGCTATAATGTTGATTGATCCGCACTCTTGACTTGGGATGCCTGATTATAGATATGGTATCGGATATGATATTTTTGTGGCGGGATCACCGACTATACATATACAGGTATGTATATGTATCGACTCAGATGATAGGCGGTTTCCTTACCTGTAGTTTAGCTTGTTAGTTCAGCCGTATAGTTTAGTGTAGTTGTTAGATTAGATTAGACTCCTACCTATTTCAAAACTAGCGGATCATGGGTATTTTAAAAGACGGGTCAAGGGATCTATGGATATTTCAAAAAACGTATCCTTTCTTAAAAACCACCGTAGCCCCTATTTTCAAAACCCCGCGATTCGTGTTATTTCAAATGGCACCATTGTTTAATATTTAGCTCCCGCTCATTTTGGTTGCTCACTCCGCATCGCATACTTACATTGTTATTTCATATTGCATTGTTGACATTATGCTGTTAGGACACCAGCACCATTACCGATGATGCGTATGTACCACATACACTTACTTGCCGGCTCACACACATCTTCATCGGTAATTGCCATGTCACGTACACCTTAGAAAATTTTATTGCTTAACTTAGATTGATAGCTAGTGGTTTGACATAATATTAGTGTACATACCTTATATGTCAGCTTAGATATTGTAGTTATTCATTGTTATGCCGTATTCATGGATTCTCATGCTTATATTCATAGTTTTACATGCTATTGATTATTCGGATTTCCATGATATTTTCTGGATTTGGAGGAAAACCGCAAAACATATATAAACTGCTTTCTCTCTTTTTAAATAAAAATGCGGTTTTCCCATGATGTATGAGTCGTCCACCATGAGTTTGCTGATGGATTTCGAGACCCGATTCGAGGAGATGGATGAACCTTTTCGGGTACATGGTGGGCCCGGTAAAGTACCCCGGGGCAAGAAGGTCGTGTTGCTGACGTTGAGCCTGGCAGGGGAGCACTACCTACCGGTGATATTACCCGACACGTCGGATATCCGGAGGATACCGTCGTGGTCTTGAGATGGATGGTAGGGGCCGGTCTGGACTGACGGCGCCCTAGATATTATGATTGAGACATTGAGATTTCGATATATTGAGGTACAGAGACTGTGATACAGAGATATCGAGATATTGGGATTACGTTTTGTGCCGATGCTAGGCACTGTTTTATGCTGATTTCATTATGATACCTAATTTTAAAAATACCGAAATCTCACTAATTTACGAAAGCAGTTTTCTTCAGTACATGTATTCTGTTTCATGCATTCATACATCATCCATATGATATATTGTTACCTGAGGCACTGACACGGGCACATGAGATTATACTCGGGTTAGATATTACCCTAGCCATTGTTATAGGCTGCTTGTTATACATATATATTGAGGTTATATTATGATCATTGACCTAGGTTGCGTTATTTATGCGATTTCTATTCGTAGATGTTTTTCTATTCACGAGTTGGCAACTCACCCCCGTTGTGCCCCAGTTTCTTGCAGGTTTGCCGTACAGGGTTCTTTACGGCTTTGCGGGCATAGTTTCGTTCGGGTGATTTGCTAGTAGGTGGGTTTACTTGTATCGTACCCCCATTATATATCTTGTATATCATTATTCTGTTGTATCTAGAAGTTCCATCAACCAAACATGTATTTATTTTTTAGATAGAGACCAGTGATGTTATTCTTTCGACCTTAGAGTCGCGCGTTGTATTTCTGTGGAATTATTGTTGTTTTGCGTTTCCATTTGAGTTTTGATCCTCGCCCTTGGCGTTGTATATGATATTGCTTGTGTGGTTGTGACCGTCTATTGACGAAGAGCTAGCTCCCGCTTGGGGATGCCTTTTTATTGATTTCGTATACTATTCATGTTGTATCCCGTTTGGGGGCCAGTATTTACAAAGGAGACTCTGCCGAAATTTTCGGGAAATATTTGATGTTTTTAAACCGCATAATTCGGCTTATGCTATTAAAACTACTTGATTTAAATTGGTTTTTCCTTCACTCTGCTAATTTTCTTGGTTTGGATTTCTGGGTTTTTGGCTCACTTAGATTACGTACGCCTTGAGGCGTTTGTAGTTTAAGTGCCGGTCATGTTCCGTACTTTCGGGGCGTGACTGGTTCAGAGGCGGGAGCCCGTTTAAACATCCGTCGACGTGGTGCCACCTGGACGAGAAGACTGGAGATTCAGGAGATCGGAGCAGCCGCAACAAAGCGTGGGATGATGGTTGAAGACCGAAAGACTCGGATCGTTCGGTATAACATTTCTACCCACTTTGTACTTTGTTAGTTTAGCTTTAATGGCAGATCCGGGAGATAGTACACGATAGCGCCAGTTGTAAAAGTTTTTGTTCCGTATTTGCCGTCTGTTAGACGGCCGGGGCGCTACCGTGGACTTACATAACGGTCCCCAGGTAGATGTCGATAAGAAGATCGATGAGGAAACCCATCCGAACTCCTACTGAGCTTGATGTGACAATCTCCATACAGTCGGGTCTGTTCATCTAAGACTATCGCATATAGGGCCTAGGAGGGAGGCAAGCGTCAGTCCCCTAATAGCGGTATAAGTCGTGTCGAAGCATAGCCCATTTCACCTTGAGAAACTACTGGAACCAACTAGTAAATCTCGGTTGCCCTGGCCAGGGACTTTGCGTAATGGCTCTCTGACACAGCGCGATATCAATTCCCAATACTGGGAGAGACGAATCCTGTCTAACCACCACTGCCTCCAAGTTCTCGGGACTGTACCCAACTGCTACCTGTTTGCACGACTCCTTTGAGCCGTAGTAGGGTAGTAATCTAAGAACAGTGGGACACACTCGAGGCGAAGTAGCAGTATCAAATCTGCGGACTATGCTGTACTCATGTCACCTCGGAACTGTTAGCTGACGACAGGTATAATACCAACCAACGGTTCCCTACTAGTCTTGTCCGGTGTACCCGTAACCCAACGAGCACCTGTATACTATCTCCAGTACGACGTACTGATGCCTGTGGTACAGACCATCTCCCCAACTGGGATGAGAAGCGTTCACACTAGTCTACTCGAGTATTGATGCCCTGTCTCGATAATCCTACGACTAGGGACCTGGAAAAGGATGTGCTTGTAGACTACCCATCCCCCACTAGTGTGACTGCAATCACAACGCTGGTAGTCAAGCAAGATCCTAAGGGCTCTATCAATACGTATACTCACATATAAAGATAGATAAAATCAAGTGGCATACTACAATGTTTAGCAAGACTGTTATATAACTGTGAATATCCCAAGCTTCCATTAAGTAATATACAAACTAGTATGATACAATAATGGCCCCTAGGGCATATACACTAACATCACTATGTGTTGTTAAAAGAAAACTGATTTCCCAATTAGCCCTTACTCCAGGGTATGTATTTACCAGGTATGATTCTCACATCTGTATGGTTTTACAGATGATGAGTGGGAGTAAGTTATTGGGAATTAGGTGATCATCCTCATTATATCGGGATTCGTTGTAATTGGTGATATTTGAGAAAATCGCTTGGGTGTTTGCCGGACGGCAAATATTTGATTTTGAATATCCGTTGTTATGCACCAATTTCAAGCTGATATATCTGTACGTTTATTTTTATAAAGTGAGATATAACCTTTTGAAATTATGTCCATGACATTTACCTATATCAGTTGATGGTTAGGTAAGGAGCATTTAACAACTGTGTAATTCTTCTTAACCATAATTACATTTTTCAACCTACGACACACAGTGAATGAGTTATTAGACTCTGGGGACTTATACAGAATATTGTATGTTGTCCAGTGTCCATTAGGATTGAGGGGTTGGTACTCATGCTATATTCTGTTTGCTTGTGACTTCTCTAGTTCTTAGACATGTGTTTCATAGAAATACAAGATCCAAATTTTTAGAAGTTATAGGTATATGAATAAAGTAGAGAACCAGGTATTGCAAGTATCAGGATTCTTCAAGGTGATCGAAGATGTAGATACTTGTGTATGGTATTCAGTTGATAGTAATGATTATGAGAAACTTGTTTCTCTTTCAGGTTACTCATATCTGGATGCATTCCTAAGTTGAGTAATGCTGAATAGCCTCTCTCCATTTAGTTGACTTGCACTGGAGACAGCTGCATGATTTGAATCTGGTTCCAATTAAATCAGTGCCTCTGTTTCTATATTGTATATAGAATGGATAGCATCTTAACGATGTTAAGGTATATGGAGTTGTCCGGCTTATGCTTAAAACCAGACTCTGGATAACTCAAGGCATATTTCTGTAATGGCTGTTTGTGGGTTGACCCAGGCTATGACGAGGTTTGACTTTCTACCATCTGGAAGATCAATAGTGATATTGTTTTTGACTCGCCACAGTTTTGATAAAAATGGATATTTTTTTTCAGAAAACAGTAGTGGGAGTATGGTAGAATTGGAAGTGATTCCAGGACCACAAACGATTACTGGAAATTTGATAAGAACCTAAAGATTCAATCAGGTTTGACATTCCATTGGCCACTCCGCAGATATGGTGGGTAACCTCAGGCAATCGAGTGGTACTTGGGTATGCTCAAAAACGGTGATAAGGAGGTTCTTGTTTACCCAGACTTGATACTACTGTTGTTCCAGGCTATGAGACCCGGCAGGAGGATGAGTATAGCATCGTTCTAAACTAGCTGTAGAATTGCACGTGTATATGACTCTACCAAAGGGTTGTCGTAGTCAGTAAGAGCAGCGGAAGCATAGTGGTCAAGTAGCTTATGTCTATTTATAGACTAAAAAAGATAAAGCAGAGATAGATCATCTTTTTCTGATGTGACAGTCATAGATTTGACTTCATCAGAATGGGGGATGGATCTGTTAAGAAGGTAGTAGGGTGTGATGTCCGGGCATTTGGATGACATACACAGAGTAGGAAGTGAAATTCCTATACTACGATCGGTTATACTTTCGTTTTCACACAGTGGTTTCTCTACATAGGATATGGATATTATATCAGACATTCTGGTTACTAGATCTATGGTTTTAGATCTAGATTTGGGTAGTTTCCCAATCTGGGTACTTAGACAGTATTTTAAAAGTATTTAGAATGGACAACTCCTACCACGGTAGTATACCTGCAGGTGATGGAGTCACCCTCTCTAAAGGTGTCTTGCAGACTAAAGGGGAAAGGGATGTGCATGATTGGCATATCACTTGTTTAGGCAATTGAGTCAATCATGAGATGTCAAGTACCACACCAGATGTTGTTTTTGCACTAGATGCAATAAGTTGTGATATTAATCCAATCCTGGAGAAACGTTCGGAAGCAGTTTAGAACATAAGTGGATGTTCTAGGGATATGATAACGACAGCCTCCTTCGGGAGACGGTTATCATTCCACGCTTCCAAGGTGACCTGGATGACAGAGTGACTGTCAGAGTTATAGTTTTCCCTCTGACGAGGGGCAGTAGTTTGGACAGGAGGTCCAAGCGGATACTGAGGGAGGCATGGAGGAGGATACTGATTAAGTTCAGTTGACGATGCAGTCTAAGAAGTTTGGATTTGGAGTTCATTTATGAGCTAGGTCCATCAGATATCCAGACATATTCTAAGACAGGTATTGCTCATTTCGGGAGATTGCTTTCTCCACGAACTTGAGATAAAGAGAGACATAGAAAGAAACATCAGGGTGGATCCACTCACTGAGGCTATTCCTCGAACGCAATAGTTTCACAAACGGGTTTTGTGAGACTGATCAGTTGAGGAGTTGGGTGTTCGGTATCACACGGGCTGTGAGTATGAGACATCGCAATAATTAGCCTTGAGTGCAAGTGGGAGATTGTAGGATATAGTGCCCTCAAAGTCAATTATTTGATCGCATGCACGCGATTGCAATGATTGAGGGAGGACCTATGCCGGCAGGATAGTCTTACTCAAGACGATAGTATGCTATCTGGTTTATCTATATCATCGTGTACATGCTTTAGGTGACCTTACAGATCACTATTGCGCGTTGATAGAGCCCTTAGGATTCTTTCTTGACTACCAGCAGTATGATGGCGATCATATATGTGAGAGTTGGGTAGTCTATAAGCACATCCTTAAAGTGGTCCCTTATCGTGGAAGTTTCGAGACTGGGCATCCACACACCATTAGTAGACTAGTGTATACGGATCGAGACCCCGACGAGGGGCGGTGGCTGGTCTCACAAGCCATTGGTGTGAGTTGGTTCACCTAAGACGTATACAGGTGCTCACTGGGTTATAAGTACACCGGACAGGACTCGCCGGGAACATGCTAGTTGGTTTTATACCTAGCGTCGGATAGCAGTTCCCTGGTGACATATGTACAGGTTAGTTCATCGACCTGAGATCGACATTTGTCTCGTGTGGGTTCCCACTGTGCTTTGATTACTACCCTACCACGGCTCAAAGGAGTCATGCAAACAGGTTTTAGTTGGGTACAGTCCCGAGCCGCATGGAGGCAGTGAGCGGATCGGCAGGGGTTTCGTCTCTCCCGGTATTGGGGGTGAGATCGCGCTGTGTCTAGGAGAGCCATTACACGAATTCCTTGGCAAAGGCAGGAGATTTACTGGTAGGTATTCCAGTAGCATCTCAGGGTGTTATGGCCTACACTCCGACAGGACTTGTACCGTTTTTGGGGGTCTGAATTTTACCAACCCCCTAGGCCCGACATACGATGCTCATAGACGAACGGACCGGACTGTACGGATATTGTCACTGACAGGCTTAGTAGGGTGTCTGGATGAGTTCGCTTCTCAGCCTCCCTTTTGGTCAATACCTGGTAGCCCGTTACGTACAGCAAGTACCACTGACGTGCTAGTGGTTAAATCCACAGCCAAAGTATTGACGATTCTTTAGAGTACCCCACAGACAGTTTCTCAAGTTTCGGGCGAAACGTTATAGAGGCCGTATGGTATTATAGCAGGGTTCGATCATATACGTGCAGTAGTGCACGGATCATGATCGGACGGATCATACTAGTGGGCTTTGGTTTAAGCCGAATCCTAGTATTAGATTTGTTGGATTACTTTAGTCTCATTGCATTCGCATTCAGTCAGAATGCGGATGCAGGTATGTATATACTGGTGAGGGGTATCCTTGTGATCCGTCACGAGTTTACTTTAGATGTTGCCGTATCTTTTTGTTGGACTAAACATTTAGGTTAATGTTTATTTTGGTGGAAATTATGAGCTTAGTTCATGATGAGGTGCATTTAATGTGACATGGACATATTTAGTGACTCATGGTCTCTTTATTTGTGCTAATATCATATTAGGATTTATTTATTGTGTTGAATTGATGGATGGAGAGAGAGAGGGCAGCCATAGGCTTAGGGTTTGCTCTTGTATTATTATTTCTTGCTCTCACTTTATCAAAAGACACACAACAAAAGAAAGCCTTTTCTTATTCTTCTTCCTCTAGCTCACCATTTTCACTAATGGCATCATCTTCAACCTCCATCTATACACTTTTATGTGTTGAGAATCAATGGATGCTTGAGACAAAGTTATCACACACATTCTCTTCATCACCTTGGACACGTCGGCTAGCAAACTTTGTGTCCGAATTGCTTCGGATGAAGCAGGAGCCCGCAAAAAGACTCATTGATGTGTTGCCCTTTCCGACGAGGAGACCGGAGATCGGAGATGGTGCGAGGAGCTTGGGATGGTGGCCAAAGACCGAAGGACACGGATCGATCGGTATAGCCACTCTCACTTCTTGTAGTTAGCTAGTTTAGAGTTAATGGTTCGATCCGGGTGAAAGACTACAATAGCGCCGGTTTCCTAAAAAGTTTTTGTTTCTGCATTTGGCCTCGGATCGATGGCCGGGGCGCTACCGTGGACTTGCAACGAATACAGCCAAATGGAGCACCGTCCACACAGCTACGAAGGGATGATTCCAAATTGGTCCATACTGAAGGAAAGTGGAGTAAGGGGGTTAGCATGAGATCTTGACGAGATGACGTTCCACTCCGTTGACATCAGAGACTTGATACGCAGGTAGACGCGTTGAATGCTACCATAATTTCAGAGAAATGTCATGAAGAGAATGCAGCTGTTCTGGAATAAGAAATGGATTTAGTAAAGAGTGCTACTTCGAGCTGTCCTTCAGAGATGAGATATGGGAGAGACCCCGATAAGAACTTTCTGGAATACTACAGGAGAAGATTTGGGCCCAGGATTGGTCATAGCACGCACACTCAGTGGGCCAGAGTTTGCTATCATGGACGCGATACGTTCTGAGTGACCATATCAACTGGTCAAAAGATCTTCAGAGAAGCGCCAAAACGGGACTGTTTCCATCATCCGTATCGGGTTGTTGAGCCGATGAGTCATGTAACTGGTAATTCGCAGAGAAAAACAAGGATCTAAGAGCAGAGGACGTCAAACTGTGGGCAAGAGGCAAGTAGATATTCTTGCTCTGCCAGCCTTAGATGCACCGACACCTTCGACATTGAAGGAGGGGAACGTCGACGACAGTAATTATTGTTTGCAATTTGGTGATTCGGATATCACATTTCCGTTGTTCTGGATTTTCGGTATTTAGACGATTTGTTTATGGTTGACATTTCTTATGTGCACCGTAGTTGCACTTGATTGTATTCTCATGTATCAGTTGTACTGATTTTCGTTTTACGCATACCCATTGCACTTGATTTTGATTTTGTGCATACAGTATGCATATGATTTTGACTTATGCATTCGAGCAGTTTTGTCACGACCCGAAATAGTTCGTGACTGGTACTTGAATCATATGAAGTCTATAGGACCCCATCTAATTCAAGTAAGCCAAAAACCCAGAAATCTAAAAACATTTTAGGAAATAAATAAGAAAACTAGTTTTAAGAAGTAAGGAAAACATGTTTTAAAAACAAGGTTTTTAAATAAGTAAACCGAATATGCATTTTTAAAATCTATACTCTTTTCTGAAAATTTCGGCAGAGTTTCCTTTGTAAATAATGGCCCCGAACGGGGTACAACAGGAATAATATATGTATAATAATAAAAGGCATCCCCAAGCGGGAGCAAGCTCTTCGTCAATCGACGGTCACTACAACGCAAGCAATATAATATACAACGCCGATGTGCGAGGATCAAAACTCAAAAAGAAACTCAAAATCAAAATGAAAACCATAATACTACAACGCGCGACTCTAAGGCCGAAATAATACATAACTGGTTTTCTAAGTCTGAAACAATATACAAGTTTTGGTTGATGGAATTACTAGATACAACTGAATAAAATAATACAAGGGTGGTCACGATGCGAGTGAACCCACATATCAATGCAATCACCCAGAAAGGAAGCAGTGTGCCAGAAAAGCCGCAATGAAACCTGTACGGCAAAACCTACAAGAACTGTGGCACAACAAGGGTGTGTTGCCAACTCGTGAATAGAAAACATCGCAGAGTAGAAATTGTATGCATGACATAATCCTAGGTCAATACGATCAATATAATATTTCCTCAATATGAATAAGTCTGAAGCAAGATAAGGTGACAATATAACATAAATATGAGGTATAATCAATGTAATCAATGTCAACTATATCAGGAAGTCTATGAGTATGCGGATATCATCCAACTATGTGATCAGTGTCATTAATGTCAATATATGTATGTGGAAATCATCCACGTGTCACCCAATAACAATAAGCATCACGCATGTAAATATCATAAACATATGCATGGAAGTATGAGGATGTAAATCAACATGCGTCGCTCGCGACATATCAAAATCATGGAACCTGAGTGTCAAGCATCGACACTCGAAAACATCATGAAACCTGTGCCTAGCATCGGCATGTAAATCCTCATATATCGGGCTCCGTCAGTCTGGATCGGTCCATATCATCTCTCAACTTCGGTCGGTATCCTCCGGATATCCGCCGAGCTCAAATACAATCACCGGTACGTACTCGCCACCCTGCCAGGCTCATCGTCTGCTCCATGAAAAACATTTCTCACCCCGGGGAACCATACCGGGTCCACCATGAATCCGCAAACGGATCATCCAACCCCTCGAATCGGGTTTCAAGCACACTTCTCAGAACCGAGAAAACGCATGGTGGACGCACTGAAATATCATATCAAGGGTAACCGGGTTTTAAAACAATACATACTCTCTTTTGAAATACCCACGGTTCCCAAATCCAGAAATATCATGGAAATAACATATCTCAATGCGTATAATCATAAAGCATGATATATGCGACATATAAAAGAATGTAAACATATCAGTCTGTCATGCAACATGGAATAGTAATATGCACACATTGAGGGAAACCGCTCTTTTAAAATGAATCAGTTTTAAAGAGTATCTTGCGGTTACTAAATCTCTAATCAAGCCAGAATTATCTATGTATGTGCAATTACTTATGTATATAAACATGGGTGTACAATGGGTATGTACACAAGTATGCCATGCAAGAGATCATATCCTGAATGCAACAGTACTACAGTGTAGTGACATGGCAATTATCGATGATGAAGTGTGTGAGTCGGCAAGCAGGTGTACGTGGAACATATGCATCATCGATAATAGTGCTGGTGTCCTAACAGCATGAGTTTAATAATGGTATATGAAATCACAATATAAGTATCCGATGCGGAGCGAACAACAATACTGTGCGGGAGCTGAATGATAAACACAATGATAACTAATCTGCATTAATATAAATATAAGTCATACAGTAGTGCCTTTTGAAATAACACGAATCGCGGTGTTTCGGAAATAAGGGCTACGGTGTTTTTCAGAAAAGATGCGTCTTTTGAAAATATCCGTAGAATCCCTTTGCCAGTCTTTAAAATACTCCCGGTTCGTTAGTGTTTTGAAATAGGTATGACATCAACCTAGCCTAACATCTACTAGCAAAACTAGAGCTCTAACTAACAAGTCAATCAGGAGGGGTATGGAAACCACCTAAATCTGAGTCGATATATATATATATATATATATATATATAAAAGTATAATAGTCGGTGATCCCGCCTCAAAGGTACCGCGTACGATACAATATCATATGACATCCTCGAGTCATGAGTGCGGATCTATCATCAATATGAAGCTCGTACGGTAAACCATCGTGCGGCATCCCAAAAGCTGGGTACGGGTCAATATCACATTCCTCATCAATTTTCAGGTATCCTTATCATCATATCTTATGATCTGGGGTACTGATCTAAGTCTACTACAAATCGATACCCTCTATATAAATATAAATGCGTGTGTGCAACACACGTCCTAAGGCCCGCTAAAATCACATGTAGTATCCCAAATACGAATCACATCATATCACCGATCTCATGGCACTATGCCCAATCTCATCGACCCATCTCTAAAAATCATCCAATATCCTCATCATGTAGGTATATGTATAACAATAAGCATGTGTGTGCGTATGGATGTAAACCTATTCTAGGGTTCGCAACTAGGAACTATACTAGTTTATTTCTACGCCCTAATCTAACCATAGTACACCTAATCTCATCTCAAATATCCACGACACACAATAAGCTATCATATATAGTATATATATACTATACTAAATATCGGACTCTGGGGTGCTATACGCCATCCACCCGACTTCCCCCATAGATATAATCTACTCACCTTGCATCCTGCGTATCGGCGTCGATTTGGCCTTCACCTTCTTCGTTATAAGAAGCCCTCGTTAAGGTACCTACAAGATAACACAATCGCAAATGCATCTTAAAATCCTATCGAGAAAACCAAACAACGCGCTAAGGCCTATAGGTTAGAACCTATAGACTACGATTTCTAAACCATCAAACAACTTTCGATGTCATCGTGCAAACGTCAATGATCGCGAAAACACAAATACGCAATTCCAGAATTCAGAATACGAGAAACAAAACACGAATCCAAAACAGCATCTACAGAAAAGGGTCCCAGATTTCACCCTAGGTCAAATCAGACAATTTTGCATATGCCAGGGGTCTAATTTACATGAAATAAAGCAACAGAACCAACACGAACTAAATTGGTGGGACCTGGGCCGCAATTTATGGCCAATTGGATTAAATCTGCGGCCATTTTGGGGAATTAGGGCCTAGGGTTTTGGGGTTAGCTTACTGGGTGCCTGCATGTCTCACTGTCCTTACAAAATAATTTTTAGTGTCTCGGGGTGATAGCAGATTCCAAATAGCCCTCACAGATACAACAATTTCCCGATATCGGGTTTCTAAATCCGTATTCCGGGTTTCAAGACTCTGGTTTAGGTCAGAATTCTAGCACTAGGGGGTTTGTGTGGCCTCTAGTGAGCTTAATTGCTCACCACAACTCTCAATTTCCAATAACCCTAACTAGAATTTTCATACCCTCACTAAACATCACTATATTGGTTTAAAGTTAACATGGTTATGAAAGCAATAGGAAATCCAATCTAGTGGTTCGGAAAATACCTCATTTAGCAACTCAAGAAAATTCTTGAGTTGCCCCAAGTGGCCAAAATCCTTGCTTTCTTGGTCCAATGTGGTTCCCTTGAGCTTGTGCACAACTTTTGTGAAATGGGGATAGGGGTTTGAGGTGTTTATCATAGTGTTTGAGAGGGTTGAAGAGAAGAAGAGGGGCTAGGGCAGCAGCAGCAGCAACAACAAGGTGAGGATAGAGGAGAGGAATGAGTTCAATGAAGAGGAATGGCCAAGTCAACACACCCTCACCTTTCTCTCTCTCACCCATACCCATTATAATAGCCTTTTCCTTTTCGTTTTCTATTCTTTTTTCCTCTCTAATAAATCATCAACCATGAAATAAAACATGTATGAAAGCCATAAGAATATGTAACAAGTGAAAAAAAAGATATGGTGCATGTTTTGCATAAATATGCTAAAAATCCGATTAGCGATTTTTAATCGCGATTAGCACTAAATTAGCATATAATTAATTATAAAAACTTAAAATTTGCATAATTCACATAAAACACCCTCTTTTAGTATTTTCCATAATTTTCAAAAAAAATTCCCAATTTTATCGATATTTAATTATACCGAAATATTAAAATATTCATTAAAAATAATATTAAATTATAAAAATTCCCAAAATAAATATTTTATTTTTTTTTAAATGTTATAATCTTCCCCCCTTAAAGAAATTCGGTCCCCGAATTTAAATTTAAACCCCTCAAATACTAAAACATTTCAGTAAAAGTCCAAGTCGTCGGAGCTCCTAAATCATCAATACATAAGACGTATCATAGCGCAATGCATGCGCATGAACAATGAGCAGATAGCTCGAAAACAAAACTCCGTCATGTATCACGCAATCATCGGAGTTATGGTAAAGACACAAATGTCAAATCCGAAACAAAACCAATATGATATATATCAAAACCATACATGTAGATATCTAAAAGAAATGCATGCAAAACCTTTCATGTTGCTGTGCTATGCGTGTATCGCGGCACAGTGGCGGATGTCTATTGTAAGAAAATAGCTATATAAATACTTATCTTTGTTTAATATGTACGTCATGCCGTTTTGAAAACAATTTAGAAAGGTTCCCTTGTTTTAAACGTGTCGTGTCGTGTCATATCAGACACGTAGGTAAATACTGAGACTATAGCTCCCTTTTTGGAAATCCCTTTGATAACTATCAATGCATGCAAAATATATCCAGGTACTGTCCTCTGACTAGTCCTGCTCAGTACAAAAACAAATAGCAATATCATAAAAACGTACGGGTCCATAAGGAATAAATCCCAAAAATGTATATAAGAATACGCTGTGCGTCTGGTGTGCATGGAAATCAAAATCCATATATGTGCCATACATGTGCACAGAAACGACATTTAAGTGCAACGGGTGTGCACAAAACATCTGTCATAGGAAACGTGTGTGCCTGACAGCAAAATCAGGTGAATCTGACATGCACGAAGAATCCCGATTTAGTGCATCTGGTGTGCACCAAAATCGTATCTCAAAACATGCGCTCATCACGCGCGAAAATCCAAATCAAATGCATGGAGTGGAAGAAATCAACATCAATATCAGAATCAAAATCGACGGTATATTATACGGCTCAATCCAAATCAGGTATACCGTGGTGTATAAGCTCACAACCATGTACATCAGCGTGCACAAATCAAATCAAACACTAAAAGTGCATGAAAACTATGCTGGAAGCATAAATCAAATCACAGGCATAAAATAGGCATGAAATCACAATCTATACCTCAAGCGTAATAACTATACGCAAAATATAAATACCCAGTAGGTGCAACCATGGTGCACGAAAAAAGAATCATGGAACTCAGCCATCAAGACTAAATCATGCGAATAGGTCGGCCAAAATACCAAAATCCAAGGTGACGGATACGTGGTAATCGAATGAAAAAATCATAAATCATAAATACCGTTGTCGATATATCCTCCTTCAAAGTCGAGAAGGTGTCGGTGTATCCAATGCTAGCAGTGCAAGATATCTACTTGCCTCTTACTCATGGTCTGGCGTCCACTGTCTCTGGGTCCATATCTCCTCTGCGGATTAACAATCTCACAATCTTTTGGCTCATCGGCACTGTCAGGTGTGCTTACGGGGACGATTCCGTCCTGGCACTTCTCTGGTCATCTCTTGGTCAATCCTCACGACCACTCGTAAAGCAGCACGTCACCGGCGCCGACCTCTGGTCCTCTGAATACACATCACACATCTGATCCTGGGTGCAAATCTTATCACAACAGCATCCTGGAAGGAATCCTTCTCAAGGTCTCTTCCAATCTCGTTCCTGCCAAATTGCCCAGAAGTTATCACCCTTAGTATATCTGTTTCTTATTCCGGAACGGCTGTATTCTCATCGCGACTCCTTCTGGAAGGAATATCCATATACAACGCCTTTGTATGCGTATCTCATCTCTGATGTCAGCGGAGTGGAACGTCATCCCGTCGAAATCTCGTGCGAACTCTTTACTCCACTCTGCTCCAATGTCGACTGATTCGGACTCGTCTTATCGTGGCTGCATGGACTGCGCTCCAACAGCTATACTCGTATCCGGAGTCTCCCAAGCAATGTGTCACGTCACATGATATCCGAAAAATGTCGAACCATCTGATCGATTTGTCAAAACCTCATAATCCCCCAAGAGATCAACATCTTGAGTACAGTTTAATAGTATCAAGTACATACCTCAGCATCGGTGGTCCAGCCGTAGAAAGGCAAACCCAAGCCTCACTAATGGCACCGTGGAACTACCGCAAACCCTACGGTTCAAAGGCTTTCACACGGTCATTATGTCGAGTTAGGGTTTCATTCTTCTAGAGTGTCCATAGAATCGCTTGCATGTCTTTCCGAATACTTTAAACTTAGAAAATGGGTTCCTGACATTCGATCGTCTCTATCGACTCTCAACGAATCTATGTGAAGTCGTCTCTAGCTGGAATCAATCAATCTGATGACCTCGCATCGGGGTAAGCGAATGAACCATATGTCCTAGTCATTCATCCTCGGGTGACTAGCGACCTTCCATCATATCTGTGAGTATATACCCATGCTGCAGTAGCTCCAACGTCTGGGCGATATCTCTTCATTTGTAGCAACAACTGGCTCATTCGTCTGTACGCTGAACAGTGCCTCAATCATCATGAATAAGCGATATATCAATGGTCATCATATTCTGGATGGCCTCTAGTAGTAGCCTGATCCTCTGGTGCTGATCAGCACATCCGAGAAATCTCGTAAAAGCGATCTGTCAAACTCTCATGGCGCGAAAATGCAATAAAACGAAGCCTTCTATGCAATCGTACGTCTCTGGAATCACGCCTTGGTCAGTCCTCGTCCGTGAAGAGCTCAAGATGACGCAACTCTAGCCGTAGCTCTCTCTGCCCGTGTAATCGTGGCAGCAAAATCATAACCAATATCGATGAGGGTAGATCATAGGAATGAATATAATACTGTACAAGGAAATGTACATCCTAAGGTTTCTTAAGCGGAGTAGAGTATCGTAAATATGCCGCGGAACATACGTACGGTACGTCACTCTACTTAAGCTACCTACTCCATCAACCAAGGGTCATCCTACGTGACGAAAGTTCGGGTATAATACCCCCTCGACTAAGTCTAAGTTCTGTAAGGTCAAGCCTAAGTTCAGTATATATATAGATGCTCTAGGCTCCACATAGTCAAACTTAGACTCGAACCAAGATTAACCTAGCGCTCTGATACCAACTTTGTGACGACCCGAAATAGTACGTGACTGGCACTTGAATCATATGAAGTCTATAGCACCCCATCTAATTCAAGTAAACCAAAATCTCAGAAATCTAAAACCATTTTAAGAAAGAAATAAGAAAACTAGTTTTAAGAAGTAAGGAAAACATGTTTTAAAAACAAGGTTTTTAAATAAGTAAGCCGAATATGCATTTTTAAAATCTATATTCTTTTCTGAAAATTTCGGCAGAGTTTCCTTTGAAAATAATGGCCCCGAACGAGGTACAACAAAAATAATATATGTACAATGATAAAAGCCATCCCCAAACGGGATCTAGCTCTTCGTCAATCAACGGTCACTACCACGCAAGCAATATAATATACAACGCCGAAGGGCGAGGATCAAAACTCAAAAAAAAAACTCAAAATCAAAATGAAAACCATAATACTACAACGCGCGACTCTAAGGTCGAAATAATACATAACTGGTTTTCTAAGTCTGAGACAATATACAGGTTTTGGTTGATGGAATTACTAGATACAACTGAATAAAATAATACAAGGATGGTCACGATGCGAGTGAACCCACCTCCCAATGCAATCACCCAGAAAGGAAGCAGTGTGCCAGAAAAGCCGCAATGAAACCTGTACGGCAAAACCTGCAAGAACTGTGGCACAACAGGGGTGAGTTGCCAACTCGTGAATAGAAAACATCGCAGAGTAGAAATCGTATGCATGACATAATCCTAGGTCAATACGATCAATAATACTATATCCTCAATATGAATAAGTCTGAAGCAAGATAAGGTGGCAATATAACATAAATATGAGGTGTGATCAATGTAATCAATGTCAACTATATAAGGAAGTCTATGAGTACGTGGATATCATCCAACTATGCGATCAGTGTCATCAATGTCAATATATGTATCTGGAAATCGTCCACGTGTCACCCAATAACAATAAGCATCACGCATGTAAATATCATAAACATATGCATGGAAGTATGAGAATGTAAATCAACATGTGTCGCTCGCGACATATCAAAATCATGGAACCTGAGTGTCAAGCATCGACACTCGAAAACATCATGAAACCTGTGCCTAGCATCGGCACGTAAATCCTCTTATATCGGGCTTCGTCAATCTGGATCGGCCCATATCATCTCTCAACACCGGTCGGTATCCTCCGGATATCCGCCGAGCTCAAATACAATCACCGGTACGTACTCGCCACCCTGCTAGGCTCATCGTCTGCTCCACGAAAAACATTTCTCGTCCCGGGGAACCATATCGGGTCCACCATGAACCCGCAAACGGATCATCTAACTCCACGAATCGGGTTTCAAGCACACGTCTCAGAACCGAGAAAACGCATGGTGGACGCACTGAAATATCATATCAAGGGTACCGGGTTTTTAAAACAATACATACTCTCTTTTGAAATACCCACGGTTCCCAAATCCAGAAATATCATGGAAACAACATATCTCAATGCGTATAATCATAAAGCATGATATATGCATAAAAGAATGTGAGCATATCAGTCTGTCATGCAACAAGGAATAGTAATATGCACACATTGAGGGAAATCGCTCTTTTAAAATGAATCAGTTTTAAAGAGTATCTTGCAGTTCCTAAATCTCGAATCAAGCCAGAATTATCTATGTATGTGCAAATACTTATGTATATAAACATGGGTGTACTATGGGTATGTACACAAGTATGCCATGCAAGAGATCATATCCTGAATGCAACAGTACTACAGTGTATTGACATGGCAATTATCGATGATGAAGTGTGTGAGCCGGCAAGCAGGTGTACGTAGAACATATGCATCATCGATTATGGTGCTGGTATCCAAACAGCATGAGTTTAATAATGGTATATGAAATCACAATATAAGTATGCGATGCAGAGCGAACAGCAATAATGTGCGGGAGCTGAATGATAAACACAATGATAACTAATCTGTATTATTATAAATATAAGTCATACAGTAGTGCCTTTTTAAATAACACGAATCGCGTTGTTTTGGAAATAAGAGCTACGGTGTTTTTAAGAAAAGATGCGTATTTTGAAAATATCCATAGAATCCCTTTGCCTGTCTTTAAAATACTCCCGATTCGTTAGTTTTTTGAAATATGTATGACATCAACCTAGCCTAAGATCTACTAGCAAAACTACAGCTCTAACTAACAAGTCAATCAGGAGGGGTATGGAAACCACCTAAATCTGAGGTGATATATATATATATATATATATATAAAAGTATAATAGTCGGTGATCCCGCCTCAAAGGTACCGCGTACGATTCAATATCATATGACATCCTCGAGTCATGAGTGCGGATCTATCATCAATATGAAGCTCGTACGGTAAACCATCGTACGGCATCCCAAAAGCTGGGTATGGGTCAATATCATATTCCTCTCATCAATTATCAGATATCCTTATCATTATATCTCATGATCTGGGATACTGATCTAAGTCTAGTACAAATCGATACTCTCTATATAAATATAAATGCGTGTGTGCAACACACGTCCCAAGACCCGCTAAAATCACATGTATATCCCAAATACGAATCACATCATATCACCGATCTCATGGCACTATGCCTAATCTCATCGACTCATCTCCAAAAATCATCCACTATCCTCATCATGTAGGTATATGTATAACAATAAGCATGTGTGTGCATATGGGTGTAAACCTATTCTAGGGTTCGCAAGTAGGAACTATACTAGTTTATTTCTACGCCCTAATCTAACCATAGTACACCTAATCTCATCTCAAATATCTATGACACACAATAAGCTATCATATATAGTATATATACTATACTAAATATCGGACTGCGGGGGTGCTATACGCCATCCACCCGACTTCCCCCGTAGATATAATCTACTCACCTTGCATCATGCGTGTCGGTGTCGATGTCGCTTTCATCTTCTTCGTCATAAGAAGCCCTGGTGAAGGTACCTACAAGATAACACAATCGCAAATGCCTCTTAAAATCATATCGAGAAAACCAAACGACGCGCTAAGGCCTATAGGTTAGAACCTATTGACTACGCTTTCTGGACCATCAAACAATCCTCGATGTCGTCGTGCAAACGTCAACGATCGCGAAAACACAAATACGCAATTCCAGAATTCAGAATACGAGAAACAAAACACGAATCCAAAACATCAACTATAGAAAAGGGTCCCAGATTTCACCCTAGGTCAAATCTGACAATTTTGCATATGTCAGGGGTCTAATTTACATGAAATAAAGCTACAGAACCAACACGAACCAAATTGGTGGGACCCAGGCCGTAATTTGCGGCCAATTGGATTAAATTTGCGGCCATTTTGGGGAATTTGGGGCTAGGGTTTTGGGCTAGCTTCTTGGGTGCCTGCATGTCTCACTGTCCTTACAAAATAATTTTTAGAGTCTCGGGTTGATAGCAGATTTCAAATAGCCCTAACAGATTCCACAATTTCCCGATATCGGGTTTCTAAATCCTTATTCCGGGTTTCAAGTCTCTAGTTTAGATCGGAATTCTAGCACTGGGGGTTTGTGTGGCCTCTAGTGAGCTTGATTGCTCACCACAACTCTCAATTTCCAATAACCCTAACAAGAATTTTCATACCCTCACTAAACATCACTATATCTGTTTAAAGTTAACATGGATGTGAAAGCAATAGGAAAACTAAGCTAGTGGTTCAGAAAATACCTCATTTGGCAACTCAAGAAAATTCTTGAGTTGCCCCCAAGTGGCCAAAATCCTTGCTTTCTTGGTCCAATGTGATTCCCTTGAGCTTGTGCACAACTTTTGGGAAACGGGGATAGGGTTTTAAGGTGTTTATCAAGGTGTTTGGGAGGGTTGAAGAGAAGGATGGGAGGCTAGGGCGGCAGCAGCAGCAACAATAAGGTGAGGAGAGAGGAGAGGAATGAGTTCAATGAAGAGGAATGGCCAAGTCAACACACCCTCACCTTTCTCTCACTCACCCATACCCATTATAATATCCTTTTCCTTTTCTTTTTCTATTCTTTTCCCCTCTCTAATAAATTATCAACCATGAAATAAAACATGTATGAAAGCCATAAGAATATGTAATAAGTGAAAAAAAAGATATGGTGCATGTTTTGCACAAATATGCTAAAAATCCGATTAGCGATTTTTAATCACGATTAGCACTAAATTAGCATATAATTAATCATAAAAATTTAAAATTTGCATAATTCACATAAAACACTCTTTTTTAGTAATTTCCATAATTTTCAAAAATTTATCCTAATTTTATCGGTATTTAATTATACCGAAATATTAAAATATTCATTAAAAATAATATTAAATTATAAAAATTCCTAAAATTAATATTTTTTTTGAAATGTTACAATTTTACACCCACTTTCAGTATTGATATGATTTTGTGTTCACAGATGCACATGTTATGAGTTTATTGCCACGGTATACTTGATTTGATTTGGTGTATAACTTATACCGTTGATTTCGATTTTGATATTCGATATTGTTTCGTGCACCCTAGTGCACTGGATTTATGTTTTCGTGCACCATATGCACTTGATTAGGATTCTTGCGCCCAACGCACTTGATAGGATTTTGTGCACACCAGATTCACTAAATCGAGATTCTTAGTGCATTCTGATGCACCTGGTATTGTTGTCTGGTACACCTGTTGCACTTGACAGATGTTTCTGTTTACACCCGTTGCACTCAGTTTTGTTTTTGTGCAAATTCATGGCACTTGTATTTGATTTCGATTTTCGTGCGCACCAGACGCACGTGGCATTTGTATACTCTGTTTCGAGATTGATTTCCTTTCGAGCACTATGTTTTCATGATATATACTATCCTGTTTAGTAACCGAGCAGGACTGTTCTGAGAATAGTACCTAAGTGTTCTTGCATGCATCGGTAATTGCCGAAGGGATTTCCAAAAGGGAGCTTATAGTCTCGATATTTTCCTACATGTCCAAGATGACACGAAAACTTTACAAAGGAAACCCTTCTAAATTATTTTCAAATGGCGGGACGTATATGTTAAACAAAAGGTATGTATATATATAGCTATTTTCCTTACAATGAACATCCGCTGCTCGTGCCGTAATACGTGCATCGCACGGCGATTTGAAAAAGGTTTTGCATGCATTTCTATTTGGATATTTTGAAAATTTCACAACGATGCATATGATATACATGTTATAGTCTTAATTATATCGTATTTGATTTTCGTAATGGATCTTGGCACTAGTGTTTTCACATTAACCCCCATGATGGCGTGACGCTAGACGGAGTTTTGCCCTCATTTTTACGTGCATGCACTGCGCTACGATATGTTTTGTGTGTTCATGATTTCGAAGCCTCGACGGTTTGATCATTTTGCTGAAATGTTTTATGTATTTGGGGGAGTTTAAATTGAAATTCGGAGACCGAATTTATTTAAGGGGGGAAGATTGTAACATTTCAGAAAAATAAAATATTATTTTTGAATTTAAATAAATAAAATAATTAATTTTATTAATATTATAAAATATGGAGATTGCTTTTAAATGAAATGGTATAATTATATACCGATAGTTGGAAAAATATTTAGGAAATCAAAATGAATTATTGATTTTGAAGGTATTTATTGGATTTGGGTATTTTATACATAATTATGTAACTAATTTTGTGTAAGTTTATATTAAACCCGATTAGTTCACTACTAATCATGTTTATGCCATATCCATTTTTATTTAGCTTTGTTGACCATGACACATTGTATTCTTATTTATGCATGGTTTCATTTCAATGTGTTTCTTGCTATTTGTGGTTTTTACAAGAAAATGAGATAATAAAGAAAAAGAAAATAAGAGAGAGAGAGAGAGAGAGGTGGGACTATGTGAGTGCGTGTGAGATAGAGAGAGAGAGAGAGGAGTGAACCTTCTACACTCTTCATGGCTCTTGTTTTATTTCTTCTTCATCTCTCTCATCATCATCCTTTTCATCTCATTTCTCCACTTCCTCCACCTCCTCTCTACCACCCACAATCACCTCGAAAACTCAATCAAAACCTCATCCCCCCTTCACAAAAAATGACCTAAACCCCATGGTGGAATCAAAATTGGACTTTGAGCACTTGAGAACATCTAGGGTTTTTCCTTAGTAACCAAACGAGGTAAATCCGATGTCTTTAGTTAAGTTTTTAGACTTTCTAACATCTTAGTGTAGTTTAGAGTTAAACTTGTCTAGATTAGCGATATTTGAATTTTCAAGAAGAGGAATTAGGGGATATTATGGTTTGTAAAGGTGTAATTAAGGTTTAGTCATCACTACAACCCCTATAGTGTAAATTCTGGACACACACTTAATGTAGAAAACCCACAACTTGAGTTTAGATATTTCAAATGTCGGTTTTGTGGATATTATGAGGATTACAGGGAATCTGGAGCAATCTGAGGTGTTTGTAAGAAAATAAAACAAGTAGAATGACCTAGATATACCACTATAAGACCACCACGAGAAAAAGAGCCTATAATACCCATACTCACCCGGTGACACCGGTCAAAATTGATATCTCACCAGGAAAATTTTTAGTACTGGTGTAGGGGTTTTTGCCTGTAGCTCACACATACTATGACTTAGCCTTTGTGTTGTTAGTTTTGTCCCATTTGACCAGAAGCAAAATCTGGAAGCATTTTGGGTTGGAATTTACTATGTTTTCCGATTTCTAAATCTTGGTTTATGGTTTTTGAACTTGGATTTGGTCGTTGGACGTTTCTACGTCAACGGCGAGGGTTATTTGGCTATTTTTGCATGCGTAGGCTATAGGTTCTAACCTATGTGCGTTTAGTATGCCATTTTAGTTTTCGTGTTTGATTCGTGTCTATGATATAACCCATTGAAAACTATAGGTACCCCATATGGACTTCGTATGACAAGGAAGAGCATGGCGTTATCGACTTCAGCAAGCGACGATCAAGGTGAGTAGATATATATCTAAGGGGAAAGTCGGATGGATGGCGTTATAGCACCCGTGCAACCGTAGAATAGGTTATATATATTATATATATTTATGCGAGACTTGGATACCTAGTAAATAGGGTTACTAGGAGACTATAAATTATAATTGGCATACCTGTAGGTTAGTTTACTCTTAGTTTAGTTCCATAGTCGTGAGTCATCGGTTTACTTAGTCACACACATGCATACACTTAGTATATATATGTTGGTGTGTATGTATGTGTCAATATGTGTGTGTGTGTATGTTTATATATATATATATATATAATTATATATATACATACATATACACGTGAGATGAGGATATTATATACTATATGGATTTGAGTCGATATGATCGGGCATGATGCCTTGAGGATATGATTTGTATTTGAGTTGAAACACCGTATATGATATGATACGATGATGGATCATTGGGTGATATGTATTCATACATACGATAACATGTGAATTTATGATAATAGATTTGTAGGAGACTTTAGATCCATACCGCTTGATAATAGATTTGTACGATGATGATACCGTACAACTGATGATATATATGATATGTGACCCGTACCATTGATTTTTGAGGATGTCGTACGATGGATTTTACCGTACGAGATGTCAGTCTACGGTAGCGCCTCGGCCGTCTGTCCGAGGCCAAAATGCGGAAATGAAAACTTTTTCTAAACTTAAAACCGGCGCTATCCCAGACTTTAATCCCGGATCGAACAATTAACCTATAACTAGTAACTAGAGAAAGGTTAGAAAAGCTATACCGATCGATCCATGTCCTTCGGTCTTTAGCCACGGACCTTAGCTCCTCGCGGCATCTCCGATCTCCGGTCTCCTCATCGGAAAGGGCACCACATCTTCGAGTCTTTTTACGGGCTCCCACCTCAGAACCGAGGCAACTCGGACACGAAGTTTGCTAGCAGACGTGTCCAAGATTGCTGTAGAATATACGTAGAACACTTTGTCTCAAGGGTCAATCGAAGTTGCCATTGGAGAAGTGAGGGGAAAATGAGCAATAGGAAATGGCTTAGGATTTTTTTGTGCATATGAAATGAATAAAAAATCCTCACTCAAAAAATGGGGCTGTCCCCATCTGGTGCTCGGCCAGGGAAAAAGAATAGGAGAGGGGGTGAGCATAAGATAGTGTGAATGGTGACCATAAGAAAAGAAAACCTCACATCAAAATCTTTTCCAATCCTTTTCACAATAAATGCAAACCTTGAACCAAGCACATCTAGAAAGATCAAGAGTCTTCATAAAAACTTCTGGAGCCCCGGACGCCACAAAAAACCCCCTGCCTTCACTAATTTCGAAATTTGCAAGAAACCCCTTCACCTCACAAAAATTCAGCCATGAAGGAATAAAGGAAAATGGCCGAAACGGAATGCAAACTGGCAACTTTAAAAAGCGATCCCGTAATAAATTACGGGATAACCCCGCAACTGTATATACATACCCGCGTTCGTATTTCGACCGAATACAAATGCAATGAGACAAAATCAACACAGTGTAATACTAGGATCCGGCTTAAACCAAAGCCCGCTAGTATTATCCGTCCGAACCATAACACGTGCACAGGTGCACGCGTACGTTCGAACCCTACCATAAATCCATACGGCCTCTACAACGTTTCGCCCGAAACTTGAGAAACTGTCAGTGGGGGACTCTAAAGACTCGTCAATAGTTTGGCTGTAGATTTAACTACTAGCACGTCAGTGGTACTAGCTGTACGTAACGGGCTACCAGGTATTGACCAAAAGGGAGATAGATGAGCAAACTCATCCTGACACCCTACTAAGCCTGTCAGTGACAATATCCGTACAGTCCGGTCCGTTCGTCTATGAGCATCGCATGTCGGGCCTAGGGGTTGGTAAAAGTCAGACCCCCAAAAGCGGTACAAGTCGTGTCGGAGTGTAGCCGAGAACACCCTGAGATACTACTGGAATACCTACCAGTAAATCTCCTGCCTTGGCCAAGGACTTCGTGTAATGGCTCTCCTAGATACAGCGCGATCTCACCCCCAATACCGGGAGAGACGAAACCCCTGCCGATCCGCTCACTGCCTCCATATGGCTCGGGACTGTACCCAACTAAAACCTGTTTGCATGACTCCTTTGAGCCGTGGTAGGGTAGTAATCAAAGCACAGTAGGAACTCACACGAGACAAATGACGATCTCAGGTCGATGAACTAACCTGTACACATGTCACCAGGGAACTGCTATCGGACGTCAGGTATAATACCAACTAGCATGTTCCCGATGAGTCCTGTCCGGTGTACTCATCACCCAATGAGCACCTGTATACATCTTAGGCGAACCACCTGACACCAATGGCTTGTGAGACCGGCCACCGCCCTTTGTCGGGGTCTCGACTGTATACACTAGTCTACTAATGGAGTATTGATGCCCAGTCTCGAAGCTTTTTTTCAAATAAATTAGTAAAGAAAGAGAAATTCCTTTTTCATCATATTTTTGGCTTTGCCCAAGGTAGTTGACTTGAGCAAGAAAACAGAACAAAAAAGAAAGACTCAACGAGGTGGCCCAGTCCAGCTTCATACTTAACCCAACTCATAACTCCCTCGATGAAACTATGAAATCTGCGAAGCGAGATCAGCTCAAGCGAAGGTCTTCCTATTTTGGATTGGAGTAAGACCAAGCTCATGAGCTTATTATCCTAGGTCGGAACAAGTTGATAGGATCCTTCTCTTGTCGTGGAAGGACTTCCGCCTGTGACTCCCACGATTAGGGACCTTTTAAGGATGTGCTTATAGACCCCAGCTCCCACGTATATGATCGCCATCATACTGCTGGTAGTCAAGCAAGAATCCCAAGGGCTCTATCAATGTGTAATAGTGATCTGTAAGGTCACCTAAAGTTGTACACGATGATAAAGATAAACCCGATAGCATACTATCATCTCGAGTAAGACTGTCCTACCGGCATAGATCCTCCCTCAATCATTGCAATCACGTGCCTGTGATCCAATAATTGACTCTGAGGGCACTATATCCAACAATCTCCCACATGCACTCAAGGCTAATTATTGTGATGTCGCATACTCATAGCCCGTGTGATACCGAACACCCAACTCCTCTATTAATCAGTCTCACAAAGCCCGTTTGCGAAACTATTACGTTCGAGGAATAGCCTCAGTGAATGGATTCGCCCTGATGTTTCTTTCTATGTCTCTCTTTATATCAAGTTCGCGGAGAAAGCCATCTCCCGAAATGAGCAATACCTGTCTTAGAATATGTCTGGATATCTGATGGGACCTAGTTCATAAATGAACTCCAAATCCAAACTTCTTAGACTGTATCGTCAACTGAACTTAATCAGTATCTTGCGCCACACCTCCCTCAGTATCCACTTGGACCACCTATCCAAAATACTGCCCCTTGTCAGAGGGAAAACTATAACTCTGACAGCCACTCTGTCATCCAGGTCACCTTGGAAGCCTGGAATGATAACTGTCTCCCAAAAGAGGCTGTTGTTATCATATCCCTAGAACATCCACTTATGTTCTAAAACTGCTTCCGATCGTTTCTCCAGGATTGGATTAATATCAACTTATTGCATCTAGTGCAAAAAACAACGTCTGGTGTGGTACTTGACATATATGATTGACTCAATTGCCTAAACAAGTGATTTTCCAATCATGCACATCCCTCTCCCCTTGAGTCTGTAAGACACCTTTAGAGAGGGTGACTCCATCACCTGCAAGTACACTACCGTGCCAGGAGTCGTCCATTCTAAAATACTTTTAGAATGCTGTCTAAGTACCCAGATTGGGAAACTACCCGAATCTAGATCTAGTAACCAGAATGTCTGATATATCCAAGTCCTATGTGGAAAAACCACTGTGTGACAACCAAAGTATAACTGATCGAAGTATAGGAATTTCACTTCCTAATCTGTGTATGTCATCCATGTACCAGGACATCACACCCTACTACCTTCTTAACAGATCCATCCACTATTCCGATGAAGTCAAGCCTATGACTGTCACATCAGAAATAGATGATCTATCTCCGCTATATCTGTTTTAGTCCATAAATAGACATAAGCTACTTGTCCACTATGCTTCCGCTACTCCCACTGACTACGACAACCCTCTGGCAGAGTCATATACGTGTGTACTTCTGAAGCCAGTTCAGAACGACGCTATATTCATCCTCCTGCCGGGTCTCATAGCCTGGAACAACAGTAGTGTCAAGTTTGGGTAAACAAGAACCTCCCTATCACTGTCCTTGAGCATACCGAAGTACCTCTCGAGTGCCTGAGGTTACCCACCATATCTGCGGGTGGCTAATGGAATGTCAAACCAGATTGAATCTTTAGGTTCTTATCAAATTTTCAGTAATCGTTTGCCGTTCTGGAATCACTTCCAGTTCTACCATACTCCCACTACTGTTTTCTGAAAAAATCCATTTTTATTAAAACAGTGGCGAGTCAAGAACAATATCACTATTGATCTTCCAGATGGTAGGAAGTGAACCCTCGTTATAGCCCGGATTAACCCACAAACAGCCAATACAGAAACGTGCCTTGAGTTATCCAGAGTCTGGTTTTAAGCATAAGCCGGACAAATCCCCGTACCTTAACATTGTTAAGATATGAACTATTCTATATCCAATATAGAAACAGAGGCAGTGATATAATTGGAACCAGATTCAAATCATGCAGCTGTCTCCAGTGCATGTCAACAAAATGGAGAGAGGCCTATCAGCATTACTCAACTTAGGAATACATCCAGATATGAATAACCTGAAAGAGAAGCAAGTTCTCTTAATCATTACTATTAACTGAATACTATACACAAGTATCTACATCTTCGATCACCTTGAAGAATCCTGATACTTGCAATACCTGATTCTCTACTTTATTCTTATACCTATAACTTCTCAAAACTTAGACCTCACATTTCTACGAAACACATGTCTAAGAACTAGAGAAGTCACAAGCAAATAGAATATAGTACGAGTACCAACCCCTCTGTCCTCAAGGACACAGGACGACATACAATACTCTGTATAAGTCCCCTGAGTTTAATAACTCATTCCCTGTATGTCGTAGGTTGAAAACTGCACTTATTGTTTAGAAGAATTACACCGCTGTTTAATGCTTCTTACCTAACCATCCACTGATATAGGTAAATGTCATAGACATAATTTCAAAAAGTTATATCTCACTTTATAAAAATAAACGTACAGATATATCAATTTGAAATTGGTGCATAATAACGGATATTCAAAACCAAATATTTGCCGTTCGGTAAACAACCCAGGCGATTTCCTCAAATATCACCAATTACAACAAATCCCGATATAATGAGGATAATCACCTAATTCCCAATAACTTACTCCCAATATCTGTAAAACCATACAGATGTGAGAATCAAACTTGGTAAATACATACCCTGGAGCAAGGGCTAATTGGGAAATCGGTTTTCTTTTAACAATACACAGTGAAACTGAAATATATAAATGTTTTGAAGGGGTATCCGGGTATTCCTAGTAATGCCTCTTCCATTATCAGATTCATAACTATAACCGTATATTTCTTTGCCATCTCTCCAAATCCGTTTATATATCTTTAGTCATTACCTTCTGCATACCCTTTTAGGCCAAATGGTTTTCTTCCTTCCCTACCGTTCGGCACCTGTCTATGGTTTGGAAGAAGACTATCCAATAAGCATAATGGGTGTACTCTCCTAATCTAGGAGTACTCGTAACCTAAGAGAAGTTAAGATAAAAGACAACTGAATAAAACCTTATTCCTATTTCTCCTGAACCAGAATCCATCCCCGAACTGGAACAACTTCCTTCGAGTTCGTATATAACCATACGATGGAGTATCCAAACATCTGTACATCTTCGTAATGATATGGAGTGTCCTGGAGAAATACGAAGGTGAAGTATGAGTGGCGATGGAATACTTGGTTTGGTCATGAATAGCAGTCGCAATTTACTTCCCTCTTTCTGATCCCTTTATTTATCTTCACTTAATACCTTCTGTACACCTTTTAGGCTAAATGGTTTTCTTCATTCCCTACCGTTCGGCACCTGCCTATGGTTTGGATGAAGACTATCCAATTAGCGTAACAGGTGTACCGTCCTAATCCAAGGAGCACTTGCAACCTGAGAGAAGGTAAAAGGAAAAGACAACTGAATAGTCCTATTCATTTTCTCCAGAACCAGAAACCATCCTTGAATCTGGAACAAGTTCCTTCGAGTTCGTATATAACCATACGATGGTTTTATCTAATGGAAGTGGACGTTCGTAGTAATACGTGGTGTTCTGGAGAAAAGGGTAAAAGTAGGAGTGGCAATGATGTATGCAACTTTGACAATCCAAAAGCCAGTGTTTTAAGAAAGTTCGGTTAACTTGGTCACTAAGTTATAGTCTAGGGTCAGGTCATGGTCGCTGCCAAGAGAGAGAGAAAAGAAACACTCTGCGTGCAGTCTAACCTTGATCAGAATGGTTATCAATTTATCTAATCAAGAAACCTCCCACTGTAATCTCAAATTCTCCTCCAAATCTGAAAAAAGAATTAGTCGGGATCACCTGAGGAGTAAACCAACTCATCAGTGGGAATCGGGATCTAACTATCATCGCATGATAACGTTATGGAATTCACTCACGTTATCACACTCCAGAAGGTATGCGCATATCTTGCAAGTTTCAGTTTCTTTAGAAACTCCCGATATGATTTTTACCACATGCTCTTATGACCTTAACGAAGGCCAACAAATCATAAGTCACATGTCAAATTCTACCCGTCATTGTCCAGGTTAATTTGAACCCACCCGTACAAGCCCTTAACAAAGTCCAACAAGGCTATACGACTGTCCAAACCAACGCATCTATCTATGCAGCAGAAAGGTAGCAAGCAGCTACCATTCAGTATGCCTTGACGAAGACCAACAAAACATAGCATGAATACTAAGTGCTACCCGTCTGAAATGACGGAGGGCTACGAATGGTTTTTGGCGAAAAACCTTTAACGTAATGAACTTGATATCGTTGAAGGAACCGGATAGGTTTTTATAAAAATATAGCGGCGAAAACCTTTGCTAAAGAGGTCACTCCGGGTGAAGGGATCTCGGCTCTTTCCCCGTAGGATGAGGTGCAGGATATTCCAACTGAATACTGCGATGCAAAGAAAAAAGTAATCAGCTATAGTGAAGTTATTACCCTGACGCAAACTTCTGTCCAAGGGGTCACTCCCGGTGAAGGGATCTCGGCCCTTGCCTCGTCGACTGAGGTGCTGGATATTCATAACCGAATACCACTGTGCAAACAAAAGAAAACGTCCTTGCAATAACAGCTTTTTTTTTGAAAATGTTCCAACAACATCAAACAGGTTTTTTTAGCTTGCATTGATCCAAATCAATGCAGCCCCATCAATTAATCACACCACAAAAGAACGAAAATATGATGTACGTATATGCCATCCGCATTCGCCACTGGGTCCCGTCATCACCCGTTAGGTTACTTTACTAACGACAAAGCGGAGACTGGACTAGCGCGGATGTAAAACATATACAACATCTACTAGTATATATATCAATATATAATATTCGCTCAAGGCGTGATAAAATGCAACATCACAGAAATGTAATAAGCATCACAGAACAATACAGATAATCTGGGATCCCCGGGTTTCATAGAGCCGCTACTGAAACCCGACGTTCCCCTGGTCGTGTGGATAGCCTATGCAATGAAATCCTAGACTCCTACGGGCGCGGCAACTTACCCCCAAAACCTGAAGCGAGGCAGCCCCTTTCAACAAAGTGAATGGACCACCCAGCACTTCACGGAATCCGGTAACTTGAGCACCCCTCCTTGGGTCAACCTGTACCCCCTACTAGTGCGGCGAATAGCCCGCCAATTCTAGAGTGAAGCCCCTTCCATTTCAATGCCATGAGATGCAGGCCCGTTGCCCTCTAGAACATGGCCATCCGTGCAGCTCACCGCAGGGTAATCCTCGTACAGAAAATAAAATATATATACAACGGGTACATCGACTTCAGCCCGGTCGTGCCCCAAAAGAATAATATACAAACATGCAGTAACGGCAGTCCACATGTCGGAAGCTCTCCCAGCAATATCAAATGTACAAATAATACCAAACTGTACTATCATTGCATCCAGGCTATCCACCATGACAAATCCGCAACATCACAGCACACACTGAACATCAACTTGAATGTCACGTTCGCAAATCCGTCTAAAAGTACTATAGCAATTAGACAAGATTTACCGCTCGAATGACATTCACGGTCGCAGATATAATGTAAGTACAGTAAACTAACATATTTAAAAATTTTTGATCGACAAAATTTCCCGATGTGGGCCCCAAGCACAAATCCTGCACTCAAAATAATCTGGGCCAAAAATAAAAATTCCAGAAACCCCAATTCCAAGTCAGAGACCACTGTAGAAAATTTGGTGGAGTGACGCTACAGTACTGCGGCGGAACCGCGGCCAAAACGGGGGTACGGCCGCGGTTCCGCGACGCTACAGTGAGCACTCTCTACAAATTTTCTGCAGTGTTCTTAGAAAACCCTGCCAGAATTTCTGCAACACTCAAAATAATTTTTCGACGACAAAAAAAATTCGGCAGAAACTTCGTTTTTGTAATTGCGGTTTCGGAAATTTTGTTCGATCGATGTTTTAAACACGTTAGAGCGAGCTAGTAAAGGTTAATGGCGTGGCTCTGATACCATGTAAGTCTATGGTAGCGCCCCGGCCGTCTGTCCGAGGCCAAAATGCGGAAACGAAAACTTTTTCTAAACTTGAAACCAACGCTATCGCAGACTTTAATCCCGGATCGAACCATTAACCTATAACTAGCAACTAGAGAAAGGTTAGAAAAGCTATATCGATTGATCCATATCCTTCGGTCTTTAGCCACCGTCCCTAGCTCCTCGCGGCATCTCCGATCTCCGGTCACCTCGTCGGAAAGGGCACCACATCTTCGAGTCTTTTTACGGGCTCCCACCTCAGAACCGAGACAACTCGGACACGAAATTTGCTAGCCGACGTGTCCAAGATTGCTGTAGAATATACGTAGAACACTTTTTCTCAAGGGTTAATCGAAATTGCCATTGGAGAAGTGAGGGGAAAATAAGCAATTGGAAATGGCTTAGGATTTTTTTGTGCATATGAAACGAATCAAAAATCCTCACTCAAAAAATGGGGCTGTCCCCATCTGGTGCTCGGCCAGGGAAAAAGAATAGGAGAGGGGGTGAGTACAAGCTAGTGTGAATGATGACCATAAGAAAAGAAAACCTTACATCAAAATCTTTTCCAATCCTTTTCACAATAAATGCAAACCTTGAACCAAGCACATCTTGAAAGATCAAGAGTCTTCAAAAAAAATTCTGGAGCCCCAGACACCACAAAAAAAACCCTGCCTTCACTAATTTTGAAATTTGCAAGAAACCCCTTCACCTCACAAAAATTCAGCCATGAAGGAATAAAGGAAAATGGCTGAAACGGAATGCAAACGGTCAACTTCAAGAAGCGATCCCGTAATAAATTACAGGAAAACCCCGCAGCTGTATATACATACCCGCATTTGTATTTCGACCGAATACGAATGCAATGAGACAAAATCTACACAGTGTAATACTAAGATCCGGCGTAAACCAAAGCCCGCTAGTATTATCCGTCCGAACCATGACACGTGCATAGGTGCACGCGTACGTTCGAACCCTGCCATAAATCCATACGGCCTCTACAACGTTTCGCCCGAAACTTGAGAAACTGTCTGTGGGGGACTCTAAAGACTCGTCAATAGTTTGGCTGTGGATTTAACCACTAGCACGTCAGTGGTACTAGCCGTACGTAACGGGATACCAGGTGTAAGTGCATGGCGGCGCCCCGGCCGTCAATCCGAGGCCAAAATGCGGAAATGAAAATTTTTTCTGAAAACTAGAAACCGGAACCACCGCGGACTAAAAATCCGGATCGGGCCATTAACCTAACTCTAGCAAACTAGAAAATGTGGTAGAGAGCTATACCATGCGATCCGTGTCCTTCGGTCTTCGGCCTCCACTCCGATCTCTTCGGGGAATCTCCGATCTTCAGCTCCTCGTCGGAACGGGCACCACATCGCCGGGTTCTTTTACGGGCACCCACCTCTGGACCGAGGCAACTCGGTCATGAAGTTGGCGAGCCGACGTGCCCAAGAAATGCTGTAGACTAGTGTAGAAACCATTGTCTCAATTGGGGTTGTGAAGTTGCCTTAATGGATGGAGGTGAAGAATGAACTATGGAGAGAGGTGAGGAAATTTGCAATGAGCCAAATGATATGAATAATTTCCTCCACCAAATATCAAAATCCCTCTACTCTCCAATGTGGCCGGCCAAAATAATAAAGGGGGAAAGCAACAAGGGAGGTGAGTGTAGGGAAGGAAAATGGTGACCACACCCAAAAGCAAGCCTCACATCATTTCTAATCCAAATCCTATCTCATTAATGCAAAAGAAAGGATGGAAAAAGAATCTCATCATGCTAGAACCATCATGAAGCCACACAATTACAAGAAACCCCCTCCACTTAGCTAATTTGCATAATTGCAAATTAGCCCCTCCATCGGAAAAATCCGGCCGTGAAGGAACAAAGGAAAACTAGCCGAAACGGAATGCAAACTGGCAACTTCAGAAAACTGATTCCGTAATAAATTACAGGAAAACCCCACGACTGTATATACATACCCGCATTTGTATTCCCACTGAATACAAAAGCAAAGAGACAAAATCTACACTGTCTAATACTAGGATCCGGCTTAAACCAAAGCCCGCTACTAAAATCCGTTCGATCACGATCCGTGCAATACCGCACGTATCTGATCGAACCCTGCCATATCTCCATACGGCCTCTACAGCGTTTCGCCCGAAACTTGAGAAAACGGTCTGTGGGGGACTCTAAAGACTCGTAAATACTTTGGTTGTGGATTTAACCACTAGCACGTCAGAGGTATTAGCCTATACGTAATGGGCTACCAGGTATTGACCAAAAGGGACGCCGATGAGCGAACTCATCCTGACACCCTACTGATCCTGTCAGTGACAATATCCGTACAGTCCGGTCCGTTCGTCTATGAGCATCGCATGGCGGGCCTAGGGGGTTGGTAAAAGTCAGACCCCTAAAAGCGGTACAAGTCATGTCGGAGTGTAGCCCAGAACACCCTGAGATACTACTGGAATACCTACCAGTAAACCTCCTGCCTTGGCCAAGGACATCGTGTAATGGCTCTCCTAGACACCGTGCGACCTCACCCCCAATACCGGGAGAGACGAACCCCTGCAGATCCGCTCACTGCCTCCATGTGGCTCGGGACTGTACCCAACTAAAACCTATTTGCACGTCTCCTTTGAGCGTGGTAGGGTAGTAATCAAAGCACAGTGGGAACTCACACGAGACAAATGACGATCTCAGGTTGATGAACTAACCTGTACACATGTCACCAAAGAACTGCTATCTGACGTCGGGTATAACACCAACTAGCAGGTTCGCGGCGAGTCCTGTCCAGTGTACTCATAACCCAATGAGCACCTGTATACATCTTAGGTGAACCAACTGACACCAGTGGCTTGTGAGACCGGCCACCGCCCCTCGACGGGGTCTCGACTGTATACACTAGTCTACTCTGGTGTATCGATGCCCTGTCTCGAAACTCCCACGACTAGGGACCTTTTAAGGATGTGCTTATAGACCCCAGCTCCCACGTATATGATCGCCCTCATACTGCTGGCAGTCAAGCAAGAATCCTAGGGGCTCTATCAACGTGTAATAGCGACCTGTAAGGTCACCTGAAGCAGTACACGATGATAAAGGTAAACCAGATAGCATACTATCATCTTGAGTAAGACTGTCCTACCGGCATAGGTCCTCCCTCAATCATTGCAATCACGTGCCAGTGACCCAATAATTGACTCTGAGGGCACTATATCCAACAATCTCCCACTTGCTGTTAGTTATATGTATGCCCTAGAGGCCATTACTGTACATATGATGTATATTGTAGTGGATGCTAGGACGTATATAGGGAGGACTTTCTTGCTCGACATGATAGTATGCTATCTGGTTGCACTTTACCTTAACGTGTACACTGATTGTCTCTCTGTTACATGTTGGTAAAGCCCTTAGGATGTGTACTTGACTACCTGGACTATGATGCAGTTCATACTAGTGGGGACATGGTAGTCCATAAGTACATCCTTCAAAGTCCCTAGTCGTGGGTATATCGAGACGGGGCATCGATATACCAGAGTAGACTAGCGTATACCTTCTCGACCCATACAGATGGGCGATGGATGATCCCATATCCATTGGTGTTTGACATCGGAGATGATATACGGGTGCTCAGTGGAGACTGGGTACACTGGACGGACACGCCGAGAACTCCCAGATGGTATTATACCTTACGTCAGATGGCAGTTCTCTGGTGACACTGGTACAGAGTAGTCTGTTGACCCGAGATCGTCATAGAGTCTTGTGTGGTTCCCACTGTGCTTTGATTTCCATCTTACCACGTCCAAGAGGGCGTGCAAAACTGTGGTTTTTGGGTTCAGTCCCGAATCACATGGAGGCAATGAGCGATAGGAGGGGATTCGTCTCTCCCGGTATAGGGAGTTGATGTTGCGCTGTGTTCGATTAGCTATAACTGGAAATCCCTGGCCAGGGTTGCTGAGATTTACTGGTAAGTGTTACCAGTAGTTTCTCGAACTGTTATAGACCTCATATCAACACGACTTATCGAGCTATTAGGGTCTGACGTTTACCACCCCTAGGCAAGATATGCGACATATCAGACGATCAGACCGGACTGTACGGTAAGTGTTACTGGTTGGATTCACAGGAGTATGAGCGGGCTTGCTCGTCGATCTTCTGATCGCTCAATACCCGGGTGGCCGTTACGTTTAGCAGACCGCTTGCGGCTTGTGGATGTTTGATATGATCATCATCCGCTGCCGGCGTATTGACGAGTCTTTAGAGTCCTACACAGAGGTTTCCTGGCTCAAGAGAAACGAAATAGGAGCGCATATGAGATATGTGCGGGACCGAGAATAATGCGTGTATGTGATACCGTATTTCATTCTCGCGATGAATGTGTCGAATGGTTATATGCGATATAACCTAGTTATCGAATCAAGGATTGATTCGATAAAACGATACATTGTATACTAGTCGGTTGTGTGCGACATGACCGGATCATTGAATCAATTGTTGATTTAATGATTTAATGCATAATTATATATTTGATATATTACTTTGCACTAACTAGTATTGGTTCACTTTAAATGGATTTTCTCACTTGGTTTGTGCACATTGCATATGTGATATACTTTTGTACACAAGTTTGTATCATGTTTGATGATGCATGCTTACTTGGGTTTGTGTAAAGACTAAACCATGCTTATATGAATGGTTAGGGTTTTGTTTTCTTTTTGATTTATCTTATTTAGTTATTCATTTTGAAAATGATAAGCATAAAGGGAAAATGGTGGCTTAATTTGTTTTCTAGTTGAAGCTTCTTGAACATTTGACCAAAGTGACCATTTTGTCTCATGCTTAACCCTAACCACTCCATTTAACCCTAGTCTATTCTCTACACCTAACCAAGGTTAGGATATGATAACTATTCATTTTATTATTCATTTTGGATAATACTTATAACATTTTCTTCTTCTTCTTCTTCATCTTCTACTTGAAGAAACCTTGACTTCATCAATGGTGATTGATGAAAAAGAGTGAAAATCCAATTCTAAAAGTGAACCCACCTCCTATTTCTTCATCCTCTACCTCTTGCCAAGTAGTATAGGGTGTTTCCTTCACAAGTTTTCATGGCTTGGTGAAGGTGGAGCTTGATCCAGTGATGCCTCGACGTAGATCATCTTCGGCACGAAGCCGACGACCTTGCCCGCCCATTTCTCCGATGAAGCCGACGCTAGAGCCCGGGTTTCTATTTGGACAGCGAGGAGACTTCATTGCGGAGCTATGGAGGTGGAGGACCGGATCTACAAAGGTTGTATTTCCGTTCTCTTAGTAAAGTAGTTTACTAGTTGCATCTTTCGCCTAGATTTCTAGTTAACGATCCGTAGTCTAGGGTTTCTCGGCACCGTAAATTTGTAAATTGGCATGGTTGATGCCTTGTGAGACCTCTTGAGAGTGTCTAGGAACCCTACAGTGGTATCAGTGCCTAGCTAGAGCCTTAGGCGAAGTCTTGACGATGTTTGAAGTCCGATCGAACCAAAATCCTAACCCGAAACATGCTCTCTGGACTTTTTCTAAAAACTGGGATTTTTCCACATTAAAAATGCTTAAAAAATTCAGCAGGGAATTATAAGAATTACGGTGCAAAATTTGACTCATGAACAGTACAAAGAGCGGCGGAACGGCGGCAGAAGCATGCCTTCTGCGGCGGTTCCGCTGCTAAAGGATGACATCATCATCCCCTGTTTGCACAGTAACTCCTATTTTATTATGCAGGATTTTCTGGGAATTTTTAATATTTATTCAAGAGTTGAATTTTCTGGGGTTGTTTTGGGGATTCGGTGTTTCGATCGGAGTTTCAGATTTTGTCTATGTGTCTTTCCGGATAAATTTTAGAATATGTTAAAAAGTTCGACCGGATATAAATACCCAATTTTTCCCCTGTCGGGAAATTTCCAAGTGTTGGATTTTTCCGTAGTTTAAAGACGTTCTAAGTAGTGCAAGTAACTCGATGGACCCTCTAGAAGACAACAAACCTTAACTCGATTATGTGACCGTCTTGAACTGCCCTTTGAACCTTCGGGTTTGGGGCAGTACGGTGTGCCACATGTGAGGTGTTGGCTTGACCCTTCTATGGCTGGACCATTGGTACTGAGGCACGAACTGAATGTTTTTAGACTTGTTTCATGTGTTGAGCTGTATCGGGAAAACTTGGGTATTCGATTGTTCGATCGGAAAGTTTGACATTTTCTATTTATCCGGAATGGGATACAATAATTGGAATTCACAAGAAATTATGAGATAACTGAATAAATGTTATAAACATAGCAGTTTAGTCTCACTTGATCGGTTGCCACGGAATTTTGATGTGATCAAAAGTCCGTCGCAATCACGTAGCGTACGCGGATACTCGCCGGGTAAACTTAATAGACAGCCTCACTCCATAGCCCCGACAAGTGACTGTAGGAGAACCCCGTCGCCGAAAGCATCCGTTCGGGTGCTCGCGGCAGCGGTATTCCGCCTTGGTGCACTTCGTCGACGGCATCGGGGGTGCGGCCGTCTAGTAAAGTTTGCGACGAGCATTCGATCAGGATTTCGGGAATCCTGTTGAATTGCCCGACTTGATATTGAAAAGTGTTTTCGATAATGAGACTAAAATGCGGGGTTTATAATTATTAGGCATGTGATGTCTAAGGAATTCATTTGATTAGGCATGCGATGTCTATGCAGGTTGCGGATTCCAACTGTTGTAGTTTTACACTTTCTTTTCTGTGACCGTAAGTGTAATATGTGATATCGCCGGTTTCGTTGCTATATGTCAACGACAATTGGGATGCGCATATTTACTTACGTTGACGACATGTGATGTTCTGTGTTGCTGGATATGTTATATTGGATCGTCGTGTTTGAATAGCCGGGGGTTTTTATGTAAGATGAGTGTTTTTCATTTTCATTCATGTAAAAACTTGTATGTAATATTCTTTTATTGGGGCACTTCCAGGTTGCGGAAGATGTCACCTTTTGTATATTATTTACTTTTCCGCACTAGGATAGACCCAAGGAGGGGAGCACAAGTAACCGGGTTCTGGAGTCCAGTGGGAGACCAACTCGAGGAGTTGAGTCCGGGTCTCCTAACTCTAGAATTGGTAGGGTTGCTTGCCGCTCTCGTAGGGGTCTAGGGGTGTGGGTTTGGCTATTCATCACGACCGTGGAATCCGTGTTTTATACTGGCTCGTATTGAAAACACGGACGTCCTAGTATATCCAATATTTCATATGTTTCTTCTGCTGCGATATCTGTGATGTGATCATGTGATATGTTCTGTGATGGATACTGTATATAGTATATATGATATATTATATAGACGTTACTTATGTTTTACACCCGTGCTAGCCCTGCCCCGCTCTGCCGTTAGTTACCTAACCTAACGGTGCACGAGGGGACATCGAGGCGAATGCAGATGGCATAAGTGTACGTCGTATCTATCTGTGATGTTTAGGTACTTAATGATGGGACTTCATTAATGAGATTAATGAAATAAAAGAAACCTAAGATGTTGTAGAATCGAATTTCAAAAATAAAACAGGTAGCTACAGTTCTTGCTTTGCACAGCGGTATATATGATATATCCTGCACCTTATTCGATGAGGAAAGGACCGAGATCCCTTCACAGGGAGTGACTCCTTTAGCAATAACTGGCAGATGCTACACACTCGGTCTGTCTTTTGATTGCTTTTAAAAGTTCTGCTTTGCACAGTGATATATATGATATATCCCGCACCTCATTCGAAGAGGAAAGGACCGACGATCCCTTCACCGGGAGTGACTCCTTTAGCAAAACTAGAAAAGCCTCAAAAACACTCCATTTCAAAATTCATTCGATCCTACAACGATATCAAGTTCATTACGCAATAGGTTTTCAGAAAAACCTGTCGTAGCCCTCCGTTATTTCAGATAAGTCCTGTTTAGTATTCGTGCTGCGTTTGTTGACCTTGTCAAGGCGCAGTGTGCGGTAGCTAACCAGTATTTATCTGCTTATGCATATGATGCAGATTGGGTTAGGGTAGTCGTGCGGCCTTGTTGACCTTGTCAAGGGTCGTGCGAGTGGGTTTGATTCAATCAGGAAATGACGGGTTGAACTTGACTTGCGGTCTATGGTTTGTTGACCTTGTTAAGGTCATAGATCGTTTGGGGCAAAATATTATCGGGAATTTCAAGTGTTGAAATTTGCAATGAGATTGCATACCTTCTATGAGATAGTTGGATCCCGATACCCACTGCGAGTAATTGTTACTCCTGGGAGAGTTTTACACATTACAATTAGCCGATCAAGTAGGTGTCTAGAAAGGTGTCAACGAGGTTACGCCTCTGGGAAAACGAGGTTTACATTAATTAGGTTCGTGCGAAAGCACGGGAGACCTCCCTCAAAGTACCGACACTGGCCAGGCTGAAAGATTGGCGAACTTGTAGTGTGTAATTAATCCCGGCTAGTCTTTCCTTTTAGGGTTTGAAGGAAGATTTGATAAAAAGCAGCGGGAGCCATCCTGATTAGATAAAATAATAACCAATCTATTCTTGCAAGAGAGCACGCTGAGTGTTTTCTTCTCTCTCTCTCCTGGTAGCGACCATATCACGCCTTAATCAAGATAATAATACGGAATATTGACCGAACCCGCTTGTTATACTGAGCTGGGGAACGTTGGTCCCGCTCCAACTTATAATTGTTATAAGACAGAGCAGGAAATTGGGGAATACAAGATTTCCCGTGCCGCCCAAACGAAGAAAGTGCATGCTGATGCATCGTCTTCGGGTGTGTTCATTATACAGAACTGTTTCTCAGTATCTTCCGCATCCTGGGTATATGATACCGGATCAGGATCCCAGATATGTAATCTGTTACATAGGGCTACAGATAGGTAGAGAACTGAGAACGGGTGATAAGTTTCATGAGGCAGAAAACGGGGCAAGTGTTGCAGCCAAGTCTGTTGGTCACTGTCACCCTGTATTACCAATACATTGATTCTGAACGAATGTTATTAGATACCGAACCTGATATATAAAATCATATCAGTCTCTTTATCAGTAAAGAAAGGATATAATTTTGTATCGTTGGATAATGTTTTGAACATTTCCTATATCAAAAGTTGATCGGTTCAGGCACGTTATCTAAAAGCATTGATGTTCTAAATCAAACTACAGATCTTTAGTATACTGAACACACAAAAGAGGAAGAGTTCAGAAATGAACGGATCCTTCTTGAGGCATTATAGACTAGGTCATATGAATGCGACCCGACTAGCTGAAGTTACATGTAGATGCATATTTAAATCATTTTGAATTTACATCTTGTGAAACTTGCCAGTCATGTCACAGAGATAAGATGACCATAGCTCTGTTTACTGGAAACAGAGAAAGAGTTGGTGAACTCTTGGGATGATACATGTTGATGTATGAAAGGTCCCCTGTCTACACATGCCAAGACCGGTTCTTTGTACTTTATTAAATTCTCTGATGATCTCTCAAGATTCAGACATATGTTCCTGTTGAAACACAAGTCTGAACCTTTTGAGATACTCACAGAATATGATATAGAAGCAGAGAACCAAAATACGGGTATAAGTATTATGGCCTGTGATAAGATCAGGGAGGATAATACTTGTGCATGGAATTCCTAGACTATTCTAAAGGGGAATGAGATTCTCTCTCAGCATTACTCCTCCGTATACACCATAGCACGATGGTATATCGGGGCGGAGCAATCACACCCTATATGATAAGGTGTGCTCTATGATGAGTACTACTGAGTTACCTATTTCCTTTTTGGGAGTTATGCACTTGAGAAGATGCATACCTATTGAATAGGGTTCGAATCAAATATGTTGCCTACCACTTCATATGTGATATGGAAAGGGAAGAGCCCATCTCTTAAGTTAGTTAAGATTTGGGGTTGTCCGGCCTATGTCTAAAAGCAAAATCCGGATAAGCTCGAGGCAAGGACTGTTATGTAGAACTGGAAATGTTCCAGCTATACAAACTGCAGCTGATGATTTGAAAGAACCAAAGGATTCAATAGTTACCAACGAACCTCAGCCTCTCCGCCTATCTAGTAGGGTTCCTCACCCGCTTGAGAGATACTTCGGTTACTCTATGACAGTGGGAGCGAGGATTGCATCATGAGATGATGACCCAACTAGTTTCGAGCTGGCCATCAGGAGTGGGACTCTGTAAGAATGGCTGGATGCTTAGCGATCTGAGATGGAATCCATGTACACCAACAAAGTATGGACTTTGGATGCTATATCTGAAGGGTTAAATCCCCATCAAAAGCAAGTATATCTTGAGAAGATTACTTGGTGTACTTGGAAAAGTTAAGACTTTCAAAGCTAGACTTGTTAAAGCTTTTCGTCATCGACCAGGCGTGGATAATGATGAAACCTTTTCAAGTGGCTATGCTTAAGTCCATCCGGATCCTACTTGCCACGGCTACATACCATGACTACGATATCTGACGGTTGGGTGCCATGACTGCTTTTCTAAATGATGTTTTAGAAGAGAACGTCAATAAGTACACAGCCAGAGGGCTTCGTAGACAGTGGGAGCAGCGGAAACGTGTACAAGATGCTTTATAGGATAAAGCAGGCATCGCGGAGTTGGAACATCTATTTTGATGAGGTAGTCAAATAGTTTGACTTCATCAAAAAGGTAGATGAACCTTGTATATACAAATGGGTAGTAGGGAGTATGGTGGTGATCCTCGTAGAGCACGTGGATGACATACTCTTGATATGGAAGGAGTTTCCTATGCTACGCTCGATCAATCTCTGCTTATCATAATGATTCTCCATATAGGATCAAAGTGATACGTCCTAAATCCTGGATTTTGGATCTATGAGATAGATCTAATTGGATATTAGGATACTCACTAGTTGTAGTGAGATGGTATCAATCGATCCTGGGGAGAATCACTGGAAGGGTTCCAGGGTGATAAGGACGACTGAAAGTCAGTCACATGCATTGTCTTCACCCTCAATAAAGGGACGGTATGTTGGAAGAGTTCCAAGCCAGATACCGTGGCATACTAGACGATAAAGGCTGGATACATCGCTACTTAAGATGCTACCAAAGAGGCTGTTTGGATGTATATTGGTTCATGAGATGAACTACGTTCCTACCATTGTGAGACAATGGAGTTGTGGCTTATGCCAAGGAACGTCCGTCCCATCAGTGATCCAGACATATTCTAAGGCAGTATAACCTGATCATGGAGATGGTTGATCTCCTGGGTGATCGAGGTTAGGAGAGTAGACTCAGAGGACAACATGGTGGATCCACTCACGAAGGCCTATTCCCTAGTGAGAGACTTTTATGGGATGGTTGAGTATGAGATACTACAACCACTGCTACAGATGGCCCTAGTGCAAGTGGGAGATTGTTAGTTATATGTATGCCCTAGAGGCCATTACTGTACATATGATGTATATTGTAGTGGATGCTAGGACGTATATAGGGAGGACTTTCTTGCTCGACATGATAGTATGCTATCTGGTTGCACTTTACCTTAACGTGTACACTGATTGTCTCTCTGTTACATGTTGGTAAAGCCCTTAGGATGTGTACTTGACTACCTGGAGTATGATGCGGATCATACTAGTGGGGACATGGTAGTCCATAAGTATATCCTTCAAAGTCCCTAGTCGTGGGTATATCGAGACGGGGCATCGATATACCAGAGTAGGCTAGCGTATACCTTCTCGACCCATACAGATGGGCGATGGATGATCCCATATCCATTGGTGTTTGACATCGGAGATGATATACGGGTGCTCAGTGGAGACTGGGTACACTGGACGGACTCGCCGAGAACTCCCAGATGGTATTATACCTTACGTCAGATGGCAGTTCTCTGGTGACACTGGTACAGAGTAGTCTGTTGACCCGAGATCGTCATAGAGTCTTGTGTGGTTCCCACTGTGCTTTGATTTCCATCTTACCACGTCCAAGAGGGCGTGCAAAACGGTGGTTTTTGGGTACAGTCCCGAATCACATGGAGGCAATGAGCGATAGGAGGGGATTCGTCTCTCCCGGTATAGGGAGTTGATGTTGCGCTGTGTTCGATTGGCTATAACCGGAAATCCCTGGCCAGGGTTGCTGAGATTTACTGGTAAGTGTTACCAGTAGTTTCTCGAACTGTTATAGTCCTCATATCAACACGACTTATCGAGCTATTGGGGTCTGACGTTAACCACCCCTAGGCAAGATATGCGACATATCAGACGATCAGACCGGACTGTACGGTAAGTGTTACTGGTTGGATTCACAGGAGTATGAGCGGGCTTGCTCATTGATCTTCTGATCGCTCAATACCCGGGTGGCCGTTACGTTTAGCAGACCGCTTGCGGCTTGTGGATGTTTGATATGATCATCATCCGCTGCCGGCGTATTGACGAGTCTTTAGAGTCCTACACAGAGGTTTCCTGGCTCAAGCGAAACGAAATAGGAGCGCATATGAGATATGTGCGGGACCGAGAATAATGCGTGTATGTGATACCGTATTTCATTCTCGCGATGAATGTGTCGAATGGTTATATGCGATATAACCTAGTTATGGAATCAAGGATTGATTCGATAAAACGATACATTGTATACTAGTCGGTTGTGTGCGACATGACCGGATCATTGAATCAAGTGTTGATTTAATGATTTAATGCATAATTATATATTTGATATATTACTTTGCACTAACTAGTATTGGTTCACTTTAAATGGATTTTCTCACTTGGTTTGTGCACATTGTATATGTGATATACTTTTGTACACAAGTTTGTATCATGTTTGATGATGCATGCTTACTTGGGTTTGTGTAAAGACTAAACCATGCTTATATGAATGGTTAGGGTTTTGTTTTCTTTTTGATTTATCTTATTTAGTTATTCATTTTGAAAATGATAAGCATAAAGGGAAAATGGTGGCTTAATTTGTTTTCTAGTTGAAGCTTCTTGAACATTTGACCAAAGTGACCATTTTGTCTCATGCTTAACCCTAACCACTCCATTTAACCCTAGTCTATTCTCTACACCTAACCAAGGTTAGGATATGATAAGTATTCATTTTATTATTCATTTTGGATAATACTTATAACATTTTCTTCTTCTTCTTCTTCATCTTCTTTTTGAAGAAACCTTGACTTCATCAATGGTGATTGATGAAAAAGAGTGAGAAATCCAATTCTAAAAGTGAACCCACCTCCTATTTCTTCATCCTCTACCTCTTGCCAAGTAGTATAGAGTGTTTCCTTCACAAGTTTTCATGGCTTGGTGAAGGTGGAGCTTGATCCAGTGATGCCTCGACGTAGATCATCTTCGGCACGAAGCCGACGACCTTGCCCGCCCATTTCTCCGATGAAGCCGACGCTAGAGCCCGGGTTTCCATTTGGACAGCGAGGAGACTTCATTGTGGAGCTATGGAGGTGGAGGACCGGATCTACAAAGGTTGTATTTCCGTTCTCTTAGTAAAGTAGTTTACTAGTTGCATCTTTCGCCTAGATTTCTAGTTAACGATCCGTAGTCTAGGGTTTCTCGGCACCTTAAATTTGTAAATCGGTATGGTTGATGCCTTGTGAGACCTCTTGAGAGTGCCTAGGAACCCTACACTTGCACTCAAGGCTAATTATTGCGATGTCGCATACTCACAGCCCGTGTGATACCGAACACCCAACTCCTCTACTAGTCAGTCTCACAAAGCTCGTTTGCGAAACTATTGCGTTCGAGGAATAGCCTCAGTGAGTGGATCCGTTGTGATGTTTCTTTCTATGTCTCTCTTTATCTCAATTTCGCGGAGAAAACCATCTCCCGAAATGAGCAATACATGTCTTAGAGTATGTCTGGATATCTGATGGGACCTAGTTCATAAATGAACTCCAAATCCAAACTTCTTAGACTGTATCGTCAACTGGACTTAATCAGTATCCTGCGCCATACCTCCCTCAGTATCCGCTTGGACCTCCTGTCAAAACTACTGCCCCTCTTCAGAGGGAAAACTATAACTCTGACAGCCACTCTGTCATCCAGGTCACCTTGGAAGCCTGGAATGATAACCATCTCCTAAAGGAGGCTGCCGTTATCAAATCCCTAGAACATCCACATATGTTCTAAAACTGCTTCCAATTGTTTCTCCAGGATTGGATTAATATCCTATCTGGAGAAACCACTGTGTGACAACCAAAGTATAACCGATCGTAGTATAGGAATTTCGCTTCCTACTCTGTGTATGTCATCCAAATACCAGGACATCACACCCTACTACCTTCTTAACAGATCCATCCCCTATTCCGATGAAGTCAAACCTATGACTGTCACGTCAGAAATAGATGATCTATCTCCGCTATATCTGCTTAAGTCTATAAATAGACATAAGCCACTTGTCCACTATGCTTCCGCTGCTCCCACTGACTACGACAACCCTCTGGCAGAGTCATATAGACATACACTTCTAAAGCTAGTTCAGAACGACGCTATACTCATCCTCCTGCCGGGTCTCATAGCCTGGAACAACAGCAATGGCAAGTCTGGATAAACAAGAACATCCCTGTCACCGTCCTTGAGGCTACCGGAGTACCTCTCGGGTGGCTGAGGTTACCCACCACATCTGCGGAGTGGCCAATGGAATGTCAAACCAGATTGAATCTTTAAGTTCTTATCAAATTTTCAGTAATCGTTTGCGGTTATGGAATCACTTCCAGTTCTACCATACTCCCACTGCTGTTTTCTGAAAAAATCCATTTTTATTAAAACTGTGGCGAGTCAAGAACAATATCACTATTGATCTCCCAAATGGTAGAAAGTCAACCCTCGTCATAGCCTGGTTCAACCCACAAACAACCATTACAGAAACGTGCCTCGACTTATCCAGAGTCTGGTTTTAAGCATATGCTGGACAACTCCCCGTATCTTAACAATGTCAAGATTTGAACTGTTCTATATCCAATATAGAAAGAGAGGCACTGATTTAATTGAACCAGATTCAAATCATGCAGCTGTCTCCAGTGCATGTCAAGTAAATGGAGAGAGGCCGATCAGCGTTACTCAACTTAGGAGTGCTTCTAATTATGAGTAACCTGAAAGAGAAGCAAGTTCTCTTAATCATTACTATTAACTGAATACCATACACAAGTATCTACATCTTCGGTTACCTTGAAGAATACTGATACTTGCAACATCCGGTTCTCTACTTTACTCTTATACCTATAAATTTTCAAAACTTGGACCTTGTATTTCTACGAAACACATATCTAAGAACTAGAGAAGTCATAAGTAAACAGAATATAGTACGAGAACCAACCCCTCTGTCCTAATGGACACTGGACAACATACAATACTCTGTATAAGTCCCCTGAGTCTAATAACTCATTCACTGTGTGTCGTAGGTTGAAAACTGTAATTATGGTTAAGAAGAATTACACCGTTGTTAAATGCTCCATACCTAACCATCAACTGATATAGGTAAATGTCATGGACATAATTTCAAAAGGTTATATCTCACTTTATAAAAATAAACGTACAGATATATCAGTTTGAAATTAGTGCATAACAACGGATATTCAAAACCAAATATTTGCCGTCCAGCAAACAGCCAAGGCGATTTCCTCAAATATCACCAATTACAACGAATTCCGATATAATGAGGATAATCGCCTAATTCCCAATAACTTACTTCCACTCATCATCTGTAAAACCATACAGATGTGAGAATCAAACTTGGTAAATACATACCCTGGAGCAAGTGTCTAATTGGGAAATCAGTTTTCTTTTAACAGTACACAGTGAAACTGAAACATGTGAATGTTTAGTAGGGGTATCCTGGTCTTCCTAGTAATGCCTCTTCCATTATCTAGATTCACAACCGTAACCGTATATTTCTTTGCCACATCTCCGCATCCCTTCATATGTCTTTAGTCATTACCTTTTGTACACCCTCTTAGGCTAAATGGTTTTCTTCCTTCCCTACTGTTCGGCACCAGCCTATGGTTTGGAAGAAGACTATCCAATAAGCATAATGGGTGTACTGGCCTAATCCTAGGAACACTCGCAATGCGAGAGAAGGTGAAGATAAAAGACAACCGAATAAACCTTTTTCCTATTTCTCCTGAACCAGAATCCATCCCCGAACTGGAACAAGTTCCTTTCGAGTTCGTATATAACCATACGATGTAGTATCCAAATAACTGTGGAACTTCGTAGTGATACGGAGTGTTCTGGAGAAATACAAAGGTGAAGTAGGAGTGGTAATGAAATACTTGGTTTGGTCGTGAATAGCATTCGCAATTTACTTTGCCCTACTTCTAATCCCTTTCTTTGTCTTAACTTAATACCTTCTGTACACCGTTTAGGCTAATTGGTTTTCTTCATTTCCTACCGGTCGGCACCTGTCTATGGTTTGGAAGAAGACTATCCAATTTGCGTAATAGGTGTACTGTCCTAATCCAAGGAGCACTCACAACCTGAGAGAAGGTAAAAGGAAAAGAAAACTGAATAGTCCTATTCATTTTCTCCAGAACCAGAAACCATCCTCGAATAAATTCCTTCGAGTTCGTATCTAACCATACGATGGTTTTGCCTAATGGAAGTGGACGTTCGTAGTAATACGGGGTGTCCTGGAGAAAAGGGTAAAAGTAGGAGTGGCAATAAGGTATGCAACTCTGACAATCCAAAAGCCAGTGTTTAGGAAGGTTCAGTTAATCTTGGTCACTGAGTCATAGTCAAGGGTCGGGTCATGGTCGCTGCCAAAGAGAGAGAGAAAAGAAACACTCAGCGTGCACTCTAACCTAGATCAGAATGGTTATCAATTTATCTAATCAGGAAACCTCCCACTGTAACGTCAAATTCTTCACCAAACCTGAAAGAAGAATTAGTCGGGATCACCCGAGGAGTAAACCAACACATCAGTGGGAATCGGGATCCAACTATCATCGCATGATAATGTGACGGAATTCGCTCACGTTATCACACTCCAGAAGTTATGCGCATATCTGGCAAGTTTCAGTTTCTTTGGAAACTCCCGATGTGGATTTTTGCCCCATGCTCTTATGACCTTGACTAAGGCCAACAAATCATAAGTCACATGTCAAGTTCTACCCGTCATTGTCCAGGTTAATTTGAACCCACCCGTACTAGCCCTTGACTAGGGCCAACAAGGTTATACGACTATCCCAAACCAACGCATCTATCTATGCAGCAGAAAGGTAACAAGCAGCTACCATACACTATGCCTTGACTAAGGCCAACAAACATAGCATGAATACTACGTGCTACCCGTCTGAAATGAACCTTTAACGTAATGAACTTGATATCGTTGAAGGAACCGGATAGCTTTTATAAAAATATAGTGACGAAAACCTTTGCTAAAGTGGTCACTCCCGGTGAAAGGATCTCGGCTCTTTCCCCGTAGGATGAGGTGCAGCATATTCCAACTGAATACCACGATGCAAAGCAAAAGTAATCGGCTATAGTGAAGTTATAGCCCTGACGCAAACTTCTGTCCAAGGGGTCACTCCCGGTGAAGGGATCTCGGCCCTTGCCTCGTCGAATGAGGTACTGGATATTCATAACCGAATACCACCGTGCAAAACAAAAGATAACGCCCTTGCAATAACAGCTTTTTGAAAAATTGTTCCAACAACATCAGAATAGGTTTGTTTAGCTTGCATTGATCCGAATCAACGCAGTCCCATCAATTGATCACACCAATAAAGAACGAAAATAATGATGTACGTATATGCCATCCGCATTTGCCACTGGGTCTCGTCATCACCCGTTAGGTTACTTAACTAACGACAGAGCGGGGACTGGACTAGCGCGGATGCAAAACATATACAACATCTACTAGTATACAAATCAATATATAATATTCGCTCAAGGCGTGATAAAATGCAACATCACAGAAATGTAATAAGCATCACAGAACAATACAGATATCTGGGATCCCGGGGTTTCAGAGAGCCGCTACTGAAAACCGACGTTCCCCTGGTCGTGTGGATAGCCTGTGCAATGAAATCCTAGACCCCTACGGGCACGGCAAGTTACCTGCCAAAACATGAAGCGAGGCAGCCCCCTTCAGCTACGTGAATGGACCACCCAGCACTTCACGGAATCCGGTAACTTGGGCACCCCTCCTAGGTCAACATGTACCCCCTACGAGTGCGGCGAATAGCCCGCCAATTCTTGAGTGAAGCCCCCTCCGTCTCAATGCCATGAGATGCGGGCCCGTTACCCTCTAGAACCCGGCTATCCGTGCACCCCTCTGCGGGGTAATCCTAGTACAGAAAGTAAAATATACATACAACGGGTACATTGACCTCAGCCCGGTCGTGCCTCAAAAGAATAATATACAAACAGGCAGTAACGGCAGTCCATATGTCGGATGCTCGCCCCGCACTATCAAATGTACATATAAAACAAAACTGTACTAACATTGCATCCAGGCTATCCCCCATGACCAATCCGCAACATCACAGCACAACACAGAACATCAACGTGAATGTCACGTTCGTAAATCCGTCTAAAAGGGCTATAGCAGTTAGATAGTATTTACCGATCAAATGGCATTCACGGTCGCAGATATAATGTAAATACTGTGAACTAACATGTTTAAAATTTTCGATCGATCAAATTTATCGAAGTGGGCCCCAAGCACTACTGTAGCTCTTACAGAAAATCTGGGCCCAAATAGAATATCCTAAAACCCCCATTTCCTAACCAGAAGCCCTCTGGAAAAATTCTGTACGGCGTTGACCATTTCCCACCGCGGAACCGCAGCCAAAACAGGGTTTTGGCCGCGTTTCCGCGGTCATACTGTAGCAACTCCTAACAAAATTTTTGCAGTATGCTTAAAATTCCCTGCACGTGTTTCTGCAATGTACAGAAAAAATTTTAGAGCCAAAAAAATTTCGACAGAAACTTGTGCATTTGAAAATACGGTTTTTGGGATTTTTGTTTGATCGAGTTCTAAACATACTAGAGCAAGCTAGATTAGCTTAATGGCGTGGCTCTGATACCATTGTAAGTGCACGGCGGCGCCCCGGCCGTCAATCCGAGGCCAAAATGCGGAAACGAAAAACTTTTCTGAAAACTAGAAACCGGCACCACCCGCACTAAAAACCCGGATCGGGCCATTAACCTAACTCTAGCAAACTAGAAAATGGGGTAGAGAGCTATACCAAGCGATCGGTGTCCTTCGGTCTTCGGCCTCCATTCCGATCTCTTCGCGGAATCTCCGATCTTCAGCTCCTCGTCGGAACGGGCACCACATCGCCGGATTCTTTTAGGGCTCCCACCTCTGGACCGAGGAAACTCGGGCACGAAGTTGGTGAGCCGACGTGCCCAAGAAATGCTGTAGACTTGTGTAGAAACCATTGTCTCAATTAGGGTTGTGAAGTTGCCGTAATGGATGGTGGTGAAGAATGAACTCTGGAGAGAGATGAGGAAATTTGCAATGAGCCAAATGATATGAATAATTTCCTCACACCAAAAATCAAAATCCCTCTACTCTCCAATGTGGCCGGCCAAAATAATAAAGGGGGAAAGCAACAAGGGAGGTGAGTATAGGAAATGACCACACCCAAAAGCAAGCCTCACATCATTCTAATCCAAATCCTATCTCATTAATGAAAAAGAATGGAAGGAAAAAGAATCTCATCATGCTACAACCATCATGAAGCCACACAATTACAAGAAACCCCCTCCACTTAGATAATTTGCATAATTGCAAATTAGCCCCTCCATCGGAAAAATCCGGCCGTGAAGGAACAAAGGAAAACTGGCCGAAACGGAATGCAAACTGGCAACTTCAGAAAACTGATTCCGTAATAAATTACAGGAAAACCCCACGACTGTATATACATACCCGCATTTGTATTCCCACTGAATACAAATGCAAAGAGACAAAATCTACACTGTCTAATACTAGGATCCGGCTTAAACTAAAGCCCGCTAGTAAAATCCGTCCGATCACGATCCGTGCAATACCGTACGTATCTGATCGAACCCTGCAATATCTCCATGCGGCCTCTACTGCGTTTCGCCCGAAACTTGAGAAAACGGTCTTTGGGGGACTCTAAAGACTCGTCAATACTTTGGTTGTGGATTTAACCACTAGCACGTCAGAGGTATTAGCCTATACGTAACGGGCTACCAGGTATTGACCAAAAGGGACGCCAATGAGCGAACTCATCCTGACACCCTACTGAGCCTGTTAATGACAATATCCGTACAGTCCGGTCCGTTCATCTATGAGCATCGCATGGCGGGCCTAGGGGGTTGGTAAAAGTCAGACCCCCAAAAGCGATACAAGTTGTGTCGGAGTGTAGCCCAGAACACCCTGAGATGCTACTGGAATACCTACCAGTAAATCTCCTGCCTTAGCCAAGGACTTCGTGTAATGGCTCTCCTAGACACAGCGCTACCTCACCCCCAATACCGGGAGAGACGAACCCCTGCAGATCCGCTAACTGCCTCCATGTGGCTCGGGACTGTACCCAATTAAAACCTGTTTACACGTCTCCTTTGAGCGTGGTAGAGTAGTAAGCAAAGCACAGTGGGAACTCACACGAGACAAATTACGATCTCAGGTCGATGAACTAACCTGTACACATGTCACCAGGGAACTGCTATCTGATATCGGGTATAATCCCAACTAGTGGTTCCCGGCGAGTCCTGTCCGGTGTACTCATAACCCAATGAGCACCTGTATACATCTTAGGTGAATCAACTGACACCAGTGGCTTGTGAGACCGGACACCGCCCCTCGTCGGGGTCTCGACTGTATACACTAGTCTACTCTGGAGTATCGATGCCCTGTCTCGAAACTCCCACGACTAGGGACCTTTTAAGGATGTGCTTATAGACCCCAGCTCCCACGTATATGATCGCCCTCGTACTGCTGGCAGTCAAGAAAGAATCCTAGGGGATCTACCAACGTGTAATAGTGACCTGTAAGGTCACCTGAAGCAGTACACGATGATAAAGGTAAACCAGATAGCATACTATCATCTTGAGTAAGACTGTCCTACCGGCATAGGTCCTCCCTCAATCATTGCAATCACGTGCCTGTGATCCAATAATTGACTCTGAGGGCACTATATCCAACACCAGGTATTGACCAAAAGAGAGGTCGATGAGCGAACTCATCCTGATACCCTACTGAGCCTGTCAGAGACAATATCCGTACAGTCCGGTCCGTTTGTCTATGAGCGTCGCATGTCGGGCCTAGGTGGTTGGTAAAAGTGAAACCCCCAAAAGCGGTACATGTCGTGTCGGAGTGTAGCCCAGAACACCCTGAGATACTACTGGAATAACTACCAGTAAATCACCTGCCTTGGCAAAGGACTTCGTGTAATGGCTCTCCAAGACATAGCGCGATCTCACCCCCAATACCGGGAGAGACGAAACCCCTGCCGATTCGTTCACTGCCTCCATGTGGCTCGGGACTGTACCCAACTAAAACCTATTTGCACGACTCCTTTAAGCCGTGGTAGGGTAGAAATCAAAGCACAGTGGGAACTCACACGAGACAATTGATGATCTAACTTGTACACTTGTCACCAGGGAACTACTATCTGACGTCAGGTATAATACCAACTAGCATGTTCCCGGCGAGTCATGTTCGGTGTACTCATAACCCAATGAGCACCTGTATACATCTTAGGTAAACCAACTAACACCAATGGCTTGTGAGACCGGCCACCGCCCCTCGTCGGGGTCTCGACTGTATACACTATTCTACTAATGGAGTATCGATGCCCAGTCTCGAAACTCCCATGACTAGGGACCTTCTAAGGATATGCTTATAGACCCAAGCTCCCACGTATATGATTGTCATCATACTGCTGGTAGTCAAGCAAGAATCCCAAGGGCTCTATCAATGTGTAATAGTGATCCGTAAGGTCACCTAAAGCTGTACACGATGATAAAGATAAACCCGATAGCATACTGTCATCTTGAGTAAGACTGTCCTACCGGCATAGGTCCTCCCTCAATCATTGCAATCACGTGCCTGTGATCCAATAATTGACTTTGAGGGCACCATATCCAACACGAGATGTATATGATGATTGATCCACACTCTTGACTCGAGAATGTCGTATGATGTATTATTACTGTACGTGATGATATGAGGCTGGATTGCCGACTATTAGATATATCGACTCGGGATATTATAGATTTCTTATCACTTTCGACTAGATACTTAGTTTAGTCTTTAGTTGCATAGATATAGGTTAACTTAGGCTCGAGTCATACCTATTTTTAAAACCGACGAATCGTAAGATTTTTCAAAGAATAAAATGAGGGACACTATGGATTTTCAAAATACATCTCTTTTCTCAAAACACCGTAGTCCCTACTTTTCTAAAAGCAACGATTCGTGCTATTTAGACATAATAAACGGTATGGCTCGTATATAGTTTTATATACCTTATTGTTGCTTCTGCATATTTACTTCTGTTATGATCTCGTCTGCTAGGACACCTGCACCATTACCGATGTTGCGTATGTTCCACGTACACTTGCTTGCCGGCTCACACACATCATCATCGGTAATAGCCATCTCACGCACTCTGCAGTAACCGTTATTGCATTGTATACACTAATTGTGGTAGCTAGGTTTTGATATCATACGCCAATTGTAACATTGCATTTTGTATTTAAATGCCACATGCATTGTTTACCTATATTATGATTTTATACTGCAGTTGGGCTTTATGTCGATATCCATTATCTCATTATATATACTCATGATTTTAAGATTTCGGTTTTTCCATGAGATTTCTGGATTTGGGGAACCGCATGCGAATTTGAAAACATATACTAAACTTTTAAAGAAAGATGCGATTTCTCGTGATATTATGTGTGGCGTCCACCATGAGTTTTCTCGGTTACTGAGCCACGTATGCACATATACACGATTCGAGGAGAGAGACGCCGTCTGCGGGTACTTAGTGGATCCGGTAAGGTAACCCGGGACAAGAAGGTCTTATAGCATGAAGTTGAGCCTGGCAGGGGAGCACTACCAACCGGTGATATTTGGCACGGTGGACATCAGGAAGATACCGACCGTAGTCATGTAATCAGATGATTTGGGCCGATCCGGACTGACGAAGCCCAAGATATATTTTATTATGTGTCATTGATGGACATAGATTTTTATGATGTTTTCGAGTGTCGATGTTTTCGATGCTCGATATACCCATTGATGATGCATTCATGCATAGCATACATAACATGTAGTTATGCTGTGACACGGACACGTGTACTTGACCTTATACATCCGCTTATATTGATTACTTACCGTTACTGTGTTATTACTATTATTGTATTGTACTGTATGACCTAGGAGATGGTCGTACATTCGCTTTCTACTCGCTGATGTTTTCTACTCACGATTTGGCAACTCACCCCCGTTGTGCTACAGTTTCTTGCAGATTTTGCCGTATAGGTTCCGTTACGGCTTGCTGGCACACCACTTCCTTCAGGGTGTTTGCTTTGATAGGTGGAACACATTGCATCGTCACCACTATTATTACTTGTATATTTTATTTCTGTTCTATCTAGTTAAAGTTCCATCAACCAGACTTGTATATTTAGTAGACTTAGATAACCACAGTTTGTATATTCTTTCGGCCTTAGAGTCGCGCTTATGTATTTATTGTTATTTCTGGTTTTCCTGATGTTTAGTTTCCTTGCTTTCTTTCTGTGTTTTGATCCTCGCCTTCGGCGTTGTATATTTGCATTACTTGTGTGGTTGTTTCCGCCAATTGGCGAAGAGCTAGCTCCCACTTGGGGATGCCTATATTTATTGCTTGTACCGTTTTTTCAGGTTAAAATATACAAAGGAGGTGCTGCCGAAATTTTAAATGACGAAAAGGTTTTTCAAGTTAAATACTGAGATTCTGTTTTTCATATGTTATCGCTTATATTTTAAAGAAAGAACTTGTTTTCATTATACCATTGTTTTAGAACTTCACCTCCATTATTTTCCCCTAAAAAGGTTTAGATTTCTGGGCCTTTGGCTTACTTGAATTAGGTGGGGTCCTATAGACTTCACATGATTCAAGTGCCAGTGACGTGCCTTTTCCGGGTCGTGGCAACCAAATATACATAGTCTGGTTTCTGGTACAAGGATGGTCACGATCCAAATGTGTATCCCACCTACCAATGAAAAACACCCTGAAGCAAACTGTGTGCCAGCGAGCCACTACTGATTTGAGCGGTCGATCCTGCAAGAAAACTGTGGCACATTGGGGGTGAGTTGCCAACTCATGAATAGAAAATACGAGCAGGTAGAAATCGAATGAATAACGATCTCTAGGTCATACTGTAACATAAAGGTAATACTATCCAGGATGGCCGTATTTACATATGTGAACGATAATGATATCATGCCAGTATCAGTATATGTATCAAGTCATCTGAGTCATATGCATGTATGTATGCATATCATCCAACGTGTGTCCATCAACGACACATCAAATCATAATAAAGCCTGAGTGTCCAGATCGACCCTCAAAAATATCATAAAAACCTGTGTACAGTGTTGACATGTAAATCCTCATATCTCGGCCGCCGTCTCATCGGATCGGCCCTCATATCCATCTGATCTCATGACTACGGTCGGTATTCTCCGAATATCCGCCGAGCCTAAACTATCACTGGTCGGTAGTGCTCCCCTGCTGGGCTCAACGCCTTTCTATACGATCTTCTTGCCCCGGGGTACCACATCGGGTCCACCATATACCCGCAAATGGTGCCTCCTCACTCCTCGAATCGGGTAACTCATAGCTCAGAACCGAGAAAACTCATGGTGGACTCCGCAAATCACATCATGAGAAACCATGTTTTTAAAACAATCATATGACTTTTGAAATATATCAGCGGTTCTCAAATCCAGAGATCTCATGAAAACAACATCTCATATGCATGTAACCATAAAGTGCAGTATATGTAAGCATAGAACAATACTGTAAGTATCTCAAGTGTTATCATGTAAGCATGTCGTATAATAAGTACTGAACAGTGAATTATAATTTAACAGTTTTAATAGCAATACGGTGATATAACAGTTCTACTGTGCAAGTAGCATGGAAATTACCGATGATGAGTGTGTGAGCCGGCAAATCTGTGTATGTATAGCTTGCGCATCATCGGTAATAGTGCATGTGTCCTAGCATACAATGCCATATAAAGGTCAGTGCTGGGAACATAGTACTTATGTCACGAGGAAAAGAACAACATAAGCATGAACGGTATAAGGTAAATAACTACACCTGAACCATACGGTTAGTTTAAAAATGCATACGATACGTCGGTTTTGGAAACAAGTATGGTTCAAGTGTAATCCTTAAGTCGGCGATCCAGCCTCATAGTATGTATAATTATCGTACATCATCCTCGAGTCGAGAGCGCAGATCAATCATTCGGTAAATCATAACGTGTACGGTATAATCCATCGTACGGTGTCATCAAATCAGAATAAAGATCTATCGTCCTATACATAATATCGCGTATGGTATAACACATCGTACGTATCGCAAATCAAGGGTACGGATCTATGGTCTCGTACATCCTATCATCTCTTATTCTCATTTATATATATAAATCAATCTCATATCATATCTTGGCATGTGTATATTATATATATATATATATATCGCCTCACATCCTCATATCAATATATCAACTCATGTCATCTTGTTTCATCATATCCTCTTTTCATCATATCATCTCGTACTTATCATTTTGGTTATCCGTAGGTACATAAGCATAGGTTTCTTCAAATATATTCTACATATCGGTTCTCCCATTACTATGGTTGTGGGGGTGTTATACGCCATCCACCCGACTTCCCCCGTAGATATAGATCTACTCACCTGCTAAACCTTACTTTAGCCGAAGTCGATGAATGTCTTGTTCTCCTTCGTCATCTCGGGAGTCCACCCGAAAGTACCAACAAATTAACACACATCGTAACGATATCAAAACCAAATCTGAAACTGATAAGGCACGCGAAGTGCTCATAGGTTAAAACCTATAGTCCACGCATGCAAGAACAACCAAATAACCCTCAGCGTTGATGTACAAACGTACAACAACCGTGTCCAAACTCAAATACCAGAACCATGTTTTCATAAAATCAGCAACATGGAAGAACACTTCCAGATTCTACCCTAGGTTAAATTAGGAGATTCTGCATATAGGGTAGGTCTACATATAAGCTAAAAGAGCTATGGTCCAAAATCCAACCAAAGCACCAAGACCAGGCCGTAAATTTGCGGCCTGGGAGAATAAGTATGCCGCCATAGTTGGGAGTTAGGGTCTCGGGTCTCTGGGGTAAATTCCTAATAGCCTGCACAACTCTTTGTGTTGGGAACTTATTTTATAGAGCTCTCGGGTCATAGCAGATTCTATATAGTCATCACAATTCGTCAAAAACCGATGTCCGGAAAAATCAAAGATCGTGTTTTGGGTTTCTAGTCTCAAGTTGCCCATAATATCATCATTAAGGGTTTGTAGTCACTAACTAAACCTCAATCGCATCTCTACAAGTCCATTCATCCACTAAAATCATCCTAGAAATTTCCAAGGTCACCAATATAACATAATCGAACTCTAAACACAAGTAGGATGTTAGGAAACTAGATAATATGAAGGAAAGTGAAGGGTTTGCCTCTTGGAATGTTGGCTATAGTGCCCTCAAGTCAATTATTGTAATCGTAGGCACACGATTAGATGATTGAGGGAGGACCTATACAGGTAGAACAGTCTTACTCAAAATGATAGTATGCTATCTGGTTTATCTTTATCTTCATGTACACACTTTAGATGACATTACTGTTCACTATTACATGTTGATAGAGCCCATATGATTCTTGCTTGACTACCAGTATTGTGATGGCGATCATATACGTGGGAGCTGGGTAGTCTATAAGCATGTCATTAAATGTCCCTAGTCCAGGGGCGGTGGCCGGTCTCACAACCCATTGGTGTTAGTTTGTTCACCTAAGATAGTATTCAGGTGCTCGTTGGGTTATGAGTACACAGGACGGACTCGCCGGGAACATGCTAGTTGGTATTATACTTATTGTCAGATAGCAGTTCCCAGGTGACATGTGTAAAGATTAGTCTGTTGACATGAGATCGTCATTTGTCTCGTGTGAGTTCCTACTGTGTTTTGATTGCTACCCCACCACGGCTCAATGGAGTCGTGCAAACAGGATTCAGTTGGGCACAGTCCTGAGCCACATAGAGGCAGTGAGCGGATCGTCGGGGATTCGTCTCTCCCGGTATTGGCGATTGATGTCGCATTGTGCGTGGGTGGCCATCACCAGAAAACCCTTGATCAAGGTATTCGAGAATTACTGATCCAGGATCAGTAATTTCTCAGTTTGTGATGGGCTTCATACCGACACTAAATGTCACGTTGTTAAGGGCCTGACTTTATCCACCCCCCTAGACTCGATATGCGATACTCTTAGACGAAGAGACCGTACTGTACGGATATTGTCACCAGACAGGCTCAGTAGGGGTCAGGATGAGTTTGCTCGTTGGCCTTCCTTTCGCTCAATACCTGGATAGCCGTTATGTACAGCTAGTGCCGCGGACGTGCTTGTGGTTAAACCCACTGCCAGCGTATTGACGAGTCTTTAGAGTCCCACACAGAGGGTTTCCCTGCTTCGGGAGAAACGATGCAGTGGCCGTATGGTTTTAAGGTAGGGTTCGATCATAAACATGCATTTGTGCACGTATCATGATTCGGACGGATAATGCTACTGGGCTTTGGTTTAAGCTGGATCCTAGTATTATACTGTTGGATTATTTTCGTCTCATTGTATTTGTATTCTGTTGGAATACGGATACGGTTATGTGTATAAGGATGATGGGTATTCTTGTAATTTATTACAAGAATAGGTTTTTGAAGCATACACCTCATTTTTGTTTTAATCTTTTTATTTAAAGATTTAATGAGGTGGAGAGATGAGTGGGTTTGGCATTGTTTGAAGCATGGTTCAAGGCATGACTTTTGGTGATGACTCATGGAAAAACACTATTGAATCATGCTTGGTTTTTTGTTTGTGGTGTGAGATATTATTGTGAGCTCATAAGATATTATTTCTTGAGCCGATTTATCTCTTTCTCTCTCACACAAAATGAATTCATTCTTGCTTTGCTTTTTGCTTCACACATTCATCTCCAATGGCTTCTTCTTCTTCCTCCACCCTAACCCTCTCATGAGTTGAGAAACCTAGGTTGTTTAGAGATAAATTAATCCCTCATTAGACTCTATATCTCCCAGGCTATCAAGTCTAGAAAACTTGATACCCTAGTTACTTCGATTTTGGAGTAGGAGCTCGATTCATAGACTCTCGGGTGGATCATCTTCGATGGAGGGAGACCGGAGAACAAACTAGATCATGGTGGCCACTAGAAGCTTGGGAAGCTTGTTAAAGTCCGAAGGACACAGATCATTCGGTATAACATTCCATAACTCCTTTTATTAGTTTGTTAGGTTTAAGGTTTATAGTTCATCCGTATTCGGGGTTGTGGTAGCGCCAGTTTTATAAATTTTTTTTCCGCATCCGGCCACGGTTCGATGGCCAGGGCGTTGCCGTAACCTAACATGGTATCAGAGACAACCTATAAACTCTAATCTAGCAGTTTAGACAACGTTTAAAGTATCGAAACCGAAACAACACCGAAACGATACCCTGCATTTTCCAGTTTCTGTCGAATTTAAACTAGTCTTCAAAAATTATTTAAACAATTGCAGAAGACTATTATTGTGACAATTAGAACACCCTCAAAATCTGAGCCCCAAATGCAAAAATTAACCCGGCGAGACTTCGATAAAATCCGTCCTGGCCTGTTGTAAATTTTGCTTTGGACATAGGATTTTTACTGTACTCTGGTCTCTGGAAAATATGGTTTTTGGCATTGTTTGCTTGCCCAGTTATGGATATAGTGTTATCTTAGGTATTGGGGGCATTTCGGGGTACTTCGAAGTCAATATTTTAACACTGTTTAAATGTTTACAGTACATGCATTACTATCCGCGACCGTGAATGTCATTAGAGCGGTACAACTCGTCTAATTGCTATATGTCTTTTAGACGGGTTTGCGAACATGACATTCACGTTGATGTTCTGTATTGTGCTGTGGTTGTGGTTGGATCGTCGTGGTGGATAGCCAGTGGTGCGATGCTAGTACAGCTTAGTTTCATTTGTACATTTGATATTGCGGGGCGAGCGTCCGACTTGTGGACTGCCGTAACTGCCAGTATGTATATTATTTGTAAGGGGCACGACTGGGTTGAGGTCGATGTCACCATTGTACATATATTTTCTTTTCTGTACTAGGATTACCCCGCGGTGGAGTGCACGAATAGCTGGGTTCTAGAGGGCAACGGGTCCGCATCTCATGGCTTTAGGACGGAGAAGACCTTATGTCACGACCCGGAAAAGGCACGTGACTGGTACTTGAATCACGTGAAGTCTATAGGACCCCACCTAATTCAAGTAAGCCAAAAGCCCAGAAAATCTAAACCTTTTTAGGGGAAAAATAGTGGAGGTACAGTTTTGAAAGAAGGTTTACTGAAAATCAAACTTATTCTTATATATATACATAAGTAGTAATATATGAAAACACTATATTTGTATCTTACTTGAAAACCCTTTTTATCGTTTGAAATTTGGGAGCACCTCCTTTGTAAATTTTAACCCCAAAAACGAATACAAGCAATAAATAAGGCATCCCAAAGCAGGAGCTAGCTCTTCACCAATTGGCGGAAACAACCATGCAAGATAATATAAATATACAGCGCCGAAGGGAGAGGATCAAACTCAGAAATAAAGTAAAGAAAAACTAATATCATCAAGAAAACCAGAAATAGTAGTAAATACATAAGCGTGACTCTAAGGCCGAAAGAATAAACAACTGGTTTTCTAAGTCTACTAAATATACATAGTCTGGTTGATGGAGCTTACTAGATACAACTGAAATAAATAAAAGTACAATGGTGGTCACGATGCAAGTGAAGCTACCTACCCAAGAAATCACCCGGAAGGAAGTACTGTGCCAGCGAAGCCGCCATGGAACCTGTACGGCTAAACCTACAAGAAACTGTGGCACAACGGAGTTGAGTTGCCAACTCGTGAGTAGAATACATCACTGAGTAGAAACCGAATATATGACGATCTCCTAAGTCATACCATACTATACTCGCAATATATATACCGGAACATCTAGTATTGGAAAGGCTAATCATCTAAACATAAGTGTAATACTATGTATTCGTGTCAGTGCCTCAAGTAGCAACATGTCATATATATGATGTATGAATGCATCAAGAATGAAATCAGAATAAATCTGTATGAGAAAGCTGTGTTCTTATCTCAGTAAGATTTTAGTGTAAAAACTGGAGTATCATCAACGAAATCAACAGAAATCCGTGTCAAATATCGACACCAAATCCTCAATATCCCGGGATCGGTCAGTCCAGATCGGCCCATATGATCAAATCTCACGACTACGGTCGGTATCCTCCGGATATCCGCCGCGCAAAATATCACCGGTAGGTAACCTGCCCTTTCCAGACCTATCGTCTACAACTCGAGCTTCTTACCCCGGGGTACCTTACCGGGTCCACCATGTACCCGAAACGGTTCATCCTACTCCTCGAATCGGGTCTCGAAAACCAACTCAATCAGGAAAACTCATGGTGGACGCCATATACATAATATCATGAGAAAACCGCAACTTGCATTTTTAAAATGATAATGAGTTTATAAAATTCTTGCGGTTTTCCCCCAAATCCAGAAATCTCATGGAAAATCCAAAATCCCAAAATTAAGAGTCAATAAGTAGTGAATATCAGCATAAAGCCCACAATATTGCATAACAGAATGAACATATAAATGCATGGGATATCTAAGTAAGGAATGCAATATCTAAACTAGCATATGAGAGCAAGCATGCTGATAATATGTTGAAACTACCAGCTAGCAGGTTATACCAAAGAAATGTTTTCTAAATTGTACATGACATGACAATTACTGATGATGTGTGTGTGAGCCGGCAGGCAAGTGTACGTGGAACATACGCATCATTGGTAATGGTGCTGGCGTCCAAACAGACGGGATTCATAATAGCTAAAGAAACACATGTGATAAATATGCAATGCAATGAGAACAACATAAATATAACAGAAAAGTGAATAGTAAACGTAACATTAATCAATATACATATCGGTATACGAGTCATACGGTTTTGGTGTTTTGAAATAGCATGAATCGTGTTTTATAGAAAGTAGGGGCTACGGTGTTTTTGAGAAAAGATATGTCCTTTGAAAAATCCGTATCATCCCTCGGGTGGTACTTTCAAAATACTCACGATTCGTTAGTTTTGAAAATATGTTTGATTCGAGCCTAGCATAGCATCTATCTAAACAACTAAAAGACTAAACTAAGGAACTAGTCGGAAAGATAAGAAAATCTATATATATTCCGAGTCGGTATACCTAGTAGTTGGCGATTGTCACGACCCGAAAGTACGGAACATGACCGGCACTTAAAATACGAACGTCTCAAGGCGTACGTATTCTAAGCAAGCCGAAAACCCAGAAATCCAAACCAAGAAGAGTAGTAGAGAGTAGGAAAACCAATTTAAATCCAGAAGTTTTAATAGCATAAGCCGAATTATGCGGTTTTTAAAAACATCAAGTATTTTCTGAAAATTTCGGCAGAGCCTCCTTTGTAAATACTGGCTCCCAAACGGGATACAACATGAATAGTATACGAAATCAATAAAAGGCATCCCCAAGCGGGAGCTAGCTCTTCGTCAATCGACGGTCACAATCACACAAGCAATATAATATACAACGCCAACGGCGAGGATCAAAAACTCAAATGAAACCCAAAACCACAAGAAATCTGCAGAAATAGACGCGCGACTCTAAGGTCGAAAGAATAACATCACTGGTCTCTATCTCAAAAATAAATACATGTTTGGTTGATGGAATTTACTAGATACAATGGAATAATATTATACAAGGTAATATGATGGGTACGATACAAGAAAAACCCACCGACTAGCAAGTCACCCGAATGAAACTGAGCCCGCAAAGCCGTAATGAAACCTGTACGAAAAACCTGCAAGAAACTGGGGCACAACGGGGGTGAGTTGCCAACTCGTGAATAAAAAAACATCTACGCACAGAAATCGCATAAATAACGCAACCTGGGTCAATGATCATAATATATCCTCAAAATATATGAATAACAGGCAGCCTATAACAATGGCTAGGGTAATATCTAACCCGAGTGTAATCTCATATGCCAGTGTCAGTGCCTCAGGTAGCAATATATCATATGAATGAGGTATGAATGCATGAAGACAGAATACATGCAAATGAAGAAACTGTTTTCATAAATTAGTGAGATTTCCTTTGTATATTTTCAAAATGAGGTATCATAATGAAATCAGCATAAAACAGTGCCTAGCATCGACACAAAACGTAATCCCAATATCTCGATATCTCGGTATCACAGTCTCTGTACCTCAATCACAATATCTAGGGCGCCGTCAGTCCAGACCGGCCCCTACCATCCATCTCAAGACCACGACGGTATCCTCCGGATATCCGACGCGTCGGGTAAAATCACCGGTAAGTAGTGCTCCCCTTCCTGGCTCACATCGTCATCATCACGCGCTTCTTGCCCCAGGGTACATTACCGGGTCCACCATGTACCCGAAACGGTTCATCCGTCTCCTCGAATCGGGTCTCGAAATCCATCAGCAAACTCATGGTGGACGACTCATACATCATGGGAAAACCGCACTTTTTATTTTAAAAGAGAGAAAAGGTTTATTTATGTTTTTGTGGTTTTCCTCCAAATCCAGAAAATCTCATGGAAATCCGAATCCAAAATCTCAATAACACGTAAAATAGTGAATATATGCATGAGAATCCATGAATACGGCATAACAATGAATAACAGTATGCATGAAGTAGCAGGTAATAACTACAATGTCTAAACTATTAGCTAACAGGCTATGTCAAGCAATAATATTTTCTAAGTGTACGTGACATGGCAATTACCGATGAAGATGTGTGTGAGCCGGCAAGTAAGTGTACGTGGTACATACGCATCATCGGTAATAGTGCTGGTGTCCTAACAGCATGATATCAATAATGGAGTATGAAACATAATATAAGCATGCGATGCGAAGCGAACCACAAAAATGAGCGGGAGCTGAATACTAGACGCAACTATAACTAATCTGCATTAATATAATATAAGTCCTACAAATGGTGCGTTTTGAAATAACACGAATCATGGGGTTTTGAAAATAGAGGCTACGGTGTTTTTATGAAAAGATACGTCTTTTGAAATATCCGTAGGATCCCTTGGGCTGTCTTTTAAAATACCCACGATTCGTTAGTTTTTGAAATAGGTAAGAATCAAATCTAATCTAACAACTAAACTAATCTAAAGGTCTAAGCTAACCAGCTGGACTACAGGTAAGGAAACTGCCTAACATCTGAGTCGATTCATATACATACATGAATATATATTAGTCGGTGATCCCGCCTCAATAATATCATATCTGATACCATATCTATAATCAGACATCCCAAGTCACGAGTGCGGATCAATCATCAAAATGTAGCTCGTACGTAAATCCGTCGTACGGCATCCCCAAATCTGGGTACGGGTTAATATCACATTCAATCACACTATTCATCTGGTATCTTCTTTATCAAATATCATGATCCGGGACAATGTCCTACGTCTAGTACAATACTGATACCGCCTAAGTATGCATACAGGTGTAAGAATTGCTACATCAAAAGACCCGCTAAAACATCATGTCGTATCTCAATACGAACCAAATCACATCACCGATCTTCTGGCCTCAAGCCCAATATCATCGACTCATCTCAAATTCCAAATACTATCCTCAAATCCAGTATATGAACACATAGTCCCATACCCATGTGAACACATAAATATATACTCCCATATACGCACATATAAAAGGAAGAATGTATGCAAGTGTGTGTGTGTGTGCGTGTGTGAGTGCGACCACTACTCTAGGGTTTCGCAACTACACTAAACCAATCCAAAAATACCAAATATCCATCTTATCATCAATAATCTCAACAACAAATAATCAATATCTGTGTGTATACGTATTCGTATACATCACCACGAACTGCGGGGGTGCTATACGCCATCCACCCGACTTCTCCCCGTAGATATAAATCTACTCACTCGGTCCTCGTTCGCCGGTGCCGACGTCGCCACGCGCTTGCTTGTCGTCTCGAAGTCCACATGGGGTACCTACATATCATAACGCACCGTATCGTATTAAAATCCGACTCATGACCAAAACGACGCACGAATCCCACGTAGGTCAAAACCTATGGTTGCTTTCACAAATCAACCCCAAAACCCTCGACGTCGGCGTACAAATGCCAAATCATCGAGAAAACCCAAATACACTCATTTGCACATTCACGAACACTAATTTTAATAATAAATAGGTTAAAATTCACAAAAACACCAATTTCACTTAAAAAGTCATTTTTCTGAAAATCTAGCTAGCACAATTCACCGTTTTTGTACAAAACATGATATTTAAACAAATCTAATGGCCATAATACTTATTAAATATCTTAAATAAGTCATAAAAATAATTTCCATAATTTAATCTCATTAAATTCCATTAACCCCAAAATTCTAGTTTACAAAATACCCGTTTTTTTTAACAATTTATAGCAAAAATGCGTAAACAACAATTTAGCTAGGATTTTCATGAACTAAAAGCATTAAACCACTCAATATATTATCTATAATGACATGAAACCATAATTATAATTTAATCTAAAGCATTTAATAATTTTCCAAAACTCTAGTTAGCAAAATAACTTAATTAGGGCATTTTATAAGTAATGGTTTGGAATTGACAACTAAATTAGATTTCTATAAAACTTAAGATGTTAATCCACAACACAAAACCACGCACAATTTATCATAACCCATTTCCACAACAAAACCCTAACTTAAAATCTTTAATCATGCAATTAAACTCATCAAAACCTAATTAAGCACTTAGTTAACTTAGATTAAAGCAACTAGATAACAAATTTTAACAAAAGCATGAGATTATACCTCCCATGATGAGATCAAGCTCAAGATCTAGCCTCCTAAAATGCCATTTTGATCCCTAGATCCATGCTAGAATGGTTAATGAGAAATGGGTAGGAGTTGCATTTTGATTTTGAAATTTTATGGATTTTTAAGCATTTTTTTGGATTTTTCTGAAGAGAAAGTGAGATGAAGAAGTGAGGGCTGTTCTAAATGGGAGGGGGCTCGGCCAAATGCCGGTGAGAAGAGGAGAGAGAGGGTGTGGGGAGTTGGGGAAAGTTTCACAAAGTCAAAAGACCACACAAACAACAACAACACATACTCCAATTACTATATTTTAATCCTTATCATATTGAACTTTTAAAATGAGATGAAAACAAAAATGAGGGGGTGAGTGGGCTGTTCCAGCAGTGGTGGGGCCGGCCATGATGGAGAGGAATGAGTGAGAGAGATTTTACAAAGAAATTCTATGCAAAAAGACCCCCCACAAGCTCAAAATTGCAAGTTTTAGCTTAAATTAATTATTTTTTTGTTCTCCATAATAAAAACCCATTAAAACTTGAAATAAAATACTAAAAATTTATATTACAACTAGATTTTAATTAACATGATTTTAAAGATTAAAATTATCCCATTTAAATTTGTATTTATCGCTAATTTAATGTATTTTCTTACCGGCTTAAAATAATATTAAAATAATATTTTTTTCAGAAAATTTGAAATTTGACCAGTGGCTCAATAAACACCAAATACCAGTAATTACATAGCTAGAATATGTATATTTAATTTTATAATAAATATATTTGCATTTTGACTTTTTACAGAAAACTCCCTTATTTTACCGTTTTTTTCGAAATTTCACCGAAACGATTTTCAAAACGTTACAGCGATCCAGCTTCATAGTGTCACGTACTGTATAATACATAGTACAGCATCCTCGTGTTAAGAGTACGGATCAATCATCTCATATGTCTCGTACGGTAATATCCATCGTACGACATCCCTAAAATTAGGGGTACGGGTCAATTATCATATATACATCATCATTCACATGGTATCATCATCGTACAATATCATGATCAGGAGTACAGTTTTAAAGTCTCATATATTTAAAATCATCAACTCACTTATTATCATTTGTATGAATACATATCGCCCAACGATCCACTAGAATATCATATCATATATCATATCATGACTCAATCACATATCAGAGTCTTACGGCATCATGCCCGGTCATATCGACTCCTCTCCACATATCACATACTATCGTCATCACCCGTGTATATTTATATCTATATATATATACGCATAGTCACATACCTATACACACACACACACATACACACAAAATCAAGTGTGTGTGCGTGCGCGTGTGTGTGAGACTACATATAACCCGCGATTCGCCATTAAGGTAATCATCCTATGGATACTTCTCCCTAGATCAAGCTAATCTAACCTAAGGTCTTCCAAATACCATATTTACTAAGTATCTAAATTTACAAATATAATAATACCCTATTCTACGGTTGTGGGGGTGTCATACGCCATCCACCCGACTTCCTCCATAAATATACATCTACTCACCTCGATCCTTGCTTGCTGAAATCGATGACGCCTTGCTCTCCTTAGTCGTCCTGAAGTCCACATAATGGTACCTACATTTCAAATACGCCGTATCATAATCAAGGATCAACATGAGAAAACTGAAATGGCCTACGAAGTGCACATAAGTTAGAACTTACGACCTATGCATGCAAGAATAGTCAAACAACTCTCTACGTTGTCGTGCAAACGTCAATCGGCCGAGATAAAACACAAATACCAAAATCCAACTCATTAAAAGTCACAAAACTAAAACAACAACTAAAGAAAACACCTCCAGATTTTGCCCTAGGTTGAATTAGCCAATTCTGCATATATAGGAGGTCTAATTATTAGATAAATGTACCATATACCAAGACCCAACCCCAGATTCCCCAATGTGACCGCAATTTGCGGCCAAAATCATTAAAATGGTGGCCCAGAGTAGGAGGTGGTGTCTCGGGTTTCTATGGTATCATCTAGGTCACATGCACGACTCACAGTAATCGCTATATAATTTTTAGGTACTCCGAGTAATAGCAGATCTCAAAACAATACCACAATTTCCACAAAAACCGATATCGACGAATTCAAAGTTCACATCTTGGTTTCTAGTCTCTTGTTTTGTCCAGAATTCTAACATTAGAGGGTTTTTATGGCCTCTACTAATCTCAATTACACTTCACAACGCATAAAAACTCCTAACCCTCATCTAGGAAAATTCCAACATCACTAATCCTCTTTAGTTCTACTATAAACTATACTAGAAGATAAGGAGAAACAAATTCTAAACTAATGGTGTGGAAATATAACTCATTTGGCAACTCAAGAACTTTCTTGAGTTGCCCAAAGTCTTCAAAACCTCAACTTGGTTAGTCCATGGTGTTTGTAAACGCCTTGGGATCATTTTTTGTGAAGGGAAAGTAATGTTTTGAGATGGTTTTGAGGGTGGCCATGAGGAGGTAGAGGAGGTGGAGTATGGAGGATGAAGGAGATGAAGAAAAGAATTGGAGTGAAGAAAATATTAAGAGGATGGCTCAAGATTAGAACCTTCTCTCCCTCTCTCTCTCTCTCTTGTCCCCTCAACCATGACATAAGTCACCTCACCCCTTCTCTCTCTCTCTCTATTCTTTTATTTTTTTCATTTTCTCTTTTGTTTTAAAAGAAACAAACCAATTGAAATTAAAGAAGCCATGGTTCAAAACAATGAAATAAGTGTTTGCAACATACTTTGTTGCATGTCATGCACATAATTAAGATTAATGCATAATTAGTGAAATACTAATCGGGCTTTATATTAATTTAAATATAACTAGTTGTATAATAATTCATAGAATGCCCAAATCACGTAAATATCCTCAATCAATAATTCTTATTAATTTTCCCAATTATCGGTATATAATTATACCCTTTCATTAAAACGAATTCTCATACTGAATAATATTCGTATAAATTATTATTTTAATTATTGAAATTCCCAAAAAATAATATTTTATTTTTCGAAATGTTATAATCTTCCCTCTTAAATAAATTCGGTCCCCGACTTTAAATTTAAACCCCATAAATACTTAAAACATTTCAGTCAATTACTCAAATCAACGGGGCTCCGAGTATCATGAATACATGAAACATGTCCTAGCGCAATACATGAGCAATGAGAATGGGTGTAAAACTCAAAATCAAAACTCCGTCAAGCGCCATGCAATCATTGGAGTTATGAAGAAAATAGAATGTCAAATCCAATACGAAAATCAAACATGATATCGATAGGGCAAGAACATACATGCAGTTCGCATCGTTGTAAAATCGTCAAAACCACCAAATGAAAGTGCATGCAAAACCCTTTTCAAATCGCCACGCGATGCGCGTATCACGGCATAAGTAGCGGACGTTTATTGTAAGAAAAATAGCTATATATATATCCTTTGTTTAACATACACGTTCCGCCTTTTGAAAATAATTTAGAAGGGTTTCCTTTGTATGGTTTCGTGTCATCATGGACACGTATGAAAATATTGAGACTATAGCTCATTTTTGAAAATCCCTTCGGTAAATATCGATGCATGTAAAATATATTCAGGTACTGTCCTCGGACTAGTCCTTGTTACGACCCGAAATGGCACGCGACTGGCACTTGAATCATATGACGTCTATAGGACCCCATCTAATTCAAGTAAGCCAAGAAATCCCAGAAATCTGAACCATTTTAAATAATAAACGAAGGAAAACTGGTTTTAAAGAAGTGGTTTTAATAGCATAAGCCGAATATGCATTTTGAAATCTCAAGTCTTTTCAGAAAATTTCGGCAGAGTTCCCAAATCTCCAAAGTCAAGCTAGCATCATCTATGTATGTGTAAATATGTATGTACGCAAGTATGTCATGCAAGGAGTCATGTTCTGATGCAACAATCCTACTGTGTAGTGACATGGAAATTATCGATAATGAAGTGTGTGAGCAGGCAAGCAGGTGTACGTGGAACATACGCATCATCGATAATGGTGCTGGTGTCCTGACAGCATGGGTTTAATATAACAATAAACACATTTAAACATGCAATGCGATGCGAATAGCAAGAATATGCAGAAAAATGATTAATAAACACAACAGTGAAGAATCTACATCAATATATATATGTCATGCAGTTTTGCCATTTGAAATAACACGAATCATGGTGTTTAGAAAAAAAGGGTTACGGTGTTTTAAGAAAAGATGCGTCTTTTGAAAATATCCGTATAATCCATTGGCCTGTCTTTAAAATACTCACGATTCGTTAGTTTTGAAATAGCTACAACTCGAGTCTAGTCTAACATCTATAAGTAAACCACAGGACTATACGAACAGTCTAACCGAAAGGGTAAGGGAAAACCAGCTAATTCTGAGTCGATATATATAAATATAATAGTCTGTGATCCCGCCTCAATAGTATCACTTACGATACAATATACAATATCACCTCCCCGAGTCAAGAGTGTGGATTTATCATCAATATATAGCTCGTACGGTAAATCCATCGTACGGCATCCCAAATCTGGGTACGGGTCAAATATCACATTCATCTCATTATTTATCTGGTATCCATTACCATCATATCTCATAAACTGGGGGTACTGATCTAAGTCTAGTACCAACTGATACCATCTGCATATATATGTGTGTATGAAAACACATGCCCAAAGGCCCGCTAAAATCTCATGCCGTATCTCATAATACGAACCATATCATATCACCGATCTCATGGCACCATGCCCAATCTCATCGACTCATCTCCAAATACCATGTACAATCTTCATCATCCACGTGTAGGTATATGTATATATATATACATAGTCCCATACCTATGTGTGTATATATATACATATCCCCATATACGCACGAGTAATAATCATAATGCATGCAAGGGTGTATGTGTGCGTGTGTGCAAACCTATTCTATGGTTCGCGACTAAGAAATCAATCACGACACTATCATCAAAATTCACAACAAATATGTAAATGTATAACATAATATAAGCTACACTACGAACTGCGGGGGTTCTATACGCCATCCACGACTTCCCCCGTAGATATAATCTACTCATCTTGCTCTTCGATTGCCGTTGCGGACGTCACCACGCGCTTGCTTGTCGTCTCGAAGTCCTCGCGGGGGTACCTACACATCATAACGTATCGTGCCGCATTAAAACCCAATTCAAAACCAAAACGACACGCTAAAAGCCTATAGGTTAGATCCTACGGACTACGCCCTTCAAACCACCAAACAACCCTCGACATCGTCGTACAAACGTCAAGTGATCGAGGTAAAACGCAAATACTAAAATCCAGAATCCAATAACACAAAAATATAGCCCCGAATCAAAACAGCAACTCATGAAAATGGTCCCAGATTTTACCCTAACTGAAATTAGCCAATTTTGCATATGTGGAGAGTCTAGATTACAGATACTGGAGCAACAGAACAAACATGAGACAATTCGAACCCACACTGGCGACAAATTGCGGCCAGATAGAATAAATCTGCGGCCCAGGTGACGGTGTAAGGGCTAGGGTCTTGGTTAAAGCTTCCTGGGTGCCTGCTTATCTTTCAGTGTTTGCTAAATAATTTTTCAGGTCCCCGAGTGTTAGCAGATTTCATATTCCCTACAGAATTCCACAAAAATACGGATATCGGGGATTTTTAAGTTCGCTACTAAGGGCGTAAGTCTCAGGTTTGGGTCTGAATTCTAGCACTAGGGGGGTTGTGTGGCCTCTACTAAGCTCAATCACTTTCACCACTCAAGAATTCCTCAAACCCTAACTAGAAATTTCCAAACCTCACTATACATCGCCTAATCACTTCTAAACATGCATGGAAGCTAAAGTAAATCAAATTCCACACTAATGGTTTAGAATTTACCTTATTTGGCACTCATGAATCCCCTACGGCACCAAAATGCAAACTTTCTTGGTCCAAAGTGTAGCATGTGAGCTTGTGCAATTTTTTTGTGAAGGGAAGTATGTGTTTTGATGTTGATTTGGGGGTGAAGTGAGGTGTAGGAGGTGGTCGAGGGAAAGGGCAGCAGCCATGGAGTGAAAGGGAGAGAGAAAGAGATGAAGAAAATGAGGGGGACAAATGGGTATGGTTCTCTCTTGACCCCTCACACTCTCTCACTTGCCCATGCTTTATTTCTTTATTCAGTTTCTTTTTCTTTTCATTTACTTTCTTTGTTTTCTTTTCTCTTCTCATTTAAACATAACCATGCATGAAAAATGAGAAAAAACCATGATAAAAATGTAACAAGTGTTAAAATGACATGGTGCATGTTTTGCACAAAACAAGCTTAATGCGCGATTAGCGATTTTTAATCGCGATTAGCACTAAATAGCGTATAATTAATCATAAAAACTTATAATTTGCATAAAGCACATAAAGCACCTTCATTTCAGTAATTTCCATAATTTTACAAATTTATCCCAATTTATCGGTATTTAATTATACCGCAATATTCAAATATTCAATATAATATTATTAAATTATAAAACTTCCCAAGAATAATATTTTATTTTTCTGAAATGTTACAATCTTCCCCGCTAAAAGAAATTTGGTCCCCGAATTTAAATTTAAACCACTCAAATACTAAAACATTTCAGCAAGAAGTCCAAGTTGTCGGGGTTCCGAAATCATCAATACATAAAACGCATCATAGCGCAATGCATGCGCATGAACAATTAGCAGATAACTCCAAATCAAAACTCCGTCAAGTATCTCGCAATCATCGGAGTCATGGTGAAGACACAAATGTAAAATCCAATATGAAAACCAATATGATATAAATCAACACTATATATGTAAACATCTGAAGGAAATGCATGCCAAACCTTTCATGTTGATGTGCGATGCGCGTATCGTGGCACAATGGCGGATGTCTATTGTAAGAAAATAACTATATATATACTTATACTTTGTTTAATATGTACGTCCCGCCGTTTTTGAAAATAATTTAGAAGGGTTTTCTTGTTTTTAAACGTTTCGTGTCATATCCGACACGTAGGTAAATACTGAGACTATAGCTCCCATTTTTGGAAATCCTTTCGATAACTATCAATGCATGCAAAATATATCCAGGTACTGTCCTCTGACTAGTCTACTCAGTACGAAAACTAATAGCAAATATCATAAAACGTACTGCTCCATAAAAAATCAATCCCAAAATGTGCATATGAATGCTACGTGCATCTGGTGCGCACGGAAATCAAAATCCATGAATGTGCCATACATGTGCACAGAAACAAAATCTAAGTGCAACGGGTGTGCAGGAAACACCTGTCAAGGCAACGGGTGTACCTGACAACATATAACAGGTGCATCTGATATGCACGCAGAATCCCGATTTAATGCCTCTGGTGTGCACCAAAATCGCATCTCATAACATGCGCCCAATATGCGCGAAAATCCAAATCTGGTGCATCCATCATGCACGAATAAAATCTAATCATATGCATTCAACATGCACGAAATCATGAAATCCAATATCAAGCGCCGAACATGCGTAAAATCAAATCCGATGCATAAGGTGCACAAAAAAAATATCGAGTATCACAATCGAAATCGACGGTATATCGCACATTTTAACCCAAATCCAAATCAAGTATACCATGGTATATAATCTCAGAACCATGTGTATCAGCATGCAAAAAAGCAAATTGAATACAAAATGTGCATGAAACTATGCCGAAGGTATAAGTCAAATCACATGCATACCATAGGTATGAACTCAAAAAACAACATCTCGAATGACATCAAATCGAAGTCAGGTGCAACTGTGGTGCAAGAAATCTCAATCATGCAAATAAATCGTTCAAAATATCAAATCAACGATGGCGGAAATAGTCCCGCTCTTGCACATCCTCTAAAGTTCTCTGGCAAACTATCTCGTCGACGATGCCGAACTCTGGCCAACTGGGTGTGCGCAATATGACCGATCCTGGGTCCAAATCTTCTTGTATAGTATCCCAGAAAGGTCCTGTCGAGGTCTCTCTCAAATCTCATTTCTGCAGAACTACCTGGAGGTTATCACCATTTTCTATATCTGTATCTAGTTCCGGAATGGCTGCATACTCATCACGACTCCTTCTGGAAGATATATCCATATATAATGCCTCTGCATGCGTATCGCATCTCTGATGTCGGTGGAGTGGAACATCATCTCATCAAGGTATCGTATGAACCTCTTACTCCACTTTTCTCTAATGTCGACTACTTCAGACTCATCTCTTCGTGGCCGCATGGACTGCGCTCCAACGGCTATACTCGTATCTGGAGTCTCCCAAGAAATGTATCCCATCACATGATATCCGAATGATGTCGAACCTTTCGATCAATTTGTCAAGGTTCCATAATCCCCTAAGAGCTCAACATCTTGGATACAGTTTAATAGTATTCCAGTACATGCCACAGCACCTGTGGACCAACCGTAGAAGGGCAAACCCAAGCCTCACTAATGGCACCGCTGAACTGCCGCAAACCCTAAGGTTTCAAAGCGTTCTCATGGTCATTACGTCGAGTTGGGGTTTCATTCTTCTAGAGGGTTCATAGCATTACTTGCATTTGTCTCTGAATACTTTAAACTTGGAAAATGGGCTTCTGACATTCGATCGTCTCCATCGACTCCCAACGTACCTGCGTGAAGTCGTATCTACCTAGAATCAATCAATCCGATGACCTCGCATCGGGGTAGGCAACGAATCACATGTCCTAGTCCTTCCTCCATGGGTGACTAGCGATCTTCTATCATATCTCTAAGTACAACTCGTGCGAAAATAGCTCCAAACATCTGGGGCTATATCTCATCAGTCGCATCAACAACTGGCTCATTCTTCTGCACACTGAACAGTGCCTCGATCCTCAAATAATCGGTGCATTGACGCACATCACATTCTGGCTGACCTCTAGCAGTAGCATGATCCTCTGGTGCTGATCTGCATGTCCAAGAAATCTCGTAAATGCGATCCATCAAACGCTTATGGCGCGAAAACACAATAAAACGACGCCTCTATGCAATCATAAGCCCTTGGAATCACGCCGTGGTCAGTCTTCGTCCGTGACGAGCTCGTGCTGACGCAACTTTAACCTAGCTCTCTCTGCCCGTTCAATTGTGGTAGCAAAACCATAAATCGATATCGATGAGGATAGATCATTAATGAATATAATGTTGTGCGAGAAAATGTATATCATAAGGCTCCTTAAGCGGAGTAGCGTATCGTAAGTATGCCGCGGAACATACACACGGTATGTCACTCTATTTAAGTCACCTACTCTATCAACTAAGGTCAACCTACGCGACGAAAGTTTGGGTATAATACCCCCTCGACTAAGTATAAGTTCCATAAGGTCAAGCCTAAGTTCCGAATATATACAAACGCTCTAGGCTCCGCATAGTCAAACTTAGACTCGAACCAAGGTTAACCTAGCGCTCTGATACCAACTTTATCACGACCCAAAATGGCACGCGACTGGCACTTGAATCATATGAAGTCTATAGGACCCCATCTAATTCAAGTAAGCTAAGAAATCCCAGAAATCTAAACCAATTTAAATAATAAATGAAGGAAAACTGGTTTTAAAGAAGTGGTTTTAATAGCATAAGCCGAATATGCATTTTAAAATCTCAAGTCTTTTCAGAAAATTTCGGCAGAGTTTCCTTTGTAAATACTGGCCCCAAACGGGGTACAACATGAATAATATTTGCACAATGATAAAAGGCATCCCCAAGCGGGAGCTAGCTCTTCGTCAATCGACGGTCACAACCACGCAAGCAAAATAATATACAACGCCGAAGGGCGAGGATTAAAACTCAAAATGAAAACTCAAGGTCAACAAGAAAACCATACTAAAACAACGCACGACTCTAAGGTCGAAAGAATATACAACTGGTTTTCTAAGTCTGAAATAAATACAAGTCTGGTTGATGGAATTTTACTAGATACAACTGAAAATAAATAAGTACAAAGGTGGTCACGATGCGAGTGAACCCACCTACTAAAGCAATCACCCAGAAAGGAAGCAGTGTGCCAGAAAGCCGCAAAGAACCTGTATGGCAAAACCTGCAAGAAACTATGGCACAACGGGGGTGAGTTTCCAACTCGTGAGTAGAAAACATCACAGAGCAGAAATCGTATGTATTACTCAATCCTAGGTCAATACGATCATCAATATATATCTTCAATATGATAAAGTCTTAAGCATGATACTCGGATATGTTCAGGTACATGCTTTGTGATTATACGCATTGATATTCGGATAGGTTCCACGTACAAAGCATGATGTATGTGACATATAATAGAAATGTAAGCATATCCGAATATCACGCAACATAAAATAGTAATATGCACATATCTAGGGAAAATCGCTCTTTTAAGAGAATACAGTTCTAAAATATATTATGCGGTTCCTAAATCTCCAAAGTCAAGCCAGCATCATCTATGTATGTGCAAATATGTATGTACGTAAGTATGTCATGCAAGGAGTCATATTCTGATGCAACAATCCTACTGTGTAGTGACAGAGCAATTATCGATGATGAAGTGTGTGAGCCGGCAAGCAGGTGTACGTGGAACATACGCATCATCGATAATGGTGCTGGTGTCCTGACAGCATGGGTTTAATATAACAATAAACACATTTAAACATGCAATGCGATGTGAATAGCAAGAATATGCAGAAAAATGAATAATAAACACAACAGGGAAGAATCTACATCAATATGTATATGTCATGCAGTTTTGCCATTTGAAATAACACGAATCGTGGTGTTTAGAAAATAAGGGCTACGGTGTTTTAAGAAAAAATGCGTCTTTTGAAAATATCCGTATAATCCCTTGGCCTGTCTTTAAAATACTCACGATTCATTAGTTTTGAAATAGTTACGACCCGAGTCTAGTCAAACATCTATAAGTAAATTATAGGACTAAACGAACAGTTTAACCGAAAGGGTAAGGGAAAAACACCTAATTCTGAGTCGATATATATAAATATAATAGTCGGTGATCCCGCCTCAACAGTATCACGTACGATACAATATACAATTTGACATCCTCGATTCAAGAGTGCGGATCTATCATCAATATATAACTCGTACGGTAAATCCATCGTACGGCATCCCAAATCTGGGTATGGGTCAAATATCACATTCATCTTATTATTTATCTGGTATCCATTATCATCATATCTCATGAACTAGGGGTACTGATCTAAGTCTAGTACCTGTTGGGGATAGTGCCCTTAGAGTCAATTATTGGATCACAGGCACGTGATTGCAATGATTGAGGGAGGACCTATCCCGGTACGACAGTCTTACTCGAGATGATAGTGTGCTATCTGGTTTACCTTTATCATCGTGTACTGCTTTAGGTGACCTGATAGGTCGCTATTGCACGTTGAAAGAGCCCCTAGGATTCTTGCTTGACTGCCGGCAGTATGAGGGCGATCATATAAGTGAGAGCTGGAGTCTATAAGCACATCCTTAAAAGGTCCCTAGTCGTGGGAGTTTCGAGACAGGGCATCGATTCTGCAGAGTAGACTAGTGTATACGGTCGAGACCCCGACGAGGGGCGGTGGCCGGTCTCACAGGCCACTGGTGTCAGTTGGTTCACCTAAGATGTATACAGGTGCTCATTGGGTTATGAGTACACCGGACAGGACTCGCCGGGAACATGCTAGTTGGTCTTATACCTGACGTCTGATAGCAGTTCCCTGGTGACATGTGTACAGGTTAGTTCATCGACCTGGGGATCGTCATTTGTCTCGTGTGAGTTCCCACTGTACTTTGATTACTACCCTACCATGGCTCAAAGGAGTCGTGCAAACAGGTTTTAGTTGGGTACAGTCCCGAGCCACATGGAGGCAGTGAGCGGATCTTCGGGGGTTCGTCTCTCCTGGTATTGGGGGTGAGGTCGCGCTGTGTCTAGGAGAGCCATTACACGAAGTCCTTGGCCAAGGCAGGAGATTTACTGGTAGGTATTCCAGTAGTATCTCAGGGTGTTCTAGGCTACACTCCGACACGACTTGTACCTCTTTTGGGGGTCTGACTTTTACCCACCCCCTAGGCCCGCCATGCGATACTCATAGACGAACGGACCGGACTGTACGGATATTGTCACTGACAGGCTCAGTAGGGTGTCAGGATGAGTTCGCTCATCGACGTCCCTTTTAGTCAATAGCTGGTGGCCCGTTACGTATTGGCTTATACCTCTGACGTGCTAGTGGTTAAATCCACAGCCATAGTATTGACGAGTCTTTAGAGTCCACCACACTTTCAGTTACTCAGCTTTCGGGCGAAACGCTGTAGAGGCCGTATGGAGATATGGCAGGGTCCGATCAGATACGTGCGGTATTGCACGGATCAGGATCGGACGGTATAGTACTAGAGGCCATATGGATATATGGCAGGGTTCGATCAGATACGTGCGGTATTGCACGGATCATGATCGGACGGATATTACTAGCCGGCTTTGGTTTAAGCCGGACCCTAGTATAGTACAGTGTAGATTTTATCTTTTTGCATTTGTATCCGGACGGAATACAGATGCGGGTGTGTATGCACAGTATCGGGGTTTTCCTGTAATTTATTACGGGACCAGTTTTCTGGAGTTGCCAGTTTGCTTTCCGTTCCGGCCGGTTTTCCTTTGTTCTTTCCCGGCCGGACTTTTCCGATGGAGGGGGTTATTTGCAATTGTGCAAATAACTTTTGAGGAGGGGGTTTCTTGCACTTATTCATTATGATATGTTAAGCATCTTTCATCCATGATGGTGCTTTTGATGAGATTTGAAAGGGTATGTGTTTGATGTGGATTAAGTATGGTTGATGTTTGTTTATGGTCACCATTTTCTCTTCTCCTACCATCACCTCCCTTCATGCTACAAATCCCTTCCCTCGACCATTCTCATTTGACAAGGGGCCGGCAACAATTTTGTGAGGAGGAAAAATGAGAGAGGTTCATTTCATTTGGTGTGGGAAATTAATCATCCATCTCATTTTTCATTGCTACCAAAAAATCCCCAAGTTCATATCTTGTTAATTCCCTCCATCCAATGGCAACTTCATTACTCCAATGAGACATAAACTCTACACATCCTACAGCAAGTCTTGGGCATGTCGACTTGCCAGCTTCATGCCCGAGTTGCCTCGGTATAGAGGCGGGAGCCCGTAAAAGAAACAGGCGATGTGGTGCCCATCCGGCGAGGAGGCGACGACCGGAGTTTCCGCGGGAGATCGGGACGGTGACGAGAAGACCGGAGGACTCGGATCACTCGGTATATCTCTTCCCATCTTGTAGTTAGCTAGAACTAGTTTAATGGCCCGATCCGGGGTTTAGTGCGTGGTGGTGCCGGTTTGCAAAGTTCGCAAAATTAAAGTTTATCACCGTTTCCGCATTTGGCCGTCGGATTGACGGCCGGGGCACCGCCGTGCACTTACAGTGGTATCAGAGCCTCGCCATTAACTTAGTCTAGCTTCGTTTGATGTGTTTTGCATTTCCGATCGACCAAAATTCCAAAATCTATATTTTTTGTTAGCATCAGTTTCTGTTGAAAATTTTTGGTCTCGAAAAATTTTTCAGGTTGTCTCAGAATGATGTGCAGGGAGTTCTAAGAACTCTGGGAAAATTCGAGACAATGATCCCTCATCTCGAGCGCGGAACCGCGGCAAAACCCCCCTTGTTGCCGCGGTTCCGCCGCAGGTTGGTGGGATCAATGCTTCGAAATTCTCCAGTGGGCTTCTGGGCTTTAATTAGGGGTTTTGGAATATTAAGATTGGGCCCAGAATTTCTGTGAGTGCTACAGTTTTGCTTGGGGGCCCACTTGTTAATTTTTGATCGATCGGATATTTTAAACACAATATTTCACAGTATTTACATTATATCTGCGACCGTGAATGTCACTCGATCGGTAAATCCGGTCTAACTGCTATAGCCCGGTTAGACGGATTTGCGAACGTGACTTTCACGTTGATGTTCTATGTTTTTGCTATGTTGTTGCGGATCGGTCGTGGGGGATAGCCTGGATGCAATGCTAGTACAGTTTTGTTGTATTATGTACATTTGATATTGCGGGGCGAGCGTCCGACATGTGGACTGCCGTCACTGCCTGTTTGTATTATTCTTTTGGGGCACGACCTGGTTGCGGTCAATGTACCCGTTGTATGTATATTTTACTTTCTGTACTAGGGTTACCCCGCGGAGGGGTGCACGGATAGCCGGGTTCTAGAGGGCAACGGGCCCGCATCTCAGGGCATTGGGACGGAGGGGCTTCAGTCTGGAATTGGCGGGCTATTCGCCGCACTCGTAGGGGGAACAGGTTGACCCAGGAGGGGTGCCCAAGTTGCCGGATTCCGTGAAGTGCTGGGTGGTCCATTCACGGTGCTGAAGGGGGCTGCCTCGCTTCAGGTTTTGGCGGGTGACTTGCCGCGCCCGTAGGGGTCTAGGATTTCATTGCACAGGCTATCCACACGACCAGGGGAACGTCGGGTTTCAGTAGTGGCTCTGTGAAACCCGGGGATCCCAGATATCTGTATTGTTCTGTGATGCTGTACATTTCTGTGATGTTGCATTTTATTCACGCCTTGAGCGAAATATAAAATATATTGGTATATATATTAGTAGATGTTGTATATTTTTTTCATCCGCGCTAGTCCAGTCCCCGCTCTGCCGTTAGTTAGCTAACCTAACGGGTGATGACGGGACCCAGTGGCGAATGCGGATGGCATATACGTACGTCAGTATATTTTCGTTCTTTGTGGTGTGATCAATTGATGGGACTGCGTTGATTCGGATCAATGCAAGTTAAAACAAACCTATTCTGATGTTGTTGGAACACTTTTCAAAAGGCTGTTATTGCAAGGACGTTCACTTTTGTTTTGCATCGTGGTATTCATTTGGAATATCCTGCTCCTCAGTCGACGAGGCAAGGGCCGAGATCCCTTCACCGGGAGTGACCCCTTGGACAAAAGTTTGCGTCAGGGCATTAACTTCACTATAGCCGATTACTTTTGCTTTGCACAGTGATATTCGGTTATGAATATCCAGCACCCCATTCTACGGGGAAAGAGCCGAGATCCCTTCACCGGGAGTGACCAATTTAGTAAAGGTTTTCGTCACTATATTTTCTAAAAAGCTATCCGTTCCTTCAACGATATCAAGTTCATTACGTTAAAGGTTTTCTCCAGAAACCATTCGTAGCCCTCCGTCGTTTCATATGGGTAGTCAATAGTATTCAAGCTGTGTTTGTTGGCCAAAGTCAAGGCACAGTGTTTGGTAGCTGTTGGTTATTCATATGCAGCATAGATAGATGCGTTGGTTTGGAACAGTCGTACTGCCTTGTTGGCCAAAGTCAAGGGTAGGTACGGGTGGATTCAAAACAACCTGGAGAATGACGGGTAGAACTTGACATGTGACTTATGATTTGTTGGCCAAAGTCAAGGTCATAAGAGCATGGGGTAAAAATCACATCGGGAGTTTCAAAAGAACTGAAACTTGCCAGATATGCGCATACCTTCTGGAGTGTTATACCGTGAGCGGATTCCGTCACGTTATCATGCGATGATAGTTGGATCCCGATTCCTACTGATGAGTTGGTTTACTCCTCGGGTATCCCCGATTAATTCTTCTTTTAGGTTTGGAGGAGAATTTGAGGTACAGTGGGAGGTTTCCAGATTAGATAAATTGGTAACCATTCTGATCTTGGTTAGAGTGCACGCTGAGTGTTTCTTTTCTCTCTCTCTTGGCAGCGACCATTGACCCGACCCTAAGACTATGACTCAGTGACCAAGTTGACCGAACCTTCTTAACACTGGCTTTTGGATTGTCAGAGTTGCAGACCTCATTGCCACTCCCACTTTTACCCTTTTCTCCAGGACACCCCGTATCATTACGAACGTCCACTTCCATTGGACAAAACCATCGTATGGTTAGATACGAACTCGAAGGAATTTATTCGAGGATGGTTTCCGGTTCTGGAGAAAACGGATAGGATTATTCAGTTGTCTTTTCCGTTTTACCTTCTCTCAAGTTGTGAGTACTCCTTGGTTTAGGAGATAGTACACCTATTATGCAAATTGGATAGTCTTCTTCCAAACTTTAGGTTGGTGCCGAACAGTGGGGAATGAAGAAAACCAATTAGCATAACGATGGTGTGCAGAAGGTATTAAGATTAAGACAAAGAAAGGGATTAGTAAGAGGGCAAAGTAAATTGCGACTGATATTCACGACCAAACCAAGTATTTCTTCGCCAATCCTAAATCACCTTTGTATTTCTCCAGGACACTCCGTATCACTATGAAGATCCACAGTTTATTGGATACTCCATCGTATGGTTATATACGAACTCGAAAGGAACTTGTTCCAGTTCGGGGATGGATTCTGGTCCAGGAGAAATAGGAATAAGGTTTATTCGGTTGTCTTTTATCTTCACCTTCTCTCGCATTGCGAGTGCTCCTAGGACTAGGACAGTACACCCATTATGCTTATTGGATAGTCTTCTTCCAAACCATAGGCTGGTGCCGAACGGTAGGGAAGGAAGAAAACCATTTGGCCTAAGGGGTGTGCAGAAGGTAACGACTAAAGACATATAAAGGGATTTGGAGAGGTGGCAAAGAATTATACGGTTATAGTTGTGAATCTGGATAATGGTAGAGGCATTACTAGGAATACCAGGATACCCCATCGAAACATTTCAATGTTTCAGTTCAACTGTGTACTGTTAAAAGAAAACTGATTTCCCGATTGGACACTTGCTCCTGGGTATGTATTTACCAGGTTTGATTCTCACATCTGTATGGTTTTACAGATGATGAGTGGGAGTAAGTTATTGGGAATTGGGTGATCATCCTCATTATATCGGGATTCGTTGTAATCGGTGATAATTGAGGAGATCACCTGGGCTGTTTGCCGGTCGGCAAATATTTGGTTTTGAATATCCGCTGTTGTGCACCAATTTCAAATTGATATATCTGTACGTCTATTTTCATATGGTGAGATATACCTTTTGATATTATGTCGATGACATTTACCTATATCAGTGGATGGTTAGGTAAGGAGCATTAAACAGCGGTGTAATTCTTCTTAACCATAAGTACAGTTTTCAACCTACGACACACAGTGAAAGAGTTGTTAGACTCGGCGGACTTATACAGAGTATTGTATGTTGTCTAGTGTCCATTAGGACAGAGGGATTGGTCCTCATACTATATTCTGTTTACTTTTAACTTCTCTAGTTCTTAGACATGTGTTTCGTATAAACACAGGGTCTAAGTTTTGAGGAGTTATAGGTATTTGAATAGAGTAGAGAACCAGGTGTAACAAGTATCGGGATTCTTCAAAGTGATCGAAGATGTAGATACTTGTGTATGGTATTCAGTTGATAGTAATGACAAAGAGAAATTGCTTCTCTTTCAGGTTACTCATAATTGGAAGCATTCCTAAGTTGAGTAACGCTGATCGGCCTCTCTCCATTTAGTTGACATGCACTGGAGACAGCTGCATGATTTGAATCTGGTTAAATTAAATCAGTGCCTCTGGTTCTATATTGGATGTAGAACAGTTCATATCTTAACGTTGTTAAGGTACGGGGAGTTGTCCGGCTTATGATTAAAACCAGACTCTGGATAACTCAAGGCACGTTTCTGTAATGGCTGTTTGTGGGTTGACCCAGGCTATGACGAGGGTTGACTTTCTACCATAAGCAAGATCAATAGTGATATTGTTCTTGACTCGCCACAGTTTTAATAAAAATGGATTTTTTCAAAAACAGTAGTGGGAGTATGGTAGAACTGGAAGTGATTCCAGAACCGCAAACGATTACTGAAGATTTGATAAGGAACCTAAAGATTCAATCTGATTTGACATTCCATTTGGCCACTCCGCAGATAAGGTGGGTAACTTCAGACACCCGAGAGGTGCTCCGGTAGCCTCAAGGACGGTGATAGGGAAGTTCTTGTTTACCCACACTTGCCATTGTTGTTGTTCCAGACTGCGAGACCCGGCAGGAGGATGAGTATAGCGTCGTTCTAATCTAGCTTTAGAAGTGCACGTCTATATGACTCTGCCAGAGGGTTGTCGTAGTTAGTGGGAGCAGCGGAAGCATTGGTGGACATCAGGCTTATGTCTATTTATAGACTAAAGCAGATGTAGCGGAGATAGATCATCTATTTCTGATGTGACAGTCATAGGTTTGACGTCATCAGAATAGGGGATGGATCTGTTGAGAAGGTAGTAGGGTGTGATATCCGGCTTTTGGATGACACACACAAAGTAGGAAGTGATATTCCTATACTACGATCGGTTATACTTTGGTCGTCACACAGTGGTTTCTCCACATGGGACTTGGACATTATATCAGACATACTGGTTACTAGGTCTATGGTTTTAGATCTAGATTTGGGTGGTTTCCCAATCAGGGTACTTTGACAGCATTCTAAGAGTATTTAGAATGGACGACTCCTGGCACGGTAGTGTACCTGCAGGTGATGGAGTCACCCTCTCTAAAGGTGTCTTATAGACTAAAGTAGGGAGGGATGTGCATGATTGGCAGATCACTTGCTTAGGCAATTGAGTCAATCATGAGATGTCAAGTACCACACCAGATGTTGTTCTTGCACTAGATGCAATAAGTTGATATTGATCCAATCCTGGAGAAACAGTCGGAAGCAGTTTTAGAACATAAGTGGATGTTCTAGAGATATGATAACGACAGCCTCATTTGGGAGACAGTTATCATTCCAGGCTTCCAAGGTGACCCGGACGACAAGGAGGTTGTCAGAGTTATAGTTTTTCCCTCTGACGAGGGGCAGTATTTTGGACAGGTGATCCAGGCAGATACTGAGGGAGGCATGGCGCAGGATACTGATTAAGTTCAGTTGACGATACAGTCTAAAGAAGTTTGGATTTGGAGTTCATTTATGAGCTAGGTCCCATCAGACATCCAGACATTCTAAGACAGGTATTGCTCATTTCGGGAGATGGCATTCTCCGCGAACTTGAGATTTAGAGAGACATAGAAAGAAACATCTGAGCGGATCCACTCGCTGAGGCTATTCCTCGAACGCAATAGTCTCGCAAACGAGCTTTGTGAGACTGACTAGTAGAGGAGTTGGGTGTTCGGTATCACACGGGCTGTGAGTATGCGACATCGCAATAATTAGCCTTGAGTGCAAGTGGGAGATTGTTGGAGATAGTGCCCTCAGAGTCAATTATTGGATCACAGGCACGTGATTGCAATGATTGAGGGAGGACCTATCCCGGTACGACAGTCTTACTCGAGATGATAGTGTGCTATCTGGTTTACCTTTATCATCGTGTACTGCTTTAGGTGACCTGACAGGTCGCTATTGCACGTTGATAGAGCCCCTAGGATTCTTGCTTGACTGCCGGCAGTATGAGGGCGATCATATAAGTGAGAGCTGGAGTCTATAAGCACATCCTTAAAAGGTCCCTAGTCGTAGGAGTTTCGAGACAGGGCATCGATTCTCCAGAGTAGACTAGTGTATACGGTCGAGACCCCGACGAGGGGCGGTGGCCGGTCTCACAGGCCACTGGTGTCAGTTGGTTCACCTAAGATGTATACAGGTGCTCATTGGGTTATGAGTACACCGGACAGGACTCGCCGGGAACATACTAGTTGGTCTTATACCTGACGTCAGATAGCAGTTCCCTGGTGACATGTGTACAGGTTAGTTCATCGACCTGGGGATCGTCATTTGTCTCGTGTGAGTTCCCACTGTACTTTGATTACTACCCTACCACGGCTCAAAGGAGTCGTGCAAACAGGTTTTAGTTGGGTACAGTCCCGAGCCACATGGAGGCAGTGAGCGGATCTTCGGGGGTTCGTCTCTCCCGGTATTGGGGGTGAGGTCGCGCTGTGTCTAGGAGAGCCATTACACGAAGTCCTTGGCCAAGGCAGGAGATTTACTGGTAGGTATTCCAGTAGTATCTCAGGGTGTTCTGGGCTACACTCCGACACGACTTGTACCGCTTTTGGGGGTCTGACTTTTACCCACCCCCTAGGCCCGCCATGCGATACTCATAGACGAACGGACCGGACTGTACGGATATTGTCACTGACAGGCTCAGTAGGGTGTCAGGATGAGTTCGCTCATCGACGTCCCTTTTAGTCAATAGCTGGTGGCCCGTTACGTATTGGCTTATACCTCTGACGTGCTAGTGGTTAAATCCACAGCCATAGTATTGACGAGTCTTTAGAGTCCACCACACTTTCAGTTACTCAGCTTTCGGGCGAAACGCTGTAGAGGCCGTATGGAGATATGGCAGGGTCCGATCAGATACGTGCGGTATTGCACGGATCAGGATCGGACGGTTTAGTACTAGAGGCCGTATGGATATATGGCAGGGTTCGATCAGATACGTGCAGTATTGCACGGATCAGGATCGGACGGATATTACTAGCCAGCTTTGGTTTAAGCCGGACCCTAGTATAGTACAGTGTAGATTTTGTCTTTTTGCATTTGTATCCGGACGGAATACAGATGCGGGTGTGTATGCACAGTATCGGGGTTTTCCTGTAATTTATTACGGGACCAGTTTTCTGGAGTTGCCAGTTTGCTTTCCGTTCCGGCCGGTTTTCCTTTGTTCTTTCCCGATCGGACTTTTCCGATGGAGGGGGTTATTTGCAATTGTGCAAATAACTTTTGAGGAGGGGGTTTCTTGCACTTATTCATTATGATACGTTAAGCATCTTTCATCCATGATGGTGCTTTTAATGAGATTTGAAAGGGTATGGGTTTGATGTGGATTAAGTATGGTTGATGTTTGTTTATGGTCACCCTTTTCTCTTCTCCTACCATCACCTCCCTTCATGCTACAAATCCCTTCCCTCCACCATTCTCATTTGACAAGGGGCCGGCCACAATTTTGTGAGGAGGAAAAATGAGAGAGGTTCATTTCATTTGGTGTGGGAAATTAATCATCCATCTCATTTTTCATTGCTACCAAAAAATCCCCAAGTTCATATCTTGTTAATTCCCTCCATCCAATGGCAACTTCATTACTCCAATGAGACGTAGACTCTACACATCCTACAGCAAGTCTTGGGCATGTCGACTTGCCAGCTTCATGCCCGAGTTGCCTCGGTATAGAGGCGGGAGCCCGTAAAAGAAACAGGCGATGTGGTGCCCTTCCGGCGAGGAGGCGACGACCGGAGTTTCCGCGGGAGATCGGGACGGTGACGAGAAGACCGGAGGACTCGGATCACTCGGTATATCTCTTCCCATCTTGTAGTTAGCTAGAACTAGTTTAATGGCCCGATCCGGGGTTTAGTGCGCGGTGGTGCCGGTTTGCAAAGTTCGCAAAATTAAAGTTTATCACCGTTTCCGCATTTGGCCGTCGGATTGACGGCCGGGGCGCCGCCGTGCACTTACAGTACCAACTGATACCATCTGCATAAATATGCTTGTATGAAAACACACACCCAAAGGCCTGCTAAAATCTCATATCCTATCTCATAATACGAACCACATCATATCACCGATCTCATGGCACCATGCCCAATCTCATCGACACATCTCCAAATACCATGTACAATCCTCATCATCCACGTATAGGTATACGTATATATATATATATATACACATAGTCCCATACCTATGTGTGTGTGTGTTAGTTATATGTATGCCCTAGAGGCCATTACTATACATAGGATGTATATTGTAGTGGATGCTTGGACATATATAGGGAGGACTTTCTCGCTCGACATGATAGTATGCTATCTAGTTACTCTTTACCTTAACGTGTACACTGATTGTCTCTCTGTTACATGTTGGTAAAGCCCTTAGGATGTGTACTTGACTACCTGGACTATGATGCGGATCATACTAGTGGGGACATGGTAGTCCATAAGTACATCTTTCAAGGTCCCTAGTCGTGGGTGTATCGAGAGGGGGCATCGATATACCAGAGTAGACTAGCGTATACCTTCTCGACCCATACAGATGGGCGATGGATGATCCCATATCCATTGGTGTTTGACATCAGAGATGATATACGGGTGCTCAGTGGAGACTGGGTACACTGGACGGACTCGCCGAGAACTCCCAGATGGTATTATACCTTACGTCAGATGGCAGTTCTCTGGTGACACTGGTACATAGTAGTCTGTTGACCCGAGATCGTCATAGAGTCTTATGTGGTTCCCACCGTGCTTTGATTTCCGCCTTACCACGTCCAAGAGGGCGTGCAAAACGGTGGTTTTTGGGCACAGTCCCGAATCACATGGAGGCAATGAGCGATAGGAGGGGATTCGTCTCTCCCGGTATTGGGGGTTGATGTTGCGCTATGCTCGACTGGCCATAACAGGAAATCCCTGGCCAGGGTTGCAGTGATCTACTGGTAAGTGTTATCAGTAGTTTCACACATGTTATGGACCTCACGTCGGCATGACTTGTCGAGCTATTGGGGTCTGACGTTTACCACCCCTAGGCGAGATATGCGACATATCAGACGATCAGACCGGACTGTACGGTAAGTGTTACTGGTTGGATTCACAGGAGTATGAGCGGGCTTGCTCGTCGATCTTCTGATCGCTCAATACCCGGGTGGCCGTTACGTTTAGTAGACCGCTTGCGGCTTGTGGGTGTTTGATATGATCATCACCTGCTGCCGGCGTATTGACGAGAGTCTTTAGAGTCCTACACAGAGGTTTCCTGGCTCAAGCGAAACGAAATATGAGCGCATATGAGATATGTGCGGGACCGAGAATAATGCGTGTATGTGATACCGTATTTTATTCTCGCGATAAATGTATCGATTGGTTGTATGCGATATAACCTAGTTATCGAATCGAGGATTGATTCGATAAGCCGATACATTGGATATTAGTCGGTCATATGCGATATGACCGGATCGTTAAATCAAGTGTTCATTTAATTATTTAATGTATAATTATATATTTGATATATTACTTTGCATTAACTAGTATAGGTTCACTTTAAAAGGATTTTCTCACTTGTTGTGCACATTGTATATGTGATATATTTTTGTGTGCACTTGATTGTATCATGTTTGATGATACATGCTTACTTGAGTTTGTGTAAAGATTAAACCATGGTTAGGGTTTTGATTTTCATATCTATTTATTTATTTATTTATTATGGAAAAGATAAAGAGAAAATGGTGGCTTTCTTTGTTTGATATTGAAGCTTCATGAAGCATTGACTAAGTCACCATTTTTGTCTTCATGCTTAACCCTAACCATTCATTTAACCCTAGTTCATTCTCTACACTTGACCATGGTTGGATTATGATAAGTATTCATTTATTTTCTATTTGAAAGGACTTATCATAATATTCTTTCTTCTTCTTCTTCTTCTTCATAAGAAAGAAAAGCTTGCCTCATCAATGGCAAGTGATGGAATCAAGTGAGAAATCCAATTCTAAAGTGAACCCACTTCCTATTTCATCATCCTCTACCTCTTGCCAAGTAGTATAGGGTGTTTTCTTCATAAGTTTCATGACTTGGTGAAGTGGGAGCTTGATCTAGTGTTGCCTCGACGTAGATCATCTTCGGCATCGAAGTCGACGACCTAGCCCGCCCATTTCTCCGATGAAGCCGAAGCTAGAGTCTGGGATCCGATTTGTACAGCCAGGGGACTTCATCACGGAGCTATGGAGGTGGAGTACAAGATCTACAAAGGTTGTATTTCCGTTCACTTAGTTAAGTTGTTAACTAGTTGCATGTTTCGCCTAAAATTCTAGTTAACGATCCGTATTAGGGTTTCTCGGCACTTGTAAAATTTGAAATTGGCATGGTTGATGCCTTGTGAGACCTCATTTGTGTGCCTAGGAACCCTACAGTGGTATCAGATCCTAGCTAGAGCCTTAGGCGATGCTTAGACGATGTTAGAAACCCGATCGAACCGATACCCTAAACCCAAAATGCTCTGTGGACTTTTTTTCAAAAACTGGGTTTTTTCCAGATTAAAAATTGCTAAAAAATTCAGCAGGGTCTTAGTTGAGTTATTGTGAAATTCGAGGGGCTAACTCATCTAAAGCGCGGCGGAACCGCGGCACAAGCATGCCTTGTGCGGCGGTTCCGCGGCCATATGATGACGTCAGCCCTCCATTTTTGCACAGTAATTTATCACTTCAGGTGCTGGATTTTCTGGGAATTTTTTAATATTTATTCAAGTGTTGAATATTCCAGGGTGTTTTGGAGCTTAGATGATTCGATCGGATTATCAGATTTTGTCTATGTGTTTTCCGGATAATTTGTTGAATATGTTAAAAAGTTCGACCAGATATAAATACCCAATTTTTCCCCTGTCGGGAAATTTCCATGTGTTGGATTTTTCCATGGTTTAAAGACGTTCTAAGTAGTGCATGTAACGCGATGGTCCCTCTAGAAGACAACAAACTTTAACTCGATTATGTGACCGTCTTGAACTGCCCTTTGAACCTTCGGGTTTGGGGCAGTACGGCGTGCCACATGTGAGGCATTGGCTTGACCCTTCTACGGCTGGACCGTTGGTACTGAGGTACGAAGTGAATTTTTTTAAACTTGTTTCATGTGTTGAGCTGTTTCGGGAAAACTTGGGTGTTCGATTGTTCGATCGGAAAGTTTAACATTTTCTATCTTATTCGGAATGTGATACAATAATTTGAATTCACAAGTAGTTATGAGATAACTAATATGAATGTTATAAACATAGCACTTAAGTCTCACTTCATCGGTTGCCACGGAATTTTGATGTGATCAAAAGTCCGTCGCAATCACGTAGCGTACGCGGATACTCGCCGGTAAACTTAATAGACAGCTAAGCCCCATAGCCCCGACCAAGTGACTGTAGGAGAACCCCGTCGCCGAAAGCATCCGTTCGGGTGCTCGCGGCAGCGGTGTTCCGCCTTGGTGCACTTTGTCGACGGCGTCGGGGGTGCGGCCGTCCACTAAAGTTTGCGACGAGCATTCAATCAGGATGTCGGGAATCTTGTTGAATTGCCCGACTTGATATTGAAAAGTGTTTTCGATTTTGAGACTAAAATGCGGGGTTTATAATAATTAGGTATGCGATGTCTAAGTAATTCATTTGATTAGGCATGCGATGTCTATGGAGGTTGCGGATTCCAACTGTTGTAGTTTTACACTTTCTTTTCTGTGACCGTAAGTGTAATATGTGATATCGCCGGTTTCGTTGCTATATGTCAACGACAATTGGGATGCGCATATTTACTTACGTTGATGACATGTGATGTTATGTGTTGCTGGATATATTATATTGGATCGTCGTGTTTTGAAAAGCTGAGGGTTTTTTTTATGTGAGATGAGTGTTTTTCTTTTTCATTCATGTAAAAACTTGTATGTAATATTCTTTTATTGGGGCACTTCCAGGTTGCGGAAGATGTCACCCTCTGTATATTATTTACTTTTCCGCACTAGGATAGACCCAAGGAGGGGAGCACAAGTAACCGGGTTCTGGAGTCCAGTGGGAGACCAACTCGAGGAGTCGAGTTCGGGTCTTCTAACTCCAGAATTGGTAGGGTTGCTTGCCGCTCTCGTAGGGGTCTAGGGGTGTGGGTTTGGCTATTCATCACAACCGTGGAATCCATAATTTATACTGGCTCGTATTAAAAATACGGACGTCCTAGTATATCCAATATTTCATATGTTTCTTCTGCTGCGATATCTGTGATGTGATCATGTGATATGTTCTGTGATGGATAATTTATATAGTATATATGATATATTATATAGACATTACTTATGTTTTACACCCGCGCTAGCCCTGCCCCGCTCTGCCGTTAGTTACCTAACCTAACGGTGCACGAGGGGACATCGTGGCGAATGTGGATGGCATAAGTGTACGTCGTTTTTATTTGTGATGTTTAGGTACTTAAATGATGGGACTTCATTAATGTAATTAACGAAAGAAAAGAAACCTAAGATGTTGCAGAATCGAATTTCAAAAATTAAAACAGGTAGCTACAGTTCTTGCTTTGCACAGCGGTATATATGATATATCCTGCACCTTATTCGATGAGGAAAGGACCGAGATCCCTTCACAGGGAGTGACTCCTTTAGCGATAACTGGCAGATGCTACAACCCTCGGTTTGTCTTTTGATTGCTTTTACGAGTTTTGCTTTGCACAGTGATATATATGATATATCCAGCACCTCATTCGACGAGGAATGGACCGACGATCCCTTCACCAGGAGTGACTCCTTTAGCAAAACTAGAAAACCTTCAAAAACACTCCATTTTAAAATCATTTGATTCTACAACGATATCAAGTTCATTACGCAATAGGTTTTCAGAAAAAAACCTGTCGTAGCCCTCCGTCATTTCAGATAAGTCCTGTTTAGTATTCGTGCTGCATTTGTTGACCTTGTCAAGGCGCAGTGTGCGGTAGCTAACCAGTATTTATCTGCTTATGCATATGATGCAGATTGGGTTAGGGTAGTCGTGCGGCCTTGTTGACCTTGTCAAGGGTCGTGCGGGTGGGTTTGATTCAATCAAGAAATGGCGGGTTGAACTTGACTTGCGGTCTATGGTTTGTTGACCTTGTCAAGGTCATAGATCGTTCGGGGAAAAATTATCGGGAATTTCAAGTGTTGAAATTTGCAATGAGATTGCATACCTTCTATGAGATAGTTGGATCCCGATACTCACTGCGAGTAATTGTTACTCCTGGGAGAGTTTTACACATTACAATTAGCCGATCAAGGAGGTGTCTAGAAAAGGTGTTAACGAGGTTACGCCTCTGGGAAAACGAGGTTTACATTAATTAGGTTCGTGCGAAAGCACGGGGGACCTCCCTCAAAGTACCGACACTGGCCTGGCTGAAAGATTGGCGAACTTGTAGTGTGTAATTAATCCCGGCTAGTCTTTTCTTTTAGGGTTTGAAGGAAGATTTGATAAAAACAGTGGGAGCCATCCTGATTAGATAAAATAATAACCAATCTATTCTTGCAAGAGCGCACGCTGAGTGTTTTCTTCTCTCTCTCTCCAGGTAGCGACCATATCACGTCTTAATCAAGATAATAATACGGATATTTGACCGAACCCGCTTGTTATACTGGGCTGGGGAACGTTGGTCCCGCTCCAACTTATAATTGTTATAAGACAGAGCAGGAAATTGGGGATTACCAGAATTCCCGTGCCGCCCAAACGAAGTAAGTGCATGCTGATGCATCATCTTCGGGTGTGTTCATTATATAGAACTGTTTCTCAGTGTCCTTTACGTCCTGGGTATATGATACCGGATCAGGATCCCGCATATGTAAAATGTTACATGGGCTATAGATAGGTAAAGAACTGAGAGCGGGTGATAAGTTTCATGAGGCAGAAAACGGGGCAAGAGTTGCAGCCAAGTCTGTTGGTCACTGTCACCCTGTATTACCAATACATTGATTCTGAACGAATGTTATTAGATACCGAACCTGATATACAAAATCATATCAGTCTCTTTATCAGTAAAGAAATGATAAAATTTTGTATTGTTGGATAATGTTTTAAACATTTCCTATATCAAAAGTTGATCGGTTCATGCACGTTATCTAAAAGCGTTGATGTTCTAAATCAAACTACAGTTCTTTAGTATACGGAACACACACAAGAGGAAGAGTTCAGAAATGAACGAATCCTTCTTGAGGTATTGTAGACTAGGTCATATCAATGCGACCCGACTAGCTGAAGTTACACATAGATGCATATTTAAAACTGTTTGAATTTACATCTTGTGAAACTTGCCAGTCATGTCACAAAGATATGATGACCATAGCTCTGTTTACTGGAAACAGAGAAAGAGTTAGTGAACTCTTGGGATGATACATGTTGATGTATGTAGGTCCCCTGTCTACACTTGCCAAGACCGGTTCTTTATACTTCATTACATTCTCTGATGATCTTTCGAGATTCAGACCTATGTTCCTGTTAAAATACAAGTCCGAACCTTTTGAGATATTCACAGAATATAAGCTAGAAGTAGAGAACCAATAGAGGGTATAAGTATTATGTCCTTTGATGTGATCAGGGAGGAGAATACTTGAGCACGGAATTCCTGGACTATTCCAAAGGAGAATGAGATTCTCTCTCAGCATTACTCCTCCGTATACAACATAGCACGATGGTATATCGGGGCGGAGCAATAGCACCCTATGTGATATGGTGTGCTCTATGATGAGTACTACTGTGTTTCCTATTTCCTTTTGGAAGTTATGCACTTGAGAAGTTGCATACCAATTGAATTGGGTTCCAATCAAATCAGTTGCCTACCGCTTCATATGTGATATGGAAAGGGAAGAGCCCATGTCTTAAGTTGGTTAAGATTTGGGGTTGTCCGGGCTATGTCTAAAAGCATAATCCGGACAAGCTCGAGGCAAGATCTGTTATGTAGAACTGGAAAGGTTCCAGCTATACAAAACTGCAGCTGACGATTTGACAGAACCAAATGATTCAATAGTTACCAACGAACCTCAGCCTCTCCGCCGATCTAGTAAGGTTCCTCACCCGCCTGAGAGATACTTCGGTTTCTCTATGACAGTGGGAGCGAGGATTGCATCATAAGATGATGACCCAACTAGTTTCGAGCTGGCCATCAGGAGTGGGACTCTGTAAGAATGGCTGGATGCTTAGTGATCTGAGATGGAATCCATGTACACCAACAAAGTATGGACTTTGGTTGCTATATCTGAAGGGTTAAATCCCCATCAGGAGCAAGTATATCTTGAGAAGATTACTTGGTGTAGATGGAAAAGTTGAGACTTTCAAAGCTAGACTTGTTAAAGGTTTTCTTCATCGACCAGGCGTGGATAATGATGAAACCTTTTCCAGTGGCTATGCTTAAGTCCATCCGGATCCTACTTGCCACGGCTACGTACCATGACTACGATATCTGGCGGTTGGGTGTCATGACAGCTTTTCTAAATGATGTTTTAGAAGAGAGCGTCTATAAGTACACAGCCAGAGGGCTTCGTAGACAGTGGGAGCAGCGGAAACGTGTGCAAGATGCTTTATAGGATAAAGCAGACAACGCGGAGTTGGAACATCTGTTTTGATGTGTTAGTCAAAGAATTTGACATCATCAAAATGGTAGATGAACCTTGTATAAACAAAAAGGTAGTAGGGAGTATAGTGACGATCCTCGTAAAGTACGTGGATGGCATGCTCTTGATAGGGAAGGAGTTTCCTATGCTACGCTCGGTCAATCTCCGCTTATCACAATGATTCTCCATATAGGATCAAAGTGATACCTCCTAAATCCTGGGTTTTGGATCTATGAGATAGATCTAAATGGATGTTAGGATTCTCACTAGATGTAGTGAGACGGTATCAATCGACCCTGGGGAGAATCACTGGAATGGTTCCAGGGTGATAAAGACGACTGAATGTCAGTCATAGGCATTGTCTTTACCCTCAGTGGAGGGACGATATGTTGGAAAAGTTCCAAGCTAGATACCGTGGCATACTAGATGATTAATGCTGGATACATCGCAACTTAAGATGCTACCAAAGAGGCTGTCTGGGTGTATATATTTGTTCATGAGATGAACTCTGTTCCTCCCATTGTGTGACAGTGGAGTTGTGGCTTATGCCAAGGAACGTCCGTCCCATCAGTGATCCAGACATATTCTAAGGCAGTATTACCTGATCATGGAGATGGTTGAATCTCCAGGGGATCGAGGTTAGGAGAGTAGACTCAGAGAACAACACGGCGGATCCACTCACGAAGGCCTATTCCCAGAGAGAGACTTTTATGGGATGGTTGAGTATGAGATACTACAGCCACTGCTACAGATGGCCCCAGTGCAAGTGGGAGATTGTTAGTTATATGTATGCCCTAGAGGCCATTACTATACATAGGATGTATATTGTAGTGGATGCTTGGACATATATAGGGAGGACTTTCTCGCTCGACATGATAGTATGCTATCTGGTTACTCTTTACCTTAACGTGTACACTGATTGTCTCTCTGTTACATGTTGGTAAAGCCCTTAGGATGTGTACTTGACAACCTGGACTATGATGCGGATCATACTAGTGGGGACAGGGTAGTCCATAAGTACATCTTTCAAGGTCCCTAGTCGTGGGTGTATCGAGACGGCGCATCGATATACCAGAGTAGACTAGCGTAAACCTTCTCGACCCATACAGATGGGCGATGGATGATCCCATATCCATTGGTGTTTGACATCAGAGATGATATACGGGTGCTCAGTTGAGACTGGGTACACTGGACGGACTCGCCGAGAACTCCCAGATGGTATTATACCTTACGTCAGATGGCAGTTCTCTGGTGACACTGGTACAGAGTAGTCTGTTGACCCGAGATCGTCATAGAGTCTTATGTGGTTCCCACTGTGCTTTGATTTCCACCTTACCACGTCCAAGAGGGCGTGCAAAACGGTGGTTTTTGGGCACAGTCCCGAATCACATGGAGGCAATGAGCGATAGGACGGATTCGTCTCTCCCGGTATTGGGGGTTGATGTTGCGCTATGCTCGACTGGCCATAACAGGAAATCCCTGGCCAGGGTTGCAGTGATCTACTGGTAAGTGTTATTAGTAGTTTCACACATGTTATGGACCTCACGTCGGCATGACTTATCGAGCTATTGGGGTATGACGTTTACCACCCCTAGGCGAGATATGTGACATATCAGACGATCAGACCGGACTGTACGGTAAGTGTTACTGGTTGGATTCACAGGAGTGTGAGCGGGCTTACTCGTCGATCTTCTGATCGCTCAATACCCGGGTGGCCGTTACGTTTAGCAGACCGCTTGCGGCTTATGGGTGTTTGATATGATCATCACCTGCTGCCGGCATATTGACGAGTCTTTAGAGTCCTACACAGAGGTTTCCTGGCTCAAGCGAAACGAAATAGGAGCGCATATGAGATATGTGCGGGACCGAGAATAATGCGTGTATGTGATACCGTATTTTATTCTCGCGATAAATGTATCGATTGGTTGTATGCAATATAAACTACTTATCGAATCGAGGATTGATTCGATAAGCCGATACATTGGATATTAGTCGGTCATATGCGATATGACCGGATCGTTAAATCAAGTGTTCATTTAATGATTTAATGTATAATTATATATTTGATATATTACTTTCAATTAACTAGTATAGGTTCACTTTAAAAGGATTTTCTCACTTGATGTGCACATTGTATATGTGATATATTTTTGTGTGCACTTGATTGTATCATGTTTGATGATACATGCTTACTTGAGTTTGTGTAAAGATTAAACCATGGTTATTTAAATGGTTAGGGTTTTGATTTTCATATCTATTTATTTATTTATTTATTATGGAAAAGATAAAGAGAAAATGGTGGCTTTCTTTGTTTGATATTGAAGCTTCATGAAGCTTTGACTAAGTCACCATTTTTGTCTTCAGGCTTAACCCTAACTATTCATTTAACCCTAGTTCATTCTCTACACTTGACCATGGTTGGATTATGATAAGTATTCATTTATTTTCTATTTGAAAGGACTTATCATAATATTCTTTCTTCTTCTTCTTCTTCACAAGAAAGAAAATCTTGCCTCATCAATGGCAAGTGATGGAATCAAGTGAGAAATCCAATTCTAAAGTGAACCCACTTCCTATTTCTTCATCCTCTACCTCTTACCAAGTAGTATAGGGTGTTTTCTTCACAAGTTTCATGACTTGGTGAAGTGGGAGCTTGATCTAGTGTTGCCTCGACGTAGATCATCTTCGGCATCGAAGTCGACGACCTAGCCCGCCCATTTCTCCGATGAAGCCGAAGCTAGAGTATGTGATCCGATTTGTACAGCGAGGGGACTTCATCACGGAGCTATGGAGGTGGAGTACCGGATCTACAAAGGTTGTATTTCCGTTCACTTAGTTAAGTTGTTAACTAGTTGCATGTTTCGCCTAAAATTCTAGTTAACGATCCGTATTAGGGTTTCTCGGCACTTGTAAAATTTTAAATTGGCATGGTTGATGTCTTGTGAGACCTCATTTGTGTGCCTAGGAACCCTACAGTGTGTGTGTATATATATATATATATATATATACATATCCCCATATACGCACGAGTAATAATCATAATGCATGCAAGGGTGTATGTATGCGTGTGTGCAAATCTATTCTATGGTTCGCGACTAAGAAATCAATCACAACACTATCTTCCAAATTCACAACACATATGTAAATGTATAACATAACATAAGCTACACTACGAACTGCGGTGGTGCTATACGCCATCCACCCGACTTCCCCCGAAGATATAATCTACTCGCCTTGCTCTTCGCTTGCTGTTGCCGACGTCGCCACGTGCTTGCTTGTTGTCTCGAAGTCCTCGAGGGGGTACCTACACATCATAACGTATCTTTCCGCATTAAAACCCAATTCAAAACCAAAACGACACGCTAAAAGCCTATAGGTTAGAACCTACGGACTACACCCTTCAAACCACCAAACAACCCTCTATATCGTCGTACAAACGTTAAGTGATCGAGGTAAAACGCAAATAATAAAATCTAGAATCCAATAATACGAAAATATAGCCCAGAATCAAAACAGCAACTCATGAAAATGGTCCCAGATTTTACCCTAACTAAAATTAGCCAATTTTGCATATGTGGAGGGTCTAGATTACAGTTACTGGAGCCACGGAACTAACACGAGACAATTCCAACCCACCCTGGCTGCAAATTGTGGCCAGATAGAATAAATCTATGGCCCAGGTGAGGGTGTAAGGGCTAGGGTCTTGGTTAAAGCTTCTTGGGTGCATGCTTATCTCTCAGTGTTTGCTAAATAATTTTTCAGGTCCCCGGGTGTTAGCAGATTTCATATTCCCTACAGAATTCCACAAAAATACGGATATCGGGGATTTCTAAGTTCACTAATAGGGGCTTAATTCTCAGGTTTGGGTTTGAATTCTAGCACTAGGAGGGTTGTGTGGCCTCTACTAAGCTCAATCACATTTCACCACTCAAGAATTCGTCAAACCCTAACTAGAAATTTCCAAACCTCAATAAACATCGCCTAATGACTTCTAAACATGCATGGAAGCTAATAAACCAAATTCCACACAAATGGTTCAGAATTTACCTCATTTGGCACTCATGAATCCCCTACGGCACCAAAATGCAAACTTTCTTGGTCCAAAGTGTAGCTTGTGAGCTTGTGCAAATTTTTTGTGAAGGGAAGTATGTGTTTTAATGTTGATTTGGGGGTGAAGTGAGGTGTAGGAGGTGGTGGAGGGAGAGGGTAGCAGCCATGGAGTGAAAGGGAGGGAGAAAGAGATGAAGAAAATGAGGGGGACAAATGGGTATGGTTCTCTCTTGACCCCTCACACTCTCTCACTTGCCCATGCTTTATTTCATTATTCATTTTCTTTTTCTTTTCATTTCTTTTCTCTTCTCATTTAAACACAACTATGCATGAAAAATGAGAAAAAGCCATGATAAAAATGTAACAAGTGTTAAAATGACATTGTGCATGTTTTGCACAAAACAAGCTTAATGCGCGATTAGCGATTTATAATCGCGATTAGCACTAAATAGCATATAATTAATTATAAAAACTTATAATTTGCATAAATCATAAATTTTCCAAATTTTCCCCAATTTATTGGTATTTAATTATACCGCAATATTAAAATATTCAATATAATACTATTAAATTATAAAAATTCCAAAGAATAATATTTTATTTTTCTGAAATGTTACAGTCCTATTCCGTTACTATACCATATAGTATATGTCGTAAAAACATGATGCTCAAAATGAAATTAATCTCAAATATAGCATACAAAAATACCATACGCGTCTGGTGCGCATGGAAATCGAAACCAAATACATGTGCCATGAATATGCACAGAAACAAAACTGAGTGCCACGGGTGTGCACAAGAACATCTGTCAAGTGCAACGGGTGTACACGACAACAACATCAGGTGCATCAGATATGCACGAAGAATCTCGATTTTTAGTGCATCTGGTGTGCACAAAATCGCATCAAGTGTGCCAGGTGTTCGCAAGAATCCCGATCAAGTGCACAGGGTGCACGAAAACGAATATCGAGTATAAAAATCAAAATCAACGGTATACGACATACACCAACTCAAAATCGTGTATACCGCGGTATATAATTCATAAATATATGCAACTACGTGCACAAAACCATATCAAGTACTGAAAGCTCGTGCAAACTATGCCGACTGAATAAAGCAATCATATGTACACTATATGTATGTAATCAAAATCAAACATCTTGGTCCGCATAAAATCGAAAACGAGTGCAATGAGTGTGCACAAAACAAAAATAAACACAACTGATACATAGAAATACGAATCATGTGCAACGGTGGTGCACATAGGGAATATCAATCATAAAATGAAATCCTAAAAATACTAGAATCCAAAAGAACGGAAACGTGATATTCGAATCACAAAATCGCAAATCATAAATACTGTCGTCGATATGCTCCTCCTTCAATGTCGAAGGGTGTCGGTGCATCCAAAGCTAGCAGAGCAAGCATCTACTTGTCTCCTGTTCACGGTGTGGCGCATTCTACCCTTAGGCCTTGTTTCTCTCTACGGCTTACTAGTTACATGACTCCTCGGTTCAACAGCCCGATACGGAGTAATGACGGAAACCGTTCCGCTCTGGCGCTTTCTCGCAAGATCTGCTGACCAATTAGTATGGTCACTCATAACGTATCTCTTCAATGATGGAAAACTCTGGCCCGTCGAGTGTGCATGATACGACCGATCCTGGTCAAAGTCTTATCATGTAACATTCGTGAAAGATCCTATCAGGGTCTCCTTCCCAATCTCATCTCTGCAGGTCTGCCTGGAATTTGGCACTTTTTACTTAATCTGCTTCTCTTTCCGGGACAGCTGCATACTCATCATGACTTTTCTCTGGAAGTACGTCCGCATCCAATGTATCTGCATGTGTATCAAGTCTCTGGCCTCAACAGAGAGGAACGTCATATCGTCAAGATCTCGTACGAAGCTCTTACTCCTCTTCCCTTCGGTATAGACCAATTCGGAATCATCTCTTCGTAGTTATGTGGACGGTGCTCCAATTAGCTGTACTCATATTTACAGTCTCTTTCGAAGCTACAATCTCGTCATCTCTAATATCCTGTAGACAACATCTGGCCACAACGTCCTCAGGAACTCATCCAAATCATCGGGGTAATACGCTCTCGCTCATCTTTTCTCGATCGAATCACAACACACCTATGTCAGGTCCCCTTCTACCTGAAGTTAGTCATCACGGATGATCTCGCATTGGAGTATCCGAATGAACAAAAAGTCATAGTCTTATCCAAGGGTGACTAGCGATCTTCTATCATATCTTCGTGTGCAGACTCATGCTGCATTAGCTTCAATGGTCTGGGCAATATCTTATCAACTCAGCATCAGCTGGCTCATCTGTCTACACGGTAGTAAACGTCTTAAACATCAAGAATAGACGGTACATTAACAGTCTTTACATTCTAGATGGCCTCTAGCAGTTGCCCAATCATCTGGTGCTGATCTGATCGTTCGCGTCAATGAGAATTCTTAGTAAAAACAATACATGAAAACTCTCATGTCAACGGAAAACATGGTAGAACGATATATCGACGTATGTCGTATGCTACTGGAAAACAACATGGTCAGTCCTCGACCCTAATGAGCTCGTGCTGACTGCAACTCTAGCCGCAGCTCTCTCTCTCTCTCTGCTCGTATAGCCGTGGTAACAGAAACCACAATCCGACGTCGTTGAGGATAGATTATAGGAACGAATAGAAATACAGTGCCTAAGAAATGTAAATTCTAAGGCTTCTTAAACGGAGTAGCGTATCGTAAGTATGCCACGGAACATACACACGGTACGTCAGTCTACTTAAGCCACCTACTCTATCAACCGAGCTCAACCTACGCGACGAAAGTTCGGGTCTAATACCCCCTCGGCCAAGTCTAAGTTCCATAAGGTCAAGCCTAGGTTCCGAATACACACACACACACACACCCTAGACTCCGCATAGTCAAACCTAGACTCGAGCCAAGGTTAAACCTAACGCTCTGATACCAACTTTGTCACGACCCGGAAAAGGCACGTGACTGGTACTTGAATCGCGTGAAGTCTATAGGACCCCACCTAATTCAAGTAAGCCAAAAGCCCAGAAAATCTAAACCTTTTTAGGGGAAAAATAGTGGAGGTGCAGTTTTGAAAAAAGGTTTACTGAAAATCAAACTTATTCTTCTATATATACATAAGTAGTAATATATGAAAACACTATATTTGTATCTAACTTGAAAACCCTTATTTTGTTTGAAATTTAGGCAGTACCTCCTTTGTAAATTTTAACCCAAAAATATACAAGCAATAAATAAGGCATCCCAAAGCGGGAGCTAGCTCTTCGCCAATTGGCGGAAACAACCACGCAAGATAATATAAATATACAGCGCCGAAGGGAGAGGATCAAACTAAGAAATAAAGTAAAGAAAAACTAATATCATCAAGAAAACCAGAAACAGTAGTAATACATAAGCGCGACTCGAAGGCCGAAAGAATAAAAAACTGGTTTTCTAAGTCTACTAAATATACATAGTCTGGTTGATGGAACTTACTAGATATAACTGAAATAAATAAAAGTACAATGGTGGTCACGATGCAAGTGAAGCCACCTACCCAAGCAATCACCTGGAAGGAAGTATTGTGCCAGTGAAACCGCCATGGAACATGTATGGCTAAACCTACAAGAAACTGTGGCACAACGGAGGTGAGTTGCCAACTCGTGAGTAGAATACATCACCGAGTAGAAAACGAATGTATGACGATCTCCTAGGTCATCCCATACTGTACTCATAATATATATACTGAAACATCTAGTAGTGGCAAGGGTAATCATCTAAACATAAGTGTAATACCATATACTCGTGTCAGTTCTGTAAGTCCACGGTAGCGCCCCGGCCGTCTAACAGACGACAAAATGGGAAACAAAACTTTTACGACTGGCGCTATCGCGTACTTTATCCCGGATCGTCCATTAAAGCTAAACTAACAAATTGTAAAGAGGGTAGAATTGTTATACAGAATGATCCGAGTCCTTCGGTCTTTAACCATTATCGCACGCTATGTTGCAGTTGATCCTAACTCGCTCGATCTCCGGTCTCATCGTCCAGGTGGCACCACGTCGACGGATCTTTAAACGGGCTCCTGCCTCTGAACCGAGGCAACTCGGTCGTCATGTTTGCTAAAAGAGACGACCAAGATGAAGTAGAGAATGAGTAGAACACTTTGTCTCGTTACGTCCAAGGCTATGGACGAACGGTAAAAAGAAGTTGCCATTTGGAATCGGGTGAATGGAAATTGAACTATATGAAATTTCCATACACTAAAGTATCATAATCTTTTGCAAATGAATCAATCATTATTGCCACAAGAGGGGGACGGCCACAATTATAGAAGGAGGGGGTGAGTGTAGGAGATTCAAGTGGTGACTATAAGCTTTGAACTTATCATAACCATTTATGATAAAGGATGACACACTAAAAGTAATAAATGCAAACCAATTACAATTAACCTAGTCACCTTGTCATTAAATGCACCATTAATGACCAAATGACTCACCAAGCCACATCATCACTTCTAGAAGCTTCTAGAAGCACGACCCACCTCAAGGAGAAAAGACAAATCCGTATTTAACCGAATGTCAAATACGGCTGATAGAAAACTGGAAACTGGCAACCTCCAAAAATCATCCCGAAACGAATTTCAGGATAACCCCGTATCGGTATAAACATACCCGCATTTGTATTACGACCGAATACAAATGCAACTGAGACAAAGATATTATATCTACACAGTATAATACTCAGATCCGGCTTAAACCAAAGCCCACCAGTATTATCTGCCTGAAATATGACACGTGCGTAAACGCACGTGCATTTTCCGAACCCTGCCATAAAACCATACGGCCTCTACAACGTTTCGCCCGAACTTGGGAAACTGTCTGTGGGGGACTCTAATGACTCATCAATATACCGGCACTGGGTATAACCCCTAGCACGTCAGAGGTACAAGCTGTACGTAACGGTTGGCCTATGTATTGATTGGAAGGGAAGCTGACGAGCGAACTCATCTATAAACCCTACTGAGCCTGACAGTGACAATATCCGTACAGTCTGGAACATTCGTCTATGAGTATCGCATATAGGGCCTAGGGGGTCGGTAAACATCAGACCCCCAATAGCAGTATAAGTCGTATCAGAGAGCAGCCCAGAACACTCTGAGATACTACTGGAATACCTTCCAGTGAATCTCGATTACCCTGGCCAGGGATTTCGTGTAATGGCTCTCCTAAACACAGCGCGATCTCACCCCCAATACCGGGAGAGACGAATCCCCGATGATCCGCTCACTTGCCTCCAATGTGGCTCGAGACTGTACCCAACTAAAACCTGTTTGCACAACTCCTTTGAGCGTGGTAGGGTAGTAATCTAAGCACAGTGGGAACTCACACGAGACAAACGACGACCTCAGGTCGATGAACTAACCTGTACACATGTCACCAGGGAACTGCTATCTGACGATATGTATAATACTAACTAGCATGTTCCCGGCGAGTCCTGTCCGGTGTACTCATAACCCAATGAGCACCTGTATACATCTTAGGTGATCCAACTGACACCAGTGGCTTGTGAGACCGGCCACAGCCCCTCGTCGGGGTCTCGACTGTATACACTAGTCTACTCTAGAGTATCGATGCCATGTCTCGAAACTCCCACGAGTAGGGACACTTAAAGGATGTGCTTATAGACCGCAGCTCCCACATTTATGATCGCCATCATACTGCTGGTAGTCAAGCAAGAATCCTACGGGCTTTATCAACATCTACATGATGATAAAGACAAACCGGATAGCATACTATCATCTCGAGTAAGACTGTTCTATCGGTATAGGTCCTCCTTCAATCATTGCAATTACGTACCTGCGATCCAATAATTGACTTAGAGGGTACTATATCCAACAAGTGCCTCAAGTAGCAACATGTCATATATATGATGTACGAATGCATTAAGAATGAAATCAGAATATATCTATACAAGAAAGCAGTGTTCTTATCTCAGTAAGATTTTAGTGTAAAAACTGGAGTATCATCAATGAAATCAACAGAAATCCATGTCAAACATCAACACCAAATCCTCAATATCCCGGGCTCCGTCAGTCCGGATCGGCCCATATGATCAAATCTCATGACTACGGTCAGTATCCTCCGGATATCCGCCGCGCCAAATATCACCGGTAGGTAGCCTGCCCCTTCCAAGCTCATCGTCTACAACTCTAGCTTCTTGCCCCGGGTACCTTACCGGGTCCACCATGTACCCGAAACGGTTCATCCTACACCTCGAATCGGGTCTCGAAAACCAACTCAATCTGGAAAACTCATGGTGGACTCCATCTACATCATATCACGAGAAAACCACAACTTGTATTTTTAAAATGATAATGAGTTTATAAAATTCTTGCGGTTTTCCCCTAAATCTAGAAATCTTATGGAAAATCCAAAATCCAAAAATCAAGAGTCAATAAGGAGTGAATATCAGCATAAAGCCCACAATATTGCATAACAGAATGAACATATAAATGCATGGGGTATTTAAGTAAGTAATGCTATATCTAAACTAGCATATGAGAGCAAGCATACTGATAATATGTTGAAACTACCAGCTAGCAGGTTATACCAAAGAAGTAATGTATTCTAAAGTGTACGTGACATGGAAATTACTGATGATGATGTGTGTAAGTCGGCAGGAAAGTGTACATGGAACATACGCATCATTGGTAATGGTGCTGGTGTCCTAATAGACGGGATTCATAATAGCTAAAGATACACATGTGATAAATATGAAATGCAATGAGAAAAACATAACTATAACAGAAAAGTGAATAGTAAACGTAACATTAATCAATATACATATCGGTGTACGAGTCATACGGTTTTTGTGTTTTGAAATAGCTTGAATCGTGGTTTATAGAAAGTAGGGGTTACGGTGTTTTTGAGAAAAGATATGTCCTTTGAAAAATCCGTAGCATCCCTCGGGTGGTCCTTTGAAAATACTCACGATTCGTTAGTTTTGAAAATAGGTATGACTCGAGCCTAGCCTAGCATCTATCTAAACAACTAAAAGACTAAACTAAGGAACTAGTCGAAAAGATGAGAAAATCTACATATATTCCGAGTCGATATACCTAGTTGTCGGCGATCCAGCTTCATAGCATCACGTAATGTATAATACATAGTACGGCATCCTCGAATCAAGAGTGCGGATCAATCATCTCATATTTCTTGTACGGTAATATCCATCGTAGGGCATCCTCAAAATCAAGGGTACGGGTCAATTATCATATATACATCATCATTCACATGGTATCATCATCGTACAATATCATGATCAGGAGTACAGTTCTAAAGTCTCGTACATTTAATATCATCAACTCACATATTATCGTATGTATGAATACATATCGCCCAACGATCCACTACAATATCATATCATATATCATATCACGACTTAATCACATATCAGAATCTTACGGCATCATGCTCGGTCATATCGACTCATCTCCACATATCACATAATTTCCTCATCACCCGTGTATATATATATATATATAAATGTATATATATATATATATATATTTACGCATACTCACATACCTATACACACACAAAAAAAAAAAACCAACTGTGTGCGCGCGCGCGTGTGTGAGACTACATATAACCCGCAATTCACCACCAAGGTAATCATCCTATGGATAGGTCTCCCTAGATCAACCTAATCTAACCTAAGGTCTTCCAAATACCATATTTACTAAGTATCCAAATTTACAAATATAATAATACCCTATTCTACGGTTGCGGGGGTGTTATACGCCATCCACTCGACTTCCCCCGTAAATATACATCTACTCACCTCGATCCTTGCTTGATGAAATCAATGATGCCTTGCTCTCTTTGGTCATCCCGAAGTCCATGCAAAGGTACATACTTTTTAAATACGCCGTATCGTAATCAAGGATCAACACGAGAAAACCGAAACGGCATAAGAAGTGTACATAGGTTAGAACCTACGGCCTATGCATGCAAGAATAGTCAAACAACTCTCGACGTTGTCGTGCAAACGTCAATCGACCGAGATAAAACACAAATACCAAAATCCAATTCATTAAAAGTCACAAAACCAAAACAACAACTCAAGAAAACACCTCCAGATTTTGCCCTAGGTTGAATTAGCCAATTCTGCATATATAGGAGGTCAAATTATCAGATAAATGAACCATATACCAAGACCCAACCCTAGTGTCATGACCCGAAAGAGCACGTGACTAGCCCTTGAATTATATGAAGTCCATAGGACTCCATCTAATCCAAGTAAGCCAAAAGCCCAGAAATCTAAAACCCTTTTAAATAATAAATGAAGGAAAATAGTTTTTAGAAGTGAAGAAAACATGTTTAAATACAAGGTTTTTAAATAAGTAAGCCGAATGTGCATCTTCAAAGATGTATAGTCTTTTATGAAAATTTCGGCAGAGTTTCCTTTGTAAATACTGGCCCCGAACGGGGCACAACAAGAATAATATATATGTAATGATAAAAGGCATCCCCAAGCGGGAGCTAGCTCTTCGTCAATCGACGGTCACAACCATGCAAGCAATATAATATACAACGCCGAAGGGCGAGGACCAAAACTCAAAAAGAAACTCAAAATAACATGAAAACCGTAATACTACAACGCGCGACTCTAAGGTCGAAATAATACGTAACTGGTTTTCTAAGTCTGAAACAATATACAAGTTTTGGTTGATGGAATTTCTAGATACAATGAATAATACATGTACAATGGTGGTTCTGATACAAAAGAACCCACCTACCCAAGCAAATCACCCGCAAAGGAAGCAGTGTGCCAGAAATGCCGCCATGGAACCTGTACGGCAAAACCTGCAAGAAGCTGTGGCACAACGGGGGTGAGTTGCCAACTCGTGAATAGAAAATATCTACAAGTAGAAATCAAATGCATGACATAATCCTAGGTCAATACGATCAGATATATATATATAAACCTCAAAGGATAAGTCTGAAGCATGATAAGGTGGCAATGTAACATCTAAACATGTATGTAGTGCCAAGTGCTCGTGCCAGTGCCTCAGGCAATAACATATCATAAATATGATGAAGTATCTAAATAGATATCAATACACATATATTGGCGTCCCATTCCACTAATATTGGTGTAAGGTCATATATAACAGCGTCCAAATCCACTGTTATATACATATGAGTAAAAGAAATATCATGGAACCAATGTGTCAAGCATCGATACAGAAATACTGATCTATCAGGTGCTGTCACCAAGAATGGCCCTGATAGGTACGTATCATACGCTATTTCAAAAACTCGAGTGCCCATCTTTGACACTCGAATTTCGACGTATTCCATACGTACATAACTACGGTCGGTATCCTCCCGATATCCGCCGAGTTTAAATACAATCACCGGTAGGTAGTGGTCCCACTATCAGGCTTATCGCCTTCTGCGTGACAGATCCGTTCTCGCCCCGGGATACCATACCGGGCCCACCATGTACCCGCAAACGGATCATCCGCCTCCTCGAATCGGGTATATATATATATCAGAACCGATAAAACTCATGGTGGACTGAAATATCATATCAAAAGTAACCGGGTTTTAAAAACAATTACATACTTTCTTTTAAAATACCCACGGTTCCCAAATCCAGAAATGTCATGGAAACAACATATCTCAATGCGAATAATCAGAAGCATGATGTATGGGACATGTAAAGAAATGCAAGCATATCAGTATGTCATGCAACATGGAATAGTAATATGCACATATTTAGGGAAACCGCTCTTTTAAAATGAATCTGTTTAAAGAGTATCTTGCGGTTCCCAAATCTCCAAGTCAAGCCAGAGTCATCTATATATGTGAAAATACGTATGAATAAACAGTATATAGGTACACAAGTAAGTTATGCAAGGTTCATATCCTGAATGCAACAGTACTACAGTATAGTGACATGGCAATTATCGATGATGAAGTGTGTGAAACGGCAAGCAAGTGTACGTGGAACATACGCATCATCGATAATGGTGCTGGTGTCCTAACAGCATGATTGTAATATAGCAATAAACACATCTACACATGCAAAGCGTTGCGAATAGGATGAATATGCGGAAGTCGAATAATCAACGCAACAGTAAAGAATCTACATCCATATGTATATGCCATTCAGTTATGCCATTTTAAATAGGACGAATCGGGATTTTTACTAAAATAAGGGCCACGGTGTTTTTAAGAAAGGATGCGTCTTTGAAAATGTCCGTAGAATCCCTTTTGCCTATCTTTGAAATACCCCCGATTCGTTAGTTTTGAAATAGGTATGACTCGGGTCTAGTCTAACATCTACTATACAAACTACAGATCTAACTATCAAGTCAATCGGGAGGGGTATGGAAACCACCTAAATCTGAGTCGATATATAAAAATATAAATATAATAGCCGGTGATCCCGCCTCAATAGTATCACGTACGATACAGTATATCATATGACATCCTCGAGTCATCAGTGCGGATCTATCATCAATAAAAGCTCGTACGGTAAATCGTCGTACAGCATCCCAATAGCTGTGTACGGGTCAAATTCACGTTCATCACACCAATTATCTGGTACCCTTATCATTATATCACATCATCTGGGGTACTAATCTAAGTCTAGTACAACCGATACCATCTATATAACTGCGTGTGTAAACACACGTCCAAAAGCCCGCTAGAGATCACATGTCGTATCCCAAATACGAATCACATCACATCACCGATCTCACGGCATAATGCCCAATATCATCGACTCATCTCCAATGTCATCCACTATTCTCATCAACACAGTATAAGTATAATGAATATGCAAGGGTGTGCGTATGGGTGAGAACCTATTCTAGGGTTCGCGACTAGGAACTACACTAGTTTACTTCTAACCCTAATCAATCCATGGTACACCTAACACAGTATCCACGACACACTATAAACTATCATATATATAATATATACATTCATAGTATACCAACTTCGGACTGCGGGGGTGCTACACGCCATCCACCCGACTTCCCCCGTAGATATAATCTACTCACCTTGTGTCTTCATTTGTCGACGTTGCCACGTGTTTGCTTGTCATCCCGAAGTCTTCATGGGGTACCTACACATCAAAGTATCGTAAATGCATATTAAAACCAAGTCAAAACTAAAGCGACACACGAAACCCAAAACGATACGCTAAGGGGCCTATAGGTTAGAACCTATGGGTACGCTTTCAAAACCATCGAACAATCCTCGATATCGTCGTATAAACGCCAAGTATTCGAGGTAAAACTGTAGCGTTTTGAAAATCGTTTCGGTGAAATTCCAGAAAATCGGTAAAATAAGGGGGTTTTCTGTAAAAAAGTCAAAATGCAAATATTTTATTATAAAAATTAAAGATACATATTCTATCTATATAATTGCTAGTATTTGGTGTTTATTGACCCACTGGTGAAATTTAAAATTTTCTGAAAAATTTTCCGAAATTAATTATTTTAATATTATTTTAAGCCGTCACTAATATATTTAATTAGGGAAAATTACAAATTGGAATGAGTTGAAACAAATTTTGTGCATCATAAAACTTTAAATAAAATTTTATCATGTGGTTTTTGAAACGAAATCGTTTGCCAAAACAGTTTAGAAAATATCAAAGAAAAAAGGCTTTTTTTTAGTGTAAATGGATGTTTGGGGTGTTATATTTATCATTTTTCATCACCCCACACCCATACCCACACTCACACACCCCCATTTATTTCTCCCCTTTGCTGAATTCAGCAGCCCCCACCCTTTTCCCCACTTGAATTTCAAAGAAAGGAAAAGAAAGAAAAGAAAAGAAAGGAAATAAGAAAATAGTAAAAAGAGTATGGTCTTTTGTTGACCTGGTCTTCTTTTCTCCCCTTGACTTCACCCACCCCCACACCATACCTCACCCCTCTCCTCTCTTGGCCGAAACTGATCTCTTCGCAGCCCCCCACATTTTCTTCAAGTCTTCATCTTCCTTCACCTCCAAATTCATTCAAAAATCAACCAAAATCAACAGAAATCAAAGCAAACTCAAAAATCTAATCCCTACCCATTATTCCTTTGCCATTCAAGCTTGGATCTTGGTGAAGAGAGAGCATTTTGGGAGGCTAGATTTCATGTGAGATCAATAAAATTATGGAGGTATAATTTTAACCTTATAGTTAATTGTTGATTATTGCTTATGTTAGCTTAATTAAGTGTTTAATTAGGTGTTAACTTGGTTTACCCTTCAAGTTGAAATTGTAAGAAATTGGGTTTGGATCAAGATAAGGGTTTTGATAAATTGTTCATGCTTTAATTGTGTAGTTGAACCTCTTAAGGTTTGGAAAACCTAATCTTGTTGCTATTATGTAAATTGTTGCATTTAATTTGTCCAAATCAAGTTTTTCAAGCAAACTAGGTTTTTGAAATTAAATTACAATGTGGGATTAAAATCTAAATTAAGGTTTCATGTCATTATTAATATTATAATGAGCGGTTTAATGACTTTGGTTCATGCAAAACCAAGCTTAATTGATGAATTGTGAATTTTACTTTAAAAGGTGTAAAAAATTGATATTTTTGCAAACTAGGATTTTGGAAATTATGCAAATTTATGAGATTAAATTATGGAAATGGTTTTTATGACTTATTTAAGATATTTAGTGAATATTGTGGCCGCTAGATTCGTTTATACATCGAGTTTTGTACTAAAACGGTGATTTGTGCTTGCTAGATTTTCGGAAAAATGACTTTTTAAGTGAAATTGGGGTTTTTGTGAATTTCAAGCTATTTTATATTATAATTAGTTCTTGTAATTGTACAAATGAGTGCGTTGGGAGCTTTCTCGATGGTTTGGCGTTTGTACGCCGACGTCGAGGGATTTTGGGTCGATTTGTGAAAGCAACCTTAGGTTTTGACCTATGTGGGATTCGTGCGTCGTTTTGGTCATGAGTCAGATTTTAATGCAATATGGTGCGTTATGATATGTAGGTACCCCATGTGGACTTCGAGACGACAAGCAAGCGCGTGGCGACGTCGGCACCGGCGAGCGAGGACCAGGTGAGTAGATTTATATCTACGGGGAGAAGTCGGGTGGATGGCGTATAGCACCCCCGCAGTTCGTGGTGATGTATACGAATACGTATACACACATATATATATTGTTTATACATTGTTGAGTTATTGATGATAGATATGGATATTTGGTGTTCTTGGATGATTGAGTGCCGTGAAACCCTAGAGTAGCGGTCGCACACACTTGCACACACCCACCCATACTTGCATACTTTCTTCTTTCTTTTGTGCTCATACGGGAATACTTAGTTATGTGTTTACATAGGTATGGGACTATGTGTTCACATACGGATTTGGGGATGATACTTAGGATTGAGATGAGTCGATGAGATTTGTGTTGAGATTGTGATATCGGTGATATGGCAGGATTCATACTTGAGGTACGTCCTGGTGTTATAGCGGATCTTGGGGCGACGATACGGGTGAATAGTGTTATAAATAGGTGGTCGACATATGATCGTGATATGAGATATGATATGCTAGGATATTGATCCTAGGCTGTATTGGGCGATGTATACCCCTTGATGATGATATGTGCTGATGATATCGGTTTGTACGAGACTGTCGATCAGTAGTCAGATCATGACTATATTGATGATATTAGTATTGTACTAGACATAGGTCCGTACCTTAGACTATGATCTTTGATAAAGAGGATACCGGATGAATAGTGTGATGAATATGATTTTGACCCGTACCCAGATTTGGGATGCTGTACGACGGATTTACGTACGAGTTATATATTGATGATTGATCCGCACTCTTGACTTGGGATGTCTGATTATAGATATGGTATCGGATATGATATTATTGAGGCAAGATCGCCGACTATACATATACAGGTATGTATATGTATCGACTCAGATGATAGGCGGTTTCCTTACCTGTAGTTCAGCCGTATAGTTTAGTGTAGTTGTTAGGTTAGATTAGACTCCGACCTATTTCAAAACTAGCGGATCGTGGGTATTTTAAAAGACAGGTCAAGGGATCTACGGATATTTCAAAAGACGTATCCCTTCTTAAAACTACCGTAGCCCTATTTTCAAAACCCCACGATTCATGTTATTTCAAATTGCACCATTGTTCAATATTTAGCTCCCGCTCATTTTGGTTGCTCGCTCCGCATCGCATACTTACATTGTTTTTTTCCTATTGCATTGTTGACATTATGCTGTTAGGACACCAGCACCATTACCGATGATGCGTATGTACCACATACACTTACTTGCCGGCTCACACACATCTTCATCGGTAATTGCCATGTCACGTACACCTTAGAAAATATTATTGCTTAACTTAGCTTGATAGCCAGTAGTTTGACATAATATTAGTGTACATACCTTATATGCCAGCTTAGATATTGTAGTTATTACTTGTCGCTTCATGCATACCGTTATTCATTGATATGCCGCATTCATGAATTCTCATGCATATATTCACTATTTTACGTGTTATTGAGGTTTTGGATTCGGATTTCCATGAGATTTTCTGGATTTGGAGGAAAACCGCAAAAACATAAATAAACCTTTTCTCTCTTTTAAAAATACAAAGTGCGGTTTTTCCCATGATGTATGAGTCGTCAACCATGAGTTTGCTGATGAATTTCGAGACCCGATTCGAGGAGACGGATGAACCGTTTCGGGTACATGGTGGACCCGGTAAGGTACCCCGGGGCAAGAAGCGCGTGATGATGACGATGTGAGCCTGGCAGGGGAGCACTACCTACCGGTGATTTTACCGACGCGCCGGATATCCGGAGGATACCGTCGTGGTCTTGAGATGGATGGTATGGGCCGGTCTGGACTGACGGCGCCCTAGATATTATGATTGAGACATTGAGATTTCGAGATATTGAGGTACAGAGACTGTGATACTGAGATATCGAGATATTGGGATTTCGTTTTGTGCCGATGCTAGGCACTGTTTTATGCTGATTTCATTATGATACCTCATTTTAAAAATACAAAGGAAATCTCACTAAATTATGAAAACAGTTCTTCATTTACATGTATTCTGTTTTCATGCATTCATACCTCATTTATATGATATATTGCTACCTGAGGCACTGACACGGGCACATGAGATTACATTCGGGTTAGATATTTACCCTAGCCTTATTATAGGTTGCATGTTATATATATAATTGAGGATATATTATGATCATTGACCTAGGTTGCGTTATTTATGCGATTTCTTTTCGTGGATGTTTTTCTATTCACGAGTTGGCAACTCACCCCCGTTGTGGCCCAGTTTCTTGCAGGTTCGCCGTACAGGTTTCTTTACGGCTTTGCTGGCACTATTTCCATTTCCGGGTGACTTGCTAGTAGGTGGGTTTACTTGTATCGTACCCCATTATATATCTTGTATATTATTATTCAGTTGTATCTAGAAGTTCCATCAACCAAACATGTATTTATTTTGAGATAGAGACCAGTGATGTTATTCCTTCGACCTTAGAGTCGCGCGTTTTGTTCCTGTGGTTTTCTTGTGGTTTTAAGTTTCCTTTTGAATTTTGATCCTCGCCGTTGACGTTGTATATTATATTGCTTGTGTGGTTGTGGCCGTCGATTGACGAAGAGCTAGCTCCCGCTTGGGGATGCCTTTTTATTGATTTCGTATACTATTCATGTTGTATCCCGTTTGGGGGCCAGTATTTACAAAGGAGACTCTGCCGAAATTTTCACGAAATTTTTGATGTTTTTAAAAACCGCATAATTTGGCTTATGCTATTGAAACTACTTTCTTTAATTTGGTTTTTCCTGCACTCTACATCTTTTCTTGGTTTGGATTTCTGGGTTTTTGGTTTACTTAGATTACGTACGCCTCGAGACGTTCGTAGTTTAAGTGCCGGTCATGTTCCGTACTTTCGGGTCGTTACAAAGTTGGTATCAGAGCGTTAGGTTTTACCTTCGGAGCGTAGGATGACCCTTGGTTGATGGAAAATGTGACTATAGTAGAGTGACGTACCGTAGGTATGTTCCGCGGCATATTTACGATACGCTACTCCACTTAAGAAGCCTTAGGATGTACATTTCTTTGCTTAGTATTATATTCATTCCGATCTAGCCTCATCAGTACCAGTTATGGTTTTGCTGCCACGATTACGGGCAGGGAGAGCTATGGCTGGAGTTGGGTCAGCATGAGCTCGTCACGAACGAGGACTGACCAGGGCGAAATTCCAGCGACACACGATTGCGGAGATGTGTCTTTTTACTGTGTTTCCGCGCCACGAGCGTTTGGCGGATCGCCTTTTTGAGGTTACTCGGATGTGCTGATCGACACTAGAGGATTGAGCCAATGATAGAGGCCAGCCAGATTTTGATGACCGTTTGTGTATTGCTCACTCATGATAATTGAGGCACTGTTCAGCGTGCAGACGAGTGAGCCAGTTGTTGCTGCGAGCGACGGGATATTTCCCCAGACGCTGGAGCTAATGCAGTATGAGTTGTACTAATAGATGATAGAAGGTCGCTAGTCACCCGATGATGAATGACTAGGACATGTGGTTCGTTCGCCTACCCGATGAGAGGTCATCAGATAGATTGATTCCAGCTAGAGACGACTTCACGCGGAGACGTTGGGAGTCGACAGAGACGATCGAATGTAAGAAACCTATTATTCCAAGTTTAAAGTAGTTGGAAAGACATGCAGGAAATTCTATGGTCCCTCTAGAAGAATGAAACCCTAACTTGACTTAATGACCCTGTGAAAGCCTTTGAACCTTCGGGTTTGCGGCAGTTCTACGGCGCCATTAGTGAGGCTTGGGTTTGTCCTTCTACGGCTGGACTACCGATGCTGTGGTATGTACTCGATACTATTAAACTGTGCCCAAGATGTTGAGCTCTTGGGGGATTAGGAGGTTTTGACGACTCGATCGGATGGCTCAACTTAATTCGGATGCTAGGTGGTGAGATGCATTTCTTGGGAGACTCCCGATACGAGGATAGCCGTTGGAGCTCAGTCCATGCAGCCACGACGAGACGAGTCCGAAGCGGTCGACATTAGAGAAAGGTGAAGTAAGAGGTTCATACCAGATCTAGATGAAACGACGTTCCACTCCGCCGACATCAGAGATGCGATACGTATGCCGAGGCATTGTACTTGGATATACCTTCCAGAAGGAGTCGCGTTGAGTATGCAGCCGTTCCAGAACGAGAACAGATCTAGTAAGGGACGATGACTTCCGGACAGTTCGGCAGAGACGAGATTTGGGAGAGATCTCGATAGGACCTTTCTGGAATAAATTACGAGAAGACTTGGACCCAGTAGTGGTCATGTTACGCACACTAGCAGGCCAGAGTTCATGATCATCGACGAGACGTCCCACTAGTGACCGCGACAGTTGGCCCGAGATTCTTAGAGGATGCACTTGAGCGGTACTATTCCGCCATTATTGATTTCGATGTTTTGGGTGATTTATTCTTATGATTTGATTTTGATGATTGAGGATTTACGATCTTTGCACAGTGTTGCCCTTGATATAGTTTTCGTGCTTTGGTTTCACATGTTTGTGATTTTACGATTTTAGACATTTGAGTAGATTTTGTGCGTATGCACGCACACGATTTGGTTTTTGCACTCGGTATAGTTCATATATGCTTGCAGTGCAGTGTTACGTATTTTGTGCATTTAGATGCCCTGAACTTTGATTTCGATGGTGATGTTCGATATTTGTTTTGTGCACCTTGTGCACCTGACTGGATTTTGCGTATATTCGGCACTTGATATTGGATTTCATGATTTCGTGCACGATGGATGCACCTGAATTGGATTTTCGCGCATGTTGGGCGCATGTTTTGAAGTGTGATTTTGGTGCATACCAGATGCACTAAATCGAGATTTTTCGTGCATGTCAGATGCACCTGATTTTGCTGTCAGGCACACATGTTGCCTACGACAGATGTTTCGTGCACACCCGATGCGCTTAGATGTTGTTTCTGTGCATATGTATGGCACATATTTGGATTTTGATTTCCGTGCGCACCAGATGCACGTAGTATTCATACGCGTATTTTGGGATTGATTTTTTCTTATAGAGCAGTACATTTTTATGATATTGCTATGTATTTTCGTACTGAGCAGGACTAGTCAGAAGACAGTACCTGAATATATTTTACATGTATAGTTTCGAGTTATATCATATTGGTTTTGCTTTGTATTTGGTATTGATGTCTTCCCCATGACTCCGATGATTGTGGGAAGCTTGACGGAGTTTTGATTTGAGTTATATGCTCATTTTTCAAGCGCATGCGCAGCGCTACGATTTGTTTTATGTATTTACAATTTCGGAGCCCCGACGAGTTAATGGTTTTGGTTCAGATGTTTTAGTATTTGGGGGGAGTTTTACTTTAAATTCGGGGACCGAATTTTTTTAAGGGGGGAAGATTGTAGCGTTTTGAAAATCGTTTCGGTGAAATTCCGGAAAATCGGTAAAATAAGGGGGTTTTCTGTAAAAAAGTCAAAATGCAAATATCTTATTATAAAAATTAAACATACATATTCTATCTATGTAATTGCTAGTATTTAGTGTTTATTGAACCACAGGTGAAATTTCAAATTTTCTGAAAAATTTTCCGAAATTAATTATTTTAATATTATTTTAAGCCGTCACTAATATATTTAATTAGGGAAAATTACAAATTGGAATGAGTTGAAACAAATTTTGGGCATCATAAAACTTTAAATAAAATTTTATCATGTGGTTTTTGAAACGAAATCGTTTGCCAAAACGGTTTAGAAAATATCGAAGAAAAAAGGCTTTTTTTTAGTGTAAATGGATGTTTGGGGTATTATATTTATCATTTTTCATCACCCCACACCCATACCCACACTCACACACCCCCATTTACTTCTCCTCTTGGCTGAATTCAGCAGCCCCCACCCTTTTCCCCACTTCAATTTCAAAGAAAAGAAAAGAAAGAAAAGAAAAGAAAGGAAATAAGAAAATAGTAAAAAGAGTATGGTCTTTTGTTGACTTGGTCTTCTTTTCTCCCCTTGACTTCACCCATCCCCACACCACACCTCACCCCTCTCCTCTTTTGGCCGAAACTGATCTCTTGGCAGCCCCCCTATTTTCTTCAAGTCTTCATCTTCCTTCACCTCCAAATTCATTCAAAAATCAACCAAAATCAACACAAATCAAAGCAAACAAAAAAATCTAATCCCTACCCATTATTCCTTTGCCATTCAAGCTTGGATCTTAGTGAAGAGAGAGCATTTTGGGAGGCTAGATTTTAGGTGAGACAAACAAAATTATGGAGGTATAATTTTAACCTTATAGTTAATTGTTGATTATTGCTTATGTTAGCTTAATTAAGTGTTTAATTAGGTGTTAACTTGGTTTACCCTTCAAGTTGAAATTGTAAGAAATTGGGTTTGGATCAAGATAAGGGTTTTGATAAATTGTTCATGCTTTAATTGTGTAGTTGAACCTCTTAAGGTTTGGAAAACCTAATCTTGTTGCTATTATGTAAATTGTTGCATTTAATTTGTCCAAATCAAGTTTTTTAAGCAAACTAGGTTTTTGAAATTAAATTACAATGTGGGATTAAAATCTAAATTAAGCTTTCATGTCATTATTAATATTATAATGAGCGGTTTAATGACTTTGGTTCATGCAAAACCAAGCTTAATTGATGAATTGTGAATTTTGCTTTAAAAGGTGTTAAAAATTGATATTTTTGCAAGCTAGGATTTTGGAAATTATGCAAATTTATGAGATTAAATTATGGAAATGGTTTTTATGACTTATTTAAGATATTTAGTGAATATTGTGGCCGCTATATTCGTTTATACATCGAGTTTTGTACTAAAACGGTGATTTGTGCTTGCTAGATTTTCGGAAAAATGACTTTTTAAGTGAAATTGGGGTTTTTGTGAATTTTAAGCTATTTTATATTATAATTAGTGCTTGTAATTGTACAAATGAGTGCGTTGGGAGCTTTCTCAATGGTTTGGCGTTTGTACGCCGACGTCGAGGGTTTTTGGGTCGATTTGTGAAAGCAACCTTAGGTTTTGACCTATGTGGGATTCCTGCGTCGTTTTGGTCATGAGTCAGATTTTAATGCGATATGGTGCGTTATGATATGTAGGTACCCCATGTGGACTTCGAGGCGACGTCGGCACCGGCGAGCGAGGACCAGGTGAGTAGATTTATATCTACGGGGAGAAGTCGGGTGGATGGCGTATAGCACCTCCGCAGTTCGTGGTGATGTATACGAATACGTATACACACATATATATATATTGTTTATATATTATTGAGTTATTGATGATAGATATGGATATTTGGTGTTCTTGGATGATTGAGTGCCGCGAAACCCTAGAGTAGCGGTCGCACACACTTGCACACACCCACCCATACTTGCATACTTTCTTCTTTCTTTTGTGCTCATACGGGAATATTTAGTTATGTGTTCACATAGGTATGGGACTATGTGTTCATATACGGATTTGGGGATGATACTTAGGATTGAGATGAGTCGATGAGATTTGTGTTGAGATTGTGATATCGGTGATATGGCAGGATTCGTACTTGAGGTACGTCCTGGTGTTATAGCGGATCTTGGGGCGACGATACGGGTGAATAGTGTTATAAATAGGTGGTCGACATATGATCGTGATATGAGATATGATATGCTAGGATATTGATCCTAGGCTGTATTGGGCGATGTATACCCCTTGATGATGATATGTGCTGATGATATCGGTTTGTACGAGACTGTCGATCAGTAGTCAGATCATGACTATATTGATGATATTAGTATTGTACTAGACATAGATCCGTACCTTAGACTATGATCTTTGATAAAGAGGATACCGGATGAATAGTGTGATGAATATCATTTTGACCCGTACCCAGATTTGGGTTGCCGTACGACGGATTTACGTACGAGCTATATATTGATGATTGATCCGCACTCTTGACTTGGGATGTCTGATTATAGATATGGTATCGGATATGATATTATTGAGGCAGGATCGCCGACTATACATATACAGGTATGTATATGTATCGACTCAGATGATAGGCGGTTTCCTTACCTGTAGTTCAGCCGTATAGTTTAGTGTAGTTGTTAGGTTAGATTAGACTCCTACCTATTTCAAAACTAGCGGATCGTGGGTATTTTAAAAGGCTGGTCAAGGGATCTACGGATATTTCAAAAGACGTATCCCTTCTTAAAACTACCGTAGCCCTATTTTCAAAACCCCACGATTCGTGTTATTTCAAATGGCACCATTGTTCAATATTTAGCTCCCGCTCATTTTGGTTGCTCGATCCGCATCGCATACTTACATTGGTTTTTTCCTATTGCATTGTTGACATTATGCTGTTAGGACACCAGCACCATTACCGATGATGCGTATGTACCACATACACTTACTTGCCGGCTCACACACATTTTCATCGGTAATTGCCATGTCACGTACACCTTAGAAAATATTATTGCTTAACTTAGCTTGATAGCCAGTAGTTTGACATAATATTAGTGTACATACTTTATATGCCAGCTTAGATATTGTAGTTATTACTTGTCGCTTCATGCATACCGTTATTCATTGATATGCCGCATTCATGGATTCTCATGATATATTCACTATTTTACGTGTTATTGAGGTTTTGGATCCGGATTTCCATGAGATTTTCTGGATTTGGAGGAAAACCGCAAAAACATAAATAAAACTTTCTCTCTTTTAAAAATACAAAGTGCGGTTTTTCCCATGATGTATGAGTCGTCCACCATGAGTTTGCTGATGGATTTAGAGACCCAATTCGAGGAGACGGATGAACCGTTTCGGGTACATGGTGGACCCGGTAAGGTATCCCGGGGCAAGAAGCGCGTGATGATGACGATGTGAGCCTGGCAGGGGAGCACTACCTACCGGTGATTTTACCGACGCGCCGGATATCCGGAGGATACCGTCGTGGTCTTGAGATGGATGGTAGGGGCCGGTCTGGACTGACGGCGCCCTAGATATTATGATTGAGACATTGAGATTTCGAGATATTGAGGTACAGAGACTGTGATACAGAGATATCGAGATATTGGGATTTCGTTTTGTGCCGATGCTAGGCACTGTTTTATGCTGATTTCATTATGATACCTCATTTTAAAAATGCAAAGGAAATCTCACTAAATTATGAAAACAGTTCTTCATTTACATGTATTCTGTTTTCATGCATTCATACCTCATTCATATGATATATTGCTACCTGAGGCACTGACACGGGCACATGAGATTACACTCGGGTTAGATGTTTACCCTAGCCTTGTTATAGGTTGCATGTTATATATATAATTGAGGATATATTATGATCATTGACCTAGGTTGCGTTATTTATGCGATTTCTTTTCGTGGATGTTTTTCTATTCACGAGTTGGCAACTCACCCCCGTTGTGCCCAGTTTCTTGCAGGTTCGCCGTACAGGTTTCTTTACGGCTTTGCTGGCACTATTTCCATTTCCGGGTGACTTGCTAGTAGGTGGGTTTACTTGTATCGTACCCCCATTATATATCTTGTATATTATTATTCAGTTGTATCTAGAAGTTCCATCAACCAAACATGTATTTATTTTGAGATAGAGACCAGTGATGTTATTCCTTCGACCTTAGACTCGCGCGTTTTATTCCTGTGGTTTTCTTATGGTTTTGAGTTTCCTTTTGAATTTTGATCCTCGCCGTTGGCGTTGTATATTATATTGCTTGTGTGGTTGTGGCCGTCGATTGACGAAGAGCTAGCTCCCGCTTAGGGATGCCTTTTTATTGATTTCGTATACTATTCATGTTGTATCCCGTATGGGGGCCAGTATTTACAAAGGAGACTCTGCCGAAATTTTCAGGAAATTTTTGATGTTTTAAAAACCGCATAATTCGGCTTATGCTATTGAAACTGCTTGCTTTAAGTTGGTTTTTCCTGCACTCTACATCTTTTCTTGGTTTGGATTTCTGGGTTTTTGGTTTACTTAGATTACGTACGCCTCGAGACGTTCGTAGTTTAAGTGTCGGTCATGTTCCGTACTTTCGGGTCGTGAAAAAAACGCAATAAGCTGTTGGAGATAGTGCCCTCAGAGTCAATTATTGGATAACAAGCACGTGATTGCATTGATTAAGGGAGGACCTATACCGGTAGGAAAATCTTACTCAAGATGATAGTATGCTATATGGTTTATTTTTATCATCGTGTACTGCTTTAGGTGACATTACTGATCACTATTGCACGTTGATAGAGCCCCTAGGATTCTTGTTTGATGGCCAGCAGTATGATGGCGATCATATACATGGGAGCTGGGGTCTATAAGCACATCCTTAAAAGGTCCCTAGTCGTGGGAGTTTCGAGACAGGGCATCGATATTCCAGAGTAGACTAGTGTATACAGTCATGACCCCGACGAGGGGCGGCGGCCAGTCTCACAAGCCACTGGTGTCAGTTAGTTCACCTAAGTTGTATACAGGTGCTCATTGGGTTATGAGTACACCGGACAGGACTCGCCGGGAACACGCTAGTAGGTATTATACCTAATGTCAGATGGCAGTTCCCTGGTGACATGTGTACAGGTTAGTTCATCGACCTGAGATCGTCATTTGTCTCGTATGAGTTCCCACTGTACTATGATTACTACCCTACCACGGCTCAAAGGAGTCGTGCAAATAGGTTTTAGTTGGGTACAGTCCCGAGCCACATGGAGGCAGTGAGCGGATCGGCAGGAGTTCGTCTCTCCCGGTATTGGGGGTGAGGTCGCGCTGTGTCTAAGAGAGCCATTACACGAAGTCCTTGGCCAAGGCAGGAGATTTACTGGTAGGTATTCCAATAGTATCTCAGGGTGTTCTGGGCTACACTCCGACACGACTTGTACCGCTTTCGGGGGTCTGAATTTTACCAACCCCCTAGGCCCGCCATGTGATGCTCATAGACAAATGGACCGAACTGTACGGATATTGTCACTGGCAGGCTCAGTAGAGTGTCAGGATGAGTTCGCTCATCGACGTCCCTTTTGGTCAATAGCTGGTAGCCCGTTACGTATGGCTAATACCTCTGACGTGCTAGTGGTTAAATACACGGCCAAAGTATTGACGAGTCTTTAGAGTCCCCCACAGACAGTTTCTCAAGTTTCGGGCGAAACGCTGTAGAGGCTGTATGGATATATGGCAGAGTTCGATCATATACGTGCGGTATTGTACGGATCATGATCGGACGGATAATACTAGCGGGCTTTGGTTGAAGCCGGATCCTAGTATTGTACAGTGTAGATTTTGTCTCATTGCATTTGTATTCGGTTGGAATACAAATGCGGGTATGTATATACAGTCGCGGGGTTTTCCTGTAATTTATTACGGGATCGGTTTTTTGAAGTTTCCAGTTTGATTTCCGTTTCGGCCATTTTTCCTTTGTTCCTCTTTGGCTGAAAATTGGTGTGGAGGGGGTTATTTGCAATTGTGCATTTTTTATGGAGAAGACTTTTTGTGATGATAGCTTCATGATGGTTCAACCATCATTTGACTTCTTTATTCTTGATTGCTTGACTTTTGTGATGAGAGTGATGGGTTTTGGAGTGAGACTTTTGTTGTAATGATATTTCATCATCATCACCCTTTCTCTCTCTTGCATTATTATTGATCCACTCTCTCCCTCACTCTCAATTAAGCTTAGGCCGGCCATTCTTTAAGCGGGGCTGTCAAAATTTTGGGGGGGATTTTTGTTCTCATTTCCTTGCTACAAAATTCCCTAGTTTATCTTAAAAAGTTTATCTTATTCCTCCACAAAAAATGGCAACTTCTAATAACCCCATGAGACCCAGTGTTCTACACTTAGCCTACAGCATCCTTGGACATGTCGACTCGCCAACTTCGTGCCCGAGTTGCTTCGATCCAGAGGTGGGATCCCGTAAAAGAACCTGGCGATGTGGTGCCCTTTCCGACGGGGAGATGAAGAGCGGAGATTCCGCGAGGAGATCGGGATGGAGGCCGAAGACCGAAGGACACGGATCGCTCGGTATAGCTTTCTACCCTTTCTCTAGTTAGCTAGCATTAGGTTAATGTCCCCATCCGGGTTTACAATCTTTTTAAAGTTAAAGAAAAATTTTGTTTCCGCATTTTGGCCTCGTTCCGACGGCCGGGGTGCTGCCGTGCACTTGCACTGGTATCAGAGCCACGCCATTAACCTAGTCTAGCTTGTTCTAACATGTTTACAAGTTCGATGGATTTTCCAAAAACCGTATTTTCAAGCACAGTTTCTGTCGATTTTATATTGTGCTCCAAAAATTTTTCTGGGCATGTCAAAAAATCGTGCAAGGTTTTTTATGCATTCTGTGAAAATTTGATAGCTCGATGGCACTGTTCCACCGCGGAACCGCGGCCAAACCCACGCATTGGCCGCGGTTCCGCCGCCATTCAAACTGTTCACAACACCAAATTTTTACAGTGGGCTTCTGACATGGAAATAGGGTTTTTGGTATGTTCTGTTTGGGCCCAGATTTATTTTGAGTGCTACAGTTGTGCTTGGGGCCCACTTCGGGAAATTTAGTCGATTGAAAGTTTTAAACATGTTAATTCACAGTATTTACATTATATCTGTGACCATGAATGTCATTTAATCAGTAAATCCTGTCTAATTGCTATAGACCTTTTAGACGGATTTGCGAACGTGACACACGTTGATGTTTTGTGTTGTGCTGTGATGTTGCGGATTTATCGTGGTGGATAGCCTGGATGCAATGGTAGTATAGTTTGGTTTATTATGTACATTTGATATTGCGGGGAGAGCGTCCGACATGTGGCCTGCCGTTACTGCCTGTTTGTATATTATTCTTTTGGGGCACGACCGGGCTGAGGTCGATGTACCCGTTGTATGTATATTTTACTTTCTGTACTAGGATTACCCCGCGGAGGGGTGCACAGGTAGCCGGGTTCTAGAGGGCAACGGGCCCGCATATAATGGCTTTGAGATGGAGGGGGCTTCACTCTAGAATTGGCGGGCTATTCGCCGCACTCGTAGGGGTTACAGGTTGACCCAAGGAGGGATGCTCAAGCTACCGGATTCCGTGAAGTGTTGGGTGGTGCATTCACATTGTTGAAGGGGGCTGCCTTGCTTCAGGTTTTGGCGGGTAACTTACCGTGCCCATAGGGGTCTAGGATTTCATTGCACAGGCTATCCATACGACCAGGGGAACGTCGGGTTTCAGTAGCGGCTCTATGAAACCCGGGGATCCTAGATATCTGTATTGTTCTGTGATGCTTATTACATTTCTGTAATGTTGCATTTTATCACGCCTTGAGCGAATATTATATATTGATATATATACTAGTAGATGTTGTATATGTTTTACATCCGCGCTAGTCCAGTCCCCGCTCTGTCGTTAGTTAAGTAACCTAACGGGTGATGACGGGACCCAGTGGCGAATGCGGATGGTATATACGTACATCATTATTTTCGTTCTTTTTGGTGTGATCAATTGCTGGGACTGCATTGATTCGGATCAATGCAAGCTAAACAAACCTATTCTGCTCTTGTTGGAACAATTTTCAAAAAGCTGGTATTGCAACGACATTCTCTTTTGTTTTGCACAGTGGTATTCGGTTATGAATATCCAGCACCTCAGTTGATGAGGCAAGGGCCAAGATCCCTTCACCGGGAGTGACCCCTTGGACAGAAGATTGCGTCAGGGCAATAACTTCACTATAGTCCATTACTTTTGCTTTGCATCGTGGTATTCAGTTGGAATATCCTGCACCTCATTTTAATTGGAAAGAGCCGAGATCCCTTCACCGGGAGTGACCTCTTTAGTAAAGGTTTTCGCTACTATATTTTTATAAAAGCTATTCTGTTCCTTCAACGATATCAAGTTCTTTACGTTAAAGGTTTTTCGCCAAAAACCATTCGTAGCCCTCCGTCATTTCAGAGAGGTAGCACTTAGTATTCATGGTATGTATGTTGGCCTTCGTCAAGGCATAGTGTATGGTAGCTATTTGTTACTTTTCTGCAGCATAGATAGATGCGTTGGTTTGGGACAGTCGTACTACAATTTTGGCCTTCGTCAAGGGTATGTACGGGTGGGTTCAAATTAACCTGGATAATGACGGGTAGAACTTGACATGTGACTTATGATATGTTGGCCTTCATCAAGGTCATAAGAGCAAGGGGTAAAAATCACATCGGGAGTTTCTAAAGAAACTGAAACTTGCCAGATATGCGCATACCTTCTGGAGTGTGATAACGTGAGTGGATTCTATCACATTATCATGTGATGATAGTTGGATCCCGATTCCTACTGATGAGTTGGTTTACTCCTCGGGTGATCCCGACTAATTCTTCTTTCAGGTTTGGAGAAGAATTTGACGTTACAGTGGGAGGTTTCCTGATTAGATAAAGTGATAACCATTCTGATCTAGGTTAGAGTGCACGTTGAGTGTTTCTTTTCTCTCTCTCTTTGGCAGCGACCATGACCCGACCCTTGACTATAACTCAGTGACCAAGTTGACCGAACCTTCTTAAACACTGGCTTTTGGATTGTCAGAGTTCCATACCTCATTGCCACTCCTACTTTTACCCTTTTCTCCAGAACACCCCGTATTACTACGAACGTCCACTTCCATTGGATAAAACCATCGTATGGTTATATACGAACTCGAAGGAATTTATTCGAGGATGGTTTCTGGTTCTGGAGAAAACGAATAGGACTATTCAGTTGTCTTTTCCTTTTACTTTCTCTCAGGTTACGAGTGCTCCTTGGATTAGGACTGTACACCTATTACGCAAATTGGATAGTCTTCTTCCAAACCATAGGCAGGTGCCGACCGGTAGGGAATGAAGAAAACCAATTAGCCTAACGATGGTGTACAGAAGGTATTAAGTAAAGACAAACAAAGGGATTAGAAGGAGGGCAAAGTAAATTGCGACTGCTATTCACGACCAAACCAAGTATTTCATTACCACTCCCACTTCACCTTTGTATTTCTCCAAGACACTCCGTGTCACTATGAAGATCCACAGTTATTTGGATACTCCATCGTATGGTTATATACGAACTCGAAAAGAACTTGTTCCAGTTCGGGGATGGATTCTGGTTCAGGAGAAATAGGAATTAGGTTTATTCAGGTGTCTTTTATCTTCACCTTCTCTCGCATTGCGAGTGTTCCTACGATTAGGACAGTACACCCATTATGCTTATTGGATAGTCTTCTTCCAAACCATAGGCTGGTGCCGAACGGTAGGGAAGGAAGAAAACCATTTAGCCTAAGAGGGTGTACAGAAGGTAATGACTAAAGACATGTGAAGGGATTTGGAGAGATGGCAAAGAAATATACGGTTAAAGTCATGAATCTGGATAATGGAAGAGGCATTACTTGGAATACCCGGATACCCCTACAAAACATTTCAATGTTTCAGTCTCACTGTGTACTGTTAAAAGAAAACTGATTTCCCAATTAGCCCTTGCTCCAGGGTATGTATTTACCAGGTTTGATTCTCACATCTGTATGGTTCTACAGATGATGACTGGGAGTAAGTTATTGGGAATCAGGTGATCATCCTCATTATATCGGAATTCGTTGTAATTGGTGATATTTAAGGAAATCACCTGGGTTGTTTGCCGGACGGCAAATATTTGGTTTTGAATATCCGTTGTTATGCACCAATTTCAAATTGATATATCTGTACGTCTATTTTTATAGAGTGAGATATAACTTTTTGAAATTAGGTCCATGACATCTACCTATATCAGTGAATGGTTAGGTAAGGAGTATTAAACAGCGGTGTAATTATTCTTAACCTTTAGTACAGTTTTCAACCTAAGACACACAGTGATTGAGTTATTAGACTCAGGGGACTTATACAGAGTATTGTATGCTGTCCAATGTCCATTAGGACAGATGGGTTGGTACTCGTACTATATTCTGTTCATTTATGACTTCTCTAGTTCTTAGACAAGTGTTTCGTAGAAATGCAAGGTCTAAGTTTTGAGAAGTTATAGGTATATGAATAAGTAGAGAACCAGATGTAGCAAGTATCGGGATTCTTCAAGGTGATCGAAGATGTAGGTACTTATGGTATTCATTAGATAGTAATGGTTAAGAGAACTTGCTTCTCTTTCAGGTTACTCATATCTGGATGTATTCCTAAGTTGAGTAATGCTGATCGGCCTCTCTCCATTTAGTTAACATGCACTAGAGACAGCTGCATGATTTGAATCTGGTTCAATTAAATCAGTGCATCTGTTTCTGTATTGGATACAGAACAGTTCATATCTTGACATTGTTAAGGTACGGGGAGTTGTCCGTCTTATGCTTAAAACCAGACTCCGGATAACTCAAGGCACGTTTCTGTAATGGCTGTTTATGGGTTGACTCGGGCTATGACGAGGGTTGACTTCCTACCATCTGGAAGATCAATAGTGATATTGTTCTTGACTAGCCACAGTTTTAAAAGAAATGGATTTTTTCAGAAAACAGTAGTGGGAGTATGGTAGAACTGGAAGTGATTCCAGAACCGCAAATGATTACTGAAGATTTGATAAGAACCTAAAGATTCAATCTGGTTTGGCATTCCATTGGCCACTCCGCAGATATGGTGGGTAACCTCAGGCACTCGAGAGGTATTTCGGTATGTTCAAAGACGGTGACAGGGAGGTTCTTGTTTACCCAGATTTGACACTACTGTTGTTCCAGGCAATGAGACTTGGCAGAAGGATAAATATAGCATCGTTCTGAACTGGCTTTAGAAGTGCACGTCTCTATGACTCTGCCAGAGGGTTGTCGTAGTCAGTGGGAGCAGCGGAAGCATTGGTGGACAAGTGGCTTATGTCTATTTAGAGACTAAAGCAGATGTAGCGGAGATAGATCATCTATTTCTGATATGACAGTCATGGGTTTGACTTCATTAGAATAGGGGATGGATCTGTTAAGAAGGTAGTAGGGTATGATGTCCTGGTATTTGGATGACAAACACAGAGTAGGAAGTGAAATTCCTATACTACGGTCGATTATACTTTGGTTGTCACACAGTGGTTTCTCCACAAAGGAATTGGGTATTATATCATACATTCTGGTTACTAGATCTATGGTTTTAGGTCTAGATTTAGGTAGTTTCCCAATATCGGTACTTAGACAGCATTCTACAGGTGTTTTAGAATGGTCGACTCGTGGCAGGTAGTGTACCTGCAGGTGATGGAGTCACCCCCTCTAAAGGTGTCTTACAGACTAAAAGGGAGAGGTATGTGCATGATTGGCAGATCACTTGCTTAGGCAATTGAGTCAATCATGAGATGTCAAGTACCACACCAGATGTTTTTGCACTAGATGCAGTAAGTAGATATTGATCCAATCCTGGAGAAACATTCGGAAGCAGTTTTAGAACATAAGTGGATGTTCTTGGGATATGATAACAACAGCCTTTTTCGGGAGACGGTTATCATTCCAGGCTTCCTAGGTGACCTGGATGACAGAGTGGCTGTCAGAGTTATAGGTTTCCCTCTGACGAGGGGCTGTGTTTTGGAGAGGTGATCCAAGCGGACACTGAGGGAGGCATTACGCGGGATACTAATTAAGTTCAGTTGACGATACAGTCTAAGAAGTTTGGATTTGGAGTTCATTTATGAACTATGTCCCATCAGATATCCAGACATATTCTAAGACAGGTATTGCTCATTTCGGGAGAAGGGTTTCTCCGTGATCTTGAGATTAAGAGAGAAATAGAAAGAAACATCAGGGCGGATCCACTCACTGAGGCTATTCCTCGAACGCAATAGTTTCTCAAATAGGTTTTGTGAGACTGATTAGTAGAGGAGTTGGGTGTTCAGTATCACACGGGCTGTGAGTATACGACATCGCAATAACTAGCCTTGAGTGCAAGTGGAAGATTGTGGGAGATAGTGCCCTCAGAGTTAATTATTGGATAACAGGCACGTGATTGCAATGATTAAGAGAGGACCTATACCGGTAGGACAATCTTACTCAAGATGATAGTATGCTATCTGGTTTATCTTTATCATCGTGTACTACTTTAGGTGACATTACTGATCACTATTGCACGTTGAAAGAGCCCCTAGGATTCTTGCTTGACGGCCAGCAGTGTGATGGCGATCATATACGTGGGAGCTGGGGTCTATAAGCACATCCTTAAAAGGTCCCTAGTCGTGGGAGTTTCGAGACAGGGCATCGATACTCCAGAGTAGACTAGTGTATACAGTCGAGACTCCGACGAGGGGCGGTGGCTGGTCTCACAAGCCACTGGTGTCAGTTGGTTCACCTAAGATGTATACAGGTGCTCATTGGGTTATGAGTAAACCGGACAAGACTCGCCGTGAACATGCTAGTTGGTATTATACCTAACGTCAGATGGCAGTTCCCTGTTGACATGTGTACAGGTTAGTTCATCAACCTGAGATCGTCATTTGTCTCATGTGAGTTCCCACTGTACTTTGATTACTACCCTACCACGGCTCAAAGGATTCGTGCAAACAGGTTTTAGTTGGGTACAGTCCCGAGCCACCTGGAGGCAGTGAGCGGATCGGCAGGGGTTCGTCTCTCCCGGTATTGGGGGTGAGGTCGCGCTGTGTCTAGGAGAGCCATTACACGAAGTCCTTGGCCAAGGCAGGAGATTTACTGGTAGGTATTTCAGTAGTATCTCAGGGTGTTCTAGGCTACACACCGACACGACTTGTACCGCTTTTGGGGGTCTGACTTTTACCAACCCCCTATGCCCGCCATGCGATGCTTATAGACGAACGGACCGGACTGTACGGATATTGTCACTGACAGGCTCGGTAGGGTGTCTGGATGAGTTCGATCATCGACATCCCTTTTGGTCAATAGCTGGTAGCCCATTACGTATGGCTAATACCTCTGACGTGCTAGTTGTTAAATACACGGCTAAAGTATTGACGAGTTTTTAGAGTCCCCCATAGACAGTTTCTCATGTTTCGGGCGAAACGCTGTAGAGGCCGTTTGGATAAATGGCAGAGTTCGATCATATACGTGCGGTATTGCACGGATCATGATCGGATGGATAATACTAGCGGGCTTTGGTTTAAGCCGGATCCTAGTATTGTACAGTGTAGATTTTGTCTCATTGCATTTGTATTCGGTTGGAATACAAATGCGGGTATGTATATACAGTCGCGGGGTTCTCCTGTAATTTATTATGGGATCGGTTTTTGAAGTTGCTAGTTTGCTTTCCGTTTCGGCCATTTTTCCTTTGTTCCTCTTTGGCTGAAAATTGGTGTGGAGGGGGTTATTTGCAATTGTGCATTTTTTATGGAGAATACTTTTTGTGATGATAGCTTCATGATGGTTCAACCATCATTTGACTTCTTTATTCATGATTTCTTGACTTTTGTGATGAGAGTGATGGGTTTTGGAGTGAGACTTTTGTTGTAATGATATTTCATCATCATCACCCTTTCTCTCTCATGCATTATTATTGATCCACTCCCTCCCTCACTCTTAATCAAGCTTGGGCCGGCCATTCATTAAGGGGGGCTGTTAAAATATTTGGGGCGGATTTTTGTTCTCATTTCCTTGCTACAAAATTCCCTAGTTCATCTCATTCCTCCACCAAAAATGGCAACTTCTAGTAACCCCATGAGACCAAGTGTTCTACACTTAGCCTACAGAATCCTTGGACACGTCGACTCGCCAACTTCGTGCCCGAGTTGCCTCGGTCCAGAGGTGGGAGCCCGTAAAAGAACTCGACGATGTGGTGCCCTTTCCGACGGGGAGATGAAGACCGGAGATTCCGCGAGGAGATTGGGATGGAGGCCGAAGACCGAAGGACACAGATCGCTCGGTATTGCTTTCTACCCATTCTCTAGTTAGCAAGCATTAGGTTAATGGCCCGATCCGGGTTTACAGTCCGCAGTAGCGCTGGTTTTTAAAGTTAAAGAAAAGTTTCGTTTCCGCATTTAGGCCTCGTTCCGACGGCCGGGGCGCTTCCATGCACTTACACACGCAAATTCAGAATTCAAAATACGGAATACGGAAACACGAATCCAAAACAGCAACTAGAGAAAAGGATCCCAGATTTCACCCTAGGTCAAATTGGACAATTTTGCACATGTCAGGGGTCTAATCTAGGGATGTAGGAGCTCTGGAACAAAAACGAGGAAATTTGGTGCAGGTCTGGCCGCAAATTGCGGCCAATTGGATTAAATTTGTGGCCGAGATAGGGAGTTAGGGGCTAGGGTCTTGGTGGTAGCTTCCTGGGTGCTTGCACATATCACTATCCAACCAAAATAATTTTCAGAGTCTCGGGGTGATAGCAGATTCAATATAACTTTCACAGATTTCATAATTCTTCCGATATCAGTTTCTAAATCCGTATTCCGGGTTTCAAGTCTCAGGTTTGGGTCTCAATTCATGCGCTAGGGTGTTTATATAACCTCTACTAAGCTCAATTTCACATCACAACTCAAAATTCCCTCAAACCCTAACTAGGTTTTCCTTAAGTCCACCAAATCACACAATATCGATTCAATCTTAACATTGGGGTATAAGTAATGCAAAAACTAAGCTAATGGTCCAGAAAATATCTCATTTGGCAACTCAAGAAAATTCTTGAGTTGCCCCTAGTGGCCAAAATCCTTGCTTTCTTAGCCCAATGTGCTTGTCACGAGCTTGTGCATCTTTTTAGTGAAAAGGAGATAGGGTGAAGAGGGGGAAAAGAAGGGGGTTGCAGCAGCTGCAAGCAAAGAAGAGGGAGAGAGGAATGGTGAAGAAAATGGAGGAATGGTTCACACAAGTCAAAGGTAAACACCCCCCCCTTTCTCTCTCTCACCATACCTAATATTCTATTCCCTTTTCCTTTTCTTTTCTTTTTCTTTAACCCAAATCCCTTCTTACACCAATAGTAACCCCAAAACAACATGGTAGAAATGCACAAGTGTAAAGAAAAAATGATATGGGCATGTTTTGCACAAAAATGCTAAAAAACCGATTAGCGATTTTTAATCGCGATTAGCACTAAATTAGCATATAATTAATCATAAAAACTTAAAAATGGCATAATTCCATAAAATACCCTATTTTAGAATTTTCCATAATTCTTCCAAATTTTTTTCCTATTTATCTGTATTTAATTATACCGAAATATTAAAATATTCATTAAAAATAATATTAAATTATAAAAATTCCCAAAAATAATATTTCATTTTTTTGAAATGTTACAATCTTCCCCCCTTAAAGAAATTCGTTCCCCGAATTTAAATTTAAACCCCCAAATTCTAAAACATTTCAGTAAAAGTCTAAGACGTCGGGGCTCCGAAATCATCAATACATAAAACGCATCGTAGCGCAATGCATGCGCATGAGTAATGAGCAGATAACTCAAAATTAAAACTCCGTCAAGCATCCCATAATCATCGGAGTCATGATAAAGACACAAATGTCAAATCCAAAGCAAAACCAATATGATATTAATCCGAACTATACATGTAAATATCAAATCTATACATGTAAATAGCTGAAGTAAATGCATGCAAAATATATCCAGGTACTGTCCTCTGACTCGTCCTGCTCAGTATGAAAACACATAGCAAATATCATAAAAATGTACTGCTCCATAAGAAATCAATCCTAAAAATGTATATAAGAATACCTTGTGCGTCTGGTGCGCACGGAAATCAAAATCCATATATGTGCCATACATGTGCACAGAACAATATCTAGTTGCAACGGGTGTGCACGAAACATCTGCCAAGGGCAACGGGCGTGCCTGACAGCAAAATCAGGTGCATCTGACATGCACAAAGAATCCTGATTTAGTGCATCTGGTGTGCACCAAAATCGTATCTCAAAACATGCGCTCAACACACGCGAAAATCCAATTCAAATGCACGGAGTTCAAGAAATCAACATCAATATCAGAATCGAAATCGACGGTATACAATACGGCTCAATCCAAATCAGGTATAGCGCGGTATATAATCTCACACCCATGTGTATTAGCGTGCACAAATCAAATCAAAACACTAAAAGTGCATGAAAACTATGCTGAAAGCATAAATCAAATCACCGGTATAAAATAGGCATGAAATCACAATCAATACCTCAAGCGTAATAACTATGCGCAAAACATAAATACCCAGTAGGTGCAACCATGGTGCATAAAAACAAATATCATGGAACTCAGTCATCAAGACTAAATCATGCGAATAGATAATCCAAAATACCGGAATCCAAAGTGACGGATACGTGATAATCGAATCACCAAATCACAAATCATAAATACTGTCGTCGATATATCCTCCTTCAAATTCGAGAAGGTGTCGGCGCATCCAATGCTAGCAGCGCAAGATATCTACTTGCCTCTTAATCACGGTCTTGCGTCTTCTGTCACTGGGTCCTTATCTTCTCTGTGGATTACTAATCTCGCAATCCATCGGCTCATCGGCCCTGTCAGGTGTGCTAATGGGGACGATTCCGTTCTGCCACTTCTCTGGTCATTTCTCGGTCAATCCTCACGACTACTCGTAAAGCAGCACGTCACTGGCGCCGACCTCTGGTCCTCTAAATGCACATCACACATCTGTTCATGGTGCAAATCTTATTGCAGCAGTGTCCTGGAAGGAATCCTGCTCATGGTCTTTTCCAATCTCGCCTATGCCGAACTCTACGGAGACTGATACTCTCGCATAATCTTTTTCCGCTCTCTGGACATCTGCGTCCTTAGCACAGCATTTTCTCGGAAACTGGTCGCATCCCAACGTCTCTGTATGCATATCGCATCTCTGATGTCAGCGGAGTGGAACGTCATCTCGTCGAAATCTCTTGCGAACTCTTTACTTCACTCTGCTCCAATGTCGACTGATTCGGACTCGTCTCATCATGGCTGCATGGACGACGTTCCAACGGCTATACTCGTATATGGAGTCTCCTAAGCAGTGTGTCCCAACACATGATATCCGAATGATGTCGAACCATCCGATCGACTCGTCAGAACCTCATAATCCCCCAAAAGATCAACATCTTGAGTACAGTTTAATAGTATCGAGTACATACTGCAGCGTCGGTGGTCCAACCGTAGAAGGGAAAACCCAAGCCTCACTAATGGCGCCGCGGAACTGCCGCAAAAAAGGCTTTCACACGGTCATTATGTCGAGTTAGGGTTTCATTCTTCTATAGGGTCCATAGAATCGCTTGCATGTCTTTTCGAATACTTTAAACTTGGAAAATGGGCTCCTGACATTCGATCGTCTCAATCGACTCTCAACGAATCTACGCGAAGTCGTCTCTAGTTGGAATCAATCTATCTGATGACCTTGCATCAGGGTAAGCGAATGAACCACATGTCTAAGTCATTCATCCTCGGGTGACTAGCGACTCGCCATCATATCTCTAAGTATACTCGTGCTGCAGTAGCTCCAATCATCTGGGCGATATCTCGTCATTTGCAGCAACCACTGGCTAATTCGTCTGTATTCTGAACAGCGCCTCATCATCCTGAATAAGCGATATATCAATAGTCATCACATCTGGCTGGCCTCTATCAGTAGCCTGATCCTCTGGTACCGATCGGTACATCCGAGAAATCTCGTAAAAGCGATTTGTCAAACGCTCATGGCGCGAAACACAATAAGACGACGCCTCTCAATGCAATCGTACGTCTCTGGAATCACACCCTGGTCAGCCCTCGTCTGCGACGAGCTCATGCTTATGCAACTCTAGCCGTAGCTCACTCTGCCCGTGCAATCGTGGCAGCAAAATCATAACCAGTATCGATGAGGGTAGATCATAGGAATGAATATAATACCGTGCAAGGAAATGTACATCCTAAGGTTTCTTAAGCGGAGTGGTGTGTCGTAAGTATGCCACGGAACATACACACTGTACGTCACTCTACTCAAGCTACCTACTCCATCAACCAAGGGTCATCCTACGCGACGAATGTTCGGGTATAATACCCTCTCGACTAAGTCTAAGTTCCGTAAGGTCAAGCCTAAGTTCCGTATATATATATAAACGCCCTAGGCTCCACATAGTCAAACTTAGACTCGAACCAAGTTTAACCTAGCGCTCTGATACCAACTTTGTCACGACCCGAAAGAGCACGTGACTGGCCCTTAAATCATATGAAATCTATAGGACTCCATCTAATCCAAGTAAGGCAAAAGCCCAGAAATCTAAAACCATTTTAAATAATAAATGAAGGAAAATAGTTTTTAGAAGTGAAGAAAACATGCTTAAATACAAGGGTTTTAAATAAGTAAGCCGAATGTGCATCTTTAAAAATGTATAGTCTTTTATGAAAATTTCGGCAGAGTTTCCTTTGTAAATACTGGCCCCGAACGGGGTACAACAAGAATAATATATATGTAATTATAAAAGGCATTCCCAAGCGGGAGCTAGCTCTTTGTCAATCGACGGTCACAACCACGCAAGAAATATAATATACAATGCCGAAAGGCGAGGATCAAAACTGAAAAAGAAACTCAAAAAAACATGAAAACCGTAATACTACAACGCGCGACTCTAAGGTCGAAATAATACATAACTGGTTTTCTAAGTCTGAAACAATATACAAGTTTTGGTTGATGGAATTTCTAGATACAATGAATAATACATGTACAATGGTGGTTCTGATGCAAAAGAACCCACCTACCCAAGCAAATCACCCGCAAAGGAAGCAGTGTGCCAGAAATGCTGCCATGGAACCTGTACGGCAAAACCTGCAAGAAGCTGTGGCACAACGGGGGTGAGTTGCCAACTCGTGAATAGAAAATATCTAGTAGTAGAAATCGAATACATGACAAAATCCTAGGTCAATACGATCAAATATATATATAAACCTCAAAGGATAAGTCTGAAGCATGATAAGGTGGCAATGTAACATCTAATCATGTATGTAGTGTCAAGTGCTCGTGCCAGTGCCTCAGGAAAAAACATATCATTAATATGATGAAGTATCTAAATAGATATCAATACACATACATTAGCGTCCCATTCCACTAATATTGGTGTAAGGGCATATATAACAGCGTCCTAATCCACTGTTATATATACATATGAGTAAAAGAAATATCATGGAACCAATGTGTCAAGCATCGACACAGAAATACTGATCTATCAGGTGCTGTAACCAAGACTGGCCCTGATAGGTACGTATCATACGCTATCTCGAAAATCCGAGTGCCCATCTTCGACCCTCGAATTTCGACGTATTCCATACGTACATAACTCCGGTCGGTATCCTCCCGATATCCGCCGAGTTTAAATACAATCACCGGTAGGTAGTGGTCCCACTGTCAGGCTCATCGCCTTCTGTGCGACAGATCCGTTCTCGCCCTGGGGTACCATACCGGGCCCACCATGTACCCGCAAATGGATCATCCGCCTCCTCGAATCGGGTATATATATAAATCAGAACCGATAAAACTCATGGTGGACTGAAATATCATATCAAGGGTAACCGGGTTTTAAAAACAATTACATACTTTCTTTTGAAATACCCACGGTTCCCAAATCCAGAAATATCATGGAAACAACATATCTCAATGCGAATAATCAGAAGCATGATGTATGCGACATGTAAAGAAATGCAAGCATATCAGTATGTCATGCAACATGGAATAGTAATATGCACATATTTAGGGAAACCGCTCTTTTAAAATGAATCTGTTTAAAGAGTATCTTGCGGTTCCCAAATCTCCAAGTCAAGCCAGAATCATCTATGTATGTGCAAATACATATGAATATACAATATATAGGTACACAAGTATGCCATGCAAAGGCCATATCCTGAATACAACAGTATTACAGTGTAGTGGCATGGCAATTATCGATGATGAAGTGTGTGAGCCGGCAAGCAAGTGTATGTAGAACATACGCATCATCGATAATGGTGCTGGTGTCCTAACAGCATGATTGTAATATAGCAATAAACACATCTACACATGCAAAGCGATGCGAATAACATGAATATGCGGAAGTCGAATAATCAACGCAACAGTAAAGAATCTACATCCATATGTATATGCCATGCAGTTATACCATTTGAAATAGGACGAATCGGGATTTTTTTAGTAAAATAAGGGTTACGGTGTTTTTAAGAAAGGATGCGTCTTTGAAAATGTCCGTAGAATCCCTTTTGCCTATCTTTGAAATACTCCCAATTCGTTGGTTTTGAAATAGGTATGACTCGGGTCTAGCCAAACATCTACTATACAAACTACAGATTTAACTATCAAGTCAATCGGGAGGGGTATGGAAACCACCTAAATCTGAGTCGATATATAAAAATATAAATATAATAGTCGGTGATCCCGCCTCAATAGTATCGCGTACGATACAGTATATCATATGACATCCTCAAGTCATGAGTGTGGATCTATCATCAATAAAAGCTCGTACGGTAAATCGTCGTACGACATCCCAATAGCTGGGTACGGGTCAAAATCACGTTCATCACACCAGTTATCTGGTATCCTTATCATTATATCACATCATCTGGGGTACTGATCTAAGTCTAGTACAACTGATACCATCTATATAACTGCGTGTGTAAACACACGTCCAAAGGCCCGCTAGAGATCACATGTCGTATCCCAAATACGAATCACATCACATCACCGATCTCACGGCACAATGCCCAATATCATCGACTCATCTCCAATGTCATCCACTATTCTCATCAACACAGTATAAGTATAATGAATATACAAGGGTGTGCGTGTGGGTGTGAATCTATTCTATGGTTCGCGACTAGGAACTACACCAGTTTACTTCTAACCCTAATCTATCCATGGTACACCTAAAACAATATCCATGACGTACTATAAACTATTATATGTATAATATATACATATATAGTATACCAACTTCGGACTGCGGGGGTGCTATACGCCATCCACCCGACTTCCCCCGTAGATATAATCTACTCACCTTGTGTCTTCATTTGTCGACATCGCCACGCGTTTGCTTGTCGTCCCGAAGTCTTCATGGGGTACCTACATATCAAAGTATCATAAATGCATATTAAAACCAAGTCAAAACTAAAGCGACACACGAAACCCAAAACAATACGCTAAGGGGCCTATAGGTTAGAACCTATGGGTACGCTTTCAAAACCATCGAACAATCCTCGATATCGTCGTATAAACGCCAAGTATTCGAGGTAAAACACAGTACGCAAATTCAGAATTCAAAATATGGAATACGAAAACACGAATCCAAAACAGCAACTAGAGAAAAGGGTCCCACATTTCACCCTAGGTCAAATTGGACAATTTTGCACATGCCAGGGGTCTAATCTAGGGATGCAGGAGCTCTAGAACAAAAACGAGGCAATTTGGTGCAGGTCTGGCCACAAATTGCAGCCAATTGGATTAAATTTGCGGCCGAGATAGGGAGTTAGGGGCTAGGGTCTTGGTGGTAGCTTCCTGGGTGCCTACACATATCACTATCCAACCAAAATAATTTTCAGAGTCTCGGGGTGATAGCAGATTCAATATAACCTTCACAGATTTCATAATTCTTCCGATATCGGTTTCTAAATCCGTATTCCGGGTTTCAAGTCTCAGGTTTGGGTCTCAATTCATGCACTAGGGTATTTATATAACCTCTACTGAGCTCAATTTCACATCACAACTGAAAATTCCCTCAAACCCTAACTAGGTTTTCCTTAAGTCAACCAAATCACACAATATCGATTCAATCTTAACATGGGGGTATAAGTAATGCAAAAACTAAGCTAATGGTCCAGAAAATACCTCATTTGGCAACTCAAGAAAATACTTGAATTTCCCCTAGTGGCCAAAATCCTTGCTTTCTTGGTCTAATGTGCTTGTCTCGAGCTTGTACATCTTTTTAGTGAAAAAGAGATAGGGTTTTGGAGTTGTTTTAGAGGTGATTTGAGGAGGTGAAGAGGGGGAGAAGGAGGGGGCAGCAGCAGCTGCAAGCAAAGAAGAGGGAGAGAGGAATGGTGATGAAAATGGAGGAATGGTCCACACAAGTCAAAGTTAAACACCCCACCTTTCTCTCTCTCACCATACCTAATATTCTATTCCCTTTTCCTTTTCTTTTCTTTTTCTTTAACCCAAATCCCTTCTCACACCAATAGTTACCCCAAAACAACATGGTAGAAATACACAAGTGTAAAGAAAAAATGATATGTGCATGTTTTGTACAAAAATGCTAAAAAACCGATTATCAATTTTTAATCGCGATTAGCACTAAATTAGCATATAATTAATCATAAAAACTTAAAAATTGCATAATTCCATAAAATACCCTATTTTAGAATTTTCTATAATTCTTCCAAATTTTTTTCCCGTTTATCTATATTTAATTATACCGAAATATTAAAATATTCATTAAAATTAACATTAAATTATAAAAATTCCCAAAAATAATATTTTATTTTTTTGAAATGTTACACCTAGATTCCCCAATGTGACCGCAATTTGCAGCCATAAGCATTAAAATGGCGGCCCAAAGTAGGAGGTGAGGTCTCGGGTTTCTATAGTAGCATCTAGGTCACCTGCACGACTCATAGTAATCGCTATATAATTTTTAGGTACTCCGGATAATAGCAGATCTCAAAGCAATACCACAATTTCCACAAAAACCAATATCGACGAATTAAAAGTTCATATCTTGGTGTCTAGTCTCTGGTTTTGTCCAGAATTCTAACACTAGAGGGGTTTTATGGCCTATACTAACCTCAATTTCACTTCACAACTCATAAAAACTCCTAACCCTCATCTAGGAAAATTCCAACATCACTAATCCTCTTTAGTTCTACTATAAATTATACTAGAAGATAAGGAGAAACAAATTCTAAACTAATGGTGTGGAAATATTCCACATTTGGCAACTCAAGAACTTTCTTGAGTTACCCAAAGTCTTCAAAATCTCAACTTGGTTGGTCCATGATGTTTGTAAGGGCATTGGGATCATTTTTTGTGAAAGGAAAGTGATGTTTTGAGATGGTTTGGAGGGTAGCCATTAGAAGGTAGAGGAGGTGGAGGGTGGTGGATGAAGGAGATAAAGAAGAATGAAGAAAAGAATTGGAGTGAAGAAAATAGTAAGTGGATGGCTTAAGACTTGAACCTTCTCTCCCTCTCTCTCTCTCTCCCTTTTTGTCTCTCTTGTCCCCTCAACCATGACATAAGTCACCTCACCTTCTCTCTCTCTCTCTCTATTCTTTTTCATTTTCTCTTTTGTTTTAAAAGAAACAAACCAATTTAAATTAAAGAAGCCATGGTTCAAAACAATGAAGTAAGTGTTTGCAACATACTTTGTTACATGCCATGCACATAATTAAGATTAATACATAATTAGTGAAACACTAATCGGCTTTTATATTAATTTAAATATAACCAGTTGTATAATAATTCATAGAATGCCCAAATCTCATAAATACCTTCAATCAATAATTCTTATTAATTTTCCAAATTATCGATATATAATTATACCCTTTCATTAAAACGAATTCTCATACTTAATAATATTCATAGAAATTATTATTTTAATTATTTAAATTCCCAAAAAATAATATTTTATTTTCTGAAATGTTACACCTTACTCTAGAATTGGTGGGCTATTCGCCACACTCGTAGGGGGTATAGGTTGGCCCACGTTGCGGTGTACAGGTTACTGGATTCTATGAAGTGCTGGGTGGCCCATTCATGTTGTTGATTGGGGTTGCCTAGTTTCTGGGATTGACGGGTAACTTGCCGCATTTGTAGGGGTCTAGGTTTTCATTGCACATGCTATCCACATGATAGAGAACGTCGGGTCTCATTTGCGGCTCAAGTGAAACCCGAGGCTCTAGAATTATCCACCACTCTGTGTTGCCTGGCTGAGATTCTATGTTGCTTCTGTGATGTTGCTTTATATCATGCCTGGGACGATTGTTATATATATATATATATTTATATACACTACTAGATGTTGTATATGTTTTGCACCCGCGCAAATCCAGTCCCCGCTCCGCCGTTAGTTAAGTAACCTAACGGTTGATGACGAGACCCAGTGGCGAATGTGGGTGGCATATACGTAGATTATATTTTCGTTCCTTTATCTGGTGTGATATGATTCATTGATTGGACTGCGTTGATTCTGATCAATGCAAGGATAAAACAAACCTATATGATGTTGTTGGAACCAAGTTTTTAAAAACAGACATTACAGACGTTTGCTATTGTTTTGCACAGTGGTATTCGATTGGGAATATCCTGCATCTCATTCGATGAGGCAAGGGCCGAGATCTCTTCATCAGGAGTGACCCCTTCGGCAAAAGTTTGCGGCATCGTAATAAATTTACTATATTCGATTCTTTTTCTTTGCATCATGGTATTCAGTTTGGAATATCCTGCACCTCATTCGATGAGGAAAGAGCCGAGATCCCTTCATCGGGAGTGACATCTTTGGCAACTATATATTTGTAATACCACTTGCATTCCTTCAACGATATCAAGTTCATTACGTTAATGGTTTTTTTTTTTCAAGAACCAGTCGTAGCCCTCCATCATTTCTTATAGGTATTATTTAATATTCATGCTGTGTATGTTGACCTCTGTCAAGGCACAATGCTTGGTAGCTGGGTAATGCTTGTTTGTTGCATATATATGCGATTATTTAGGACAGTCACACGGTTATGTTGACCTCTATCAAGGGTTGTGCGGGTGGGTCTAAGTTAATCAAGGACAATGACGGGTTGAACATGACTTGCGGTTTATGATATGTTGACCTCTGTCAAGGTTATAAGCCGCTTGGGGCAAAAGTACATCGGGAGTTTCAAACATACAGGAAACTTGCCAGGCATGCGCATATCTTCTGGAGTGTGGTGACTTGAGTTGATTCCATTGAGTTATCATGCGATGATAGTTGGATACCGATTCCCAGTGAAGAGTACGTTTGCTCCTCAAGTGATTTTAGACGATCCCGACTAATTCTCCTTTTGGGTTTGGAGGAGAATTTGAGGAAACAGTGGGAGACATCCTGATTAGATAAATAAATAACCATTCTGATCTAGATTAGAGTGCACGCTGAGTGTTTCTTTTCTCTCTCTCTGGCAGCTACCTTGACCCGACCTAAACTAAAACTCATTAACCAAGTTAACCGAACCATCTTAAAACACATTGGCTTTTGGATTGTCAGGGTCGTATATATCTTTGGCGCTCCTACTTTAACCATTTGCATTTCTCCAAAATATTCCGTATCACTATGAAGATCCATATTTATTTGATATGACCATCGTATAATTAGATACGAACTCGATGAAACTTGTTTCAGGTCGAGGATGGTTTCTGGTTCTGGAGAAATAGAATAGGACTATTCAGTTGTCTTTTCCCTTTTACTTTCTCTAAGGTTGCGAAGGCTCCTGGTATTTATGAGTGTACATATATTATGCTTATTGGATAGTCTTCTTCCAAACCATAAGCATGTGCCGAAAGGTAAGGGAAAGAAGAAAACCAATTCGCGAAAGTGTGGTGTACAGAAGGTAATAAGAAAAGATATATAAAGGAAATTGCGACTGCTATCATTCACGACGAGACCACGTATGTCATCGCCACTCCTACTTCACCTTTGAATTTCTCCGGAACATTCCGTATCACTACGAAGATCCACATTTATTGGATGCACCATCGTATAGTTAAATACGAACTCAAAGTAACTTGTTCCAGTTCGAGGATGGTTTCCGATTCAGGAGAAATCGAATAGGATTATTCAGGTTGTCTTTCCCCCTTTACCTTCTCTCAGGTTGAGTGAGATCCTAGGATTAGGAGAGTACACCTATTACGCTTATTGGATAGTCTTCTTCTAAACCATAGGCTGGTGGTAAAAGGTATGGAAGGAAGAAAACCATTTAGCTTAAGTGCGGTGTACTGAAGGTAATAAGTAAAGACATATAAAGGGATTGGAGAGAGGGCAAAGAAATATACGGTTATAGTCATGAATCAGGATAGTGGAAGTGCCATTACTAGGAATACCCGGATACCGCTTCGAAACATTTCATGTTTCAGTTTCACTGTGCAATGTTAATTGAAAATTGATTTCCTATTTAGATTCTGACTCTAGGGTATATATTTACCAGATTAGATTCTCACATCTGTATAGTGTTACAGATGATGAGTGGGAGTAGAATATTGGGAATTAGGTGATTATATCCTCATTATATCGGAATTCGTTGTAATTGGTGACATTTGAGGAAATCACCTGGGTTTTTGCCTGACGACAAATATTTGGTTTTGAATATCCCTTGTTATGCACCAATTTCAAACTGATATATCTGTACGTTTATTTTATAAAGTGAGATATAACTTTTTGAAATTATGTCTGTGATATTTACCCATATAAGTTGGTGATTAGGTAAGGAGCATTCAACAGAGGTGTAATTCTTCTTAACCATAGTACAATTTTCAACCTACGATGCACAGGTTTGAGTTGTTAAACTCAGGAGACTTATACAAAGTATTGTATGTTGTCCAGTGTCCATTAGGACAAAGGGGTTGGTAATCGTACTATACTCTGTTTACATGTGACTTCTCTAGTTTTAGACAAGTATTTCGTAGAAATATAGGGTCCAAGTTTTGAGAAGTCATAGGTATAAGAATAAAGTAGAGAACCATGTGATGCAAAGTAACAGGATTCTTCAAGGTGATCGAAGATGTAGATAATTGTGCTATGTATTCCGTTGATTATATGGTTTTGAGAACTTGTCTCTCTTTCAGGTTTCTCATATGTGGATGCACTCCTAGATGAGTAATGCGGATTGGCCTCCTTCCATTTGGTTGATATGCACTGGAGACAGATGCATGATTTTGAATCTGGTTCCAATTAAATTTATGCCCTTGTTTCTATAGTGGATATAGAATGGTTCATATCTTAACTATGTTAAGGTATAAGGAGTTGTTCGGCTTATGCTTAAAACCAGAAACTGGATAAACTCAAGGCACTCGGTAATCGCAGTTTGTGAGTTATCCCGGGCTTTGACAAGGGTTAACTATCTACCATCTGGAAGATAAATAGTTATATTTTCTTGACTCGCTACCAGTTTTAGTAAAATGGATTCTTTTTCAGAAAACATTAGTGGGAGTATGGTAGAACTGGAAATGATTCCAGAACCATAAACGGTTACTGAAAATTTAGTAGGACCTAAAAATTCAATTGGATTCGACATTCCATTAGCCAATCCGCAGATTTGGTGGGTAACCTCAGACACCCGAGAGGTACTTCGGTTTCCTCAAGGACGGTGATATAGAGGTTCTTGTTTATCCAAACTTGCCATTACTGTTGTTCTATACTATGAAATCCAGCATGAGGATGAGTAGAGCGTCGTTCTAAACTAGCATTAGAAGTGCACGTCTATATGACTCTGCCAGAGGGTTGTTGTAGTCAGTGGGAGAAGCGGAAGCATAATGGGCAAGTAGCTTATGTCTGTTTGTAGACTAAAGCAGGAATAGTGAAGATAGATCATCTATTTTGATGTGATAGTCATAGAGTTTGACTTCATCAGAATAAGAGATGGATCTGGTAAGAAGGTAGTAGGGTGTGATGTCCTGGTATTTGGGAGACATGCACTTAATAGGAAGTGAAATTCCTATACTACGATCGATTATATACCATGGTCGTCACAAGGTGTTTCTCCACATCGGATCTGGATAAAATATCAGGATTCTGGTTACTAAATCTATGGTTTTATATCTAGATTTGGGAAGTGTCCCAATTTGTGTATTTTGACATTATTCTAAAGGTGTTTTATAATGGTTGACTCCTGACATGGTGGTGTACCTGCAAGTGATGGAGTCACCCTCTCTAAAGGATGTCTTACATACTAAAGGGGCGAGAGATTTGCATGATTGGTATATCACTTGCTTAGGCAATTGAGTAAATCATGTGATGTAATGTACCACATCTGATATTGTTTTTGCACTAGTTGCAATAAGTATACATATTAATCCAATCCTGGAGAAACGGTAGGAAGCAGTTTTGAACATAAGTGAATGTTCTTCGGTATTTGGTAATGGCAGCCTCCTTCGGGAAGCGGTTATCAGTTCAGGCTTCCAAGGTGACCTGGATGACAGAGAGACTGTTTGAGTTATAGTTTTCCCTCTTTTGAGGAGCAGTATGTTGGACAGGTGGTCCAAGTGGATACCGAGGAAAGCTTGGTGCAGGATATTGATTAAATTCAGTGGATGATACAGTTTAAGAAGTTTGTTGGATTTGGAGTTCACTTGTGAACTAGGTCCCATCAGATATCCAGACAAATTCTAAGAAAGGTATTGGTCATTTTGGGAGATAGTGGTTCTCCGCAAAGTTGAGATATAGAGAGATATAGAAAGAAACATTGGACCGGATCCACTCACTGAGGCTATTTCTCGAACACAATAGTTTCATAAACAGGCTTTGCGAAACAGATTAGTAGAGAAGTTGGGTGCTCGGTTGTGAGTTCGACATCGCAATAATTAGCCTTAAGTGCAAGTGGGAGATTGTTGGCTATAGAGCCCTCAAGTCAATTATTTTAATCGTAGGCACACGATTAGATGATTGAGGGACGACTTATACAGGTAGAACAGTCTTACTAAAAATGATAGTATGCTATCTGATTTATCTTTATCATTATGTACATGCTTTAGGTGACATTACAGTTCACTATTACATGTTGATAGAGCCCATAGAATTCTTTCTTGACTACCAGCATTATGATGGCGATCATTTACGTGGGAGCTGGGTAGTCTATAAGCATGTCCTTAAATGTCCCTAGTCGTGGGAGTATTGAGACTGGGCATCTATACTCTAGAGAAGACTAGTGTGTACTGATCGAGACCCCGACGAGGGGCGGTGGCCGGTCTCATAAGCCATTGGTGTTAGTTTGTTCGCCTAAGATAGTATGCAGGTGCTCGTTGGGTTATGAGTACACTGGACGGACTCGCCGGGAATATGCTAGTTGGTATTATATCTATTGTCAGATAGCATTTCCCAGGTGACATGTGTATAGATGAGTCTGTTGACCTGAGATCGTCATTTGTCTCGTGTGAGTTCCTACTGTGCTTTGATTACTACCCTACCATGGCTCAAAGGAGTCATACAAACAGGTTTTAGTTGGGTACAGTCTTGAGCCAGATGGAGGCAGTAAGCAGATCGTCGGGGATTCGTCTCTCCCGGTATGTATATATGGATGAGGGGTATTCTTGTAGTTTATTACAAGAATAGGTTTTTGAAGCATACACCTCATTTTTGTTTTAATCTTTTTGTTTAAAGATTTAATGAGGTGGAGAGATGAGTGGGTTTGGCATTGATTGAAGCATGGTTCAAGGCATGACTCATGGTGGTGAGTCATGGAAAAACACTATTGAATCATACTTTGTTTTTGTTTGTGGTGTGAGATATTTTTATAAGCTCATGAGATATTATTTCTTGAGTTGATTTATCTCTCTCACACACACACACAAAATAAATTCATTCTTGCTTTGCTTTTTGCTTCACACATTCATCTCCAATGGCTTCTTCTTCTTCCTTCACCCTAACCCTCTCATGAGTTGAGAAACCTAGGGTGTTTAGAGAGAAATTAATCCCTTATTAGATGTTAGTGTATATGCCCTATGGGCCATTATTGTATCATACTTGTATATATATTACTTAATGGAAGCTTGGGATATTCACAGTTGTATATACAGTCTTGCTAAAAATGGTAGTATGCTACTTGGTTTGTATCTACTTTAATATGTGCATATGTTTCTTGTAACGTATCACTTATACATATTAGTAGAGCCCATAAGATCTTTGCTTGATTACCAGCGTTGTGATGGCAGTCACACTAGTGGGGGCTGGGTAGTCTGTAAGCAACATCTTATACAGGTCCCTGGTCGTTGGATTATCGAGATAGGGCATCGATATTCCGGAGTAGACTAAGTGTGTATGCTTCTCATCCCAGTTGGGGAGATGGTCTGTCCCACAGCCATCAGTACGTCGTGTTGGAGATAGTGCCCTCAGAGTCAATTATTGGGTCACAGGCACGTGATTGCAATGATTGAGGGGAGGACCTATCCCGGTAGGACAGTCTTACTCGAGATGATAGTATGCTATCTGGTTTATCTTTATCATCGTGTACTGCTTTAGGTGACCTTACGAGTCGCTATTGCACGTTGATAAAGCCCCTAGGATTCTTGCTTGACTTCCAACAGTATGAGGGCGATCATATAAGTGGGAGCTGGGGTCTATAAGCACATCCTTAAATGGTCCCTAGTCGAGGGAGTTTCGAGACAGGGCATCGATTCTCCACAGTAGACTAGTGTATACAGTCGAGACCCCGACGAGGGGCGGTGGCCGGTCTCACAAGCCGCTGGTGTCAGTTGGTTCACCTAAGATGTATACAGGTGCTCATTGGGTTATGAGTACACCGGACAGGACTCGCCGGGAACCTGCTAGTTGGGAATATACCAGACGTCAGATAGCAGTTCCCAGGTGACATGTGTACAGGTTAGTTCATCGACCTGGGATCGTCATTTGTCTCGTGTGAGTTCCCACTGTACTTTGATTACTACCCTACCACGGCTCAAAGGAGTCGTGCAAACAGGTTTTAGTTGGGTACAGTCCCGAGCCACATGGAGGCAGTGAGCGGATCTGCAGGGGTTCGTCTCTCCCGGTATTGGGGGTGAGGTCGTGCTGTGTCTAGGAGAGCCAGAACATGAAAAGTCCTTGGCCAAGGCAGGAGATTTGCTGGTAGGTATTCCAGTAGTATCTCAGGGTGTTCTGGGCTACACTCCGACACGACTTGTACCGCTTTTGGGGGTCTGACTTTTACCAACCCCCTAGGCCCGCCATGCGATACTCATAGACGAACGGACCGGACTGTACGGATATTGTCACTGACAGGCTCAGTTGGGTGTCGGGGTGAGCTTCCTCATCGACGTCCCATTTGGTCAATACCTGGTGGCCCGTCACGTATGGCTAATACCTCTGACGTGCTAGTGGTTAAATCCACAGCCATAGTATTGACGAGTCTTTAGAGTCCACCACACACTCAGTTACTCAAGTTTCGGGCGAAACGCTGTAGAGGCCGTATGGAGATATGGCAGGGTTCGATCAGATACGTGCGGTATTGCACGGATCGTGATCGGACAGTTTTTACTAGCCGGCTTTGGCTTAAGCCGGATTCTAGTATTTGATAGTGTAGTTTTGTCTCTTTGCATTTGTGTTCAGTGCGAATACAAATGCGGGCATGTATTTGCAGTAGTAGGGTTTTCCTGTAATTTATTACGGGATCGGTTTTTTCTGGGGTTGCCAGTTTGCATTCCGTTCCGGCCGGTTTTCCTTCATTCCTTCTCGGTCGGACTTTCTTGATGGAGGGTGTTAATTGCAAGTTTGCAATTAACACTTAGTGGAGGGGCTTTCTTGCTTATTTGTGGCATGATGAGACTTGCTTCATGATGAGATCCCTTTTTAATCTCATCACTTGCTTTTCATTTGATGGTGTGTGGAAAGGATTTGGATGAGAAATGAGTTTGACCATTTTCCATATTGTTGATATATTCTTTCTTTCTTGCATTTTTCTCTCTCCAATCTCATTCTTGAGGAGAGAGGGCCGGCCACTATGGGGAGGGGAGAGATGAGAGGAAATTTCATGGTGTATGGAAATTATATCATCTCATTCTTGCTTGCTCCAAAAATCCAATAACCCTTCTCCAAAGTTCTTTCTTGTTTCCTCCACAAACCATGGCAACTTCAAGAACCCCAAGAGACAACTCACTACACTATTCTATAGCAAGTCTTGGACGCGTCGGCTAGCCAACTTCGCGCCCGAGTTGCCTCGGTCAAGAGGCGGGAGCCCGTAAAAGATTCCGGCTACGTGGTGCCCTTTCCGACGAGCGAGGAGGTGACGGAGATTCCGCGGGAGATCGGAGTGGAGACGAAGACCGAAGGACACGGATCGCTTGGTATACTTCTCTACTCTTTTCTTGTTTGCTAGCTAGCTAGGTTAATGGCCCGATCCGGGTGAAAAGTCCGCGGCGGTGCCGTTTTGCAAAGTTCGCAAAGTTTTTGTTTTCCGCGTTTCCGGCGTCGGGTCGACGGCCGGGGCGCCCCCGCGGGCTTACAATGGTATCAGAGCCTCGCCATTAACTTCGTCTAGCTTGGTTTAATGTGTTTTTAAGTTCCGATCGACCAAAATTCCAAAAACCGTATTTTTCCCTTCACATCAGTTTCTGTCGAAATTTTTTGAAGTCCAAAAATTTTTCAGGTTGTAAAATATTGATGTACTGGAAAATCTAAGAGTTCTGTAAAAATTTGACGAAGTAACTCCATAGTTGGAGCGCGGAACCGCCGCGAAAACCCCATTTGTGCGGCCCTTCCGCCGCGCACTATTCACGTCACTTCACCAATTTTTTACAGAGGCCTTCTGGGCTTAAAATATGGGTTTTGGAATATTAAATTTGGGCCAATTATTTCTGTGAGTGCTACAGTTTTCTTTGGGGCCCACTTGTTAATTGTTTGATCAATCGGAAAATTTTAAACACATTTTTCACAGTATTTACATTATATCTGCGACCGTGAATGTCACTTGATCGGTAAATCCGGTCTAACTGCTATAGCCCGGTTAGACGGATTTGCGAACGTGATTTTCACGTTGATGTTCTATGTATTTGCTGTGTTGTTGCGGATCGGTCGTGGGGGATAGCCTGGATGCAATACTAGTACTGTGCTGTTGTATTATGTACATTTGATATTGCGGGGCGAGCGTCCGACATGTGGACTGCCGTCACTGCCAGTTTGTATTATTATTTTGGGGCACGACCTGGTTGCGGTCGATGTACCCAGTGTATGTATATTTTACTTTCTGTACTAGGGTTACCCCGTGGAGGGGTGCACGGATAGCCGGGTTCTAGAGGGCAACGGGCCCGCATCTCAGGGCATTGAGACGGAGGGGCTTCAGTCTGGAATTGGCGGGCTATTCGCCGCACTCGTAGGGGGTACAGGTTGACCCAGGAGGGGTGCCCAAGTTACCGGATTCCGTGAAGTGCTGGGTGGTCCATTCACGGTGCTGAAGGGGGCTGCCTCGCTTCAGGTTTTGGCGGGTGACTTGCCGCGCCCGTAGGGGTCTAGGTATTCATTGCACAGGCTATCCACACGACCAGGGGAACGTCGGGTTTCAGCAGCGGCTCTGTGAAACCCGGGGATCCCAGATATCTGTATTGATCTGTGTTGCTATACTTTTCTGTGCTGCATTGTTTATCACGCCTTGAGCGAAAATTATATATTGTATATATATTTATAGATGTTGTATATGTTTTTCATCCGCGCTAGTCTAGTCCCCGCTCTGTCGTTAGTTAGCTAACCTAACGGGTGATGACGGGACCCAGTGGCGAATGCGGATGGCATATACGTACGTCAGTATATTTTCGTTCTTTGTGGTGTGATCAATTGGTGGGACTGCGTTGATTCGGATCAATGCAAGATAAACAAACCTATTCTGATGTTGTTGGAACACTTTTCAAAAGGCTGTTATTGCAAGGGCGTTCTCTTTTGTTTTGCACAGTGGTATTCAGTTGGAATATCCTGCTCCTCAGTCGACGAGGCAAGGGCCGAGATCCCTTCACCGGGAGTGACCCCTTGGACAAAAGTTTACGTCAGGGCAGTAACTTCACTATAGCCGATTACTTTTGCTTTGCATCGTGGTATTCATTTGGAATATCATGCACCTCATTCTACGGGGAAAGAGCCGAGATCCCTTCACCGGGAGTGACCTCTTTAGCAAAGGTTTTCGTCACTATATTTTTAAAAAGCTATCAGTTCCTTCAACGATATCAAGTTCATTACGTTAAAGGTTTTCGCCAGAAACCATTCGTAGCCCTCCGTCGTTTCAGACGGGTAGCACGTAGTATTCATGCTATGTTTGTTGGCCTTCGTCAAGGCATAGTGTATGGTAGCTGCTTGTTGCCTTTCTGCAGCATAGATAGATGCGTTGGTTTGGGACAGTCGTATAGCCTTGTTGGCCTTCGTCAAGGGCTTGTGCGGGTGGGTTCAAATCAACCTGGAGAATGACGGGTAGAACTTGACATGTGACTTATGATTTGTTGGCCTTCGTCAAGGTCATAAGAGCATGGGGCAGAAATCACATCGGGAGTTTCAAAAGAACTGAAACTTGCCAGATATGCGCATACCTTCTGGAGTGTGATAACGTGAGCGGATTCCGTCACGTTATCATTCGATGAGAGTTGGATCCCGATTCCCACTGATGAGTTGGTTTACTCCTCGGGTTATCCCGGCTAATTCTTCTTTCAGGTTTGGGGAAGAATTTGACGTTACAGTGGGAGGTTTCCAGATTAGATAAATTGGTAACCATTCTGATCTAGGTTAGAGTGCACGCTGAGTGTTTCTTTTCTCTCTCTCTCTGGCAGCGACCATTGACCCGACCCTAGACTATGACTCAGTGACCAAGTTGACCGAACTTTCTTAACACTGGCTTTTGGATTGTCAGAGTTGCAGACCTCTTTGCCACTCCTACTTTTACTCTTTTCTCCGGGACACCCCGTATTACTACGAACGTCCACTTCCATTGGACAAAACCATCGTATGGTTATATACGAACTCGAATGACTTCGAGGATGGTTTCCGGTTCTGGAGAAAACGAATAAGACTATTCAGTTGTCTTTTCTTTTCACCTTCTCTCAGGTTGCGAGTACTCCTTGGTTTAGGAGTAGTACACCTATTACGCAAATTGGATAGTCTTCTTCCAGACCCTAGGCTGGTGCCGACCGGTAGGGAATGAAGAAAGCCAATTAGCCTAATAGGTGTATAGAAGGTATTAAGTTCAGACAAAGCAAGAGATTAGTAAGAGGGCAAAGTAAATTGCGACTGCTATTCACAACCTAACCATGTACTTCTTTGTCAATCCTAAATCACCAATGAATTAAGTACATTCGGTTGTCTTTTATCCTCACCTTCTCTCGCATTGCGAGTGCTCCTCGGATTAGGACAGTACACCCATTATGCTTTTTGGATAGTCTTCTTCCAAACCATAGGCTGGTGCCGAACGGTAGGGAAGGAAGAAAACCATTTGGCCTAAAGGGGTGTACAGAAGGTAATGACTAAAGACATGTAAAGGGATTTGGAGAGGTGGCAAAGAATTATACAGTTATAGTTGTGAATCTGGATAATGGAAGAGGCATTACTAGGAATACCAGCATACCCCATCGAAACATTTCAATGTTTCAGTTTCACTGTGTACTGTTAAATGAAAACTGATTTCCCAATTAGGCACTTGCTCCAGGGTATGTATTTACCAGGTAGGATTCTCACATCTGTATGGTTTTACAGATGATGAGTGGGAGTAAGTTATTGGGAATTAGGTGACCATCCTCATTATATCGGGATTCGTTGTAATCGGTGATATTTGAGGAAGTCACCTGGGTTGTTTGCCGGTCGGCAAATATTTGGTTTTGAATATCCGCTGTTATGCACCAATTCCAAATTGATATATCTGTACGTCTATTTTCATAGAGTGAGATATACCTTTCTGAAATTATGTCTATGACATTTACCTATATCAGTGGATGGTTAGGTAAGGAGCATTAAACAGCGGTGTAATTCTTCTTAACCAAAAGTACAGTTTTCAACCTACGACACACAGTGAATGAGTCACTTGACTCAAAGGACTTGTACAGAGTATTGTATATTGTCCAGTGTCCATTAGGACAGAGGGGTTGGTCCTCGTACTATATTCTGTTTACTTTTAACTTCTCTAGTTCTTAGACATGTGTTTCGTAGAAACACAGGGTCTAAGTTTTGAGGAGTTATAGGTATAAGAGTAAAGTAGAGAACCAGGTATTGCAAGTATCGGGATTCTTCAAAGTGATCGAAGATGTAGATACTTGTGTATGGTATTCAGTTGATAGTAATGGTTAAGAGAACTTGCTTCTCTTTCAGGTTACTCATAATTGGAAGCATTCCTAAGTTGAGTAATGCTGATCGGCCTCCTTCCATTTAGTTGACATGCACTGGAGACAGCTGCATGATTTGAATCTGGTTCAATTAAATCAGTGCCTCTGGTTCTTGGATATAGAACAGTTCATATCTTGACATTGTTAAGATACGGGGAGTTGTCCGGCTTATGCTTAAAACCAGACACTGGACAACTCAAGGCACGTTTCAGTAGTGGCTGTTTGTGGGTTGACCCGGGCTATGACGAGGGTTGACTTTCTACCATCTGGAAGATCAATAGTGATATTGTTCTTGACTCGCCACAGTTTTATCAAAAATGGATTTTTTCAGAAAACAGTAGTGGGAGTATGGTAGAACTGGAAGTGATTCCAGAACCACAAACGATTACTGAAGATTTCATAAGAACCTAAAGATTCAATCTGGTTTGACATTCCATTGGCCACTCCGCAGATATGGTGGGTAACCTCAGGCACTCGGAGGTACTTCGGTATGCTCAAGGACGGTGGCAGAGAGGTTCTTGTTTACCCAGACTTGCCATTGCTGTTGTTCCAGGCTGCGAGACCCGGCGGGAGGATGAGTATAGCGTCGTTCTAAACTTGCTTTAGAAGCGTACGTGTATATGACTCTGCCAGAGGGTTGTCGTAGTCAGTGGGAGCAGCGGAAGCATTGGTGGATATCAGGCTTATGTCTATTTATAGACTAGAGCAGATATAGCGGAGATAGATCATCTATTTCTGATGTGACAGTCATAGGTTTGACTTCATCAGAATAGGGGATGGATCTGTTGAGAAGGTAGTAGGGTGTGATGTCCTGGTATTTGATGACATACACAGAGTAGGAAGTGATATCCCTATACTACGATCGGTTATACTTTGGTCGTCACACAGTAGTTTCTCCACATAGGACTTGGATATTATATCAGACATCTGGTTATTAGATCTAGATTTGGGTGGTTTCCCAATCTGGGTACTTTGACCGCATTCTATGAGTATTTAGAATGGACGACTCCTGGCACGGTAGTGTACCTGCAGGTAATGGAGTCACCCTCTCTAAAGGTGTCTTACAGACTAAAGGGGAGAGGGACACGCATGATTGACAGATCACTTGCTTAGGCAACTGAGTCAATCATGAGATGTCAAGTACCACACCAGATGTTGTTCTTGCAGTAGGTGCAATAAGTTGATATTAATCCAATCCTGGAGAAACAGTCGGAAGCAGTTTTAGAACATAAGTGGATGTTCTAGGGATATGATAACGGTAGTCTTCTTCGGTAGACAGTTATCATTCCAGGCTTCCAAGGTGACATGGATGGCAGAATGGCTGTCAGAGTTATAGTTTTCCCTCTGACGAGGGGCAGTATTTTGGACAGGTGGTCCAAGTGGAAACTGAGGGAAGGTATGGCGCAGGATACTGAATAAGTTCAGTTGACGATACAGTCTAAGAAGTTTGGATTTGGAGTTCATTTCTGAACTAGGTCCCATCAGACATCCAGACATCCTAAGACAGGTATTGCTCATTTCGGGAGATGGTTTTCTCTGCGAACATGAGATATAGAGAGACATAGAAAGAAACATCAAAGCGGATCCACTCACTGAGGCTATTCCTCGAACGCAAGAGTCTCGCAAACGAGCTTTGTGAGACTGACTAGTAGAGGAGTTGGGTGTTTGGTATCACACGGGCTGTGAGTATGCGACATCGCAATAATTAGCCTCGAGTGCAAGTGGGAGATTGTTGGAGATAGTGCCCTCAGAGTCAATTATTGGGTCACAGGCACGTGATTGCAATGATTGAGGGGAGGACCTATCCCGGTAGGACAGTCTTACTCGAGATGATAGTATGCTATCTGGTTTATCTTTATCATCGTGTACTGCTTTAGGTGACCTTACGAGTCGCTATTGCACGTTGATAAAGCCCCTAGGATTCTTGCTTGACTTCCAACAGTATGAGGGCGATCATATAAGTGGGAGCTGGGGTCTATAAGCACATCCTTAAATGGTCCCTAGTCGAGGGAGTTTCGAGACAGGGCATCGATTCTCCACAGTAGACTAGTGTATACAGTCGAGACCCCGACGAGGGGCGGTGGCCGGTCTCACAAGCCGCTGGTGTCAGTTGGTTCACCTAAGATGTATACAGGTGCTCATTGGGTTATGAGTACACCGGACAGGACTCGCCGGGAACCTGCTAGTTGGGAATATACCAGACGTCAGATAGCAGTTCCCAGGTGACATGTGTACAGGTTAGTTCATCGACCTGGGATCGTCATTTGTCTCGTGTGAGTTCCCACTGTACTTTGATTACTACCCTACCACGGCTCAAAGGAGTCGTGCAAACAGGTTTTAGTTGGGTACAGTCCCGAGCCACATGGAGGCAGTGAGCGGATCTGCAGGGGTTCGTCTCTCCCGGTATTGGGGGTGAGGTCGTGCTGTGTCTAGGAGAGCCAGAACATGAAAAGTCCTTGGCCAAGGCAGGAGATTTGCTGGTAGGTATTCCAGTAGTATCTCAGGGTGTTCTGGGCTACACTCCGACACGACTTGTACCGCTTTTGGGGGTCTGACTTTTACCAACCCCCTAGGCCCGCCATGCGATACTCATAGACGAACGGACCGGACTGTACGGATATTGTCACTGACAGGCTCAGTTGGGTGTCGGGGTGAGCTTCCTCATCGACGTCCCATTTGGTCAATACCTGGTGGCCCGTCACGTATGGCTAATACCTCTGACGTGCTAGTGGTTAAATCCACAGCCATAGTATTGACGAGTCTTTAGAGTCCACCACACACTCAGTTACTCAAGTTTCGGGCGAAACGCTGTAGAGGCCGTATGGAGATATGGCAGGGTTCGATCAGATACGTGCGGTATTGCACGGATCGTGATCGGACAGTTTTTACTAGCCGGCTTTGGCTTAAGCCGGATTCTAGTATTTGATAGTGTAGTTTTGTCTCTTTGCATTTGTGTTCAGTGCGAATACAAATGCGGGCATGTATTTGCAGTAGTAGGGTTTTCCTGTAATTTATTACGGGATCGGTTTTTTCTGGGGTTGCCAGTTTGCATTCCGTTCCGGCCGGTTTTCCTTCATTCCTTCTCGGTCGGACTTTCTTGATGGAGGGTGTTAATTGCAAGTTTGCAATTAACACTTAGTGGAGGGGCTTTCTTGCTTATTTGTGGCATGATGAGACTTGCTTCATGATGAGATCCCTTTTTAATCTCATCACTTGCTTTTCATTTGATGGTGTGTGGAAAGGATTTGGATGAGAAATGAGTTTGACCATTTTCCATATTGTTGATATATTCTTTCTTTCTTGCATTTTTCTCTCTCCAATCTCATTCTTGAGGAGAGAGGGCCGGCCACTATGGGGAGGGGAGAGATGAGAGGAAATTTCATGGTGTATGGAAATTATATCATCTCATTCTTGCTTGCTCCAAAAATCCAATAACCCTTCTCCAAAGTTCTTTCTTGTTTCCTCCACAAACCATGGCAACTTCAAGAACCCCAAGAGACAACTCACTACACTATTCTATAGCAAGTCTTGGACGCGTCGGCTAGCCAACTTCGCGCCCGAGTTGCCTCGGTCAAGAGGCGGGAGCCCGTAAAAGATTCCGGCTACGTGGTGCCCTTTCCGACGAGCGAGGAGGTGACGGAGATTCCGCGGGAGATCGGAGTGGAGACGAAGACCGAAGGACACGGATCGCTTGGTATACTTCTCTACTCTTTTCTTGTTTGCTAGCTAGCTAGGTTAATGGCCCGATCCGGGTGAAAAGTCCGCGGCGGTGCCGTTTTGCAAAGTTCGCAAAGTTTTTGTTTTCCGCGTTTCCGGCGTCGGGTCGACGGCCGGGGCGCCCCCGCGGGCTTACACGTCGTACTGGAGATAGTATACAGGTGCTCGTTAGGTTACGGATACACCGAACAGGACTCGCAGGGGAACTGATTGGTTGGTATTATACCCGTCGTCAGTTAACTGTTCCCAGATGACATGAGTACAGCATAGTCCGCAGACTTGACACTGCTACTTCGCCTCGAGTGTGTCCCACTGTTCTTAGATTGCTACCCTACCACGTCTCAAAGGAGTCGTGCAAACAGGTAGCAGTTGGGTGCAGTCCCGAGCACTTGGAGGCAGTAGTGGTTAGATAGGATTCGTCTCTCTCGGTATTGGGAGATGATATCACGCTGTGTCAGAGAGCTATTATGCAAAGTCCCTTGCCAGGGCAAGCGAGATATACTGGTAGGTTCCAGTAGCTTCTCAGGGTGTAATGGGCTTCGCTCCGACACGACTTATACATCTATTAGGGGACTGACGCTTGCCGCCCCCTAGGCTTGATATGCGATAGTCTTAGACGAACAGACCGGACTGTATGGAGATTGTCACATCAGGCTCAGTGGAAGTTCGGATGAGTTTCCTCATCGGCCTTCTTATCGACATCTACCGGGGGACCGTTACGTACAGCTAGTGCCGCTTGCGGTCTGTGGTTAAACCAATTGCCAGCATAGTATCGAGTCTTTAGAATCCCACATAGAGAGTTTCCCTGCTCCAGGCGAAACGATATAGAGGTCGTACGGTTTTACGACAAGGGTTCGGACGCATACGTTTATAAACGCACGTATGTGTAAGTCCACGTTGCGACCCCCGGTGCTTACGGGGAGGCGGAAACGGTATAAAAAACAAATTTTTATCGCAAGGGGCAACATGGACTAAACAAGGTCGGGATCGTGTCTAAACTAAACTAGCAAGCATACAAAGGAGCGTTAGCTACTCGGAAAGATGGTTATACCTAAACTTGAACTCCTTCTTCTTGAAACCTTGTAGTGGATGATGGTTCTCTTCTCGTCGCCTTCTTCCGTCAAAGATGGATCCACCTGAGGGTTCAACCTTCGGGCTCTTTCTCGAACTTTGAGTGAACTAGAATCTCCGGCTTGCTAAACCGTTGATCCTAGAGTGAGTAGAGAGTGTCTAAAGGGTGCTTTTGTTTTAAGGAGAGGGATTCTCAACACATGAGAAGGATTCTCCTTTGGCTAGAGGAAGAAGAAGATGAAGTGAGGAGAGAGAAGCTAAATGATAGAATGAGCTCTTTTCTTTTTGCAACCATAACAAAAAGCAAAAGAATTATCAAATTAATAATAATAATGAAAATGAAAAGGTTGATGGAAAGTTTAGGAATGACCATTATCATTTCAAACATTAAATGAATTTGCTAGAATCAAAGAGCATCTTTCTTTTGTAATGATGATGGTCAAAACTTCAACCATGGTCAACAAGTCAACCATGGTCAACAAGTCAACATAAAAACCAACCATGACACAATTTCATTTTATTAATATTATTAATTGATATAACATAAATCCATTAGGGTTTGGAAAAAGACAACTGTCAACTATGCATACGCACCCGTTCCGAAACCCTAATGAAAGTCCTCTTCCTCTTCCTCAAATAACTGTGCATACACACATGCATCCTTGCTCCGAGGAACATGAATACTGAGAGATAAAAAGCAACCCCAAAACATATACCAGTATCTGACTCAAACCAGAGCCAGCCAGTAATATCCGTTCGGACTCCAAACGTGCACAAGTGCGCGGATGAGAACGAACCCTGTCGCAAATCATGCGACCTCTACTCTGTTTTGCCCAGAGGCGAATACCCTCTTTGTGGGACTCTAAAAACTCGACACTACCCTGGCAGTGGGTTTAACCACAGACCGCAAGCGGCACTAGCTGTGCGTAACGATCCCCAGGTAGATGCCGACAAGAAGGCTGACGAGGTGAAACCCCATCTGAACTCCTACTGAGTCGGAATGTGACATTCTCCGTACAGTCCGGTCTGTTCGTCTGATACATCGCATGTCGGGCCTAGGGGCGGTAAAACGTCAGTCCCCTAATAACGGTACAAGTCGTGTCGGAGTGAAGCCCAAAACACCCTGAGATAACACTGGAAGCCTACCAGAATATCTCGCTTGCCCTGGCCAGGGACTACTCGTGTAATGGCTCTCCTAGACACAGCGCGATGTCAACCCCCAATACCGGGAGAGATGAATCCTGTCTAACCGTCACTGCCTCCAAGTGCTTCGGGACTGCACCCAACCACCACCTATTTGCACGACTCCTTTGAGCCGTGGTAGGGTAGTGATCAAAGTGCAGTGGAAACACACTCGAGGCGAAGTGCCAGTGTCAAGTCAGCGGACTAAGCTGTACTCATGTCACCTGGGAACTGATAACTGACGATAGGTATAATACCAACCTGTCAGTTCCCGACGAGTCCTGTCCAGTGTACTCGTAACCCAACGAGCACACGTATACTATCTCCAGTACGACGTACTGATGGCTGTGGGACAGACCATCTCCCACACTGGGATGAGAAGCGCATACGCTAGTCTACTCCGGAGTATCGATGCCCTGTCTCGATAGTCCTGCGACTAGGGACCTGTATAAGGATGTGCTTATAGATTACCCAGCCCCCACTAGTGTGACTGCCATCACAACGCTGGTAATCAAGCAAAGATCCTAAGGGCTCCACTAATGCGTATAAGTGATATACTGAAATAAACACAAGTACACATTGAAGTAGAAACAAACCAAGTAGCATACTACTATATTGAGCAAGATCGTTTATACAAGGTGAATATCCCAAGCTTCCATCAAGTAATATACAAACTAGTATGATACAGTAATGGCCTCTAGGGCATATACACTAACAATCTCCCACTTGCACTAAGGCCATGTACTGGCGTATCGAAGACCTATCATCTCGATCAGCCGCTCGAACTGAGTCTGGGGTAGGGCCTTGGTGAATGGATCTGCAGTGTTCTCTTCTGAAGCAACCCTCCGAACCTCGATCTTCTTGCGATCCACGATCTCCCTGATCAGGTGATACCGCCTCAAGATGTGCCTGGATCTCTGATGGGACCTGGGTTCCTTTGCTAAAGCTATAGCCCCGTTGTTGTCGCAATACAGAGGTATTAGGTCAACAATGGACGGAACCATCTGAAGTTCTTTTAAGAACTTCCTCATCCAGACAGCTTCTTTTGCGGCATCAGATGCAGCGATGTATTCCGCTTCCATAGTCGAGTCTGCAACGGTTTCCTGTTTGGAACTCTTCCAACACACCGCCCCTCCATTGAGGGTAAAGACAAAACCCGACATGGACTTGGAATCATCCTTGTCACTCTGGAAGCTGGAGTCAGCAAAGGCCTCGATCTGGAGGTCTTTTCCGCCATATACCAAGAACATCTCCTTAGTCCTCCTCAGGTACTTGAGAATGTTCTTTACCGCTATCCAGTGTTTCTCCCCAGGTTTTGACTGATACCGGCTTACTACACTCAGTGCATAAGCTACATCCGGTCTGGTACACAACATCACATACATTATAGAGCCTACCGCAGAAGCGTAGGGTATAATAGACATGCGATCCCTCTCCAAATCAGTCTTGGGAGACATCTCTTTAGAGAGGGTGATCCCGTGACAAGCCGGTAGATTACCGCGCTTGGAATCTTCCATACTGAATCTTTTCAGTACGGTGTCGATGTACCTGGACTGTGAAAGTCCTAATATCCTCTTGGATCTATCACGATGGATCCGGATCCCCAGGATGTATGAGGCATCACCCAGGTCTTTCATGGAGAAGCTTTGTGACAAGAAACCCTTGACAGATTGTAGCATAGGAATGTCATTTCCTATTAAGAGAATATCATCCACGTACAAAACGAGGAATACTACAGTTCTCGCTACAAATCTACTATAGATGCATGGTTCATCTGGATTTTTGATAAAGCCAAATTCCTTGACCGTCTCATCAAAACAGATGTTCCAACTCCGCGATGCCTGCTTTAGTCCATAGATGGACTTAAGCAACTTGCACACCTTTCCGCTGCTCCCACTCTGAATGAAACCCTCTGGCTGATCCATATAGACACACTCCTCTAAATTTCCATTTAGAAAAGCGGTTTTTACGTCCATCTGCCAAATCTCATAATCGTGGAAGGCAGCAATGGCAAGAAGGATCCGAATGGATTTCAACATAGCCACTGGAGAAAAGGTTTCGTCATAGTCCAAACCAGGTCTTTGACGGAAACCCTTTGCTACAAGTCTAGCTTTATAGGTCTCAACCTGTCCATCTATACCAATCTTCCTTTTGAAGATCCACTTGCATCCTACGGGTTTTACCCCGTCTGGAGCAATGTCCAACGTCCATACTTTGTTGGTGTACATGGACTCCATTTCGGTCCGCATTGCATCCAGCCATTTTACCGAGTCAACGCTCTGAACGGCCTGTTGGAAGCTAGTAGGCTCATCATAATCTATGATGCAATCCTCTCTATCCCCGTCTATGAGAAAACCGTAGTATCTCTCGGGCGGATGAGACTGCCTACTACTCCTGCGGAGCGGCGTAGGAATGTCCTGTTCTTTTGAACCTTCTGGTTCCACTAAGCTTTCAGTAATAGTCTGAGGTTCTGGAATTTCATCCAGTTCTACTGCGCTCCCACTTATCTGATTTTCTAAAAACTCAGTTTCCAAGAAGTGGGCATGACGAGAAACAAGGACTTTTTGCTCCTCTGCGTAATAGAATAGATACCCCTTGGAGTTCTTTGGGTATCCCACAAACTTGCACTGTACTGAGCGTGCCTCGAGCTTGTCCGCATGCTGCTTTTTAACAAAAGCCGGACATCCCCATGTCTTAAAGGATTTAAGACAGGGTTTCTTCCCACTCCACATCTGATATGGTGTGGTAGGCACTGTCTTAGTAGGAACTTGGTTTAAGAGATGTGCGGCTGTTTCTAGTGCATATCCCCAGAAAGATCGCGGTAACTCAGCCTTACTCATCATGGAATGAACCATATCCAATAGGGTTCGATTCCTCCTTTCTGATACACCGTTATGTTGCGGAGTGTATGGAGGAGTACGCTGAGAGAGAATACCATTCTCTTTTAAATAGTCCAGGAACTCGGCACTCAAGTATTCACCACCTCGATCCGATCTTAGGATCTTGATACTTTTGCCTGTTTGTTTTTCAACTTCATTCTTGTAATCCCGAAATTTCTCAAAGGCCTCGGATTTGTGCTTCTTTAAGAAGACATGTCCATACCTAGAGAAATCGTCTGTGAAAGTAATGAAGTATGAATAACCGCTTCACGCATGTGTAGACATTGGACCACACACGTCACTGTGTATGAGTCCCAAGAGCTCGCTCGCTCTTTCTCCGTGTCCAGTGGACGGAGTCTTTGTCATCTTTCCCATGAGACAAGATTCACAAGTGGCATAAGACTGATACTCGAACGGATCCAAGTATCCTTCTTTATGTAACTTAGTCAACCGTGTCTCATTGATGTGACCCAGTCTACAATGCCATAAGAAAGCCTGATTGATATCTGGAGACTTTCTTTTGTGTGTATTCTGGACATTGAAAATCTGTGGTTGGTTTAATACGTATATACCATTGCTCAATGTACCTGACCCAATCAGAACTTGATTAAGGTGAATGTTTACAACATTACTTACAAACGCAAATTCATAACCTTCTTTAGAAACCAAAGATACAGAAATGATATTACAAGTTGCGTTGGGTACAAAAAAGCAATTACGCAAAACCAAAACATGCCCATCTGACATTCCTAGGTGATAGTCCCCCACGGCTTTAGCATCCATGCTAGCTCCGTTCGCAACTCTGAGGGTCATGTCACCTTCCTTCAAAAACCTACGGTTTCTCAACGCCTGCAAAGAATTACAGATATGAGATCCTGATCCGGTATCCAATACCCAGAAAGTAGAGTTTATAGAAAGACAGTTTTCAATAACATACACACCTGAAGCTGAAGCCGCAACCTGCTTCAGTTCCTGTGTCCTGGCCTTCCAAGCCCTGCAATCTTTCTTCCAGTGTCCACTCTTATGACAATAGAAGCACTCTTCCTTTCCAACAAGCTTCCCCGCAATCTTTGTTGCCTTTTCCTTTCCCTTCGTACCCACTTTACCAACACCGCCTCTTGGTTTGGCGGGGGCTTTCTTCCTCTTTCCCTTGGCTTTCGCCTTGGACCTAGAGGAAGAAGATCCTCCTACAAACAAAGCGGGTGTTTCCCTACCATTCTGTAGGGTGCCCTCTGCGCTCCTCAGCAGGTTGAGGAGTTCTGAAAGTTCAACTTCCTTTTCTTGTAAGTTGAAGTTCAGTATAAACTGGGCGTAAGTGGATGGAAGGGACTGGAGAATTAAATCCGTATAGAGTTCACTGTCCAACGTGGTCCCAAGTTCTGCGAGCTCTTCAGTGTAGCCAATCATCTTAAGCACGTGGTTCGCTACCGATGATCCGACGGCCAACTTTGTCGAAAATAACTTCTTCGACACTTCGTATCTTGCGATACGAGACTGCTCTCCATACAGTTCTTTTGTATGGAGAAATATGGACTCAAGGTCCATATTCTCATGCCTCCTCTGATGTTCGTTGTCCATAGAGGCAAGCACGAGGCACTTGGCCTTCGCGCAATCAATCTCCCAAGTCTTACGGATTTCCTTATCCGCGACGCTGGAGGTGGGACCTGGGACGGGGGGAGCTTTGGTGGTAAGAAGATAGCCCAGCTTGTCGTAAGCGATTGCCAATTTGACATTCCTGAGCCAATCTTTGTAGTTTGGCCCTGTCAGTATGTTTTTATCTAGAAATAACTTAAGTCCATTCATTTCGATTTGGTCCCTGCAGGGGGGAGAGAAGAAACACTTTAGCACGATGCTCTTGCAAGTTTAGAATGGTTTTTAATTTGTCTAAACAGGATGGCTCCCACTGTCTCTCGAATCCCTCCTCAAACCACAAAGGAAGAATTAGCCGGGATCAATCCCACCGCACAATACTTGCTTAACCGTTCAGCCAGGCCAGTGTTGGTACTTCGAGGGAGGTTTTCCAACGCTTTCGCGAAGTTCCTTAATTTAAGAACCTCTTTTCCCTGGGGGCGTAGCCCCGCTAACACCTTTCTAGGCACCTACTAGGTTTATAGCATTGATCGTTTAGTGAGAAATTTCCCGAGGAGTAGCATATACTCACAGTAGGATCGGGATCCAAATATCATCGCGTGACGAAACTGAAGGAATCCTACCAGAATCACCACACTCCAAATGGTATGCAAATCTAGCAAGTTTCAGTACTTATGAAACTCCCGATGTGGATTTTTGCCCCATGCTCTTATGACCTTGACTAAGGCCAACAAATCATAAGTCACATGTCAAGTTCTTCCCGTCGTTATCCAGGTTAATTTGAACCCACCCGTATATACCCTTGACTATGGCCAACAAGGCAATACGACTGTCCCAAACCAACGCATTCTATCTATGCAACATATGAATACCCACCAGCTACCAAACACTGTGCCTTGACTAAGGCCAACAAACACAGCTTGAATACTGTTGAATATTCATATGAAACGACGGAGGGCTACAGATGGTTTTGGCGAAACCGTGAACGTAGTGAACTTGATATAATCGATGGAACGAGATAGCTTTTAGAAGGAGTGGCTCAAGCTCCGCATTTAAAAGTTAGTTTTGAAAAGAACCGAGTGGTTTTTCGAAAGTGTTCCAACGATTTTAACTTGGTTTATTATCTTGCATTAGTTCTTTTAATGCGTGATATTCTTGCATTAGTTATTTTAATACGTCCCATCATTTAATCCTACCATTGCAGAAAACAACCAAAATATGACGTACGCTTATGCCATTCGCATTCGCCACGGGGTCCCGTCATCACTCGTTAGGTTACTTAACTAACGACAGAGCGGGGGCTGGGCTAGCGCGGCTGTAAAACATAAGCAACGCCTAAATAGAAAGCAATGATAGACATTACAGATCACAGATGAATACATTGGATATACTAGCAATCCGCAATCCTTTCGAGCCTGCAACGAAAAGCGGATTACACGGTCGCGGTGAATAGCCAAATACCCCACCCAAGACCCCTACGGGTGCGGCAAACTACCCGCCAAGTACTTGGCAGTTTGTGCACCCCTCCATGGGTCTATCCTAGGAGCAAAAACAGTAAAAAGAATTATACAATGACGGCTACAACCCCGACCCGGTTGTGTGGCCAAACAAATAATAATATTACATCAATTTACATTTACAATGAATGAAAGAAAAACAAAAGCTCATCTCACATCCACCCCGGCTATTCATCCGCGACAGTCCAACACATTCATATACACAATCTAATATCAAACACAGATCATGTATAACCCCGACCAATCGACTTATAGCGATTAGCCGACGTTCAATACATGCAAACATCACAGATATAACCATCATAGTCAAAGTGCAGTGAAGTTCGGAAAAAATACGGAATTATAGGACCCCAAAAGTAAATTTCTGTTCTGGAAAATCTGGGCACATATAATATATTTTAAAAATCCCAAAACCAACACAGAGACACACTGCACGAAAAACGATGACGAGAGGACAACAAACGGCGGCGGTTCCGCGGCAAATGCCTACCTCATGCCGCGGAACCGCGGCGGTTTGAATGAATCATGGGATCGTTTTTCTTGGGTGTTCACACAAAACCCTGAGCCGAATTTAGGTGTATAACAAATCTCGTTTTGACCAGAAAATTTTTTAACAGAAACTAGGGTTTTGTAAAAGTTTGGTTTTTGGATTTTTTCGGTTCCGAACTTCGTTACACTTCACTACCAAGCTAGTTTAAGTTTAGTTAGGCTCTAATACCACTGTAAGTCCACGTTGCGACCCCCGGTGCTTACGGGGAGGCGGAAACGGTATAAAAAACAAATTTTTATCGCAAGGGGCAACATGGACTAAACAAGGTCGGGATCGTGTCTAAACTAAACTAGCAAGCATACAAAGGAGCGTTAGCTACTCGGAAAGATGGTTATACCTAAACTTGAACTCCTTCTTCTTGAAACCTTGTAGAGGTTGATGGTTCTCTTCTCGTCGCCTTCTTCCGTCGAAGATGGATCCACCTGAGGGTTCAACCTTCGGGCTCTTTCTCGAACTTTGAGTGAACTAGAATCTCCGGCTTGCTAAACCCTTGATCCTAGAGTGAGTAGAGAGTGTCTAAGGGGTGCTTTTGTTTTAAGGAGAGGGATTCTCAACACATGAGAAGGATTCTCCTTTGGCTAGAGGAAGAAGAAGATGAAGTGAGGAGAGAGAAGCTAAATGATAGAATGAGCTCTTTTCTTTTTGCAACCATAACAAAAAGCAAAAGAATTATCAAATTAATAATAATAATGAAAATGAAATGGTTGATGGAAAGTTTAGGAATGACCATTATCATTTCAAACATTAAATGAATTTGCTAGAATCAAAGAGCATCTTTCTTTTGTAATGATGATGGTCAAAACTTCAACCATGGTCAACAAGTCAACCATGGTCAACAAGTCAACATAAAAACCAACCATGACACAATTTCATTTTATTAGTATTATTAATTGATATAACATAAATCCATTAGGGTTTGGAAAAAGACAACTGTCAACTGTGCATACGCACCCGTTCCGAAACCCTAATGGTAGTCCTCTTCCTCTTCCTCAAATAACTGTGAATACACACCTGCATCCTTGTTCCGAGGAACATGAATACTGAGAGATAAAAAGCAACCCCAAAACATATACCAGTATCTGACTCAAACAAGAGCCAGTCAGTAATATCCGTCCGGACTCCAAACGTGCACAAGTGCGCGGATGAGAACGAACCCTATCGCAAATCATACGACCTCTACTCTGTTTTGCCCAGAGGCGAATACCCTCTGTGTGGGACTCTAAAGACTCGACACTACGCTGCCAGTGGGTTTAACCACAGAACGCAAGCGGCACTAGCTGTGCGTAACGATCCCCAGGTAGATGCCGACAAGAAGGCTGACGAGGTGAAACCCCATCTGAACTCCTACTGAGTCGGAATGTGACATTCTCCGTACAGTCCGGTCTGTTCGTCTGATACATCGCATGTCGGGCCTAGGGGGCGGTAAAACGTCAGTCCCCTAATAGTGGTACAAGTCGTGTCGGAGTGAAGCCCAAAACACCCTGAGATAACACTGGAAGCCTACCAGTATATCTCGCTTGCCCTGGCCAGGGACTACTCATGTAATGGCTCTCCTAGACACAGCGCGATGTCAACCCCTAATACCGGGAGAGACGAATCCTGTCTAACCGTCACTGCCTCCAAGTGCTTCGGGACTGCACCCAACCACCACCTGTTTGCACGACTCCTTTGAGCCGTGGTAGGGTAGTGATCAAAGTGCAGTGGGAACACACTCGAGGCGAAGTGCCAGTGTCAAGTCAGCGGACTAAGCTGTACTCATGTCACCTGGGAACTGATAACTGACGATAGGTATAATACCAACCTGTCAGTTCCCAACGAGTCCTGTCCAGTGTACTCGTAACCCAACGAGCACCCGTATACTATCTCTAGTACGACGTACTGATGGCTGTGGGACAGACCATCTCCCACACTGGGATGAGAAGCGCATACGCTAGTCTACTCCGGAGTATCGATGCCCTGTCTCGATAGTCCTGCGACTAGGGACCTGTATAAGGATGTGCTTATAGATTACCCAGCCCCCACTAGTGTGACTGCCATCACAACGCTGGTAATCAAGCAAAGATCCTAAGGGCTCCACTAATGCGTATAAGTGATATACTGAAATAAACACAGGTACACATTGAAGTAGAAACAAACCAAGTAGCATACTACTATATTGAGCAAGATCGTTTATACAAGGTGAATATCCCAAGCTTCCATCAAGTAATATACAAACTAGTATGATACAGTAATGGCCTCTAGGGCATATACACTAACAGTACGACGTTCGGACAGTTTTTACTAGCCGGCTTTGGTTTAAGCCAGATTCTAGTATCGGGTTATCGGATTTATACAGTCTAAAGTTTTTCCGTATTTTCACGGATAGGAGGGGCGTTCTCGTAATTTGTCGGGAAGCTTCTAGAAGGATGATGACATGGAGGGTAAAATGGCATTAGCATTTAATGAAATTGTGACTCACTTAGATGAATAATTCAAGTGAGTTAATGAAGCATTTATTGCTTAATGACTCACTTGAAGATTCATTGTATCTATTTAATGAAGCATGGTGATAATGCATTTGATTTATTCATTTGATAAATCTTTATGCTTCATTATATATTAGAAGTGAGAAGGATTTTCATTCATTCTCATGCTTATCTTCTCTCTCCTCAAGCTCTCTCTCTTGAAACCCTAATCCTCCCCTCTCATGTGTTGAGATCAAAGATTAGCTAGACTAATACATCCATAACCTCACTCTATATCCCCTAGGTAGCTTAGATTAGCACTTTAAGCAACCTAGTTATCTCAAGTTAGAGATTAAGCTTGGCGTAGGAGCTCTCGGGTGGATCGTCTTTGACTTGAGGAGGCCGTTGAGGTGCCGATGTTCCAAGGAGCCTACGAGGAGTGGAGGACTACGATGAAGACCCGAAGGACTAGTATCGTGAGGTATAACTTTGTATCCGAGTAGTTAAACCTCTAGTTGATAGTTAGCAATGGTTTAGAAATGATTCATGCGCTCAAGTCCGTGTTACGAAGCTTTGATAATCGTTTTTCATATATTCCGCCTCCCCGCAAGTTTGTGGGGTGTGTGACATGGACTTACTGTTAGTTATATGTATGCCCTAGAGGCCATTACTGTACATAGGATGTATATTGTAGTGGATGCTGGGACGTATATAGGGAGGACTTTCTTGCTCGACATGATAGTATGCTATCTGGTTGATCTTTACCTTAACATGTACACTGATTGTCTCCCTGTTACATGTTGGTAAAGCCCTTAGGATATGTACTTGACTGCCTGGACTATGATGCGGATCATAGTAGTGGGGACATGGTAGTCTATAAGTACATCCTTCAAAGTCCTAAGTCATGGGTGTATCGAGACGGGGCATCGATATACCAGAGTAGACTAGCGTATACCTTCTCGACCCATACAGATGGGCGATGGATGATCCCATATCCATCGGTGTTTGACATCAGAGATGATATACGGGTGCTCAGTGGAGACAGGGTACACTGGACGGACTCGCCGAGAACTCCCAGATGGTATTATACCTCACGTCAGATGGCAGTTCTTTGGTGACACTGGTACAGAGTAGTCTGTTGACCCGAGATCGTCATAGAGTCTTGTGTGGTTCCCACTGTGCTTTGATTTCCATCTTACCACGTCCAAGAGGGCGTGCAAAATGGTGGTTTTTGGGTACAGTCCCGAGTCACATGGAGGCAATGAGCGATAGGAGGGGATTCGTCTCTCCCGGTATAGGGAGTTGATGTTGCGCTGTGTTCGATTGGCTATAACAGGAAATCCCTGGCCAGGGTTGCTGAGATTTACTGGTAAGTGTTACCTGTAGTTTCTCGAATTGTTATAGACCTCATATCGACACGACTTATCGAGCTATTGGGGTCTGACGTTTACCACCCCTAGGCGAGATATGCGACATATCAGACGATCAGACCGGACTGTACGGTAGTGTTACTGGTTGGATTCACAGGAGTATGAGCGGGCTTGCTCGTCGATCTTCTGATCGCTCAATACCCGGGTGGCCGTTACGTTTAGCAGACCGCTTGTGGCTTGTGGGTGCTTCATATGATCATCACCTGCTGCCGGCGTATTGATGAGTCTTTAGAGTCCTACACAGAGGTTTCCTGGCTCAAGCGAAACGAAATAGGAGCGCATATGAGATATGTGCGGGACCGAGAATAATACGTGTATGTGATACCGTATTCCATTCTCGCGATGAATGTGTCGAATGGTTGTATGCGATATAACCTAGTTATCGAATCAAGGATTGATTCGATAAGCCGATACATTGTATACTAGTCGGTTGTGTGCGATATGACCGGATCATTGAATCAAGTGTTGATTTAATTATTTAATGCATAATTATATATTTGATATATTACTTTTCATTAACTAGTATCGGTTCACTTTAAATGGATTTTCTCACTCGGTTGTGCGCATTGCATATGCGATATGATTTTGTGCACTTGCTTGTATCATGTTTGATGATACATGCCTTTTGGTTAAGTGTAAAGAATTAAACCTTGGTTAATGAAATGGTTAGGGTTTACTATTTCCTTATTCATTTATTTATCTATTTATTCTTTTTGGAAAATGATTTGCATAAAGATTAAATGGTGGCTTTCTTTGTTGTTTTCATGAAGCTTCATGAACACTTTGACTAAGTGACCATTTTGTCTCTAGCTTGACCCTAACCATTCCTTTAACCCTGATTGATTCTCTACACATTACCATGGTTAAAGATTATGATAAGTATTCTTTTATTTTATATTTTCTAATTACTTATCATAACATTTACCATCTTCTTCTTCCTTTCTTCACTTGAAGAAAGCAAGCTCCATCAATGGTGATTGATGGAAATGAGTGAGAAATCCAATTCTAAAGTCTACCCACTTCCTATTTCTTCATCCTCTACCTCTTGCCAAGTAGTAGAGTGTGTTTTCTTCATAAGTTTCTTGACTTGGTGAAGTCGGAGCTTGATTTAGCGATGCCTCGACGTAGATCATCTTCGGCATGGACATCGACGACCTAGCTCGCCTATTCTCAGATGAAGCCGACGCTAGAGCCCGGAATTTGTTTGGACACCGAGAGGCTTTCATTGCGGAGCTATGGAGGTGGAGCACCGGATCTACAAAGGTTGTATTTCCGTTAAACTTTTAGTTAAGTGTTAACTAGTTACTTTGTTCGCCTAGAAATCTAGCCAATGATCCGTTCTAGGGTTTCTCGGCACCGTTTAAATTCGAAATTGGCATGGTTGATGCCCTGTGAGACCTCATTAGGGTGCCTAGGAACCCTACAGTGGTATCAGAGCCTAGCTAGAGCCTTAGGCGAAGTCTAGACGGAGTTTGAAGTCCGAACGACCCAAAAACCCAAACCCAAAGATGCTCTCTGTCCTTTTTTCAAAAACGTGGTTTTTTCAACATTAAAAATGCCTAAAAAATTCAGCAGGGAAATCTAAGAATTACGGCGCAAAAAGTTTCTTGTGAACAGTAAAAACCGCGGCGGAACCGCGCCAGAAGAGTGACTTCTGCGGCGGTTCCGCGGCAAGTTGATGACGTCAGCTTCCCTAGTTTGCACAGTAATTCTTATTTTCTGAAGTGGATTTTCTGGGAATTTTTAATATTTTTTCCAGAGTTGAATTTTCTGGGGTTGTTTTGGGGATTCGGTGTTTCGATCGGAGTATCAAATTTTGTCTATGTGGCTTTCCGGATAAATTTTACAATATGTTAAAAAGTTCGACCGGATATAAATACCCAATTTTTCCCCCGTCGGGAAATTTCCAAGTGTTGGATTTTTCCGTAGTTTAACGACGTTCTAAGTAGTGCAATGTCACGACCCGAAAGTACGGAACGTGACCGGCACTTAGATTACGAAACGTCTAGAGGCGCAACGTAACCTAAGTAAGCCGAAGCCCAGAAATCTAAACCATAAAAGAAGAAGAAGAAGAAGAAAACATGTAGAATACAAGTTTAAAAGCAACATCAAATTTTCCCAAAAATTTCGGTAGAGTCTCCTCTGTAAAAACTGGCCCCCAAACGGGCTACAACAGGTATAATATGCATAAACAATAAAAAGCATCCCCAAACGGGAGCTAGCTCAACGCCAACAGGCGGAAACAACCACAACAAGCACAATAATATACAACGCCAGAAGGCGAGGCTCAAACTCAAAAGAAAACAAAACCACCAGATCAGAATAATACAGGCGCGACTCTAAGGTCGAAGTAAAAGACTGGTCCAATAACTTATCAAGTAATACAAATATGGTTGATGGAGCTTACTAGATACAAATGAATGAATAAAAGTACAATGGTGGTTCGGATACAAGTGAACCAACTTACCGTGCAAATCACCCTGAAGAAAAGATGTGCCAACAAGCTGCCACGGGAAACCTGTACATCGAACCTGTAAAGAATTTGGCACAACGGGGGTGAGTTGCCAACTCGTGAGTAGAAGACATCTACAAAAAGAAATCGAATGCACGACGCTATCCTAGGTCATAATAATACACTACTAAATCTCAATCCTCTAGTAATAGCAGGGTAATACTACGTGTAAGTGCAGATACTCCGTGCTCGTGTCAGTGCCTCATATAGTACTATGTTATATGAATGGATATGCATGCACCATGAATGTAAAATAAGCAATCCTGAAATCCAGGTATATCTGTATAAGAAATCTTTGGCTGTTATCATAGTAAAATGTGTATAAGAATCTGAAATCCCAACAATGAAATCCATGAAAATCCGTGTCAAGCATCGACACAAACATGTAAATCTCAAGTCTCACAGTCTCAATACCTCGGGCTCCGTCAGTCCGGATCGGTCCATAATCAAATCTCACGACAACGGTCGGTATCCTCCGGATATCCGCCGCGCCAGACATCACCGGTAGGTAGCCTTCCCCTGCCAGGCTCATCGTCTACAACTCGATCTTCTTGCCCCGGGGTACCATACCGGGCCCACCATGTACCCGAGACGGTTCATCCACTCCTCGAATCGGGTCTCGAAATCCAACAGAAAACATAAAATCTCATGGTGGACGACACATACATCACGAGAAAACCGCAACTTTGTTTAAAAAGAGAGGAGGAGAGAGAGAGAAGTTTTTATATATTTTTGCGGTTTTCCCCAAAAATCCAGAAATCTCACAGAAATCCAAATCTCAAAATCATGAGTAAATATATGATAAGTGTCGGCATATGCCCATAATACTGCGTGATAACATGAAAATATGAATGCATGAATGTCTAAGTAATAAATATCATGTCTATGTTAACATCAGCGAGTAATCACAATATTATATCGGTTTAGTTGTTAACTGATTCTATCAATAAAAGATAATCTGATCTAAAGTGTACGTGACATAGAAATTACCGATGATGATGTGTGTGAGCCGGCAAATAAGTGTGCGTGGAATATGCGCATCATCGGTAATGGTGCTGGTGTCCTAACAGGTAAGGTTTATACTGTTTATAGCAACATATGTATGAACATGCAACATTATGATACAATGCGAAAGTAAAGACGAATGTTTATTACCTACTCATTTAATATACTAATACTACTACCACTATATGACTCGAACCTAACCTAGTGTCCATCTAACCTCCTAAGGAAAACTAAACCTAAGAACTAGTCAACAGAAATAAGAGTCTACCTAAGGTCTGAATCAATATCCCTAATAGTCGGCGATCCAGCCTCAATAGCGTCACATACGTAGTATGGCTTTCTCGAATCAAGAGTGCGGATCAATCATCATATCCATGCCTCGTACGGTAAAATCCATCGCACGGCATCCCAATATCGGGGTACGGGTCAAGTATCTCCTAGGTGCCTCATCATTCGTATAATGTCATCATCAAGTCACACCTATATGATATCGGCATCAGGTCACACCTATACAATATCGTAATCAGGTTGTACATATATCATATCGTGATCAGTCACAAGTTGCAGTCCGAGTACTATTTTAAAGTCCCATGTATCTCAATATCATCACTACCCATTATAATTTATATATACCTGTACATCATCTCATTCTCTAATGATCCGCTAACACTTAATACGACTGTATAGTCAAGAATCACGGCATCAAGCCCAGTTATACTATTTCATCATACCTCAGATATCATATCGCATCAATGAATCCCATGTACGTGTTGTGTGTGTATATATATATATATATATATATATACCTATACCTAGTTCTATATATATATACACATGCACGTATACACCATGACGTGTTCCAGTGTGTGCGTGTGTGTTTCTATCTGAAACCTACGAACCTCCTCCAAAGTATTCATCCTCTGGTATGCTTTTCCTAAATCGGTCTAGTCCAGCCTAGGGTCATTACTAGGGTCCTACTCATTAAGAATCTAGGGTCACATCTGGTTTCCTAATGTCAATAAGTATTATTCCTATTCTATGTTGCGGGGGTGCTAAACGCCATCCACCCGACTTCCTCCCGTAGATATACATCTACTCACCTGGTCCATGTCTGCCCAAGACGGTGTCGCCATCCTCCTCTTCATCGCCCGCAGTCCACTTGAAGGGTACCTAAACGCAAACATATAAATAGTATCGTAAACCGAATCACATACAAAAGTCAAAAGAGACAAGGAACAAGCATAGGTTAAAACCTATGTCCCGTCCACGCAAAAGAACCAAATACCGCTCGATATCGGCGTACAAACTCCGATGGATCGAGATAACATCATCAAACAACTTGTAGTTTTAAAACACATTACTTATACTATAAAACATGATTAAATCCATCGAAACCCGAAAATCTATCAAACCGTCCAATTTCGCAAAACCCGAAAATGCCAGTTTACCGTTTTTCATCAAAACTTAACATTTAAATGAAACCAATGGTCATAAAACTCATTAAATAGCCTTACTAGACTATACAAACCATTACTATATTTTTATTACACAATTTTGCATTTATTTGAAATTTCTAGTTTGCATCCTTTAACAATTTTCAACATTTTAAAGCAAAATACCACAATTCCACCACAAAACATGATTTCGCATGAATTAATGTCTTAAACTACAATTCATGATGATAGTGATATAATAAAACCATAATTATATTTTTAATCTCATTTATATAGAAATTTCTAAAATCTAGTTTACAAAATTAGCAATTTTTATCACAATTATCAATTATCCATAGAAACTAGCAATCAAACTAGGTTTTTCTTTCCACCAACAAGTTAATACTCTTATTAAGACCAAAATCTAGTATTACCAATATTAATTGAGATTTATTTCACCAAAAATTAGGTTTTATAGAAACCTAGTTAGCAAAATTTCCTAATTTAAACCATTTTCAATGAAAAATTTACAATTCAACAATCATGCAAGATTTTCCAAATCCAAAAGTGTTAAACTAACTATTATAACCCTAAATAATTAACAAAAATCATAACTTGAATTTAGAAACCCTAACTTGAATTTTTAAAATTGAACATAGAACTAATTCATTAAATCTAATTAAGCTTAAATGAACATCTAAAACAATAAATCAAAAGAAAGAAATTATACCTCCCAAAATATGAAATCCAAACTAGAAATGAGCCTCCAAAATGCATGCTTTCCATCACCAAAATCCATGTAAAAATGAGTAAGGAATAAAGGGTATGAAATAAATAGGATTTTGTGGAATTTTAATGGAATTTTTGATGTATTTTTGATCATTTTTGAATAAAAAAGGTGGAAAATGGGGGGGGCAGCCTAAGTGAGGAGAGTGAGAAAGAAGAGAGTGTGCAAAGTGTGTGGAAGTTTCAAGAAGAGAAACATCATTAAAAGTCTTTTCATGCATTTATTTATTTATTTATTTACTATAGCAACTCAAGAAAGCTCTAGAAATTAGGAAAAATTTGCAAATAAATTTTGCATGATACAAACTAATTTCTAATATGCCATGGTTCATTTTTACAAATTAAAACCATTTAAATTTGTAATTTACACTAATTTAGTGTAAAAATAAAGCTTATGTTAATATTTAAAATAATTAATTTAGGAAAAATATTTTATTAAACTAAAAATTTATAAGTGGCTAAATAAACACTATTTACTAGTAATTTCATAATTAAAATAGATATTTTTAAATTTATAGTGAAAAACAATCACGGTTTGGTTTTACGAAAAATACATTTTACTTTACCGAAAATCCTAAAATTCACTTAAACACTTTTATTCATTTAATTATTTATTTAATTATTTTTAAAATGTTACAATCTTCCCCCCTTTAGGAAATTCGGTCCCCGAATTTAAATTAAAACTCCCCCTTCAAACACTAAAACGTTTAGCAAACACTCAAATCGTCGGGGCTCCGAAATTATCAATACATAACAAAAATCAACTCCGTCAAGCATAATGCAATCATCGGAGTTATGGCAAGAATAAAATATCAAAACCCAATATGAAAACCATCTTAATATACCTCAATCTATAACTTATATATAGTGCGCATCATAGTAAAGCCGTTCAAATATCTGAATAAGGAAATATGCAAAAACCCCTTTTTGAAAATCGCCGTGTGATGCACGTGTCACGGTCTAAGTAGCGGACGTTTAAATTTTTTAAAAATATAGCTATATATATATATATCTTTTATTTAACATACACGTCCCGCCTGGTTACTAACTCAAATAATAATGATCATGAAAACATACTGCTCAAACTAAAATCAATCCCAATCACATCAATAAAATGTCATGTGCGTCCGGTGCGCACTGAAATCGAAACCAAATGCAGAAACCATGAATACCCACAAAACAAAACTAAGTGCAACAGGTGTGCACCAAAAACATCTGTCAAGTGCAACGGGCGTGCACGACTCACTATCAGGTGCATCTAATCTGCACAAAACCCCGATTTAGTGCATCTGGTGTGCACAAAATCGCATCAAGTGCGCCAAGTATGCGCAAGAATCCTAATCAGGTGCACATGGAGCACGAAAACATACATTGAATATCAAAATCGAAATCACAGCACAAAAATGCATGAAAATTAGGTCGAAACATATGTCAAAATCATGTGTAACCCCTATACACGAAATCAACTCAAAATCTCAAAATATGTAAAACCAAATCAAGTGTACTGGGTGTGTACTCAACAACATCAATACAACTGATACATGAAACACAAATAGAATGAAGGTACACACATGAAATACCAATCGTAGCACAAAATCCTCAAAATACTAAAATCCAATCAATGAAAATATGAAATTCAAATCACTAAATCACAATCGTAAACACTATCGTCAATGCGCGCCCCTTTCCTCTGATGTCGATTGCTTCGAACTCGTCTCTTCGTAGCTATGCAGACTGCGCTACCAACGGCAACACTCATATCTAGAGTCTCCCATGTAATCGATCCCTTCACCTGATATCCGGACTACATTAAACTTTTCGATCGATCCATCAAAATCCCATAATTCCCCGAGAGCTCAACGCTCAAGTACAGCTTAAAAATATCCGGTACATACCCCAGCATCGATGATCCAGCCGTAGAAGGGCAAACCCAAGCCTCACTAATGGCACCGCGGAACTGCCGTAAACCCAAAGGTTCAAGGGCGTCCTCATGGTCATTATGTCGAGTTAGGGTTTCATTCTTCTAGAGGGTCCATCGAAATACCTGCATGTTCTTCCGAATACTTTAAACTTAGGAAATGGTTTTCTGATAATCGTTCGAACCCTTTAACTTCATCCGGGCGGCATGTGAATACCCTTCGTCTGCATGCTAAGCAATGCTTCAATCCTCAAGAATAACCAATACTCTATTGGTTACTGCATTCGAGCCGCATCTCCCTCTGCCCGTGGTAACAGAAACCACCATCCGACATCGACGAAGATAGATCAAAGGAACGAATGAAATACGGTGCAAACAAATGTACATCCTAAGGCTCCTTAAGCAGAATAGCGTATCGTAAGTATGCCGCGGACCATACCCACGGTACGTTACTCTACCTAAATCGCCTACTCCATCAACCAAGGGTCACCTAGACTTATACAGGGTTAAACCTAGCGCTCTGATACCAACTTTGTCACGACCCGAAAGTACGGAACGTGACCGGCACTTAGATTACGAAACGTCTAGAGGCGCAACGTAACCTAAGTAAGCCGAAGCCCAGAAATCTAAACCATAAAAGAAGAAGAAGAAGAAGAAAACATGTAGAATACAAGTTTAAAAGCAACATCAAATTTTCCCAAAAATTTCGGTAGAGTCTCCTTTGTAAAAACTGGCCCCCAAACGGGCTACAACAGGTATAATATGCATAAACAATAAAAAGCATCCCCAAACGGGAGCTAGCTCAACGCCAACAGGCGGAAACAACCACAACAAGCACAATAATATACAACGCCAGAAGGCGAGGCTCAAACTCAAAAGAAAACAAAACCACCAGATCAGAATAATACAGGCGCGACTCTAAGGTCGAAGTAAAAGACTGGTCCAATAACTTATCAAGTAATACAAATATGGTTGATGGAGCTTACTAGATACAAATGAATGAATAAAAGTACAATGGTGGTTCGGATACAAGTGAACCAACTTACCGTGCAAATCACCCTGAAGAAAAGATGTGCCAACAAGCTGCCACGGGAAACCTGTACATCGAACCTGTAAAGAATTTGGCACAACGGGGGTGAGTTGCCAACTCGTGAGTAGAAGACATCTACAAAAAGAAATCGAATGCACGACGCTATCCTAGGTCATAATAATACACTACTAAATCTCAATCCTCTAGTAATAGCAGGGTAATACTACGTGTAAGTGCAGATACTCCGTGCTCGTGTCAGTGCCTCATATAGTACTATGTTATATGAATGGATATGCATGCACCATGAATGTAAAATAAGCAATCCTGAAATCCAGGTATATCTGTATAAGAAATCTTTGGCTGTTATCATAGTAAAATGTGTATAAGAATCTGAAATCCCAACAATGAAATCCATGAAAATCCGTGTCAAGCATCGACACAAACATGTAAATCTCAAGTCTCACAGTCTCAATACCTCGGGCTCCGTCAGTCCGGATCGGTCCATAATCAAATCTCACGACAACGGTCGGTATCCTCCGGATATCCGCCGCGCCAGACATCACCGGTAGGTAGCCTTCCCCTGCCAGGCTCATCGTCTACAACTCGATCTTCTTGCCCCGGGGTACCATACCGGGCCCACCATGTACCCGAGACGGTTCATCCACTCCTCGAATCGGGTCTCGAAATCCAACAGAAAACATAAAATCTCATGGTGGACGACACATACATCACGAGAAAACCGCAACTTTGTTTAAAAAGAGAGGAGGAGAGAGAGAGAAGTTTTTATATATTTTTGCGGTTTTCCCCAAAAATCCAGAAATCTCACAGAAATCCAAATCTCAAAATCATGAGTAAATATATGATAAGTGTCGGCATATGCCCATAATACTGCGTGATAACATGAAAATATGAATGCATGAATGTCTAAGTAATAAATATCATGTCTATGTTAACATCAGCGAGTAATCACAATATTATATCGGTTTAGTTGTTAACTGATTCTATCAATAAAAGATAATCTGATCTAAAGTGTACGTGACATAGAAATTACCGATGATGATGTGTGTGAGCCGGCAAATAAGTGTGCGTGGAATATGCGCATCATCGGTAATGGTGCTGGTGTCCTAACAGGTAAGGTTTATACTGTTTATAGCAACATATGTATGAACATGCAACATTATGATACAATGCGAAAGTAAAGACGAATGTATATTACCTACTCATTTAATATACTAATACTACTACCACTATATGACTCGAACCTAACCTAGTGTCCATCTAACCTCCTAAGGAAAACTAAACCTAAGAACTAGTCAACAGAAATAAGAGTCTACCTAAGGTCTGAATCAATATCCCTAATAGTCGGCGATCCAGCCTCAATAGCGTCACATACGTAGTATGGCTTTCTCGAATCAAGAGTGCGGATCAATCATCATATCCATGCCTCGTACGGTAAAATCCATCGCACGGCATCCCAATATCGGGGTACGGGTCAAGTATCTCCTAGGTGCCTCATCATTCGTATAATGTCATCATCAAGTCACACCTATATGATATCGGCATCAGGTCACACCTATACAATATCGTAATCAGGTTGTACATATATCATATCGTGATCAGTCACAAGTTGCAGTCCGAGTACTATTTTAAAGTCCCATGTATCTCAATATCATCACTACCCATTATAATTTATATATACCTGTACATCATCTCATTCTCTAATGATCCGCTAACACTTAATACGACTGTATAGTCAAGAATCACGGCATCAAGCCCAGTTATACTATTTCATCATACCTCAGATATCATATCGCATCAATGAATCCCATGTACGTGTTGTGTGTGTATATATATATATATATATATATATATATACCTATACCTAGTTCTATATATATATACACATGCACGTATACACCATGACGTGTTCCAGTGTGTGCGTGTGTGTTTCTATCTGAAACCTACGAACCTCCTCCAAAGTATTCATCCTCTGGTATGCTTTTCCTAAATCGGTCTAGTCCAGCCTAGGGTCATTACTAGGGTCCTACTCATTAAGAATCTAGGGTCACATCTGGTTTCCTAATGTCAATAAGTACTATTCCTATTCTATGTTGCGGGGGTGCTAAACGCCATCCACCCGACTTCCTCCCGTAGATATACATCTACTCACCTGGTCCATGTCTGCCCAAGACGGTGTCTCCATCCTCCTCTTCATCGCCCGCAGTCCACTTGAAGGGTACCTAAACGCAAACATATAAATAGTATCGTAAACCGAATCACATACAAAAGTCAAAAGAGACAAGGAACAAGCATAGGTTAAAACCTATGTCCCGTCCACGCAAAAGAACCAAATACCGCTCGATATCGGCGTACAAACTCCGATGGATCGAGATAACATCATCAAACAACTTGTAGTTTTAAAACACATTACTTATACTATAAAACATGATTAAATCCATCGAAACCCGAAAATCTATCAAACCGTCCAATTTCGCAAAACCCGAAAATGCCAGTTTACCGTTTTTCATCAAAACTTAACATTTAAATGAAACCAATGGTCATAAAACTCATTAAATAGCCTTACTAGACTATACAAACCATTACTATATTTTTATTACACAATTTTGCATTTATTTGAAATTTCTAGTTTGCATCCTTTAACAATTTTCAACATTTTAAAGCAAAATACCACAATTCCACCACAAAACATGATTTCGCATGAATTAATGTCTTAAACTACAATTCATGATGATAGTGATATAATAAAACCATAATTATATTTTTAATCTCATTTATATAGAAATTTCTAAAATCTAGTTTACAAAATTAGCAATTTTTATCACAATTATCAATTATCCATAGAAACTAGCAATCAAACTAGGTTTTTCTTTCCACCAACAAGTTAATACTCTTATTAAGACCAAAATCTAGTATTACCAATATTAATTGAGATTTATTTCACCAAAAATTAGGTTTTATAGAAACCTAGTTAGCAAAATTTCCTAATTTAAACCATTTTCAATGAAAAATTTACAATTCAACAATCATGCAAGATTTTCCAAATCCAAAAGTGTTAAACTAACTATTATAACCCTAAATAATTAACAAAAATCATAACTTGAATTTAGAAACCCTAACTTGAATTTTTAAAATTGAACATAGAACTAATTCATTAAATCTAATTAAGCTTAAATGAACATCTAAAACAATAAATCAAAAGAAAGAAATTATACCTCCCAAAATATGAAATCCAAACTAGAAATGAGCCTCCAAAATGCATGCTTTCCATCACCAAAATCCATGTAAAAATGAGTAAGGAATAAAGGGTATGAAATAAATAGGATTTTGTGGAATTTTAATGGAATTTTTGATGTATTTTTGATCATTTTTGAATAAAAAAGGTGGAAAATGGGGGGGGGCAGCCTAAGTGAGGAGAGTGAGAAAGAAGAGAGTGTGCAAAGTGTGTGGAAGTTTCAAGAAGAGAAACATCATTAAAAGTCTTTTCATGCATTTATTTATTTATTTATTTACTATAGCAACTCAAGAAAGCTCTAGAAATTAGGAAAAATTTGCAAATAAATTTTGCATGATACAAACTAATTTCTAATATGCCATGGTTCATTTTTACAAATTAAAACCATTTAAATTTGTAATTTACACTAATTTAGTGTAAAAATAAAGCTTATGTTAATATTTAAAATAATTAATTTAGGAAAAATATTTTATTAAACTAAAAATTTATAAGTGGCTAAATAAACACTATTTACTAGTAATTTCATAATTAAAATAGATATTTTTAAATTTATAGTGAAAAACAATCACGGTTTGGTTTTACGAAAAATACATTTTACTTTACCGAAAATCCTAAAATTCACTTAAACACTTTTATTCATTTAATTATTTATTTAATTATTTTTAAAATGTTACATGCAAGTAACGCGATGGACCCTCTAGAAGACAACAAACCTTAACTCGATTATGTGACCGTCTTGAACTGCTCTTTGAACCTTCGGGTTTGGGGCAGTACGGCGTGCCACATGTGAGGCGTTGGCTTGACCCTTCTACGGCTGGACCGTTGGTACTGAGGCACGAACTGAATGTTGTTAGACTTATTTCATGTGTTGGATAGTATCGGGAAAACTTGGGTGTTCGATTGTTCGATCGTAAAGTTTAACATTTTCTGTTTATCTGGATTGTGATACAATAATTAGAATACACAAATAGTTATGAGATAACGGAATTAATATTATAAACATAGCAGTTTAGTCTCACTTGATCGGTTGCCACGGAATTTTGATGTGATCAAAAGTCCGTCGCAATCACGTAGCGTACACGGATACTCGCCGGGTAAACTTAATAGACAGCCTCACTCCATAGCCCCAACCAAGTGACTGTAGGAGAACCCCGTCGCCGAAAGCATCCGTTCGGGTGCTCGCGGTAGCGGTGTTCCGCCTTGGTGCACTTGGTCGACGGCGTCGGGGGTGCAGCCGCCTACTAAAGTTTGCGACGAGCGTTCGATCAGAATGTCGGGAATCCTGTTGAATTGCCCGACTTGATATTGAAAAGTGTTTTCGATAATGAGAATAAAATGCGGGGTTTATAATTGTTAGGCATGCGATGTCTAAAGAATTCATTTGATCAGGCATGCGATGTCTGAGGTAGTTGCGGATTCCAACTGTTGTAATTTTACACTTTCTTTTCTGTGACCGTAAGTGTAATATGTGATATCGCCGGTTTCGTTGCTATATGTCAACGACAATTGGGATGGACATATTTACTTACGTTGATGACATGTGATGTTATGTGTTGCTGGATATGTTATATTGGATCGTCGTGTTTGAATAGCCGGGGGTTTTTATGTGAGATGAGTGTTTTTCATTTTCATTCATGTAAAAACTTGTATGTAATATTCTTTTATTGGGGTGCTTCCAGGTTGCGGAAGTAGTCACCTTTTGTATATTATTTACTTTTCCGCACTAGAATAGACCCAAGGAGGGGAGCACAAGTAACCGGGTTCTGGAGTCCAGTAGGAGACCAACTCGAGGAGTCGAGTCCGGGTCTCCTAACTCTAGAATTGGTAGGGTTGCTTGCCGCTCTCGTAGGGGTCTAGGGGTGTGGGTTTGGATATTCATCGTGACCGTGGAATCCGTGTTTTATACTGGCTCGTATTGAAAACACGGACGTCCTAGTATATCCAATATTTCATATGATTCTTCTGCTACGATATCTGTGATGTGATCATGTGATGTTCTGTGATAGATACAGCATATAGTATATATGATATATTATATAGACGTTACTTATGTTTTACACCCGCGCTAGCCCTGCCCCGCTCTGCCGTTAGTTACCTAACCTAACGGTGCACGAGGGGACATCGAGGCGAATGCGGATTGCATAAGTGTACGTCGTATTTATCTGTGATGTTTAGGTACTTAAATGATGGGACTTCTTTAATGTGATTAATGAAATAAAAAGAAACCTAAGATGTTGTAGAATCGAATTTCAAAATAAAACAGGTAGCTACAGTTCTTTCTTTGCACAGAGGTATATGTGATATATCCTGCACCTTATTCGATGAGGAAAGGACCGAGATCCCTTCACCGGGAGTGACTCCTTTAGCAATAACTGGCAGATGCTACACACTCGGTTTGTCTTTTGATTGCTTTTAAGAGTTTTTGCTTTGCACAGTGATATATATGATATATCCAGCACCTCATTCGACGAGGAAAGGACCGACGATCCCTTCACCGGGAGTGACTCCTTTAGCAAAACTAGAAAAGCCTCAAAAGCACTCCATTTCAAAATCATTTGATTCTACAACGATATCAAGTTCATTACGCAATAGGTTTTCAGAAAAACCTGTCGTAGCCCTCCGTCATTTCAGATAAGTATTAGTTAGTATTCGTGCTGCGGTTGTTTGGCATGCGTCAAGGCGTAGTGTACGGTAGCTAACTAGTGCTTATCTGCCAGCATATGATGCGATTGGATTAGGGTATTCGTACGGCGTTGTTTGGCATGCGTCAAGGGTCGTGCAGGTGGGTTTAATTCAATCAAGAAATGTACGGGTTGAACTTGACTAGCAGACTATGGGTTGTTTGGCATGCGTCAAGGTCATAGCGAGCTAGGGGCAAAATATTATCGGGAATTTCAAGTGTTGAAATTTGCAATGAGATTGCATACCTTTTATGAGATAGTTGGATCCCGATACCCGCTGCGAGTAAGAGTTACTCCTGGGAGAGTTTTATACATTACAATTAGCCGATCAAGTAGGTGTCTAGAAAGGTGTCAACGGGGTTACGCCTCTGGGAAAACGAGGTTTACATTAATTAGGTTCGTGCGAAAGCACGGGGGACCTCCCTCAAAGTACCGACACTGGCCTTGCTGAAAGATTGGCGAACTTGTAGTGTGTAATTAATCCCGGCTAGTCTTTCCTTTTAGGGTTTGAAGGAAGATTTGATAAAATGCAGTGGGAGCCATCCTGATTAGATAAAATAATAACCAATCTATTCTTGACAGAGCGCACGCTGAGTGTTTTCTTCTCTCTCTCTCCAAGTAGCGACCAGATCACGCCTTAATCAAGATAATAATATGGATTATTGACCGAACCCGCTTGTTATACTGAGCTGGGGAACGTTGGTCCCGCTCCAACTTATAATTGTTATAAGACAGAGCAAGAAATAGGGGATTACCAGAATTCTCGTGCCGCCCAAACGAAGAGAGTGCATGCTGATGCATCATCTTCGGGTGTGTTCATTACAGAGAACTGTTTCTCAGTATCCTTTACGTCCTGGGTATGTGATACCAGATCAGGATCCCAGATATGTAATCTGTTACATAGGGCTGCAGAAAGGTAGAGAACTGAGAACGGGTGATAAGTTTCATGAGGCAGAAAACGGGGCAAGTGTTGCAGCCAAGTCTGTCGGTCACTGTCACCCTGTATTACCAGAATACATTGATTCTGAACGAATGTTATTAGATACCGAACCTGATATACAAAATCATATCTGTCTGTTTATTAGTAAAGAAACGATATAATTTTGTATTGTTGGATAATGTTTTGAACATTTCCTATATCAAAAGTTGATCGGTTCAGGCACGTTATCTAAAAGCATTAATGTTCTAAATCAAACTACAGTTCTTAGTATATGGAACACACACAAGAGAAAGAGTTCAGAAATGAACGAATCTTTCTTGAGGTATTGTAGACTAGGTCAGATCAATGTGACCCGACTAGCTAGAGTTACATATAGATGCATATTTAAATCAGTTTGAATTTACATCTTATGAAACTCGCCAGTCATGTCACAAAGATAAGATGACCATAGCTCCGTTTACTGGAAACAGAGAAAGAGTTAGTAAACTCTTGGGATGATACATGTTGATGTATGTAGGTCCCCAGTCTACACATGCCAAGACCGGTTCTTTGTACTTCATTACATTCTCTGATAAATCTCTCAAGATTCAGACATATGTTCCTGTTGAAACACAAGTCCGAACCTTTTGAGATATTCAGAGAATATAAGTTAGAAGTAGAGAACCAAAATACGGGTATAAGTATTATGTCCTTTGATGAGATCGAGGAGGAGAATACTTGAGCACGGAAATCCTGGACTATTTTAAAGGAGAATGAGATTCTCTCTCAGCATTACTCCTCCGTATACACCATAGCACGATGGTATATTGGGGTGGAGCAATTACACCCTATGTAATAAGGTGTGCTCTATGATGAGTAATACTGAGTTACCTATTTCCTTTTGGGTGTTATGCGCTTGAGAAGCGGCATACCTATTGAATAGGGTTCGAATCAAATCAGTTGCCTACCATTTCATATGTGATATGGAAAGGGAAGAGCCCATGTCTTAATCTAGTTAAGATTTGGGGTTGACCGGTCTATGTCTGAAAGCAAAATCCGGACAAGCTCGAGGCAAAGTCTGTAATGTAGAACTGGAAAGGTTCCAGCTATGCAAACTATAGCAGATGATTTGGTAGAACCAAAGGATTCAATAGATACCAACGAACCTCAGCCTCTCCGCCGATCTAGTAGGGTTCCTCACCCACCTGAGAGATACTTCGGTTTCTCTATGACAGTGGGAGCGAGGATTGCATCATGAGATGATGACCCAACTAGCTTCGAGCTGGCCATCGAGAGTAAGACTCTGTAAGAATGGCTGGATGTTTATCGATCTGAGATGGAATCCATGTACTCCAACAAAGTATGGACTTTGGTTGCTATATCTGAAGGGTTAAATCCCCATCAGGAGCAAGTATATCTTGAGAAGATTACTTGGTGTACATGGAAAAGTTGAGACTTTCAAAGCTAGACTTGTTAAAAGTTTGCATCATTGACCAGGTGTGGATAATGATGAAACCTTTTCATGTAGTTATGCTTAAGTCCATCCAGATCCTACTTGTCACGGCTACATACCATGACTATGATATCTGGTAGTTGGGTGTCATGACTGCTTTTCTAAATGATGTTTTAGAAGAGTGCGTCTATAAGTACACAGCCAGAGGGCTTCGTAAACAGTGGGAGCAGCGGAAACGTGTGCAAGATGCTTTATAGGCTTAAAGCAGGCATCGCGGAGTTGGAACATCTGTTTTGATGTGTTAGTCAAAGAGTTTGACATCATCAAAATGGTAGATGAACCTTGTATAAACAAAAAGGTAGTAGGGAGTATGGTGACGATCCTCGTAGAGTACGTGGATGACATACTCTTGATAGGGAAGGAGTTTCCTATGCTACGCTCGGTCGATCTCCGCTTATCACAAGGATTCTCCAATAGGATCAAAATGATACCTACTAAATCCTGGGTTTTGGATCTATGAGATAGATCTAAATGGATGTTAGAATTCTCACTAGATGTAGTGAGACGGTATCAACCGATCCTGGGGAGAATCACTGGAAGGGCTCCAGGGTGATAAATACGACTGAATGTCAGTCACAGGCATTGTCTTTACCCTCAGTGGAGGGACGGTATGTTGGAAGAGTTCCAAACTAGATACCGTGACATACTAGACGATAAAGGCTAGATACATCGCTACTTAAGATGCTACCAAAGAGGTTGTTTGGGAGCATATTGGTTCATGAGATGAACTATGTTCCTCCCATTGTGTGACAATGGAGTTGTGGCTTATGCCAAGGAACGCCGGTCCCATCAGTGATCCAGACATATTCTAAGGCAGTATCACTTGATCATGGAGATAGTTGATCTCCAGGGTGATCGAGGTAAGGAGAGTAGATTTTGAGGACAACACAGCGGATCCACTCACAAAGGCCTGTTCCCAAAGAGAGATTTTTTTATGTGATGGTTGAGTATGAGATACGGCAACCACTGCTACAGATGGCCCTAGTGCAAGTGGGAGATTGTTAGTTATATGTATGCCCTAGAAGCCATTACTGTACATAGGATGTATATTGTAGTGGATGCTGGGACGTATATAGGGAGGACTTTCTTGCTCGACATGATAGTATGCTATCTGGTTGATCTTTACCTTAACGTGTACACTGATTGTCTCCCTGTTACATGTTGGTAAAGCCCTTAGGATATGTACTTGACTGCCTGGACTATGATGCGGATCATACTAGTGGGGACATGGTAGTCTATAAGTACATCCTTCAAAGTCCCTAGTCGTGGGTGTATCGAGACGGGGCATCGATATACCAGAGTAGACTAGCGTATACCTTCTCGACCCATACAGATGGTCGATGGATGATCCCATATCCATCGGTGTTTGACATCAGAGATGATATACGGGTGCTCCGTGGAGACTGGGTACACTGGACGGACTCGCCGAGAACTCCCAGATGGTATTATACCTTACGTCAGATGGCAGTTCTCTGGTGACACTGGTACAGAGTAGTCTGTTGACCCGAGATTGTCATAGAGTCTTGTGTGGTTCCCACTGTGCTTTAATTTCCATCTTACCACGTCCAAGAGGGCGTGCAAAACGGTGGTTTTTGGGTACAGTCCCGAGTCACATGGAGGCAATGAGCGATAGGAGGGGATTCGTCTCTCCCGGTATAGGGAGTTGATGTTGCGCTGTGTTCGATTGGCTATAACAGGAAATCCCTGGCCAGGGTTGCTGAGATTTACTGGTAAGTGTTACCTGTAGTTTCTCGAATTGTTATAGACCTCATATCGACACGACTTATCGAGCTATTGGGGTCTGACGTTTACCACCCCTAGGCGAGATATGCGACATATCAGACGATCAGACCGGACTGTACGGTAGTGTTACTGGTTGGATTCACAGGAGTATGAGCGGGCTTGCTCGTCGATCTTCTGATCGCTCAATACCCGGGTGGCCGTTACGTTTAGCAGACCGCTTGCGGCTTGTGGGTGCTTCATATGATCATCACCTGCTGCCGGCGTATTGACGAGTCTTTAGAGTCCTACACAGAGGTTTCCTGGCTCAAGCGAAACGAAATAGGAGCGCATATGAGATATGTGCGGGACCGAGAATAATACGTGTATGTGATACCGTATTCCATTCTCGCGATGAATGTGTCGAATGGTTGTATGCGATATAACCTAGTTATCGAATCAAGGATTGATTCGATAAGCCGATACATTGTATACTAGTCGGTTGTGTGCGACATGACCGGATCATTGAATCAAGTGTTGATTTAATTATTTAATGCATAATTATATATTTGATATATTACTTTGCATTAACTAGTATCGGTTCACTTTAAATGGATTTTCTCACTCGGTTGTGCGCATTGCATATGCGATATGATTTTGTGCACTTGCTTGTATCATGTTTGATGATACATGCCTTTTTGTTAAGTGTAAAGAATTAAACCATGGTTAATGAAATGGTTAGGGTTTACTATTTCCTTATTCATTTATTTATCTATTTATTCTTTTTGGAAAATGATTTGCATAAAGATTAAATGGTGGCTTTTGTTGTTTTCATGAAGCTTCATGAACACTTTGACTAAGTGACCATTTTGTCTCTAGCTTGACCCTAACCATTCCTTTAACCATGATTGATTCTCTACACATTACCATGGTTAAAGATTATGATAAGTATTCTTTTATTTTATATTTTCTAATTACTTATCATAACATTTACCATCTTCTTCTTCCTTTCTTCACTTGAAGAAAGCAAGCTCCATCAATGGTGATTGATGGAAATGAGTGAGAAATCCAATTCTAAAGTCTACCCACTTCCTATTTCTTCATCCTCTACCTCTTGCCAAGTAGTAGAGTGTGTTTTCTTCACAAGTTTCTTGACTTGGTGAAGTCGGAGCTTGATTTAGCGATGCCTCGACGTAGATCATTTTCGGCATGGACATCGACGACCTAGCTCGCCTATTCTCCGATGAAGCCGATGCTAGAGCCCGGAATTTGTTTGGACAGCGATAGGCTTTCATTGCAGAGCTATGGAGGTGGAGCACCAGATCTACAAAGGTTGTATTTCCGTTAAACTTTTAGTTAAGTGTTAACTAGTTACTTTGTTCGCCTAGAAATCTAGCCAACGATCCGTTCTAGGGTTTCTCGGCACCGTTTAAATTCAAAATTGGTATGGTTGATGCCCTGTGAGACCTCATTAGGGTGCCTAGGAACCCTACACTTACAGTGGTATCAGAGCCAACTAAACCATTACTAGCTTATTAGCAACTAATTAGAAGTTCGATTGACAGAAAAACACGAAAACAAAATTCGAAACCCTAACAGTTCTGTTAATTTTAAACATGTCTGAAAAATTATTTGATATGCCTTAAAATTCACAGCAGGTAAATATAAGAATTCTGGGAAAATACGGTGTTGTAACTCATCTTGATGGCCGCAGAACCGCGGCAATAGTGTTCTTTTGCCGCGGATCCGCGGTGGAGTCAACCCTGAGTTGACTCCGATTTGCTCTAAAATTCATATTTTTGGTGTTCTGTTTTCTTGTATATTCTGTTTCTGCCCAGGTTACTTCAGTGCAGGCTTGCTTTTGGGTAGACACGAAATATGGTATTCGATCGATGTTCTAAGATATTTGCTAATTGGGTTTTTATCTGTAATGTTTAATGTGTTCGTAAACCTCACTTAACTGCTAGTATGTCGGTTGGCAGGTGGTTGCACATTTCTGTAATGTTTACTGTTTGTGTATATGTACTGTATTGGACTGTTGTGATGATTAGCCGGGGTTTGAGATGTGTTTAATATTCATTCATTCAATGTAAATGTAATTTGATGTAATATTCTTTTGCGGGGCACATCCAGGTTGCGGTTGTAGCCACCGTTGTATTATTTCTTTTTACTGTTTTTTGCTCCTAGGATACACCCAAGGTGGGGTACACAAACTACCGGGTATGTCAAAGTGTTTAGTGGCCTACTCACGTTGTTGAGGGAGACCGCTTCACTTCGGGTACCTGACGGGTAGTTTTCCATACCCGTAGGGGTCTAGGGTGGGGTAATGGCTATTCATCACAACCGTGTAATCCGTCTTTTATTGCAGGCTCAAAGCAAATGCGGATTGCTAGTAAATCCAATATAGTTCATCTGTGATCTGGAATGCTTATTATTGCGTCTGACGAATGTACAATATCTATATATGATACCTATTAGACGTCACTTATGTTTTGCACCCGCGCTAGCCCAGCCCCCGCTCTGTCGTTAGTTAATTAACCTAACGGGTGATGACGGGACCCAGTGGCGAATGCGGATGGCATAAGAGGACGTGGTATTTTCGTTGTTTTCTGCAATGATAGGATAAATGATGGGACGCATTATTATAATGCAAAGAAAATAAACCAAAGTTTAATCGTTGGAACAAATTTTAAAGAAACTACTCGGTTATTTTAAAAGAAACCACTCGATTTTTACAGTCTAAAGTTTTTCCGTGTTTTCACGGATAGGAGGGGCGTTCTCGTAATTTGTCGAGAAGCTTCTAGAAGGATGATGACATGGAGGGTAAGGTGGCATTAGCATTTAATGAAATTGTGACTCACTTAGATGAATCATTCAAGTGAGTTAATGAAGAATTTATTGCTTAATGACTCACTTGAAGATTCATTGTATCTATTTAATGAAGCATGGTGATAATGCATTTGATTTATTCATTTCATAAATCTTTATGCTTCATTATATATTAGAAGTGAGAAGGATTTTCATTCATTCTCATGCTTATCTTCTCTCTCCTCAAGCTTTCTCTCTTGAAACCCTAATCCTCCCTTCTCATGTGTTGAGATCAAGGATTAGCTAGACTAATACATCCATAACCTCACTCTATATCCCCTAGGTAGCTTAGATTAGCACTTTAAGCAATATAGTTATCTCAAGTTAGAGATTAAGTTTGGCGTAGGAGCTCTCGGGTGGATCGTCTTTGACTTGAGGAGGCCGTTGAGGTGCCGATGTTCCAAGGAGCCTACGAGGAGTGGAGGCCCACGATGAAGACCCGAAGGACTAGTATCGTGAGGTATAACTTCGTATCCGAGTAGTTAAACCTCTAGTTGATAGTTAGCAATGGTTTAGAAACGATTCATGCGCTCAAGTCCGTGTTACGAAGCTTTGATAATCGTTTTTCATATATTCCGCCTCCCCGCAAGTTCGTGGGGTGCGTGACATGGACTTACATTAGAATCTACATATCCAAGGCTATCAAGTCTAGCAAACTAGATACCTTAGTTACTTCGGTTTTGGAGTAGGAGCTCGATTCACAGACTCTCGGGTGGATCATCTTTGATGGAGGGAGACCGGCGACCAAATTTGATTATAGTGGCCACTAGGAGCTTGGGAAGCTTGTTAAAGACCGAAGGACACGGATCATTCGATATAACATTCCATAACTCCTTTTATTAGTTTGCTATGTTTATGGTTTATAGTCGATCCGTATTCGGGGTTGTGGTAGCGTCAGTTTTATAAATTTTTGTTCTGCATCTGGCCATGGTTCGATGGACAGGGCGCTGCCGTAACCCAACATGGAGAAACTGAAGAAAATTCCAAGATGGTTCAATGTGCTCAAAATCCAAACTTGAACTCACTAAGGGTGTAGGATGAGATTGTGCATATTTTTTGTGAAGGTGGGTTGAGATTTTGAGGTGGTTTTTGATGTGTTTGTGGGGGTGGACGTGAGGTGGAGGAGGAAAAGATTAAGGAAGATGAAGGATGAGGTGAAGATAAGAATGAAGGAAGAGGAAATGAGATGGGAGCCATGGTGTAGGATAACCTCCCTCTCCCTCTCTCTTTCTCTCTCTTGCCCATGCTCTCATGTCTTGAATTTTAATATTCAAGGTCATATATTCCGCCTCCCCGCATCACGTGGGGTGTGTAACGTCGACTTACAGTGGTATCGAAGCCTAGCTAAACCATAGATAACAGTTTAAAAAAAAGTTAAACTACGAAACCGAAACGAGCCGAAAACATCGAACCCAAGATTCAAGTTTCTGTCGATTTTCAATTGGGTTATGAAAATTTTTTAAACAAGTGCACAGTGCTATTTGAACAGTAAAAAGAACACAGAACAAAAAAAGGGACATTTTCTCGAAAACTGGGCCGGCCACATTAGGCATTTTTCCGGCGAGCTCGGCCTAAAATTGAGGGAAATGCTTCGTTTTTGGTGTGTGGCTTTTTGACTTTAATCTAGGGCTTCAGAAGTTGTTTGTTTTTGTCAATTTTGATTTTACTGTAAATTCTTTTCTGTGGCAAATACCGGGCGTTTCGAAGTCTGAGTTTTTATGTTGTTTGGTGTTTCAATTTAAGTTCAATGTGTTCATAAACCTCTGCTAATTGCTAGTATGTCAGTTAGTTGGGGGTTGCACTTTTCTGTAATGGTTACTTATGGTTTGTGGATATGAACTTGTTGGATTGTCGTGATGATTAGCCGGAGGTGAGATGAGTTTTTATATTCTTTCATTCGATATAAATTGTAATATGATGTACTATTCTTTTGCGGGGCACATCCGAGTTGAGGTTGTACCCACCGTTGTATTATTTCATTTACTATTTTATGCTCCTAGGATAGACCCAAGATGGGGTGCACAAATTACCGGGTACTTTGAAGTGTTTAATGGCCTACTCACAACGATGAGGGAGACTGTTTCACTTCTGGTACTAGGCGGGTAGTTTGCCGCACCCGTAGGGGTCAATGGTGGGGTTTGGCTATTCATCGCGACCGTGTAATCCGTCTTTTGTTGCAGGCTCAAACGAAACACGGATTCCTAGATTATCCAATATGTTCATCTATGATCTGGAATGCCTATTATTGCGTCTGACGAATGTACAATATATATATATGATATCTAGTAGGCGTTGCTTATGTTTTGCATCTGCGCTAGCCCAGCCCCCGCTCTGTCATTAGTTAAGTAACCTAACGGGTGAATGACGGGGCCTAGTGGCGAATGCGGATGGCATAAGCGGACGTTGTATTTTCGTTGTTTTCTGCAATGATAGGATAAATGATGGGACGCATTATATTAATGCAAAGAAAATAAACCAAAGCTGTATCGTTGGAACAATTTAAAAGAAACTACTCTGTTATTTTAAAAGAGCAGAATTTTTAATTGCGGAGCTTTAACCACTCCTTTTAAAAAGCTATCAGGTTCCTTCGATTATATCAAGTTCACCACATTCACGATTTCGCCAAAACCAGTCGTAGCCCTCCGTCATTTCATATGGATGGTCAGTAGTATTCAAGCTATGTTTGTTGGCCTTCGTCAAGGCATAGTGTTTGGTAGTTGCTGGGGTATTCATATGTAGCATAGATAGATGCATTGGTTTGGGACCGTCGTATTACTTTGTTGGCCTTCGTCAAGGGTATGTACGGGTGGGTTCAAATTAACAAGGATAATGATGGGAAGAACTTGACATGTGACTTATGATTTGGTGGCCTTCGTCAAGGTCATAAGAGCATGGGGCAAAAATCCTCATCGGGAGTTTCTAAAGAAACTGAAACTTGCTAGTGTTGCATACCATTTGGAGTTTGATAATGTTGGTAGGATTCCTTCAGCATTATCACACGATGATATCTGGATCCCGATCTTACTGTGAGTATATGCTACTCATCGGGAGATTCGTCACTTAACGATCAATGCTATAAACCAAGTAGGTATCTAGAACAGTGTTAACGGGGCTACGCCTCCAGGGAAAAGTGGTTATTTAATTAAGGAACTTCGCGAAAGTTTCGTAAAACCTCCCTCGAAGTACCGACACTAGCCTGGCTGAACGGTTAAGCAAGTATTGTACGGTGAGATCAGTCCTGACTAATTGTTCTTTTATGGTTTGAAGAAGGATTCGAGAAACAGTGGGAGCCATCCTGTTTAGATAAACTAAAAACCAATCTAAACTTGCAAGAGCATCATGCTAAAGTGTTTTCTTCTCTCTCTCAACTGCAGCGACCCTGTGACCATGACTAGGTTACATCTAGATAATAAGTTGACTGAATCTGACTTTTATGAAGGGCAAAAGTCTGTCCAGATGTCCATTACCTATGACAAGCTGGACCACCCTATTACTACACAAAGCCCCGCCGTCCCAGGTCCAGTTTCCACCGTCGCGGACATGGATATGCGTCAGACAAGGGAAAAGGACAGTGCGAATGCCAAGTGCCCCGTGTTGGCTTCAGTTGATGGTGTATACCAGAAGCAGCACGAAAAGATGGACTTAGTTTCCATCTGTTAGTTTATATGCCCTAGAGGCCATTATTGTATCATACTGGTTTGTATATTACTTAATGGAAGCTTGGGATATTCACAGTTGTATTGACAATCTTGCTCAAAATGGTAGTATGCTACCTGATTTGTTTCTACTTCAATATGTGCATGTGTTTCTTTTAACATATCGCTTATACATATTAGTAGAGCCCTTAGGATCATTCCTTGATTACCAGCATTGTGATGGCAGTCACACTAGCGGGGGCTGGGTTGTCTGTTATCACATCCTTATACAGGTCCCTAGTCGTAAGATTATCGAGACAGGGCATCGATACTCCAGAGTAGACTAGTGTGTACGCTTCTCATCCCAGCAGGGGAGATGGTCTGTTCCACAGCCATTAGTACGTCGTACTGGAGATAGTATGCAGGTGCTCATTAGGTTATGAGTACACCGGACAGGACTCGTTGGGAACTGCTGGTTGGTAATATACTTATCGTCAAGTAGCAGTTCCCAGGTGACATGAGTACAGCTTAGTCCGTCGACTTGACACTGCCACTTCGCCTCGAGTGTGTTCCCACTGTACTTTGATTACTACCCTACCACGGCTCAAAGGAGTCGTGCAAACAGGTAGTAGTTGGGTGCAGTCCCGAAGCACTTTGTCACGACCCGAAATATTTGCTCGTGACCAGCACTTGAATCACGCAACGTCTAAAGGCGTAACGGAATTCAAGTAAGCTGAAACCCAGAAATCTAAACCCTTTAAGGAAAATAAAGGAGGTGATGTTTTGAAATAAGGGTATAATGAAATCAAGTTATCTTAAAGCATAAAAAAGAACTTGAATGATGCTAATGAAATTTACTAGTTTGAAAACATATTTCTTCTTTTTAAAAAATTTGGCTCCTTTGTATTTTTTGATCCAAAACCACAATACATAATAATGATAATGGCATCCCCAAGCGGGAGCTAGCTCTTCGCCAAACGGCGGATCACAACCATGCAATACAGTATAAATAAGTATACGACGCCCAACGGTGAAGTTCACCACAGAAAGATAAAGAAAAAGCAAGACATCAAAACCTCAAAAAACCGAATACCCCTCGCTCTAAGTCTCGCAACCATAACCCATTAAGTCTCATTGCTTCTACAATTTACTAATTTTTTTGATTGATGGAGTTAACTAGATACAATAAGAATATAGATACAAGAGTGGGTACGATACAAGTGTCCCACCTACCAATGCAAAACACCCGAATGCAACTGTATACCAGCGAAGCCGCTACTGATCCAAGCTGTCAACCTGCAAGAACTGTGGCACAACGGGGATGAGTTGCCAACTCGTGAGTAGAAAAATATCAACAGATAGAAATCAAATAAAAAACGACTCCTAGGTCAACTATATCATAAAGGTAATACTATGATATCTAGGGTGACCGGGTCTGTATATGTTCCAACAAGGTAGTCAATACTTATATGCATGTGGATAACATCCAACGGTAATAATCAATGCATGTATATAGATCTCGTCCAACCATAATCAAGGTATGTATGTATGTGGTTCTCGTCCACCCATATAATCAATGTCTGTATGCACGTAAATATCATAAAAGAATATGCATGAAAGTATGAGGATATATATATCAACGGTGTCCCTCGTGACACATCAAAATCATGGAACCTGAGTGCCTAGCATCGACACTCAAAAACATCATGAAAACCGTGCCCAGCATCGGTACGTAAATCCTCATATATCGGGCTCCGTCAGTCCGGATCGGCCCATGGGCTTCGTCAGTCCGGATCGGCCCATATCATCCTTCGACACCGGTCGGTATCCTCCGGATATCCGCCGAGCCCAAAACTATCACCGATAGGTAGTAGTCCCTCTGCAAGGCTCACCGTCTGTATACACAGCATCCCTTTCTTACCCCGGGGTACCATACCGGGTCCACCATGAACCCGTAATCGGCCTCATCCGCCTCCTCGAATCGGGTTTCACATGTCGCTCTCAGCACCGAGAAAACATATGGTGGATGCACTGAAATATCATATAAGGAGAAACCGTGTTTTTAAAACAACACATAATCTTTTTTAAAATGGCCACGGTTCTCAAATCCAGAAATCTCATGAAAACAGCATATCTCAATACGTAAAATCATAGAGCATGATGCATGCGACATATAATGGAAATGTAAGCTTATCCGTGTGTCATGCAACATGAAATAGTGATATGACATATTAAGAGAAAACCGCTCTTTTAAAATGATTACAGTTTTATTTTAAAATATAACATTCGGTTCCCAATTTTACAATAAAACTAGTTATCTATAAAGGTACAATATGAATATGCGCAAGTGTAGATGTACCAATGTATGTGTGCACAAATATGGATATACGAATGTGTATATCCTCAAGTATGAATGTATCAATGTATATGTGCACCAATATGGATATACGAATGTGTATATCCGCAAGTATAGATGTATCAATGTATATGTCATGATGCAGCAACCCTACTGTGTAGTGACATGGCAATTATCGATGATGAAGTGTATGAGCCGGCAAATCTGTGCACGTGTAACATACGCATCATCGATAATGGTGCAAGTGTACTAGCACAGGTATAAGCAATGCACTGGAATAATATGAATGCAGCATAAGGTAAATCATATGCAAATGTTGACGGGTATACGAATCTAATATGACCGAGTTTGGAAATCTATCAATCGGCATCTAGCCTGACAACATCGCGTACGGTATGATCCATCGTACGGCAACCTCTAGTCAAGGGTAAGGATCAATCATCAAGTCAAACTCATCACGCACGGAAAATCATCGTACGGCGGCATTAAGCTAATAGGGATCTTATCATCCTATAAGACAAATGAGGGTACGGCCTAATATCACGTACGACCTATCATCCATGATTAACAACATTCTATATATGTATATATATCTATGTACCTATGTCCCAGGTCACATCCGCAATAATCTCATATCAGGGGACCGGCAGGGTACAAATCATCTCGATCGACTCGCATCCGTATACCAATATATCATCGTATCATCATATCATCATATCCGTCTTATATTCCTTCATTGCATTCATATCACACATCAAATCGAATCTACCTAAACATTCTATCTCAACTATGTATAAGTATCTAATCTAACATACATACCCGAACCATACAATCAGATTGTTAAAGAAGTGAATCGAAGTTTTGAAAATAGGGGTTACGGTGTTTTTAAGGAAAAGATATCATTTGAAAATCCATAACATCCCTCAAGGTATATATTTAAAACATACATACGATTCTTCGGTTTAGAAAAAGGTATGGTTCGGATGACACATCTACATCAACTATCTAGTCATACAGTACCCTAAACGGCAGTATCGCTAAACGTCATCCTATGATAGTCGTAACATAACACTTCTAACTATTCTCTAGTTTCTAATATGGTTTCGTAGCTATCCTCATTCTAACCTTAGTTTCCGAATCTAGGTTTCCTAACCATATTCTATAAATCAGTTTTCCATCAAAACTTTGCGGGGGTGCTATATGCCATCCACCCGACTTTGCCCGTGGATATAGATCCACTCACCTGGTCCTTGCTCGCCGAAATCGATGACGCCATGCTCCGTCGCCTCGGAATCCAAGCGAAGGTAGCTACAATAATAAACCATAGTAATGCGCATTAAAATCAAGGCGGAAAACCAAAACGGTATACGTTTCGCTCATAGGTCAAAACCTATAGCTTTGCGTGCAAAACACGACCAAAAACCCTGGTCGTGGACGTCCAAACGCCACAAGACGGAAACACAATACCTAATACCAAAATCAAGTCAAAACGAAGTCATAAAACAATGCACCAACACATGGAAATGGTCCCAGATTTTACCCTAAGCCAAATTGGTCAATTCTGCATATATGGAGGGCCTAATTTACATCTGAAGGGACCCCAGAACAAATATAGATAAATTCTATCTTACCCTGGCCGCAAATTTCGGCCAGGTTGAATAAATCTGCGGCCTGGTTGCAGGGGATGGGGCTCAGGTCTTGGTGGTAGCTTCTTAGGGGCCTGCACGACTCCCAGTAATTGCAAAATCATTTCTAGTGTCCCCGGGTTGCTCCAAATTCCATAATACCCTCACCAATCACACATTTATCCGATATCGGGGTTTCTAAATCGATGTTTTGGGGTTTCTAAGCTCTGGTCTAGGTGATTAAACAGCACCCAAGTCTAGTTAACAGCCACAACATCACCAATTTCAACAAACACTCAAACCTTTTACTAGGGTTTCCCAAGGTTCACCAAACATCACAAATTCACCTCTAAACTTGCATGAAAAGTAAAGTGAATGAAATACTATGCTAAGGGTGATGAAATTACCTCACTTGGGAAACCTAAGAAAAACCCTAGCTCCTCAAGGTGGTCGAAATCTCACTTTTCTTGGTCCAATGTGTAGACGGTGTTGAGGGGATCAATTTTTGTGAAAGGGAATTAGGGTTTTGATCAAAGATTTGAGATGAAATCATGGGGTGATGGTGGAGGGAAGAGAGGAAGAAGAAGAAGAAAATTATGGGGGAGTACAGAATGAGGCAGCCCCTCTCTCTCTCCTCTCTTATTTCCAACCACTCTCTCTCAATATTACCCTTTTACCCTTTCTCTTCTTACACTTTTCTTTTTATTTAAAACCCAAGTCACAAAATACCCAAAATAAGACAAGAACACAACATGTAATTACCACATAACATGACATGGTGCACTGTCCATGAAAAACTGTAGAAATGTGGATTTGGCTTAATCGCGATTAGCAGTGCACTAATCGGGTTTTTATCAAAATTGCATATAATAAATTTTCAAGCCAAATCCTTTAAATATACTTTTAAATGAATATATAATTTTAATTTCTATTTATTTCACAATTATTGGTATATATTTATACCCTTTTTCGAAAACCCCAATTTCGTAAATCGGGCAGTTTTCGGGAAATATATTATTTTAATATTAAATTCCCAAAAATAATATTTTATATTTTCTGAAATGTTACAATCTTCCCCCTTAAATAAATTCGGTCCCCGAATTTAAATTTAAACCCCCAAAATCTAAAATATTTCAATAATTAGCTCAAATCAACGGGGCTCCGAAGTTATGGAAAACGCAGAAATAACACAACGCGCCAAGTGCGCATGAAAACGAGTACAGAACTCAAAATCGAACTCCGTCAAGTGTCACGCAAATCATCAGATTTGCATACATATCTGCGGAGTTCCAATAGAGATACGGATCTCGAAATCCAATACCGAAATTCAATATATACACAAGTCAAATACTATAATACGTGTATAGTATGCATCTTTGAAAACTCCAAAATCTAAACAAAATACATGAAAAATCCTTTCTAAATCGCCGCGGGAATGCGTAACTCATGGCATAACTGACGGACGCTCATTTTAAAATAATAATATACGTCCATATATGTTTTATCAAATACACGTTCTGTCGTTTTCAAAATATCTCAACAGGTTCTCCTTTATAAACGTTCGCGTCGCTCACGGATACGTAGAAAATAGCGAGACTATAGCTCCTTTTGAAAATCCTTTTTTGTAACCTTTTAATGCATGCAAGGTACTCAGGTACTGTCCTCAGATCAGTCCTGTTTGGCTACTACACAATATAACGCCCAACATGAAAACAAAGTGCTCAAAAGAAAAATCAGCCTCAAAAGGCGTATCCAATAATCACATGCGTCTGGTGCGCATGGAAGTCAAATCCAAATACAGGTGCCAAAATATGCACAAAAGCCGAAAACTACGTGCAACGGGTGTGCACGAAAGCATCTGTCCACTGCAACGGTATGCATGACAACAATATCTGGTGCACCTATTGTGCACGAAAACAACATCTGGTTCATCAAATGCACGAAATACAATTAATAACTCAAATGCATAAAAAGCAACACCAAGTACACCAAGGTGTATAAATTAAAATCATATGCAACTGCATGCACAAAACACATATCAATGCACTACAAGCACATATAAGCTATACCGAGTGCAAAAATCAAATCATTCGTATGAAATCCACGAAATCATAAACACCTGATACGAAGGTACACAATCGACATCAAATGCAATAGATATGAACAAATCGCAAATCAACACAACGGTGTATAAAATATATATATCTGGTGCGAAACTATGCGCAAACATGCAAATACCCAGTAGGTGCATCCATGGTGGACGAAATCAATATGAGGAATCTCGTCATCAAAACTCAAATCCAAGCGATATAAGCGTGATACTCGGATCACAACACAAATCGCAATAAAGGACATCGAGGTACACCTCCTATAATGTCGAAAAAAATAAATCGGTGCGCCTAAAAACCTGCAGAACAAGAACATTCACTCGCCTCCTACCCACGGTCTGGCATCCTCTTTCTCTGGGTACTCATCTCCTCCTTGGATTACCAATCCCGCAATCCATCGGCTCATCGGCCATGTCAGGTGTGCTAACGGGAATGATTCTGTTCTGGCACTTCTCTGGTCATCACTCGGTCAATCACCACGACCACTCGTAAGGCAGCACGTCACTGGCTTTGGCCTCTGTCTCTCTGAATACACGTGACATATCTGGTCCTCGGTGAAAATCTCATTACAGCAGTGTCCTGGAAGGAATCCTGCTCAGGGTCTCTTCCGATCTTGCCTATGCCGAACTGTACGGAGGTTGGTACTCTTACATAATCCTTTCTCATTTTCTGGACATCTGCGTTCTCAGCACACATTGCCTCGGAAACTGGCCGTATCCCGACGCCTCTGTAAGCATATCAGGTCTCTGATCTCGACGGGGAGTAATAACAGCTCGTCAGCGTCCCGCGCGAACCTCTGCTTCCACTTGTCTTTATCGTCGTCCAATATGACGCCACGCCATGCTATCTGCGCACTGCAACTGTTCTCGTCCACGGTCAATCCGGAGTCTTTCACACGGACTCAAAATCGCGTACTCTGTAGCTTCATCATTTTGTAAAAGATATCTGGCTGAACACGTCCTCGGGAACTCATCCCAACTATCGGAGGAATACTCAATACTCGTCCGTCCTCGATCAACTCACAATGCATCTGGGTGAGGTCCTCCATCCCAAGCTGGTCAGCCTGCTGATCTTTTATCACATGATATCTGGACGACGTCAAACTTTTCGATCGAGTCGTCGAGGTCCCAAAATTTCCCGAAGGCTCAACACCTGAGCGCAGTCTAAAAATATCTGGTACATACCACAGCACCTCTGGACCAGCCGTAGAAGGGCAAACCCAGGCCTCACTGATGGCACCGCTAAATTGCCACAAACCCTAAGGTTCAAAGCGGTTCCATGGTCATCATGTCGAGTTAGGGTTTCATTCTTCTATAGGGTCCACAGAATTACCAGCATGTTCCTCCGAACACTTTAAACTTAGGAAAAATGGTTTCCTGACACTCCTTCGAACACTTTTAACTTCGCCTATACAACATGTGAATACCCTTCGCTCGCATGTCAAACAATGCCTCAATGCTCCAGGAAAGGCAATACATCAGCGGTCATCTCTGGATCGGTCTGCTCTAGACCTGAGTAAGACTCTCCACACTGGAAATCTTCAACTCAACTGAGCCTGCGTCGGTGCATCAATCTGATGAATCACCTTCGTCTCCCAACTCGGGGTAGGCTAGCTATCATCTGTCGCATTTCTGCGTGGAAGCTCCGACGATCTTAGCTCGTAAGCTTTGGAAGCGACATCCCGTCATCTAAGCAACAGCTGGGTCACCTGTCTGCACGGTAGGCGACATCAAAATCACTGAGGTATGCTGTACACCAACAGTCCTCTCACAACTGGCAGCTCTAACAATGGCCCGATCATCCGGTATAAAACCAAGCACTCGCCTCCACAAGAAGTCACAACATAAATACTAACTCGAGACGTTCCCATGTCACCAGAAAATACAATGGTTAGCCCTCGTACCAGACGTGCTCGCCCTGAACGCAACACTAGCAGCAGCTCAAACTGCGCTCAAACTATGGTGACAGGAACCTCAATCGAGTATCGAGGAAAGCAGATCAACGGCATGAGAGGAAACGACAGATCCAGAATGGATACACGATAATAAGAAGGAACAGCGTCAATGAAAGTATGATCACGGAACAAATAAAATCAAGGATCTCCAATAGGTGTATAATCATTGATACGAAGAGTCACTGGTCTCAAAAATATGTACATCCTAAGGTTTCTTAAGTGGAGTATCGTATCGTAAATATGCCGCGGAACATACGTACGGTACGTCACTCTACTCAAGCTACCTACTCCATCAATCAGGGTCAACCTATGAAACGAAAGTTTGTCTAATACCCCCCCGTTCAAGTCTAAGTTCCGTAAGATCAAGCCTAGGTTCCGAAAAACATACCCGCCCTAGACTCCGCATAGTCAAACATAGACTAGAACAAAGGTTAAACCTAACACTCTGATACCTGTTGGATATAGTGCTCTCAGAGTCAATTATTGGATCACAGGCACGTGATTGCAATGATTGAGGGAGGACCTATGCCGGTAGAACAGTCTTACTCAAGATGATAGTATGCTATCTGATTTATCCTTATCATCATGTACTACTCTAGGCGACCTTACAGGTCACTATTGTGCGTTGATAGAGCCCTTAGGATTCTTGCTTGATGGCCAGCAGTATGATGGCGATCATATACATGGGAGCTGGGGTCTATAAGCACATCCTTAAAAGGTCCCTAGTTGTGGGAGTTTCGAGACAGGGCATCGATACTCCAGAGTAGACTAGTGTATACAGTCGAGACCCTGACGAGGGGCGGTGGCCTGTCTCATAAGCCACTGGTGTCAGTTGGTTCACCTAAGATGTATACAGGTGCTCATTGGGTTATGAGTACACCGGACAGGACTCGCCGGGAACATGCTAGTTGGTATTATACCTTACGTCAGATAGCAGTTCCCAGGTGACATGTGTACGGGTTAGTTCATCGACCTGAGATTGTCATTTGTCTCGTGTGAGTTCCCACTGTACTTTGATTACTACCCTACCACGGCTCAAAAGAGTCGTGCAAACAGGTTTTAGTTGGGTACAGTCCCGAGCCACATGGATGCAGTGAGCGGATCGGCAGGAGTTCGTCTCTCCCGGTATTGGGAGCGAGGTCGCGCTCTGTCTAGGAGAGCCATTACACGAAGTCCTTGGCCAAGGCAGGATATTTACTGGTAGGTATTCGAGTAGTATCTCAGAGTGTTCTGGGCTACACTCCGACAGGACTTGTACCGCTTTTGGGGGTCTGACTTTTACCAACCACCTAGGCCCGACATGCGATGCTCATAGACGAACGGACCGGACTGTACGGATATTGTCACTGACAGGCTCAGTAGGGTATCAGGATGAGTTCACTCATCGACGTCCCTTTTGGTCAATACCTGGTAGCCCGTTTCGTATGGCTAATACCTATGACGTGCTAGTGATTAAATCCACAGCCAAAGTATTGACGAGTCTTTAGAGTCCCCCACAGACAGTTTCTCAAGTTTCGGGCGAAACGTTGTAGAGGCCGTATGATATATGGCAGGGTTCGATCTTATATGTGTGGTATTGCACGGATCATGATCGGACGGATCATACTAGTGGGCTTCGGTTTAAGCCGGATCCTAGTATTAGATTTGTTGGATTACTTTAGTCTCATCGCATTCGCATTCAGTCGGAATGTGGATGCAGGTATGTATATATAGGTGAGGGGTATCTTTGTGATCTGTCACGAGTTTACTTTAGATGTTGCCGGATCTTTTTATTGGACCAAACATTTGGATTAATGTTTGGATAATGGAAATTGTAAGCTAGATTTCATCATGACATGCATTAAATGTGACATGGACACATTAGTGACTCATGGTCTCTTTTTATGTGTTCACATTATGTGATGTTTTGGGTTGATATGAGAGGAGGAGAGAGAGGGGGGGCTACCATGAGTTAAGTTTTTGGTCTTGTATTATTTTCATAACTCTCTCTCATTCTCATTCTATCACAAGAAAAGAAAAGTAAAGAAGAAAAAGCCTTCTCTTCTTCTTCTTCCTCTAGCTTGCATTCTCCATTAATGGAAATATCTCTAACCTCCATCCAAGCAATGGATGCAAGAAGCAAAGTGATCACAAACATTCTCTACAACACCTCGTACACGTCGGCTAGCACACTTCGTGCCTGAGTTGCTTCGGAAGAAGCGGGAGCCCGTAAAAAGACTTCTCGATGTGGTGCCCTTTCCGACGAGGAGATCGAGACTGGAGATGCCGCGAGGAGCTTGGGATGGTGGCCAAAGACCGAAGGACACGGATCGCTCGGTATAGCCACTCTACCCTTTCTCTAGTTAGCTAATAGTAGGTTAATGGTCCAATCCAGGTTTTATAGTCCGCGGTAGCACCGGTTTCTAGTTAAAGAAAAGTTTTTGTTTCCGCATTTTGGCCTCGGAAAGACGGCCGGGGCGCTACCATAGACTTATATGGTATCAGAGCCACGCCATTAACCTTTACTAGCTTGCTCTAACGTGTTTAGAACTTCGATCAAACAAAAATTCCAAAAACCGCATTTTCAAGCATCAGTTTCTGTCGAAATTTTTTTGTTGTCAAAAAATTATTTGGTGTGTTGCAGAATATCAGGCAGGGTTTTTAGACAACACTGAAGAAAAATTGTTGCATGATTTCACTATAGCGCAGCGGAACCGCGGCCGTAACCCCCCTTTTGGCCGCGGTTCCGCCGCCGAACAGTAACATCTCTGGACCATTTTTCCTACAGTGATTCCTGTCTTGAAAAAGGGGTTTCTGGTAATTTTATTTTGGGCCCAGATTTATCTGAGTACTGGGTATTGTACTTGGGGGCCACTTCGGGGAATTTTGTCGATCGAAAATTGTAAACATGCTTTTTCACAGTATTTACATTATATCTGCGATCGTGAATGTCATTTGATCGGTAAATCCTGTCTAATTGCTATGGCCCTTTTAGAAGAATTTGCGAACGTGACATTCACGTTGATGTTCTGTGTTGTGCTGTGATGTTGCAGATTTGTCGTGGTGGATAGCCTGGTGCAATGGTAGTACAGTTTGGTTGTATTTGTACATTTGATATTACGAGGCGAGCGTCCGACATGTGGACTGCCGTCACTGCCTTTTTGTATATTATTCTTTTGGGGCACGACCGGGCTGAGGTCGATGTACCCGTTGTATGTATATTTTACTTTCTGTACTAGGATTACCCCGCGGAGCGGTGCATGGGTAACCGGGTTCTAGAGGGCAACGGGCCCGCATCTTATGGCTTTGAGACGGAAGGGGCTTCACTCTATAATTGGCGGGCTATTCACCGCACTCGTAGAGGGTACAAGTTGACCCAAGGAGGGGTGCTCAAGTTACCGGATTCCGTGAAGTGCTGGGTGGTCCATTCACGTTGTTGAAGGGGGTTGCCTCGCTTCAGGTTTTGGCGGGTAACTTGCCGCGCCCGTAGGTGTCTAGGATTTCATTGCACAAGCTATCCACACGACCAGGGGAACGTCGGGTTTCAGTAGCGGCTCTATGAAACCAGGGATCCCAGACTATCTGTATTGTTCTGTGATGCTTATTACATTTCTGTGATGTTGCATTTTATCACGCCTTGAGAGATTATTATATATTGATATATATACTAATAGATGTTGTATATGTTTTGCATCCGCGCTAGTCCAGTCCCCGCTCTATCGTTAGTTAAGTAACCTAACGGGTGATGACGGGATCCAGTGGCGAATGCGGATGGTATATACGTATATCGTATTTTCGTTCTTTTGTGGTGTGATCAATTGATGGGACTGCGTTGATTCGGATCAATGCAAGCTAAACAAACCAGTTTGATGTAGTTGGAACATTTTTCAAAAAGCTGTTATTGCAAGGACGTTCTCTTTTGTTTTGCATAGTGGTATTCGGTTATGAATATCCAGCACCTCAGTCGACGAGGCAAGGGCCGAGATCCCCTCACTGAGAGTGACCCCTTGGACAGAAGTTTGCGTCAGGGTAATAACTTCACCATAGCCGATTTCCTTTTTGCTTTGCATCGTAGTATTCAGTTGGAATATCCTGTACCTCATTCTACGGGGAAAGAGCCGAGATCCCTTCACCGGGAGTGACCTCTTTAGCAAGAAGTTTTCGCCACTTTATTTTTATAAAAAGCTATCATGTTCCTTCAACGATATCAAGTTCATTACGTTAAAGGTTTTTCACCAAAAACCATTCGTAGCCCTCCATCATTTCAGACGGCTAGCACTTAGTATTCATTCTATGTTTGTTGACCTTAGTCAAGGCACAATGTATGGTAGCTATTTGTTACTTTTCTAAAGCATAGATAGATGCGTTGGTTTGGGACAGTCATACAGCCTTGTTGGCTCTAGTCAAAGGCTTGTACGGGTGGGTTCAAATTAACCTGGACAATGACGGGTAGAACTTGATATGTGACTTATGATTTGTTGGCCTTAGTCAAGGTCATAAGAGCATGGGATAAAAATCACATCGGGAGTTTCTAAAGAAACTGAAACTTGCAAAATATGTGCATACCTTCTGGAGTGTGATAACGTGAGTGGATTCCATCACGTTATCATGCGATGATAGTTGGATCCCGATTTCCACAGATGAGTTGGTTTACTTCTCGGGTGATCTCGACTAATTCTTCTTTCAGGTTTGGAGGAGAATTTGAGGTTACAGTGCGAGGTTTCCTGATTAGATATATTGATAACCATTCTGATCTAGGTTAGAGTGGACGCTGAGTGTTTCTTTTCTCTCTCTCTTTGGCAGCAACCATGACCCGACCCTTGACTATGATTCAGTGACCAAGATTAACCGAACCTTCTTAAAACACTGGGTTTTGGATTGTCAGAGTTGCATACCTCATTGCCACTTCCACTTTTACCCTTTTTCTCCAGAACACCCCGTATTACTACGAACATCCACTTCCATTGGATAAAACCATCGTATGGTTATATACGAACTCAAAGGAACTTGTTCCATATTCGAGGATGGTTTCCGATTCTGGAGAAAACGAATAGGACTATTCAGTTGTCTTTTCCTTTTACCTTCTCTCAGATTTCAAGTGCTCCTTAGATTAGGACAGTACACCTATTACGCTAATTGGATTGTCTTCTTCCAAACCATAGGCAGGTGCCAAATGGTAGGGAATGAAGAAAACCAATTAGCCTAACGATGGTGTACAAAAGGTATTAAGTAAAGACAAATAAAAGGGATTAGAAGAAGGGCAAAGTAAACTGCGACTGCTATTCACGACCAAACCGAGTATTTCATCGCCACTCCTACTTCACCTTCGTATTTCTCCAGGACACTCCGTATCACTACGAAGATCCATAGTTTATTGGATACTCCATCGTATGGTTATATACGAACTCAAAGGAACTTGTTCCAGTTCGGGGATGGATTCTGGTTGAGGAGAAATATGAATAAGGTTTTATTCAGTTGTCTTTTATCTCTACCTTCTCTTGGGTTGCGAGTGCCCCTAGGATTGGGACAGTACACCTATTATGCTTATTGGATAGTCTTCTTCCAAACCATAGGCTGGTGCCGAAAGGTAGTGAAAGAAGAAAACCATTTAGTCTAAGAGGGTGTACAGAAGGTAATGACTAAAGACATATGAAAGGATTTGGAGAGATGGCAAAGAAATATACGGTTACAGTTGTGAATCTTGATAATAGAAGAGGCATTACTAGGAATACCCGGATACTCCTACGAAACATTTCAATGTTTCAGTTTCACTGTGTATTGTTAAAAGAAAACTGATTTCCCAATTATCCCTTGCTCCAGGGTATGTATTTATCAGGTTTGATTCTCACATCTGTATGGTTTTAAAGATTATGAGTGGGAGTAAGTTATTGGGAATTTTAAGTCCACGTTGCCCACCCCGGTACTTGCGGGGAGGCGGAAAACGGAATAAAAATCGAATTTTTATGAGCTTAGGCAACATGGACTAGACAAAGAAGGATCTTTGCTAAACAAAAACAAGCTAAAGCTAACTAGAAACTAGATAAGTGCTAGAAAGGTTATACCTTGGGCTTTTTGTCCTTCTCTCCTTGCTCCTTGGAGTGGTGGAAGGAGGTCACCTTAGTCGTCTTCTCACGTCGAAGAAAGATCCACCCGAAAGCCTCGACCTTTGGCTTCAACTCCAAGCTAGAAGTAACTAGGGTGCAAGAAGTGCTAATCCTTGAACCCTAGATAAGAGTAGAGATTATCAAGAGAGGGTTTTTCTCAAGCTCAAGTGTTTCTCAACACATGAGAGGGGAGAGCTTGAGGGAGAGGAAGAACAAGAGAGAGAATGTGAATAATAGAATGAGAGAATAATATGAAGCATTCTCTCATATATGTGAATTATTGTAATTAGATAATTAGTGAGATAATTGTCATGGCTAAATCAAGACATGACCATTATCATTTCATTTTTAATGCAAATTGCAAGGATCAAAGAGCATCTTCCAAATGAAATGATGATGGTCAAAGTGTCAACCAAGGTCAACAAGTCAAGAAGGTCAAATGGTCAACAACCATAACCATGCACAATTATTAAACTAATATCAATTAACAATAATACACACATAAGTATTAGGGTTAACAAAATGACAATAGTCATTAACCCTAATCAAAGTTCTCTCCCTCTGTCTCAAGCAACTGTGCATACGCACCCGTATTCGTGATCCGAGGAACACGAATACAATGAGAAAAACCAATCCCAAATCATATACTAGGATCCGGCTTAAACCAAAGCCCGCTAGTATAAGCTGTTCGGACAGCAAACGTGCACAAGTGCGCGGATGTGAACGAACCCTGTCGCAAAACCATTCGACCTCTACTCATTTTGCCTAAAGACGAATAGCTTTCTGTGTGGGACTCTAAAGACTCGACACTACGCTGGCAGTGAGTTTAACCACAGACCGCAAGCGGCACTAGCTGTACGTAACGGTCTCCAGGTAGATGTCGATAAGAAGACTGACGAGGTGAACCCCATCTGAACTCCTACTGAGCCTGTATGTGACAATCTCCGTACAGTCCGGTCTGTTCGTCTGATACATCGCATGGAGGGCCTAGGGGGCGGTGAACGTCAGTCCCCTAATAGCGGTACAAGTCGTGTCGGAGTGTAGCCCAGAACACCCTGAGATAACACTGGAAACCTACCAGTATATCTCGCTTGCCCTGGCCAGGGACTACTCGTGTAATGGCTCTCCTGGACACAGCGCGATGTCAACCCCCAATACCGGGAGAGACGAATCCTGTCTAACCGTCACTGCCTCCAAGTGCTTCGGGACTGCACCCAAAAACTACCTTTTTGCACGACTCCTTTGAGCCGTGGTAGGGTAGTAATCAAAGTGCAGTGGGAACACACTCGAGGCGAAGTGACAGTGTCAAGTCAGCGGACTAAGCTGTACTCATGTCACCTGGGAACTGATAACTGACGATAGGTATAGTACCAACCAACAGTTCCCGACGAGTCCTGTCCAGTGTACTCGTAACCTAACGAGCACCCGCATACTATCTCAAGTACGACGTACTGACGGCTGTGGGACAGACCGTCTCCCACGCTGGGATGAGAAGCGCATACGCTAGTCTACTCCGGAGTATCGATGCCCTGTCTCGATAGTCCAACGACTAGGGACCTGTATAAGGATGTGCTTATAGATCACCCAGCTCCCACGAGTGTGAGCGCCATCACAACGCTAGTAATCAAGCAAAGATCCTAAGGGCTGTACTACCATTTCAGCGATATGCTAAAAGAAACACATGCACATATTAAAGCAGAGACAAACCAAGTAGCATACTACCATTTCGAGCAAGATTGTATATACAACTGTGAATATCCCAAGCTTCCATCAAGTAATATACAAACTAGTATGATACAGTAATGGCCTCTAGGGCATATACACTAACAATCTCCCACTTGCACTAAGGCCATGTACTGGCGTATCGAAGACCTATCATCTCGATCAGCCGCTCGAACTGAGTCTGGGGCAAGGCCTTGGTGAATGGATCTGCTGTGTTATCTTCTAAAGCAACCCTCCGAACCTCGATCTCCTGGCGATCCACGATCTCCCTGATCAGGTGTGTAAGCCCGCGGGGGCGCCCCGGCCGTCGACCCGACGCCGGAAACGCGGAAAACAAAAACTTTGCGAACTTTGCAAAACGGCACCACCGCGGACTTTTACCCGGATCGGGCCATTAACCTAGCTAGCTAGCAAAAAGAAAAGAGTAGAGAAGCTATACCAAGCGATCCGTGTCCTTCGGTCTTTGTCTCCACTCCGATCTCCCGCGGATATATCGTCCGTCACCTCCTCGTCGAAACGGGCACCACATAGCCGGAATCTTTTACGGGCTCCCACCTCTTGACCGAGGCAACTCGGGCGCGAAGTTGGCTAGCCGACGCGTCCAAGGCTTGCTATAGAATAGTGTAGAAACTTATCTCTTTGGGGTTAGAAGTTGCCATGGATGTGGAGGTGAGAAAAAGACTTTGGAGAAAGAAGAATGGTTCTCTCAATTTTTCCAAGGAAATGAGACAACAAAAAACCCCAAAAGAACCTCTCTCTCTCTCTCATTAAAACAGCCCCTGCGCACCCATTTTATGCTCACTGGAAAATTGATGTGTGAATCTTACACAAATTAAAACCATGCAAAGAAAAAAAAACACTTCACTGCACACACACACACAAAGAGGGGGCCCACGAAATTAACAAGAAGGAAAAATGCATCTTTTCTTTCACAGCACACAACAAACAAAACCCACTCCATTCCTAAAACAGTGGCCGGCCCATGTATAAAATCGGTGGAAAAAGGAATCAATTAATTAAAAAGGAAATGAGAGATAAGCATGGAAAAATGGTCACCCTCCATTCATATCAAAGTCCACTCACAAGATAAGCAAATGAAATGACCAAAATAGAATATCATGATTAAGAGGATAATCATGAAGCCACATATGCAAGAAAATCCCTCACAACTAAGTTAATTGCAAACTTGCAATTAACACCCTCCAACGAAAAGTCCGACCGGGAAGGAAAAAGAGAAAACCGGCCGGAACGGAATGCAAACTGGCAACCCCAAAAAACCGATCCCGTAATAAATTACAGGAAAACCCCGCTACTGCAAATACATGCCCGCATTTGTATTCTCACTGAACACAAACGCAAAGAGACAAAACTACACTATCTAATACTAAGATCCGGCTTAAACCAAAGCCGGCTAGTAAAAACCGTCCGATCACGATCCGTGCAATACCGCACGTATCTGATCGAACCCTGCCATATCTCCATACGGCCTCTACAGCGTTTCGCCCGAAACTTGAGTAACTGTCTGTGTGGTGGACTCTAAAGACTCGTCAATACTGTGGCTGTGGATTTAACCACTAGCACGTCAGAGGTATAAGCCAATACGTGACGGGCCACCAGGTATTGACCAAAAGGGACGTCGATGAGCGAACTCATCCTGACACCCTACTGAGCCTGTCAGTGACAATATCCGTACAGTCCGGTCCGTTCGTCTATGAGCATCGCATGGCGGGCCTAGGGGGTCGGTAAAAGTTAGACCCCCAAAAGCGGTACAAGTCGTGTCGGAGTGTAGCCCAGAACACCCTGAGATACTACTGGAATACCTACCAGCAAATCTCCTGCCTTGGCCAAGGACTTTTCATGTTCTGGCTCTCCTAGACACAGCACGACCTCACCCCCAAACCGGGAGAGACGAACCCCTGAAGATCCGCTCACTGCCTCCATGTGGCTCGGGACTGTACCCAACTAAAACCTGTTTGCACGACTCCTTTGAGCCGTGGTAGGGTAGTAATCAAAGTACAGTGGGAACTCACACGAGACAAATGACGATCTCAGGTCGATGAACTAACCTGTACACATGTCACCAGGGAACTGCTATCTGACGTCTGGTATAATCCCAACTAGCAGGTTCCCGGCGAGTCCTGTCCGGTGTACTCATAACCCAATGAGCACCTGTATACATCTTAGGTGAACCAACTGACACCAGTGGCTTGTGAGACCGGCCACCGACCCTCGTCGGGGTCTCGACTGTATACACTAGTCTACTAATGGAGTATCGATGCCCTGTCTCGAAACTCCTACGACTAGGGACCATTTAAGGATGTGCTTGTAGACCCCCAGCTCCCACTTATATGATCGCCCTCATACTGCTGGTGGTCAAGCAAGAATCCAAGGGGCTTTATCAACGTGTAATAGCGACTCGAAAGGTCACCTAAAGCAGTACACGATGATAAAGATAAACCAGATAGCAAACTATCATCTCGAGTAAGACTGTTCTACCGGGATAGGTCCTCCCCTCAATCATTGCAATCACGTGCCTGTGACCCAATAATTAACTCTGAGGGCACTATCTCCAACAATCTCCCACTTGCACTCGAGGCTAATTATTGCGATGTCGCATACTCACAGCCCGTGTGATACCGAACACCCAACTCCTCTACTAGTCAGTCTCACAAAGCTCGTTTGCGAGACTATTGCGTTCGAGGAATAGCCTCAGTGAGTGGATCCGCTCTGGTGTTTCTTTCTATATCTCATGTTCGCAGAGAAAACTATCTCCCAAAATGAGCAATACCTGTCCTAGAATGTCTGGATGTCTGATGGGACCTAGCTCATAAGTGAACTCCAAATCCAAACTTCTTAGACTGTATCGTCAACTGAACTTATTCAGTATCCTGCGCCATACCTTCCCTCAGTTTCCACCTGGACCACCTGTCCAAAAAACTGCCCCTCGTTAGAGGAAAAACTATAACTCTGACAGCCACTCTGCCATCCAGGTCACCTTGGAAGCCTGGAATGATAACCGTCTCCTAATGGAGGCTGCCGTTATCATATCCCTAGAACATCAACTTATGTTCTAAAACTGCTTCCGATTGTTTCTCCAGGATTGGATCAATATCAACTTATTGCAACTACTGCAAGAACAACATCTGGTGTGGTACTTGACATCTCATGATTGACTCAATTGCCTAAGCAAGTGATCTGTCAATCATGCGTATCCCTCTCCCCTTTAGTCTGTAAGACACTTTTAGAGAGGGTGACTCCATTACCTGCAGGTACACTACCGTGCCAGGAGTCGTCCATTCTAAATACTCATAGAATGCGGTCAAAGTACCCAGATTGGGAAACCACCCAAATCTAGATCTAAAACCATAGATCTAGTAACCAGAATGTCTGATATTATATCCAAGTCCTATGTGGAGAAACCACTGTATGACGACCAAAGTATAACCTATCGTAGTATAGGAATATCACTTCCTACTCTGTGTATGTCATCAAATACCAGGACATCACACCCTACTACCTTCTCAACAGATTCATCCCCTATTCTGATGAAGTCAAACCTATGACTGTCACATCAGAAATAGATGATCTATCTCCGCTATATCTGCTTTAGTCTATAAACAGACATAAGCCACATGTCCACCAATGCTTCCGCTGCTCCCACTGACTATGACAACCCTCTGGCAGAGTCATATACACGTACACTTCTAAAGCAAGTTTAGAACGACGCTATACTCATCCTCCCGCCGGGTCTCGCAGCCTGGAACAACAGCAATGGCAAGTGTGGGTAAACAAGAACCTCCCTGCCACCGTCCTTGAGCATACCGAAGTACCTCTCGAGTACCTGAGGTTACCCACCGTATCTGCGGAGTGGCCAATGGAATGTCAAACCAGATTGAATCTTGCAGCTGTCTCCAGTGCATGTCAACTAAATGGAAGGAGGCCGATCAGCGTTACTCAACTTAGGAATACTTCCAATTATGAGTAACCTGAAAGAGAAGCTAGTTCTCTTAATCATTACTATCAACTGAATACCATTCACAAGTATCTACATCTTCGATCACCTTGAAGAATCCCGATACTTGCAACACCTGGTTCTCTACTTTACTCTTATACCTATAACTCCTCAAAACTTAGACCCTGTGTTTCTACGAAACACATGTCTAAGAACTAGAGAAGTTAAAAGTAAACAGAATATAGTACGAGGACCAACCCCTCTGTCCTAATGGACACTGGACAATATACAATACTCTGTATAAGTCCGCTGAGTCTGGTGACTCATTCACTGTGTGTCGTAGGTTGAAAACTGTACTTTTGGTTAAGAAGAATTACACCGCTGTTCAATGCTCCTTACCTAACCATCCACTGGTATAGGTAAATGTCATAGACATAATTTCAAAAAGATATGTCTCACTCTATAAAAATAGACGTACAGATATATCAATTTGAAATTGGTGCACAACAACGGATATTCAAAACTAAATATTTGCCAACGGGCAAACAACCCAGGTGGCTTCCTCAAATATCACCAATTCCAACGAATCCCGATATAATGAGGATGGTCACCTAATTCCCAATAACTTACTCCCCTTCATCATCTGTAAAACCATACAGATGTGAGACTCATACCTGGTAAATACATACCCTGGAGCAAGTGCCTAATTGGGAAATCAGTTTTCATTTAACAGTACACAGTGAAACTGAAACATTGAGATGTTTCGATGGGGTATCCTGGTATTCTTAGTAATGCCTCTTCCATTATCCAGATTCACAACTATAACTGTATAATTCTTTGCCACCTCTCCAAATCCCTTTATATGTCTTTAGTCATTACCTTCTGTACACCCCTTTAGGCCAAATGGTTTTCTTCCTTCCCTACCGTTTGGCACCAGCCTATGGTTTGGAAGAAGACTATCCAATAAGCATAATGGGTGTACTGTCCTAGTCCTAGGAGCACTCGCAATGCGAGAGAAGGTGAGGATAAAAGACAACCGAATGAACTTAATTCATAGGTGATTTAGGATTGACAAAGAAGTACATGGTTAGGTCGTGAATAGCAGTCGCAATTTACTTTGCCCTCTTACTAATCCCTTGCTTTGTCTGAACTTAATAACTTCTGTACACCGTTTAGGCTAATTGGCTTTCTTCATTCCCCACCGTTCGGCACCAGCCTAAGGTTTGGAAGAAGACTATCCAATTTGCGTAATAGGTGTACTACTCCTAAACCAAGGAGTACTCGCAACCTGAGAGAAGGTAAAAGGAAAAGACAACTGAATAGTCCTATCCGTTTTCTCCAGAACCGGAAACCATCCTCGAATTCCTTCGAGTTCGTATCTAACCATACGATGGTTTTGTCCAATGGAAGTGGACGTTCGTAGTAATACGGGGTGTCCCGGAGAAAAGGGTAAAAGTAGGAGTGGCAAAGAGGTCTGCAACTCTGACAATCCAAAAGCCAGTGTTAAGAAGGTTCGGTCAACTTTGTCACTGAGTCATAGTCTAGGGTCGGGTCAATGGTCGCTGCCAAAGAGAGAGAGAAAAGAAACACTCAGCGTGCACTCTAACCTAGATCAGAATGGTTGTCGCTTTATCTAATCTGGAAACCTCCCACTGTAACGTCAAATTCTTCTCCAAACCTAAAAGAAGAATTAGCCGGGATCACCCGAGGAGTAAACCAACTCATCAGTGGGAATCGGGATCCAACTCTCATCGCATGATAACGTGACGGAATCCGCTCACGCTATCATACTCCAGAAGGTATGCGCATATCTGGCAAGTTTCAGTACTTTTGAAACTCCCGATGTGGATTTTTGCCCCATGCTCTTATGACCTTGACTTTGGCCAACATATCATAAGTCACATGTCAAGTTCTACCCGTCATTTTCCTGGTTAATTTGAACCCACCCGTACATACCCTTGACTTTGGCCAAAATGGCAGTACGACTGTCCCAAACCAACGCATCTATCTATGCTGCATATGAATACCCAATAGCTACCAAACACTGTGCCTTGACTTTGGCCAACATACACAGCATGAATACTATTGACTATCCATATGAAACGACGGAGGGCTACGAATGGTTTCTGGCGAAAACCTTTAACGTAATGAACTCGATATCGTCGAAGGAACTGATAGCTTTTTAGAAAAATATAGTGACGAAAACCTTTGCTAAAGAGGTCACTCCCGGTGAAGGGATCTCGGCTCTTTTCCCGTAGAATGAGGTGCAGGATATTCCAACTGAATACCACGGTGCAAAGCAAAAGCAATCGGCTATAGTGAAGTTAATGCCCTGACGTAAATTTTTGTCCAAGGGGTCACTCCCGGTGAAGGGATCTCGGCCCTTGCCTCGTCGACTGAGGAGCAGGATATTCCAAATGAATACCACTGTGCAAAACAAAAGAGAACGCCCTTGCAATAACAGCTTTTTGAAAAAGTGTTCCAACAACATAAGATTAGGTTTGTTTATCTTGCATTGATCCGAATCAACGCAGTCCCATCAATTGATCACACCACAAAGAACGAAAATATACTGACGTACGTATATGCCATCCGCATTCGCCACTGGGTCCCGTCATCACCCGTTAGGTTAGCTAACTAACGACAGAGCGGGGACTGGACTAGCGCGGATGAAAAACATATACAACATCTACTAATATATATATATAATATAATTTTCGCTCATGGCGTGATAAAAAGCAACACAGGAATGTATAGCAGCACAGATCAATACAGATATCTGGGATCCTCGGGTTTCACAGAGCCGCTGAAACCCGACGTTCCCCTGGTCGTGTGGATATCCTGTGCAATGAAATCCTAGACCCCTACGGGTGCGGCAAGTTACCCGCCAAAACCTGAAGCGAGGCAGCCCCCTTCAGCAACGTGAATGGACCACCCAGCACTTCACGGAATCCGGTAACTTGGGCACCCCTCCTGGGTCAACCCTATACCCCCTATGAGTGCGGCGAATAGCCCGCCAATCCTAGAGTGAAGCCCCCTCCGTCTCAATGCCATGAGATGCGGGCTTGTTGCCCTCTGGAATCCGGCTATCCGTGCACCCCTCCGCGGGGTAAACCTAGTACAGAAAGTAAAATATACATACAACGGGTACATCGACCGCAACCTGGTCGTGCCCCAAAAGAATAATACAAACAGGCAGTGACGGCAGTCCACATGTCGGACGCTCGCCCCGCAAAATCAAATGTACATAACAAAACTGTACTACCACTGCAAACAGGCTATCCCCCACGACCGATCCGCAACAACACAGTACAATCACAGAACATCAACGTGAAAGTCACGTTCGCAAATCCGTCTAACCGGGCTATAGCAGTTAGACGGGATTTACCGATCAAGTGACATTCACGGTCGCAGATATAATGTAAAAACTGTGAACTAGCATGTTTAAAATATCCGATCGAACAAATTTATCAAAGTGGGCCCCCAAAAAGAACTGTAGCACTTACAGAAAACCTGGGCCCAAATAAAATATCCCAAAAGCCCTAATTCTAACTCATAAGCTTACTGGGAAAATATGGTGCCACGATTCCTCTTTTCCGCCGCGCAAGCGCGGCCAAACCAGGGGTTTGGCCGCGCTTCCGCGGTCGAAGTGAGGAATCAGTGGATCGTATTTTCCCAGAATTCTTATAATTTGTTGTACATGTCTCTGCAATATCCAGAAAAATTTTACGAGCTCAAAAAATTTTAACAGAGAACACATGTGCACAAAAATACGGTTTTTGGGGATTTTGTTCGATCGGGTTCTAAACGCGCTAGAGCAAGCTAGGGAAGGTTAATGGCGTGGCTCTGATACCATTGTAAGCCCGCGGGGGCGCCCCGGCCGTCGACCCGACGCCGGAAACGCGGAAAACAAAAACTTTGCGAACTTTGCAAAACGGCACCACCGCGGACTTTTACCCGGATCGGGCCATTAACCTAGCTAGCTAGCAAAAAGAAAAGAGTAGAGAAGCTATACCAAGCGATCCGTGTCCTTCGGTCTTTGTCTCCACTCCGATCTCCCGCGGATATATCGTCCGTCACCTCCTCGTCGAAACGGGCACCACATAGCCGGAATCTTTTACGGGCTCCCACCTCTTGACCGAGGCAACTCGGGCGCGAAGTTGGCTAGCCGACGCGTCCAAGGCTTGCTATAGAATAGTGTAGAAACTTATCTCTTTGGGGTTAGAAGTTGCCATGGATGTGGAGGTGAGAAAAAGACTTTGGAGAAAGAAGAATGGTTCTCTCAATTTTTCCAAGGAAATGAGACAACAAAAAACCCCAAAAGAACCTCTCTCTCTCTCTCATTAAAACAGCCCCTGCGCACCCATTTTATGCTCACTGGAAAATTGATGTGTGAATCTTACACAAATTAAAACCATGCAAAGAAAAAAAAAACTTCACTGCACACACACACACAAAGAGGGGGCCCACGAAATTAACAAGAAGGAAAAAGGCATCTTTTCTTTCACAGCACACAACAAACAAAACCCACTCCATTCCTAAAACAGTGGCCAGCCCATGTATAAAATCGGTGGAAAAAGGAATCAATTAATTAAAAAGGAAATGAGAGATAAGCATGGAAAAATGGTCACCCTCCATTCATATCAAAGTCCACTCACAAGATAAGCAAATGAAATGACCAAAATAGAATATCATGATTAAGAGGATAATCATGAAGCCACATATGCAAGAAAACCCCTCACAACTAAGTTAATTGCAAACTTGCAATTAACACCCTCCAACGAAAAGTCCGACCGGGAAGGAAAAAGAGAAAACCGGCCGGAACGGAATGCAAACTGGCAACCCCAAAAAACCGATCCCGTAATAAATTACAGGAAAACCCCGCTACTGCAAATACATGCCCGCATTTGTATTCTCACTGAACACAAACGCAAAGAGACAAAACTACACTATCTAATACTAAGATCCGGCTTAAACCAAAGCCGGCTAGTAAAAACCGTCCGATCACGAACCGTGCAATACCGCACGTATCTGATCGAACCCTGCCATATCTCCATACGGCCTCTACAGCGTTTCGCCCGAAACTTGAGTAACTGTCTGTGTGGTGGACTCTAAAGACTCGTCAATACTGTGGCTGTGGATTTAACCACTAGCACGTCAGAGGTATAAGCCAATACGTGACGGGCCACCAGGTATTGACCAAAAGGGACGTCGATGAGCGAACTCATCCTGACACCCTACTGAGCCTGTCAGTGACAATATCCGTACAGTCCGGTCCGTTCGTCTATGAGCATCGCATGGCGGGCCTAGGGGGTTGGTAAAAGTCAGACCCCCAAAAGCGGTACAAGTCGTGTCGGAGTGTAGCCCAGAACACCCTGAGATACTACTGGAATACCTACCAGCAAATCTCCTGCCTTGGCCAAGGACTTTTCATGTTCTGGCTCTCCTAGACACAGCACGACCTCACCCCCAAACCGGGAGAGACGAACCCCTGAAGATCCGCTCACTGCCTCCATGTGGCTCGGGACTGTACCCAACTAAAACCTGTTTGCACGACTCCTTTGAGCCGTGGTAGGGTAGTAATCAAAGTACAGTGGGAACTCACACGAGACAAATGACGATCTCAGGTCGATGAACTAACCTGTACACATGTCACCAGGGAACTGCTATCTGACGTCTGGTATAATCCCAACTAGCAGGTTCCCGGCGAGTCCTGTCCGGTGTACTCATAACCCAATGAGCACCTGTATACATCTTAGGTGAACCAACTGACACCAGTGGCTTGTGAGACCGGCCACCGCCCCTCGTCGGGGTCTCGACTGTATACACTAGTCTACTAATGGAGTATCGATGCCCTGTCTCGAAACTCCTACGACTAGGGACCATTTAAGGATGTGCTTGTAGACCCCCAGCTCCCACTTATATGATCGCCCTCATACTGCTGGTGGTCAAGCAAGAATCCAAGGGGCTTTATCAACGTGTAATAGCGACTCGAAAGGTCACCTAAAGCAGTACACGATGATAAAGATAAACCAGATAGCAAACTATCATCTCGAGTAAGACTGTTCTACCGGGATAGGTCCTCCCCTCAATCATTGCAATCACGTGCCTGTGACCCAATAATTAACTCTGAGGGCACTATCTCCAACAAGGTGATACCGCCTTAAGATGTGTCTGGATTTCTGATGGAACCTGGGTTCCTTCGCTAAAGCTATAGCCCCGTTGTTGTCGCAATACAGAGGTATTGGGTCAACAATGGACGGAACCACATGAAGTTCTTTCAAGAACTTCCCCATCTAGACAGCTTCTTTTGCGGCATCAGATGCAGCGATGTATTCCGCTTCCATAGTCGAGTCAGCAACGGTTTCCTGTTTGGAGCTCTTCCAACACACCGCCCCTCCATTGAGGGTAAAGACAAAACCCGACATGGACTTGGAATCATCCTTGTCACTCTGGAAGCTGGAGTCCGCAAAGGCCTCAATCTGGAGGTCTTTTCCGCCATACACCAAGAACATCTCCTTAGTCCTTCTCAGGTACTTGAGAATGTTCTTTACTGCTATCCAATATTTCTCCCCAGGGTTTGACTGATACCTGCTTACCACACTCAGTGCATAAGCCACATCCGGTCTGGTACACAACATCGCATATATTATAGAGCCTACCGCAGAAGCGTAGGGTATAATAGACATGCGATCCCTCTCCAAATCAGTCTTGGGAGACATCTCTTTGGAGAGGGTGATCCCGTGACAAGCCGGTAGATTACCGCGCTTGGAATCTTCCATACTGAATCTCTTCAATATGGTGTCGATGTACCTGGACTGCGAAAGTCCTAATATCCTCTTGGATCTGTCACGGTAGATCCGGATACCCAGAATGTATGAGGCATCACCCAGGTCTTTCATGGAGAACCTGTGTGACAAGAACCCCTTGACAGATTGTAGCATAGGAATGTCATTTCCTATTAAGAGAATGTCATCCACGTATAAAACGAGGAATACTACAGTTCTCGCTACAAATCTATAATAGATGCATGGTTCATCTGGATTTTTGATAAAGCCAAATTCCTTGACCGTCTCATCAAAACAGATGTTCCAACTCCGCGATGCCTGCTTTAGTCCATAAATGGACTTAAGCAACTTGCACACCTTTCCGCTGCTCCCACTCTAAATGAAACCCTCTAGCTGGTCCATATAGACACACTCCTCTAAATATCCATTTAGAAAAGCTGTCTTTACGTCCATCTGCCAAATCTCATAATCGTGGAAGGCAGCAATGGCAAGAAGGATCCGAATGGATTTCAGCATAGCTACTGGAGAAAAGGTTTCGTCATAGTCCAAACCAGGTCGCTGACGAAAACCCTTTGCTACCAGTCTAGCTTTATAGGTCTCAACCTGTCCATCTACACCAATCTTCCTTTTGAAGATCCACTTGCGTCCTACGGGTTTTACCCCATCTGGAGCAATGTCCAACGTCCATACTTTGTTGGTGTACATGGACTCCATCTCGGTCCGCATTGCATCCAGCCATTTTACCGAGTCGACGCTCTGAATGGCTTGTTGGAAGCTAGTAGGCGGATCACAATCTATGATCCAATCCTCTCTATCCCCGTCAATGAGAAAACCGTAGTATCTCTCGGGCGGATGAGACTGCCTACTACTCCTGCGGAGTGGCGTGGGAATGTCCTGATCTTTCGAACCCTCTGGTTCTACAAAGCTTTCAGTAATAGCTCGTAGTTCTGGAATTTCTTCCAGTTCTATTGTGCTCCCACTTAATTCTTTTTCTATGAACTGGTGTTCTAGAAAGGGGGCATGGCGAGAAACAAACACCTTTTGTTCCTCTTCGCAATAGAAGAAATATCCCTTGGAGTTCTTTGGATATCCCACAAACTTGCAATGTACTGAGCGTGCCTCGTGTTTGTCCGCATGCTGCTTTTTTACAAAAGCTGGACATCCCCATGTCTTAATGTGATTAAGATAGGGTCTCTTCCCACACCACATCTGATATGGTGTAGTAGGCACAGTCTTAGTTGGAACTCAGTTCAAAAGGTATGCAGCTGATTCTAGCGCATATCCCCAGAACGATCGCGGTAACTCAGCGTTACTCATCATGGACCGTACCATATCCAATAGGGTTCGGTTCCGTCTCTCCGATACACCGTTATGTTGCGGAGTGTATGGAGGAGTAAGCTGAGAGAGAATTCCATTCTCTTTTAAGTAACCCAGGAACTCAGGACTCAAGTATTCACCACCTCGATCAGATCTCAGTGCCTTGATACTTTTGCCTGTTTGTTTTTCTACTTCATTCTTATATTCCTGGAATTTTTCAAAGGCCTCGGATTTATGTTTCATTAAGAAGACATAACCGTACCTTGAAAAGTCATCCGTAAAAGTAATGAAGTAAGAATAACCGCTTCACGCATGTGTAGACATTGGACCGCACACGTCGCTGTGTACGAGTCCCAAGAGCTCGCTCGCTCTTACTCCGTGTCCAGTGAACGGAGTCTTTGTCATCTTTCCTTTGAGACAGGATTGACAAGTTACATACGATTGATATTCGAACGGATCCAAATATCCTTCTGCATGTAACTTAGTCAACCTTCTCTCATTGATGTGACCTAATCTACAATGCCATAAGAAAGTTTTATTGATATCTGGAGACTTTCTTTTGTGTGTATTCTGGACATTGAAAATCTGTGGTTGGTTTAACACGTATATACCGTTGTTCAATGTACCTGACCCAATCAAAACTTGATTAAGGTGAATGTTCGCTACATTACTTACAAATGCAAATTCATAACCTTCTTTAGATAATAAAGATACAGAAATGATATTACAGGTTGCATTTGGTACATAATAACAACTACGCAAAACCAAAAAGTGTCCATCCGACAATCCCAGGTGATTGTCCCCCACGGCCTCAGCATCCATGCTAGCACCGTTTGCAACTCTGAGGGTCATGTCACCTGCCTTCAAAACTCTACGCTTTCTCAACGCCTGCAAAGAATTACAGATATGAGATCCTGATCCGGTATCCAATACCCAGGATGTAGAGTTTATTGATAGACAGTTCTCAATAACATACACACCTGAAGCTGAACCTGCAACTCGCTTCAAATCCTGTGTTCTGGCCTTCCAAGCCTTGCAATCCTGTTTCCAGTGACCACTTTTGTGATAATAGAAGCATTCTTCCTTCCCCACCAGCTTTCCCGCTACCTTTGTTACTTTTCCTTTTCCCTTCGTATCCACTTTACTGACACCGCCTCTTGGTTTGGCGGGGGCTTTCTTCTTCTTGCCCTTGGCTTTCGCCCTGGACCTAGAAGAGGAAGATCCTCCTACAAACAAAGTGGATGTCTCCCTACCCTTCTGTAGGGTGCCCTCAGCACTTCTCAACATGTTCAGAAGTTCGGAAAGTTCAACCTCCTTTCCTTGCATGTTGAAGTTATGAATAAACTGGGTGTAAGTGGAAGGAAGGGACTGGAGAATCAAATCAGTATAGAGTTCATTCTCCAACGTGGTCCCAAGGTCCGCGAGCTCCTCAATGTAGCCAATCATCTTAAGCACGTGTTCCGCTACCGATGATCCGACGGCCAACCTTGTCGAAAACAACTTCTTCGACACTTCGTATCTTGCGATACGAGACTGCTCTCCATACAGTTCTTTTGTATGAAGAAATATGGACTCTAGGTCCATATTCTCGTGCCTCCTCTGATGTTCGTTGTCCATCGAGGCTAGTACGAGGCATCTGGCCTTCACGCAATCTATTTCCCAGGTCTTGTAGATTTCCCTATCTACGACACTGGTTTTGGGACCTGGGACAGGGGGAGCTTTGGTGGTAAGGACATACCCCAACTTGTCATAAGTGATTGCCATCTTGACATTCCTGAGCCAATCTTTGTAGTTTGGCCCTGTCAATATGTTTTTATCTAGTAATAACTTAAGTCCGGTCATGTTGAATGGTCGCTGCAATTAGGAGAGAGAAAAGAAACACTTTAGCATGATGCTCTTGCAAGTTTAGAGTGGTTTTTAGTTTGTCTAAACTGGATGGCTCCCACTGTCTCTCGAATCCCTTCTCAAACCGTAAAGAAAGGATTAGTCAGGATCAATCTCACCGTACAATACTTGCTTAACCGTTCAGCCATGCCAGTGTCGGTACTTCGAGGGAGGTTTTCCAACGCTTTCGCGAAGTTCCTTAATTAAGTAACCTCTTTTCCCTGTGGGCGTAGCCCCGCTAACACCTTTCTTGACACCTACTAAGTTTGTAGCATTGATCGTTAAGTGAGAGTTTTCCCGAGGAGTAGCATATACTCACAGTAGGATCGGGATCCAAATATCATCGCGTGATAAAACCGAAGGAATCCTACCAGAATTATCATACTCCAAATGGTATGCAGCGCTAGCAAGTTTCAGAACTTATGAAACTCCCGATGTGGATTTTTGCCCCATGCTCTTATGACCTTGACTTTGGCCAAAATATCATAAGTCACATGTCAAGTTCTACCCGTCATTCTCCTGGTTAATTTGGACCCACCCGTACCTACCCTTGACTTTGGCCAAAATGGCAGCACGACTGTCCCAAACCAACGCATCTATCTATGCTGCACATGAATACCCAATAGCTACCAATCACTATGCCTTGACTTTGGCCAAAATACATAGCTGGAATACTTTTTGACCATTCATGTGGAATGACGGAGGGCTACGAATGGTTTTGGCGAAACCGTGAACGTAGTGAACTTGATATAATCGATGGTACGAGATAGCTTTTAAAAGGAGTGGTTCAAGCTCCGCGTTTAAAAGTTTAGTTTTGAAAAGAATCGAGTGGTTTTCAAAGTGTTCCAATCGACTTTTACTTGGTTTATTTTCTTGCATTAGTTCTTTTAATGCGTCCCATCAATTAATCCTACCATTGCAGAAAACAACCAAAATATGACGTACGCTTATGCCATTCGCATTCGCCACGGGGCCCCGTCATCACCCGTTAGGTTACTTAACTAACGACAGAGCGGGGGCTGGGCTAGCGCGGCTGTAAAACATAAGCAACGCCAAAATAGTTATCATATATAAATATATAGCAATGATAGACATTACAGATCACAGATGAATACATTGGATATACTAGGAATCCGCAATCCGTTCGAGCCTGCAAAGAAAAGCGGATTACATGGTCGCGGTGAATAGCCGATACCCCACCCAAGACCCCTACGGGTGCGGCAAACTACCCGCCAAGTACCCGAAGCGAAACAACCTCCCTCACCACCGTGAGTAGGCCACTCAGCACTTCGAGATACCCGGTAGTTTGTGCACCCCCTCCATGGGTCTATCCTAGGAGCAAAAACAGTAAAAAGAATTATACAATGACAGCTACAACCCCGACCCGGTTGTGCGGCCAAACAAATAATAATATTACATCAATTTACATATTACAATGAATGAAAGAAAAAGCAACACTCATCTCACATCCACCCCGGCTATTCATCCGCGACAATCCAACCCATTCCTATACACATACCATCATCAATCACAGATCACAGATATGTATAACCCCGACTAATCGACATATAGCGATTAGCCGACGTTCAATACATATAAATATCACAGATATAACCTTTTAGTCAAAGTGTATTGAAGTTCGGGAAAAAATACGGATTTATAGGCCCCCAAAAACAAATTTCTCTTCTGGAAAATCTGGGCACATATAAACCATCTTAAAAATCCAAAAACCAAATCAGAAATACACTGCACCAAACTCGACCCAGTGAAGAGCCAAAACGGCCGCGGTTGCGCGGCAATAGCTTGCTATTGCCGCGGAACCGCGGCTCTTTGGTCGAATCACTGGATCGTTTTTGGTGGCTTTCTTTAAAAGACCCTGAGATGATTTTTGGAGTATGACAAATTTTATTTTGAACAGAAAAAAAATTAACAGAAACTTAGGGTTTTGAAAACTCGGTTTTTCGATTTTTCCGATTCGAACTTCGATACACTCTACTACCTAGCTAGTTTATGTTTAGTTAGGCTCTGATACCACTGTAAGTCCACGTTGCCCACCCCGGTACTTGCGGGGAGGCGGAAAACGGAATAAAAATCGAATTTTTATGAGCTTAGGCAACATGGACTAGACAAAGAAGGATCTTTGCTAAACAAAAACAAGCTAAAGCTAACTAGAAACTAGCTAAGTGCTAGAAAGGTTATACCTTGGGCTTTATGTCCTTCTCTCCTTGCTCCTTGGAGTGGTGGAAGGAGGTCACCTTAGTCGTCTTCTCACGTCGAAGAAAGATCCACCCGAAAGCCTCGACCTTTGGCTTCAACTTCAAGCTAGAAGTAACTAGGGTGCAAGAAGTGCTAATCCTTGAACCCTAGATGAGAGTAGAGATTATCAAGAGAGGGTTTTTCTCAAGCTCAAGTGTTTCTTAACACATGAGAGGGGAGAGCTTGAGGGAGAGGAAGAACAAGAGAGAGAATGTGAATAATAAAATGAGAGAATAATATGAAGCATTCTCTCATATACGTGAATTATTGTAATTAGATAATTAGTGAGATAATTGTCATGGCTAAATCAAGACATGACCATTATCATTTCATTTTTAATACAAATTGCAAGGATCAAAGAGTATCTTCCAAATGAAATGATGATGGTCAAAGTGTCAACCAAGGTCAACAAGTCAAGAAGGTCAAATGGTCAACAACCATAACCATGCACAATTATTAAACTAATATCAATTAATAATAATACACACATAAGTATTAGGGTTAATAAAATGTCAATAGTCATTAACCCTAATCAATGTCCTCTCCCTCTGTCTCAAGCAACTGTGCATACGCACCCGTATTCGTGATCCGTGGAACACGAATACAATGAGAAAAACCAATCCCAAATCATATACTAGGATCCGGCTTAAACCAAAGCCCGCTAGTATAAGCTGTCCGGACAGCAAACGTGCACAAGTGCGCGGATGTGAACGAACCCTGTCGCAAAACCATGCGACCTCTACTCATTTTGCCTAAAGGCGAATAGCTCTCTCTGTGGGACTCTAAAGACTCGACACAGCGCTGGCAGTGGGTTTAACCACAGACCGCAAGCGGCACTAGCTGTACGTAACGGTCCCCAGGTAGATTTCGATAAGAAAACTGACGAGGTGAACCCCATCTGAACTCCTACTGAGCCTGTATGTGACAATCTCCGTACTGTCCGGTCTGTTCGTCTGATACATCGCATGAAGGGCCTAGGGGGCGGTGAACGTCAGTCCCCTAATAGCGGTACAAGTCGTGTCGGAGTGTAGCCCAGAACACCCTGAGATAACACTGGAAACCTACCAGTATATCTCGCTTGCCCTGGCCAGGGACTACTCGTGTAATGGCTCTCCTGGACACAGCGCGATGTCAACCCCCAATACCGGGAGAGACGAATCCTGTCTAACCGTCACTGCCTCTAAGTGCTTCGGGACTGCACCCAAAAACTAACTGTTTGCACGACTCCTTTGAGCCGTGGTAGGGTCGTAATCAAAGTGCAGTGGGAACACACTCGAGGCGAAGTGACAGTGTCAAGTCAGCGGACTAAGCTGTACTCATGTCACCTGGGAACTGATAACTGACGATAGGTATAGTACCAACCAACAGTTCCCGACGAGTCCTGTCCAGTGTACTCGTAACCTAACGAGCACCTGCATACTATCTCAAGTACGACATACTGACGGCTGTGGGACATACCGTCTCCCACGCTGGGATGAGAAGCGCATACGCTAGTCTACTCCGGAGTATCGATGCCCTGTCTCGATAGTCCAACGACTAGGGACCTGTATAAGGATGTGCTTATAGATCACCCAGCTCCCACGAGTGTGAGCGCCATCACAACGCTGGTAATCAAGCAAAGATCCTAAGGGCTCTACTAATATGTATATCAGCGATATGCTAAAAGAAACACATGCACATATTAAAGTAGAGACAAACCAAGTAGCATACTACCATTTCGAGCAAGATTGTATATACAACTGTGAATATCCCAAGCTTCCATCAAGTAATATACAAACTAGTATGATACAGTAATGGCCTCTAGGGCATATACACTAACAGAAATTGGGTGATCATTCTCACTATATCGGGATTCGTTGTAGTTGGTTATATTTGAGGAAATCACATGGGTTGTTTGTGTAGGGTTCCTAGGCACACACTAGAGGTCTCACAAGGCATCAACAATGCCAATTTCAAAAATTTCCGGTGCCGAGAAACCCAAATACGGATCGTTAACTAGAGTTTAGGCGAAACTACAAGCTACTGAACTACTTTAGTGCTAAGTGAACGGAAATACAACCTTTGTAGATCCGGTCCTCCACCTCCATAGCTCCGTGATGAAGTCCCCTCTCTGCGATCATCGGATCCCGGGCTCTTGCGTCGGCTTCATCGGAGAAATGGGCGGTTTAGGTCATCGACTTCGATGCCGAAGATGATCTACGTCGAGGCAACTCAAGATCAAGCTCCAACTTCACCAAGTCATGAAACTTATGAAGAAAACACCCTATACTACTTGGTAAGTGGTAGAGGATGAAGAAATAGGAAGTGGGTTCACTTTAGAATTGGATTTCTCACTCTTTTCATGAAATCACCATTGAAGGTTGCAAGCTCTCTTCTTCTTGAAGAAGAAGAAGAAGAAGAAAAAGAATATCATAAGTATTTGAAAAATAGGAAATAATATGATACTTATCATATTTGCAACCATAGTTAGGTGTAGAGAATAAACTAAGGTTAGGTTTAATGGTTACGTTAAGGCTAAGAGACAAAATGGTAAAAGCTTCAAAGCTTCATGAAGTTTCATGAAAGAAACAAAAACTAGCCACAATTTTATTCTTGCCTTAAAATGAATTAATAAAAATAAATAGATAAGTAAATCAAAACCCTAACCATTAAGATAACCATGGTTTAATCATACACACCCAAGTTGGCATGTATCATCAAACATGATACAATCTTGTGCACAAAAGTATATCACATATACAACTTGTGCACTTCAACTGAGAAAATCCATTTAATATGAACCAATACTAGTTAATGCTAAGTAATATATCTAATATATGTAATTATACATTAAATCATTAAATCAACACTTGATTTAATGATCCGGTCATATCGCATATAACCGACTAGTATCAAGTGTATCAATGTATCGAATCAACACTTGATTCGGTAACCCGGCTATATCACATATAACCTGCCGATGATACAAATCGCGAGAATAGAATACATTATCACATACTGGTATTATTCTCGGTCCCGCACATATCTCATATGCGCTCCTATTTCATTTCGCTTGAGCCAGGAAACCTCTGTGTAGGACTCTAAAGACTCGTCAATACGCCGGTAGAAGGTGATGATCATATCGAACACCCATAAGCCGCAAGCGGTCTGCTAAACGTAACGGCCACCCGGGTATTGAGCGATCAGAAGATCGACGAGAAAGCCCGCTCACACTCCTGTGAATCCAACCAGTAACACTTACCGTACAGTCCGGTCTGTTCGTCTGATATGTCGCATATCTCGCCTAGGGGTGGTAAACGTCAGACTCCAATAGCTCGATAAGTCGTGTCGATATGAGGTCTATAACAGTTCGAGAAACTACTGGTAACACTTACCAGTAAATCTCAGCAACCCTGGCCAGGGATTTCCGGTTATAGCCAATCGAACACAGCGCAACATCAACTCCCTATACCGGGAGAGACGAATCCCCCCCTATCGCTCATTGCCTCCATGTGATTCGGGACTGCACCCAAAAAGCACCGTTTTGCACGCCCTCTTGGACGTGGTAAGGTGGAAATCAAAGCACAGTGGGAATCACACAAGACTCTATGACGATCTCGGGTCTACAGACTAACCTGTACCAGTGTCACCAGAGAACTGCCATCTGACGTAAGGTATAATACCATCTGGGAGTTCTCGGCGAGTCCCTCCAGTGTACCCAGTCTCCACTGAGCACCCGTATATCATCTCTGATGTCAAACACCAATGGATATGGGATCATCCATCACCCATCTATATGGGTCGACAAGGTATACGCTAGTCTACACTGGTATATCGATGCCCTGTCTCGATACACCCACGACTAGGGACCTTGAAGGATGTACTTATGGACTACCATGTCCCCACTAGTATGATCCGCATCATAGTCCAGGTAGTCAAGTACACATCCTAAGGGCATTACCAACATGTAACAGAGAGACAATCAGTGTACACGTTAAGGTAAAGAGCAACCTGATAGCATACTATCATGTCGAGCAAGAAAGTCCTCCCTATATATGTCCAAGCATCCACTACAATATACATCCTATGTATACTAATGGCCTCTAGGGCATACATATAACTAACAATCTCCCACTTGCACTAGGGCCATCTGATAGCAGTGGTTGCAGTATCTCATACTCAACCATCCCATAAAAGTCTCTCTCTGGGAAAAGGCCTTTGTGAGTGGATCCGCCGTGCTGTCCTCTGAGTCTGCTCTCCTAACCTCGATCTCCTTGGAAATCAACCATCTCCATGATGAGGTGATACTGCCTTAGAATATGTCTGGATCACTGATGGGACAGTCGTTCCTTGGCATAAGCCACAACTCCATTGTCACACAATAGGAGGAACTAAGTTCATCTCATGAACAAATATACATCCAGACTGCCTCTTTGGTAGCATCTTAAGTAGCGATGTACCCTGCATTTATCGTCTAGAATGCCACGGTATCTATCTTGGAACTCTTCCAACATACCGTCCCTTCACTGAGGGTAAATACAATGCCTGTGACTGACATTCAGTCGTTCTTATTACCCTGGAACACTTCCAGTGATTCTCCCCAGGATCGATTGATACCATCTCACTACATCTAGTGAGAGTCCTAAAAACCATTTAGATCTATCTCATAGATCCAAAACCCAGGATTTAGTAGGTATCACTTTGATCCTATGTGGAGAATCATTGTGCTAAGCGGAGATTGATCGAGCGTAGCATAGGAAACTCCTTCCCTATCAAGAGTATGTCATCCACGTACTCTACGAGGATCGTCACCATACTCCCTACTACCTTTTTTTTTATACAAGGTTCATCTACCATTTTGATGATGTCAAACTCTTTGACTACTACATTAAAACAGACGTTCCAACTCCGCGATGCCTGCTTCATCCTATAAAGCAACTTGTGCACGTTTCCGCTGCTCCCTCTGTCTATGAAGCCATCTGGCTGTGTACTTATAGACGCCCTCTTCTAAAACATTATTTAGAAAATCAGTCATGACACCCAACCGGCAGATATCGTAGTCATGGTATGTAGCCGTGGCAAGTAGGATCTGGATGGACTTAAGCATAGCTCCTTAGAAAAGGTTTCATCATAACCATACCTGGTCAATGATGCAAACCTTTAACAAGTTTAGCTTTGAAAGTCTCAACTTTTCCATCTACACCAAGTAATCTTCTCAAGATATACTTGCTCCTGATGGGGATTTAACCCTTCAGATATAGCTACCAAAGTCCATACTTTGTTGGTGTATATGGATTCCATCTCAGATCGCTAAGCATCCAGCCATTCTTACAGAGTCCCTACTCTCGATGGCCTGCTCGAAACTAGTTGGGTCATCATCTCATGATGCAATCCTCGCTCCCACTGTCATAGAGAAACCGAAGTATCTCTCAGGTGGGTGAGGAACCCTACTAGATCGGCGGAGAGGCTGAGGTTCGTTGGTAACTATTGAATCCTTTGGTTTTATCAAATCATCTGCTGTAGTTTGTATAGCTGGAACCTTTCCAGTTCTACATTACAGACCTTGCCTCGAGCTTGTCCGGATTTTGCTTTTAGACATAGGCCGGTCAACCCCAAATCTTAAGTATCTTAAGACATGGGCTCTTCCCTTTCCATATCACATATAAAGTGGTAGGCAACTGATTTGATTTGAACCCTATTCAATAGGTATGCAGCTTCTCAAGTGCATAACTCCCAAAAGGAAATAGGTAACTCAGTAGTACTCATCATAGAGCACACCTTATAACATAGGGTGTTATTGCTCCGCCCCGATATACCATCGTGCTATGGTGTATACGGAGGAGTAATGCTGAGAGAGAATCTCATTCTCCTATAGAAAAGTCCAAGAATTCCGTGCTCAAGTATTCTCCTCCTTGATCACATCAAAGGACATAATAATTATACCCGTTTTGGTTCTCTACTTCTAACTTATACTCTGTGAATATCTCAAAAGGTTCGGACTTGTGTTTCAACAGGAGCATATGTCTGAATCTAAAGAGATCATCAGAGAATGTAATGAAGTACAAAGAACCGGTCTTGGCATGTGTAGACAGGGGACCTACATACATCATCATGTATCAGTCCCAAGAGTTTACTAACTCTTTCTCTGTTTCCAATAAACAGAGCTGAGGTCATTATATCTTTGTGCCATGACTCGCAAGTTTCATAAGATGTAAATTCAAACTGATTTAAATATGCATCTACTATGTAACTTAAGCTAGTCGGGTCACATTGATATGACCTAGTCTACAAAACCTCAAGAAGGATTCGTTCATTTCTGAACTCTTCCTCTTGTGTGTGTTTTATATACTAAGAACTGCAGTTTGATTTAGAATATTAATGCTTTTAGATAACGTGCCTGAACCGATCAACTCTTGATATAGGAAATGTTCAAAACATTATCCAACAATACAAAATTATATCCTTTCTTTACTAATAAAGAGACTGATATGATTTTGTATATCAAGTTCGGTATCTAATAACATTCGTTCAGAATCAATGTATTGGTAATACAGGGTGACGGTGACCAACAGACTTGGCTGCAACACTTGCCCCGTTTTCTGTCTCATGAAACTTATCACCCGTTCTCAGTTCTCTATCTTTTTGTAGCCCTATGTAACAGATTACATATATGGGATCCTGATCCGGTATCAAATACCCAAGACGCAGAGGATACTGAGAAACAGTTCTGTATAATGAACACACCCGAAGATGATGCATCAGCATGCACTCTCTTCGTTTGGGCGGCACGGGAATTCTGGTAATCCCCAATTTCCTGCTCTGCTTATAACAATTAAAAGTTGGAGCGGGACCAACGTTCCCCAGCTCAGTATAACAAGCGGGTTCGGTCAATAATCCGTATTATTATCTTGATTAAGGCGTGATATGGTCGCTACCTAGAGAGAGAGAGAAGAAAACACTCTGCGTGCGCTCTTGCAAGAATAGATTGGTTATTATTTTATCTAATCAGGATGGCTCCCACTGTTTTTTATCAAATCTTCCTTCAAACCCTAAAAGGAAAGACTAGCCGGGATTAATTACACGCTACAAGTTCGCCAATCTTTCAGCGAGGCTAGTGTCGGTACTTTGAGGGAGGTCCCCCGTGCTTTCGCACGAACCTAATTAATGTAAACCTCGTTTTCCCAGAGGCGTAACCTCGTTAACACCTTTCTAGACACCTACTTGATCGGCTAATTGTAATGTGTAAAACTCTCCCAGGAGTAACTCTTACTCGCAGCGGGTATCGGGATCCATCTATCTCATAGAAGGTATACAATCTCATTGCAAATTTCAACACTTGAAATTCCCGATAATTTTGCCCCTAGCACCTTATGACCTTGACGGAGGTCAACAAACCATAGGCTACTAGTCAAGTTCAACCCATCATTTCTTGATTGAATCAAACCCACCCGCATGACCCTTGACGGAGGTCAACAAGGCCGTACGACTACCCTAACCCAATCTGCATCATATGCATAAGTAGATAAATACTAGTTAGCTACCGCACACTACGCCTTGACGGAGGTCAACAAACAAAGCACGAATACTAAGTAGGACTTATCTGAAATGACGGAGGGCTACGACAGGTTTTTCTGAAAACCTATTGCGTAATGAACTTGATATCGTTGTAGAATCAAATGATTTTGAAATGGAGTGTTTTTTAGGCTTTTCTAGTTTTGCTAAAGGGGTCACTCCCGGTGAAGGGATCGTCGGCCCTTTCCTCGTTGAATGAGCTGCGGGATATATCATATATATCACTGTGCAAAGCAGAAACTATAGAGGCAATCAAAAGACAAACCGAGGGTTGTAGCATCTGCCAGTTATTGCTAAAGGGGTCACTCCCGGTGAAGGGATCGTCGGCCCTTTCCTCATCGAATAAGGTGCAGGATATATCATATATACCGCTGTGCAAAGCAAGAACTGTAGCTACCTGTTTTATTTTTGAAACTCGATTCCACAACATCTTAGGTTTCTTTTTCTTTCATTAATCACATTAATGAAGTCCCATCATTTAAGTACCTAAACATCACAGATAAATACGACGTACACTTATGCCATCCGTGTTCGCCTCGATGTCCTCTCGTGCACCGTTAGGTTAGGTGACTAACGGCAGAGCGGGGCAGGGCTAGCGCGGGTGTAAAACATAAGTAACGTCTATATAATATATCGTATATACTATATACAGTATCTATCACAGAACATCACATGATCACATCATAGATATCGCAGCAGAAGAAATATATTTGAAATATTGGATATACTAGGACGTCTGTGTTTTAGTACGAGCCAGTATAAAACACGGATTCCACGGTCGCGATGAATTGCCAAACCCACACCCCTAGACCCCTACGAGAGCGGCAAGCAACCCTACCAATTCTGGAGTTAGGAGACCCGGACTCGACTCCTCGAGTTGGTCTCCCACTGGACTCCAGAACCCGGTTACTTGTGCTCCCATCCTTGGGTCTATCCTAGTGCGGAAAAGTAAATAATATACAAAGGGTGACATCTTCCGCAACCTGGTAGTGCCCCAATAAAAGAATATTACATACAAGTTTTTACATGAATGAAAATGAAAAACACTCATCTCACATAAAAAACCCCGGCTATTCAAACACGACGATCCAATATAACATATCCAGCAACACATACCATCACATGTCATCAACGTAAGTAAATATGCCCATCCCAATTGTCGTTGACATATAGCAACGAAACCGGCGATATCATATATTACACTTACGGTCGCAGAAAAGAAAGTGTAAAACTACAACAGTTGGAATCCGCAACCTCCTTAGACATCACATGCCTATTCAAATGAATACTTTAGACATCGCATGCCTAACAATTATAAACCCCGCATTTCAGTCTCATTATCGAAAACTCTTTTCAATATCAAGTCGGGCAATTCAACAAGATTCCCGACATTTTGATCGAATGCTCTTCGCAAACTTTAGTAGACGGCCGCACCCCCGATGCCGTCGACAAAGTGCACCAAGGCGGAACACCGCTGCCGCGAGCACCCGAATGGATGCTTTCGGCGACGGGGTTCTCCTACAGTCACTTGGTTGGGGCTTTGGGGTGTGGATGTTTATTAAGTTTACCCGGCGAGTATCCGCGTACGCTACGTGATTGCGACGGACTTTTGATCACATCAAAATTCCGTGGCAACCAATCAAGTGAGACTAAACTGCTATGTTTATAACATTCATTCAGTTATCTCATAAGTACTTGTGAATTCCAATTATTGTATCCCATTCCAGATAAATAGAAAATGTTAAACTTTCCGATCGAACATTCAAACACCCAAGTTTTCCCGAAACAAATCAACACATGAAATAGGTTTAAAAAACATCCAGTTCATACCTCAGTACCAACGGTCCAGCCGTAGAAGGGTCAAGCCAATGCCTCACATGTGGCACGCCGTACTGCCCCAAACCCTAAGGTTCAAAGGACAGTTCAAGACGGTCACGTAATCGAGTTAAGGTTTGTTGTCTTCTAGAGGGTCCATCGCGTTACTTACACTACTTAGAACATTCTTAAACTACGGAAAAATCCAACACTTAGAAATTTCCCGGCAGGGGAAAAAGTGGGTATTTATATCTGGTCGAACTTTTTAACAGTTTCTAAAATATCCGGAAAAACATAAACGAAGTTAAATTATCCGATCAAATTAACGAGTCCCCAATAAAACCCAAAAAAAACACAACACTTGAGTGGAATTAAAAAATTCCCATAAAAAATTGCCAAGAAAGGACCTAAGAATAAATATATGAAATTTCAGGGACTAAGTCCAAATTTTGGCCGCGGAACCGCCGCCAAACCCATGGTTTCGCCGCAGTTTCGCGGTCAAATTATTGACTTAGAGGACCGTACTTTACGGTAATTCTTAGCTTTTCCTTCTTGTTTTTCTGAGAATTTTTAATTCACAAAAATCCACTGTTTTGAAAAATATACAGAGAAGGGTTTTGTCGGGGTTTATGGGTTCGATCGGACTTCTAACTTCGTCTACACTTCGCCTAAAGCTCTAGCTAGGCTCTGATACCACTGTAGGGTTCCTAGGCACACACTAGAGGTCTCACAAGGCATCAACCATGCCAATTTCAAAAATTTCCGATGCCGAGAAACCCTAATACGGATCGTTAACTAGAGTTTAGGCGAAACTACAAGCTATTAAACTACTTTAGTGCTAAGTGAACGGAAATACAACCTTTGTAGATCCGGTCCTCCACCTCCATAGCTCCGTGATGAAGTCCCCTCACTGCGATCATCGGATCCCGAGCTCTAGCGTCGGCTTCATTGGAGAAATGGGCGGGCTAGGTCGTCGACTTCGATGCCGAAGATGATCTACGTCGAGGCAACTCAAGATCAAGCTCCAACTTCACCAAGTCATGAAACTTGTGAAGAAAACACCCTATACTAGTTGGCAAGTGGTAGAGGATGAAGAAATAGGAAGTGGGTTCACTTTAGAATTGGATTTCTCACTCTTTTCATGAAATCACCATTGAAGGTTGCAAGCTCTCTTCTTCTTGAAGAAGAAGAAGAAGAAGAAGAAGAAAAAGAATATCATAAGTATTTGAAAAATAGGAAATAATTTGATAGGATTTTACTACGAACATCCACTTCCATTGGATAAAACCATCGTATGGTTATATACGAACTCGAAGGAACTTGTTCAATATTCGAGGATGGTTTCCGATTCTGGAGAAAACGAATAGGACTATTCAGTTGTCTTTTCCTTTTACCTTCTCTCAGATTGCAAGTGCTCCTTAGATTAGGACAGTACACCTATTACGCTAATTGGATAGTCTTCTTCCAAACCATAGGCAGGTGCCAAATGGTAAGAAATGAAGAAAACCAATTAGCCTAAAGATGGTGTACAGAAGGTATTAAGTAAAGACAAATAAAGGGATTAGAAGGAGGGCAAAGTAAACTGCGACTGCTATTCACGACCAAACCGAGTATTTCATCGCCACTCCTACTTCACCTTTGTATTTCTCCAGGACACTCCATATCACTACGAAGATCCATAGTTTATTGGATACTCCATCGTATGGTTATATACGAACTCAAAGGAACTTGTTCCAGTTCGGGGATGGATTCTGGTTGAGGAGAAATATGAATAAGGTTTTATTCAGTTGTCTTTTATCTCTACCTTCTCTTGGGTTGCGAGTGCCCCTAGGATTGGGACAGTACACCTATTATGCTTATTGGATAGTCTTCTTCCAAACCATAGGCTGGTGCCGAAAGGTAGGGAAGGAAGAAAACCATTTATCCCAAGAGGGTGTACAGAAGGTAATGACTAAAGACATATGAAAGGATTTAGAGAGATGGCAAAGAAATATACGGTTACAGTTGTGAATCTGGATAATGGAAGAGGCATTACTAGGAATACCAGGATATACTCCTACGAAACATTTCAATGTTTCAGTTTCACTGTGTATTGTTAAAAGAAAACTGATTTCCCAATTAGCCCTTGCTCCAGGGTATGTATTTACCAGGTTTGATTCTCACATCTGTATGGTTTTTAAGATTATGAGTGGGAGTAAGTTATTGGGAATTGGGTGATCATCCTCACTATATCGGGATTCGTTGTAGTTGGTGATATTTGAGGAAATAACCTGGGTTGTTTGTGTAGGGTTCCTAGGCACACACTAGAGGTCTCACAAGGCATCAACCATGCCAATTTCAAAAATTTTCGGTGCCGAGAAACCATAATACGGATCGTTAACTAGAGTTTAGGCGAAACTACATGCTATTAAACTACTTTAGTGCTAAGTGAACGGAAATACAACCTTTGTAGATCCGGTCCTCCACCTCCATAGCTCCGTGATGAAGTCCCCTCACTGCGATCATCGGATCCCGGGCTCTAGCATCGGCTTCATCGGAGAAATGGACGGGCTAGGTCATCGACTTCGATGCCGAAGATGATCTACGTCGAGGAAACTCAAGATCTAGCTCCAACTTCACCAAGTCATGAAACTTGTGAAGAAAACACCCTATACTACTTGGCAAGTGGTAGAGAATGAAGAAATAGGAAGTGAGTTCACTTTAGAATTGGATTTCTCACTCTTTTCATGAAATCACCATTGAAGGTTGCAAGCTCTCTTCTTCTTGAAGAAGAAGAAGAAGAAAAAGAATATGATAAGTATTTGAAAAATAGGAAATAATATGATACTTATCATATTTGCAACCATAGTTAGGTGTAAAGAATAAACTAAGGTTAGGTTTAATGGTTAGGTTAAGGCTAAGAGACAAAATGGTCAAAGCTTCAAAGCTTCATGAAGTTTCATGAAAGAAACAAAAACTAGCCACCATTTTATTCTTGCCTTAAAATGAATTAATAAAAATAAATAGATAACTGAATCAAAACCCTAACCATTAAGATAACCATGGTTTAATCATACACACCCAAGTTGGCATGTATCATCAAACATGATACAATCTTGTGCACAAAAGTATATCACATATAGAACTTGTGCACTTCAAGTGAGAAAATCCATTTAATGTGAGCCAATACTAGTTAATGCTAAGTAATATATCAAATATATATAATTATACATTAAATCATTAAATCAACACTTGATTTAATGATCCGGTCATATCGCATATAACCGACTAATATCAAGTGTATCAATGTATCGAATCAACACTTGATTCGGTAACCCGGCTATATCACATATAACCTGCCGATGATACAAATCGCGAGAATAGAATACAGTATCACATACTGGTATTATTCTCGGTCCCGCACATATCTCGTATGCGCTCCTATTTCGTTTCGCATGAGCCAGGAAACCTCTGTGTAGGACTCTAAAGACCCGTCAATACGCCGGTAGCAGGTGATGATCATATCAAACACCCACAAGCCGCCAGCGGTCTGCTAAACGTAACGGCCACCCGGGTATTGAGTGATCAGAAGATCGACGAGCAAGCCCGCTCACACTCCTGTGAATCCAACCAGTAACACTTACCGTACAGTCCGGTCTGTTCGTCTGATATGTCGCATATCTCGCCTAGGGGTGGTAAACGTCAGACCCCAATAGCTCGATAAGTCGTGTCAATATGAGGTCTATAACAGTTCGAGAAACTACTGGTAACACTTACCAGTAAATCTCAGCAACCCTGGCCAGGGATTTCCGGTTATAGCCAATCGAACACAGCGCAACATCAACTCCTTATACCGGGAGAGACGAATCCCCTCCTATTGCTCATTGCCTCCATGTGATTCGGGACTGTACCCAAAAACCACCGTTTTGCACGCCCTCTTGGACGTGGTAAGGTAGAAATCAAAGCATAGTAGGAATCACACAAGACTCTATGACGATCTCGGGTCTACAGACTAATCTGTACCAGTGTCACCAGAGAACTGCCATCTGACGTAAGGTATAATACCATCTAGGAGTCTCGGCGAGTCTGTCCAGTGTACCCAGTCTCCACTGAGCACCCGTATATCATCTCTAATGTCAAACACCAATGGATATGGGATCATCCATCGCCCATCTATATGGGTCGAGAAGGTATACGGTAGTCTACACTGGTATATCGATGCCCTGTCTCGATACACCCACGACTAGGGACCTTGAAGGATGTACTTATGGACCACCATGTCCCCACTATTATGATCCGCATCATAGTCCAGGTTGTCAAGTACACATCCTAAGGGCTTTAGCAACATGTAACAGAGAGACAATCAGTGTACACGTTAAGGTAAAGAGCAACCAGATAGCATAATATCATGTCGAGCAAGAAAGTCCTCCCTATATATATGTCCAAGTATCCACTACAATATACATCCTATGTATAGTAATGGGCTCTAGGGTATACATATAACTAACAGTTTGCCGGACGGCAAATATTTGGTTTTGAATATCCATTGTTATGCACCAATTTCAAATTGATATATCTAAACGTTTATTTTTATAAAGTGAGATATAACTTTTCGAAATTATGACCTTGACATTTACCTATATCAGTGGATGGTTAGGTAAGGAGCATTAAACAGCGGTGTAATTCTTCTTGACCATAAGTACAGTTTTCAACCTACGACATACAGGGAATGAGTTATTAGACTCAGGGGACATATACAGAGTATTGTATGTTGTCCAGTGTCCATGAGGACAGAGGGGTTGGTACTCGTACTATGTTCTGTTTACTTGTGACTTCTCTAGTTCTTAGACATGTGTTTTGTAGAAATGCAAGGTCTAAGTTATGAGAAGTTATAGGTATATGAATAAAGTAGAGAACCAGGCGTTGCAAGTATCGGGATTCTTCAAAGTGATCGAAAATGTAGATACTTGTGTATGGTATTCAGTTAATAGTAATAATTAAGAGAACTTGCTTCTCTTTCAGGTTACTCATAATTGGAAGAACTCCTAAGTTGAGTAATGCTGATCGGCTTCTTTCCATTTAGTTGACGTGCACTGGTGACAGCTGCATGATTTGAATCTGGTTCCAATTAAATCAGTGCCTCTGTTTCTATATTGGATATAGAACGGTTCATATCTTAATGATGTTATGGTACGGGGAGTTGTCCGGCTTATGCTTAAAACCGGACTCTGGATAACTCAAGGCATGTTTCTGTAATGGCTGTTTGTGGGTTGACCCAGGCAATGATGAGGGTTGACTTTCTACCATCTGGAAGATCAATAGTGATATTGTTCTTGACTCGCCCCAGTTTTAGTAAAATGGATTTTTTCAGAAAACAGTAGTGGGAGTATAGTAGAACTGGAAGTGATTCCAGAACCGCAAACGATTACTGAAAATTTGATAAGAACCTAAAGATTCAATCTGGTTTGACATTCCATTGGCCACTCCGCAGAAATTGGTGGGTAACCTCAGCCACTTGAGAGGTACTTCTATATGCTCAAAGACGGTGACAGGGAGGTTCTTGTTTACCCAGACTTGCCATTGCTGTTGTTCCAGACTGCGAGATCTGGCAGGAGGATGAGTATAGCGTCGTTCTAAACTAGTTTTAGAAGTGCATGTGTATATGACTCTGCCAGAGGGTTGTCGTAGTCAGTTGGAGCAGCGGAGGCATAATGGGAAAGTAGCTTATGTCTATTTATAGACTAAAGCAGATATAGCGGAGATAGATCATCTATTTCTGATTTAACAGTCATAGGTTTGACTTCATCAGAATTGGGGATGGATCTATTAAGAAGGTAGTAGGGTGTGATGTCCTAGTATTTGGATGACGTACACAGAGTAGGAAGTGAAATTGCTATACTACGATCGGTTATACATTGGTTGTCACACAGTGTTTTCTCCACATAGGATATGGATATTATATCAGACATTCTGGTTAATAGATCTATGGTTTTTGATCTAGATTTGGGTAGTTTCCCAATCTGGGTACTTAGACAGCATTCTAAATGTGTTTTAGAATGGATGACTCCTGGCACGGTAGTGTACCTACAGGTGATGGAGTCACCCTCTCTAAAGGTGTCTTACAGAGTAAAGGGGAGAAGGATGTGCATGATTGGCAGATCACTTGCTTAGGCAATTGAGTTGATCATGAGATGTCATGTACCACAGCAGATGTTGTTTTTGCAGTAGATGTAATAAGTTGATATTGATCCAATCCTGGAGAAACATTCGGAAGCAGTTTTAGAACATAAGTGGATGTTCTAGGGAAATGATAACGACAGCCTCTTTCCGGGGACGGTTATCATTCCAGGCTTCCAAGGTGACCTGGATGACAGAGTGGCTGTCAGAGTTATAGTTTTCCCTCTGACGAGGGGCAGTAGTTTGGACAGGTGGTCCAAGCGGATACTGAGGGAGGCATGGCGCAGGATACTGATTGGTTTCAGTTGACGATACAGTCTAAGAAATTTGGATTTGGAGTTCATTTATGAGCTAGGTCCCATCAGATATCCAGACATATTCTAAGACAGGTATTGCTCATTTCGGGAGATGGCTTTCTCCGCGAACTTGAGATAAAGAGAGACATAGAAAGAAACATTAGAGCTGATCTACTCACTGAGGTTATTCCTCGAACGCATTAGTTTTGCAAACGGGTTTTGTGAGACAGATTAGTAGAGGAGTTGGGTGTTCGGTATCACACGGGCTATGAGTATGCGACATCGCAATAATTAACCTTGAGTGCAAGTGGGAGATTGTTGGATATAGTTCCCTCAGAGTCAATTATTGGATCACAGGCACGTGATTGCGATGATTGAGGGATGACCTATGCCGGTAGGACAGTCTTACTCAAGATGATAGTATGCTATCTGGTTTATCTTTATCATCGTGTACTGCTCTAGGAGACCTTACAGGTCACTATTGCGTATTGATAGAGCCCTTAGGATTCTTGCTTGACGGCCAGCAGTATGATGGCGATCATATACGTGGGAGCTGGGTTCTATAAGCACATCCTTAAAAGGTCCCTAGTCGAGGGAGTTTCGAGACAGGGCATCGATACTCCAAAGTAGACTAGTGTATACAGTCGAGACCCCGACGAGGGACGGTAGCCGGTCTCATAAGCCACTGGTGTCAGTTGGTTCACCTAAGATGTATACAGGTGTTCATTGGGTTATGAGTACACCGGACAGGACTCGCCGGGAATATGCTAGTTGGTATTATACCGGACGTCAGATAGCAATTCCCTGGTGACATGTGTACGGGTTAGTTCATCGACCTGAGATCGTCATTTGTCTCGTGTGAGTTCCCACTGTACTTTGATTACTACCCTACCATGGCTCAAAGGAGTCGTGCAAACAGGTTTTAGTTGGGTATAGTCCCGAGTCACATAGAGGCAGTGAGCGGATCGGCAGGGGTTCGTCTCTCCCGGTATTAGGGGTGAGGTCGCGCTGTGTCTAGGAGAGCCATTACACAAAGTCCTTGGCCAAGGCAGGAGATTTACTGGTAGGTATTCCAGTAGTATCTAAGGGTGTTCTGGGCTACACTCCGACACGACTTGTACCGCTTTTGGGGGTCTGACTTTTACCAACCCCTAGGCCCGACATGCGATGCTCATTGACGAACGGACCGGACTGTATGGATATTGTCACCGACAGGCTCAGTAGGGTGTCAGGATGAGTTCGCTCATCGATGTCCCTTTTGGTCAATACCTGGTAGCCCGTTACGTATGGCTAATACCTTTGACGTGCTAGTGGTTAAATCCACAGCCAAAGTATTGATCAGTCTTTAGAGTCTCCCACAGACAGTTTCTCAAGTTTCGGGCGAAACATTGTAGAGGCCGTATGATATATGGCAGGGTTCGATCTTATCCATGCGGTATTGCACGGATCATGATCGGACGGATCATGCTATTGGGCTTTGGTTTAAGCTGGATCCTAGTATTAGATTTATTGGATTACTTTAGTCTCATCGCATTCGCATTCAGCCGGAATGCGAATGCAGGTATGTTTATACAGGTGAGGGGTATCCTTGTGATCCGTCACGAGTTTACTTTAAATGTTGCCGGATCTTTTTGTTGGACTAAACATTTGGATTAATGTTTGGATAATGGAAATTGTAAGCTAGATTTCATCATAACATGTATTAAATGTGACATGGACACATTAGTGACTCATGGTATCTTTTTATGTGTTAATGTCACATTATGTGATGTTTTTGGGTTGATATAAGAGGAGGAGAGAGAGAGGGGCTGCCATGAGTTAAGTTTTTGGTCTTGTTTTATTTTCATAACTCTCTCTCATTCTCATTCTATCACAAGAAAAGAAAAGAAAAGAAGAAAAAGCCTTCTCTTCTTCTTCTTCTTCCTCTAGCTTGCATTCTCCATTAATGGCAATATCTCTAACCACCATCATGGATGCAAGAGGCAAAGTGATCACAAACATTCTCTACAACACCTTGGACACGTCGGCTAGCACACTTCGTGCCCGAGTTGCTTCGGACGAAGCGGGAGCCCGTAAAAAGACTTCTCGATGTGGTGCCCTTTCCGACGAGGAGATCGAGACCGGAGATGCCGCGAGGAGCTTGGGATGGTGGCCGAAGACTGAAGGACACGGATCGCTCGGTATAGCCTCTCTACCCTTTCTCTAGTTAGCTAGTAGTAGGTTAATGGTCCGATCCAGGTTTTATAGTCCGCGGTAGCGCCGGTTTCTAGTTAAAGAATAGTTTTTGTTTCCGCATTTTGGCCTCGGAAAGACGGCCGGGGAGCTACAGTAGACTTACAATACCAACTTTGTCTCGACCCGAAATATTAGCTCATGACCAGCACTTGATTCACGCAACGTTTAAAGGCGTAACGGAATTCATGTAAGCTGAAACCCAGAAATCTAAACCCTTTAAGGAAAATAAAGGAGGTGAAGTTTTGAAATAAGGGTATGATGAAATCAAGTTTTCTTAATGCATAGAAAAGAACTTGAATGATGCAAGTGCAATTCACTAGTTTGAAAACATGTTTCGTCTTTTAAAAAATTTTGGCAGCACCTCCTTTATATTTTTTGATCCAAAACCACAATACATAATAATGATAATGGCATGCCCAAGCGGGAGATAGCTCTTCGCTAAACGGCGGATCACAACCATGCAATACAGTATAAATAAGTATACGACGCCCAATGGCGAAGTTTGAAAGGTTCCTAGGCACCCTAGTGGGTTCTCTCAAGGCATCGAACATGCCAAATTAAAATTTTTGGTGCCGAGAAACCCTAGACTACGGATCTTAGACTAGATGTTTAGGCGAAATAGAAAACTAGTTAACGCTTAACTACTAGGATACGGAAATTACAACCTTTGTAGATCCGGATAGCCACCTCCACGGCTCCGCAACGTCATTTCCTCGCTGTCCATCATGAATCCTCGACTCGATCATCGGCTTCATCGGGAAAGCAAGCGGAATAGGTCGTCGGCTTTGTGTCAAAGACGATCTACGTCGAGGTTGCACAAACTCAAGCTCCGACTTCACAAACTTGTGAAACTTGTGAAGTAAACACCCAAGACAACTTGGCAAGAGGTAGAGGGTGAAGAAATAGGAGGTGGGTTCACTTTAGATTTGGATTTAACTCACTAGATCTCAACTTGCCATTTTTGTAGCAAGCTTGAAGAAGAAGAAGAAGATGAGCTCAAGAAAAAATTATGATAAGTCTTATAATAAAAATAAATATAAATCAAATACTTATCATAACTTGAACTAGGGTTAAGTGTAGAGAATTAACCATGGTCACTTTGATGGGTTAGGGTTAAGCATGAAGATAAGGATGGTTAGCAAAGTCAAAGCTTCATGAAGCTTCAATATAAAACAAACTAAGCCACCATTCTTATCATAACTCATTTCAAATAAATAAATAAATGAAAATGCAAAACCCTAATTATCATATTAACCATGGATTAATTTTATACACTTAACTAAATGATCAAGTATCATCAAATATGATACAGAAAAGTGCACGAAAGCATATCACATATACAATGTGCATCAAGTGAGAAAAATCCGTTTAAAGTGAACCAATACTAGTTAATGCAATGCAATATATCAAATATATAATTATGCATTAAATCATTAAATCAACATTTGATTCAATGATCCGGTCATGTCGCACATAACCGACTAGAATCTAATGTATCGATTTATCGAATCAATGATTCGATAACTAGGTCATATCGAATATAACCAATCGAAACATATATCGCGAGAATGAAATGCGGTATCACATACACGCATTATTCTCGGTCCTGCACATATCTCATATGCGCTCCTATTTCGTTTCGCTTGAGCCAGGAAACCTCTGTGTAGGACTCTAAAGACTCGTCAATACGCCGGTAGCAGATGATGATCATATCAAGCACCCACAAGCCGCAAGCGGTCTGCTAAACGTAACGGCCACCCGGGTATTGAGCGATCAGAAGATCGACGAGCTAGCCCGCTCACACTCCTGCGAATCCGACCAGTAACACTTACCATACAGTCAAGTCTCTTCGTCTGATACGTCGCATATCAAGTCTAGGGGTGGTATACGTCAGACCCTAATAACCCGATAAGTCGTGCCGATGTGAGGCTCGTAACGGGTCGAGAAACTACTGGTAACACTTACCAGTAAATCTCTGATCAGCCCTGGCCAGGGACTTCCCTGCTACGGCCAATCGAGCACAGCGCAACATCAACCCCCAATACCGGGAGAGACGAAACCCCTCCTATCGCTCATTGCCTCTATGTGACTCGGGACTGTGCCCAAAGACCACCGTTTTGCACGCCCTCATGGACGTGGTAAGGTGGAGATCAAAGCACAGTGGGAATCACACAAGACTCTATGACGATCTCGGGTCTACAGACTAACCTGTACAAGTGTCACCTGAGAACTGCCATCTGACGTGAGGTATAATACCATCTGGGAGTTCTCGGCGAGTCCGTCCAGTGTACCCAGTGACCACTGAGCACCCGTACACCATCTCTGATGTCAAACACCAATGGATATGGGATCATCCATCGCCCATTACATGGGTCGAGAAGCGTATACGCTAGTCTACTCTGGTATATCGATGCCCCGTCTCGATACACCTACGACTAGGGACCTTGAAGGATGTACTTATGGACTACCATGTCCCCACTAGTATGATCTGCATCATAGTCTAGGTAGTCAAGTACAAATCCTAAGGGCTTTACCAACATGTAACTATAAGACAGTATAAAGAGACTAGTGTACATGTTAAGATAAATGGAAACCAGATAGCATACTATCATGTCGAGCAAGAAAGTCATCTCTATATATGTCCAAGCATCCAATATAATATACATAATCTGTACAATACTGGCCTCTAGGGCATACATACAACTAACAATCTCCCACTTGCACTAGGGCCAGCTGCTGTAGTATCTCATACCGAGCATCCCGAAGAGTCTCTCAAACTGTATCTGGGGAATGGCCTTCGTGAGTGGATCCGCCGTGTTGTTCTTCGTGTCAACTCTCCTGACCTCGATCTCCCGGCGATCAACTATCTCCCGGATCAGGTGATACCGCCTCAGAATATGCCTGGACCGCTGATGGGACCTGGGTTCCTTGGCCAAAGCCACCGCTCCATTGTTATCGCAATACAAAGGTATTGGATGCTCAATGGATGGAACCACTCCAAGTTCAGTAATGAACTTCTTGATCCAGACAGCTTCTTTAGCAGCATCGTTGGCAGCGATGTATTCAGCCTCCATCGTCGAGTCTGCCACGGTTTCCTGCTTGGAACTCTTCCAGCTAACCGCCCCTCCGTAAAGGGTAAAGACAAAGCCCGACTGTGACTTAGAGTCGTTCTTATCACTCTGGAAGCTCGAATCGGTAAAGGACTCCACTTGGAGTTCTCCGTTACCATACACCAAGAACATATCTCCAGTCCTTCGGAAGTACTTGAGAATGCTCTTCACAGCTGTCCAGTGACTCTCTCCAGGATCAGCTTGATACCTGCTCACTACACTTAGTGAGTATGCTACATCGGGTCTGGTACATAGCATCGCATACATGATAGAGCCTACTGCCGAAGCATAGGGTATCCCTTGCATGCGAGCTCTCTCCAAATCAGTCTTGGGAGACATCTCTTTGGAGAGAGTGACTCCAAAGATCGTGGGCATGTTCCCACGCTTGGACTCTTCCATACTAAACCTCTTTAGTATGGTGTCAATGTACTTGGATTGGGACAATCCCAAAATCCGTTTGGATCTATCTCTATAGATCCTGATTCCCAATATGCAGGAGGCATCACCAAGATCTTTCATTGAGAATCTTTGTGATAAGAAGAGCTTGACCGATTGCAGCATAGGAATATCATTTCCTATCAAGAGTATGTCGTCCACGTACAATACGAGGAAGACAACCTTACTCTCTGCCACCTTCTTGTAAATACAAGGTTCATCTGGATTTTTGACGAAATCAAACTCTTTGATAACGACGTCAAAGCAGATGTTCCAACTCCGCGATGCTTGCTTTAATCCATAAATGGATTTAAGCAGCTTGCACACCTTCCCGCTGTTCCTACTGTCTACGAAGCCCTCTGGCTGAGTCATGTACACGCACTCTTCTAAATCACCATTTAGAAAGGCGGTCTTAACATCCATTTGCCAGATTTTGTAGTCATGAAAAGCAGCAATGGCAAGCATGATTCGGATGGATTTAAGCATAGCCACTGGAGAAAAGGTCTCGTCATAGTCCACACCTGGTCTTTGACGAAAACCCTTTGCTACAAGTCTAGCTTTGAAAGTCTCCACTTTCCCATCTACACCAAGTTTCTTCTTGAAGATCCACTTGCTCCCAATGGGTTTTACCCCTTCAGGAGCAACTTCCAAAGTCCATACTTTGTTGGTGTACATGGAATCCATCTCGGACCGCATAGCATCCAGCCATTTCACTGAGTCCCCACTCGTGATGGCCTGCTCGAAGCTAGTTGGGTCATCATCCTCCATGATGCAATCCTCACTACCACCATCAATGAGAAAACCATAGTATCTCTCAGGTGGACGAGAAACCCTACTAGATCGGCGGAGAGGCTGGGGTTCGTCGGGAGCCACTGAATCCTCTGGTTCCACTAAATCTTCAGTTTGAGTTTGTGTTGCTGGAATTTCTTCCAGTTCTACCTCATCGCCACTAATTTCTTTTGCAAGAAATTCCTTTTCCAAAAAAGTGGCATGGCGAGAAACAAACACTTTTTGTTCCTCTGTATGGTAGAAAAGATATCCATGTGAATGTTTGGGATATCCCACAAACTTGCATAGAACTGACCGTGCCTCGAGTTTGTCCGGATTTTGCCTTTTGACATAGGCCGGGCAACCCCATATCTTAACTCATTTAAGACATGGTCTCTTCCCACTCCATATCTCATATGGTGTGGTAGGTACAGATTTAGATGGAACTTGATTCAATAGGTATGCCGCTGTCTCCAGCGCATGACCCCAGAAGGAAATAGGTAACTCAGCTGTACTCATCATAGAGCACACCATATCTAATAGGGTGCGGTTCCTCCGCTCCGATACACCATTGTGCTGTGGTGTATATGGAGGAGTTAGCTGAGAGAGAATCCCATTCTCTTTTAGGAAGTCCAGGAATTCATTGCTTAAGTATTCTCCTCCTCGATCAGATCGTAGGATTTTAATACTTTTTCCGGTTTGGTTCTCGACTTCTTGTTTATATTCCCTAAATTTCTCAAAAGCTTCTTATTTGTGTTTCATCAGGAACACATACCCGAACCTAGAGAGATCGTCAGTGAATGTAATGAAGTATGAAGAACCATCCCTGGCATGTGTAGACATGGGACCGCATACATCACTATGTATCAGTCCTAAGAGTTCGGTAACTCTTTCTCCGTGTCCCGTAAACGGAGTCTTGGTCATCTTGCCTTTGAGACATGACTGGCAAGTGTCATAAGATGAAAATTCAAACGGATTTAAATATCCATCTTTATGCAACTTAGCTAGTCGTGTCGCATTGATGTGACCCAGTCTACAATGCCACAAGAAGGATTCATTGAGTTCAGAACTCTTCCTCTTGTGTGTGTTTGTTATGCTCAGGACTGTTGATTGGTTTAGAACATAAATGCCATTGCATAACGTGCCTGATCCAACCAACTTTTGGTTATGGAAAATGTTCATAACATTGTCCTGTAATACAAAATTATATCCCTCTTTACTTAATAAAGAAACCGATATAATGTTGCATATCAGGTTCGGCATGTAATAGCATTCATTCAGAACCAATGTATTACCTGTTGGTAATACAAGGTGATAATCCCCGACAGTCTTAGCTGCAACAATTGCACCATTTCCAACTCTAATGTCTTTATCACCTTCTCCAAGTTCTCTACCTTTCCTAAGCCCATGTAACTGATTACATATATGGGATCCTGACCCGGTATCCAATACCCAGGACGTAGAGCAAATGGAGAAACAGTTCTCAGTAACGAACACACCCGAAGAAAATGCATCAACATGTACTTTCTTCATTCGGGTGGCATGGGAATCCTGGTATTCCCCTATATCCTGTTCAGTCCTATAACTCTTATAGGAAAGAACGGAACCAACGTTTCCCAGCACAGTATAACATGCGGGTTCGGTCAATACATCCATATTATTATCTTTATTAAGGCATGAAATGGTCGCTACCTGGAGAGAGAGAGAAGAAAACACTTTAGCGTAAGCTCGTGCAAGATCAGATTGGTTATTATCTTATCTAATCAGGATGGCTCCCACTGCTTTTTATCAAATCTTTCTCCAAACCCTAAAAGGAAAGACTAGCCGGGATTAATTACACACTACAGGTTCTCCAATCTTTCAGCCAGGCCAGTGTCGGTACTTTGAGGGAGGTCCCCCGTGCTTTCGCACGAACCTAATTAATGTAAACCTCGTTTTCCCAGAGGCGTAACCCCGTTGACACCTTTCTAGTCACCTACTTGATCGGCTAATTGCAATGTGTAAAGCTCTCCCAGGAGTAACTCTTACTCGCAGCGGGTATCGGGATCCAACTATCTCATAGAAGGTATGCAATCTCATTGCAAATTTCAACACTTGAAATTCCCGATAATATTTTGCCCCTAGTATCTCATGACCTTGACAAAGGCCAACAAATCACAGGATGCTAGTCAAGTTCAACCCGTCATTTCTTGATTGAATCAAACCCACCCGCACGACCCTTGACAAAGGCCAACAAGGTCGTACGACTACCCTGAAACAATCTGCATCATATGCATAAACAGATAAGCACTATTCAGCTACCGCACACTACGCCTTGACAAAGGCCAACAAACGCAGCACGAATACTAAACAGTCTTTATCTGAAATGACGGAGGGCTACGCAGGTTTTTCATAAAAACCATGAGCGTAATGAACTTGATATCGTTGTAGAATCAAATGATGTTTTGAAATGGAGTGATTTTGAGGCTTTTCTAGTTTTGCTAAAGGAGTCACTCCCGGTGAAGGGATCTCGGTCCTTTCCTCGTCGAATGAGGTGCGGGATATATCATATATATCGCTGTGCAAAGCAAAAACGCAAAAGCAGTCAAAAGCAAACCGAGTGTGTAGCATCTGCCAGTTATTGCTAAAGGAGTCACTCCCGGTGAAGGGATCTCGGTCCTTTCCTCATCGAATAAGGTGCGGGGTATATCATATATACCGCTGTGCAAAGCAAAAACTGTAGCTACCTGTTTTATTTTAAAATTCGATTCTACAACATCTTAGGTTTCTTATCTTTCATTAATCACATTAATGAAGTCCCATCATTTAAATACCTAAACATCACAGATAGATATGACGTACACTTATGCCATCCGCATTCGCCTCGATGTCCCCTCGTGCACCGTTAGGTTAGGTAACTAACGACAGAGCAGGGCAGGGCTAGCGCGGGTGTAAAACATAAGTAACGTCTATTTAATATATCATATATACTATATACTAAAACCATCACAGAATCACATCACAGATATCGCAGCAGAATGAACATATGAAATATTGGATATACTAGGACGTCCGTGTTTTCAATACGAGCCAGTATAAAACACGGATTCCACGGTCGTGATGAATAGCCAATCCCACACCCCTAGACCCCTACGAGAGCGGCAAGCAACCCTGCCAATTCTAGGGTTAGAAGACCCGGACTCGACTCCTCGAGTTGGTCTCCCACTGGACCCCAGAACCCGGTTACTTGTGCTCCCCTCCTTGGGTCTATCCTAATGCGGAAAAGTAAATAATATACAAAGGGTGACAACTTCCGCTACCTGGAAGTGCCCCAAATAAAAGAATATTACATACAAGTTTTTACATGAATGAAAATGAAAAACACTCATCTCACATAAAAACCCCCGGCTATTCGAATACGACGATCCAATATAACATATCCAGCAACACATAACATCACATGTCATCAACTTAAGTAAGTATGCATACCCCAATTGTCGTTGACGTATAGCAACGAAACCGGCGATATGAACATACTACACTTACGGTCACAGAAAAGAAAGTGTAAAACTACAACAATTGGAATCCGCAACTACTTTAGACATCACATGCCTAACAGTTACAAACCCCGCATTTTAGTCTCATTATCGAAAACTCTTTTCAATATCATATGGGACTAAATTGCTAGATTTATAACATTCATTTAGTTATCACATAACTACTTGTGAATTCCAATTATTGTATCCCATTCCAGATAAACAGAAAATGTTAAACTTTTCGATCGAACAATCGAACACCCAAGTTTTCCCGACACCGATCAACACATGAAATAGGTTCAAAGACATTCACTTCATGCCTCAGTACCAACGGTCCAGCCGTAGAAGGGTCAAGCCAACGCCTCACATGTGGCACGCCGTACTGCCCCAAAACCGAAGGTTCAAAGGGCAGTTCAAGACGGTCACATAATCGAGTTAAGGTTTGTGTCTTCTAGAGGGACCATCGCGTTACTTGCACTACTTCGAACGTCTTTTAACCACAGAAAAGTCCAACACTTGGAATTATTCGGCAGGGGAAAACCTGGGTATTTATATCCGGTCGAACTCTTTAACATATTCTATAGTTATCTGGAAAAACACAAAAGACGAAATTTGATAATCCGATTGAAATACTGATTCCCAATAGTACCCCAAAATACTCTTCTGTAAAGTCACAATAAAAATATCCCAGAAAACATAGCATTATATTACAAGAGTTACTGTGCAGAAATAATTATGAAAGGGAACAGTACGGCCGCGGAAGCGCCGCACATGCCTAGCATGTGCCGCCCTTCCGCGGTGGAAAAGTTGAATTACCCCCTCGTATTTCACAGTAATTCTAATAACACCCTGCTTGATTTTCTACATATTTTTAATTGACAAAAATCCGAATTTTTAGAAAAAGTCCAGAGAGCATTTTTAGGTTTTGGATTTCGGTTCGATCGGGTTTCAAACGTCGTCGGGACTTCGCCTAAGGCTCTAGCTAGGCTCTGATACCAGTGAAAGGTTCCTAGGCACCCTAGTGGGTTCTCTCAAGGCATCGAACATGCCAAATTAAAATTTTTGGTGCCGAGAAACCCTAGACTACGGATCTTAGACTAGATGTTTAGGCGAAATAGAAAACTAGTTAACGCTTAACTACTAGGATACGGAAATTACGACCTTTGTAGATCCGGATATCCACCTCCACGGCTCCGCAACGTCATGTCCTCGCTGTCCATCATGAATCCTCGACTCGATCATCGGCTTCATCGGGAAAGCAAGCGGAATAGGTCGTCGGCTTTGTGTCAAAGACGATCTACGTCGAGGTTGCACAAACTCAAGCTCCGACTTCACAAACTTGTGAAACTTGTGAAGTAAACACCCAAGACAACTTGGCAAGAGGTAGAGGGTGAAGAAATAGGAGGTGGGTTCACTTTAGATTTGGATTTAACTCACTAGATCTCAACTTGCCATTTTTGTAGCAAGCTTGAAGAAGAAGAAGAAGATGAGCTCAAGAAAAAATTATGATAAGTCTTATAATAAAAATAAATATAAATCAAATACTTATCATAACTTGAACTAGGGTTAAGTGTAGAGAATTAACCATGGTCACTTTGATGGGTTAGGGTTAAGCATGAAGATAAGGATGGTTAGCAAAGTCAAAGCTTCATGAAGCTTCAATATAAAACAAACTAAGCCACCATTCTTATCATAACTCATTTCAAATAAATAAATAAATAAATAAATAAATAAATGAAAATGCAAAACCCTAATTATCATATTAACCATGGATTAATTTTATACACTTAACTAAATGATCAAGTATCATCAAATATGATACAGAAAAGTGCACGAAAGCATATCACATATACAATGTGCATCAAGTGAGAAAAATCCGTTTAAAGTGAACCAATACTAGTTAATGCAATGCAATATATCAAATATATAATTATGCATTAAATCATTAAATCAACATTTGATTCAATGATCCGGTCATGTCGCACATAACCGACTAGAATCTAATGTATCGATTTATCGAATCAATGATTCGATAACTAGGTCATATCGAATATAACCAATCGAAACATATATCGCGAGAATGAAATGCGGTATCACATACACGCATTATTCTCGGTCCTGCACATATCTCATATGCGCTCCTATTTCGTTTCGCTTGAGCCAGGAAACCTCTGTGTAGGACTCTAAAGACTCGTCAATACGCCGGTAGCAGATGATGATCATATCAAGCACCCACAAGCCGCAAGCGGTCTGCTAAACGTAACGGCCACCCGGGTATTGAGCGATCAGAAGATCGACGAGCTAGCCCGCTCACACTCCTGCGAATCCGACCAGTAACACTTACCATACAGTCAAGTCTCTTCGTCTGATACGTCGCATATCAAGTCTAGGGGTGGTATACGTCAGACCCCAATAACCCGATAAGTCGTGCCGATGTGAGGCTCGTAACGGGTCGAGAAACTACTGGTAACACTTACCAGTAAATCTCTGATCAGCCCTGGCCAGGGACTTCCCTGCTACGGCCAATCGAGCACAGCGCAACATCAACCCCCAATACCGGGAGAGACGAAACCCCTCCTATCGCTCATTGCCTCCATGTGACTCGGGACTGTGCCCAAAGACCACCGTTTTGCACGCCCTCATGGACGTGGTAAGGTGGAGATCAAAGCACAGTGGGAATCACACAAGACTCTATGACGATCTCGGGTCTACAGACTAACCTGTACAAGTGTCACCTAAGAACTGCCATCTGACGTGAGGTATAATACCATCTGGGAGTTCTCGGCGAGTCCGTCCAGTGTACCCAGTGACCACTGAGCACCCGTACACCATCTCTGATGTCAAACACCAATGGATATGGGATCATCCATCGCCCATCACATGGGTCGAGAAGCGTATACGCTAGTCTACTCTGGTATATCGATGCCCCGTCTCGATACACCTACGACTAGGGACCTTGAAGGATGTACTTATGGACTACCATGTCCCCACTAGTATGATCTGCATCATAGTCTAGGTAGTCAAGTACAAATCCTAAGGGCTTTACCAACATGTAACTATAAGACAGTATAAAGAGACTAGTGTACATGTTAAGATAAATGGCAACCAGATAGCATACTATCATGTCGAGCAAGAAAGTCATCTCTATATATGTCCAAGCATCCAATATAATATACATAATCTGTACAATACTGGCCTCTAGGGCATACATACAACTAACAAAGTTCACCATAGAAAGATAAAGAAAAAGCAAGACATCAAAACCACAAAAAGCTGAATACCCCTCGCTCTAAGTCTCGCAACCATAACCCACTAAGTCTCATTACTTATACAATTTACTAATTTTTTGGATTGATTGAGTTAACTAGATACAATAAGAATATAGATACAATAGTGGGTACGATACAAGTGTCCCACCTACCAATGCAAAACACCCGAATGCAACTGTGTGCCAGCGAAACCGCTACTGATCCAAGCAGTCAACCTGCAAGAACTGTGGCACAACGTGTAAGTCGATGTACAACACCCGACGAGTTGCGGGGAGGCGGAAATATGAAAAACGATCTTGTTCTATATGCAAACATCGACTAACCGAAGATCTTTACTAAACGATAATTAACAACAACCATAGAAGTTCTTAGCTACTATGAAAAGAGATTATACCTAGTGAATCGTGTCTTTCGTCTTTTCGATCTCTACGTCCTCCTCGGCCTCCTTTCCGTGATAGATGATCCACCCGAGAACCCTAATCCAAGCATTACCTCTAAACTTGAGGTTACTAAGTTTCTCTAGTTGCTAATCAAAGGAACTTAGGTCATATAGAGTTAGGTTATGGAGTATTTAGTCTATTCTAATCCTTGATCTCAACTCATGAGTGGTAGGATTATGGTTTGAAGAGAGAGTGAGCTTGAGGAGAGAGAAGGTGAACAAGATAATGATCAAGGAATTGCTTCTCACTTGAATATATATGAAGCATAATGAATTATCAAAAATGAATAAATATGATTATTCATCATGCTACATTAATTCAATATGAGTGAATCACTATATGAGTCATTAAGCATTTAATGATGCATTAATGATATGATGAATCACACAAAATGAGTCACAGTTGCATTTAATGAAAATGCCACCTAAACCCCCAAGTCACCATGCTTCTAGAATCTTCCCGCAAAATTACAAAATGCCCCTCCTATCCGTGAAAACACGGAAAAACTTTAGACTGTATAAATCCAATAACCCGATACTAGAATCTGGCTTAAACCAAAGCCGGCTAGTAAAAAACTGTCCGAACGTCGCACGTGCGTTTAAACACGTATGCGTCCGAACCCTTGTCGTAAAACCATACGGCATCTATATCGTTTCGTCTGGAGTTGGGAAATCTCTGTGTGGGACTCTAAAGACTCGACTACTACGCTGGCAGTGGGTTTAACCACAGACCGCAAGCGGCACTAGCTGTACGTAACGGTCCCCAGGTAGATGTCGATAAGAAAGACGATGAGGAAACCCATCCGAACTCCTACTGAGCCTGTCCGTGACAATATTCGCCCTGTCCGGTCTGTTCGTCTAAGAGTATCGCATGTATGGTGTAGGGGGTGGTGAACGTCAGACCCCTAATGACCGTACAAGTCGTGCCGGCATGGCTCAAGACAATTCGAGAATCTACTGATCAGTCCATCAGTAATTCTCAATCAGCCCTGGCCAGGGACTTATGGTAATGACCAACCGATCACCGTACGATATCAACTCCCTATACCGGGAGAGACGACTCTAACAGTCGCTCACTGCCTCCACGTGGCTCGGGACTGTGCCCAACTAAAACCTGTTTGCACGACTCCATTGAACCGTGGTAAGGTAGTAATCAAAGGACAGTGGGAACTCAAACGAGACAAATGACAACCTTAAGTCAACGGACTATCTGCACACATGTCACCTGAGAACTGCTATCTGACGGTAGGTATAATACCATCCAGTCAGTTCTCGGCGAGTCCTGTCCGGTGTACTCACACCCAGTGAGCATCTGTATACAATCTTAGGTGCACTCCACCAATGGCTGCAGGACCAATCCATCGCCCTTCCTCAGGGTCTAGATATGTATACACTAGTCTACTCTGGAGTATCGATGCCCAGTCTCGATACTCCTGCGACCAGGGACATCTAAGGATGTGCCTATTGACTATCCAGCTCCCACAAGTATGACTGCCATCACATCGCCGGTAGTCAGGCAAAACACCCTATGGGCTTTATCAACATGTATATATATATAAATACAAAGTAAAATATATCACACGTTAAGATAAAGACAAACCAAATAGCGTACTATCATATCAAGCAAGATTATCATGTACATACATATCCCTAACATCCTATACAATGAAGGCCTCTAGGGCATATATATCCAACAATCTCCCACTTGCACTAAGGCCTATAATTGGCGCAATGAGTACCCACTGTCTGCACTAGATCCAGTTGTTGGCGTACCGCATGCCCAACATCTCAAACAACCTCTCGAACTGGACTTGAGGGATGGCCTTGGTGAGTGGATCTGCCATGTTGTCTTTTGTGTCCACTCTCTGTATCTCGATCTCCCGACAATCCACGATCTCCCTGATCAAGTGAAACCGCCTTAAAATATGCTTGGATTTCTGATGGGACCTTGGTTCCTTCGCTAATGCTACAGCCCCATTGTTATCATAATACAAATGTATTGGATTGGCAATGGACGGAACCACCTGAAGTTTAGAGATGAACTTCCTCATCCAGACAGCCTCTTTTGCGGCTTCACTAGCAGCTATATACTCAGCCTCCATAGTTGAGTCTGCGACAGTATCTTGTTTGGAACTCCTCTAACATACCGCCCCTCCATTAAGGGTAAACACAAAACCTGAAATGGATTTAGAATCATCTTTGTCACTTTGGAAGCCGGAGTCGGTAAAAGCCTCTACCTGGAAGTCCCCATTACCGTAAACTAAGAACATCTCCTTAGTTCTTCTCAGGTACTTGAGAATGTTCTTTACCGCTATCCAATGTTTCTCACCTGGGTCAGATTGATACCTGCTTACCACACTAAGTGCGTAAGCTACATCTAGTCCGGTACAAAACATCGCATACATTATTGATCCTACTGCCGAAGCGTAGGGTATAATGCCCATGTGAGCCCTCTCTTCATCATTCTTTAGAGACATCTCTTTGGAGAGGGTGATCCCGTGACAAGCGGGCATATTCCCGCGCTTGGAATCTTCCATACTAAATCTCTTTAGTATAGTGCCAATATACCTGGACTGTGAAAGTCCCAACATTCTATTAGATCTATTACGATGGATCTTAATGCCCAGAATGTATGATGCATCTCCCAAGTCTTTCATGGAGAATTTCTGTGACAAGAAGAGCTTTTCTGATTGTAGCATAAAGACATCATTCCCTATAAGTAGTATGTCGTCGACGTACAAAACGAGGAAGACTACTGTTCCTTCTACAATCTTCCTATAAATACATGGTTCATCTACATTTTTGATAAAGTCAAATTTCTTGACTGTCTCATCAAAGCAGATGTTCCAACTCCGTGATGCTTACTTTAATCCATAAATGGATTTAACCAACTTGCACACTCTTCCACTGCTCCCACTGTCTAAGAAACCTTCTGGTTGATCCATGTAAACACTCTCTTCTAAATGTCCATTTAGAAAAGCTATTTTTACGTCCATCTGCCAGATTTCATAGTCATGGAAGGCAGCAATCGCAAGCAGGATCCGAATGGATTTAAGCAAAGCATCAGGTGAAAAAGTTTCATCATAGTCCAATCCTTGTCTTTGACGAAAACCTTTTGCAACGAGTCTAGCTTTGTAGGTTTCCATTTGTCCAAATGCACCAATCTTCTTTTTGAAGATCCATTTGCATCCAACTGGTTTCACCCCAGGAGGAGCAACTTCTAAAGTCCATACTTTATTGGTGTTTATGGATTCCATTTCGAATCTCATAGCATCCAGCCACTTCACCGAGTCGCTACTCGTGATAGCCTGCTGAAAACTAGTTGGCTCATCATCATCGATGATGCAATCCTCTCGATCCCCATCTAGAAGAAACCCATAGTATCTTTCAGGAGGATAAGAAAGCCTACTAGATCTGCGGACTGGCATTGGTTCGTCATGTTCTATTGAAACCTGAGGTTCTACTAAGTCCACGGTAGCAGTTTGAGGTTCTGGAATTTCTTCCAGCTCTACCGCACTCCCACTAATTTCTTTTGCAAGAAATTCGCTTTCTAAGAAGACAATGTGGCGAGCGACAAACACCTTTTGTTCTTCAGTGTGGTAGACCATATACCCCCTTGAATGCTTAGGGTATCCTACAAACTTGCATAAAACCGATCATGCCTCGATCTTGTCCGGATTATTCTTTTTAACATATGCCGGACATCCCCATATCTTGATATACTTGAGATATGGTCTCTTTTCGCTCCACATTTCATATGGAGTGGTAGGCACAGATTTAGTCGGAACACAATTCAATAGGTATGCTGCTGATTCTAGAGCAAATCCCCAGAAGGAAAGTGGCAACTCAGCACTACTCATCATTGAACGCACCATATCTAATAGCGTGCGATTTCCTCCTTTCTGATACACCATTATGCTGAGGTGTATAAGGCGGAGTAAGCTGAGAGAGAATTCCATTCTCTTTTAAGCATTCAAGGAAACTGGTACTTAAGTATTCTCCACCTCGATCAGATCGAAGTGTCTTGATGCTTTTACCAGTTTGTTTCTCTACTTCATTTTTATACTCCTTAAACTTCTAAAAGGCCTCGGATTTATACTTCATTAAGAACATATGTCCATACCTAGAGAAGTCATCAGTAAAAGTGATGAAGTAGGTGTGACCGCTTTATGCATGTGTAGACATTGGACCACATACATTACTGTGTACAAGTCCCAAGAGTTCTGTGGCTCTTTCTCCGTGTCCGATGAACGGAGATTTGGTCATTTTTCCTTTGATACATGATTGACAAGTTGCATATGATGAATATTTAAACGGATCAAGATATCCATCTTTTTGTAACTTTGTCAACCTTGTTTCGTTTATATGACCAAGTCTACAAAGCCATAGGAAGGCTTGATTTGAATCTGGTGCCTTTCTTTTAAGCGTGTTTTGAATATTGAAAATTTGAGGTTGATTAAGTATGTATATGCCGTTTTCCAGTGTGCCAAACCCAATCAGTTCTTGATTTAGGAGAGTGTTCATGACATTTCTTTCAAATGCAAAATTATATCCTTTATTAGATAACAAAGATAATGATATAATATTACACAGCATACTGGGAATACAAAAACAGCTGTACAACACCAAAATGTGCCCACTAGTCAACCCTAGGTGATATTCCCCTATTGCCATTGCATCTACATGCATTCCATTGCCTATCCGGAAAGTCATATCACCTATCCCCAGAGCTCTACTATTTCTCAGATCCTGCAATGAATTACAGATATGAGAACCAGAACCGGTATCAAGTACCCATGATGTAGAGTTTACTGAAAGACAATTTTCGATTACGAACACACTTGAAGCAGAAGCAACAGCTTGCTTCTTGTCCTTGGCTTTGAAGGCCAAACAATCCTTCTTCCAGTGCCCTTGCTTGTGACAATAAAAGCACTCGTTCTTTTCTATCTTCACCCTTCCTGCCTTGTTCATTCCCTGCACGTTCTTGACCCCACCCTTCGGTTTGGTGGCTGTCATGTTCTTCTTCCCTTTAGCTTTCGCTTTAGATTTAAAAGAAGATGATTGGCCAACATACAAAATGGGGGTCTTCTCCTTTTTCAAGGAGGTCTCTGCTACCCTCAACATATTAAGGAGCTTTGGAAGATCAGCTTCCATTTCGTGCATGTTGAAGTTCAGCACGAACTGAGAGAAGGTGTGGGGAAGGGACTGCAAAATCAAGTCGATGTACAAATCATTCTCTAGCACGCATCCCGGGTTTGCGAGTTCCTCAATGAGGCTGATCATTTTGAGGACGTGCTCTCCTACAGGCGATCCTGGAGCTAACCTCATCTGGAAGAGTTTCCTTGAGGTCTCGTACCTCGTAATACGGGAGTGCTTCCCATTCGATTCTTTGACATGGAGAAAGATGGATATAATATCCATACTCTTGTGTTGTTTCTGGAGTTCATTGTTCATGGACGCCAGCACGATACACTTAGCTCGCTCACAGTCTAGATCCCAGGTTTTGTGAACTTCCTTGTCCGCAACTGAGGAATCTGGTCCTGGGATAAGAGGAGGAACAGCGGTGGTAACATATGCTATAAGTCAGTGCAATGTTGACGTTCCTTAGCCAATCTTTATAGTTCTGCCCGGTCAGTATATTTTTTTCAAGTAATAGTTTTAGTCCGGTCATGGTAGCTGCCAGAGAGAGAGAAAGAAAACACTCAGCATATGCTCTTGCAAGTTTAGATTGGTTTATTTAATTTATCTAAATAGGATGGCTCCCACTGTTTCCTCAAATTCTTCTTCAAAACCTAAAAGAAGAACTAGTCAGGATTTAATCACACGTCACAATATTTGCTTACCTTTCAGCCAGGCTAGTGTTGGTACTTCGAGGGAGGTTTTCCAACGCTTTCGCGAAGTTCCTTAATTAAATAACCTCTTTTCCCTGGAGGCGTATCCCCTCTAACACCTTTCTGGACACCTACTTGGTTTATAACATTGATTGTTAAGTGAGAAAATTTCCCGAGAATAATCCTACTCATCAGCGGGATCGGGATCCAACTATCATTGTATGATGCCCTAGATAGAAGCCACTCTAGTCACCACACTCCAGAAGGTATGCTAAATCTGCAGGTTTCCTTTATGTTTGAAACTCCCAATATGATTTTTACCCCAAGCTCTTATGACCTTGACGTAGGCCAACAAATCATAAGACGCAAGTCAAGTTCTACCCGTCGTTGTCCTGATTAATTTAGGTACATCGTACATGCCCCTTGACGTAGGCCAACAAGGCTGTACGTCTGTCCTAAACTAATGCATCTATCTATGCAACAAATAAGCAAACACACTGCAACCATACACTATGCCTTGATGTAGGCCAACAAGCATAGCATGAATACGAATGTGCTGTCTATTTGAAACGACGGAGGGTTACGGCTGGTTTTTGGCAAAAAACCTTTAACGTAATGAACTTGATATGATTGAAGGAACCATGATAGCCTTTATTAAATGGAGTGGTTTAAGCTCTGCATTTAAAATTTGCTTTTTGAAGAAAACCGAGTGGTTTTGAAATTGTTCCAATGATTTAGATTAGGTTTTATTTTCTTTGCATTAATAATAATGCGTCCCATCATTAACCTATCATTGCAGAAAACAACGAAAATATAACATCCTCTTATGCCATCCGCATTCGCCTATGGGTCCCGTCATCATCCGTTAGGTTATTTAACTAACGGCAGAGCGGGGGCTGGGCTAGCGCGGGTGTAAAACATAAGTGACGTCTAAATAGCTATCATATATAGATATTGTACATTCGTCAGATGCCAATAATAGGCATTCAGATCACTGATGAACATTATTGGATTATGCCAGCAATCCGCGTTTCCTTTGAGCCTGCAACGAAAGACGGATTACACAATTGTGATGAATAGCCATTACCCCACCCCAGACTCCTACGGGTACGGCAAACTACCCATCAAGTACCCGAAGTGAAGTGGTCTCCCTCAACAACGTGAGTAGGCCACTAAACACTTCGAAATACCCGGTAGTTTGTGCACCCCACCTTGGGTCTATCATAGGAGCAAAAACAGTAAAAAGAAATAATACAACGGTGGCTACAACCGCACCTGGATGTGCCCCGCAAAATAATATTACAACTTATTACAATTACATCGAATGAATTAATACAATAAGCCATCACAAAACCCGGCTAATCATCACAACAATCCAATACAGTTCATAAACACAAACAGTTAAGAACATCACATATATGTGCAACCCCCTGCCAACCGACACACTAGCAGTTAGGAGAGGTTTACGAACACATAATACAATTCATAGACATAATCAAATAAGCAAACATCGTATAATTTCGATCAATCAAACCCATTAGATTCTACTCCGAAACTTCTCTGTAAATCTGAAACTTGAGCAGAAAATAAATCATTCCAGAAAAGACAAAACATCACAGAAGATCCACAGGGAAAAACTGGGCTGAATCGGCTCCAACTCGGCCGCGGATCCACGGCGGATCGGTGGGATCGACCGCGGTTCCGCAGCTCAGTGGCCGATTCAGGAGCCCATTTTTTTTCCAGTGTTCTTATAATTTCATGTAGGTTATTCTGGAGGTCCCTGAAAAATTTTTAGGCCTCATTTTAAAATCGACAGAAACTATGTGATATCCGTGTATTTTCCGGTTTGTTTTGCGTTCAAAATTCATACGACTTTGCAAATGAGTTAATTATTGTTTAGTGAGGCTCTGATACCACTGTAAGTCGATGTACAACACCCCACGAGTTGCAGGAAGGCGGAAATATGAAAAACGATCTTGTTCTATATGCAAACATCGACTAACCGAAGATCTTTACTAAACAATAATTAACAACAACCATAGAAGTTCTTAGCTACTATGAAAAGAGATTATCCCTAATGAATCATGTCCTTCGTCTTTTCGATCTCTACGTCCTCCTCGGCCTCCTTTCCGTGATAGATGATCCACCCGAGGACCCTAATCCAAGCTTTGCCTCTAAATTTGAGGTTACTAAGTTTCTCTAGTTGCTAATCAAAGGAACTTAGGTCATATAGAGTTAGGTTATGGAGTTTTTAGTCTATTCTAATCCTTGATCTTAACTCATGAGTGGTAGGATTAGGGTTTGAAGAGAGAGTAAGCTTGGGGAGAGAGAAGGTGAACAAGATAATGATCATGGAATTGCTTCTCACTTGAATATATATGAAGCATAATGAATTATCAAAAATGAATAAATATGATTATTCATCATTCTACATTAATTCAATATGAGTGATTCACTATATGAGTCATTAAGTATTTAATGATGCATTAATGATATGATGAATCACACAAAATGAGTTACAGTTGCATTTAATGAAAATGCCATCTAAACCCCCAAGTCACCATGCTTCTAGAAGCTTCCCACAAAATTACGAGAACGCCCTTCCTATCCGTGAAAACACGGAAAAACTTTAGACTGTATAAATCCAATAACCCGGTACTAGAATCTGGCTTAAACCAAAGTCGGCTAGTAAAAAACTGTCCAAACGTCGCACGTGCGTTTAAACACGTATGTGTCCGAACCCTTGTCGTAAAACCATATGACCTCTATATCGTTTCGCCTGGAGTTGGGAAATCTTTTTGTGGGACTCTAAAGACTCGACTACTACGCTGGCAGTGGGTTTAACCACAGACCGCAAGCGGCACTAGCTATACGTAACGGTCCCCAGGTAGATATCGATAAGAAAGCCGAAGAGGAAACCCATCCGAACTCCTACTGAGCCTGTCCGTGACAATATCCGCGCAGTCCGGTCTGTTCGTCTAAGAGTATCGCATGTATGGTCTAGAGGGTGGTGAACGTCAGACCCCTAATGACCGTACAAGTCGTGCCGGCATGGCTCAAGGCCATCCGAGAATCTACTGATCAGTCCATCAGTAATTCTCAATCAGCCCTGGCCAGGGATTTATGGTAATGACCAACCGATCACCGTGCGATATCAACTCCCTATACCGGGAGAGACTACGTGGCTCGGGACTGTTCCCAACTAAAACCTGTTTGCATGACTCCTTTGAACCGTGGTAGGGTAGTAATCAAAGTACAGTGTGAACTCACACGAGACAAATGACGACCTTAAGTCAACGGACTATCTGCACACATGTCACATGAGAACTGCTATCTGACGTTAGGTATAATACCATCCAGTCAGTTCTCGGCGAGTCCTGTCTGGTGTACTCACACCCAGTGAGCATCTGTACACAATCTTAGGTGCACTACACCAATGGCTGCGGGACCAATCCATCGCCCCTCCTCAGGGTCTAGATATGTATACACTAGTCTGCTCTGGAGTATCGATGCCCAGTCTCGATACTCCGCGACCAGGGACATCTAAGGATGTGCCTATTGACTATCCAGCTCCCACAAGTATGACTGCCATCACATCGCCGGTAGTCAGGCAAAACACCCTATGGGCTTTATCAACATGTATATATATATATATAAATACAAAGTAAAATATATCACACGTTAAGATAAAGACAAACCAAATAGCGTACTATCATATCAAGCAAGATTGTCATGTACATACATATCCCTAGCATCCTATACAATGAAGGTCTCTAGGGCATATATATCCAACAAACGGGGGTGAGTTGCCAACTCGTGAATAGAAAAATATCAACAGATAGAAATCGAATAAACAACGACTCCTAGGTCAACTATATCATAAAGGTAAAACTATAATATCTAGGGTGACCGGGTCTGTATATGTGCCAATAAGGTAATCAATATCTATATGCATGTCGATAACATCCAACGGTAATAATCAATGCATGTATATGGATCTCGTCCAACCATAATTAAGGTCTGTATGCATGTGGATCTCCTCCACCCATATAATCAATGTCTGTATGCACGTAAATATCATAAAGGAGTGTGCATGAAACTATGAGGATATATATATCAACGGTGTCCCTCGTGACACATCAAAATCATGGAACCTGAGTGCCTAGCATCGACACTCGAAAACATCATGAAAACCGTGCCCAGCATCGGCACGTAAATCCTCATATATCGGGCTCTGTCAGTCCGGATTGGCCCACGGGCTCCGTCAGTCCGGATCGGCCCATATCATCTCTCGACTCCGGTCGGTATCCTCCGGATATCCGCCGAGCCCAAAACTATCACCGGTAGGTAGTAGTCCCTCTGCTAGGCCACCGTCTGTATACACAGCATCCCTTTCTTGCCCGGGGGTACCATACCGGGTCCACCATGTACCGGCAATCGGCCTCATCCGCCTCCTCGAATCGGGTTTCACATATCGCTCTCAGCACTGAGAAAACACATGGTGGACGCACTGAAATATCATATCAGGAGAAAACGGGTTTGTTAAACAACACATAATCTTTTTTAAAATGGACACGGTTCTCAAATCTAGAAATCTCATGAAAACAGCATATCTCAATGCGTAAAATCATAGGGCATGATGCATGCGACATATAATGGAAATGTAAGCATATCCGTGTGCCATGCAACATGGAATAGTGATATAACATATTAAAGGAAAACCACACTTTTAAAATGATTCCAGTTTTTTTAAAATATAACATGCGGTTGCTAATTTTACAATAAAACCAGTTATCTATAAAGGTACAATATGAATATGCGCAAGTGTAGATGTACCAATGTATATGTACACAAATATGGATATACGAATGTGTATATCCACAAGTATGGATGTATCAATGTATATGTGCACCAATATGGATATACGAATGTGTATATCCGCAAGTATAGATGTATCAATGTATATGTCATAATGCAGCAACCCTACTATGTAGTGACATGGCAATTATCGATGATGAAGTGTGTGAGCCGGCAAATCTGTGTACGTGTAACATACGCATCATCGATAATGGTGCAAGTGTACTTGCACAAGTATAAGCAATGCAATGGAATAATATAAATGCAGCATAAGGTAAATCATATGCAAATGCTGACTGGTATACGTATCTAATATGACCGAGTCTGGGAATCTATCAATCGGCATCCAGCCTAACAACATCGCGTACGGTATGATCCATCGTACGGCAACCTCTCGTCAAGGGTAAGGATCAATCATCAAGTCAAACTCATCACGCAAGGAAAATCATCATACGGCGGCATTAAGCTAATAGGGATCCTATCATCCTATAAGACAAATGAGGGTACGGCCTAATATCATGTACTGCTTATCATCCATGATTAACAACATTCTATATATGTATATATATCAATGTACCTATGTCCCAGGTCACATCCGCAATAATCTCATATCAGGGGACCGGCAGGGTACAAATCATCTCGATCGACTCGCATCCCTATACCAATATATCATCATATCATCATATCCGTCTTATATTCCTTCATTGCATTCATATCACACATCAAATCGAATCTACCTAAACATTCTATCTCAACTAAGTATTGTTAGTGTATATGCCCTAGGGGCCATTATTGTATCATACTAGATTGTATATTACTTAATGGAAGCTTGGGATATTCACAGTTGTATATACAGTCTTGCTAAAAATGGTAGTATGCTACTTGGTTTGTGTCTACTTTAATATGAGCATATGTTTCTTGTAACGTATCACTTATACATATTAGTAGAGCCTATATGTTCTTTGCTTGATTACCAGCGTTGTGATGGCAGTCACACTAGTGGGGGCTGGGTAGTCTATAAGCAACATCCTATACAGGTCCCTAGTCATAGGATTGTCGAGACAAGGCATCAATACTCCAGAGTAGACTAGTGTATACGCTTCTCATCCCAGTTGAGGAGATGGTCTGTCCAATAGCCATCAGTACGTCGTACTGGAGATAGTATGCAGGTGCTCGTTAGGTTACGGGTACACCGAACAGGACTCGCAGAGGAACTGATTAGTTGGTATTATACCCGTCGTCAGTTAACAGTTCCAAGGTGACATGAGTACAGCTTAGTCCGCAGACTTGATACTGCTACTTCGCCTCGAGTGTTTCCTACTGTTCTTAGATTGCTACCCTACCATGGCTCAAAGGAGTCGTGCAAACAGGTAGCAGTTGGGTGCAGTCTCGAGCACTTGGAGGCAGTAGTAGTTAGACAGGATTCGTCTCTCCCGGTATTGCGAGATGATATCGCACTGTGTCAGAGAGCCATTACGCAAAGTCCCTGGCCAGGACAAGCGAGATATACTGGTAGGTTCCAGTAGCTTTTCATGGTGTAATGGGCTTCGTTCCGACACGACTTATACAGCTATTAGGGGACTGACGCTTGCCGCCCCCTAGGCTTGATATGCGATAGTCTTAGACGAACAGACCGGACTGTATGAAGATTGTCACATCAAGCTCAGTGGGAGTTCGGATGATTTTCCTCATCGGCCTTCTTATCGACATCTACCTGGGGACCGTTACGTACAGCTAGTGCCGCTTGCGGTCTATGGTTAAACCCACTGCCAGCGTAGTGTCGAGTCTTTAGAGTCCCACACAGAGAGTTTCCCTGGTCCAGGCGAAACGATATAGAGGTCGTATGGTTTTACGACAAGGGTTCGGACGCGTACGTGTGTTTACGCATGTACGACTTTTCGGATAGTTTTTACTAGCCGGCTTTGGTTTAAGCCAGATTCTAGTATCGGATTATTGGATTTATACAGTCTAAAGTTTTTCCGTATTTTCACAGATTGGAGGGGCGTTCTCGTAATTTGTCGGGAAGCTTCTAAAAGAGTGGTGACTAAGGGGTTAAGGTGGCATTGCATTAAATGAGATTAGTGACTTATTTGTGTGATTCATCCAAGTCATTAATGCATCACAAATGCTTAATGACTCATGGAGATGAATCACTTATAGATATTTATGAAGCATGGTTGTTAATTCTATCATTTCATTTTTGGATAAATAATAATGCTTCATATATATTATGATAAGATCATTATCTCATTTCATTCTCATCTTCACCTTCTCTCTCCTCAAGCTCACTCTCTCTTCAAACCCTAACCCTAGCCTCTCATGTGTTGAGATCAAGGGTTAGCTAGACTAATACATCCATAACCTCACTCTATATCCCCTAGGTAGCTTAGATTAGCACTTTAAGGAACCTAGTTATCTCAAGTTTGAGATTAAGCTTGGCGTAGGAGCTTTCCGGTGGATCGTCTTTGATTCGAGGAGGCCGTTGAGGTGCCGATGTTCCAAGGAGCCTACAAGGAGTGGAGGACCACGATGAAGACCCGAAGGACTAGTATCGTGAGGTATAACTTCATAACCGAGTAGTTAAACCTCTAGTTAATAGTTAGCAATGGTTTAGAAACGATTCATGCGCTCAAGTCCGTGTTACGAAGCTTTGATAATCATTTTTCATATATTCCGCCTCCCCGCAAGTTCATGGGGTGCGTGACATGGACTTACAATGGTATCTGAGCCAACTAAACCATTACTAGCTTGTTAGCAACTGATTAGAAGTTCGATCGACGGAAAATACGAAAAACGAAAAACCAAAACCCTAAGTTTCTGTTAATTTTAAAACTGTCTGAAAAAATATTTGACATACCTTAAAATTCACAGCAGGGAATTTAATGAAAACTGAGAAAATACGAGCCCCTAACTCGGCAACTCGGCCGCGGAACCGCGGCACAAAGGTGCTTTTGGCCGCGGATCCGCCGCCGAGTCAACTCCGAGTTGACTCGGATTTCCTCTGTAATTCATAATTTTTGGTTTTCTGTTTTCTTGTATGTTCTGTTTCTGCCCAGGTTGCCTCTGTGCTGATTTGATTTTGGGGTAGACACGGATAAAGGTAATCGATCGATGTTTTAAATTAATTGCTAATCTGGTTTTTATCTGTAATGTTTAAAGTGTTCGTAAACCTCCCCTAACTGCTAGTATGTCGGTTGGCAGGGGGTTACACATTTCTGAAATGTTTACTGTTTGTGTATATGAACTGTGTTGGACTGTTATGATGATTAGCCAGGGTTTGAGATGTGTTTAATATTCATTCATTCAATGTAAATGTAATTTGATGTAATATTCTTTTGCGGGGCAATCCAGGTTGCGGTTGTAGCCACCGTTGTATTATTTCTTTTTACTGTTTTTTCTCCTTGGATTGACCCAAGGTGGGGTGCACAAACTACCGGGTATTTTGAAGTGTTGAGGTAGACAGCTTCACTTCTGGTACTTGGCGGGTAGTTTGCCTTACCCGTAGGGGTCTAAGGTGGGGTAAATGGCTATTCTTCACAACTGTGTAATCCGTCTTTTATTCCAGGCTCAAAAAAATGCGGATTTCTAATAAATCCAATAAAGTTCATCTGTGATCTGGAATGCTTATTATTGCGTTTGACGAATGTACAATATCTATATATGATAGCTATTAGACGTCACTTATGTTTTACACCCGCGCTAGCCCAGCCCCTGCTCTGTCGTTAGTTAAGTTACCTAATGGGTGATGACGGGACCCAGTGGCGAATGCGGATGGCATAAGAGGACGTGGTATTTTCGTTGTTTTCTGCAATGATAGGATAAATGATGGGACGCATTATTATAATGCAAAGAAAATAAACAAAAGTTGAATCGTTGGAACAAATTTAAAAGAAACCACTCGGTTATTTTAAAAGAGCGGAATTTTTAATTGCGGAGTTTTAACCACTCCTTTTAAAAAAGTATCAGGTTCCTTCGATTATATCAAGTTCACCACGTTCACAGTTTTGCCAAAACCAGTCGTAGCCCTCCGTCATTTCATATATATAGTCAATAGTATTCAAGCTGTGTTTGTTGGCCAAAGTCAAGGCACAGTGTTTGGTAGCTATTGAATATTCATATGCAACATAGATAGATGCATTGGTTTGGGACAGTCGTACTGCTTTGTTGGCCAAAGTCAAGGGTATGTACGGATGGGTCCAAATTAACCTGGATATTGACGGGTAGAACTTGACATGTGACTTATGATTTGTTGGCCAAAGTCAAGGTCATAAGAGCATGGGGCAAAAATCCATATCGGGAATTTCTAAAGAAACTGAAATTTGCAGAGATAGCATACCATTTTGGAGTTTGATGAATGTTGGTAGGATTCCTTCAACATTATCATACGATAATATTTTGGATCCCGATCCTACTGTGAGTATATACTACTTATCAGGAGATTCGTCACTTAACGATCAATGCTATAAACCAAGCAGGTGCCTAGAAAGGTGTCAGCGGGGCTACGCCCCCAGAGAAAAGAGGTTATTTAATTAAGGAACTTCGCGAAAGCGTTGGAAAACCTCCCTTGAAGTATCGACACTGGCATGGCTGAACGGTTAAGCAAGTATTGTACGGTGAGAATAGTCCTGGCTAATTCTTCTTTTATAATTTGAGGAGGGATTCGAGAAACTGTGGGAGCCATCCTGTTTAGATAAACTTAAAACCAATCTAAACTTGCAACAGCATCATGCTAAAATGTTTTCTTCTCTCTCTCTTAATTGCAGTGACCTTGTGACAACACATAGGTTACATCTAGATAACATATTGACTGAATCTGACTTATATGACTGGCAAAGGTCTGTCCAGATGTCCATTGGTTATGACAAGCTGGACCACCCTATTACTACTCAAGATCCCGCCATCGCAGGTCCTATTTCCACTGTCATGGATATAGATATCCGTCAGACAAGGGAAAAAGATAATGCGAATGCTAAGTGCCTCGTGTTAGCTTCAGTTGATGGTGTATACCAGAAGCAGCATGAGAAGATGGACTTAGTTTCCATCTTTCTCCATAATAAAGATTTATATGGAGAGCAATCTCATATAACTAGATATGAAATCTCGAATGAATTAATTCAACCGAGGATGGTTGACGGGTCATCTGTAGGGGACAACGTCCTTACAATGACTAGCTGTATTGATAAGCTCCAGGACCTGGAGACCGCATTGGGAAACGAGTCAAATACTGACTTGATTCTACAGTCTCTGCCTCCTACCCTGAAGGAAACCAGGGAAGGAGAAGGAAAGAGAAGGGCAAAAGTTTTGGGACTTAAAATAGTAAAAAAGGGACGTTCCTATTGTTATGGGATTGGGCATAGGCAGAATGATTGCAGGGCTTTGGAAGCCAGTAGCCAGGATCCGAAGCATATTGTGGCTTCGGCTTCAGGTGTGTTTGTAATAGAGAACTGTATGTCAGTTAACCCTACTTCCTGGGTATTGGATACCGGATCAGGAACTCACATCTGTAATTTTTAACAGGCTCTGAGAAACCGTAGGGTTATCAGGATAGGTGACATGACCCTCACGGTTGCTAACGGAATGAGCATGAATGCTGAATCCGTAGGGGAATATTATCTTGGACTGACAACTGGGCAGATATTGATTCTGCGTAACTGTTTTTATGTACCAGGTACGACTTGTACTATCATATCTGTATCCTTACTTTCTAAAGAAGGATATGATTTTACATTCGTAAGTGATGTAGTTCACATCCACCTAAATCAAGTTTTGATTGGGTCAGGTACATTAAAAAACGGGATATACGTATTAAATCAAGCTCAGATTTTCAGTGTCCAGAACACACTTAAAAGAAAGTCTCCGGAATTAAATCAGTCTTTCTTATGGCATTGTAGACTAGGTCACATCAATGAAAGAAGGTTGACTAAGTAACATAGAGAAGGATATTTGAATCCGTTCGAATATCAATCTTATGCTACTTATGAATCTTGTCTCATGGGAAAGATGACAAATACTCCGTTTACTGGACACGGAGTAAGAGCAAGCGAGCTCTTAGGACTCGTACACAGTGACGTGTGCGGTCCAATGTCTACACATGCGCGAAGCGGTTATTCTTACTTCATTACTTTAACGGATGATTTCTCTAGGTATGGATATGTCTTCTTGATGAAGCATAAATCTGAGGCCTTTGAGAAATTCCAAGTATACAAAAATGAAGTGGAAAAACAAACCGGCAAAATTATCAAGACACTGAGATCTGATCGAGGTGGTGAATACTTAAGTGCCGAGTTCCTAGGTTACTTAAAAGAGAATGGAATTCTCTCTCAGCTTACTCCTCCATACACACCACAACATAACGGTGTATCGGAGAGATGGAACCGAACCCTATTGGGTATGGTTCATTCCATGATGAGTAACGCTGAGTTGCCGCGATCATTCTGGGGATATGTACTAGAATCAGCTGCATACCTTTTGAACCGAGTTCCAACAAAGACTGTGCCTACCACACCATATCTGATGTGGAGTGGGAAGAAACCCTGTCTTAAGTATCTTAAGACATGGGGATTTCCAGCTTTTGTAAAAAAGCAGCATGCGGACAAGCTCGAGGCACGCTCAGTAAAATGCAAATTTGTGGGATATCCAAAGAACTCTAAGGGATATTACTTCTATTACACAGAGGAACCAAAGGTCTTTGTTTCTCTTCATGCCTCCTTCTTAGAATCTGAATTTTTGGAAAATCAGAAGAGTGGGAGCATAATAGAACTGGAAGAAATTCCAGAACCACAAGCTATTACTGAAACCTTAGTAGAATAAGAAGGTTCAGGAGAACCCGACATCCCAGCGCCGCTCCGCAGGAGTAGTAGGCAGTCTCATCCGCCCGAGAGATACTACGGTTTTCTCATAGACGGGGATAGAGATGATTGCACTATTGACTATGATGAGCCTACTAGCTTCCAGCAAGCCATTCAGAGCGGTGACTCAGTAAAATGACTGGATGCAATGCGGGCCAAAATGGAGTCCATATACACTAACAAAGTATGGACTTTGGACTTTGCTCCAGATGGGGTAAAACCCGTAGGATGCAAATGGATCTTCAAAAAGAAGATTGGTGTAGATAGACGGGTTGAAACTTATAAGGCTAGACTTGTTGCAAAGGGTTTCCGTCAAAGACCGGGTTTGGACTATGACGAAACCTTTTCTCCAGTGGCTATGCTGAAATCCATTCGGGTCCTTCTTGCTATTGCTGCCTTCCATGATTATGAAATCTGGCAGATGGACGTAAAGTCGGCCTTTCTAAATGGTAATTTGGAAGAAAGCGTCTATATGGATCAGCCAGAAGGATTCATTCAGAATGGGAGCAGCGGTAAAGTATGCAAGCTGCTTAAGTCCATTTATGGACTAAAGAAGGCATCGCGGAGTTGGAACTTCAGTTTTGATGATGCTGACAAAGAATTTGACTTTATCAAAAATCCAGATGAACCATGCATATACAGTAAGATTGTAGGGAGAGCTGTAATATTCCTTGTCTTGTACATGGATGACATTCTCCTGATAGGAAATGGTATTCTTATATTACAGTCAGTCAAAAGATTCTTGTCACATAAATTCTCCATGAAAGACCTGGGTGATGCCACCTACATTCTGGGGATCCAGATCTATCGTAATAGATCAAAAAGGATATTAGGACTTTCACAGTCTAGGTATATAGACACCATAGTGAAGAGATTCAGTATGGATGATTCTAAGCGCGGTAACCTACCGGCTTGTCACGGAATCACCCTCTCCAAAGAGATGTCTCCCAAGACTGATTTGGAAAGGAATCGCATGTCGATTATACCCTACGCTTCTGCGGTAGGCTCTATAATATATGCGATGTTATGTACCAGACCAGATGTAGCATACGCATTGAGCGTTGTAAGCAGGTATCAAGCAAACCCAGGGGAGAAGCACTGGATAGCCATGAAGAACATTCTCAAGTACCTGAGGAGGACTAAGGAGATGTTCTTGGTGTATGGCGGAAAAGACCTCCAGATGGAGGCCTTTGCCGACTCCGGCTTCCAGAGTGACAAAGATGACTCCAAGTCCATGTCGGGTTATGTCTTTACCCTCAATAGAGGGGCGGTCTGTTGGAAGAGTTCCAAGCAGGAGACCGTTGCTGACTCAACAATGGAAGCGGAGTACATAGCTGCTTGCGATGTCGCAAAAGAAGCTGTCTGGATGAAGTTCCTCACAGAACTTCAGGTGGTTCCTTCCAGTGTTGGTCCAATACCTCTGTATTGTGACAACAAAGGCGCTATAGCTTTAGCGAAGGAACCCAGGTCCCATCAGAAGTCCAGACACATCTTAAGATAGTATCACCTGATCAGGGAGATCGTAGATCGCCGGGATATCGAAGTAAAGAGAGTAGAGATAGAGAATAACATTGCTGATCCATTCACAAAGGCCCTTCCTCAGACGCAGTTCGAGAGGCTATTCGAGATGATAGGTCTACGATATGCCAGCTCATGGCCTTAGTGCAAGTGGGAGATTGTTAGTGTATATGCCCTAGGGGCCATTATTGTATCATACTAGATTGTATATTACTTAATGGAAGCTTGGGATATTCACAGTTGTATATACAGTCTTGCTAAAAATGGTAGTATGCTACTTGGTTTGTGTCTACTTTAATATGAGCATATGTTACTTGTAACGTATCACTTATACATATTAGTAGAGCCCATAGGTTCTTTGCTTGATTACCAGCGTTGTGATGGCAGTCACACTAGTGGGGGCTGGGTAGTCTATAAGCAACATCCTATACAGGTCCTTAGTCGTAGGATTATCGAGACAGGGCATCGTTACTCCAGAGTAGACTAGTGTATACGCTTCTCATCCCAGTTGTGGAGATGGTCTGTCCCATAGGCATCAGTTCGTCGTACTGGAGATAGTATACAGGTGCTCGTTAGGTTACGGGTGCATCGGACAGGACTCGCAGAGGAACTGATTAGTTGGTATTATACCCGTCGTCAGTTAACAGTTCCCAGGTGACATGAGTACAGCATAGTCCGCAGACTTGACACTGCGACTTCGCCTCGAGTGTGTCCCACTGTTCTTAGATTGCTACCTTACCATGGCTCAAAGGAGTCGTGCAAACAGGTAGCAGTTGGGTGTAGTCCTGAGCACTTGGAGGCAGTAGTGGTTAGACAGGATTCGTCTCTCCCGGTATTGGGAGATGATATCGCACTGTGTCAGAGAGCCATTACGCAAAGTCCCTGGCCAGGGCAAGCGAGATATACTGGTAGGTTCCAGTAGCTTCTCAGGGTGTAACGGGCTTCACTCTGACACGACTTATACAGCTATTAGGGGACTGACGCTTACCGCCCCCTAGGCTTGATATGCGATAGTCTTAGACGAACAGACCGGACTGTATGAAGATTGTCACATCAGGCTCAGTCGGAGTTCGGATGATTTTCTTCATCGGCCTTCTTATCGACATCTACCTGGGGACCGTTACGTACAGCTAGTGCCGCTTGCGGTCTATGGTTAAACCTACTGCCAGCGTAGTATCGAGTCTTTAGTGTCCCACACAGAGTGTTTCTCTGCTCCAGGCGAAACGATATAGAGGTCGTATGGTTTTACGACAAGGGTTCGGACGCGTACGAGTGTTTACGCACGTACGACTTTTCGGACAGTTTTTACTAGCCGGCTTTGGTTTAAGCCAGATTCTATTATCGGATTATTGGATTTAAACAGTATAAAGTTTTTCCGTGTTTTCACGGATCGGAGGGGCGTTCTCGTAATTTGTCGGGAAGCTTCTAGAAGAGTGGTGACTAAGGGGTTAAGGTGGCATTGTATTAAATGAGATTGGTGACTCATTTGTGTGATTCAACCAAGTCATTAATGCATCATAAATGCTTAATGACTCGTGGAGTTGAATCACTCATTGATATTTATGAAGCATGGTTGTTAATTCTATTATTTCATTTTTGGATAAATAATAATGCTTCATATATATTATGATAAAATCATTATCTCATTTCATTCTCATCTTCACCTTCTTTCTCCTCAAGCTCACTCTTTCTTCAAACCCTAACCCTAGCCTCTCATGTGTTGAGATCAAGGGTTAGCTAGACTAATACATCCAAAACCTCACTCTATATCCCCTAGATAGCTTAGATTAGCACTTTAAGCAACCTAGTTATCTCAAGTTTGAGATTAAGCTTGGATTAGGAGCTTTCGGGTGGATCGTCTTTGATTCGAGGAGGCCGTTATGGTGCCGATGTTCCAAGGAGCCTACGAGGAGTGGAGGACCGCGATGAAGACCCGATGGACTAGTATCGTGAGGTATAACTTCATATCCGAGTAGTTAAACCTCTAGTTGATAGTTAGCAATGGTTTAGAAACGATTCATGCGCTCAAGTCCGTGTTACGAAGCTTTGATAATCGTTTTTCATATATTCCGCCTCCCCGCAAGTTCGTGGGGTGCATGACATGGACTTACAAGTATAAGAATCTTATCTAACATACACACCCGAACCATACAATCATATTGTTAAAGAAATGAATCGTAGTTTTGAAAATAGGGGTTACGGTGTTTTTAAGGAAAAGATATCATTTGAACATCCGTAACATCCCTCAAGGTATGTATTTAAAACATACATATGATTCTTTGGTTTAGAAAAAGGTATGGTTCGGATGACATATCTACATCGACTATCTAGTCCTACAGTACCCTAAACGGCAGTATCGCTAAACGTCATCCTATGATAGTCGTAACATAACACTTCTAACTATCCTCTATTTTCTAATATGGTTTCGTAGCTATCCTCATTCTAACCCTAATTTCCAAATCTAGGTTTCCTAACCATATTCTATAAATCAGCTTTCCATCAAAACTTTGCGGGGTTACTATACGCTATCCACCCGACTTCCCCCATGGATATAGATCCACTCACCTGGTCTTCGCTCGCCGAAATCGATGACGCCATGCTCCATCGTCTCGAGTTCCACGTGAAGGTAGCTACAATAATAAACCATAGCAATGTGCATTAAAATCAAGGTGGAAAACCAAAACGGTATACGTTTCGCTCATATATCAAAACCTATAGCTTTTCGTGTAAAACATGACCAAAAACCCTGGTCGTGGATGTCCAAACTCCACACGATGGAAACACAATACCAAATACCAAAATCAAGTCAAAACGAAGTCGTAAAACAATGCACCAACTCATGGAAATGGTCCCAGATTTTACCCTAAACCAAATTGGTCAATTCTGCATATATGGAGGGCCTAATTTACATCTAAAGGGACCCAGAACAAATGCGAATCAATTCTATCCTACCCTGGCCACAAATTGCGGCCAGATTGAATAAATCTGTGGCCTGGGTGCAGGAGATGGGGCTCAGGTTTTGGTGGTAGCTTCCTAGTGGCCTGCACGACTTCCAGTAATTGCAAAATCATTTCTAGTGTCCCCGAGTTGCTCCAGATTCCAAAATACCCTCACCAATCACACATTTTGTTGGAATTTTTTGGTATCAGAGCCACGCCATTAACCTTACCTAGCTTCGTTTGATGTGTTTGCGTTTCCGATCGACCGAAATTTCCAAAAACCGTATTTTTATTGCACATCAGTTTCTGTCGAATTTTTTTGAAGTCCAAAAATTTTTCAGGTGGTTGCAGAATGATATGCAGGGAAATATAAGAGATCTGATAAAATTTGGTAGCCTCATTCCTCCTTTCCACCGCGGAAGCGCGGCCAAAGCCTTGCTTTGGCCGCTCTTCCGCGGCGCTTTAAATTATTCACTTTACCAAATTTTTCCAGGTTGTCTTGTACATGAAAATGGGGTATTTGGAATATTAAAATTGGGCCCAGGTTTTCTGTGAGTGCTACAGTTTTGATTGGGGGCCCACTTGTTAATTTTTGGTCAATCGGAAAAATTTTAAACACTTTATTTCACAGTATTTACATTATTTCTGCGACCGTGAATGTCACTCGATCGGTAAATCCGGTCTAACTGCTATAGCCCGGTTAGACGGATTTGCGAACGTGACTTTCACGTTGATGTTCTATGTTTATGCTGTGATGTTGCGGATCGGTCGTGGGGGATATCCTGGATGCAATGCTAGTACAGTTTTGTTGTATTATGTACTTTTGATATTGCGGGGCGAGCGTCCGACATGTGGACTGCCGTCACTGCCTGTTTGTATTATTCTTTTGGGGCACGACCTGGTTGCGGTCGATGTACCCAGTGTATGTATATTTTACTTTCTGTACTAGGATTACCCCGCGGTGGGGTGCACGGATAGCCGAGTTCTGGAGGGCAACAAGCCCGCATCTCATGGCATTGGGACGGAGGGGGCTTCACTCCAGGATTGGCGGGCTATTCGCCGCACTCGTAGGGGGTACAGGTTGACCCAGGAGGGGTGCCCAAGTTACCGGATTCCGTGGAGTGCTGGGTGGTCCATTCACGGAGCTGAAGGGGGCTGCCTCGCTTCAGGTTTTGGCGGGTAACTTGCCGCGCCCGTAGGGGTCTAGGATTTCATTGCACAGGCTATCCACACGACCAGGGGAACGTCGGGTTTCAGCAGCGGCTCTGTGAAACCCGGGGTTTCCAGATATCTGTATTGTTCTGTGATGCTGTACATTTCTGTGATGTTGCATTTTATTCACGCCTTGAGCGAAATACTATATATTGGTATATATATTAGTAGATGTTGTATATGTTTTTCATCCGCGCTAGTCCAGTCCCCGCTCTGCCGTTAGTTAGCTAACCTAACGGGTGATGACGGGACCCAGTGGCGAATGCGGATGGCATATACGTACGTCAGTATATTTTCGTTCTTTATGGTGTGATTAATTGATGGGACTGCGTTGATTCGGATCAATGCAAGATAAACAAACCTATTCTGATGTTGCTAGAAGAAGAAAAAAAAAAAGGCTGTTATTGCAAGGACGTTCACTTTTGTTTTGCATCGTGGTATTCATTTGGAATATCCTGCTCCTCAGTCGACGAGGCAAGGGCCGAGATCCCTTCACCGGGAGTGACCCCTTGGACAGAAGTTTGCGTCAGGGCATTAACTTCACTATAGCCGATTACTTTTGCTTTGCATCGTGATATTCAGTTGGAATATCCTGCACCTCATTCTACGGGGAAAGAGCCGAGATCCCTTCACCGGGAGTGACCTCTTTAGTAAAGGTTTTCGTCACTATATTTTCTAAAAAGTTATCCAGTTCCTTCAACGATATCAAGTTCATTACGTTAAAGGTTTTTCGCCAAAAACCATCCGTAGCCCTCCGTCATTTCAGATTAGTATTGCTTAGTATTCGTGCTACGTATGTCGTGCATTGCCGAGGCGTAGTGTTCGGTAGCTGTGTAATACTTTTCTGTCGCATGGATTAGTGGATTGGTTAGGACAGTCGTACAGTTATGTTGGCATTGTCAAGGACTCGTACGGGTGGGTTTAATGCAATCAAGATAATGACGGGCTGAACTTGACTAGGACTCTTTGATATGTTGGCATTGTCAAGGTCACTTGGGTCCTAGGGGTAAAAATCACATCGGGAGTTTCAAAAGAACTGAAACTTGCCAGGCATGCGCATACCTTCTGGAGTGTGGTGACTTGAGTGGATTCCGTCAAGTTATCATGCGATGATAGTTGGATCCCGATTCCCACTGATGAGTTAGTTTACTCCTCGGGTGACCCCGACTAGTTCTTCTTTCAGGTTTGGTGGAGAATTTGAGGTACAGTGGGAGGTTTCCAGATTAGACAAAGTGATAACCATTCTGATCTAGGTTAGAGTGCACGCTGAGTGTTTCTTTTCTCTCTCTCTTTGGCAGCGACCATTGACCCGACCCTGGACTATGACTCAGTGACCAAGTTGACCGAACCTTCTTAACACTGGCTTTTGGATTGTCAGAGTTGCAAACCTCATTGCCACTCCTACTTTTACCCTTTTCTCCAGGACACCCCGTATTGCTACGAACGTCCACTTCCATTGGACAAAGCCATCGTATGGTTAGATACGAACTCGAAGGACTTCGAGGATGGTTTCTGGTTCTGGAGAAAACGGATAGGATTATTCAGTTGTCTTTTCTTTTCACCTTCTCTCAGGTTGCGAGTACTCCTTGGTTTAGGAGTAGTACACCTATTACGCAAATTGGATAGTCTTCTTCCAAACCTTAGGCTGGTGCCGACCGGTAGGGAATGAAGAAAACCAATTAGCATAACGATGGTGTGCAGAAGGTATTAAGTTAAGACAAAGCAAGGGATTAGTAGGAGGGCAAAGTAAATTGCAACTGATATTCACGACCAAACCAAGTATTTCTTCGCCAATCCTAAATCACCTTTGTATTTCTCCAGGACACTCCGTATCACTACGAAGATCCCATTTTATGGGATAATCCATCGTATGGTTATATACGAACTCGAAAGGAACTTGTTCCAGTTCGGGGATGGATCCTGGTTCAGGAGAAATAGGAATAAAGTACATTCAGGTGTCTTTTATCTTCACCTTCTCTCGCATTGCGAGTGCTCCTAGGATTAGGACAGTACACCCTTTATGCTTTTTGGATAGTCTTCTTCCAAACCATAGGCTGGTGCCGAACGGTAGGGAAGGAAGAAAACCATTTGGCTTAAAGGGGTGTACAGAAGGTAATGACTAAAGACATATAAAGGGATTTGGAGAGGTGGCAAAGAATTATACGGTTACAGTTGTGAATCTGGATAATAGAAGAGGCATTACTAAGAATACCAGGATACCCCAACGAGACATTACAATGTTTCAGTTTCACTGTGTACTGTTAATAGAAAACTGATTTCCCAGTTAGACACTTGCTCCAGGGTATGTATTTACCAGATATGATTCTCACATCTGTATGGTTTTACAGATGATGAGAGGGAGTAAGTTATTGGGAATTGGGTGATCATCCTCATTATATCGGGATTCGTTGTAATCGGTGATGTTTGAGGAGATCACCTGGGCTGTTTGCCGGTGGGCAGATATTTGGTTATGAATATCCGCTGTTGTGCACCAATTTCAAATTGATATATCTGTACGTCTATTTTCATAGAGTGAGATATACCTTTTGATATTATGTCGATGACATTTACCTATATCAGTGGATGGTTAGGTAAGGAGCATTAAACAGCGGTGTAATTCTTCTTAACCACAAATACAGTTTTCAACCTACGACACACAGTGAAAGAGTTGTTAAACTCAGCGGACTTATACAGAGTATTGTATGTTGTCCAGTGTCCATTAGGACAGAGGGGTTGGTCTTCATACTATATTCGGTTTACTTATGACTTCTCTAGATTTTAGACAGCTGTTTCGTGGAAACACAGGGTCTAAGTTTTGAGGAGTTATAGGTATTTGAATAGAGTAGAAAACCAGGTGTAGCAAGTATCGGGATTCTTCAAGGTGATCGAAGATGTAGATACTTGTGTATGGTATTCAGTTGATAGTAATGAGAACATGCTTCTCTTTCAGGTTACTCATAATTGGAAGCATTCCTAAGTTGAGTAACGCTGATCGGCCTCCTTCCATTTAGTTGACATGCACTGGAGATAGATGCATGATTTGAATCTGGTTAAATTAAATCAGTGCCTCTGTTCCTATATTGGATATAGAACAGTTCATATCTTAACGATGTTAAGGTACGGGGAGTTGTCCGGCTTATGCTTAAAACCAGACACTGGACAACTCTAGGCACGTTTCTGTAATGGCTGTTTGTGGGTTGACCCAGGCTATGACGAGGGTTGATTTTCTACCATCTGGATGAACAGTAGAAATATTGTTCTAAACTCGCCACAGTTTTATTAAAAATGGATTTTTTCAGAAAAAAGTAGTGGGAGTATGGTAGGACTGGAAGTAATTCCAGAACCGCAAACGATTACTGAAGATTTAATAAGGAACCTAAAGATTCAATCTGATTTGACATTCCATTGGCCACTCCACAGATACGGTGGGTAACTTCAGGCACCCGAGAGGTACTCCGGTAGCCTCAAGGACGGTGACAGGGAAGTTCTTGTTTACCCACACTTGCCATTGTTGTTGTTCCAGGCTGCGAGACCCGGCAGGAGGATGAGTATAGCGTCGTTCTAAACTAGCTTTAGAAGTGCACGTCTATATGACTCTGCCAGAGGGTTGTCGTAGTCAGTGGGAGCAGCGGAAGCATTGGTGGACATCAGGCTTATGTCTATTTATAGACTAAAGCAGATGTAGCGGAGATAGATCATCCATTTCTGATGTGACAGTCATAGGTTTGACGTCATCAGAATAGGGGATGGATCTGTTGAGAAGGTAGTAGGAAGTGATATTCCTATACTACGATCGGTTATACTTTGGTCGTCACACAGTGGTTTCTCCACAAGGGACTTGGATATTATATCAGACATACTGGTTACTAGATCTATGGTTTTAGATCTAGATTTGGGTGGTTTCCCAATCTGGGTACCTTGACAGCATTCTATGAGTATTTAGAATGGACGACTCCTGACACGGTAGTGCACCTGCAGTTGATGGAGTCACCCTCTCTAAAGGTGTCTTTTAGACTAAAGGGGAGAGGGATACTCATGATTGGCAGATCACTTGCTTAGGCAATTGAGTCAATCATGAGATGTCAAGTACCACACCAGATGTTGTTCTTGCACTAGATGCAATAAGTTGATATTGATCCAATCCTGGAGGAGCAGTCGGAAGCAGTTTTAGAACATAAGTGAATGTTCTAGGGATATGATAACGGCAGCCTCCTTTAGGAGACGGTTATCACTCCAGGCTTCCAAGGTGACATGGATGGCAGAGTGACTGTCAGAGTTATAGTTCTCCTTCTGACAAGGGGCAGTATTTTGGACAGGTGGTCCAAGGCAATACTGAGGGAGGCATGGCGCTGGGTACTGATTAAGTTCAGTTATCGATACAGTCTATGAAGTTTGGATTTGGAGTTCATTTATGAGCTAAGTCCCATCAGACATCCAGACATTCTAAGACAGGTATTGCTCATTTCGGGAGATGGTATTCTCCGCGAACTTGAGATATAGAGAGACATAGAAAGAAACATCACAACGGATCCACTCACTGAGGCTATTCCTCGAACGCAATAGTTTCGCAAACGGGTTTTGTGAGACTGACTAGTAGAGGAGTTGGGTGTTCGGTATCACACGGGCTGTGAGTATGCGACATCGCAATAATTAGCCTTGAGTGCAAGTGGGAGATTGTTGGAGATAGTGCCCTCAGAGTCAATTATTGGATCACAGGCACGTGATTGCAATGATTGAGGGAGGACCTATCCCGGTAGGACAGTCTTACTCGAAATGATAGTATGCTATCTGGTTTACCTTTATCATCGTGTACTGCTTTAGGTGACCTGACATGTCGCTATTACACGTTGATAGAGCCCCTAGGATTCTTGCTTGACTGCCGGCGGTATGATGGCGATCATATACGTGGGAGCTGGTAGTCTATAAGCACATCCTTAAAAGGTCCCTAGTCGTAGGAGTTTCGAGACAGGGCATCGATACTCCATTAGTAGACTAGTGTATACAGTCGAGACCCCGACGAGGGGCGGTGGCCGGTCTCACAAGCCACTGGTGTCAGTTGGTTCACCTAAGATGTATACAGGTGCTCATTGGGTTATGAGTACACCGGACAGGACTCGCCGGGAACCTGCTAGTTGGTCTTATACCAGATGTCAGATAGCAGTTCCCTGGTGACATGTGTACAGGTTAGTTCATCGACCTGAGATCGTCATTTGTCTCGTGTGAGTTCCCACTGTGCTTTGATTACTACCCTACCACGGCTCAAAGGAGTCGTGCAAACAGGTTTTAGTTGGGTACAGTCCCGAGCCACATGGAGGCAGTGAGCGGATCTGCAGGGGTTCGTCTCTCCCGGTATTGGGGGTGAGGTCGCGCTGTGTCTAGGAGAGCCATTACGCAAAGCCCTCGGCCGAGGCAGGAGATTTACTGGTAGGTATTCCAGTAGTATCTCAGGGCGTTCTGGGCTACGCTCCGACACGACTTGTACCGCTTTTGGGGGTCTGACTTTTACCAACCCCCTAGGCCCGCCATGCGATACTCATAGACGAACGGACCGGACTGTACGGATATTGTCACTGACAGGCTCAGTTGGGTGTCGGGGTGAGCTTCCTCATCAACGTCCCTTTTTGTCAATAGCTGGTGGCCCGTCACGTATTGGCTTATACCTCTGACGTGCCAGTGGTTAAATCCACAGCCATAGTATTGACGAGTCTTTAGAGTCCACCACACTTACAGTTACTCAAGCTTTCGGGCGAAACGCTGTAGAGGCCGTATGGAGATATGGCAGGGTCCGATCAGATACGTGCGGTATTGCACGGATCAGGATCGGACAGTTTTGTACTAGTTGCCGTATAGTTATATGGCAGGGTTCAATCTGATACGTGCGGTATTGCACGGATCAGGATCGGACGGATTTTACTAGCCGGCTTTGGCTTAAGCCGGTCCTAGTTTAGTACAGTGTAGATTTTGTCTCATTGCATTTGTATCCGGTCGGAATACAGATGCGGGTGTGTATGCACAGTATCGGGGTTTTCCTGTAATTTATTACGGGACCAGTTTTCTGGAGTTGCCAGTTTGCATTCCGTCCCGGCCGGTTTTCCTTTGTTCTTTCCCGGCCGGACTTTTCCGATGGAGGGTGTTATTTGCAAGTTTGCAAATAACATTTTGTGGAGGGTTTATTTGTAAGATGATTTGTTATGATAACATCTTTTGATTCCATTCTTTTCCATCATCATTATATTCTTTTTCCATCACCTTTTCTTGGATTGATTGTGATTAGAATTGGATGTTAAGTTGATGTAAGATTGTTATCATGAAGCTTTGGATATGGTCACCTTTCTTTTTCTCCTACACTAACCTCCCTTCTTGTTATGGTATTGATTATTGATTCCTCCACCATTCTTGCAAGAGAGGAGAGAGCCTTCACTTGAGAGAAAAAAGAATGAGAGAGTTCATTTCATCTTCTTCTTGCTAGAAAATTGAAAGCACCAATTTTCTTTACCTCTTCCTCCATCCATCAATGGCAACTACATAAACTCCAAGAGACTATGATTCTACACTACACTTCCTACAGCATATCTTGAGCATGTCGAGTTGCCGGCTTCATGCTCGAGTTGCCTCGGTATTGAGGCGGGAGCCCGTATAAGACGAAGGCGATGTGGTGCCCTTTCCGGTGAGGAGGCGACGATATGGAGACTACACTTTCCGCGGGAGATCGGGGCGATGATGAGAAGACCGGAGGACCGGATCTCTTGGTATACTTCTCACCCTATCTCTTGATTGCTAGCATTAGGTTAATGGTTACGATCCGGGTTTTCATTGTCCGCGGTAGCGCCGGTTTCCGAGTAAGGAAAAAACTTTTTGATTCCGCATTTTGGCCTCGAGCACGAGGCCGGGGCGCTGCCGTGGCGCAACACATTTATCCGATGTCGGGGTTTCTAAATCCGTGTTTTGGGGTTTCTAAGCTCTGATCCAGGTCATTAAACAGCACCCAAGTCTAGTTAATAGCCACAACATCACCAATTTCAACAAACACTCAAACCCTTTACTAGGGTTTCCCAAGGTTCACTAAACATCACAAATTCACCTCTAAACTTGCATGAAAGGTAAAGTGAATGAAATACTATGCTAAGGGTGATGAAATTACCTCACTTGGGCAACCCAAAAAAAACCCTAGCTCCTCAAGGTGGTCGAAATCTCACTATTCTTGGTCCAACATGTCGAGGGTGTTGAGGGGATCAATTTTTATGAAAGGGAATTAGGGTTTTGATCAAAGATTTGAGATGAAATCATAGGGTGATGGTGGAGGGAAAAGAGGAAGAAGAAGAAGAAGAAAATGATGGGGGAGTATAGAATGAGGCGGCCCCTCTCTCTCTCCTCTCTTATTTCCACCCGCTCTCTCTCAATATTACCCTTTTACACTTTCTCTTTTTACCCTTTTCTTTTGATTTAAAACCCAAGTCACAAAATACCCAAAATAACACAAGAACACAACATGTAATCACCACATAACATGACATGGTGCACTGGCCTTGAAAAACTGTAGAAATGCGGATTTAGCTTAATCGCGATTAGCAGTGCACTAATCGGGTTTTTATCAAAATTGCATATAATAAATTTTAAAAATGCCAAATCCTTTAAATATATTTTTAAATGATTAAATCATTTTAATTTCTATTTATTTCACAATTATTGGTATATATTTATACCCTTTTTCGAAAACCCCAATTTCGCAAATCGGGCAGTTTTCGGGAAATATATTATTTTAATATTAAATTCCCAAAAATAATATTTTATATTTTCTGAAATGTTACACACTTGGAGGCAATGGTGGTTAGATAGGATTCGTCTCTCCCGGTATTGGAGGTTGATGTCGCGCTGTGTTGGAGAGCCATTACATAAAGTCCCTAGCCAAGGCAAGCGAGATTTACTGGTAGTATTTCTAGTAGTTTCTCAGGGTGTTCCGGGCTACACTCCGGCATGACTTAAACTGCTATTAGGGGTCTGACGTTTACCGCTCCTAGGCCCAACATGCGATACTCATAGACGAACAGACCGGACTGTACGGAGATTGTCACAGATAGGCTCAGTTGGAGTTTGGATGAGTTATTCTCATCGGCCTTCTCATCGACATATACCTAGGGGTCGTTACGTACAGCTAGTGCCGCTTGAGACCTGTGGTTAAACCCACTGCCAGCGTAGTGTCGAGTCTTTAGAGTCCCACACAGAGGGTTTCCCTGCATCAGACAAAAGATGTAGAGGTCGTATGGTTTTACGACAGGGTTCGATCACGTGCGTATGCTCGTGCGCGCATGATAATTCGGACGGACAATACTAGCGGGCTTTAGTTTATGCCAGATCCTAGTATTGTACTGATGGATTGTTTTCGTCTTTTTGTATCCGTATTTTTCGGAATACGGATACGGGTACGTATGTACGGACGAGGGCATTTTTGTAAATTGGTCAAAGATGATTCTAGAAGATGACATATCATAATTTGTATTTATCATTTTGATTTAAATGATTATTCATTTTATAGATTTTGGAAATGATGTGGAAATTGCATGAGAGTGGGCATGGCTTTATGAGACACGTTGTCACGACCCGAAATTGGCACGTGACGGCCCTAATACTACGCAACGTCTACAGGCGTAACGCAGTAAAAGAAATCCAAAACCCAGAAATCTAAACCATTAATAGACAAGAAAAGATAAGAAACATTTTTAAAACCTTTGAAATCGGAACCAAAATTCTTTAAAAGTCCAACTTATTTCTTTTAAAATTTTGGCAGCACCTTCTTTGTAAAAACTAGCCCCAAAAATAGGTACAACATAAATATAAGTAAAGCATTCCCAAACGGGAGCGAATACATGCCCAAAGGCGGAAAACAACAACCACAACAAATATACGACGCTGTAGCGAAGAAATAAAAGACGATAAAAAGGAAGCTGTATAAAAGACAGACAATTCATAAAATAATATATAATATCGTCCTCACCAAGTCTCTAGGTCAACAAGAAAATAGTAGATGGAGAGTACAAGGATACAACGAATATACAATACAACAATACGGATAATCACAAAACCAACCTAAGCAAAACTGCACACTATGAGCTGAAGCGCTATCCGCAGCAAAAGATGATCAGATAGATGAATAGCCTGCCTCGAGTACTCTGGGGAACACCCTTCAAAAAAACTGTGGCATAACGGGGGTAAGTTGCTGTTAGATATGTATGCCCTAGAGGCCATTATTGTATAATATTAGTTTGTATAATACATTTTGGAGGCTTGGGATATATATATACGGTTTTACGACAGTCTTGCTCGATATAGTAGTATGCTACTTGGTTTGTTTCTATGTTAATATGCGTATATGTTTCTTTTAACATATCGCTGAAACATATTGATGGAGCCCTTAAGATCTTTGCTTGACTAATGGCGTTGTGATGGCAATCACACTAGTGGGGGTTGGGTAGTCTATAAGCACATCCTTATTATTGGTCCCCAGTCGTAGGATTATCGAGACAGGGCATCGATACTCCAGAGTAGACTGGTGCATACGCTTCTCTTCGCAGTATGGGAGATGGTCTGTCCCATAGCCATCAGTACGTCATACTGGAGATAGTATGCCGGTGCTCGTTAGGTTACGAGTACACTGGACAGGACTCGTCGGGAACTGTTGGTTGGTATTATACCTATCGTCAGTTAACAGTTCCCAGGTGACATGAGTACAGCTTAGTCTGCTGTCTTGGCACTGTCACTTCGCCTCGAGTGTGTTCCCACTGTTCTTTGATTACTACCCTACCACGGCTCTACTGAGTCGTGGAAACAGGTAGTAGTTGGGTGCAGTCCCGAAGTATTTGGAGGCAGTGACGGTTAGACAGGATTTGTCTCTCCTGGTATTGGAGGTTGATATCGCGCTGTGTCTAGGAGAGCCATTACACATAGTCGTCCCTGGCCAAGGCAAGCGAGATATACTGGTAGGTTTCCAGTGTTATCTCAGGGTGTTCTGGGCTACACTCCGACACGACTTGTACCGCTATTAGGGGACTGACGTTTACCACCCCCCTAGGCCCGCCATGCGATATTCTCAGACGAACAGAGAGGACTGTACGAAGATTGTCACATACAGGCTCAGTAGGAGTTCGGATGGGTTCACCTCATCAGTCTTATTATCGGCATCTACCTGGGGACCTTTACGTACAGCTAGTGCCGCTTGCGGTCTGTGGTTAACCCCACTGCCAGCGCAGTGTCGAGTCTTTAGAGTCCCATACAGAGGGTTATTCGCCTTTGGGCAAAACAGAGTAGAGGTCGCATGGTTTTGCGACGGGGTTCGTTCACATCCGCGCACTTGTGCACGTTTGGTGTCCGGACAGTTATTACTAGCGCGCTTTGGTTTAAGCCAGATCCTAGTATATGTTTTGGGATTGGTTTTATCTCATTGTATTCGTGTTCCTCGGAACACGGATGCGGGTGTGTATGCACAGTTGACTGAGACAGAGGCAGAGGATTCTAATTAGGGTTATGGTACGAGTGTGTATGCACAGTTGACTGTTGTCTTTTTCCAAACCCTAATGAGAATAGGAAATATGATTAATAATATTAGTTAACAATTATTGTGCTATGGTTGAGTTGAATTCTTGACTTTTGTTGACCGGTTGACCAAAGTAGACTTGTTGACCATCATCATTTGGTTTCGAAGATGCTTCTTATTTTTTGCACAAAGCATTTAATGAATGAAATGATAATGGTCATTCATCAACTCACCATCACAAATTGTTAATTATTATTATTGTTATCATTTTCTAAAATAAGAGAGCATGGTTGTAAAAAAAATTGATCATTCTTACTTGAATCTTCTCTCTCATCCATATCTCTCATCCTCTTCCTCCCTCTCAAGGCAAAATCCCTCTCATGAGTTAAGAACCATTTGCCTTCAAGATAAAACACCAAAACTCATCTCTACTCATCCTAAGGTTGAAGGTCTAGCAAGCCTAATACTTTAGTTACCTCAAGTTCGAGGAAGGAGCTCAAGGTAGAGGCCCTCGGGTGGATCTCTCTTCGGCAAAGAGGAGACGACGAGGAGGAGCCATTCAAGCTACTACAAGGAGCTAGCAAGGAGGAGAACAACAAGAAAAGAAGGAGTTCAAGACTAGGTATAACCCCTAACCGAGTAGCTAAAGCTCCTAGTTGTTGCTAGTGTGTTGTTTAGCAAAGATCCGGGTTTTCTAGTCCATGTTACCAAAACCCCAAAAATCGTTTTTCACCGTTTCCGCAACCCCGAAAGAACCGGGAGAGGTAACGTGGACCTAACAGTGGTATCAGAGCCTATCTAAATACACCCTAGCATATTAGCAAAGTATCTAGAATTTCGATCGAACAAAAAACCGCAAAACACGCCGAAAAAGCTAACTTTCTACCGATTTTTAGATCTGTTCAAAAAAAATAATAAATAACATACTAAAAATCGGCTCAGGGTTTTTACAGAGCAAGCAAGAAATTTGATCCAGTGAGTCGGTTAACTCGCCGCGGAACCGCGGCAAGAGCATGCTCCTACCGCGGATCCGCAGCCGAGTTGACTCGGCCGTAGGTCAAACTTCTTGCAGTGTTCATATAATGGTGTTTGGGATTTTTAGGATGGTTTGTTTCTGCCCAGAATTTCCAGAGAACAAAATTTGTTTTTGGGGTGGTTACAAATCCGTATTTTGATCGATTTTTTGTAGACTTTGGTTAATGGGTTATATCTGTGATGTGATATATGTATTGAAGGTCTGCTAATCGCTATACGTCAATTAAAGGGGGTTATACATATCTGTGATCTGTAATGTTGATGGTTTGTGTATATGAATTCATTGGATTGTCGCGGATAAATAGCCGGGGGGTTATGAGATGAGTGTTCTCTTTATCTTTCAATTCATGTAATATGTAAATTGATGTAATATTATTTATATGGTCGCACATCCGGGATGAGGTTGTAGCCACCATTTTATAATTTCTTTTTACTGTTATTGCTCCTAGGATAGACCCAAGGTGGGGTGCACAAACTACCGGGTACCTCGAAGTGCCGAGTGGCCTACTCACGTTGTTGAGGGAGGTTGCTTCGCTTCGGGTACTTGGCGGGTAGTTTGCCGCACCCGTAGGGGTCTAGGGTGGGGTATTGGCTATTCATCGCGACCGTGTAATACGTCTTTCGTTGCAGGCTCGAACGAAACACGGATTCTTAGTATATCCAATGTGTTCATCTGTGATCTGGAATGGCTATCATTGTGTCTAACGAATGTATATATATCTATATATGATATCTATTTAGGCGTTGCTTATGTTTTGCATCCGCGCTAGTCTAGCCCCCGCTCTGTCGTTAGTTAAGTAACCTAACGGGTGATGACGGGGCTCCGTGGCGAATGCGGATGGCATAAGCGTACGTCAAATTTTCGTTGTTTTCTGCAATGGTAGGATTAATTGATGGGACACATTAAATTAATGCAAGAAAATAAACCTAAAAGACGTTGTTGGAACAATTTTCAAAAAGCTGTTATTGCAAGGACGTTCACTTTTTGTTTTGCACAGAAGTATTCGGTTATGAATGCCCAGCACCTCATTCGACGAGGCAAGGGCCGAGATCCCTTCATCGGGAGTGACCCCTTGGACAAAAGTTTGCGTCAGGGTAATAACTTCGTTATAGTCAATTATTCTTGCTTTGCATCGAGGTATTCAGCTTAGAATATCTTGCACCTCATTCGACGAGGAAAGAGCCGAGATCTCTTCACAGGGAGTGACCTCTTTAGCAAAAGTTTTCGCCACTATATTTTCAAAAAGGCTATCAGGTTCCTTCAACGATATCAAGTTCATTACGTTAACGGGTTTTTCGCCAAAAACCCAGCTGTAGCCCTCCGTCATTTCTTACAAGTAACACTTAGTTTTCGTGCTGCATTTGTTGACTCCGTCAAGGCGTAGTGTACGGTAGCTGAGTGCTGCTTGTTTGTAGTAGTATATGGGATTGGTTAGGACAGTCGTATAACCTTGTTGACTCCGTCAAGGGTTATGCGGGTGGGATTAATGCAATCCAGATAATGACGGGTTGAACTTGACTAGGACTCTTTGATTTGTTGACTCCGTCAAGGTCACTTGGGTCCTAGGGGCAAAAATCCACATCGGGTGTTTCTAAAGAAACTGAAACTTGCAGATTCAGCATACCTTCTGGAGTGTGGTGACTAGAGTGGATTCCATCTAGGTCATCACACAATGATAGTTGGATCCCGATCCCGCTGATGAGTTGGATTACTCTCGGGAGATTATTTCACATAACAATCAATGCTATAAACCAAGTAGGTGTCTTGAACGGTGTTAGCGGGGCTGCGACTCCAGGGAAAAGAGGTTACTTAATTAAGGAACTTCGCGAAAGCGTAGGAAAACCTCCCTCGAAGTACTAACACTAGCCTGGCTGAAAGGTTAAGCAAGTATTGTGACGTACGATTAATCCTGACTAGTTCTTCTTTTAAAGGTTTGAAGAAGAATTTGGGAAAACAGTTGGAGCCATCCTGGTTAGATAAATTAATAAACCAATCTAATCTTGCAAGAGCGCACGCTGAGTGTTTCTTTTCTCTCTCTCCAGGTAGCAACCATTTCACGCCCTAATCAAGATAATAAAATGTATCGCTTGACCGATCCGAATTCTTATTCGGGGCTGGGGAACGTTGGTTCGGCTCTAACTTGTGACAATAGTCATAAGTATGAGCAAGAAAAAGAGGATTGTATGGAGTCCAAGGATACCCAGTTGAAGAAGAAGCATGGTTTTGCATCTACTTCAGGTGTTCTTGTAATTGAGAACTGCTTTACGGTTAGCCCTACCTTCTGGGTACTTGATACCGGATCAGGATCTCATATTTGTAATTTATTGCAGGGACTGAGAAAAAGTAGGAAAGTTGTACCTGGTGATATGTCGCTCAGAGTAGCGAACGGAGCACAAGTTAATGCTGCAGCCGTCGGTGAATATCACCTACTGTTGCCTAATGGCAATACTATGATTTTGAACGATTGCTACTATGTACCATCCATGATTTGCAACATCATATCAGTTTCTTTACTCGATAAAGATGGATATAACTTTGTTCTTGATAGAAATATCATGAACATTTACCTTCATAAGGTACTGGTTGCAGAAGGTACACTGTGTAATGGTATCTACGTTCTAAATCAAAATACAGTTCTCAATGTACAAAACACACGCAAGAGGAAGAATTCAGATACGAACGAATTTTACTTGTGGCATTGTAGACTTCGTCATATCGGAGAGAAAAGACTAAGTAAGTTGCATAATGATGGACTCTTGAATACGTTCGAGTTTTCATCTTATGAAACTTGTCAGTCTTGTCTCAAAGGGAAAATGACCAAATCTCCATTCACCGGACATGGAGAAAGAGCAACAGAGCTCTTGGGACTCATACACAGTGATGTATGTGATCCGATGTCTATAGATGCAAGGGGTGGGTTCTCGTACATCATCACATTCACTGACGATCTCTCTAGATTCGGATATGTGTATCTTATGAAACACAAATCTGAAGTTTTTGAGAAATTCAAGGAATTCAGAAACGAAGTAGAGAACCAGACTAGCAAAAGTATCCAGATCCTCCGGTCTGATAGAGGAGGGGAGTACTTAAGCACGGAATTCCTAGATTACTTAAAAGAGAATGGTATTCTCTCCCAGCTTACTCCTCCTTATACACCACAGCACAACGGTGTATCGGAGCGGAGGAATCGTACCCTATTGGATATGGTTCGCTCCATGATGAGTGGTGCTGAGTTGCCTCTTTCATTTTGGGGACATGCGCTTCAGACAACGGCATACCTGCTGAATTACGTTCCATCCAAATCTGTGCCTAAGACTCCATATGAAGTATGGAGTGGAAGAAATCCGTATCTTAAGCGATTTAAGATATGGGGTTGTCCGGCTTATGTAAAAACACAGAAACCGGACAAGTTAGAGGAACGGCCAGTTCTGTGTAAATTTGTGGGATATCCTAAAGACTCACTAGGATATCTGTTCTACCACACTGAGGAACAGAAGGTGTTTGTATCTCGCCACACTACCTTTTTAGAAAGGGAGTTTCTTGCAAAAGAAACTAGTTGGAGTTCGGCAGAACTGGAAGAAATTCAGTGACCACAAAATATAACTGAAAATTTAGAGGAACCACTGGATTCAATAACCCCAGACGAACCTCAGCCACTCCGCAGATCTGGTAGGATTTCTCATCCGCCGGAGAGATACTACGGTTTTCTCTTAGATGGGGATCTAGAAGATTGCATCTTGGAAGAAGATGACCCTACCAGTTTCAGGCAGGCCATTATCAGTAGGGACTCTGATAAATGGCTGGAAGCAATGAAATCCGAAATGGAGTCCATGTACGCCAATAAAGTGTGGACTTTGGATATTGCTCCACGTGGGGTAAAACCCGTTGGATGCAAATGGATCTACAAAAGGAAACTTGGTGTAGATGGGCAGGTGGAAACCTATAAGGCTAGACTCGTTGCAAAAGATTTTCGTCAAAGACCTGGTGTGGACTATGACGAAACCTTTTCTCCAGTAGCTATGCTCAAATCCATTCGGATCCTACTTGCCATTGCTGTCTTCCGTGACTATGAAATCTGGCAGATGGACGTTAAAACGGCTTCTCTGAACGGCTGTTTGGAAGAGTGCGTTTACATGGATCAGCCAGAAGGTTTCGTAGACAGTGGGAGCAGCGGGAAGGTGTGCAAGTTGCTTAAATCCATTTATGGATTAAAGTAAGCATCGCGGATCTGGAACATCTATTTTGATGAGGCAATCAAGGAATTTGATTTCATCAAGAACGAAGATGAATATTGTGTCTATAAGAAGATTATATGACGAACTGTCGTGTTCCTAGTCTTGTACGTGGATGACATTCTTTTGATAGGAAATGACATTCCTATGCTACAATCGATCAAGATATTTTTGTCACAACGGTTCTCCATGAAGGACCTGGGTGATGCCTCGTACATTCTGGGGATCAAGATCTACAGAGATAGATCCAAGAGACTACTGGGACTTTCGCAGTCCAGGTACATAGAGATCGTACTAAAGAGATTTAGTATGGAGGATTCCAAACGTGGTAACATACCAGCATTACACGGAATTACCCTTTCCAAGAAGATGTCTCCTAAGACTGACGATGAGAGGGTTCGCATGAGCACTATACCCTACGCTTCGGCGGTAGGATCTATAATGTATGCGATGCTATGTACATGACCAGATGTAGCTTACGCGCTGAGCGTGGTGAGCCGGTATCAGTCAGACCCAGGTGAGGACCACTGGACAGCAGTGAAGAACATTCTCAAGTACCTAAGAAGGACTAAGGAGATGTTCCTGGTTTACGGTAATGGAGACCTCAGGGTCGAGTCCTTTACCGATTCAAGCTTCCAGAGTGACAAAGATGACAGCAAATCTGTCTCGGGTTTTGTGTTTACTGATTGGTAGAGTTTTTGCGCGCTTAGTTAATTACCGCAATCAAGACGGTTTCGCTTGTAGCTAGCCGGTTGAGTACGGGTCGTCCGCAGGGAGATGGGAATCTTTTTCTTTGTGCTTGAACGAGTTAAGTCCAAATGTCCAGGTTTGTTTTGAGATTAACTATGTGCTAAAATGATATGTAAAGAGAGCTTGTTAGGGTTAGGATTAGGTTAGTTTGAGTTAAGAGTCGTTCACTTCTTTCGTTGCCACTCTTAATATCGGTGTTACGGTAATCGGCAACAACGGGGATTGGCACGACTAGGAAGGAACTTGCGAGTATAAGCTAGGCTTTCCAATGCATAAGTTATTCCTTTTGGTGCTTGTCCGTCCGTTCTTGCTCTTAGTCTTAACCTCCGGTTAATTCAACCACAACCGGTCACACTAAGGAATCACCGCTATCATGTAGGGTAGGGTGCCGTAGGGAGCGGATTGTGGTTCAATTAAAGGGAGTCCGAATTAAGATGTTGGGCAAGAAAAGAGTGAGAGAGATTTCCTTCTCTCAAACTTTTCTTATCCTACCCTAACAAGTATGAAAACTACTTACCCATTATAAGAAAAAGAAAATAAAACAAAAGGAGGAAGATAGAAAGAAAGAGATTAGAAGATTACAACTAGCAATTTGAGAACTCACCTTGGCAAGGATCAAGCTTAAGCATCATTGTTGTTAAGGATAAAGAAAAACTAGAAGAAGAAAGAAACCAACAACAAATAACAACAACTAGATTAGCAAAATGAAAATTACAAGCAATTATAATTAACAATAAGACAAGCATGGTAACAAAAAGAACTCTTTATTCATCACTTCACTCACTGAAGCTCACTACAAAGTTTTAATGGAGAAGAGATGAGAAGAGGAAGAAGAACAACAACATGTATTTTAAATTCTAAATACAAGAATAATCACCCTTGTCTTTGGCAAGTTCTGGACTATTTATAGGCAGGCAACAGAAACTCTAGGGCAACTTTCAGAACAAAAATGAAATGACCAAAACACCCCTAAAACTTCATCCACTGCGGAGCCTATATGGCCGCGGTTCCGTGGCCGTCTAGATGAGTTAGGTCACACGATTTTGTGGTCTTCCCTTGTTTGTAGTTCTCTTCAGTGTGGTATAGTACTTTTCTCAGAAGCTCTTCATATTTCTTCCAGAATTTCAGTAGATCAAAAGGTGATGTGATGTGGATCTTTTGCCATGATTTCCTTGAGCTCCGTGTAGATATGTTGGATCTTGTGTTGACATTGAGCTTTGTGCATGAAAATGACATCGATTTGCCATTTTGTCCCTCAAACTGGTGTGCGGCAACATACGGATAGAGAGCGGAGACCCGTGTTTTATCTGTGGTTGGCAGTAATCCGGAATTTGTCATATTTTTCCATGAATTTCACTGTTTTAGAGCTGAGAACCTGTATCCTGCAATTGACTAGCAAACATGGCTCAAGAGTACCTACCGATAAGCAATGTAATAAAAATTGGGCGGTATAAAAATGCAAAAATCTGATATGAACAAATACCCCCAAACTTATCATTTGCTCGTCCCGAGCAAAGCCAATTTATTCACAATAAAATTCCTAACCTCACTTACTCAGGGAACGCGATTGCACTGAGCATGTGCAACAAGCCGTTAAACCTCTAGGTGTCCCTAGTAGGAGGAGTGTTGTCTTCTGAGGGTTTTCAGCGGATACTAACCACAAAATCCGGTCAAACTAGTTTTGCAAAATAACTATGATTCAAACCCTAAGGTTTTGTTCCAGAAAATAACAATTCTATTATCCTAAGTCTAGACTATCGAACCTTTATTTTTCACACCTCGCTTCTTTTTTAACTTAAGATTTTATATGTCTTTACGTGCAGTGCAAATAGTGTCGTTAAGTTCCAGAAGGATCGATTAAAGTCATCATGTCATATAATAAAGCCCAGATAAAAAATTTAAAAGGATCACATAAGTTTTATAAAGAGTTAAGGATTTTTCAAGTTTCGTTTTCCAGTAAGGTTTTAACTTCAGAATTTCTATCTTCCTTAACATGAAACTAGGTCTTATTTTTCACTCCACCTTTTTCTTGTTTTCATTTCATACACACCTCTGTGAACGTGCAATAGTCTTTATCATAGAATAAAACCATCATATCTCCGCTAGAAATATTTTTTATAAAAACCTGTCTTTTGTCAAGATTATTCTCACACGAAGAACCGTTAGGAATTTTAACTCGGAGAGAACACTTACTTGACTTTATTTTAATCTGGACTTTCTAGGCTTCTTAACGAGTTTTGGGCCAATGCACCCAAACCAGTTGGCTTTAGGGCATTAGGTGTAGAGACACCCCAGCGGACTTAATTACTCAAGTTACTTAGGCCCAAAAACAAAAGACAATTTAGCATGAAAATCATGATGATTCAATGCGAACGGAGATATAACCGGCAGTTCAATTATTATTTTTTTGGGATAAAAGACGTGTCTAGTGGGTTAGGTGTGTAATCATTCAAATCAAGTTCCAGATGGGTTATTTTTCAGAATTAGTTCCAATTAAGGCATCAATAACATTCCTTCATATTCCCTTCACTTCATAAACTATTCTTGATATTACTTATTTCAGAACAAACCTATTTGATCCTCAGAAAATCATTTATCCATTTATAAGTTTTTAGACATAATAGACTTATCATCTAATTTCCAAAACTCACGACACGTGTAGTGTGATGTAAAGACGTATATCAGCTATAGTTAACTTCAAAGGAGAGTTATCTTTCAGGTTTTCAAAGTCTAAAAATAAGATTTAGTTATTCTTATCTTATCAAACAAAACCGTCAAAATGTTGAATCTGAGTTCTCCCACTAGCTAACTTGACAAAAAAGTTTTTATGTTTTTAGAAAATTTTCTGATTTTTATGGATTTTATGGATTTTAGTATGCAGATGCAAAATATACATATGAATGCGAAGGTTAGAAATGCGTACCGAGCGTACCCCCAAACATAAACTGGACGGTGTCCTCACTGTCATTGCATGAAGAGATCATTTGAAGGGTCAAAATTGTCGGTTAGATATACATAATATTTTTTGTTTTTGTTTTTTTTAAAGAAAAGAAAAATAGCAAAAATGGAAAAGAATATCCACAAATATATACAAAATGGTATATACATACCCCCAAACTTATTTAGAACAGTGTCCACTGTTCTTGGCTGGATAACCGAAGTTTGGTGGTAGGCAGAGGAAGATTATGCAGGGTAAACCGGCTCCTGTAAGACCAGGAGCTCCTCTGTTGGTTCGGCGCTAAGGTACGGTTTAAGTCGGTGTCCGTTTACTTTGAAAAATGAACCGTCCTTTGGATTCTCCAAATCCACAGCGCCAAGAGGATACACATTCCGCACAAAATACGGCCCTTTCCAGCGAGATCTGAGCTTTCCTGGATGGAAATGTAGCCGGGTGTCATAAAGCAGTACCTGTTGACCAGGTACGAATGTTTTGCGCAAAAGGTGTTTATCGTGAAACACCTTCATTCGGTTCTTAACGACAACCGCGTTTTCATAATCCTCATCCCTAAGCTCTCTCAATTCGTTCAACTGCAGCTTACGATGGCTGCCCGCATCTTCGAGAGACAGATTCAGCTCTTTTATCGCCCAAAATGCGCGATGCTCTATTTACACAGGGAGATGGCAAGCCTTTCCGTACACAAGCCGATAGGGAGACATGCCAAGATCGGTCTTATAAGCGGTTCGAAATGCCCAAAGGGCATCAGTGAGTTTCAGCGACACAAACCGTCTTCTCCAGTATCTGCTTGATTTGCCGATTTGAAACTTCGGCTTTCCTACAGGTTTGGGGGTGGTAGGGCGTTGATAGCTTATGATTAATTGAATATTTTCGCATCAAGGCCTTGAAGGTCTTATTGCAGAAATGAGTTCCATTGTCGCTATTGATCGCTCGGGGGTGCCCAAACTGGAGAAAATGTTTTCTTTAAGAAACCTAACGACAACCTTGTTGTCGTTAGTCCGGCTGGGCACAGCCTCGACCCACTTAGAGACGTAATCAACAGCGAGAAGGATGTACAAGTTTCCAAAAGAGTTGGGAAACGACCCCATGAAATCTATCCCCCAAACGTCGAAAATCTCCACAACCAAGATTGGTTGGAGCGGCATCTCGTTCCTCCTGGATATCCGGCCCAGGTAGTGGCACCGGGAGCAAGTTTTGCAATAGTCATGATAGTCTTTGAAGAGTTGTGGCCAGTAGAAATCACATTGCAAGATCTTCTCAGCTGTCTTTCTGGGGCCAAAATGCCCGCCACATGCTTGATCGTGGCAAAATGACAGCACACTCTTGAATTCATCGTCAGGGACACACCGACGAATAATCTGGTCGGGACAGTACTTGAACAGATTCGTCCCAGTAAAAGTGTTTTACTTGGGATAGGAATCGAAGTCTGTCCTGACTTGACCATTCAGTCGGTAGTAATCCTGTGGCCAGATAGTTCACAATATCTGCGAACCAGGGTTCGCAAGATACTGTCAAGAGCTGTTCATTAGGAAAAACGTCGTTGATAGGAATTTGAAGAGACGGCGAAGAAGGAAGTCGTGAGAGATGGTCGGCGACTACGTTTTCACATCCTCTTTTGTCCTTGATGACAAAGTCAAACTCTTGAAGCAAGAGGATCCAATGTATTAGCCGAGATTTTGCATCTTTCTTCGCAAAAAGATGGCGCAGAGCAGAATGGTCTGCGTAGACAATGACTGGAGAGCCGATGAGGTAGGGCCTGAACTTTTCTAAAGCAAATACAACAGCTAAGAATTCCTTCTCAGTTGTTGTATAATTAAGTTGGGCGTCGTTCAGGGTTCGGCTAGCATAATAGATTACGTGCGGAATCTTGTTGATGTGTTGTCTAAGGACAGCATCAATGGCAAAGTCGGGTTCATCACACATAATCTCAAATGGGTGCGTCCAGTCAAGTAAAGAAAGAACGGGAGCAGAAGTGAGTGAGCTTTTTAATGACTCGAACGCAGTCACACAGCTCGAGTTGAAGTCGAATGGCGTATCCTTGGCCAGTAGAAGAGTCAACAGCCTAGCAATCTTGCTAAAGTCCTTGATGAACCGTCTATAGAAACCGACATGGCCAAGGAAGGCTCGGATATCTCTGACGCATCTGGGAGGAGGGAGATTGGAAATGACCTCAATCTTTGCTTTGTCAACCTCTATGCCATTTTGCGAAATGATATGTCCTAAGATAATACCTTCGCGCACCATGAAGTGGCACTTCTCCCAATTCAAAGTGAGGTTCTTGTCCTTACATCGGGTAAGGACGGTGTCGAGATGCAGCAAACACTCGTTAAAGGAATCGCTGAAGATGGAGAAATCATCCGTGAAGATCTCAAGGAATTTTTCCACCATGTCTGAGAAGATTCCTATCATACACCGCTGGAAGGTAGCAGGCGCATTGCATAACCCAAAGGGCATGCGACGATATGAAAACGTTGCGAAAGGACAAGTGAATGTGGTCTTGTCCTGGTCTTTTTCGGCGATGGGAATCTGATTATAGCCGGAGTAGCCATCAAGAAAGCAGTAGTACTCGTGTCCGGCCAATCGTTCAAGCATTTGGTCAATGAAAGGTAGCGGAAAGTGGTCCTTCCGCGTTGCGGCGTTGAGTTTTCTGTAATCGATGCATACTCGCCACCCAGTTTGGGTGCGAGTAGGGATTAACTCGTTCGCCTCGTTAGTGATGACCGTTATGCCTGATTTCTTGGGGACAACGTGAATGGGGCTAACCCACTGGCTATCAGAGATAAGGTAAATGATACCACTATCTAGACACTTTACAATTTCCTTTTTCACAGCCTCCTTCATGACTGGATTGAGTCGCCTTTGTGGATCCCTACTGGTTTGGCATCATCCATCAGATGAATATGATGTGTTAGTTATATGTATGCCCTAGAGGCCATTACTGTACATTGGATGTACATTGTAGTGGATGCTGGGACATATATAGGTAGGACTTTCTTGCTCGACATGATAGTACGCTATCTGGTCACTCTTTATCTTAACATGTATACTTTCTGTCTCTCTGTTACATGTTGATAAATCCCTTAGGATGTGTACTCGACTTCCAGGACTATGATGCAGATCATACTAGTGGGGCCTGGGTAGTCCATGAGTACATCCTTCAATGTTCCTAGTCGTGGGAATATCGAGACGGGGCATCGATATTCCAGAGTAGACTAGCGTATATCTTCTCGACCCATGTGATGGGCGATGGATGATCCCATATCCATTGGTGTTTGACATCAGAGATGGTATGCGGGTGCTCAGTGGAGACTGGATACACTGAACGGACTCGCCGAGAACTCCCAGATGGTATTATACCTTACGTCAGATGGCAGTTCTCTGGTGACACTGGTACAGCTTAATCTGTTGACCTGAGATCGTCATAGAGTCTTGTGTGTCTCCCACTGTGCTTTGATTTCCACCCGACCACGGCTCTACTGAGTCGTGCAAACAGATGGTTTTTTGGTACAGTCCCGATTCATATGGAGGCAATGAGCGATAGGAGGGGATTCGTCTCTCCCGGTATTGGGGGTTGATGTTGCGCTATGCTCGACTGGCCATAACAGGAAATCCCTGGCCAGGGTTGCAGTGATATACTGGTAAGAGTTATCAGTTGTTTCACGATTGTTATGGACCTCACGTTGGCATGACTTATCGAGCTATTGGGGTCTGACGTTTACCACCCCTATGCGAGATATGCAACATACAAGACGAACAGACCGGACTGTACGGTAAGTGTTACTGGTTGGATTCACAGGAGTGTGAGCGGGCTTGCTCGTCGATCTTCTGATCGCTCAATACCCGGGTGGCCGTTACGTTTAGCAGACCGCTTGCGGCTTGTGGGTGTTTGATATAATCATCACCTGCTGTCGGCGTATTGACGAGTCTTTAGAGTCCTACACAGAGGTTTCCTGGCTCAAGCGAAATGAAATAGGAGCGCATATGAGATATGTGCGGGGCCGAGAATAATGCGTGTATGTGATACCGTATTCCATTCTCGCGATGAATGTATCGATTGGTTGTATGCGATATAACCTAGTTATCGAATCAAGGATTGATTCGATAAGACGATACATTGGATATTAGTCGGTTATATGCGATATGACAAGATCGTTAAATCAAGTATTGATTTAATGATTTAATGCATAATTATATATTTGATATAATACTTTGCATTAACTAGTATTGGTTCACTTAAATTGGATTTTCTCACTTGATGTACACAAGTTCTATATGTGATATACTTTTGTGCATAAGATTGTATCACGTTTGATGATACATGCAAACTTGGGTTTGTGTAAAGACTTAAACCATGGTTATTTTAATGGTTAGGGTTGTAAGTGCACGGCGGCGCCCCGGCCGTCAATCCGACGGCCAAACGCGGAAACGGTGATAAACTTTAATTTTTGCGGACTTAGCAAACCGGCACCACCGCGCACTAAACCCCGGATCGTGCCATAAAACTAGATCTAGCAAAGTAACAAGATAGGTTAGAGATGTACCGACTGATCCGAGTCCTCCGGTCTTCATCTCCACTCCGATCTCCTCGCGGGAACTCCGGTCGTCGCCTCCTCGCCGGAAGGGCACCACATCGCCTGTAGCTTTTACGGGCTCCCACCTCAATACCGAGGCAACTCGGGCGCGAAGTAGGCTACCCGACGCGCCCAAGATATGCTGTAGGAAGTGTAGTGTAGAATCATAGTCTCTTTTGGGGTTTGTTGCCATTTGTGGATGATGGAGGAAACAAGGTAAGAAAAATGGTGCTTGCATTTTTCTAGCATCAAAATTGAGATCAAGAATGCTACTCTCTCAAAGATGAAGATGAAGCTCTCTTCTTCTCTTTTCTTCTTCTCACTTAGAAAAACCAATTGGTGGAGGAAAAATGGAATCAACCATCATAAAAACCAAGAAGGAGAGTGATGGTAGTAAAAGTAGAAAGGTGACCACATCCTAAAACATAATGATCACTAAATCAACATCAAACCTCAAATCCATTTCAAATCCAATCCAATCTCATAAATACATGAAAAGCAAAGATGCTTATCATATCAACCCTTATGCAAATAAGTCCTCCACAAAGTGTTATTTGCAAACTTGCAAATAACACCCTCCATCGGAAAAGTCCTGCCGGGAAAGAACAAAGGAAAACCGGCCGGAACGGAATGCAAACTGGCAACTCCAGAAAACCGGTCCCGTAATAAATTACAGGAAAACCCCGATACTGTGCATACACACCCGCATCTGTATTCCGTCCGGATACAAATGCAAAGAGACAAAATCTACACTGTACTAAACTAGGATCCGGCTTAAACCAAAGCCGGCTAGTAATGTTCGTCCGATCCTGATCCGTGCAATACCGCACGTATCTGATCGAACCCTGCCATATATCCATACGGCCACTAGTACAAACCGTCCGACCCTGACCCGTGCAATACCGCACGTATCTGATCGGACCCTGCCGTATCTCCATACGGCCTCTACAGCGTTTCGCCCGAAAGACTGAGTAACTGAAAGTGTGGTGGACTCTAAAGACTCGTCAATACTATGGCTGTGGATTTAACCACTAGCACGTCAGAGGTATAAGCCAATACGTAACGGGCCACCAGCTATTGACCAAAAGGGACGTCGATGAGCGAACTCATCCTGACACCCTACTGAGCCTGTCAGTGACAATATCCGTACAGTCCGGTCCGTTCGTCTATGAGCATCGCATGTCGGGCCTAGGGGGTGGGTAAAAGTCAGACCCCCAAAAGCGGTACAAGTCGTGTCGGAGTGTAGCCCAGAACACCCTGAGATACTACTGGAATACCTACCAGTAAATCTCCTGCCTTGGCCAAGGACTTCGTGTAATGGCTCTCCTAGACACAGCGCGACCTCACCCCCAATACCGGGAGAGACGAACCCCCGAAGATCCGCTCACTGCCTCCATGTGGCTCGGGACTGTACCCAACTAAAACCTGTTTGCACGACTCCTTTGAGCCGTGGTAGGGTAGTAATCAAAGCACAGTGGGAACTCACACGAGACAAATGACGATCCCCAGGTCGATGAACTAACCTGTACACATGTCACCTGGGAACTGCTATCTGACGTCAGGTATAAGACCAACTAGCATGTTCCCGGCGAGTCCTGTCCGGTGTACTCATAACCCAATGAGCACCTGTATACATCTTAGGTGAACCAACTGACACCAGTGGCTTGTGAGACCAGCCACCGCCCCTCGTCGGGGTCTCGACTGTATACACTAGTCTACTCTGGAGAATCGATGCCCTGTCTCGAAACTCCCACGACTAGGGACCTTTTAAGGATATGCTTGTAGACCCCAGCTCTCACATATATGATCGCCCTCATACTGCTGGTCGTCAAGCAAGAATCCTAGGGGCTCTATCAACGTGCAATAGCGACCTGTCAGGTCACCTAAAGCAGTACACGATGATAAAGGTAAACCAGATAGCATACTATCATCTCGAGTAAGACTGTCGTACCGGGATAGGTCCTCCCTCAATAATTGCAATCACGTGCCTGTGATCCAATAATTGACTCTGAGGGCACTATTTCCAACAAGGGTTTCGATTTACTCACTTATTCATTTATCTATTTATTTTGGTTAAAAAAAAAGGAAAAGGAAAACAAAAATGGTTGCTTTCAAACAAGAAACTTCTTGATGCTTCATGCATCTTTGAGTAAAGTAACCATTCTTGTCTTCTTCTCCTAACCCTAACCATTCAACTTAACCCTAGTTAGTTCTCTACACTAAACCATGGTTGAAATTATGATAAGTATCAATTTTTTTTTCTATTTTTAAATATACTTATCATATTCTTTCTTCTTCTTCTTCTTCAAAAAAAAAGAAGAAAGCTTGCAACCTTTAATGGCAACTTGAGAAAAAGAGTGAGAAATCCAATTCTAAAGTGAACCCACTTCCTATTTCTTCATCCTCTACCACTTGCTAAGTAGTATAGGGTGTTTTCTTCACAAGTTTCATAACATGGTGAAGTTGGAGTTTGATCTTAAGTTGCCTCGACGTAGATCATCTTCGGCATTGAAGTCGACGACCTAGCCCGATCTTTTCTCCGGTGAAACCACCGCGAGAGTCTAGGATTCCGATGGGTACAGCGGAGGGACGTCATCACGAAGCTAGAGAGGTGGAGTACCGGATCTACAAAGATTGTAGCCCCTTTCCTTTAAGTTAAAGTTGTATACTTGCATTGCATCGCCTATACATCTAGTTACGATCCGTATTAGGGCTGAGGGACCCGTTGGTGCCACGGTGACCCCATTGGATGGGGTGGCTGCCGGACCTACAGTGGTATCAGAGCCTAGCTAGAGCCTTAGGCGATGAGTAGACGGAGTTACAAGTCCGATCGAACCGAAACCCTAATACAAATTTGCTCTCTGTACTTTTTTTGAAATCGGGGATTTTTGAGAATTAAAAATATGCAGAAAAATCAGCAGGAATTTCTAAGAATTACTGTGAAGCACGAGCACCTAATTCGATCATAGCGCGGCGGAACCGCGGCATTAGCATGGCTAATGCGGCGGTTCCGCGGCCAATTAGTCTCTTCAGTCAATTATTTTTGCACAGTAACTTCTTTATTTAAATGCTGAGTTTTCTGGGAATTTTTAATATTTGCTCAAGAGTTGAGTTTTCTGGGTTGTATTGGGAGTTCGTAGATTCGATCGGATTATGAAACTTTGTCTATGTGTTTTTCGGATATTTTAGAATATGTTAAAAAGTTCGACCGGATATAAATACCCACTTTTTCCCCTGCCGGGAAATTTTCAATTGTTGGATTTTTTCGTAGTTTAACGACGTTCTAAGTAGTGCAAGTAACGCGATGGTCCCTCTAGAAGTCAACAAACCTTAACTCGATTATGTGACCGTCTTGAACTGCCCTTTGAACCTTCGGGTTTGGGGCAGTACGGCGTGCCACATGTGAGGCGTTGGCTTGACCCTTCTACGGCTGGACCGTTGGTACTGAGGAACGAAGTTAATGTTTTTAAACTTATTTCATGTGTTGAGCAGTTTCGGGAAAACTTGGGTGTTCGATTGTTCGATCGGAAAGTTTAACATTTTCTATCTTATCCTGAATGTGATACAATAATTGGAATTCACAAGTTGTTATGAGATAACTGAATGAATGTTATAAACATAGTAGTTTAGTCTCATTTGATCGGTTGCCACGGAATTTTGATGTGATCAAAAGTCCGTCGCAATCACGTAGTGTACGCGGATACTCGCCGGTAAACTTAATAGACAGCCTCACCCCATAGCCCCGACCAAGTGACTGTAGGAGAACCCCGTCGCCGAAAGCATCCGTTCGGGTGCTCGCGGCAGCGGTGTTCCGCCTTGGTGCACTTCGTCGACGGTGTCGGGGGTGCGGCCGCCTACTAAAGTTTACGACGAGCATTCGATCTGAATGCCGGGAATCCTGTTGAATTGCCCGACTTGATATTGAAAAGAGTTTTCGATAATGAGACTAAAACGCGGGGTTTATAATTATTAGGCTTGCGATGTCTAAGAAATTCATTTGATTAGGCATGCGATGTCTAAAGATATTGCGGATCCAACTGTTGTAGTTTTACACTTTCTTTTCTGTGACCGTAAGTGTAGTATGTAATGGTATTGCCGATTGTCGTTGCTATACGTCGACAACAATCGGTGTATGCATACTTACTTACGTTGATGACATGTGATGTTATGTGTTGCTGGATATGTTATATTGGATCGTCGTGTTCGAATAGCCGGGTTTTTTTTTTATGTGAGATGAGTGTTTATCATTTTCATTCATGTAAAAACTTGTATGTAATATTCTTTTATTGGGGCACTTCCAGGTTGCGGATGATGTCACCTTTTGTATATTATTTACTTTTCCGCATTAGGATAGACCCAAGGAGGGGAGCACAAGTAACCGGGTTCTAGGGTCCAGTGGGAGACCATCTCGAGGAGTCGAGTCCGGGTCTCCTAACCCTAGAATTGGTAGGGTTGCTTGCCGCTCTTGTAGGGGTCTAGGGGTGTGGGATTGGCTATTCATCATGACCGTGGAATCCGTGTTTTATACTGGCTCGTATTGAAAACATGGACGTCCTAGTATATCCAATATTTCATATGATATTTTTTGCTGCGTTATCTGTGATGTGATCATGTGATATGTTCAGATAGATATTATATATAGTATATATGATATATTATATAGACGTTGCTTATGTTTTACACCCGCACTAGCCCTGCCTCGCTCTGGCGTTAGTTACCTAACCTAACGGTGCAGACGGGACATCGAGGCGAATGCGGATGGCATAAGCGTACGTTATATTTATCGGTGATGTTTAGGTGGACTTAAATGATGGGATATTCATTAATGAGATTAATGAAAGAAAATAAACCTAATTGATGTTGTGGAATCGAATTTCAAAATAAACAGGTAGCTACAGTTCTTGCTTTGCATCGCGGTGTTCCTTATAGAACATCCTGCACCTTATTCGACGAGGAAAGGACCGAGATCCCTTCACCGGGAGTGACTACTTTAGCAATAACTGGCAGATGCTACAACCCTCGGTTTGTCTTTTGATCGCTTCTATAGTTTCCGCTTTGCACAGTGATATATATGATATATCCCGCACCTCATTCGACGAGGAAAGAGCCGACGATCCCTTCGCCGGGAGTGACCCCTTTAGCAAAACTAGAAAAGCTTCAAAAACATTCCATTTAAAAACCATTTGATTCCGCAACGAGATCAAGTTCAAAGCATTAAAGGTTTTCATAAAAGCCATTCGCAACCCTCCGTCATTTTAGGAAGTAGAGTACTTAGTATTCGTGCTGTGTTTGTTGACCATAGTCAAGGCACAGTGTACGGTAGCTAAGTGATGTCTTCCTACACCGCATATGATGCGATTAGTTAGGACAGTCGCGTGACTTTGTTGACCTTAGTTAAGGGTCATGTGGGTGGGTCTAATTAATCACGAAATGATGGGTAGAACTTGACTAGTACTTATTGTAAGTGCACGGCGGCGCCCCGGCCGTCAATCCGACGGCCAAATGCGGAAGCGGTGAAAAACTTTAAATTTTGCGGACTTAGCAAACCGGCACCACCGCGCACTAAACACCCGGATCGTAACCATTAACAAGTCTAAGCTAACTAGAAGATGGGTTAGAGATATACCGACGATCCAAGTCCTCCGGTCTTCTCGTCATGGTCCCGATCTCCTGCGGAAAAGTCCCGTCTCCTCCTTGTCGCCGGAAGTGCACCACATCGCCTACTTTGTTTACGGGCTCCCACCTCAATGCCGAGGCAACTCGGGCACGAAGCCGGCTACTCGACGTGCCCAAGGTTCGCTGTAGAATATGTAGTCCTCAAGTCTCATTTGGGGTTTTGGAGCTTTGCCATTTGGTGGAAGAAAAAGAGAGCTTGGAGCGAGGTGGGGAAAAATGTAGCATAACAAAATGAGAGTAACATTTTTCCACACAAAAATGAAATGAATCCCATCCCACTTTTGAATGGCCGGCCCCCCCACTTCACAAGTGTGATTGGAGAGAGAAAGAGAAAAGGTCAAAGGGGTGGGTGGAACAATAATGAAAAAGGGAATCATGAAAGAACATGATAACAAACAAAAACCACACACAACCACAACCATCAAGTCCACAAAGTCAATCCATCATGAGAAGGAGAAGTCAATGATGGTGCACATCATGAAAACCATCATGATGCCAAAAGATGCAAAGAACCCCCTCCACAAATGCCTATTTGCAACAATGCAAATAAACCCTCCTCCACCAATCTTCGGCCAATGAACGGAACAAAGGAAATTGGCCGAAACGGAAAGCAAACTGGCAACTCCAGAGAACTGGTCCCGTAATAAATTACGGGAAAACCCCGATACTGTGCATACACACCCGCATCTGTATTTCGACCGAAATACAAATGCAATGAGACAAAATCTACACTGTACTATACTAGGATCCGGCTTATACCAAAACCGGCTAGTAATATCCGTTCGATCCTGATCCGTGCAATACCGCACGTATCTGATCAAACCCTGCCATATATGCATACGGCCTATAGTACAGACTGTCCGATCCTGATCCGTGCAATACCGCACGTATCTGATCGGACCTTGCCATATCTCCATACGGCCTCTACAACTTTTCGCCCGAAAGCTGAGTAACTGAATGTGGGGGACTCTAAAGACTCATCAACACCTTGGTTGTGGATTTAACCACTAGCACGTTAGAGGTATAAGCCAATACATAACGGGCTACCAGGTATTGACAAAAAGGGACGTCTGTAAGCGAACTCAGCCTGACAACCCTACTGAGCCTGTCAGTGACAATATCCGTGCAGTCCGGTCCGTTCGTCTATGAGTATCGCATGGCGGGCCTAGGGGGTTGGTAAAAGTCAGACCCCCAAAAGCGGTACAAGTCGTGTCGGAGTGTAGCCCAGAACACCCTGAGATACTACTGGAATATCTACCAGTAAATCTCCTTGCCTTGGCCAAGGACTTTGTGTAATGGCTCTCCTAGACACAGCACGACCTCACCCCCAGTACCGGGAGAGACGAACCCCTGAAGATACGCTCACTGCCTCCATGTGGCTCGGGACTGTACCCAACTAAAACCTGTTTGCACGACTCCTTTGAGCCGTGGTAGGGTAGTAATCAAAGTACAGTGGGAACTCACACGAGACAAATGACGATCCCTAGGTCGATGAACTAACCTGCACACATGTCACCAGGGAACTGCCATCTGACGTCTGGTATATGACCAACTAGCATGTTCCCGGCGAGTCCTGTCCGGTGTACTCATAACCCAATGAGCACCTGTATACATCTTAGGTGATCCAACTGACACCAGTGGCTTGTGAGACCGGCCACCGCCCCTCGTCGGGGTCTCGACTGTATACACTAGTCTACTATGGAGAATCGATGCCCTGTCTCGAAACTCTCACGACTAGGGACCTTTTAAGGATATGCTTATAGACCCCCAGCTCCCACTTATATGATCGCCCTCATACTGCTGGTGGTCAAGAAAGAATCCTAGGGGCTCTATCAACGTGTAATAGCGACGTGTCAGGTCACTTAAAACAGTACACGATGATAAAGGTAAACCAGATAGCATACTATCATCTCGAGTAAGACTGTCCTACCGGGATAGGTCCTCCCTCAATCATTACAATCACGTACCTGTGACCTAATAATTGACTCTGAGGGCACTATCTCCAACAATCTCCCACTTGCACTCAAGGCTAATTATTGCGATGTCGCATACTCACAGCCCGTGTGATACCGAACATCCAACTTCTCTACTAGTCAGTCTCACAAAGCTCGTTTGCAGAACTATTGCGTTCGAGGAATAGCCTCAATGAGTGGATCCGCTTAGTTGTTTCTTTCTATGTCTCTCTATATCTCAAGTTCGCGGAGAAACCCATCTCCCGAAATGAGCAATACCTGTCTTAGAATGTGTCTGGATGTCTGATGGGACATAGCTCATAAATGAACTCCAAATCCAAACTTCTTAGACTGTATCGTCAACTGAACTTAATCAGTATCCTGCGCGCCATGCCTCCCTCAGTATTGCCTTGGACCACCTGTCCAAAATACTGCCCCTCATCAGAAGGAAAACTATAACTCTGACAACCTCCTTGTCGTCCATGTCACCATGGAAGCCTGGAATGATAATTGTCTCCTGAATGAGGCTGTCGTTATCATCTCCCTAGAACATCCATTTATGTTCTAAAACTGCTTCCTACGGTTTCTCCAGGATTGGATTAATGTCAACTTATTGCATCTAGTGCAAGAACAACATCTGGTGTGGTACTTGACATCTCATGATTGACTCAATTGCCTGAGCAAGTGATCTGCCAATCATGCACATCCCTCTCCCCTTTAGTCTGTAAGACACCTTTGGAGAGGGTGACTCCATTACCTGCAGGTACACTACCGTGCCAGGAGTCGTCCATCCTAAATACTCTTAGAATGCTGTCAAGTACCCTGATTGGGAAACCACCCAAATCTAGATCTAAGACCATAGATCTAGTAACCAGTATGTCTGATATAATGTCCAAGTCCATGTGGAGAAACCACTGTGTGACGACCAAAGTATAACCGATCGTAGTATAGGAGTTTCCTTTTCTACTTTGTGTATGTCATCCAAATACCAGGATATCACACCCTACTACCTTCTCAACAGATCCATCCCCTATTCTGATGAAGTCAAACCCATGACTGTCACGTCAGAAATAGATGATCTATCTACGCTACATCTGCTCTAGTCTATAAATAGACATAAGCAACCTGTCCACCAATGCTTCCGTTGCTTCCACTGACTACGACAACCCTCTGGCAGAGTCATATACACGTACACTTCTAATACTGGTTTAGAACGACGCTATACTCATCCTCCCGCCGGGTCTCGTAACCTGGAACAACAGCAATGGCAATTGTGGTTAAACAAGAACTTCCCTGTCACCGTCCTTGAGGCTACCGTAGTGCCTCTCGGGTGCCTGAAGTTACCCACCTTATCTGCGGAGTGGCCAATGGAATGTCAATCCAGATTGAATCTTTAGGTTCCTCATCAAATCTTCAGTAATCGTTTGTGGTTCTGGAATCACTTCCAGTTCTACCATACTCCCACTACTGTTTTCTGAAAAAATCCATTTTTGTTAAAACTGTGGCGAGTCTAGAACAATATTGCTATTGTTCATCCAGATGGTAGAAAGTCAACCCGCGTCATAGCCTGGGTCAACCCACAAACAGCCATTACAGAAACGTGCCTTGAGTTGTCCAGTGTCTGGTTTTAAGCATAAACCGGACAACTCCCCGTACCTTAACATCGTTAAGATATGAACTGTTCTATATCCAATATAGAAACAGAGGCACTGATTTAATTGAACCAGATTCAAATCATGCAGCTGTCTCCAGTGCATGTCAACTAAATGGAAGGAGGCCGATCAGCGTTACTCAACTTAGGAATGCTTCCAATTATGAGTAACCTGAAAAAGAAGTAATTTCTCTTAATCACTACTATCAACTGAATACCATACACAAGTATCTACATCTTCGATCTCTTTGAAGAATCCCGATACTTGCTATACCTGGTTCTCTACTCTATTCAAATACCTATAACTTCTCCAAATTCGGACCCTGTGTTTCCACGAAACACCTGTCTAAAAACTAGAGAAGTCATAAGTAAACCGAATATAGTACGAGGACCAAGCCCTCTGTCCTGATGGACCCTGGACAACATACAATCCTTTGTATAAGTCCATTGAGTCTGATAACTCATTCACTGTGTGTCGTAGGTTGAAAACTGTACTTATGGTTAAGAAGAATTACACCGCTGTTTAATGCTCCTTACCTAACCATCCACTGATATAGGTAAATGTCGTAGACATAATTTCAGAAAGGTATATCTCACTCTATGAAAATAGACGTACAGATATATCAATTTGAAATTGGTGCATAACAGCGGATATTCAAAACCAAATATTTGCCGACCGGCAAACAGCCCAGGTGATTTCCTCAAATATCACTGATTACAACGAATCCCGATATAATGAGGATAATCACCCAATTCCCAATAACTTACTCCCACTCATCATCTGTAAAACCATACAGATGTGAGAATCGTACCTGGTAAATACATACCCTGGAGTAAGTATCTAATCGGGAAATCAGTTTTCCTTTAACATTACACAGTGAAACTGAAACATTGAAATGTTTCGATGGGGTATCCTGGTATTCCTAGTAATGCCTCTTCCAGATTCACGACTGTAACCGTATAATTCTTTGCCACCTCTCCAAATCCCTTCATATGTCTTTAGTCTTTACCTTCTGCACACCCCTTTAGGCCAAATGGTTTTCTTCCTTCCCTACCGTTCGGCACCAGCCTATGGTTTGGAAGAAGACTATCCAATAAGCATAATGGGTGTACTGTCCCAATCCTAGGAACACTCGCAACGAGAGAGGGTGAAGATAAAAGACAACCGAATAAACCTTATTCCTATTTCTCCTGAACCAGAATCCATCCCCGAACTGGAACAAGTTCCATTCGAGTTCGTATATAACCATACGATGGAGTATCCAAATAAACTGTGGATCTTCGTAGTGATACGGAGTGTCCTGGAGAAATACAAAGGTGATGTGGGAGTGGTAATGAAATATTTGGTTTGGTCGTGAAAATCTGTTGCAATTTACTTTGCCCTCTTACTAATCCCTTGCTTTGTCTGAACTTAATACCTTCTGCACACCATCGTTATGCTAATTGGTTTTCTTCATTCTCTACCGGTCGGCACCAGCCTAAGGTTTGGAAGAAGACAATCCAATTTGCGTAATAGGTGTACTACCCCTAAACCAAGGAGTACTCGTAACCTAAGAGAGGGTAAAAGGAAAAGACAACTGAATAATCCTATCCGTTTTTTCCAGAACCGGAAACCATCCTCGAATAAATTCTTTCGAGTTCGTATCTAACCATACGATGGTTTTGTCCAATGGAAGTGGACGTTCGTAGTAAAACGGGGTGTCCTGGAGAAAAGGGTAAAAGTAGGAGTGGCAATGAGGTTTGCAACTCTGACAATCCAAAAAGCCAGTGTTTAAGAAGGTTCGGTCAACTTGGTCACTGAGTCATAGTCTTAGGGTCGGGTCAATGGTCGCTGCCAAAGAGAGAGAGAGAAAAGAAACACTCAGCGTGCACTCTAACCTAGATCAGAATGGTTACCAATTTATCTAATCTGGAATCCTCCCACTGTACCTCAAATTCTCCTCCAAACCTGAAAGAAGAATTAGTCGGGATCACCCGAGGAGTAAACTAACTCATCAGTGGGAATCGGGATCCAACTATCATCGCATGACAACGTGACGGAATCCGCTCACGGTGTCACACTCTAGAAGGTATGCGCATATCTGGCAAGTTTCAGTTCTTTTGAAACTCCCGATGTAATTTCTGCCCCATGCTCTTATGACCTTGGCGTGAGGTCAAAATATCATAAGTCACATGTCAAGTTCTGCCCGTCATTATCCAGGTTAATCTGAACCCACCCGTACATACCCTTGACGTAGGCCAAAATAGTAGTACGACTGTCCCAAACCAATGCATCTATCTATGCAACAGATAAATACCTGGCAGCTACCAATCACTATGCCTTGGCGTGAGGTCAAAATACATAGCTTGAATACTACCGAATATTTAACTGAAATGACGGAGGGCTACGAATGGTTTCTGGCGAAAACCTTTAACGTAATGAACTTGATATCGTCGAAGGAACGGATAGCTTTTTGAAAATATAGTGACGAAAACCGTTGCTAAAGAGGTCACTCCCGGTGAAGGGATCTCGGCTCTTTCCCCGTAGAATAGGGTGCAGGATATTCCAACTGAATACCACGGTGCAAAGCAAAAGTAATCGGCTATAGTGAAGTTAATGCCCTGACGCAAACTTTTTGTCCAAGGGGTCACTCCCGGTGAAGGGATCTCGGCCCTTGCCTCGTCGACTGAGGAGCAGGATATTCCAAATGAATACCGCGATGCAAAACAAAAGTGAACGTCCTTGCAATAACAGCTTTTTGAAAAGTGTTCCAACAACATCAGATTAGGTTTGTTTTTAACTTGCATTGATCCGAATCAACGCAGTCCCATCAATTGATCACACCAAAAAGAACGAAAATATACTGATGTACGTATATGCCATCCGCATTCGCCACTGGGTCCCGTCATTACCCGTTAGGTTAGCTTACTAACGACAGAGCGGGGACTGGACTAGCGCGGATGCAAAACATATACAGCATCTACTAATATATATACCAATATATTATATTTCGCTCAAGGCGTGAAAGAAATGCAACATCACAGAGAATGAACAGCATCACAGAAACAATACAGATATCTGGGATCCCCGGGTTTCACAGAGCCACTGCTGAAACCCGACGTTCCCCTGGTCGTGTGGATAGCCTGTGCAATGAGATCCTAGACCCCTACGGGCGCGGCAAGTTACCCGCCAAAACCTGAAGCGAGGCAGCCCCCTTCAGCAACGTGAATGGACCACCCAGCACTTCACGGAATCCGGTAACTTGGGCACCCCTCCTGGGTCAACCTGTACCCCCTACGAGTGTGGCGAATAGCCCGCCTATCCTAGAGTGAAGCCCCCTCCGTCTCAATGCCATGAGATGCGGGCTTGTTGCCCTCCAGAACCCGGCTATCCGTGCACCCCTCCGCGGGGCAATCCTAGTACAGAAAGTAAAATATACATACAACGGGTACATCGACCGCAACCAGGTCGTGCCCCAAAATAATAATACAATCAGGCAGTGACGGCAGTCCACATGTCGGACGCTCGCCCCGCAATATCAAATGTACATAATACAACAAAACTGTACTAGCATTGCATCCAGGCTATCCCCCACGACCGATCCGCAACATCACAGCAAAAACAGAACATCAACGTGAAAGTCACGTTCGCAAATCCGTCTAACCGGGCTATAGCAGTTAGACCGGATTTACCGATCAAGTGACATTCACGGTCGCAGATATAATGTAAATACTGTGAAAAATGTGTTTAAAATATCCGATCGATCATAAATTAACAAGTGGGCCCCCAATCAAAACTGTAGCACTCACAGAAAACCTGGGCCCAATTTTAATATTCCAAAACCCATATTTTAAGCCCAGAAGGCCTCTGTAAAAAATTGGTGAAGTGATCTCCACAGTGTGCGACGGAAGGGCGGCGGGAAGGGGGTTTTCGCGGCGGTTCCGCGCTCCCACTGTGGAGTTACTTCGTCAAATTTTTACAGAGCTCTTAGATTTTCCTGTACATCAATATTTTACAACCTGAAAAAATTTTCGAGACTAAAAATTTCCAACAGAAAACTGATGTGATCAAAATACGGGTTTTGGAACTTTTTGATCGATTGGAAATGCAAACACATTACACAAAGCTAGACTAAGTTAATGGCGAGGCTCTGATACCAATGTAAGTGCACGGCGGCGCCTCGGCCGTCAATCCGACGGCCAAATGCGGAAGCGGTGAAAAACTTTAAATTTTGCGGACTTAGCAAACCGGCACCACCGCGCACTAAACACCCGGATCGTAACCATTAACAAGTCTAAGCTAACTAGAAGATGGGTTAGAGATATACCGACGATCCAAGTCCTCCGGTCTTCTCGTCATGGTCCCGATCTCCTGCGGAAAAGTCCCGTCTCCTCCTTGTCGCCGGAAGTGCACCACATCGCCTACTTTGTTTACGGGCTCCCACCTCAATGCCGAGGCAACTCGGGCATGAAGCCGGCTACTCGACGTGCCCAAGGTTCGCTGTAGAATATGTAGTCCTCAAGTCTCATTTGGGGTTTTGGAGCTTTGCCATTTGGTGGAAGAAAAAGAGAGCTTGGAGAGAGGTGGGGAAAAATGTAGCATAACAAAATGAGAGTAACATTTTTCCACACAAAAATGAAATGAATCCCATCCCACTTTTGAATGGCCGGCCCCCCCCACTTCACAAGTGTGATTGGAGAGAGAAAGAGAAAAGGTCAAGGGGGTGGGTCGAACAATAATGAAAAAGGGAATCATGAAAGAACATGATAACAAACAAAAACCACACACAACCACAACCATCAAGTCCACAAAGTCAATCCATCATGAGAAGGAGAATTCAATGATGGTGCACATCATGAAAACCATCATGATGCCAAAAGATGCAAAGAACCCCCTCCACAAATGCCTATTTGCAACAATGCAAATAAACCCTCCTCCACCAATCTTCGGCCAATGAACGGAACAAAGGAAATTGGCCGAAACGGAAAGCAAACTGGCAACTCCAGAAAACTGGTCCCGTAATAAATTACGGGAAAACCCCGATACTGTGCATACACACCCGCATCTGTATTTCGACCGAAATACAAATGCAATGAGACAAAATCTACACTGTACTATACTAGGATCCGGCTTATTCCAAAACCGGCTAGTAATATCCGTTCGATCCTGATCCGTGCAATACCGCATGTATCTGATCAAACCCTGCCATATATGCATACGGCCTATAGTACAGACTGTCCGATCCTGATCCGTGCAATACAGCACGTATCTGATCGGACCTTGCCATATCTCCATACGGCCTCTACAACTTTTCGCCCGAAAGCTGAGTAACTGAATGTGGGGGACTCTAAAGACTCATCAACACCTTGGTTGTGGATTTAACCACTAGCACGTTAGAGGTATAAGCCAATACATAACGGGCTACCAGGTATTGACAAAAAGGGACGTCCGTGAGCGAACTCAGCCTGACAACCCTACTGAGCCTGTCAGTGACAATATCCGTGCAGTACGGTCCATTCGTCTATGAGTATCGCATGGCGGGCCTAGGGGGTTGGTAAAAGTCAGACCCCCAAAAGCGGTACAAGTCGTGTCGGAGTGTAGCCCAGAACACCCTGAGATACTACTGGAATACCTACCAGTAAATCTCCTTGCCTTGGCCAAGGACTTTGTGTAATGGCTCTCCTAGACACAGCACGACCTCACCCCTAATACCGGGAGAGACGAACCCCTGAAGATACGCTCACTGCCTCCATGTGGCTCGGGACTGTACCCAACTAAAACCTGTTTGCACGACTCCTTTGAGCCGTGGTAGGGTAGTAATCAAAGTACAGTGGGAACTCACACGAGACAAATGACGATCCCCAGGTCGATGAACTAACCTGCACACATGTCACCAGGGAACTGCCATCTGACGTCTGGTATATGACCAACTAGCATGTTCCCGGCGAGTCCTGTCGGGTGTACTCATAACCCAATGAGCACCTGTATACATCTTAGGTGATCCAACTGACACCAGTGGCTTGTGAGACCGGCCACCGCCCCTCGTCGGGGTCTCGACTGTATACACTAGTCTACTATGGAGAATCGATGCCCTGTCTCGAAACTCTCACGACTAGGGACCTTTTAAGGATATGCTTATAGACCCCCAGCTCCCACTTATATGATCGCCCTCATACTGCTGGTGGTCAAGCAAGAATCCTAGGGGCTCTATCAACGTGTAATAGCGACGTGTCAGGTCACTTAAAACAGTACACGATGATAAAGGTAAACCAGATAGCATACTATCATCTCGAGTAAGACTGTCCTACCGGGATAGGTCCTCCCTCAATCATTACAATCACGTACCTGTGACCTAATAATTGACTCTGAGGGCACTATCTCCAACACTTATGATTTGTTGACCATAGTTAAGGTCATAAGTGCTAGGGGTAAAAATCTTTATCGGGAGTTTTAAGCGTTGAAATTTGCAATGAGATTGCATAGCTTCTATGTGATAGCTGGATCCCGATACCCACTGCGAGTAATTGTTACTCCTGGGAGAGTTTTGCACTTTGCAATTAGCCGATCAAGTAGGTGTCTAGAAAGGTGTCAAAGGGGTTACGCCTCTGGGAAAACGATGTTTACTGTAATTAGGTCCGTGCGAAAGCACGGGGAACCTCCCTCAAAGTACCGACACTGGCCTGGCTGAAAGATTTGCGAACTTGTAGAGTGTAATTAATCCGGGCTAGTCTTTCCTTTTAAGGTTTGAAGGAAGATTTGATAAAAACAGTGGGAGCCATCCAGATTAGATAAAATATATAACCAATCTGATCTTGCCAGAGCGCACGCTGAGTGTTTTCTTCTCTCTCTCTCCAGGTAGCGACCATACCACGCCTTAATCAAGATAATAATATAGATGTATTGACTGAACCCGTTTGTTATACTGAGCTGGAGAATGTTGGTCCCGCGCCAACTTATAATTGTTATAAGACAGAGAAGGAAATAGGGGAACACCAGAATTCCTGTGCCGCCCGAACGAAGAAAGTGCATATGATGCATCTTCTTCGGGTGTGTTCGTTACACAGAACTGTTTCTCAGTATCCTCTGCATCCTGGGTATTTGATACCGGATCAGGATCCCAGATATGTAATCTGTTACATAGTGTTAGTGTATATGCCCTAGAGGCCATTACTGTATCATACTAGTTTGTATATTACTTAATGGATGCTTGGGATATTCACCTTGTATATACAATCTTGCTCAAAATAGTAGTATGCTACTTGGTTTGTTTCTACTTCAATGTGTACTTGTGTTTATTTCAGTATATCACTTATACGCATTAGTGGAGCCCTTAGGATCTTTGCTTGATTACCAGCGTTGTGATGGCAGTCACAATAGTGGGGGCTGGGTAATCTATAAGCACATCCTTATTCAGGTCCCTGGTCGCAGGACTATCGAGACAGGGCATCGATACTCCGGAGTAGACCAGCGCATGCGCTTCTCATCCCAGTGTGGGAGACGGTCTGTCCCACAGCCGTCAGTACGTCGTACTTGAGATAGTATGCGGGTGCTCGTTAGGTTACGGGTACACTGGACAGGACTCGTCGGGAACTGACTAGTTGGTATTATACCTATCGTCAGTTATCAGTTCCCAGGTGACATGAGTACAGCTTAGTCCGCTGACTTGACACTGTCACTCCGCCTCGAGTGTGTTCCCACTGTACTTTGATCACTACCCTACCACGGCTCAAAGGAGTCGTGCAAACAGGTGGTGGTTGGGTGCAGTCCCGAAGCACTTGGAGGCAGTGACGGTTATACAGGATTCGTCTCTCCCGGTATTGGGGGTTGACATCGCGCTGTGTCTAGGAGAGCCATTACACGAGTAGTCCCTGGCCAGGGCAAACGAGATATACTGGTAGGTTTCCAGTGTTATCTCAGGGTGTATTGGGCTTCACTCCGGCACGACTTGTACCGCTATTGGGGGACTGACGTTTACCGCCCCCTAGGCCCGCCATGCGATGTATCAGACGAACAGACCGGACTGTACGGAGAATGTCACGCTCAGGCTCAGTAGGAGTTCAGATGGGTTTCGCCTCGTCGGTCTTCTTGTCGGCATTACCTGGGGACCGTTACGCACAGCTAGTGCCGCTTGCGGTCTGTGGTTAAACCCACTGCCAGCGTAGTGTCGAGTCTTTAGAGTCCCACACAGAAAGCTTTTCGCCTTTAGGCAAAAGAGTAGAGGTCGCATGGTATTGCGACAGGTCGCATGGTTTTGCGACAGGGTTCGGTCACATCCGTGCACTTGTGCACGTGCAGTGTCCTGACAGTTTACACTAGCGGGCTTTGGTTTAAGCCAGATCCTAGTGTACCTTATGGGATTGGATTTATCCAGTTTGCATTCGTGTTCCTCGGAACGCGGATGCGGGTGTGTATGCACAGTTGACAGGGAGGCAGAGGCTGCGGATTCTCATTAGGGTTGTTGACAGTTGACCGTTGACTATTTGACTTTATGCTCAACCCTAATGAGAATATGATATGTGATTAACTATTATATTAATTAAGTATTATGGTGATATGGTTGTTGACTTGTTGACTTTCGTTGACTTGTTGACTTTTGTTGACTTGTTGACCGGTTGACTAGGCTTGACTAGTTGACCATCATGATAACCATGGTTATCATTTCATGCCAAAGACTTTTTCTTGCTTGCTCATTTTGAGTAAAATGAGTGCATGACATGATAAGGTTATGGTTGCTTCTAACCATCACATAAGACTTTTTTGATATGATGAGTTATGATCACTTTGGATTATGAGAGGGTGAAAGACAAAAGAGTTGCTCATTTCTTTCTTGCTCATTCTCTCTCTTGTTCTTGAGCTCTCCTCTTGCTCTCACCCTCAACCTCTTGCTCCCTCTCTTGATCTATGGTTCTCTTGTCTCATGAGTTGAGAATCAAGAAGCATAGATAAAATCCCATTCTAAATCATCTCTACTCATTCTAGTTCACTAGGTTTAGCAAACCAAGTGAACTAGTTTCTTCAAAGAACGAAGAAGGAGCTAAAGGTTGGAGCTTTCAAGTGGATCTATCTTCGGCGTACGGAGACAACGAGAAGGAGCCATCGAACCACCATCGGAGCTTGAAGAGAAGGAGTTCAAGTTTAGGTATAACCATCTTCATCCGAGTAGCTAAATATCATTAGCTTAGTATGCTAGTTTTAGTTTAGGTAAAGATCCCGACCTAGCTTAGTCCATGTTGCCTCTTGCGTTAAAATTTTGATTTTATACCGTTTCCGCCTCCCCGTAAGAACCGGGGGTCGCAACGTGGACTTACAGTGGTATCAGAGCCTAACTAAACTTAAACTAGCTTGGTAGTGAAGTGTAACGAAGTTCGGAACCGGAAAAATCCAAAAACCAAACTTTTACAAAAACTGAGTTTCTGTTGAATTTTTTTTGGCTCCAAATGCAAAACGTTACACTTGTAAATTCGGCTCAGGGTTTTTTGTGAACACCCAAGAAAAACGTTGCCCTAATTCGTTCAAACCGCCGCGCTTCCGCCGCACGAGGTAGGCATGTGCCGCGGAAGCACCGCGGTTTGTCGTCTTCTCTGCATCGTTTTTCGTGCTGTGTGTGTCTGTGTTGGTTTTGGGATTTTTGGAATATATTATATGTGCCCAGATTTTCCAGAAAAGAAATTTCCTTTTGGGGTCCTATAATTCCGTATTTTTTTCCGAACTTCACTGCACTTTGACTTTGATGGTTATATCTGTGATGTTTGCATGTATTGAACGTCGGCTAATCGCTATAAGTCGATTGGTCGGGGTTATACATGATCTGTAATGTGCTGGAATGTGTATATAAATATGTTGGATTGTCGCGGGTGAATAGCCGGGGGTTGTGAGACGAGAGTTTTCTTTTCTTGCAATTCATGTAAATTTGTAAATTGATGTAATAATTATTTGTATGGCCGCACAACCGGGTCGGGGTTGTAGCCGTCATTGTATTATTTCTTTTTACTGTTTTTGCTCCTAGGATAGACCCATGGAGGGGTGCACAAACTACCGGGTATGCCGAAGTGTCGAGTGGCCTACTCATGGAGATGAGGGAGGTTGCTACGCTTCGGGTACTTGGCGGGTAGTTTGCCGCACCCGTAGGGGTCTTGGGTGGGGTTTTGGCTATTCACCGCGACCGTGTAATCTGTTTTTGTTACAGGCTCGTACAAATTACAGATTCCTAGTATATCCAATGTATTTATCTATGATCTGAAATGTTTATCATTGCAGTATATCTATATATGATATTATTTAGGCGTTGCTTATGTTTTACAGACGCGCTAGCCCAGACCCCGCTCTGTCGTTAGTTAAGTAACCTAACGGGTAATGACGGGGCCCCGTGGCGAATGCGAATGGCATAAGCGTACGTCATATTTTGGTTGTTTTCTGCAATGGTAGGATTAAATGATGGGACGCATTAAAAGAACTAATGCAAGAATATCACGCATTAAAAGAACTAATGCAAGATAATAAACCAAGCTAAAGTCGTTGGAACACTTTCGAAAAACCACTCGGTTCTTTTCAAAAACAACTTTTAAAATGCGGAGCTTGAGCCACTCCTTTTAAAAGCTATCTCGTTCCATCGACCAAATCAAGTTCACTACGTTCACGGTTTTGCCAAAACCATTCGTAGCCCTCCGTCGTTTCGTATGAATATTCAATAGTATTCAAACTGTGTTTGTTGACCTTCGTCAAGGCATAGTGATTGGTAGCTATTGGGTATTCATATGTAGCATAGATAGATGCGTTGGTTTGGGACATTCGCATTACCTTGTTGACCTTCGTCAAGGGTATATACGGATGGATTCAAATTAACCTGGATAATGACGGGCAGAACTTGACATGTGACTTATGATTTGTTGACTTTCGTCAAGGTCATAAGAGCATGGGGCAAAAATCCACATCGGGAGTTTCATAAGTACTGAAACTTGCTAGATTTGCATACCATTTGGAGTGTGATGATTCTGGTAGGATTCCTTCAGTTTCGTCACGCGATGATATTTGGATCCCGATCCTACTGTGAGTATATGCTACTCCTCGGGAAATTTCTCACTTAACGATCAATGCTATAAACCTAGTAGGTGCCTAGAAAGGTGTTAGCGGGGCTACGCCCCCAGGGAAAAGAGGTTCTCTAATTAAGGAACTTCGCGAAAGCGTTGGAAAACCTCCCTCGAAGTACCGACACCGGCCTGGCTGAACGGTTAAGCAAGTATTGTACGGTGGGATTGATCCTGACTAATTCTTCCTTTATGGTTTGAGGAGGGATTCGAGAAACAGTGGGAGCCATCCTGTTTAGACAAACTAAAAACCACTCTAAACTTGCAAGAGCATCATGCTGAGTGTTTCTTCTTCTCTCTCCTAATTGCAGCGACCAATCAACATGACTGGACTTAAGTTACTCCTAGATAAAAACAAACTGACAGTGCCAAACTACAAAGATTGGCTCAGGAATGTCACGATAGCAATCACTTATGACAAGCTGGGGTATCTTCTTACCACCAAAGCTCCCCCTGTCCCTGGTCCAACTTCCAGTGTCGCGGATAAGGAAATCCGCAAGACTTGGGAGATTGATAGCGCGAAGGCCAAGTGCCTCCTGCTTGCCTCGATGGACAACGAACATCAGAGGAGGCATGAGAATATGGACATGGAGTCCATATTGCTCCATACAAAAGAACTGTATGGAGAGCAATCACGTATCGCAAGATACGAAGCGTCGAAAAAGTTATTTTCGACAAGAATGGCCGTCGGATCATCAGTAGCCGAGCATGTGCTAAAGATGATCGGCTTCATTGAGGAGCTCGCTGACCTAGGGATCACATTGGAGAGTGAGCTATATACGGATATAGTTCTCCAGTCCCTTCCTTCCACTTACGCCCAGTTTATACTGAACTTCAACCTACAAGAAAAAGAGGTTGAACTATCAGAGCTCCTCAACATGCTGAGGAGCGCAGAGGGCACCCTACAGAAAGGTAGGGAAACATCCACTTTGTTTGTAGGAGGATCATCTTCTTCTAGGTCCAAGGCGAAAGCCAAGGGAAAGAAGAAGAAGGCCCCCGCCAAACCAAGGGGCGGTGTTGGTAAAGTGGATACGAAGGGAAAAGGCAAAGCAACAAAGATAGCGGGAAAGCTTGTGGATAAGGAAGAATGCTTCTATTGTCATAAGAAAGGACACTGGAAGAATGATTGCAGGGCCTGGAAGGCCAGAACACAGGAATTGAAGCAGGTTGCAGCTTCAGCTTCAGGTGTGTATGTTATTGAAAACTGTCTTTCAATAAACTCTACTTCCTGGGTATTGGATACCGGATCAGGATCTCATATCTGTAATTCTTTGCAGGCGTTGAGAAACCGTAGTGTTTTGAAGGCAGGTGACATGACCCTCAAAGTTGCGAACGGAGCTAGCATGGATGCTAAAGCCGTGGGGGACTATAACCTGGGAATGTCAGATGGACATGTTTTGGTTTTGCGTAATTGCTTTTTTGTACCCAACGCAACTTGTAATATCATTTCTGTATCTTTAGTTTCTAAAGAAGGTTATGAATTTGCGTTTGTAAGTAATGTTGTAAACATTCACCTTAATCAAGTTTTGATTGGGTCAGGTACATTGAGTAATGGTATATACGTGTTAAACCAACCACAGATTTTCAACGTCCAGAATACACACAAAAGAAAGTCTTCGGAAATGAATCAGACTTTCTTATGGCATTGTAGATTGGGTCACATCAATGAGAGAAGGTTGACTAAGTTACATACAGAAGGATATTTGAATGCGTTCGAATATCAATCGTATGCCACTTGTCAATCTTGTCTCAAAGGAAAGATGACAAAGACTCCGTTTACTGGAAAAGGAGTAAGAGCGAGCGAGCTCTTAGGACTCGTACACAGTGACGTGTGCGGTCCAATGTCTACACATGCCCGAAGCGGACATTCTTACTTCATTACTTTTACGGATGACTTCTCAAGGTAAGGTTATGTCTTCTTAATGAAACATAAGTCTGAGGCCTTTGGAAAATTCCAGGAGTATAAGAATGAAGTAGAGAAACAGACCGGCAAAAGTATTAAGATTCTAAGATCGGATCGAGGTGGAGAATACTTAAGTGCCGAATTCCTGAATTACTTAAAAGAGAATGGTATTCTCTCTCAGCTTACTCCTCCATACACTCCGCAACATAATGGTGTATCGGAGAGACGGAACCGAACCCTATTGGATATGGTTCGGTCCATGATGAGTAACGCTGAGTTACCGCGATCATTCTGGGGATATGCACTAGAAGCAGCTGCGTATCTCTTGAACAAGGCTCCCACCAAGACTGTGCCTACCACCCCATATGAGATGTGGACTGGGAAGAAACCCTGTCTTAAGTATCTTAAGGTATGGGGATGTCCAGCTTTTGTAAAAAAGCAGCATGCGGACAAGCTTGAGGCACGTTCAGTACAGTGTAAGTTTGTGGGATACCCAAGGAACTCTAGGGGGTATCTTTTCTATTCAGCTGAGGAACAAAAGGTCTTTGTTTCTCAGCATGCCCGCTTCTTGGAAACTGAGTTTTTGGAAACCCAGATAAGTGGGAACACAATAGAACTGGAAGAAGTTCCAGAACCACAGACTGTTACTGAAAGCTTAGTGGAACCAGAGGGTTCAACAGAACAGGACATTCCTGCGCCACTCCGCAGGAGTAGTAGGCAGACTCATCCGCCCGAGAGATACTGCGGTTTTCTCATAGACGGGGATAGAGAGGATTACATCATAGATTATGATGAGCCTACTAGCTTCCAGCAGGCCGTTCAGAGCGTTGACTCAGTGAAATGGCTGGATGCAATGCGGACCGAAATGGAGTCCATGTACACCAACAAGGTATGGACGTTGGACATTGCTCCAGACGGGGTAAAACCCGTAGGATGCAAGTGGATCTTCAAAAGGAAGATTGGTGTAGATGGACAGGTTGAGACCTATAAAGCTAGGCTGGTAGCAAAGGGTTTTCGTCAAAGACCTGGCTTGGACTACGACGAAACCTTTTCTCCAGTAGCCATGCTGAAATCCATTCGGATCCTTCTTGCCATTGCTGCCTTCCACGATTATGAGATCTGGCAAATGGACGTAAAGACAGCTTTTCTAAATGGAAATTTAGAGGAGTGTGTCTATATGGACCAGCCAGAGGGTTTCATTCAGAGTGGGAGCAGCGGAAAGGTGTGCAAGTTGCTTAAGTCCATCTATGGACTAAAGCAGGCATCGCGGAGTTGGAACATCTGCTTTGATGAGACGGTCAAAGAATTTGACTTTATCAAAAATCCAGATGAACCATGCATCTATAGTAGATTTGTAGCGAGAACTGTAGTATTCCTCGTTTTATACGTGGATGACATTCTCTTAATAGGAAATGACATTCCTATGCTACAATCTGTCAAGGGGTTCTTGTCACACAGGTTCTCCATGAAAGACCTGGGTGATGCCTCGTACATTCTGGGTATCCGGATCTACCGTGACAGATCCAAGAGGATATTAGGACTTTCACAGTCCAGGTACATCGACACCATACTGAAGAGATTCAGTATGGAAGATTCCAAGCGCGGTAACCTACCGGCTTGTCACGGGATCACCCTCTCTAAAGAGATGTCTCCCAAGACTGATTTGGAGAGGGATCGCATGTCTATTATACCCTACGCTTCTGCGGTAGGCTCTATAATGTATGCGATGTTGTGTACCAGACCGGATGTAGCTTATGCACTGAGTGTGGTAAGCCGGTATCAGTCAAACCCTGGGGAGAAACACTGGATAGCGGTAAAGAACATTCTCAAGTACCTGAGAAGGACTAAGGAGATGTTCTTGGTGTATGGCGGAAAAGACGTCCAGATCGAGGCCTTTGCTGACTCCAGCTTCCAGAGTGACAAGGATGATTCCAAGTCCATGTCGGGTTTTGTCTTTACCCTCAATGGAGGGGCGGTGTGTTGGAAGAGTTCCAAACAAGAAACCGTTGCAGACTCGACGATGGAAGCGGAATACATCGCTGCATCTGATGCCGCAAAAGAAGCTGTCTGGATGAGGAAGTTCTTGAAAGAACTTCAGGAGGTTCCGTCCATTGTTGATCCAATACCTCTGTATTGCGACAACAATGGGGCTATAGCTTTAGCGAAGGAACCCAGGTCCCATCAGAGATCCAGGCACATCTTGAGGCGGTATCACCTGATCAGGGAGATCGTAGATCGCCAGGAGATCGAGGTTCGGAGAGTCGCTTCAGAAGATAACACTGCTGATCCATTCACCAAGGCCCTGCCCCAGACTCAGTTCGAGCGGCTGATCGAGATGATAGGTCTTCGATACGCCAGTACATGGCCTTAGTGCAAGTGGGAGATTGTTAGTGTATATGCCCTAGAGGCCATTACTGTATCATACTAGTTTGTATATTACTTAATGGATGCTTGGGATATTCACCTTGTATATACAATCTTGCTCAAAATAGTAGTATGCTACTTGGTTTGTTTCTACTTCAATGTGTACTTGTGTTTATTTCAGTATATCACTTATACGCATTAGTGGAGCCCTTAGGATCTTTGCTTGATTACCAGCGTTGTGATGGCAGTCACAATAGTGGGGGCTGGGTAATCTATAAGCACATCCTTATTCAGGTCCCTGGTCGCAGGACTATCGAGACAGGGCATCGATACTCCGGAGTAGACCAGCGCATGCGCTTCTCATCCCAGTGTGGGAGACGGTCTGTCCCACAGCCGTCAGTACGTCGTACTTGAGATAGTATGCGGGTGCTCGTTAGGTTACGGGTACACTGGACAGGACTCGTCGGGAACTGACTAGTTGGTATTATACCTATCGTCAGTTATCAGTTCCCAGGTGACATGAGTACAGCTTAGTCCGCTGACTTGACACTGTCACTCCGCCTCGAGTGTGTTCCCACTGTACTTTGATCACTACCCTACCACGGCTCAAAGGAGTCGTGCAAACAGGTGGTGGTTAGGTGCAGTCCCGAAGCACTTGGAGGCAGTGACGGTTAGACAGGATTCGTCTCTCCCGGTATTGGGGGTTGACATCGCGCTGTGTCTAGGAGAGCCATTACACGAGTAGTCCCTGGCCAGGGCAAACGAGATATACTGGTAGGTTTCCAGTGTTATCTCAGGGTGTATTGGGCTTCACTCCGGCACGACTTGTACCGCTATTGGGGGACTGACATTTACCGCCCCCTAGGCCCGCCATGCGATGTATCAGACGAACAGACCGGACTGTACGGAGAATGTCACGCTCAGGCTCAGTAGGAGTTCAGATGGGTTTCGCCTCGTCGGTCTTCTTGTCGGCATTACCTGGGGACCGTTACGCACAGCTAGTGCCGCTTGCGGTCTGTGGTTAAACCCACTGCCAGCGTAGTGTCGAGTCTTTAGAGTCCCACACAGAAAGCTTTTCGCCTTTAGGCAAAAGAGTAGAGGTCGCATGGTATTGCGACAGGTCGCATGGTTTTGCGACAGGGTTCGGTCACATCCGTGCACTTGTGCACGTGCAGTGTCCGGACAGTTTACACTAGCGGGCTTTGGTTTAAGCCAGATCCTAGTGTACCTTATGGGATTGGATTTATCCAGTTTGCATTCGTGTTCCTCGGAACGCGGATGCGGGTGTGTATGCACAGTTGACAGGGAGGCAGAGGCTGCGGATTCTCATTAGGGTTGTTGACAGTTGACCGTTGACTATTTGACTTTATGCTCAACCCTAATGAGAATATGATATGTGATTAACTATTATATTAATTAAGTATTATGGTGATATGGTTGTTGACTTGTTGACTTTCGTTGACTTGTTGACTTTGTTGACTTGTTGACTTTTGTTGACTTGTTGACCGGTTGACTAGGCTTGACTAGTTGACCATCATGATAACCATGGTTATCATTTCATGCCAAAGACTTTTTCTTGCTTGCTCATTTTGAGTAAAATGAGTGCATGACATGATAAGGTTATGGTTGCTTCTAACCATCACATAAGACTTTTTTGATATGATGAGTTATGATCACTTTGGATTATGAGAGGGTGAAAGACAAAAGAGTTGCTCATTTCTTTCTTGCTCATTCTCTCTCTTGTTCTTGAGCTCTCCTCTTGCTCTCACCCTCAACCTCTTGCTCCCTCTCTTGATCTATGGTTCTCTTGTCTCATGAGTTGAGAATCAAGAACCATAGATAAAATCCCATTCTAAATCATCTCTACTCATTCTAGTTCACTAGGTTTAGCAAACCAAGTGAACTAGTTTCTTCAAAGAACGAAGAAGGAGCTAAAGGTTGGAGCTTTCAAGTGGATCTATCTTCGGCGTACGGAGACAACGAGAAGGAGCCATCGAACCACCATCGGAGCTTGAAGAGAAGGAGTTCAAGTTTAGGTATAACCATCTTCATCCGAGTAGCTAAATATCTTTAGCTTAGTATGCTAGTTTTAGTTTAGGTAAAGATCCCGACCTAGCTTAGTCCATGTTGCCTCTTGCGTTAAAATTTTGATTTTATACCGTTTCCGCCTCCCCGTAAGAACCGGGGGTCGCAACGTGGACTTACACATAGGGCTACAGAAAGGTAGAAAACTGAGAACGGGTGATAAGTTTCATGAGACAGAAAACGGGGCAAGTGTTGCAGCCAAGTCTGTTGGTCACTGTCACCCTGTATTACCAATACATTGATTCTAAACAAATGCTATTAGATACCGAACCTGATATACAAAATCATATCAGTCTCTTTATTAGTAAAGAAATGATAAAATTTTGTATTGATGGATAATGTTTTGAACATTTCCTATATCAAAAGTTGATCGGTTCAGGCACGTTATCTAAAAGCATTGACTTTCTAAATCAAACTACAGTTCCTAGTATACAGAACACACACAAGAGGAAGAGTTCAGAAATGAACGAATCCTTCTTGAGGCATTGTAGACTAGGTCATATCATTGCGACCAGACTGGCTGAAGTTACATTTTAGATGAATATTTAAATCAGTTTGAATTTACATCTTATGAAACTTGTCAGTCATGTAACAAAGATAAGATGACCATAGCTCTGTTCATTAGAAACAGAGAAAGAGTTAGTAAACTCTTGGGACTGATACATGATGATGTATGTAAGGTCCTCTGTCTACACATGCCAGGGCCGGTTCTTTGTACTTCATTACATTCTCTGATGATCTCTCAAGATTCAGTCATATGTTCCTGTTGAAACACAAGTCCGAACCTTTCGAGATATTCACAGAATATAAGCTAGAAGTAGAGAACCAATACGGGTATAAGTATTATGTCCTATGATAAGATCAGGGAGGAGAATACTTGTGCATGGCATTCCTGGACTATTCTTAAGGAGAATGAGATTCTCTCTCCGTACTACTCCTCTGAATACACCACAGCACAACGGTGTATCGGGGCGGAGCAATCGCACAATATTAGATATGGTGTGCTCTATGATGAGTATTACTGAGTTACCTATTTGTTTTTGGGGTTGTGCACTTGAGAAGCTGCATACCTATTGAATTAGGTTCGAATCAAATCAGTGCCTACCACTCCATATGAGATATGGTATAGGAAAAGCCTATCTCTTAAGTTAGTTATGATTTGAGGTTGTCTGGCCTATGTCTAAAAGCAAAATCCAGACAAAATCGAGGCAAGGTCAGTTCTGTAGAACTGGAAAGGTTCCAGCTATACAAAACTGCAGCTGATGATTTGACAGAACCAAAGGATTCTATAGTCCCCGACGAACCTCTGCCTCTCCACCGATCTGGTAGGGTTCCTCACCTGCCTGAGAGATACTTCGGTTTCTCGATAACAGTGGGAGCGAGGATTGCATCATGAGATGATGACCCAACTAGATTCGAGCAGGTCATCAAGAGTAGGGACTCTGTAAGAATGGCTGGATGCTTAGCGATCAGAGATGGAATCCATGTACACCAGCAAAGTATGGACTTTGGCTGCTATATCTGAAGGGTTAAATCCCCATCAGGAGAAAGTATATCTTGAGAAGATTACTTGGTGTAGATGGAAAAGTTGAAACTTTCAAAGCTAGACTTGTTAAAGGTTTTCGTCATCAACCAAGCGTGGTTAATGACGAAACCTTTTCCAGGGACTATGCTTAAGTCCATCCAGATCCTACTTGCCATTGCTACATACCATGACTATGATATCTGGTGGTTGGGTGCCATGACTGCTTTTCTAAAATTATGATTTAGAAGAGAACGTCTATAAGAACACAGCCAGAGAGCTTGTAAACAGTGGGAGCAGCGGAAACGTGTGCAAGTTGCTTTACAGAATAAAGCAAGCATCGCGGAGCTGGAATGTCTGTTTTGATGTGGTAGTCAAAGTGTTTGACTTCATCAAAATAATAGATGGACCTTGTATGTACAAAAATGTAGTAGAGAGTAAGGTAGTCATCCTCGTATTGTACGTGGACGACATACTCTTGATAGGAAAAGAGTTTCCTAAACTACGATCGGTCAATCTCCACTTATCACAAGGATTCTCCATGCAGGATCAAATTGATACCTCCTAAATCCTGGGATTCGGGTCTATGAGATAGATCTAAATGGATGTTAGGATTCTCACTAGCTGTAGTAAGATAGTATCAATCAATCCTGAGGAGAATCACTGGAAAAGGTTCTAGGGAGATAAAGACGACTGAATATCAGTCACAGGCATTGTCTTTACCCTCAGTAAAGGGACGGTATGTTAGAAGAGTTCTAAGCTAGATACCTCGGCAAACTAGACGATAAAGGCTGGTAACATCGCTATTAAAGATATTACCAAAGAGGCAGTTTGGGTGTATATTGGTTCATGAGATGAACTAGGTTCCTACCATTGTATGACAATGGAAGTGTGGCTTCGGCCCAGGAACCCTAGTCCCATCAGTGACCCAGACATATTCTAAGGCAGTATCACCTGATCATGGAGATAGTTGATCTCCAGGGTGATCGAGGTTGGGGGAGTAGACTTAGAGGACAACACGGCGGATCCACTCACAAAGGCTTTTTCCCAGAGAGAGACTTATATGGGATGGTTGAGTATGTGATACTGCAACCACTGCTACAGATGGCCCTAGTGCAAGTGGGAGATTGTTAGTTATATGTATGCCCTAGAGGCCATTACTGTACATTGGATGTATATTGTAGTGGATGCTGGGACATATATAGGTAGGACTTTCTTGCTCTACATGATAGTTCGCTATCTGGTTACTCTTTATCTTAACATGTATACTTTCTGTCTCTCTGTTACATGTTGATAAAGCGCTTAGGATGTGTACTCGACTTCCAGGACTATGATGCAGATCATACTAGTGGGGCCTGGGTAGTCCATGAGTACATCCTTCAATGTTCCTAGTCGTGGGAATATCGAGACGGAACATCGATATTCCAGAGCAGACTAGCGTATATCTTCTCGACCCATGTGATGTGTTCATATCAGAATATTGCATTTTGTACCGCCCATTCTTACGCTCGTTTGGTTATAGGCAGGTGCTTTTAATCAGTGTTTACTACATATTTACAGGATACTGGTTCTCAGCTCTAAACAGTGAAATTCATAGAAAAGTACGTCAAATTCCTGATTACTGCCAACCACTGATAAAACACGGGTCTCCGCTCTCTATCCGTATGTTGCCACACACCAGATTAATGGACAAAATGGCAAATCGATGTCATTTTCGTGCACAAAGCACAATGGCAACACCAAATCCAAGAAATCTACGGGGAGCTCGAGGAAATCATGGCAAAAGATCCACATCACATCACCTTTTGATCTACTGAAATTCTGGAAGAATTGTTAAGAGATTCTGAGAAAAGTACTATACCACACTGAAGAGGACCACAATACAAGGATAACCACAAATTTTGATGGCCTAACTCCTCTAAATGGCCGCGGTTCCGCGGCATAAGCAGGCTTAGGCCGCGGAACCGCGGCCATATGGGCTCTTCTCTCTGTCGTTTTCTGGGGGCAGTTTGGTACTTTCATATTGAGCCAGATTATTGCCCTAGGTTTCCAGTTCCCTGCCTATAAATACCCCAGAACTGAGCCAAACCAAGGTGTTAAGTTCTTTAGCCTCTTTTAGGGTAGTTTAGTCTTCTTCTTCTTCTTCTTCTTCATTCTTTCCTCCATGAAAATTGTAGTGAGAGCTTTTTGAGTGGATGATGAAATGAAGATGAGGGTTTTTGTATCATTCTTTGGTTTTAGCTTCCCCTTGAGATCCTTGCTTTCTCTTGATCTTTCAACCTCTTCATTGAGCTTGAAATTTTAAGGGTTTGTTATTGATTTCAAGGGTTGTATCTTCTTATGGAATTAGTGCTTCATTTCATATGAGTTTTTTACCCTTCTCTTGATCTTGCAACCTCTTGATTGAGCTTGCAAGTTTAAGGGTTGGCTATTGATCCCATGCTTGTCTTGAGTTCTTTGTTCTTGTAAGTACTTTCTTGCTTATTTCTTTCTTTCTTTTTATTACTTGCTTTACATTCATGCTTTACTTTCTTGCACTTAAATTCCATGCACTTACTTACTTGTAATCTTTTCTTTTCTTTTGCTCTTTTTGGTTCGTTTTTGTGAATGGTTGTAATTATTGTTGTTAAGAATAAATACGGTATTGTCAGTTAATATTTCTTTGCTCATTTCCTTTTCCCGTTATTTTCCAATGAACTCCGCCCAAACGTTACGCAAGCGTTCCGTTAGGCACCCTACCCTACCAAGGTAACGGTGATTCCTAACCGCGACCGGTTGCGTTCGGTTTGGCCGGAGGCGAAAGCAAGAGAGAAGAACGGACGGAAAAGGGTAAATAATCCGGATTCCACGAATACCGTGCTTAAATCCCCTAATCCACGTTGTTGCCGATTGCTCTAGCTTCAGTTGGTCAAGACTCGGCTCAAAGGTTTTGAGTACGAATTTCTTTAGCTTACAATTTCTTATCTTTTTCTTAACAACTTTATACTTGCATATAATACACATAGGTTAGTCTGAACAAACATATACATATTCTTTATTGACTCGTCTAAAACTCGAACGGACATACAACCATCTCCCTGTGGATCGACCCGTGCTCAACCGGCTAGCTGCATAGCGACACCGTCCTGATCGCGGTAAACTTTAGAACTTTGAACATCCGACACGCCAAAAGCGTGCGATCAAATGGCGCCGTTGCCGGGGAGACGGTAGCGTATTTTCTTTCTTGTTATTCGGGTTAATATTCTTTTTGTATATATTTATAAATAAAAAAAAATCTTTTTTTTTTTGATAATTTTTGTGAGCAAGTCTGCAGATTTTTGCGGATTTGCGAACTGTGATTGTGGGGAGCAAAGTGTACGTTCAATGCTAAGGTGTTTGCAAAGTACAGTGCCAAAGATCCGGGTAGTTTGACCCGCGCAAGAGAACTTTTCAAGCTTACCGGATTTGATTCAACGGGGGTTTCCTAACCCAAAATCTTAACGGTACGTACTTTACCAACACCTTCTTCTCAAATCCGTCGCATCCAATATACTATTCTTTGCAGGATTCTTTACAAGTTCGCTAGCAAACGCTAAAAATTGACTAACCCGTATTTGTTGCTGTGCCGTGCTTAAACTAAAAAATGATTGTTTGATTCTTTGAACAAAATTTTTATTGAATTGCGCATTGCATACATTAATACGGACTTAAGGGCAAGCGAACCCCACAACATACGGTTAAGGATTTCATCACCTTTTCCGTGGCCCACAAATCACGAACTTGAGCATAATGTTTACCCACACAAAATTTAAAAGAAACTAGACTTTAAGCCTTAAGGACTTCGCGCTCACTAGGAGAAGTTAACTGTGTTTAGAATCTCGCTTAACGGTATATTGTTTACGGGGTGTCTAGGAAAGTGTTAACGGCGAAACCGCCAAAAGAGAAAGGGTTATTTAATTAAGGAACTTCGCGAAAGCGTTGGAAAACCTCCCCTTATCTCTGCATTTATCTGGCCTCGTGATCAGTGTATCTTGAGCCCGTTTCTCGACACAGTTCTACTTCGACAATCAAGTTCTGGAGCAGGTCTAGTTGACCTAGGTGAACCCTAGAACGATTAGGTGTGTGGTATTTTTGTGTCGTGATTGTTTTTGTCCAGATTCTTTTTGTGTGTATATTTCATTCTTTTGTTAATAGCTAACTAAAAAAAATACTAAAAAAAAAATCCACATTCTGTTTCCCCTCCTTTTTCTCTTCCTTTCTTTCTTTCTCTCTTCATATCATGGGTACTCCACCTAGAAAAACTCTTGCCGAACTTTGGTACCCACAACCAGACATTACTTCTTACGGTTCTTGCTTTGGCCGAACGTCGAACGATCCCTCCATGCCCAAAATCTCTTTGAAAGATCGGATAGATGCGTCTAGGACAAACACTTGCCCTCCGCAATCCACTTTGTATCAACCTTTTCAACCTCCCCCACCCTCTTATGTTGATACCCTTTTTGCAAGTCGTCCTTTGTCCGTCGCTGAACATATTGAACAATCCTGTAGCCGATCTTTCACTCCTTTCACCACTACAGATTCTTGAGATCAACAATTCCATTCACCTTCTTATCCAAATGTTGATCCTGCTCCTGTCCAGCCATTCAATTTCCTACCAGTCCTACCCGACTTTTGCACCTTCCCTAGACATTGCTTCTGAACCGCCATTTGGGAGTTTTCAGTATCCAAACAACTTTGAACCTTTTACTGAAACCCCTTCACAACCCATGTCTAGTCTGGAACAGTCTTTGGAAGACTTTAGGGTAGCGCCGTACCAACAGATGATGGATTTGAATGCGTCCATGGCCGCCCTCATACAACCTAGTGACCCGGTAGCTAGTTTTCAACTAGCTCCAAATTTTCCAATGTATGAAGAGGCGGTAGGCCAGGTTGACAATTTGAGTGGAGAGAGTGAGATGTACCCCCTTCCAAATCAAGCCTACCCGTTTCAACTTGAATCCCACAATTCCGATTTTGAATGCCTATCTAGTGTTCCAAACGATTCATTGATTAAAGATAGAACAGATAATGAGTTGTGTGACTTTGTAGTGTTTGATTTGCCCGATTGTGAAGGATCCTTTTCGAGTGAAACCACACCCAATCCTTTTGACCTCTACACCTCCATTCTAGAACCTGAATTGATTAATATCCATGCTTTTGTTGAGGTGTCTGAGAATATTGATTTTCACTTGATTGAGGATATCGACGCTGGGAATATTTTGGATGATGAACCTGTAGATTTGGCTCAGTTTTTCTCTCCAATTCATCATCCCGAGTCATTAACTGTTTTTCCCGAACCCCATATGCGTCTTGATTATGATGAAAATTGCATGGATAAGCTGAATTTTGAGGAAACTTTTGAGGATATTTTTGAGGATGAACCAGTTTTAATTATTGAATCGGATTTTCCAATTCATCATGTTCCTTTCATTGACTGTGTACACCCTCCTGAACCTTTAACCGATAACCTTCCTCAATCACCTACCTCCATCCTTTCCATCGTTCTGACCTTGCAAGAAACCGTATCACTTTCATTTCATATGTTTGGTTTACCGAGTTCGGCGTACCCATGGTTTCTCACGAATCTGGAGGGATTTGACCCCATTTCTCGATGGGTTAATAGGTTAGCACAAACGCTTCTTTCACATCAGTCATCACAAATTGTGCTAATCTATTCACTCTATTTCCACCCTCAAGTTCGTATTCCACTTCCTTCTCCCTTCCGCCATTCTTCTTCTCATATACCGAGACCGTACCCCGCTTCTATCTCCATACGGTCTCGCGTATTCTCCATTTCTTTCCTCTTCACCTTCTTTCACCAACCCCCATCTTACAGAGATAGAATTTTTGAATGGTTGGTGTTAACTTTTGGCCTTTGTAAGGCCTTGTATAGCTTGATACTATTCTCTTTCCCCCCTAATCCTGAACTTCACGCTTAAACAGTAGAAACACTGTTTTACTTAAGTTTGGAAGGGACTCCTTTTTATATATATATATATATATTTTTTCCTTTTTGTTTTGTATATAATTTGTTTCTAGGGAGCGCCGACAATTTTGACCCTCTTGGTGTAGCCGACAGTGAGGGCACTGTCAAGTTTAAGTTTGGGGGTGTGCTCGGTAAGCTTTTATCCTTCGCATTCATTTGTATATTTTGCATTTGCATACCTTATTAAAAACCCACAAAAATTGAAAATTTTCCAAAAAAATATAAAAACTTGGTCGCCAAGTTAGCTAATAGGGTAACTTAGATTTTTTTTCTGAAAGTTTAGTTGATATGTTAGAAATAACTAAATTCTAGACTTAGGAACTGAAAATCCTAAAAATAACCCTCATTCTGTCTAACTTTGGTAAGTATACGTCCTTACAATTTTTTGAGTTCGTTCTTGAGTTAAGTCAAGATGAAGGGAAAGTATTGAAGCTTTACTGGAGGATAAGTCTGAAAAATAGTTTCTTTTCTTGAGTTCAAATTTAGAAAGTATATACCCTACAAACTGCACTTACACGCACCTTGAAACTTGGGATAGTAGAGGATACTTAGAAATACTCTTGCCTGAAAACCTAGTATGAAAGAAAAAACGGTATTTAAAGCTAAACACCAAAAGAGCATATTGAAAAATATATCCGGTCTTGAAAAAGAAAAAGAAAAAGAAAAAGAAAAATAAAAAGGAAAAAAATAGAATAAAGTCAAGACCTGGAAACTGCTATTTACGCTTTAAAGTTCACACATTCAGTAATCGGTCGTTAGTGCCTTAAGAAGCATTAATAGTCGCATGAAAGGTGTGTGAGCAAATCCGTCTATCCTTAATGAAAAGAAGTAGTATTAGGTATTAGGGCAAGGGTATTATAGCTTGAATTGAATTCTTGAGTGTAGGGGTGCAAATATACACACACGTAGGGGTATACAATCGATGTTTGGATAAAAGATAGAAATAAAGAATAAGACTTGTGTTTTCTGTAAAGTAGATAAAAATCCCTGATTTGAGGCCGCACTTAAGAAGGAAAACTCAGGAGAACCAAGGTTAAATAGATAGGAGGTGTGAAAAATAAGGGTTGGATATTTCTAACTTAGGATGATAGAATTTCTAACGTAAATACTAAACTGTAAGAGTAGAATCGACGTTAACTTATGACACTAGCTTGATGGGATTTTGTGGGTGTAATCCGCTGAAAACCCTCAGGAGACAACACTCCTCCTACTAGGGACACCTAAAGGTTTAACGGCTTGTTGCACGTGCTCAGTGCAATCGCGATCCCTGCGAAAGTGCGGTTAGGACTTTTTTGTGAATAATTGGTTTTGCTCGGGACGAGCAAAAGTTAAGTTTGGGGGTATTTGTTCATATCAGAATATTGCATTTTGTACCGCCCATTCTAACGCTCGTTTGGTTATAGGCAGGTGCTTTTAATCAGTGTTTACTATATATTTATAGGATACTGGTTCTCAGCTCTAAACAGTGAAATTCATAGAAAAGTACGTCAAATTCCGGATTACTGCCAACCACTGATAAAACACGGGTCTCCGCTCTCTATCCGTATGTTGCCACACACCAGTTTAAGGGACAAAATGGCAAATCGATGTCATTTTCGTGCACAAAGCACAATGGCAACACCAAATCCAAGAAATCTACGCGGAGCTCGAGGAAATCATGGCAAAAGATCCACATCACATCATCTTTTGATCTACTGAAATTCTGAGAAAAGTACTATACCACACTGAAGAGGACCACAATACAAGGATAACCACAAATTTTGATGGCCTAACTCCTCTAAATGGCCGCGGTTCAGCGGCATAAGCAGGCTTAGGCCGCGGAACCGCGACCATATGGGCTCTTCTCTCTGTCGTTTTCTGGGGGCAGTTTCGTACTTTCATATTGAGCCAGATTATTGCCCTAGGTTTCTAGTTCCCTACCTGTAAATACCCCAGAACTGAGCCAAACCAAGGTGTTAAGTTCTTTAGCCTCTTTTAGTGTAGTTTAGTCTTCTTCTTCTTCTTCTTCTTCTTCTTCTTCTTCATTCTTTCCTCCATGAAAATTGTAGTGAGAGCTTTTTGAGTGGATGATGAAATGAAGATGACGGTTTTTGTATCATTCTTTTGTTTTAGCTTCCCCTTGAGATCCTTGCTTTCTCTTGATCTTTCAACCTCTTCATTGAGCTTGAAAGTTTAAGGGTTTGTTATTGATTTCAAGGGTTGTATCTTCTTATGGAATTAGTGCTTCATTTCATATGAGTTTTTTACCCTTCTCTTGATCTTGCAATCTCTTGATTGAGCTTGCAAGTTTAAGGGTTGGCTATTGGTCCCATGCTTGTCTTGAGTTCTATGTTCTTGTAATTACTTTCTTGCTTATTTCTTTCTTGCTTTTTATTACTTGCTTTACATTCATGCTTTACTTTCTTGCACTTAAATTCCATGCACTTATTTACTTGTAATCTTTTCTTTTCTTTTGCTCTTTTTGGTTTATTTTTTTGAATGGTTGTAATTATTGTTGTTAAGAATAAATTCGGTATTGTAAGTTAATATTTCTTTGCTCATTTCCTTTTCCCGTTATTTTCCATTGAACTCCGCCCAAACGTTACGCAAGCGCTCCGTTAGGCACCCTACCCTACCAAGGTAACGGTGATTCCTAACCGCGACAGGTTGCGTTCGGTTTGGCCGGAGGCGAAAGCAAGAGACAAGAACGGACGGACAAGATTAAATAAGCCGGATTCCACGAATACCGTGCTTAAATCCCCTAATCCACGTTGTTGCCGATTGCTCAAGCTTCAATTGGTCAAGACTCGGCTCAAAGGTTTTGAGTACGAATTTCTTTAGCTTACAATTTCTTATCTTTTTCTCAACAACTTTATATTTGCATATAATACACATAGGTTAGTCTGAACAAACATATACATATTCTTTATTGACTCATCTAAAACTCGAATGGACATACAACCATCTTCCTGTGGATCGACCCGTGCTCAACCGGCTAGCTGCATAGCGACACCGTCCTGATCGCGGTAAACTTTAGAACTTTGAACATCCGACACGCCAAAAGCGTGCGATCATGATGGGCGATGGATGATCCCATATCCATTGGTGTTTGACATCAGAGATGGTATGCGGGTGCTCAGTGGAGACTGGGTACACTGAACGGACTCGCCGAGAACTCCCAGATGGTATTATACCTCACGTCAGATGGCAGTTCTCTGGTGACACTGGTACAGCTTAGTCTGTTGACCCGAGATCGTCATAGAGTCTTGTGTGTCTCCCACTGTGCTTTGATTTCCACCCTACCACGGCTCTACTGAGGCGTGCAAACAGGTGGTTTTTGGGTACAGTCCCGATTCACATGGAGGCAATGAGCGATAGGAGGGGATTCGTCTTTCCCGGTATTGGGGGTTGATGTTGCGCTATGCTCGACCGGCCATAACTGGAAATCCCTGGACAGGGTTGCAGTGATATACTGGTAAGAGTTATCAGTAGTTTCATGATTGTTATGGTCCTCACGTCGGCATGACTTATCGAGCTATTGGGGTCTGACGTTTACCACCCATAAGCGAGATATGCGACATATCAGACGAAAAGACCGGACTGTACGGTAAGTGTTACTGGTTGGATTCACAGGAGTGTGAGCGGGCTTGCTCGTCGATCTTCTGATCGCTCAATACCCAGGTGGCCATTACGCTTAGAAGACCGCTTGCGGCTTGTCGGTGTTTGATATGATCATCACCTGCTGCCGGCGTATTGACGAGTCTTTAGAGTCCTACACAGAGGTTTCCTGGCTCAAGCGAAACGAAATAGGAGCGCATATGAGATATGTGCGGGACCGAGAATAATGCATGTATGTGATGCCGTATTCCATTCTCGCGATGAATGTATCGATTGGTTGTATGCGATATAACCTAGTTATCGAATCAAGGATTGATTCGGTAAGCCGATAAATTGGATATTAGTCGGTTATATGCGATATGACCGGATCGTTAAATCAAGTATTGATTTAATGATTTAATGCATAATTATATATTTGATATATTACTTTTCATTAACTAGTATTGGTTCACTTAAATTGGATTTTCTCACTTGATGTACACAAGTTGTATATGTGATATACTTTTGTGCACAAGATTGTATCATGTTTGATGATACATGCAAACTTGGGTTTGTGTAAAGACTTAAACCATGGTTATGTTAATGGTTAGGGTTTTGATTTACTCACTTATTCATTTATCTATTTATTTAGGTTAAAAAAAAAGGAAAAGGAAAACAGAAATGGTTGCTTTCAAACAAGAAACTTCTTGATGATTCATGCATCTTTGACTAAAGTAACCATTCTTGTCTTCTTCTCCTAACCCTAACCATTCAACTTAACCCTAGTTAGTTCTCTACACTAAACCATGGTTGAAATTATGATAAGTATCATTTTTGTTTTCTATTTTTAAATATACTTATCATATTCTTTCTTCTTCTTCTTCAAAAAAAAAAAAAGAAGAAAGCTTGCAACCTTTAATGGCAACTTGAGAAAAAGAGTGAGAAATCCAATTCTAAAGTGAACCCACATCCTATTTCTTCATCCTCTACCACTTGCCAAGTAGTATAGGGTGTTTTCTTCACAAGTTTCATGACTTGGTGAAGTTGGAGTTTGGTCTTGAGTTGCCTCGACGTAGATCATCTTCGGCATCGAAGTCGATGACCTAGCCCGATCTTTTCTACGATGAAACAACCGCGAGAGTCTAGGATTCCGATAGGTACAGCGGAGGGACGTCATCACGGAGCTAGAGAGGTGGAGGACCGGATCTACAATGGTTGTAGCCCCTTTCCTTTAAGTTAAAGTTGTTTACTTGCATTGCATCGCCTATACATCTAGTTACGATCCGTATTAGGGTTTGTAGGCACATAGGAAATTTTTGAATTGGCCATGTTTGATCACTTGTAGAACCTCATGGGTGTGCCTAGGAACCCTACATGATGTTCAACGATCAGGGGACTAATCCCCTTGATGTCCGCCATGGAACAGCCAAAAGCTTGCCTATTGCTGTGCAAGACCGTAAGAAGGGCTTTCTCTTGCTCTGGAGCTAGAGAAGCCGAGATGATAACAGGGAGGTTCTCGTTCTCACCCAAGTAAGCGTACTTAATGTGAGACGACAAAGGCTTGAGTTCGAGCGTTGGAGGTAAAACCATTAAAGGCAAGATTGGTGAAAAGGTCTCGAACTCAAAAGATTCCAGCAAAGGTTCAAAACGAGTGTAAGCGACAGAGTTGGATGGTTCAGGTAACTCATCCGGAAATTCGAAGGATTCAAACTCGGGTGGTGAGTGGCTAAGATTGTTCGAGAAAGTGAAACACTTGTAGTCATTGTCGGGCGCAGGTACAGCAGCAGGTTCGAAAAGGAACGCACTAGTGGCGTTAAGGTTATCGTGATCGAACAAAAACTCCTCGAATTCACACTCTTCTGGGGTGATCTCCTGGATTGAGCAAACGTCTAGTGTATGAGCAATAGGTTCGGTGGGCTGATTCCCCAACCTAAAAATGTTCAGTTCAATTGTCTTTTTTCCAAAAGATAGGTTCATCGAACCATTTCGACAATTGATCACAGCATTTGAGGTTGCAAGGAATGGGCGACCGAGTATCACCGGAATTTGATTCCGGGGGTTAGCTACAGGCTGTGTGTCTAATACAATGAAGTCAACGGGGAATATGAATTCCCCAACCTTGATTAACACATTCTCTAGCTCACCCCTAGGATGGGTGATTGATCGGTCGGCCATTTGGAGAGTACAGTGTGTGGGTTTTAGCTCTCCTACACCTAATTGCTCATATACTGAGTACGGAAGCAGGTTAACACTGGCACCAAGATCTAATAGTGTGCGGTTGATGTTCTTATCCCCAATGGTAATAGAAATCGTAGGACAGCCAGGGTCCTTCCGTTTTTGTGGTAAAGATTGAGTAAGAGCATTACTCACAGCACTAGCCAAGAAAACTTTCTTGGGTATCTGAGACTTCCTCTTTTTTGTGCACAAGTCCTTTAAGATTTTTGCGTAGGACGGGACTTGTTGGACAGCATCTAAAAGGGGAATGTTGATGTTAACCTGCTTAAACAACTCCAAAATCTTCTCCATTTATGGATTTTGTTTATTAGACCTCAACCGGTTTGGAAATGGAACGTTTTAAAAATTGGTTGAGTCTAATGCTTGTGGAGGAGATTGTAGAGTTGGAACGGATCCCAGAGCTGGTGTTTTCGTGGAGTGAGAAGTGGGTCCGTTCAGAGCAGAAGAAGAAGAAGAAGAGCCCTTTGACGAATGGAGAATAGCCTCTGAAGACGAAGAAGAAGAAGAAGAAGCGGCCGGGGTGTCATTATCCTCAATTGTTGTGTCGATGCTGTTGTGCAGCATCCTTCCCGATCTCAATGTAGTCATGTCACTCACATTATGGTTCTGTTGTTCAAGAGCAACATGTACATTATGTGGGTGACCGGGATTTGGGAGTGGTTGAGATGGAAGCTTCCCCTTCTCTCGCTCGCTTAACGCCGCATTCTGCTGTGCAATCTGGGCTTCGATGGTCTTGATGCTTTGCCCGTGTGCAGCAGTGTGTTGCACCAAAGACTGAATAGACGACTGGATGTTGGCGGTGGATTGTGTCGATTGTTTAACGAATGCCTCCAGACTTCGTTGTTGCGAGGAAACCTTATCGTTGTTGGACGGAACAAAGTTGTTTTGCGGAATAGAATTGTTGGGTGCAAAGTTGTTCGTCTGATTTTGAAAAGGTTGGGGTTGGAAGGGCTGCTGAAACTGATGTTGAGTTTGTTGTTGCACTTGTTGTTGCGGAGGAAGGGGCCTCTTGAAATTGTTGCCTTGGAATTGATGTTGATTCTGATTCCAGGCGAAATTGGGGTAGTTCCTCCAACCGGGATTGTAGGTGGAAGAGTATGGATCATTTCTCGGTCTTTGCTGCAATGCAGCATTAACCTGATCCTGTCCTTGAGATGGTGGATTGTAAGGACACTCTTAGGTTAAGTGAGAAGGATCGGAACAACAAGCACAAATGGTTTGAAGGGGAAGAACAGGGGCAGGAGCAGGAGATGAGAATTTGCTCTCTATCGCTTCAAGTTTTCTCGTTATTGCAGCCATTTCAGCTTTCATCGCAATAGAGACATCAAGTTAGTGAATTCTTACCCTAGACTGACCAGTAGAAGTGGAGGAGGAAGAAGAAGAAGTTGGTCTGGTGCTCTCCCATTGAAGCGTTTGTTCCTCAATGTCGTCGAAGAATTGCCACGCTTCCTCGTCAGATTTCGATAGGAAGTGGCCCTGACAAATGATTTCCAACAACTGCTTGGTTGCTGGGTTCAGGCCTTCATATAAGGTTTGGCAAAGTTGCCATTTCTCAATAACGTGGTGAGGGCACTGAACAAGAAGGTCTTTATACCGGTCAAAGCACTTCCAGAAGGGTTCAGTAGGAAGCTGGGAGAATTTGTTGATTTCGTTACGGATCTTTGCGGTTTTATGATTCGGATAGAATTTCTTGAGAAACGCTTTCACAAACTCGTCCCAACTGGTTATGGAGTGGGAAGCAGTGCTATACAGCCACTTTTCAGCAAGATCGTACAAAGTGAACGGAATGACCCGTAGCCGTATAGCATCGTCCGACAGCTGGGTAGTTTTCATCATGGCACAAACATTTTGGAACTTGTTGATGAAGATATAGGCATCTTCAGATTCAAGCCCATGAAATTTCGGAAGCATGTTAATGAAGGGGGGCTTAATTTCAAAATTATCCCCATTGGCCGGTGGAAGGGAAAGATAGGTGGGAAGTGCAGAACGGGTGGGATAGAAACGATCCTGGAGCGCGATTCGCTGTGGCGCTACGACATGCAGTGGTGGTGGGTTATTCACATCCATAGGGGGTCGAATCAATCCCGGGGGAGTTGAAGGGATGTTTGGATTAAATCCTGACATCACGGAAGAAGAGGTTGGTGATGGTGAAGGTGAGGATGTATGAACAGAATTCCGGTCAACGTCGGAGTTGGCCGGCAAAGGTATGGGTGAAAGAGGCGTGGACGGAGTTTCGACGTCTGAGTCGATCGCGTAGTCGGTAGCGACAAATGTAACGCGGACTAGGCGGGCGCTAGTGTCCTGAGTCCAAGCAGACATACACTAAACGAGTTTAGTATAGTCAAAGCGGAGAAGGTGACGGTAAGAAAACGTCAATGGAGAAATACGATGGGTGGTGGGTGAAAAAATGGGATTTTGGCGATAAAGGGCAAGTTTTTATAAAAGTTTTTGGTTTTTTGTGTTTTTTTTCTTTTTTTTTAAGAAAGAGATTTACAGAAATATGTATGGACTTACGGCTTCAAACAATCATATACAAAATATGCGCAATCATACCTAGATCTAGGGCCACCTAGGTCAGCTAGACAGCTCCTAACTGTTCCAAAGGGCTAGAAATAGGACCTCAAACCGTCTCTTCTCTGCCAATTGCGGCCAGGTAAGTGCCAGGTAAGTGGGAGGGTCCCTACTAAGTAAGTAGTGGTCCTAATTAAGTAACCACATGCCTTGAACATACTTTCCTAGAGACCGCAAAGTCAGGATAGGATAAACGGCTGATGCCTGTAACTAGTCCTCTGTCCTATTGAGCGCGAAGTCCTTAGGGCCGAGTCTAGTATTTTTGAATTAAACAATGCTCAATGCATATGCTTTTTGTGATTTTTGGGGTCCTGGGAAGGGTGATGAAATCCCCACCTAATATGGATTGGTTTTAAGCCCCTTAAAGTCCGTATTAATAAATGCAAAGCAGTAACAATCAACTGCAATCAATTTTTATTTTTTAGCGCGGCGCAAAGAATCCTGCACAAAAACAATTTATTGGAAGAGGGAAAAGAGTTTGCGCAAAGAATGCTGCAGAAAACACAGTTCAGTGGAGTTCAGAGGAATCGGGAAGGAGTAAGGAACACTCACAGGGATTTTTAGGGATCAACGGCTTCAAACAGTCGCGGTTCCACGGCAATAGACTCCTTATGCCATGGTTCCACGGTAGGATAGTGGGAATGGGCCTTCAAATTCCTGTGTTGTTCTGTTCTGGTTGTCCTCTTCTTTTCTGGAGCTCCTGAATCCTGATTTGCCCACTGGATCTGCTCCAGAATTTTCAGTAGACCGTTTGTTTCGTCTTGATCACCTGCGGTGTAGCCGCGAGATATGGGTCTAACTTCCCACATCTTTGGCACTGAACTCGACCTTTCTTTGTCTCCTGCACACTTGCACAAAAACTAATCAAAAATAACAAGATGATTTTTACAATGTATATATTTTTTTGTTTTGTTTTTCGGTTATGTTTATATTCACAAATTAACCCAAAATTACACAAAGAAATAAACTACCGTCTCCCCGGCAACTGCGCCATTTGATTGGTAGAGTTTTTGCATGCTTAGTTAATTACCACAATCAAGACGGTTTCGCTTGTAGCTAGCCGGTTGAGTACGGGTAGTCCGCAGGGAGATGAGAATCTTTTTCTATGTGTTTTAACGAGTTAAGTCCAAATGTCCAGGTTTGTTTTGAGATTAACTATGTGCTAAAATGATATGTAAAGAGAGCTTGTTAGGGTTAGTATTAGGTTAGTTTGAGTTAGGAGTCGCTCACTTCTTTCGTTGCTACTCTTAATATTGGTGTTATGGTAATCGGCAACAACGGGGATTAGCACGACTAGGAAGGAACTTGCGAGTATAAGCTAGGCTTTCCAACGCATAAGTTCTTCCTTTTGGTGCTTGTCCGTCCGTTCTTGGCTCTTAGCCTTAACCTCCGGTTAATTCAACCACAACCGGTCCCACGAAGGAATCATCGCTATCATGTAGGGTAGGGTACCGTAGGGAGCGGATTGTAGTTCAATTAACGGGAGTCCGAATTAAGATGTTGGGCAAGAAAAGAGTGAGAGAGATTTCCTTCTCTCAAACTTTCCTTATCCTACCCTAACAAGTATGAAAACTACTCACCTATTATAAGAAAAAGAAAATAAAAAAAATAGAGGAAGATAGAAAGAAAGAGATTAGAAGATTACAACTAGCTATTTGAGACCTCACCTTGGCAAGGATCAAGCTTAAGCATCATTGTTATTAAGGATAAAGAAAAACTAGAAGAAGAAAGAAACAAAAAATAAATAACAACAACTAGATTAGAAAAATGGAAATTACAAGCAATTATAATTAACAATAAGACAAGCATGGTAACAAAAAGAACTCTTTATTCATCACTTCACTCACAAAAGCTCACTACATGGTTTTAATGGAGAAGAGATGAGAAGAGGAAGAAGAACAAAAACATGTATTCTAAAATCTAAATACAAGAATAAGCACCCTTGGCTTTGGCAAGTTCTGGACTATTTATAGGCAGGAAACAGAAACACTAGGACAACATTCAGAAAAAAATGAAATGTCCAAAACACCCCTAAAACCTCATCCACTGCGGAGCCTATATGGCCGTGGTTCGGCGGCCGTCTAGATGAGTTAGGTCACACGATTTTGTGGCCTTCCCTGGTTTGTAGTCCTCTTCAGTATGGTATAGTACTTTTCTCAGAAGCTCTTCATATTTCTTCTTGAATTTCAGTAGATCAAAAGGTGATGTGATGTGGATCTTTTGCCATGATTTCCTTGAGCTCCGCATAGATATGTTGGATCTTGTGTTGACATTGAGCTTTGTGCATGAAAATGACATCGATTTGCCATTTTGTCCCTTAAACTGGTGTGCGGCAACATACGGATAGAGAGCGGAGACCCGTGTTTTATCTGTGGTTGGCAGTAATCCGGAATTTGTCGTGTTTTTCCATGAATTTCACTGTTTTAGAGCTGAGAACCTGTATCCTGCAATTGACTAGCAAACACGGCTCAAGAGTACCTACCGATAAGCAATGTGATAAAAATTGGGCGGTATAAAAATGCAAAAATCTGATATGAACATTTACCTTCAACAGAGGGGCGGTATGTTGGAGGAGTTCCAAATAGGATACCGTCGCAGACTCGACGATGGAGGCTGAATACATTGCTGCAAGCGATGCCGCAAAAGAGGCGGTCTGGATGAAGAAGTTCATTAGTGAACTTCAGGTGGTTCCGTCCATTATTGACCCGATACCTTTGTATTGCGATAACAATGGGGCTATAGCTTTAGCGAAGGAACCAAGGTCCCATCAGAAATCCAGACACATCTTAAGGCGGTATCACCTGATCAGGGTGATCATTGATCGCCAGGAGATCTAGGTGCGGAGAGTGGACACAAAAGACAACACGGCGGATCCATTCACAAAGGCCCTCCCTCAAACACAGTTCGAGCGACTTTTTGAGCTATTGGGTATGCGGTACGCCAGCAGCTGGCCCTAGTGCAGACGTTGGGTATGCGGTACACCAATTACTGGCCTTTAGTGCAAGTGGGAGATTGTTAGATATGTATGCCCTAGAGTCCATTATTGTATAGTACAAGTTTGTATAATACATTTTGGAGGCTTGGGATATATATATACGGTTTTACGACAGTCTTGCTCGATATAGTAGTATGCTACTTGGTTTGTTTCTATCTTAATATGTGTATATGTTTCTTTTAACATATCGCTGAAACATATTGATGGAGCCCTTAGGATCTTTGCTCGACTACCGGCGTTGTGATGGCGATCACACTAGTGGGGGCTGGGTAGTATATAAGCACATCCTTATTCTTGGTCCCCAGTCATAGGATTATCGAGACAGGGCATCGATACTCCAGAGTAGACTGGTGCATACGCTTCTCTTCCCAGTATGGGAGATGGTCTGTCCCACAGCCATCAGTACGTCATACTGGAGATAGTATGCGGGTGCTCGTTAGGTTACGAGTACACTGGACATGACTCGTCGGGAACTGTTGGTTGGTATTATACTTATCATCAGGTAACAGTTCCCAGGTGACATGAGTACAGCTTAGTCTGCTGACTTGACACTGTCACTTCGCCTCGACTGTGTTCCCACTGTTCTTTGATGACTACCCTACCACGGCTCTACTGAGTCGTGCAAACAGGTAGTAGTTGGGTGCAGTCCCGAAGCATTTGGAGGCAATGATGGTTAGACAGGATTTGTCTCTCCCGGTATTGGGGGTTGATATCGAGCTGTGTCTAGGAGAGCCATTACACATAGTCGTCCCTGGCCAGGGCAAGCGAGATATACTGGTAGGTTTCTAGTGCTATCTCAGGGTGTTCTGGGCTACACTCCGACACGACTTGTACCGCTATTAGGGGACTGACGTTTACCACCCCCGTAAGCCCGCCATGCGATATTCTCAGACGAACAGACCGGACTGTACGGAGATTGTCACATACAGGCTCAGTTGGAGTTCTGATGGGTTCACCTCATTAGTCTTCTTATCGGCATCTACCTGGGGACCGTTACGTACAGCTAGTGCCGCTTGCGGTCTGTGGTTAACCCTATTGCCAGTGTTGTGTCGAGTCTTTAGAGTCCCACACAGAGGGTTATTCGCCTTTGGGCCAAACAGAGTAGAGGTCGCATGGTTTTGCGACGGGGTTCGTTCACATCCGCGCACTTGTGCACGTTTGGTGTCCGGACAGTTATTACTAGCAGGCTTTGGTTTAAGCCAGATCCTAGTATATGTTTTGGGATTGGTTTTATCTTATTGTATTCGTGTTCCTCGGAACACGGATGCGGATGTGTATGCACAGTTGACTGAGACAGAGGCAGAGGATTCTCATTAGGGTTATGGTACGGGTGTGTATGCACAGTTGACTGTTGTCTTTTTCCAAACCCTAATGAGAATAGGAAATATGATTAATAATATTAGCTAACAATTATTGTGCCATGGTTGAGTTAAATTCTTGACTTTTGTTGACTTGTTGACTTTTGTTGACCGGTTGACCGAAGTAGACTTGTTGACCATCATCATTTGTTTTCAAAGATGCTTCTTATTTTTTGCACAAAGCATTTAATGAATGAAATGATAATGGTCATTCATCAACTCACCATCACAAATTGTTAATTCTTATTATCGTTATCATTTTCTAAAATATGAGAGCATGGTTGTAAAATAATTGATCATTCTTCCTTGCAACTTCTGTCTCATCCATAGGTTTCATCCTCTTCCTCCCTCTCAAGGAAAAATCCCTCTCATGAGTTGAGAACCATTTGCCTTCAAGATAAAACACCAAAACTCATCTCTACTCATCCTAAGGTTGAAGTTCTAGCAAGCCTAATACTTTAGTTACCTCAAGTTCGAGGAAGGAGTTCAAGGTAGAGGCCCTCGGGTGGATCTTTCTTCGGCAAAGAGGAGACGACGAGGAGGAGCCATTCTAGCTACTACAAGGAGCTAGCAAGGAGGAGAACAACAAGAAGAGAAGGAGTTCAAGACTACGTATAACCCCCTAACCGAGTAGCTAAAGCTCCTAGTTGTTGCTAGTGTGTTATTTAGCAAAGATCCGGGTTTTCTAGTCCATGTTACCAAAACCCCAAAAATCGTTTTTCAACGTTTCCGCAACCCCGAAAAAACCGGGAGAGGTAACGTGGACCTAACAGTTGCCAACTCGTAAATCGTAAATAACATATGCAGGTAATCGCAAGTATGCACGTACAGCGTGAATCTAACATATGCAATTGACAGTAAATAAAGGTCATATGAATGCAATAATCTTGAAAGGTCCACTAGCAAGTATAACTAATACATGAAGCAATAATAATATGACAATTGGTGTGCAATAATCATGGAATAATGATATGAAGATGTATATATGCAACAGTCATGAAAGGTACACCAACAGGTACAACTACACATGAAGCAATGCATAAACAATAAATATGGAGTATGGAATAAATTATGTCATTTTCACGGAATCCTGACATCGTGGTAGGATCATAATCCGTCAAGACAGTCCAAATCCCAATTTCCTCAAATCAGCCCCCAAATTGGCTCTCATATCATACAAGTCTCACAAATCCTTAATGTACAATATCGAATAAATCTCCTATATCCTGAATGTACAAAATCAAGTAAATATCATATGTCCTAAATCCAATATCAAGTGAATCTCTTATAACATAGGTATATTTGCATGAATAAATATGATGAAGTATATGAATTGATATGTATACATATATATTAACGTCTCATTGCGCTAATATATACATATATGCATATATAACAGCGTCCCATTTCACTATTATATAAATCTAGGAGTAAAAATATCATTAAACCAATGTGTCATACATCGACACAGAAATGCTGATCTATCAGGTGCTGTCACCAAGACTGGCACCCTGATAGGTATGTATCATATGCTATACTGAAAAGCACGAGTGCCTAGCTCTGACCCTCATCTTTCCACGTATCCATACGTACATGACTCCCGTCGGTGTCCCCATGATAACCGCCGAGTTATAGGTAATGTCAACGGAATGTATAGTTCCCCTGACAGGCTCAATCAGCATGGTCCATCAATCGTCTTGCCCCGGGTACCTCCGGGCCCCACCATGTACCCTCATACGGCCTCAACGCCTCCTCGCAGGGGTATATATATATCAGAACCGATAAATCTCATGGTGGATGCTGAAATATCATATCAAGGGAAACCGGGTTTTTCAAATAATGCATAATTTCATGAACTCCCACGGTCCGCAAATCCAGAAAACATCATGAAAAATCCAAAGCTCAATGCGAAAAATCCATGAATATAATATATGCAACATAAAACTGAAATCTAAGCATATAAAGGAAAAGCCATTAATTAACTGCAACAAGTTAATATAAAATATAATGCGGTTCCTATTTTCTCCAATTCTAAATAACATCAAGTAAAGGTAAATATGTAGCTATAACTGATATATGTGTAAACATAAAGGTATAGCAAGGTATATGTATCTACCTATAAGAAATGATGTAATGTACCACTTGGGTATAAGTGAAATATGTGTGCAAGGCATACCTGTAGTTATGTCATTAAGTGTGTATATACGTATCGCTAATGGTAAAATACTCTATAGGTATACAGATATCTAGCAGGTAAGTATGTCAAGACATATATGTAAGCATGTAAGTATACAGGTATGCTATATGTCATATGCGTAAAGAAATATGAATCAATGTCTCAATGTCCCTAATCAAACAATATCATAACTATAAGTGGGTTGTGTGTGACATGGCAATTATTGACGGTGTGTGTAGCATACAATCAGTGCTCGTGCAACACGAGTCGTCAATAATATATGTAGTGTCCGAAGGATACTAGTCCAAGCACAACAATAACTAAGTAGTAGGGTAAATGCGCAAATTCTAAATATGACATAGAATATGCGACAAGTCAAATCATTTCTAGCCCAGATGCATAACGCCATGCGGGCGATTGCCTGTAGATATTAAATCTACCCACTAACGCTCCAAGCTAGGTGAAGTCTACCACCTGTTTTCCCTTTGTAGCAGTGTCCGAAGTCCCCGCCTGCGAACCTGCAACATTAAACAATAAAACAAGTATATATTAATAATAGACCCAAAATATAATATAATCTATACGGACCAACACGACACATATCCGTACTCTAAAGGGTTCGTGTTGTAGCTAACGCGTATAGCGACACTACGAAACCAACTCAGAGCAACAGCAACACGGAACACGCATCGTATCGGATAACGTATCACGCGAAACGAAACACTAGAAATATGCAAAGTGGTCATAGATTTTTCTATACCAATAATTTGTAAAAATTGCAAGTACCATGAGACTACAATTAACCCCAAAGACCCCTGCACCAAAAACCCAAACCCCAACTCCCCAGTCTTGCCGCAATTTGCGTCCAGAACCAATAAAACTGCGGCCTGATCATGGAGGAATTGGCTCGTATTTTGAGGGTAGGTTTTAGGTCTCTACACGAGGTTACTGTCATGCCAACTTTTGCAACAAATACATGATTTAACAGCAGATCATCCGAGACCCAAACAAAACACTAAAAATACGATATTTATCTGAAACGATACGATACACGATAAAAACTAAAACTAACAAGCTAAGCTACACAAAATTAACTTAAAGAACAGAAAGGAATCATTACCTACACAAAATAACTCAAAGATCCAAGCTCGGCACACTCCAAGGCATCCATGATGAAAAATTAAGATAAATATGTGATTTTGATGAAGTTTGTGAATTTTGTGATGGATTTGTGTAGGAAATGGAGAGTGTTCAGTTTAGTTGAGGGAGGGATGAGGAATAATTGAAAAGAGATAAGAAATGAGAGAGTGTGTGAGGAAATGAGAGAAGGAGGTGAGTGTTGGGTGAGGTGAGAGGTGAGTGTAACCACATCATTAAATGCTAACTATGCCTTCTCATTAATGCACCCACACCTCAACACAAAACAAAACCAAGCAAAATATCTATCTTATCACTCACACAAAAGATCAAGGATTAAGCAAAGGGTGGATAAAATAAGGATTAGGTTAAGTGTCAAGGTTGCTAAGAACAAAATTAGCACAAACAAATCCTCACATTTACTTGCACACGTGCGTGCATGCCCATAACAAATAATAATAAATTATTAATTAAATGTTATAAAATGTAAGGAACCCGAATTGGTAATGAAGTCTCACAAGGCATCAACCATGCCAATTTCATATTTTACGAGTGCCGAGAAACCCTAATACGGATCGTTAACTAGAATATTAGGCGAAAAGTTAAGCTAGTTAACATCTTAACTAGAAGTGAGAAGCTACAACCTTTGTAGATCCGGTTCTCCACTTCCTTAGCTCCACGTAGACGTCCTCTCGCTGTCCTAGTCGGATCTCGGACTCTAGCATCGGCTTCATCGGAGAAATGAGCTGACAAGTCGTCGGCTATGATGCCGAAGATGATCTACGTCGAGGTTACACAAGATCAAGCTCCAACTTCACCAAGTTGTGAAACTTGTGAAGAAAACACCCTATACTACTTGGCAAGAGGTAGAGGGCGAAGAAATAGGAGGTGGGTTCACTTTAGAATTGGATTTCTCACACTTTTGCTCAAGATGCCATTGATGGAATCAAGCTTTCTTTCTTGATGAAGATGATGAAGAAGAAGAAAGAATATGATAAGTCATTTAAAAAATGAAAAGGAAAATGAATACTTATCATAATGTAAACCATGGTTAGGTGTAGAGAATTGACCAAGGTTAGATGAATGGTTAGGGTTAGGCATGAAGACAAAAATGGTCACTTTGGTCAAAGCTTCATGAAGCTTCAACAAGCTTCAAGAATGAAAGAAACCCTTTTGTTTTCTTTTGCCATTTCCATTTTAATCCAAATTAAAAAAAATAAATGAATGAATAAATAAGAACCCTAACCATTTACTTAACCAAGGTTTAATTCTTTACACTTAACCAAATGAGCAAGTATCATCAAACATGATACAAACATGTGCATAAAAGTATATCACATATACAACTTGCACATCAAGTGAGAAAATCCATTTAAAGTGAACCAATACTAGTTAATGCAAAGTAATATATCAAATATACAATTATACATTAAATCATTAAATCAACACTTGATTTAACGATCCGGTCATATCGCATATAACCGACTAGTATCCTATGTATCGGCTTATCGAATCAATTCTTGATTCGATATCTAGGTCATATCGAATATAACCAATCGATACATTCATCGAGAGAATAGAACACGGTATCACATACACGCATTATTCTTTGTCCTGCACATATCTCATATGCGTTCGTATTTCGTTTCGCTTGAGCCAGGAAACCTCTTGTAGGACTCTAAAGACTCGTCAATACGCCGGCAGCAGATGATGATCATATCAAGCACCCACAAGCCGCAAGCGGTCTGCTAAACGTAACGGCCACCCGGGTATTGAGCGAGCAGAAGATCGACGAGCTAGCCCGCTCACAATCCTGTGAATCCAACCAGTAACACTTACCGTACAGTCCGGTCTGTTCGTCTGATATGTCGTATATCAAGTCTAGGGGTGGTAAACGTCAGACCCCAATAACCGATAAGTCGTGCCAATATGAGGCTCATAACGGGTCGAGAAACTACTGGTAACACTTACCAGCAAATCTCTGATCACCTGGCAAGGGACTTCCCTGTTACGGCCAATCGAGCACAGCGCAACATCAACCCCCAATACCGGGAGAGACGAAACCCCTCCTATCGCTCATTGCCTCCATGTAACTCGGGACTGTACCCAAAGACCACCGTTTTGCACGCCCTCATGGACGTGGTAAGGTGGAGATCAAAGCACAGTGGGAATCACACAAGACTCTATGACGATCTCGGGTCTACAGACTAACCTGCACAAGTGTCACCTGAGAACTGCCATCTGACGTGAGGTATAATACCATCTGGGAGTTCTCGGCGAGTCCGTCCAGTGTACCCAGTTTCCACTGAGCACCCGTATACCATCTCTGATGTCAAACACCAATGGATATGGGATCATCCATCGCCCATCTCATGGGTCGAGAAGCGTATACGCTAGTCTACACTGGTATATCGATGCCCCGTCTCGATACACCCACGACTAGGGACCTTGAAGGATGTACCTATGGACTACCATGTCCCTACTAGTATGATCTGCATCATAGTCCAGGTAGTCAAGTACACATCCTAAGGGCTTTACCAATATGTAACTATAAGACAGTTTAAAGAGACAAGTGTACATGTTAAGATAAAGAGCAACCAGATAGCATACTATCATATCGAGCAAAAAGTCATCTCTATATATGTCCAAGCATCCAATATAATATACATCATCTATACAATACTGCCTCTAGGTCATACATACAAGTAACAATCTCCCACTTGCACTAGGGCCAGCTGCTGTAGTATCGCATACCGAGCATCCTGAAGAGTCTCTCAAACTGTATCTGGGGAATGGCTTTCGTGAGTGGATCCGCTGTGTTGTTCTTCGTGTCAACCCTCCTTACCTCGATCTCCCGGCGATCAACTATCTCCCGGATCAGGTGATACCGCCTCAGAATATGCCTGGATCGCTGATGGGACCTAGGTTCCTTGGCCAAAGCCACTGCTCCATTGTTATCGCAATACAAAGGTATTGGATGCTCAATGGATGGAACCACTCCAAGTTCAATAATGAACTTCTTGATCCAGACAGCCTCTTTAGCAGCATCGTTGGCAGCGATGTATTCAGCCTCCATCGTCGAGTCTGCCACGGTTTCCTGCTTGGAACTCTTCCAGCTAACCGCCCCTCCGTAAAGGGTAAAGACAAATCCCGACTGCGATTTTGAGTCGTCCTTATCACTCTGGAAGCTCGAATCGGTAAAGGACTCCACTTGGAGTTCTCCGTTACCATACACCAAGAGCATCTCTTTAGTCCTTCGTAAGTACTTGAGAATGCTCTTCACAGTTGTCCAGTGACTCTCTCCAGGATCATCTTGATACCTGCTCACTACACTTAGTGAGTATGCTACATCGGGTCTGGTACATAGCATCGCGTATATGATAGAGCCTACAGCCGAAGCATAGGGTATCCCTTGCTTGCGAGCTCTCTCCAAATCAGTCTTGCGGGACATCTCTTTGGAGAGAGTGACTCCAGAGATCGTGGGCAAGTTCCCACGCTTGGATTCTTCCATACTAAACTTCTTTAGTATGGTGTCAATGTACCTGGATTGGGACAATCCCAATATCCGTTTGGATCTATCTCTATAGATCCTTATTCCCAATATGCAGGAGGCATCACCAAGATCTTTCATTGAGAATCTTTGTGATAAGAAGAGCTTGACCGATTGCAGCATAGGAATATCATTTCCTATCAAGAGTATGTCTTCTACGTACAATACGAGGAAGACAACCTTACTCTCTGCTACCTTCTTGTAGATACAAGGTTCATCTGGATTTTTGATGAAATCAAACTCTTTGATAACGTCGTCAAAGCAGATGTTCCAACTCTGCGATGCTTGCTTTAATTCATAAATGGATTTAAGCAGCTTGCACACCTTCGCGCTGCTCCCACTATCTACGAAGCCCTCTGGCTGAGTCATGTACACGCACTCTTCTAAATCACCGTTTAGAAAGGCGGTCTTAACATCCATTTGCCAGATTTCGTAGTCATGATATGCAGCGATGGCAAGCATGATCCGGATGGATTTAAGCATAGCCACTGGAGAAAAGGTTTCGTCATAGTCCACACCTGGTCTTTGACGAAAACCCTTTGCAACAAGTCTAGCTTTGAAAGTCTCCACTTTCCCATCTACACCAAGTTTCTTCTTGAAGATCCACTTGCTCCCAATGGGTTTTACCCCTTCAGGAGCAACTTCCAAAGTCCATACTTTGTTGGTGTACATGGATTCCATCTCGGACCGCATTGCATCCAGCCATTTCACTGAGTCCCTACTCGTGATGGCCTGCTCGAAGCTAGTTGGGTCATCATCCTCCATGATGCAATCCTCACTCCCACCATCCATGAGAAAACCGTAGTATCTCTCAGGTTGGCGAGGAACCCTACTAGATCGGCGGAGAGGCTGGGGTTCGTCGGATACTACTGAATCCTCTGGTTCCACCAGATCTTCTGTTGTAGCTTCTGTAGCTGGAACCTTTTCCAGTTCTACCTCATGACCACTAATCTCTTTTTCAAGAAATTCCTTTTCTAAAAAGGTGGCATGCCGAGAAACAAACACTCTTTGTTCCTCAGGGTGGTAAAAGATATACCCTTGTGAATTTTTGGGATATCCTATAAATTTGCATAGAACAGACCGTGCCTCGAGTTTGTACGGATTTTGTTGTTTGACATAGGCTGGACAACCCCATATCTTAACATAGTTAAGACATGGTCTCTTCCCTTTCCATATCTCATATGGAGTGGTAGGCACTGATTTGGTGGGGACCATATTCAATAGATGTATGGCTGTCTCAAGCGCATACCCCCAGAAGGAAATAGGTAACTCAGCTGTGCTCATCATAGAGCGCACCATATCTAATAGGGTGCGGTTCCTCCGTTCTGATACACCGTTGTGCTGTGGTGTATATGGAGGAGTCAGCCGATAGAGAATCCCATTCTCTTTTAGGAAGTCCAGGAATTCATTGCTTAAGTATTCACCTCCTCGATCAGATCGAAGGATTTTAATACTTTTTCCGGTTTGGTTCTCGACTTCTTGTTTATATTCTCTAAATTTCTCAAAAACTTCAGACTTGTGTCTTATCAAGTACACATGTCCGTATCTTGAGAGATCGTCAGTGAATGTAATGAAGTACGAAGAACCATCCCTGGCATGTGTAGACATGGGACCGCATACATCACTATGTATCAGTCCCAAGAGTTCGGTAACTCTTTCTCCGTGTCCCGTAAACGGAGTTTTGGTCATCTTGCCTTTGAGACATGACTGGCAAGTGTCATAAGATGAAAATTCGAATGGTTTCAAATATCCATCCTTATGCAACTTAGCTAGTCGTGTCGTATTGATGTGACCCGGTCTGCAATGCCATAAGAAGGATTCATTCAGTTCTGAACTCTTCCTCTTGTGTGTGTTCGTTATGCTCAGAACTGTTGATTGATTTATAACATAAATGCCAATGCACAACGTGCCTGATCCAACCAACTTTTGGTTACGGAAAATGTTCATAACATTATCCTGTAATACAAAATTATATCCCTCTTTACTCAATAAAGAAACCGATATAATGTTGCATATCAGGTTCGGCATGTAATAGCATTCGTTCAGAACCAATGTATTATCAGTTGGTAATACAAGGTGATATTCCCCGACAGTCTTAGCTGCAACAATTGCACCATTTCCAACTCTTATGTCTTTATCACCTTCTCCAAGTTCTCTACCTTTTCTAAGCCCATGTAACTAATTACATATATAGGATCCTGACCAGGTATCTAATACCCAGGACGTAGGGCAAATGGAGAAACAGTTCTCTGTAACGAACACACCCGAAGAAAATGCATCACCATGTACTTTCTTCAATCGGGTGGCATGGGAATCCTGGTATTCCCCTATATCCTGTTCATTCCTATAACTCTTATAAGAAAGAACGGAACCAACGTTCCCCAGCACAGTATAACATGCGGGTTCAGTCAATACATCCATATTATTATCTTTATTAGGGCATGACATGGTCGCTACCTGGAGAGAGAGAGAAGAAAACACTTTAGCGTATGCTCTTGCAAGATCAGATTGGTTATTATCTTATCTAATCAGGATGGCTCCCACTGGTTTTTATCAAATCTTCCTTCAAACCCTAAATGGAAAGACTAGCCGGGATTAATTACACACTACAAGTTCGCCAATCTTTCAGCCAGGCCAGTGTCGGTACTTTGAGGGAGGTCCCCCGTGCTTTCGCACGAACCTAATTAATGTAAACCTCGTTTTCCCAGAGGCGTAACCCCATTGACACCTTTCTAGACACCTACTCGATCAGCTAATTGCAATGTGTAAAACTCTCCCAGGAGTAACTCTTACTCGTAGTGGGTATCGGGATCCAACTATCTCATAGAAGATATGCAATCTCATTGCAAATTTCAACACTTGAAATTCCCGATAATACTTTTTCCCCTAGCATGCTATGACCTTGACGAAAGCCAACAAAGCACAGCCCGCTAGTCAAGTTCAACCCGTACATTTCTTGACTGAATTAAATCCACCAGCACGACCCTTAACGAAAGCCAACAAAGCCGTACGACTACCCTAATCCAGTCGCATCATATGCAGCAGATAAGCAGCATATAGCTACCGCACACTACACCTTGACGAAAGCCAACAAATGTAGCACGAATACTATATGCAACTTATCTAAAATGACGGAGGGCTACGACAGGTTTTTCTGAAAACCTATTGCGTAATGAACTTGATATCGTCGTAGAATCAAATGAAGTTTTGAAATGGAGTGATTTTGAGGCTTTTCTAGTTTTGCTAAAGGGGTCACTCCCGGTGAAGGGATCGTCGGCCCTTTCCTCGTCGAATGAGGTGTGGGATATATCATATATATAGCTGTGCAAAGCAAAACTCTAAAACAATCAAAAGCAAACCGAGTGTGTAGCATCTGCCAGTTATTGCTAAAGGAGTCATTCCCGGTGAAGGGATCTCGGTCCTTTCCTCATCGAATAAGGTGCAGGGTATAGCATATATACCGCTATGCAAAGCAAGAACTGTAGCTACCTGTTTTGTTTAAAATTTGATTCTACAACATCTTAGGTTTCTTTTCTTTCATTCATCACATTAATGAAGTCCCATCATTTAAGTCACCTAAACATCACAGATAAATACGACGTACACTTATGCCATCCGCATTCGCCTGGATGTCCCCTCATGCACCGTTAGGTTAGGTAACTAACGACAGAGCAGGGCAGGGCTAGTGCGGGTGAAAAACACAAGTAACGTCTATATAATATATCATATATACTATATACTGTATCTATCACAGAACATCACATGATCACATCACAGATACGCAGCAGAAGAAACATATGAAACATTGGATATACTAGGACGTCCGTGTTTTCAATACGAGCCAGTATAAAATACGGATTCCACGGTCGTGATGAATAGCCAATCCCACACCCCTAGACCCCTATGAGAGCGGCAAGCAACCCTACCAATTCTAGGGTTAGGAGACCCGGACTCGACTCCTCGAGATGGTCTCCCACTGGACCCTAGAACCCGGTTACTTATGCTCCCCTCCTTGGGTCTATCCTAATGCGGAAAAGTAAATAATATACAAAAGGTGACAACTTCCGCAACCTGGAAGTGCCCCAAATAAAAGAATATTACATACAAGTTTTTACATGAATTAAAATGAAAAACACTCATCTCACATAAAAAACCCCGGCTATTCAAACACGACAATCCAATATAACATATCCAGCAACACATAACATCACAGGTCATCAACGTAAGTAAATATGCGCATCCCAATTGTCGTTGACATATAGCAACGAAACCGGCGATACCACATATTACGCTTACGGTCACAGAAAACAAAGTGTAAAACTACAACAGTTGGAATTCGCAACCTCTTTAGACATCGCATGTCTAATCAAATGAAATACTTAGACATCACATGCCTAACAATTATAAACCCCGCATTTTAGTCCCTTTATCGAAAACTCTTTTCAATATCAAGTGAGACTAAACGCTAGATTTATAACATTCATTCAGTTATCTCACAACTGTTTGTGAATTCCAATTATTGTATCCCATTCCGGATAAATAAAAAATATTAAACTTTCCGATCAAACATTCGAACACCCAAGTTTTCCCGAAACCGTTCAACACATGAAATAGGTTCAAAGACATTCACTTCATGCCTCAGTACCAACGGTCCAGCCGTAGAAGGGTCAAGCCAACGCCTCACATGTGGCACGCCGTACTTCCCCAAACCCGAAGGTTCAATGGGCAGTTCAAGACGGTCACATAATCGAGTTAAGGTTTGTTGTCTTCCAGAGGGACCATCGCGTTACTTGCACTACTTAGAACATCTTTAAACCTCAGAAAAATCCAACATTTGGAAATTTTCCGGCAGGGGAAAAGTTGGGTATTTATAATCCGGTCGAACTTTTTAACATATTCTAAAGTTATCCGGAAAAACACATAGACAAAACTTGATAATCCGATCGAATCATCGATTTCCAATGCAACCCCAGAACACTCAACTCTTGAGTCAATCTAAAAATTCCCAGAAAACTCAGAATAATAAAATAGGAATTACTGTGCAAACAGGGAAGGATGACGTCATGATCAGGCCGCGGAACAGCGGCAGAAGCCAGGCTTCTGCCGCGGTTCCGCCGCACTTTGGACTCTTCATTTTGAAAATTTTGCACCGTAATTCTTAGAATTCCCTGCTGAATTTTTTAAGCATTTTTAATCTGGAAAAAACCCAGTTTTTAGAAAAAGTCCAGAGAGCACTTAGGTTTTAAGGGTTTCGGTTCGATCGGGTTTCAAACGTCGTCTACACTTCACCTAAAGCTCTAGCTAGGCTCTGATACCACTGTAGGGTTCCTAGGCACGCTAATGAAGTCTCACAAGGTATCAACCATGCCAATTTCATATTTTACGAGTGCCGAGAAACCCTAATACGGATCGTTAACTAGAATATTAGGCGAAAAGTTAAGCTAGTTAACATCTTAACTAGAAGTGAGAAGCTACAACCTTTGTAGATCCGGTTCTCCACTTTCTTAGCTCCACGTAGACGTCCTCTCGCTGTCCTAGTCAGATCTCGGACTCTAGCATCGGCTTCATCGGAGAAATGAGCTGACAAGTCGTCGGCTATGATGCCGAAGATGATCTACGTCGAGGTTACACAAGATCAAGCTCCAACTTCACCAAGTTGTGAAACTTGTGAAGAAAACACCCTATACTACTTGGCAAGAGGTAGAGGGTGAAGAAATAGGAGGTGGGTTCACTTTAGAATTGGATTTCTCACACATTTGCTCAAGATGCCATTGATGGAATCAAGCTTTCTTTCTTGATGAAGATGATGAAGAAGAAGAAAGAATATGATAAGTCATTTAAAAAATAAAAAGGAAAATGAATACTTTTCATAATGTAAACCATGGTTAGGTGTAGAAAATTGACCAAGGTTAGATGAATGGTTAGGGTTAGGCATGAAGACAAAAATGGTCACTTTGGTCAAAGCTTCATGAAGCTTCAAGAATGAAAGCAACCCTTTTGTTTTCTTTTGCCATTTCCTTTTTAATCCAAATTAAAAAAGATAAAAGAATGAATAAATAAAAACCCTAACCATTTACTTAACCAAGGTTTAATTCTTTACACTTAACCAAATGAGCAAGTATCATCATACATGATACAAACATGTGCATAAAAGTATATCACATATACAACTTGCACATCAAGTGAGAAAATCCATTTAAAGTGAAACAATACTAGTTAATGCAAAGTAATATATCAAATATACAATTATACATTAAATCATTAAATCAACACTTGATTTAACGATCCGGTCATATCGCATATAACCGACTAGTATCCTATGTATCGGCTTATCGAATCAATTCTTGATTCGATATCTAGGTCATATCGAATATAACCAATCGATACATTCATCGCGAGAATGTAACATGGTATCACATACACGCATTATTCTCGGTCCTGCACATATCTCATATGCGCTCCTATTTCGTTTCGCTTGAGCCAGAAAACCTCTGTGTAGGCCTCTAAAGACTCGTCAATACGCCGGCAGCAGATGATGATCATATCAAGCACCCACAAGCCGCAAGCGGTCTGCTAAACGTAACGGCCACCCGGGTATTGAGCGATCAGAAGATCGACGAGCTATCCCGCTCACACTCCTGTGAATCCAACCAGTAACACTTACCGTACTGTCTGGTCTGTTCGTCTGATATGTCGCATATCAAGTCTAGGGGTGGTAAACGTCAGACCCTAATAACCGATAAGTCGTGCCGATATGAAGCTCATAAAGGGTCGAGAAACTACTGGTAACACTTACCAGCAAATCTCTGATCAGCCCTGGCCAGGGACTTCCCTGTTACGGCCAATCGAGCACAGCGCAACATCAACCCCCAATACCGGGAGAGACGAAACCCCTCGTATCGCTCATTGCCTCCATGTAACTCGGGACTGTACCCAAAGGCCACCGTTTTGCATGCCCTCATGGACGTGGTAAGGTGGAGATCAAAGCACAGTGGGAATCACACAAGACTCTATGACGATCTCGGGTCTACAGACTAACCTGCACAAGTGTCACCTGAGAACTGCCATCTGACGTGAGGTATAATACCATCTGGGAGTTCTCGGCGAGTCCGTCCAGTGTACCCAGTCTCCACTGGGCACCCGTATACCATCTCTGATGTCAAACACCAATGGATATGGGATCATCCATCGCCCATCTCATGGGTCGAGAAGCGTATACGCTAGTCTACACTGGTATATCGATACCCCGTCTCGATACACCAACGACTAGGGACCATGAAGGATGTACCTATGGACTACCATGTCCCCACTAGTATGATCTGCATCATAGTCCAGGTAGTCAAGTACACATCCTAAGGGCTTTACCAACATGTAACTATAAGACAGTTTAAAGAGACAAGTGTACATGTTAAGATAAAGAGCAACCAGATTGCATACTATCATATCGAGCAAGAAAGTCATCTCTTTATATGTCCAAGCATCCAATATAATATACATCATCTGTACAATACTGGCCTCTAGGGCATACATACAACTAACATTTTCTTCTCTCTCTCTCCAGGTAGCGACCATGTCATGCCCTAATAAAGATAATAATATGGATGTATTGGCCGAACCCGCATGTTATACTGTGCTGGGGAACGTTGGTTCCATTCTTTCCTATAAGAGTTATAGAACTGAACAGGATATAGGGGAAAACCAGGATTCCCATGCCACCCGAATGAAGAAAGTACATGATGATGCATTTTCTTCGGGTGTGTTCGTTACAGAGAACTGTTTCTCCATTTGCTCTACGTCCTGGGTATTAGATACCGGGTTAGGATCCCATATATGTAATCAGTTACATGGGCTTAGGAAAGGTAGGGAACTTGGAGAAGGTGATAAAGACATTAGAGTTGGAAATGGTGCAATTGTTGTAGCTAAGACTGTCGGGGAATATCACCTTGTATTACCAACTGGTAATACATTGGTTCTGAACGAATGCTATTACATGCCGAACCTGATATGCAACATTATATCGGTTTCTTTGTTGAGTAAAGAGAGATATAATTTTGTATTACAGGACAATGTTATGAACATTTTCCGTAACCAAAAGTTGGTTGGATCAGGCACGTTGTGCAATGGCATTTATGTTCTAAATCAATCAACAGTTCTGAGCATAACAAACACACACAAGAGGAAGAGTTCTGAACTGAATGAATCCTTCTTATGGCATTGTAGACTGGGTCACATCAATGTGACACGACTGGCTAAGTTGCATAAGGATGGATATTTGAAACCATTCGAATTTTCATCTTATGACACTTGCCAGTCATGTCTCAAAGGCAAGATGACCAAAACTCCGTTTACAAGACACGGAGAAAGAGTTACCGAACTCTTGGGACTGATACATAGTGATGTATGCGGTCCCATGTCTACACATGCCAGGGATGGTTCTTCGTACTTCATTACATTCACTGACGATCTCTCTAGATTCGGATATGTGTTCTTGATGAAACACAAATCAGAAGCTTTTGAGAAGTTTAGAGAATATAAACAAGAAGTCGAAAACCAAACCGGAAACAGTATTAAAATCCTTCGATCTGATCGAGGAGGTGAATACTTGAGCAATGAATTCCTGGACTTCCTAAAAGAGAATGGGATTCTCTCTCAGCTAACTCCTCCATATACACCACAGCACAACGGTGTATCAGAACGGAGGAACCGCACCCTATTAGATATGGTGCGCTCTATGATGAGTACAGCTGAGTTACCTATTTCCTTCTAGGGATATGCGCTTGAGACAGCCATGGACCTATTGAATAGAGTTCCAACCAAATCAGTGCCTACCACTCCATATGAGATATGGAAAGGGAAGAGACCACATCTTAATTATATAAAGATATGGGGTTGTCCAGCTTATGTCAAAAGACAAAATCCGGACAAGCTCGAGGCAAGATCAGTCTTATGTAAGTTTATAGGATATCCCAAAAATTCACAAGGGTATATCTTCTACCATCCCGAGGAACAAAAGGTGTTTGTTTCTCGACATGCCACTTTCTTAGAAAAAAGTTTTCTTATGAAACAGATAAGTGGCATTGAGGTAGAACTGGAAGAGGTTCCAGCGACACAAACTATAACAGAAGACTTGGTAGAACCAGAGGATTCAGTAGTACCCGACGAACCCCAGCCTCTCCGCCGATCTAGTAGGGTTCCTCGCCAACTGAGAGATACTACGGTTTTCTCATGGATGGTGGGAGCGAGGATTGCATCATGGAGGATGATTACCCAACTAGCTTCGAGCAGGCCATCACGAGTACGGACTCAGTGAAATGGCTGGATGCTATGCGGTCCGAGATGGAATCCATGTACACCAACAAAGTATGGACTTTGGAAGTTGCTCCTGAAGGGGTAAAACCCATTGGGAGCAAGTGGATCTTCAAGAAGAAACTTGGTGTATATGGGAAAGTGGAGACTTTCGAAGCTAGACTTGTTGCAAAGGGTTTTCGTCAAAGACCAGGTGTGGACTATGACGAAACCTTTTCTCCAGTGGCTATGCTTAAATCCATCCGGATCATGCTTGCCATCGCTGCATATCATGACTACGAAATCTGGCAAATGGATGTTAAGACCGCCTTTCTAAACGGTGATTTAGAAGAGTGCGTGTACATGACTCAGCCAGAGGGCTTCGTAGATAGTGGGAGCAGCGCGAAGGTGTGCAAGCTGCTTAAATCCATTTATGGATTAAAGCAAGCATCGCGGAGTTGGAACATCTGCTTTGACGTCGTTATCAAAGAGTTTGATTTCGTCAAAAACCCAGATGAACCTTGTATCTACAAGAAGGTAGCAGAGAGTAAGGTTGTCTTCCTCGTATTGTACGTGGACGACATACTCTTGATAGGAAATGATATTCCTATGCTGCAATCGGTCAAGCTCTTCTTATCACGGAGATTCTCGATGAAAGATCTTGGTGATGCCTCCTGCATATTGGGAATTAGGATCTATAGATATAGATCCAAACGGATATTGGGATTGTCCCAATCCAGGTACATTGACACCATACTAAAGAGGTTTAGTATGGAAGAATCCAAGCGTGGGAACTTGCCCACGATCTCTGGAGTCACTCTCTCCAAAGAGATGTCTCCCAAGACTGATTTGGAGAGAGCTCGCATGCAAGGGATACCCTATGCTTCGGCTGTAGGCTCTATCATGTATGCGATGCTATGTACCAGACCCGATGTAGCATACTCACTAAGTATAGTGAGCAGGTATCAAGCTGATCCTGGAGAGAGTCACTGGATAGCTGTGAAGAGCATTCTCAAGTACTTACGAAGGACTAAAGAGATGCTCTTGGTGTATGGTAATGGAGAACTCCAAGTGGAGTCCTTTACCGATTCGAGCTTCCAGAGTGATAAGGACGACTCTAAGTCGCAGTCGGGTTTGTCTTTACCCTTTACGGAGGGGCGGTTAGCTGGAAGAGTTCCAAGCAGGAAACCGTGGCAGACTCGACGATGGAGGCTGAATACATCGCTGCCAACGATGCTGCTAAAGAGGCTGTCTGGATCAAGAAGTTCATTACTGAACTTGGAATGGTTCCATCCATTGAGCATCCAATACCTTTGTATTGCGATAACAATGGAGCGGTGGCTTTGGCCAAGGAACCTAGGTCCCATCAGAGATCCAGACATATTCTGAGGCAGTATCACCTGATCCGGGAGATAGATGATCGCCGGGAGATCGAGGTCAGGAGGGTTGACACGAAGAACAACACGGCGGATCTACTCACGAAGGCCATTCCCCAGATACAGTTTGAGAGACTCTTCGGGATGCTCGGTATGCGATACTACAGCAGCTGGCCCTAGTGCAAGTGGGAGATTGTTAGTTGTATGTATGCCCAAGAGGCCAGTATTGTACAGATGATGTATATTATATTGGATGCTTGGACATATATTGAGATGACTTTCTTGCTCGATATGATAGTATGCTATCTGGTTACTCTTTATCTTAACATGTACACTAGTCTCTTTAAACTGTCTTATAGTTACATGTTGGTAAAGCCCATAGGATGTGTACTTGACTACCTGGACTATGATGCAGATCATACTAGTGGGGACATGGTAGTCCATAGGTACATCCTTCAAGGTCCCTAGTCGTGGGTGTATCGAGACGGGGCATCGATATACCAGTGTAGACTAGCGTATACGCCTCTCGACCCATGAGATGGGCGATGGATGATCCCATATCCATTGGTGTTTAACATAAGAGATAGTATACGGGTGCTCAGTGGAGACTGGGTACACTGGACGGACTCGCCGAGAACTCCCAGATGGTATTATACCTCACGTCAGATGGCAGTTCTCAGGTGACACTTGTGCAGGTTAGTCTGTAGACCCGAGATCGTCATAGAGTCTTGTGTGATTCCCACTGTGCTTTGATCTCCACTTTACCACGTCCATGAGGGCGTGCAAAACGGTGGTCTTTGGGTACAGTCCCGAGTCACATGGAGGCAATGAGCGATAGGAGGGGTTTCGTCTCTCCCGGTATTGGGGGTTGATGTTGCGTTGTGCTCGAATGGCCGTAACAGGGAAGTCCCTGGCCTGGGCTGATCAGAGATTTGCTGGTAAGTGTTACCAGTAGTTTCTCGACCCGTTATGAGCCTCATATCGGCACGACTTATCGGTTATTGGGGTCTGACGTTTACCACCCCTAGACTTGATATGCGACATATCAGACGAACAGACCGGACTGTACGGTAAGTGTTACTGGTTGGATTCACAGGAGTGTGTTAGTTATATGTATGCCCTAGAGGCCATTACTGTACATAGGATGTATATTGTAGTGGATGCTGGGACATATATAGGGAGGACTTTCTTGCTCGACATGATAGTATGCTATCTGGTTGAACTTTACCTTAACGTATATACTGATTGTCTCTCTGTTACATGTTGGTAAAGCCCTTAGGATGTGTGCTTGACTACCTGGACTATGATGCGGATCATACTAGTGGGGACATGGTAGTCCATAAGTACATCCTTCAAAGTCCCTAGTCGAGGGTGTATCGAGACGGGGCATCGATATACCAGAGTAGAATAGCGTATACCTTCTCGACCCATACAGATGGGCGATGGATGATCCCATATCCATTGGTGTTTGACATCAGAGATGATATACGGGTGCTCAGTAGAGACTGGGTACACTGGACGGACTCGCCGAGAACTCCCAGATGGTATTATACCTCACGTCAGATGGCAGTTCTCTGGTGACACTGGTACAGAGTAGTCTGTTGACCCGAGATCCTCATAGAGTCTCGTGTGGTTCCCACTGTGCTTTGATTTCCATCTTACCACGTCCAAGAGGGCGTGCAAAACGGTGGTTTTTGGGTACAGTCCCGAGTCACATGGAGGCAATGAGCGATAGGAGGGGATTCGTCTCTCCCGGTATAGGGGGTTGATGTTGTGCTGTGTTCGATTGGCTATAACAGGAAATCCCTGGCCAGGGTTGCTGAGATTTACTGGTAAGTGTTACCAGTAGTTTCTCGAATAGTTATAGACCTCATATCGACACGACTTATTGAGCTATTGGGGTCTGACGTTTACCACCCCTAGGCGAGATATGCGACATATCAGACGATCAGACCGGACTGTACGGTAGTGTTACTGGTCGGATTCACTGGAGTGTGAGAGGGCTTGCTCGTCGATCTTCAGATCGCTCAATACCCGGATGGCCGTTACGTTTAGCAGACCGCTTGCGTCTTGTGGGTGCTTGATATGATCATCATCTGCTGCCGGCGTATTGACGAGTCTTTAGAGTCCTACACAGAGGTTTCCTGGCTCAAGCGAAACGAAATAGGAGTGCATATGAGATATGTGCGGGACCGAGAATAATGCGTGTATGTGATACCGTATTCCATTCTCGCGATGAATGTATCGAATGGTTGTATGCGGTATAACCTAGTTATCGATTCAAGCGTTGATTCGATAAGCCGATACATTGAATACTAGTCGGTTGTGTGCGACATGACCGGATCATTGAATCAAGTGTTGATTTAATGATTTAATGTATAATTATGTATTTGATATATTACTTTGCATTAACTAGTATTGGTTCACTTTAAATGGATTTTCTCACTCGGATTGTACACATTGTATATGTGATATACTTTTGTGCACTTGATTGTATCATGTTTGATGATACATGTTTAACTATAGTTAAGTGTAATGGATTAAGCCATGGTTAAACTAATGATTAGGGTTTTCTATTCTTACTTATTTATTTATTTATTTATTTTGAATAGATAAGAAAAGAATGGTTGCTAATTTTGGAGTTTAGTTGAAGCTTCATGAAGCTTTGACTTTGTAACCATTCTTATCTTCATCTTTAACCCTAACCATTAATCTAACCTTAGTTAATTCTCTACACTTGACCATGGTTCTAATATGATAAGTATTCATTTTCTTTTCCAAATATAAAAAACTTATCATATTATTCTTCTTCTTCTTCCATTTTCTTCAAGTGAAGAAAGCTTGCCCCATCAATGGCAAGTGATGGAAATGAGTGAGAAATCCAATTCTAAAGTCTACCCACTTCCTATTTCTTCATCCTCTACCTCTTGCCAAGTAGTAGAGTGTGTTTTCTTCACAAGTTTCTTGACTTGGTGAAGTCGGAGCTTGATTTAGCGATGCCTCGACGTAGATCATCTTCGGCATGGACATCGACGACCTAGCTCGCTTATTCTCCGATGAAGTCGACGCTAGAGCCCGGATACTTTTTGGACAGCGGAGAGGACTTCGTTGTGGAGCTGTGGAGGTGTAGCACCGGATTTATAAAGGTTGTATATCCGTATTCCTTTAGTTAAGTATTAACTAGTTAGTTTTTTGCCTAGACATCTAGCAAACGATCCGTAGTCGGGTTTCTCGGCACCGTTAAAATTTTAATATGGCATGTTCGATGCCTTGTGAGACCTCCTTGGGGTGCCAAGGAACCCTACAGTGGTATCAGAGCCTAGCTAGAGCCTTAGGCGAAGTCCAGACGCAATTTGATGTCCGATCGAACCGAAATTGAGAACCCAAAATAGCTCTCTGTCCTTTTTCTAAAAACGTGGATTTTTCCATATTAAAAATTTCCAAAAAATTCAGCAGGGAATTACATGAGTTACTGTGAAGCACGTGATGGTAATTCGACAACAGAGGCGCGGAACTGCGGCCCCCACCATGGGATGCGCGGCGGTTCCGCGGCCACTGTATTGAATTACAGCACGTGTCTTCCACAGTAACTCATGTCTTGTAGTGCTGAGTCTTCTGGGAATTTTTAATATTTTTTCAAGAGTTGAATTTTCTGGGTTGTTTTGGGGACTTAGTATATTCGATCAGATTATCAAATTTTGTCTGTGTGGCTTTCCGGATAATTTTTAGAATATGTTAAAAAGTTCGATCGGATATAAATACCCAATTTTTCCCCTGTCGGGAAATTTCCAAGTGTTGGATTTTTCCGTGGTTTAACAACGTTCTAAGTAGTGCAAGTAATGCGATGGTCCCTCTAGAAGACAACAAACCTTAACTCGATTATGTGACCGTCTTGAACTGCCCTTTGAACCTTCGGGTTTGGGGCAGTACGGCGTACCACTTGTGAGGCGTTGGCTTGACCCTTCTACGGCTGGACCGTTGGTACTGAGGTACGAACTGAATGTTGTTAGACTTATTTCATGTGTTGATCTGTATCGGGAAAACTTGGGTGTTCGAATGTTCAATCGGAAAGTTTAACATTTTCTAATTATCTGGAATGGGATACAATAATTGGAATTCACAAGAAGTTATGAGATAACTGAATGAATGTTATAAACGTAGCACTTTAGTCTCACTTGATCGGTTGCCACGGAATTTTGTTGTGATCAAAAGTCCGTCGCAATCACGTAGTGTACGCGGATACTCGCCGGGTAAACTTAATAGACAGCCTCACTCCATAGCCCCGACCAAGTGACTGTAGGAGAACCCCGTCGCCGAAAGCATCCGTTCGGGTGCTCGCGGTAGCGGTGTTCCGCCTTGGTGTACTTCGTCGACGGTATCGGGGGTGCGGCCGTCTACTGAAGTTTGCGACGAGCATTCGATCAGGATGTCGAGAATCTTGTTGAATTGCCCGACTTGGTATTGAAAAGTGTTTTCGATTTTGAGACTAAAATGCGGGGTTTATAATTGTTAGGCATGTGATGTCTAAGTAATTCATTTGGTCAGGCATGCGATGTCTGAGGTGGTTGCGGATTCCAACTGTTGTAGTTTTACACTTTCTTTTCTGTGACCGTAAGTGTAATATGTGATATCGCCGGTTTCGTTGCTATATGTCAACGACAATTGGGATGGACATATTTACTTACGTTGATGACATGTGATGTTATGTGTTGCTGGATATGTTATATTGGATCGTCGTGTTTGAATAGCCGGGGGATTTTATGTGAGATGAGTGTTTTTCATTTTCATTCATGTAAAAACTTGTATGTAATATTCTTTTATTTGGGGCACTTCCAGGTTGCGGAAGTTGTCACCCTTTGTATATTATTTACTTTTCCGCACTAGGATAGACCCAAGGAGGAGGGCACAAGTAACCGGGTTCTGGAGTCCAGTGGGAGACCAACTCGAGGAGTCGAGTCCGGGTCTCCTAACTCTATAATTGGTAGGGTTGCTTGCCGCTCTCGTAGGGGTCTAGGGGTGTGGGTTTGGCTATTCATCACGACCGTGGAATCCGTGTTTTATACTGGCTCGTATTGAAAACACGGACGTCCTAGTATATCCAATATTTCATATGTTTCTTCTGCTGCGATATCTGTGATGTGATCATGTGATGTTCTGTTATAGATACAGTATATAGTATATATGATATATTATATAGACGTTACTTATGTTTTACACCCGCGCTAGCCCTGCCCCGCTCTGCTGTTAGTTACCTAACCTAACGGTGCACGAGGGGACATCGAGGCGAATGCGGATGGCATAAGTGTACGTCATATCTATCTGTGATGTTTAGGTAATTTAAATGATAGGACTTCATTAATGTGATTAATGAAATAAAAGAAACCTAAGATGTTGTAGAATCGAATTTCAAAATAAAACAGGTAGCTACAGTTCTTGCTTTGCACAGCGGTATATGTGATATATCCTGCACCTTATTCGATGAGGAAAGGACCGAGATCCCTTCACCGGGAGTGACTCCTTTAGCAATAACTGGCAGATGCTACACACTTGGTTTGTCTTTTGATTGCTTTTAAGTGTTTTGCTTTGCACAGTGATATATATGATATATCCCGCACCTCATTCGACCAGGAAACGACCGACGATCCCTTCACCGGGAGTGACTCCTTTAGCAAAACTAGAAAAGCCTCAAAAACACTCCATTTTAAAATCATTTGATTCTACAACGATATCAAGTTCATTACGCAATAGGTTTTCAGAAAAACCTGTCGTAGCCCTCCGTCATTTCAGATAAGTACTAGTTAGTATTCGTGCTACGTTTGTTGACTATGTTAAGGCGTAGTGTGCGGTAGCTAATTAGTGCTTATCTGCATAAGCATATGATGTGATTGGATTAGGGTAGTCGTACGACTTTGTTGACTATGTTAAGGGTCGTGCGGGTGGGTTTAATTCAATCGGGAAATGACGGGTTGAACTTGACTAGCACTTATGATTTGTTGACTATGTTAAGGTCATATAGCTGCTAGGGGCAAAATATTTATCGGGAATTTCAAGTGTTGAAATTTGCAATGAGATTGCATACCTTCTATAAGATAGTTGGATCCCGATACCCGCTGCGAGTAAGAGTTACTCCAGGGAGAGTTTTATACATTACAATTAGCCGATCAAGTAGGTGTCTAGAAAGGTGTCAACGGGGTTACGCCTCTGGGAAAACGAGGTTTACATTAATTAGGTTCGTGCGAAAGCACGGGGGACCTCCCTCAAAGTACCGACACTGGCCTGGCTGAAAGATTGGCGAACTTGTAGTGTGTAATTAATCCCGGCTAGTCTTTTCTTTTAGGGTTTGAAGGAAGATTTGATAAAAAGCAGTGGGAGCCATCCTGATTAGATAAAATAATAACCAATCTATTCTTGACAGAGCGCACGCTGAGTGTTTTCTTCTCTCTCTCTCAAGGTAGCGACCATATCACGCCTTAATCAAGATAATAATACGGAATATTGACCGAACCCGCTTGTTATACTGAGCTGGGGAACGTTGGTCCCGCTCCAACTTATAATTGTTATAAGACAGAGCAGGAAATTAGGGATTACCAGAATTCCCGTGCCGCCCAAACGATGAGAGTGCAAGCTGATGCATCATCTTCGGGTGTGTTCATTATACAGAACTGTTTCTCTGTAACCTCTACTTCCTGGGTATGTGATACCGGATCAGGATCCCAGATATGTAATCTATTACATAGGGCTACAGATAGGTAGAGAACTGAGAACGGGTGATAAGTTTCATGAGGCAGAAAACGGGGCAAGAGTTGCATCCAGGTCTGTTGGTCACTGTCACCCTGTATTACCAATACATTGATTCTGAACGAATGTTATTAGATACCGAACCTGATATACAAAATCATATCTGTCTCTTTATTAGTAAAGAAACGATAAAATTTTGTATTGTTGGATAATGTTTTGAACATTTCCTATATCAAAAGTTGATCGGTTCAGGCACGTTATCTAAAAGCATTGATGTTCTAAATCAAACTACAGTTCTTTAGTATACGGAACACACACAAGAGGAAGAGTTCAGAAATGAACGAATCCTTCTTGAGGCATTGTAGACTAGGTCATATCAATGTGACCCGACTAGCTGAAGTTACATGTAGATGCATATTTAAATCAGTTTGAATTTACATCTTATGAAACTTGCGAGTCATGTCACAAAGATATAATGACCACAGCTCTGTTTATTGGAAACAGAGAAAGAGTTAGTAAACTCTTGGGACTGATACATGATGATGTATGTAAGGTCTCCTGTCTACACATGCCAGGAATGGTTCTTTATACTTCATTACGTTCTCTGATGATCTTCGGAGTTTCAGACCTATGTTCCTGTTGAAACACAAGTCCGAACCTTTTGAGATATTCACAGAATATAAGATAGAAGTAGAGAACCAAAATACGGGTAAAAGTATCATGTCCTTTGATGTGATCAGGGTGGAGAATACTTGAGCACGGAAATACTGGACTATTCTAAAGGAGAATGAGATTCTCTCTCGGCATTACTCCTCCGAATACACCATAGAACGATGGTATATCGGGGCGGAGCAATCACACCTTATATGATAAGGTGTGCTCTATGATGAGTACTACTGAGTTACCTATTTCCTTTTGGGAGTTATGCACTTGAGAAGCTGCATACCTATTGAATAGGGTGTAGGGTGTTTTTCGTCACCCCATTGAGATGGGAATACGCGCGCGCTTGTCAGGCGTACTACAGATTCCTCCTGCCTAGGGTAGGCCGGGGTTTAATGATTTTGGGGATCCGAATCTCCGGCAACCGCGGACTAAGCTGCCGTTAATTACCCCTCGCATTTGGAGCGAAGGAACCTCCGATTAACGGGTTAAACTGTTCATGTGAACTCAATGTGCAGTATCGTGTTTTGAAGGGGTTTTGGAAATATCGGGGGGGCCTCGCAGAGTTTTTTACGGGGGTCCCGCTACCCGGATAGCGGGCTGGGGGTCAAGGGGGCTAGCAGCCCCCTTGCGGGATGCGGGGCAGCGCCCCGTTAGAAATTTTTTCTAACGGAAGACAGTGTCGTGGAGTCTGTGTATGTTTTCCTTCCCCCCCCTTTTTTTTTTAAAAAAAAAGTAGAGTTTAATTTCAAAAGGAATTTTATTGTGGAGTTAAACTCCAAAGAATTTTAAAAGGAGTTAAACTCCTAAAAGAATTCCATGCGGAGTTAAACTCCTAAAATAGAACTTTATTATGGAGTTAAACTCCAAAGAATATATATATACATTTTTAAAAGGGTTTAAACTCCAGAAGGGATTTTGTTGGCGAGTGCACGAAAAACGAGGGGGAAAAGAAAACAAAATGGCGTCTAAAGGACGCTCGCACAGCAGGTGGGCGCCTTAATGCCCGGGGTCACGTGCGCGCACGTGACCGATGGGCACTTTGGCGCCCCCCCGGGGGTCACGTGGGCACACGTGACCGATGGGCGCCTTGGCGCCCCAGGGGTCACGTGGGCACACGTGACCGATGGGCGTCTTGGCGCACCAAGGGTCACGTGCGCACACGTGACCGATGGGCGCTTTGGCGCCCCCGGGGTCACGTGTGCACACGTGACCGATGGGCACTTTGGCGCCCCGGGGTCACGTGCTCACACGTGACCGATGGGCGCCTTAGCGCCCAGGGGTTACGTGGGCACACGTGACCGCGGGAAAAACCCGCGGAAAGGGGAGCCTAGCCCCTAGGCTGGGGAGTTGAACTCCCAAGGGAATCTTTGGAGTTAAACTCCTAACAGAAGCAAATTTATGGAGTTAAACTCCAACAGAAATTAATTTATGGAGTTAAACTCCAGCAACTTTAGAAAGGAGTTAAACTCCTGGGGATTTATTGCTCTTCTTTTGAGCCTTGGGTCTGTCCAAAGTTAGATTTTTGGAGATGGGTCTCCTTCTTCTTGCTCTTGACCGGCGGGATCTTGGAAAAAAGGGGATGAGCCTTAAAAGCCTCCCCTTTTCGAGATCTGATTGGAGATCTGAGCTCCCCTTTGTAGGTTTTATGGTGGAAATCTATTTATTTTGAGGAAAGGAAGAGTTAAACTCTTGATTTAATTCAAAAGAAAAAGGAAGGTTTTAGAACCTTGAGGAAGGAGGAAGAGATCTCAGATCTAGAAATTTCTGGAGAGAGAAAAAGGTTGTGAGATATTTTCATTATCTTTCCTTTATAGGCTATACACTTTACACATAGCCCCTTGGGCTTCACAAAATGGCATTTTGCCTATTTCATGGCCCATGTGCCATTTCTTTTTGCACATAAGCCATGGGCTTTACAAAAATTTGGCTTCATGCCTATTTTTCTTACATTTATCCATAAAATAAAAGAAAAACAACAAACTTGTTTATTACAAAAGTTTTATCTTGGCGTGGTGGAAGGCCGACCGCTTCATTTTCGGGCTCGACCCAGGCATGGGCCCACTGGGTCTGGGCTCGGGCCCACTTGGTTTGGGGTTGACTTGGATTTTTGACTTAGTCAACCGGGGTGTAAATTTTTACCCCAACAAATTGCCCCCCATCAATAAATGCACACCACATATGTGGGTCGTGTGCATGAAATTGATGGATTTTCTTTTACTTGGAGGCGACCTGATTTGGTTCCCGCTTTTTGGGAAGCTGGCACTGCCCTTTTTACGACATGGACGGTCGTTGCTTAACATGTCCCCGAGACGGCGTGTCCGTGATAGACGTTTCCCTGGCCCGGAGTGATCTGGTTCCCGCTTTGTAGGAATCCTGCGCTGCCCTTTTTACGACTTGGACGGTCGGTTCTGCCCTTTTTGCGACTTGGACGGTCGGTGCTGCCCTTTTAGTGACGTGGACGGTCGATGCTGCCATTTTAGCGACGTGGACGGTCGGTTCTGCCCTTTTTGCGACTTGGACGGTCGGTGCTGCCCTTTTAGCGACGTGGACGGTCGGTGCTGCCCTTTTAGGGACGTGGACGGTCGATGCTGCCATTTTAGCGACGTGGACGGTCGGTTCTGCCCTTTTTGCGACTTGGACGGTCGGTGCTGCCCTTTTAGCGACGTGGACGGTCGGTTCTGCCCTTTTTGCGACTTGGACGGTCGGTGCTGCCCTTTTAGCGACGTGGACGGTCGATGCTGCCATTTTACCGACGTGGACGGTCGGTTCTGCCCTTTTTGCGACTTGGACGGTCGGTGCTGCCCTTTTAGCGACGTGGACGGTCGATGCTGCCATTTTAGCGACGTGGACGGTCGGTGCTGCCCTTTTAGCAACGTGGACGGTCGGTGCTGCCCTTTTAGCGACGTGGACGGTCGGTGCTGCCCTTTTAGTGACGTGGACGGTCGATGCTGCCATTTTAGCGACGTGGACGGTCGGTTCTGCCCTTTTTGCGACTTGGACGGTCGGTGCTGCCCTTTTAGCGACGTGGACGGTCGGTGCTGCCCTTTTAGTGACGTGGACGGTCGGTTCTGCCCTTTTTGCGACTTGGACGGTCGGTGCTGCCCTTTTAGCGACGTGGATGGTCGATGCTGCCATTTTAGCGACGTGGACGGTCGGTGCTGATTTGACTTGCTATGCTTCTTGCAGTGTCAGGAGTGGCCTTGACTCGCTCCGCTTCTTGCGGTGTCGAGATTGGATTCTGAGTTGCTCCGCTTTCTGCGGTGTCGGAGTGGAAGTTGACTTGTTGATTTTGATTTGGGTTGACATCAGTATCGCTATGCTGGAATATGGTACCAGGAGCGAATCATCATTTGTCATGACAGAGTTTGGGAATTGGTTTTCTTTTGTTTGGCATCTGCATTGCTGCACTGGAATGATGCCAGGAGCAACTCATCATTTGCCCCGGGAGGATTTGGGAGAGATTGGGATCGTTTTACGCCCGTGGATTGTATACGGTTTTGCAGGATGTATGATCCAGACCGTAGGGCCATAAAACTTTCGGGACTTTGTTGGCGTCTGCATCGCTGCACTGCAATATGGCACCAGGAGCGACTCATCATTCGCCATTGAGAGGACTTTGAATTTGGGTCTTGTTTGGCATCAGCATTGCTGCACTGGAATAATGCCAGGAGCAACTCATCATTTGCCTTGGGAGGACTTGGGATTTGGGTTTTTGGTCAGCATCAGCACCGCTAACACTGAAGCGAAATGCCAGGAGCGACTCATCATTTGCCGTTGCCTGTCGGGGAAGGATGGCTTAGGAGACAGGTTTGGGTTTCTGTCACCTAAGGCTTTTCAATTTTATGGGCCGTGAGGGTCCCATAAAAGCATTTTCTCCCTACGAGTCGTAAGGATCCCGCAGGTGTATTTTCTCCTTAAGAATCGTGAGGATTCCTAAGTGTTTTGCTCCTTTGTGAAACGTAAGGATCTCACGTAGGGTTTTCTCCTCACAAGGTCGAGGGGACTTTGCGAGTGTATTTCATCTCTTTTCATGAGTTTGCGCCCTTTCGGGTTTTCACAGACTCGCCGGTAGTCCTGCTGTTTTTACTCACGGAGCCCTTTCGGGTTTTCATCCGTGCCCGTTTTTCTTGTGGACATACCGTTTTTTTTTGTTTTGTTTTTTTTTTTTTTTTTTGGTTTTTTTTTGTTTTTGTTTTTTTTTTGTCCGCTGGTGGGACTTTAAAGTAGTCTCACCGGCAGGATTTGGGAGAAATAGAGGTCTTTTACGCCCGTGGATTGTATACGGTTTTGCAGGATGTCTGATCCAAACCGTAGGGCTGATGTGCTCAATTCGCCTGCGACTTGGAGCATTCACGTATAGTATTTCTTGAGATATCGTCCATTGATGGGGGGCATGGGCCTTTCTCCCTCGGCACTTATTAGTTGGTAGGATCCTCCGTCGAACACTTTCTCAATGACGTATGGTCCTTCCCAGTTTGGCTCGAATTTTCTCTTGGCATGTCGATTGAGGATGATCGGTCTTTTAAGGACCAACACCAATTCACCTTTCTTGAAAGCGCGGAGACGGGTTATCTTGTCATAGGCCCGTGACATCTGGGCTCGGTATAGTTCCAGACTTTGCTGCACCGCGAGCCTCTTTTCTTCGAGGGCATCCAGCTCTTCAAGTCGAAGGAGCACGTTTTCCTCTTCCGTCAACTCATGTTGAACGGCCATTCTTAAGCTTGGAACTTCGACTTCGAGGGGGAGGACCGCCTCCACTCCGAAGAGCAATGAGTATGGAGTGGACTGGGTTGGAGTACGGTGCGTGGTACGATATGCCCAAAGCGCCTCGTGAAGCTTGAGATTCCAGTCCCTCTTGTTGGCTGAAGCATTCTTCCTCAGGAGCTTGCATAGGGTCTTATTGAAGGCTTCGGTTAGCCCATTGGCTCTTGGATTATAGATGGAGAAATATCTCCAGTCTATCTTATGCTGAGTAGCGAACCTTGAGACATTGAAGCTCTTGAAAGAAGGCCCGTTGTCAGAAATGATTATTCTTGGTATACCGAAGCGGTATAGAATATTATGCTGGAAGAATGTCAGAATATCTTTTGTCCTGACTTCTTTTAGCGGGACAGCTTCAGCCCATCTGGAGAAGTAGTCTGTCGCGGCCAGTATGAACCGGTGGCCTTTGGACGACGGAGGATCAATTGGGCCAACAATGTCGGTGCCCCAAACTTCGAAGGGCCACGACGCCACCGTAGGGTGCAATGGATTGGGATGCTTGTGAATGAAATCACCATGGATTTGGCAGATCTGGCATTTCTTTGCATGCTCTCCGCAATCCCGTATCATGGTGGGCCAGTAATACCCAAGCCGTTTGATTTGAAGTCGCATCTTGGGACCAGATTGGTGAGCACCGCAAACGCCCGAGTGAACATCTTTCATGACCTTTTGGGCTTCGGCCGATGACAGGCACCTGAGCCAGAGTTGGTCATATGACCTGCGGTATAACGTGTCATTTACAAACACGTATCGGAGAGCTCTTTTCTTCAGCTGAATCCTCGCAGATTTTTCTTCGGGCAGCTTGTCGTATCGGAGGTACTCTATGAAGGGTTCTCTCCAATCGGGCTCGTCTTGGATGATCGAAGCTTCTTCGGCAGGACTGCTCTCCTGTTCCGCGCTTTCCTCTTCTCGTAGAGAGACTGGAGGTAGAATTTGTCAGCTCCTGACTGTGATCAGAATTTCGTCCATGTCAGGATCAGCCAGCTCCTTGGCTAGGCGAGCGAGTATATCGGCTTTTCCGTTCAATGCTCTAGGGACTCTTGTTAGTTCAATATGAGTGAACCGTTTCATGAGTTCCACCACCCGGCTTCTGTACCGAGCCAACTCGGGTTTGTATATCTTATAGTCGCCGCTTATTTGGTTGACGACAAGCTGGGAATCACCGTAAACCCGTAGCCGAAGGATTTCCATTTCTATGGCGAGCTCCAAACCAGCTATCAGAGCTTCATACTCGGCCTCATTGTTTGTGCGAGGCTCGGTGAGAGCGAAAGAACGCCGTAGGGTTCCCATTGATGGTGTGATGAACACCAATCCTATCCCTGCTTTTATCTCCGGGACGCTTGATTTACTGGAGGTCCTTATTGATGAGGCTCCATCGAAGTAGAGCTCCCAACATGGCTCATCTTCCTCGAGGTGCAGCACTTGTTCGTTGGGTAATTCACAATCTAGCGGCGACCCTTCTGGTATAGGATGAGCGGCGAGAAAGTCTGCAAGAGCTTGCCCTTTTACTGCTTTCTGAGGAGTATAAACTATGTCGAACTCAAGTAGCATGACAGCCCATCTTGCCATTCTGCCGGCTAGGCTTGCTTTGGTCATCAAGTGTTTGAGCGGGTCGACCTTGGAGATCAGCATAACCCGATGAGCCAGCAGATAGTGCCTTAGCTTCTTCACAGCAAATATCAGAGCCAGGCATTGCTTTTCGATAGGGGAATAGTTGTGTTCCGCCCCGACTAGAGTTCGACTGAGGTAGTAGAGGGCATTTTCCTTTCCTTCCTCGTTATTCTGAGCGAGGAGCGCACCGAGTGACTCGTCTAGCGCGGCAGTGTAGAGAATCAGCGGTTTATTTGGAATGGGAGCGGCCAGCACTGGAGGGTGCAACAAGTATTGTTTGATGCTTTCGAACGCCGCTTGACATTCGGCATCCCAGATAAAAGGAGCTCCTTTCTTCATGAGCTTTGAGAAGGGCCTACATCTCCCCGACAAATTTGAGATAAACCTCCGTATATAAGCAAGCTTGCCTTGGAAAGATCTCAGCTGCGTCAGACTCTTTGGAGGGGGCATCTCCATGATGGCCTTTATCTTTGATGGGTCAATTTCGATCCCTCGATGCCGGACTATAAAGCCCAGGAATTTTCCCGATGACACGCCAAAAGCACACTTCAGAGGATTCATCTTCAGATCGTATTCCCTCAGTCTGGTGAGAACGGTCCTAAGATCTTGGATGTGGTCGGCCTTAACTTCAGTTTTGACGACCAGGTCATCAACATAGCATTCGACGACTTTATGAATTAGGTCATCAAAGATATTGGTCATTGCCCTTTGATATGTAGCACCTGTGTTCTTCAATCCGAACGGCATCACCTTGTAGCAATATATTCCGATCGGGGTAAAAAATGCTGTGTGCTTCTCATCCTCAGGCGACATCTTAATCTGATTGTATCCAGACGAGCCGTCTATAAAGGTGAACAGCTCGTAATTTGAGGTGTCATTGACCATCATTTCCATGACCGGTAGCGGGAAGTCGTCTTTAGGACATGCCTTGTTGAGGTCCCTGAAATCGACACAAACTCGGATCTGCCCATTTTTCTTCTTCACTGGGACTATGCATGCGATCCAATCCGCATATTTCTCTTCCCTGATGAAGCCGGCATCGATGAGTTTCTTGGTTTCCTCGATGACCTTTTCTTCCAGTTCCCTTCTCATTCTTCGAGGAGCTTGTTTGACTGGCTTAGCATCAGGAGATATAGCCAACTTATGTACGGCCACTTCAGGGGAAAGGCCAGGCATTTCTTTGTATGTCCACGTGAAGCAGTCAACGAACACATGCAGCAGGGCAATTATCTGTGCTTTCATTTCCTCTGACAAGAGCGAGCTGATGTAGGTCGGCCTTGGATTATCGGGCGTTCCTAAGTCAATCTCGGTTAGCTCGTCAAAGGTTGCTTGTCCGCCATCTTCGAGCTCTTGAGGAGCTTCTTCTGGCTCGGCTATCTCGTCATCATCATTTGATCTTTCGCCGGCCTCACCGACATGGATCATGTAGCACACCTTGGAATCGGGTTGAATGTAGCCTATGCCCCGTCTATCCGGAATTCGCCCATCGATGAGTGCTCGAACCTGGGGCGGATACCATAACCCTTCGTAAAACTTTGCTTCGGACTCTGTTTGATATAACCGGCTTCCGTACTTCTTAAAGTATTCCCGCATCTCGGGCGCATAGTATCTGGGATTGAGGACGGCTCTTATGCCTCTCTCATAGGGAAGGCACACGACAGAAAGGTCGTCCGGGTGCACAACGGGGTTTGACCTGTAAAACAGGATGCCCTTTTGTCCATTTTTCCTCCCGGGCACGTAGAAAGTTTTCAGCTGGTCCACGGTAGAGACTGACAATGCGTCGAGCTCTTTGCACATCTGTTCCGGCACCCTTGTGATGGCCAAGGACCCTTCTGCGACTTCGAAGGTCTCTCGTAGTTTTGCTTGTTGCATGGGGGGCCAATCTGCACAGCTGTTGCATGGCAGGTCCTCTTCTTCCGACTCTTCAGTGTCACTGCCAAGATGAGGGCGGGCTTTGCCGCTAGGTGGATCTTCAGTAACAGATTCGTCCGTATCGCTGCCGAAACGAGGGCGAGTTTTACGGAAGGACGGGCTTCCAGCGTCGGACTCATCAGTGTCGCTGCCGAAATGCGGGCGCACTTGGGCGTTTTTGCTTTTGAAACTGACAGTCGCCGCAGATTTGCTTTTGAGTCTTGGGGCCGGTCTATCCTCAGTCAGTTGTGGCTTAGCATTTTGGTGGTTTATAAAGTACCGAGAATCTTCATAGCGGACTTCATGCACACCGAACGGCTGGATGTCTCCGTCAATGCGTCTTTCTTCGCCATTTTTAGTATACTTCATACATTGATGGAGAGTTGATGGAATGATGCCGTAATCGTGGAGCCACGGCCGTCCCAAGAGAATCTTATAAGACGTGTCTGCGTCGATCACGTATATCTTAGCTTCAGTTTGCAGATCCCCGAATTTGATTGGCAAAGCTATAGATCCCAGAACTTGCTGGCAATTTTGGTTGAAGCCCTGAATGACAATCCTTTCCCTTGACAGATGTCGGACGTCCATTGACAAACTCTTCAGAGTTCGCAAGTTCATGATGTTCACTGAGGACCCCGGATCAATCAATATGCGATTAATTCTATCTCCGTCGCTATACCCGGTCACGTAAAGCGGCCGATTATGCTCAGCCGTTCCCAGTAGCAAGTCTTCATCCTTAAATGTGACTGCGGCGGCATGCAAAGCGTGCTGGGCTTCTTTCATATTAATTTCCGCAAAGTGAGCCTGATACCGCTCGGGGTTTTGTAGAGCATGGATGTGAACATCTCTAAGCTCCTTAGATAGGACCAAGGCGTCGTAGATGCTCAGGAGAGACGGAAGCTTCCGGAGATGCGCCAAGACATTATAGTCCACCGAGGAAGGACTTATGTTTTCATCAGTCGGTTCTCTGCCATCTTCTTCATTAGCGACATGTTTTTCTTTCCCTTTTGGGGCGTTGCCCTGATTTGGCGGTAAAGCCCTGCCGCTTCTGAGTTGGATTTGATTGGTCGTTGTGGCGAGCTCTTCGTCCTCTTCGGGAAAACAAAGCTCCTCTTCCGAGTCGCTACCAAGATGGATGGCGTAGCAGGTCACTACTGGGATCTCTTCATTGGAGTCTTCTTCTAACTCCTCCAGAATTTCAGCCGCTTGTACAGGGAAGAACTCATTCAATTGAATCAATGTTCTTTCCTTTTGTTCATATTCTTCAAGGGAATCGATATATTTTTGAATGGTCGATCTCCCTGCAGACTCTTTTTCGCGCCGAGCTGCACTTTTCTTTTTCTTGAGCTTCTTGGATTTTGAGCCTGATGGAGCCGCATCGGCAGCTGGACTGGTAGGCCTCTTCTGTCCTTCCCATTCCATCCTGGGTTCTTTCTGAAGCATCTTTAGCATCTTCTTCGTCTTATTAGATATGTGCGTACTCCATGGAGGCCGCGATGAGTCGGTTTCGTTTGTCAGGGCCGCGGGTTCGGCTGTCTGCTCCCAGAAGGCTTCAGCTTCTGTCTGTATGAAGTTGGCGGTTGCAACTTGATTGTTTACCAACACGCTTTTGGATAGCTCGATCTCTCCAGCTTTGTACTGCTTCTCGACCCAGTCCTTGAAGATATAGCAATCCTCGATCGCATGGCTCACTACTCTGTGGTACGGGCAATACAGGGGATTGTCGGTCATTTTCGCTTCTTGGGGTCTTTTTGACTCCGGCAATTGTAGGCCGTTGTTCAAGGCATCTTTAAATATCTTGCGGACCTTGTCCCTTCTGAAAGAGTAAACCTTGTTCTTTTTCTCCTCTAGGGTGGGCCCATCTCCTCCCAGCATTGGCTTTCGAGACCGGTTAGTTTTGGATTCGGACGCCCTTCGCTTTTCTTCATTGTCGGACGCATTGAAGACACTGGTACTGCTAGAACTCCCGCTTCTACGGTTGTCGTCCCGCTTGCTTTTCCAAGTTTTGTCTCTCAGAGGATCCGACGGGGACTCCTGCTTCGAGCGTTCCAGCATTTGGACTTTCTTGGTTAGCTCCTGAAATGTCTTAAGGCCCGCTGTACACAAGAATGGGACCATCCAATTGCTGAGGTTCCCGATGAGAAGGCTGACGGACTGGTCCTGCTCCAGCGGCGGTTCGCACTTGACTGTGAGATTACGCCATCGAGCGATAAAGTGGGTGTTGCTTTCATTCTTCCCCGGCTTGGTCCTCACAAGGTCGGCAATGGAGATTTTATCACTGACACTCATGAACCTTTGCCGGAACAGGGACTCCATTTGGGCAAAGGTAATGACGGACCCGTCCGGTATACTCGCATACCAGTCGAAGGCGACGCCGGTCTGGCTATTGACAAACTGACGAAGAAGGAGCGCGTCATTGCCCCCTGTATTTCCGCATGATGCTTTGAAGTGTGCGACGTGCTGATTTGCATTCCCCGTTCCATCAAATCTTCCGAACTTAGGAATAACGTAGCCGCTTGGGAACTCAATCAGATCGTACTGCGCGGGATATGGCCGCCCGCTACTGCCGATTTCTTTCTGAGCTTCAGCTTCGGCCACCAATGTTTTAACCTTGCTGGTGACCAAATCCATTATCCGATCCTGTGTTAGCGGGATAGTATTATCTGGGGCCAAGGCGTCCCCAGAAGCGGAGTGTGGACGGCTCTCATGTGGCTCAACCAGTCTTGGACCTGAAGGAACAGGCATTGGCTGCCTCGGATTGTCATCACCCGGCTGATTAGTAGCGGCTTGTGCTTGATTGGGAGGCGCTCGAGCAATTTGAGCCGTAAGCTGCATCACCACGTTCGTTAAGTCGTCAATCTTCGAGTAGAGCTTGGCCATCTCTTTATCTTTGCTCCTGAGCTGTTTTCGAAGCTCTTGAAGCAGCTCTTGCTCCGCAGTCCTGGGGCGGAAAGTCGGCTCTTCCTCGCTGTCCGAGCTTGACTCTGTGTGGACCGAGGGGTCTTTCTGCCTATTATCCTCATCGAGAGGGTTTTCTTCATCCAGCGGGGGCGGCTGTTCTTGAGCGGCGGCGACCACATTCAGGCTAGATTGGGCTTGGGATGTGGTGGCCCCATCCTTGCTTTTGCTGCGAAGGTTGTCGCTGGGGCGTCCGCCCGCCATATAGACCGTATGGATGATGTATCCGGCCGTCTTTCTATCATTGGAAGCTGATTTCACAGATCGCTGTCTTGACCCCCTTGCTTCGGTAGCTGGTAGTCGATTGAAGGCGGCTGGCTTAACCAGCTTCTTGAATGGTGTTGGCGCTTCTTTTCTGGATTTGCCCCGCTGCTTTCGTGCGACACAGAGCGCCTGATAGACCCTTGAAGAGACAGTGTCATATTTTTTCTGTTGGGGCCGGGACACGTCTCTTTGTAGCACTGTTCGGACCGCTGTCTTCTTGATTCTGGCGGTCATGGCGTTTTTCTGAACCCACTTCAGAGGCTCGAAGGAATTGCTGATTCTTACGTCCGACTCAGCCGTCGTCGCGGGGAAACCCTGCACTTGGAACTTCACATGATTCCATTTGGCCGAAGCCTTGGCCCTTTTGTTGGCTCGATACCTGAGCCGCTTCTGCCTTAACTTTTCTGTTCTAAGCACCTGGCAGACTTCAGCTCTTTGGGAAGACGCCGCAGACCGGGCGACGGAGGGCTTTGGAGATACGCTCGATTGTGCGTTTGTTGGAGTCATCGCTTGAGCTCGTCCGCGACATTTGTTGTTGCCCTTCGCACCGGAAGTCTTGCCCCTAGCTAGAGCGTCAGGGAATCGTTCAGACACCATCTTAAGTTTCGGTTGTGGTGCCTTAGCAATCACAACATTCGGCCTCTTGCCCCTTGGGACCGGCTTGACCACCTGTTCCGCCGGGATTTCCGCCAGATGAGCGCTTCCAGCAGGGTAGATGAGGACGGAACCAAATTGACGGGGTGGCTCTTCCCATTGCCGGCTGAGACTGGAGGGGAGAACTACGCGGGCATTGATTTTGACTACGTACGTGATCGGGGTCGCGTCGTAAGCCGAATTCGTCTTGGGAGACATCGTCATTGAAAGTTGATTGCTGCACGAAAGAAAGACATCATTTCAGTACAAACATTGGCGTATATGTTAAATGAGTTCGCATGAACGCTTAACCCGAGATATGGGAGGAGAGAAAGGTCCCACCGGGCGTGCCAGAATCTGTAGGGTGTTTTTCGTCACCCCATTGAGATGGGAATACGCGTGCGCTTGTCAGGCGTACTACAGATTCCTCCTGCCTAGGGTAGGCCGGGGTTTAATGATTGTGGGGATCCGAATCTCCGGCAACCGCGGACTAAGCTGCCGTTAATTACCCCTCGCATTTGGAGCGAAGGAACCTCCGATTAACGGGTTAAACTGTTCATGTGAACTCAATGTGCAGTATCGTGTTTTGAAGGGGTTTTGGAAATATCGGGGGGGCCCCGCAGAGTTTTTTTACGGGGGTCCCGCTACCCGGATAGCGGGCTGTTGGTCAAGGGGGCTAGCAGCCCCCTTGCGGGGTGCGGGGCAGCGCCCCGTTAGAAATTTTTTCTAACAGAAGACAGTGTCGTGGAGTCTGTGTATGTTTTCCTTCCCCCCCTTTTTTTTAAAAAAAAAGTATAGTTTAATTTCAAAAGGAATTTTATTGTGGAGTTAAACTCCAAAGAATTTTAAAAGGAGTTAAACTCCTAAAAGAATTCCATGCGGAGTTAAACTCCTAAAATAGAACTTTATTATGGAGTTAAACTCCAAAGAATATATATATACATTTTTAAAAGGGTTTAAACTCCAGAAGGGATTTTGTTGGGGAGTGCACGAAAAACGAGGGGGAAAAGAAAACAAAATGGCGTCTAAAGGACGCTCGCACAGCAGGTGGGCGCCTTAATGCCCGGGGTCACGTGCGCGCACGTGACCGATGGGCACTTTGGCGCCCCCCCGGGGGTCACGTGGGCACACGTGACCGATGGGCGCCTTGGTGCCCCAGGGGTCACGTGGGCACACGTGACCGATGGGCGTCTTGGCGCCCCAAGGGTCACGTGCGCACACGTGACCGATGGGCGCTTTGGCACCCCAGGGGTCACGTGTGCACACGTGACCGATGGGCGCTTTGGCGCCCCGGGGTCACGTGCTCACACGTGACCGATGGGCGCCTTAGCGCCCAGGGGTCACGTGGGCACACGTGACCGCGGGAAAAACCCGCGGAAAGGGAAGCCTAGCCCCTAGGCTGGGGAGTTGAACTCCCAAGGGAATCTTTGGAGTTAAACTCCTAACAGAAGCAAATTTATGGAGTTAAACTCCAACAGAAATTAATTTATGGAGTTAAACTCCAGCAACTTTATAAAGGAGTTAAACTCCTGGGGATTTATTGCTCTTCTTTTGAGCCTTGGGTCTGTCCAAAGTTAGATTTTTGGAGATGGGTCTCCTTCTTCTTGCTCTTGACCGGCGGGATCTTGGAAAAAAGGGGATGAGCCTTAAAAGCCTCCCCTTTTCGAGATCTGATTGGAGATCTGAGCTCCCCTTTGTAGGTTTTATGGTGGAAATCTATTTATTTTGAGGAAAGGAAGAGTTAAACTCTTGATTTAATTCAAAAGAAAAAGGAAGGTTTTAGAACCTTGAGGAAGGAGGAAGAGATCTCAGATCTAGAAATTTCTGGAGAGAGAAAAAGGTTGTGAGATATTTTCATTATCTTGCCTTTATAGGCTATACACTTTACACATAGCCCCTTGGGCTTCACAAAATGGCATTTTGCCTATTTCATGGCTCATGTGCCATTTCTTTTTGCACATAAGCCATGGGCTTTACAAAAATTTGGCTTCATGCCTATTTTTCTTACATTTATCCATAAAATAAAAGAAAAACAACAAACTTGTTTATTACAAAAGTTTTATCTTGGCGTGGGGGAAGGCCGACCGCTTCATTTTCGGGCTCGACCCGGGCATGGGCCCACTGGGTCTGGGCTCGGGCCCACTTGGTTTGGGGTTGACTTGGATTTTTGACTTAGTCAACCGGGGTGTAAATTTTTACCCCAACATAGGGTTACAATCAAATCAGTTGCCTACCATTCCATATGAGATATGGAAAGGGAAGAGCCCATGTCTTAAGCTAGTTAAGATTTGGGGTTGTCCGGCCTATGTCTAAAAGCAAAATCTGGACAAGCTCGAGGCAAGGTCTGTTATGTAGAACTGGAAGTGTTCCAGCTATACAAACTACAGTATGATTTGGTACAACCAGAGGATTCAGTGGAAACCAACGAACCTCAGCCTCTCCGCCAATCTAGTAGGGTTCCTCACCCACCTGAGAGATACTTCGGTTGCTCTATGACAGTGGGAGCGAGGACTGCATCATGAGATGATGACCCAACTAGTTTCGAGCTGGCCATCAGGAGTAGGACTCTGTGAGAATGGCTGGATGTTTATCGATCTGAGATGGAATCCTTATACACCAACAAAGTATGGACTTTGGTTTCTATATCTGAAGGGTTAAATCCCCATCAGGAGCAAGTATATCTTGAGAAGATTACTTGGTGTAGATGGAAAAGTTGAGACTTTCAAAGCTAGACTTGTTAAAGGTTTTCGTCATTGACCAGGCGTGGATAATGATGAAACCTTTTCCCGTACCTATGCTTAAGTCCATCCAGATCCTACTTGTCACGGCTACATACCATGACTACGATATCTGGTGGTTGGGTGTCATGACTGCTTTTCTAAATGATGTTTTAGAAGAGTGCGTCTATAAGTACACAGCCAGAGGGCTTTGTAGACAGTGGGAGCAGCGGAAACGTGTGCAAGATGCTTTATAGGATAAAGCAGGCATCGCGGAGTTGGAACATCTGTTTTGATGTATTAGTCAAAGAAGTTGACATCGTCAAAATGGTAGATGAACCTTGTATAAACAAAAAGGTAGTAGGGAGTATGGTGACGATCCTCGTAGAGTATGTGGATGACATACTCTTGATAGGGAAGGAGTTTCCTATGCTACGCTCGATCAATCTCCGCTTATCACAATGATTCTCCACATAGGATCAAAGTGATACCTACTAAATCTTGGATTTTGGATCTATGAGATAGATCTAATTGGATGTTAGGATTCTTACTAGATGTAGTGAGATGGTATCAACCGATCCTGGGGAGAATCACTGGAAGTGTTCCAGAGTGATAAAGACGACTGAATGTCAGTCACAGGCATTGTCTTTACCCTCAGTAAAGGGACGGTATGTTGGAAGAGTTCCAAGCTAGATACCGTGACAAACTAGACGATAAAGGCACGATACATCGCTACTTAAGATGCTACCAAAGTGGCTGTCTGGGTGTATATTGGTTCATGAGATGAACTATGTTCCTCCCATTGTGTAACAATGGAGTTGTGGCTTATGCCAAGGAACGCAGGTCCCATCAGTGATCCAGACATATTCTAAGGCAGTGTCGCCTGATCATGGAGATAGTTGATCTCCAGGGTGATCGAGGTTTGGAGAGTAGACTAAGAGGACAACACAGCGGATCCACTCACAAAGGCCTGTTCCCAGAGAGAGACTTTTATGGGATGGTTGAGTATGAGATACTGCAACCACTGCTAACAGATGGCCCTAGTGCAAGTAGGAGATTGTTAGTTATATGTATGCCCTAGAGGCCATTACTGTACATAGGATGTATATTGTAGTGGATGCTGGGACATATATAGGGAGGACTTTCTTGCTCGACATGATAGTATGCTATCTGGTTGAACTTTACCTTAACGTGTATACTGATTGTCTCTCTGTTACATGTTGGTAAAGCCCTTAGGATGTGTGCTTGACTACCTGGACTATGATGCGGATCATACTAGTGGGGACATGGTGGTCCATAAGTACATCTTTCAAAGTCCCTAGTCGAGGGTGTATCGAGACGGGGCATCGATATACCAGAGTAGACTAGCGTATACCTTCTCGACCCATACAGATGGGCGATGGATGATCCCATATCCATTGGTGTTTGACATCAGAGATGATATACGGGTGCTCAGTAGAGACTGGGTACACTGGACGGACTCGCCGAGAACTCCCAGATGGTATTATACCTCACGTCAGATGGCAGTTCTCTGGTGACACTGGTACAGAGTAGTCTGTTGACCCGAGATCGTCATAGAGTCTCGTGTGGTTCCCACTGTGCTTTGATTTCCATCTTACCACGTCCAAGAGGGCGTGCAAAACGGTGGTTTTTGGGTACAGTCCCGAGTCACATGGAGGCAATGAGCGATAGGAAGGGATTCGTCTCTCCCGGTATAGGGGGTTGATGTTGTGCTGTGTTCGATTGGCTATAACAGGAAATCCCTGGTCAGGGTTGCTGAGATTTACTGGTAAGTGTTACCAGTAGTTTCTCGAATAGTTATAGACCTCATATCGACACGACTTATTGAGCTATTGGGGTCTGACGTTTACCACCCCTAGGCGAGATATGCGACATATCAGACGATCAGACCGGACTGTACGGTAGTGTTACTGGTCGGATTCACTGGAGTGTGAGCGGGCTTGCTCGTCGATCTTCAGATCGCTCAATACCCGGGTGGCCGTTACGTTTAGCAGACCGCTTGCGGCTTGTGGGTGCTTGATATGATCATCACCTGCTGCCGGCGTATTGACGAGTCTTTAGAGTCCTACACAGAGGTTTCCTGGCTCAAGCGAAACGAAATAGGAGCGCATATGAGATATGTGCGGGACCGAGAATAATGCGTGTATGTGATACCGTATTCCATTCTCGCGATGAATGTATCGAATGGTTGTATGCGATATAACCTAGTTATCGATTCAAACGTTGATTCGATAAGCCGATACATTGAATACTAGTCGGTTGTGTGCGACATGACCGGATCATTGAATCAAGTGTTGATTTAATGATTTAATGTATAATTATGTATTTGATATATTACTTTGCATTAACTAGTATTGGTTCACTTTAAATGGATTTTCTCACTCGGATTGTACACATTGTATATGTGATATACTTTTGTGCACTTGATTGTATCATGTTTGATGATACATGTTTAACTATAGTTAAGTGTAATGGATTAAGCCATGGTTAAACTAATGATTAGGGTTTTCTATTCTTACTTACTTATTTATTTATTTATTTTGAATAGATAAGAAAAGAATGGTTGCTAATTTTGGAGTTTAGTTGAAGCTTCATGAAGCTTTGACTTTGTAACCATTCTTGTCTTCATCTTTAACCCTAACCATTAATCTAACCTTAGTTAATTCTCTACACTTGACCATGGTTCTAATATGATAAGTATTCATTTTCTTTTCCAAATATAAAAAACTTATCATATTATTCTTCTTCTTCTTCCATTTTCTTCAAGTGAAGAAAGCTTGCCCTATCAATGGCAAGTGATGGAAATGAGTGAGAAATCCAATTCTAAAGTCTACCCACTTCCTATTTCTTCATCCTCTACCTCTTGCCAAGTAGTAGAGTGTGTTTTCTTCACAATTTTCTTGACTTGGTGAAGTCGGAGCTTGATTTAGCGATGCCTCGACGTAGATCATCTTCGGCATGGACATCGACGACCTAGCTCGCTTATTCTCCGATGAAGTCGACGCTAGAGCCTGGATACTTTTTGGACAGCGGAGAGGACTTCGTTGCGGAGCTGTGGAGGTGGATCACCGGATCTATAAAGGTTGTATATCCGTATTCCCTTAGTTAAGTGTTAACTAGTTAGTTTTTCGCCTAGACATCTAGCAAACGATCCGTAGTCGGGTTTCTCGGCACCGTTAAAATTTTAATATGGCATGTTCGATGCCTTGTGAGACCTCCTTGGGGTGCCAAGGAACCCTACAGAGTGTGAGCGGGCTAGCTCGTCGATCTTCTGATCGCTCAATACCCGGGTAGCCGTTACGTTTAGCAGATCGCTTGCGGCTTGTGGGTGCTTGATATGATCATCACCTGCTACCGGCGTATTGACGAGTCTTTAGAGTCCTACACAGAGGTTTCCTGGCTCAAGCGAAACGAAATAGGAGCGCATATGAGATATGTGCGGGGCCGAGAATAATGCGTGTATGTGATACCGTATTTCATTCTCGCGATTAATGTTTCGATTGGTTGTATGCGATATTATCTAGTTATCGAATCGAAGATCGATTCGATAAGTAGATACATTGGATACTAGTCGGTTATGTGCGACATGACCGGATCATTGAATCAAGTGTTGATTTAATGATTTAATGTATAATTATATATTTGATATATTACTTTGCATTAACTAGTATTGGTTCACTTTAAAGGGATTTTCTCACTTGATTAGCACATTGTATATGTGATATATTTTGTGTGCACTTGATTGTATCATGTTTGATGTTGCATGCTAACTTGTGTTTTGTGTAAAGATTAAACCATGGTTGTGTAATGGTTAGGGTTTCCTTTTTTATTACTCATTTATTTATTTATTGATTTTGGAAAGGATTATGAAGAAAAATGGTGGCTTTCTTTGTTTTTAGTTGAAGCTTCATGAAGGTTTGACCTTGTTACCATTTTGTCTTCATCCTTAACCCTAACCATTCTAACTAACCATGATCTATTCTTTACACTTTACCATGGTTAGCATATGATAAGTATTGATTTTATTTTCATTTTAAGTAGCAACACTTATCATATTCTTTCTTCTTCTTCATCATCTTCATCAAGAAAGAAAGCTTGATTCCATCAATGACATCTTGAGCAAAAGATTGAGAAATCCAATTCTAAAGTGAACCCACCTCCTATTTCTTCACCCTCTACGTCTTGCCAAGTAGTATAGGGTGTTTTCTTCACAAGTTTCACAACTTGGTGAAGTTGGAGCTTGAACTTGTGTTGCCTCGACCCAGATCATCTTCGGCACGAAGCCGACGACCTTGCCCGCCCACTTCTCCGATGAAGCCGAAGCTTGAGTCCGGGATTCGAGAAGGACAGCGAGAGGACGTCTACGTGGATCTAAGGAAGTGGAGAACCGGATCAACAAAGGTTGTAGCCTCTTTCTTATAGTTAAGTTGTTAACTAGTTTATCTTTTCGCCTAAAATTCTAGTTAACGATCCGTATTAGGGTTTCTCGGCACTCGTAAAATTTGAAATTGGCATGGTTGATGCCTTGTGAGACCTCTTGAGAGTGTCTAGGAACCCTACAAATCTGACACGACTCTCGAACAAGTAGTGTCTCCAAATCTCGAACGCAAGACCACCGCAGCCATCTCCAGATCATGAGTGGGATATCCTGCTAGTATTTCCTACAATGTAAGGAAGCAAAAGCGATAACCCTATAATGCCGCATCAGCGCAAATTCGAGTCCCACTCGCGAAACATCACAGTTAAACAAGAAGGCCGCCCAAACCAGAAAGCAAAGAAAGAACTGATGCAGTTGTTAACCGAGTCTTCAACTGCCGAAAAACTCCGCACACATGCCTCAGTCCAAAGAAAATAAACCTCCTTTCCGGTCAACGGTGCAGCACTACACTAGCAATCCTGCACGAAACGGCGGAAAAAAAGAACCTGCTAAGCCTAAAAATCTGCGGATCTCCATCCTGCACACAAGTCTGGGCCTAAGCTGTACGGCCACGATCTTCCTCAGAACCATACAAAACCGTCTCCCATAATTACAAGACCTAGGAGTCAACACAAACAAGCCTGAAGAAACGCTCCGAGAATCTAGCAAACCACTGGGGCTCTCCCAGTATCTGCAAAACAAATCCTCAAGTGCTGCTCCTATTCCTCAAAACACATTAAATAGACCAGAATGTCGTCAATAACACAACAATAACTGGTCGAGGAACGGCCTGAAGAAATCTTGTTCATCATATCTACGAACGCTGCTAGGGCATTGATGAGTCCAATCACACCACCAAAACACACAAAGCCCGTAGCACATACAAGGCATTCTTCGGAATGTCATCACTCCGAACCCGCAACAATGATGACCTGATCCCAAACAAACTTAGAAAATGTCTCTCACTTTGGAGCTGATCGAAGAAATCATCAATGCGAGGTAAAGGATACCTATCCGCACCGTAAGCCGGTTCAATTGACGATCCATCAATACACAATCTCAATCTGTCGTCTTTCTCCTTGATGAATAGAAATAGGAGCTCCCTAATGCGAAACACTCAGACGCACAATCCCCCCAACAAACAACTCTGCAGCTGATCCTTAAGCTCTTAAAGCTTCGCCGGCTCATCTGGAACAACGTCGGATAACTCTCGCACGAAAGAAACCCGGTCCAACAAACCAACTGTGGCTCCGGTATCATGAATGAACGCCAAGAATCCACGACATCCTCTCCTTAAAAACCGACTAGCGAAAAAAAGCTGAATTCGAGCTGTGAGAGGTTGCACAACTATCCACCTGCACAACAAGAACTGACTCACCGGGGAAAACAACACCTGACTGTTTTCTCACGGTAGTCCACAGACGTCTAACACGTAGCTAACCAATCTGTGCCCAGGAGAACGTCAAATCTAACATCTCTAGAAGGATCAAAACGACGGACGAATCTATATCTCCTATCCGATTGGCACACGACCGAATTACGTGTCGCGCAACAAAAGAATCACTGACAGAAGTTAACACAACAAACAGCTGATCTACCTAACACGACTCTTGTCCCAACCACGGCACAAGTGTGAAAAAAACAAACAAATACATCAAAAGAACATACGAATTAAGGATACCTGAAAACTCTGCATTGGACGCCCACGTATCCCGATGAGTATAAGCAAACTCTCGTGTCTGCCCCCTACCCGCAACTGGCTGAACTCCTCTTCTGCTAACCTGTCCCCTTGAGCGAACTTTCCGCGTCCACGACCTCTCTGCACATAGTCCTAAAGTGGTGCTAAGGAACAATGTCTGACGAAGTGTTGAAGGCTCCCGCATCGAAAACATCCACGCGATGACTGCCGGCCCTCCTGGGGATGAGAGCTGAACGACTGTCCTCGTCCTAAGCCTCTGCTACTCCCGCGACGGTCACAAAATCTGTCTCGACGACTAAGCCTCTATCTCTGGGCTGGTACACCGGTACGAGTCCTCCACTGTTTCAGAACTCTCAAAGTCTCTGGAAAGCGTGCCTTGTCAACTGGGGCTGCATCCACTGGTGCTATGTAGGTGACGGAATGCTGCATACTGATCGCAAGGAACAACTGGGTAACAGGGGTGACAACCTCCTGTCGCTGCGCTCGAACGACCTCAATCAATGAACTCATCGTCTGGCGCATGTCCTGCATCTCTCTCACAAGCCTAGCGATACTATCTGTCGAAGGAAGATCCGTCTGCACCTGTGCAACTAGCGCGCCATCCTGGTCAGTGCTTGACCCACCCGAGTCAACTCTGACCTCGGCCCTCGCTTCCCCTCTCTGAGTCCCCATAGTTATCGACGGCAAGGCTATAAATGGAAATAAGATTCGATAAGAACACGGAAATCGAATCACAAGGATATGAATCATCAAGGAAGGAATTTCAAGCAATTTGTACTTAGGTCACTTTAGGCGTAGTACCGCATCGTGAGTATGCTGCAGACATACACACACTTCGTTACTCTGCTTAAGCTACCTACTCCATCATACCAAGGTCATCCTACACTCCAAAAGGTAAAACCTAGCGCTCTGATACCAACTTTGTCACGACCCGAAATCGGCATGTAACGGTCCTAATACTACACAACGTCTACAGGCGTAACGCAGTAAAAGAAAGCCAAAACCCAGAAATCTAAACCATTAAGAGACAAGAAAATATAAGAAACATTTTTAAAACCTTTGAAATCGCAACCCAAATTTTTTAAAAGTCCAACTTATTTCTTTTAAAATTTTGGCAGCACATTCTTTGTAAAAGCTAGCCCAAAAATGGGTACAACATAAATATAAGTAAAGCATTCCCAAACGGGAGCAAATACACGCCCAATGGCGGAAAACAACCACCACAACAAATATACGACGCCGTAGCAAAGAAATAAAAGACGATAAAAAGGAAGCTATATAAAAGACAGACAATTCACAAAATAATATACAATATCGTCCTCACCAAGTCTCTAGGTCAACAAGAAAATAGTAGATGGAGAGTATAAGGATACAATGAATATACAATACAACAATACGGATAGCCACAAAACCAACCTAAGCAAAACTGCACACTATGAGTTGAAGCGGTATCCACAGCAAAAGATGATCAAATAGATGAATAGCCTGCCTCGACTACTCTAGGGAACACCCAGCAAAACAACTGTGGCACAACGGGGGTGAGTTGCCAACTCGTGAATAGTAAATAACATATGCAGGTAATCACAAGTATGCACGTACAGCGTGAATCTAACATATGCAATTGACAGTAAATAAAGGTCATATGAATGCAATAATCATGAAAGGTACACTAGCAGGTACAACTAATATATGAAGCAATAATAATATAACAATCGGTATGCAATAATCATGGAATAATGATATGAAGATGTATATATGCAACAGTCATGAAAGGTACACCAACAGGTACAACTACACATGAAGCAATGCATAAACAATAAATATGGAGTATGGAATAAAATATGTCATTTTCACGGAATCCTGACATCGTGGTAGGATCACAATCCATCAAGACAGTCTAAATCCTAATTTTCTCAAATCAGCCCCCAAATTGGCTCGCATATCATACAAGTCTCACAAATCCTTAATGTACAATATCGAATAAATCTCCTATATCCTGAATGTACAAAATCAAGTAAATATCATATGTCCTAAATCCAATATCTGGTGAATCTCTTATAACTTAGGGATATTTGCATGAATAAATATGATGAAGTATATGAATTGATAAGTATATATATATATTAGCGTCCCGTTCCACTAATATATACATATATGCATATATAACAGCTTCCCATTTCACTGTTATATAAATCTAGGAGTAAAAATATCATGAAACCAATGTGTCAAGCATCGACACAGAAATGCTGATCTATCAGGTGCTGTCACCAAGACTGGCTCCATGATAGGTACGTATCATACGCTATACCGAAAAGCACGAGTGCCTAGTTTTGACCCTCGTCTTTCCATATATCCATACATACATGACTCCCGTCGGTATCCCCATGATAACCGCCGAGTCATAGGTAATATCACCGGATGGTATGGTTCCCCTGACAGGCTCAATCGGCAAGGTCCATCAATCGTCTTTCCCTGGGGTACCTCCGGGCCCCACCATGTACCCTCATACGGCCTCGACGCCTCCTCGCAGGGGTATATATATATCAGAACCGATAAATCTTATCGTGGATGCTGAAATATCATATCAAGGGAAACCGGGTTTTTCAAATAGTGCATAATTTCATGAACTCGCACGGTCCCCAAATCCAGAAATTATCATGAAAAATCCACAGCTCAATGCGAAAAATCCACGAATATAATATATGCAACATAAAACCGAAATGTAAGCATATAAAGGAAAAGCCGCTAATTAACTGCAACAAGTTAATATAAAATATCATGCGGTTCTTATTTTCTCCAATTCTAAATAACATCAAGTAAAGGTAAATATGTAGCTATAACTGATATATGTGTAAACATAAAGGTATAGCAAGATATATGTATCTACCTATAAGTAATGATGTAATATACCCCCTGGGTATAAGTGAAAAATGTGTGAAAGGTATACCTGTAGTTATGTCATTAAGTGTGTATGTACCTATCGCTAATGGTAAAATACACTATAGGTATACAGATATCTAGCAGGTAAGTATGTCAAGGCATATATGTATGCATGTAAGTATACAGGTATGCTATATGTTATATGCGTAAAGAAATATGAATCAATATCTCAATGTCCCTAACAAAACAATATCATAACTATAAGTGGGTTGTGCGTGACATGGCAATTATTGACGGTGTGTGTAGCATACAATCAGTGCTCGTGCAACATGAGTCGTCAATAATATATACAGTGTCCTAAGGATACTAGTCCAAGCACAACAATAACTAAGTATTAGGGTAAACGCGCAAATTCTAAATATGACATAGAATATGCGACAAGTCAAATTATTTCTAGCCCAGACGCATAACGCCATGCGGGCGATTCCCCTGTAGATGTTAAATCTACTCACCAACTCTCCAAGCTATGTGAAGTCTACTACCTGTTTTCCCTTTGTAGCAGTGTCCGAAGTCCCCTCCTGCGAACCTGCAACATTAAACAATAAAACAAGTATATATTATTAATAGACCCAAAATACATACAATCTACACGGACCAACACGATACACATACGTACTCTAAAAGGTTTGTGTTGTAGCTAACGCGTATAGCGACACTACGAAACCAACTCAGAGCAACAGCAACACGGAACACGCATCGTATCGGATAACGTATCGTGCGAAACGAAACAATAGAAATATGCAAAGTGGTCCCAGATTTTTCTGTACCAAAAATTTGTAAAAATTGCAAGCACCATGAGACTACAATTAACCCCAGAGACCCCTACACCAAAAACACAAACCCTAACTCCCCAGTCTGGCCGCAATTTGCGGCCAGAACCAATAAAACTGCGTCCTGATCATGGAGGAATTGGCTCGTATTTTGAGGGTAGCTTTTAGGTCTCTACACTAGGTTACTATCATGCCAACATTTGCAACAAATACATGGTTTAACAGTAGATCATCCGAGACCCAAACAAAACACTAAAAGTACGATATTTATCCGAAATGATACGATACGCAATAAAAACTAAAAATAACAAGCTAAGCTACACAAAATTAACTTAAAGAACAGAAATGAATCATTACCTACACAAAATAACTCAAAGATCCAAGCTTGGCACACTCCAAGGCATCCATGAGGAAAAACCAAGATAAAGATGTGATTTTGATGAAGTTTGTGAATTTTGTGATTGATTTGTGTAGGAAATGGAGAGTGTTCAGTTTAGTTGAGGGAGGGATGAGGAATAATTGAAAAGAGATAAGAAATGAGAGAGAGTGTGAGGAAATGAGAGAGGGAGGTGAGTGTAGCGTGACGTGAGAGGTGAGTGTAACCACATCAATAAATGCTAACCATGCCTTCTCATTAATGCACCCACACCTCACTGTACTTTGATTATTACCCTACCACGGCTCAAAAGAGTCGTGCAAACAGGTAGTAGTTGGGTGCAGTCCTGAAGCACTTGGAGGCAGTGGAGGTTAGATAGTATTCGTCTCTCCCGTTATTAGGGTTGATGTCGCGCTGTGTTGGAGAGCCATTACACAAAGACCCGGGCCAGGGCAAGCGATATTTACTGGTAGTATTTCCACTAGTTTCTCAGGGTATTCTGGGCTACACTCTGGCACGACTTGTACCTCTATTAGGGGTCTGACGTTTTCCGCCCCTCTAGGCCCGACATGCGATACTTATAGACGAACAGATCGGACTGTATGGAGATTGTCACAGATAGGCTCAGTTGGAGTTTGGATGAGTTATTCTCATCGGCCTTCTCATCGACATATACCTGGGGGTCGTTACGTACAGCTAGTGCCGCTTGCGACCTGTGGTTAAACCCACTGCCAGCGTAGTGTCGAGTCTTTAGATTCCCACACAGAGGGTTTCCCTGCATCAGACAAAAGATGTAGAGGTCGTATGGTTTTACGACAGGGTTCGATCACGTGCGTGTGCTCGTGCGCGCATGATAATTCGGACGGACAATACTAGCGTGCTTTGGTTTAAGCCGGATCCTAGTATTGTACTGATGGATTGTTTTTGACTTTTTGTATCCGCATTTTTCGGAATACGAATACGAGAAAGTATGTACGGACGAGGGGCATTTTTGTAAATTGGTCAAAGATGCTTCTAGAAGATGACATATCATAATTTGTATTTATCATTTTGGTTTAAATGATTATTCATTTTATGGATTTAGGAAATGATGTGGAAATTGCGTGAGAGTGGGCATGGCTTCATGAGACACTTGGTGCCTTTTCAAGCCATGACTCATTTGTTTGTAACTTGAACCTTATTTTATGTTTTGATATGATTTATTCTTTGAAAAAGGGAATATTGTTCAGTTGAGAAAACATATGAGAGCTATCTTCATTCTCGTTCTCTTTCCTCACTAGCATTTCCTAAAAGGTCACCTTATTCCTCAAAGCTCTAGTGAACTCATATGTTGAGTGATCTAGGGCAAGCATAGATATTACAATCCATTTACACATCTCTACATCCTCTACGACATCATGGGTAGCGACCTTGATGCCCTAGTTGTCTCCGTTGAGGTAGGAGTTCGATGCACATCTCCTCGGGTGGATCATTATGGATTTGAGGAGTCCGGTGAGGGCGCGGCGATCCAAACGATCCACGGAGTCAACAACAAGAAGAAGGACAGCGAGGAATGAAGACCCGAAGGACCGGAATCATGAGGTATAAATTTCTGTACATTTTGTTTACCTCGCTTTTTGTTTGCTAGTTAGGGTTTAGCACCGATCCTGGAGTCCAAGTCTGTGCCGCGATCTTTTGAAAATTGTTTTTCACCTATTCCGCGTTCCCGGGATCCCGCGGGGTGCGCGACATGGACTTACAGTGGTATCAGAGCCTACTAAACCCAAACTAGTTCTTTAGCAAGCTTTAGAACTTTGATCGTCGGAAAAATTGGAAAACAAAAACACCGAAAACCCTATATTCTGTCAATTTTTAAAAGTACTGTAAAAGTTATTTCAGGTGTACTAAAAATACGTGCAGGGTTTTCTAAGATGACTGAAGAAAAATGGTCCCCTGAATCGCCAAGAAGACCGCGGAACCGCGGTGGATCGGACCGATCCACTGCGGAGTCGCGTTCGAGTCGTGGCCGATTCAGGCCATTCTTCTTCTGTTATTTCTTTCTTTGGGTGTTTAGTTCTCTGGAATATTTGGTTTCTACCCTGTATGTTTCTGAATGCTTGTTTGCATTTGGGGTGGTTACGAAAAATGTTTTCGATCGAAATTCTAATTGTACTTGGCTAACCGGTTCTTTTGTAATATTTATATGTGTTTTAAACTTCATCTAATTGATATATGTCTGTTATTTTGTAGTGGCACATATTTGTTGGTTTGTGTATATAAACATTTTCTGATTGTCGATGATGAATAGCCGGGAATGTGAGATGAGCGTTTTTTTTATCTTTCATTCATGTAAATTGTAAAATTGATGTAATTTTATTTCATGGGGCACATCCGGGTTGAGGTTGTAGCCACCGTCGTATTATTTTCTTTTTACTGTTTTCTGCTCCTAGGATAGACCCAAGGTGGGGTACACAAACTACCGGGTTCTTTGAAGTGCCGAGTGGCCTTCTCACTTTGTTGAGGGAGGCTGCTTCACTTCTTGAATTTAGCGGGTAGTTTGCCGTACCCGTAGGGTTCTGGGGTGGGGTTTGACTATTCATCGCGATCGTGGGATCCGTCTTTTGTTGTAGGCTTAAACGAAACGCGGCATTCCTAGCATATCTGAAATGTTTATCTATGACTGGAATGATTATTATTGCATGAGATGATTGTAAAATATCTATATAAGGTATATAGTAGGCGTCACTTATATTTTGCATCCGCGCTAGTCCAGCCCCCGCTCTGTCGTTAGTTAAGTAACCTAACGAGTGATGACGGGGCCCAGTGACGAATGCGGATGGCATAAGAGGACGTTATATTTTTTTTTCAATTCTCTCTGTAATGATAGGAATAAATGATGGGACTGCATTAGATTAATGCAAAGCAAATAAACCAAAGATGAATCGTTGGAACAATTTCAAAACCACTCGGTTTTTCAAAACAGAAAAACTTTTAGAAACGCAGAGCTTAAACCACTCCTTTTAAAAGCTATCAAGGTTCCTTCGATTATATCAAGTTCACTACGTTCACGGTTTCGCCAAAACCATTCGTAGCCCTCCATCATTTCATATGTATATTCAATAGTATTCAAACTGTGTTTGTTGACCTTCGTCAAGACATAGTGATTGGTAGCTGTTGCGTGTTCATATGTAGTATAGATAGATGTGTTGGTTTGGGACAGTCGCATTACCTTGTTGACCTTCGTCAAGGGTATATACGGGTGGGTTCAAATTAACCTGGATAATGATGAGTAGAACTTAACATGTGACTTATGATTTGTTGGCCTTCGTCAAGGTCAGAAGAGCATGGAGCAAAAATCCACATCGGGAGTTTTAAAAGAAACTGAAACTTGCTAGTGCTGCATACCATTTCTAGTTTGATAATGTTGGTAGGATTCCTTCAGCATTATCTCACAAGGATATTTGGATCCCGATCCTACTGTAAGTATCCGCTACTCCTCGGGAAACTCTTCACTTAACGATCAATGCTATAAACCTAGTAGGTGTCTAAAACAGTGTTAGCGGGGCTACGCCTCCAGGGAAAAGAGATTATTTAATTAAGGAACTTCACGAAAGCGTCGTAAAACCTCCCTCGAAGTACCGACACTAGCCTGGATGAATGGTTAAGCAAGAATTCTACGGTGAGATTAATCCTGACTAATTCTTCTTTTATGGTTTGAGGAGAGATTCGAGAAACAGTGGGAGCCATCCTATTTAGATAAATTAAAAACCAATCTAAACTTTTAAGAGCATCATGCTGAGTGTATTCTTCTCTTTCTCCTAATTGCAGCAACTAGGTGACCAGATTAGGTTACAGTTAGATAATAACATGACTGAGTTTTACTATAAAACTGGCAAAGGTCTATCTAGATGTCTATTACCCATGACAAACTGGGACACCTCTTCACTAATCTAACCCCTGCCGTCTCAGGACCAGTTTTTATCGTCACGGATATTGATTTCCGTAAGACATCGGAAAAAGACTATGCGAATGCCGAGTGCCTCGTGTTGGCCTCAGTTGATGGTACATACCAGAGGCAGCACGAGAAGATGGACTTAGTTTCTGTCTTCCTCCATAACAAAGATTAATATGCAGAGCAATCTCGTATCGCAAGATATGAGACCTTGAACGAATTGCTTCAAGCGAGGTTTGCTGTCGAGTTATCTGTAGGGGACAACATCCTTACAGAGACTAGCTATTTTGATAAGCTCATGGACCTGAAGACCACGTTGAAAGAACGGGTCAAATACTGGCTTGATTCTACAGTCTCTGCCCTCTACTTACACCCTGAAAGAAACCAGGGAAGTAGAAGGAAATAGAAGGGCAAAAGTTTCGGGACTAGATGTAGGGAAGGAGGGACGCCCCTATTTTACGGGAAAGGACATTGGTAGAAGGATTGCAGGGCTCTGAAAGCTAGTAGCCAGGATTCGAAGCATGTTGTGGCTTCGGCTTCGGGTGTGTTTGTAGTAGAAAACTGTATGTCAATTAACTCTACTTCCTGGGTACTATATACCGGATCAGGATCTCACATCTGTAATTCATTACAGGCTTTGAGAAACCGTAGAGTTATCAGGTTAGGTGATATGACTCTCAGGGTTGCTAACGGAATGAGCATGGACGCTGAATCCGTAGGAGAATATCACCTTGGATTGACAAGTGGGCAGATATTGATTCTACGTAACTGTTTGTATGCACCTAGTCTAGCTTATAATATCAGATCTGAATCCTTACTTTCTAAGGAAGGATATGATTTTACTTTTGTAAGCGATGTGGTACACATCCACCTAAATCAAGTTCTGATTGGGTCAGGTACATTAGAAAACGGAATATACGTATTAAATCAAGCTCAGGTTTTCAGTGTCCAGAACACACTTAAAAGAATGTCTCCGGAAACAAATCAGGCTTTCTTATGGCATTGTAGACTGGGTTACATCAATGAGACACGGTTAACGAAGTTACATAAAGAGGGATATTTGAATCCGTTCGAGTATTAGTCTTCTGCTACTTGTGAATCTTGTCTCATGGGAAAGATGACGAAGACTCCGTTCACTGGACACGGAATAAGAGCAAGCGAGCTCTTGGGAATGATACACAGTGACGTGTGTGGTCCAATGTCTACACTTGCGCGAAGTGGTTATTCATACTTCATTACTTTTACGGATGATTTCTCTAGTTATGGACATGTCTTCCTGATGAAGCATAAATCCGAAGCCTTTGAGAAATTCCGGGAATACAAGAATGAAGTGGGAAAACGAACAGGCAAAAGTATTAAGACACTGAGATCTGATCGAGGTGGTGAATACTTGAGTGCCGAGTTTCTGGACTACTTAAAAGAGAATGGAAATCTATCTCAGCTTACTCCTCCATACACACCATAACACAATTGTGTATCGGAAAGGCGGAATCAAACCCTATTAGATATGGTTCGTTCTATGATGAGTAAGGCTGAGTTACCGCGATCTTTCTAGGGTTGTGCACTAGAAACAGCTGCATATATTTTGAACAAGGTTCCAACCAAGACTGTGCCTACCACACCATATCAGATGTGGAGTGGTAAGAAACCTTATCTTAAGTATCTTAAGACATGGGGATGTCCAGGTTTTGTAAAGAAATAGTATATGGATAAGTTCGAGGCACACTCAGTACTGTTTAAGTTTGTGGAATACCCAAAGGACTCCAGGGGGTATTTTTTCTATTTTCACGAAGGAACAAAAGATTGTTGTTTTTCAAAATGCCCACTTTTTGGAAAATTAATCTTTTTAAAGGAAATAGTGGGAGCGCAATAGAACCGGAAGAAATTCCAGAACCACAAACCATTACTGAAAGTGAGGTGGAACCAGAAGATTCAAAAGAACCGGACATACTTATGCCACTCCGAGGAAGTATTAGGCAGTCTCATCCGCCCGAGAGAAACTGAGGTTTTCTCATAGACGTGGATAGAGAGGAATGCATCATTGACAATGATGTGCCAACTAGCTTCAAGTATGCCATTTAGAGAAGAGACTTGGTAAAATGGCTAGATGCAAAATGGACCAAAATGGAGTCCATATACACCAACAAAGTATAGACTTTGAACTTTGCTCCAGAAGGGGTAAAACCCATAGGATGCAAATGGATCTTCAGAAAGAAGATTGGTGTAAATGGACAGGTTAAAACCTATAAGGATAGACTTGTTGTAAAGGGTTCTTTCCATCAAAGACCTGGTTTTGACTCTGATGAAACCTTTTTCTTCTTTGGCTATGCTCAAATCCATTCGGATCCTTCTTGACATTGTTGTCTTCCATGATTGTAAGTTCTGGCAGATGAACATATAGATGGCTTTTTCAGTATTTGGAAGAGTGCATCTATAAGGTTCAGCCATAGGGTTTTCAATCAGAGTAGGAGCAGCAGATATGTGTGCAAGATTCTTAAGTCTATAGACTAAAGCAGGCATCGCGGAGTTGGAACATCTGTTTTTAATGAGAAAGTCAAATAATTCGACTTTATCAATAATCCAGATGAACCGGGTGTATATATATATATACTACTATCAGTCAATGGATTCTTGTCATAGATGTTCTCCATGAGAAACCTGGGTGATAACAACCACATTCTGGGGATCTAGATCTATCGTAATAGATCAGAGTGGATAATAGGACTTTTCAATGTCAAGGTACACTAACGCCATACTGAAAATATTTTAGTATGGAAGATTCTAAGCACGGAAGTCTACCGGCTTGTCATAGAATCACCTTCTCCAAAGAGTTGTCTACCAAGACTGATTTGGAAAGGGCTCGCATATCGATTATACCCTACGCTAATGTGGTAGGCTCTATAATATATGCGATGTCGCATACAAGACCAGATGTTTCTTACACAGCGAAAGCATGGTAATCCAGTATCAGTCAAACCCAGGCGAGAAGTATTGGGAAGCAGTATTGAACATTCTCAAGAGCCTGAAAAGGACTGAAGAGATGTTCATGGTGTACAGCAGTTTGGACCTCCAGATCGAGGCTTTTGCTGACTCCAGCTTCCAGAGTGATAAGAATGAGTCTAAATCCATATCGAGTTATAGCTTTATCCTCAGTAGAGGGACGGTCTGTTGGAAAAGTGCCAAGATGAACACCGTTGCTGACTTGACAATGGAAAAGGAGTAGAATCGCTGCTTGTGACACCGCAAAAGAGACAGTCTGGATAAGGAAGGTCTTAATTGAACTTCAGGTGGTTCTTTCCATTGTTGCTCCTATAGTTTTGTATTGAGACAACAATCGGCGCCATAGCTTTAAGGAAAGAACCCAAGTCTCATCAGTGATCCAGACACATCTTAAGACGGTAACACCTGATCAAGGAGATAGCTTTTTTCCAGGAGATCGAGGTAAAGAGAATAGATACGAAGAACAACACTGCAGATCCACTCACCAGGACCATCTCTCAGACAATGTTCAAGAGGCTATTCGAGACCTTCGGTTTGCAATATGCTAGTATATGGCCTTAGTTCAAGTGGGAAATTGTTAGTGTATATGCCCTAGAGGCCATTATTATATCATACTGGTTTGTATATTAATTAATGTAAGCTTAGGATATTCACAGTTGTATTGACAATCTTGCTCAAAATGGTAGTATGCTACCTAGTTTGTTTCTACTTCAATATGTGCATGTGTTTCTTTTAACATATCGCTTATACATATTATTAGAGCCCTTAGGATCATTGCTTAATTACCAGCGTTGTGATGGCAGTCACACTAGTGGGGGCTGGGTAGTCTGTAAGCACATCCTTATACAGGTCCCTAGTCGTAGGATTATCGAGACAGGGCATCAATACTCCAGAGTAGACTAGTGTGTACGCTTCTCATCCCAGCAGGGGAGATGGTCTGTCCCACAGCCATTAATACGCCGTACTGGAGATAGTATGCAGGTGCTCATTAGGTTATGAGTACACCGAACAGGACTCGTTGGGAACTGCTGGTTGGTAATATACCTATCGTCAGGTAGCAGTTCCCACGTGACATGAGTACAGCTTAGTCCGTCGACATGACACTGCCACATCGCCTGGAGTGTGTTCCCAATGTACTTTGATTACTACCCTACCACGGCTCAAAGGAATCGTGCAAACAGGTAGTAGTTGGGTGCAGTCCCGAAGCACTTGGAGGCAGTGGCGGTTAGATTGGATTCGTCTCTCCCGGTATTGGGGGTTGATGTCGCGCTGTGTTGGAGAGCCATTACACAAAGACCCTGGCCAGGGCAAGCGAGATTTATTGGTAGTATTTCCAGTAGTTTATCAGGGTGTTCTGGACTATACTCCGGCATGACTTGTACCGCTATTAGGGGTCTGACGATTACCGCCCCCTAGGCCCGACATGCGATACTCATAGACGAACAGACCGGACTGTACGGAGATTGTCACAGATAGGCTCAGTTAGAGTTTGGATGAGTTATTCTCATCGGCCTTCTCATCGACATATACCTGGGGTCGTTACGTACAGCTAGTGCCGCTTGAGACCTGTGGTTAAACCCACCGCCAGCGTAGTGTCGAGTCTTTAGAGTCCCACACAGAGGGTTTCCCTGCATCAGACAAAAGATGTAGAGGTCGTATGGTTTTACGACAGGGTTCGATCACGTACGTGTGCTCGTGCGCGCATGATAATTCGGACGGACAATACTAGCGGGCTTTGGTTTAAGCCGGATCCTAGTATTGTACTGATGGATTGTTTTCGTCTTTTTGTAACCGCATTTTTCAGAATACGGATACGGGTACGTATGTACAGACGAGGGGCATTTTTGTAAATTGGTCAAAGATGCTTCTAGAAGATGACATATCATAATTTGTATTTATCATTTTGGTTTAAATGATTATTCATTTTATGGATATAGGAAATGATGTGGAAATTGCATGAGAGTGGGCATGGCTTCATGAGACACTTGGTGTCTTTTCAAGCCATGACTCATTTGTTTGTAACTTGAACCTTATTTTATGTTTTGATATGACTTATTCTTTGAAAAAGAGAATATGGTTCAATTAAGAAAACATATGAGAGCTATCTTCATTCTCATTCTCTTTCCTCACTAGCATTTCATAAAAGGTCACCTTCTTCCTCAAAGCTCTAGTGAACTCATGTATTGAGTGATCTAGGGCAAGCATAGATGTTACAATCCATCTATACATCTCTACATCCTCTACTACATCATGGGTAGCGACCTTGATGCCCTAGTTGTCTCCGTTGAGGTAGGAGTTCGATCTTCTCGGGTGGATCATCATGGATTTGAGGAGTCCGATGAGGGAGCGGCGATCCAAATGATCCACGGAGTCAACAACCAGAAGAAGGACAGTGAGGAATGAAGACCCGAAGGACCGGAATCGTGTGGTATAAACTTCTGTACATTTAGTTTACCTCGCTTTTTGTTTGCTAGTTAGGGTTTTGCACCGATCCTGGAGTCCAAGTCCGTGCCGCGATCTTTTGAAAATTGTTTTTCACCTATTCCGTGTCCCCGCGATCCCGCGGGGTGCGCGACATAGACTTAAACCATCTTCCTCCATAAAAAATTTTATGGAGAGAAATCTCGTAACGCAAGATATGAGATCTCGAACGAATTGCTTCAAGCGAGGTTAGCTATCGGGTCATCTGTAGGGGACGACGTCCTTGCAATGACTAGCTTTATTAATGAGCTTACGGACCTGGAAACCACGTTGGAAACAGGCCATATGCTGACTTATTTCCAGAGTCCCTACCCTCTACATACACCTAGAAAGAAACCAGGGAGACCCCCGCTCTGCTTAATGGAGGAACTTCATCTTCTGCATCCAGGGCGAAAGCAATGGGTGAAAATAAGAAAACCTTTACAAAGTCGATATGTGGTGTCAGTAAGGTAGAAGGAAAGGGAGGGCAAAAGTTTTGGGACTTGATGTAGGGAAGGAGGGATGTTCTTTTTGTTGTGGGAAGATGCATTGCCAGAAGGATTGCAGGGCTTTGGAAGCCAGTAGCCAGTATTCAAAGCATGTTGTGGCTTCGACCTCGGGTGTGTTTGTAATTGAGAACCGTTTTTCAATTAACTCTACTTCCTGGGTACTAGATACCAGATCAGGATCTCATATCTGTAATTCATTATATGCTTTGAGAAACCGTAGAGTTATCGGGGTAGGTGATATGTCTCTCAGAGTTGCAAACAGAATGAGCATGGACGCTGAATCCGTGGGGGAATATCGCCTAGGACTGACAAGTGGGCAGATATTGATTCTACGTAACTGTTTGTATATACCTAGTTTGACTTGTAATATCATATCAGTATCCTCACTTTCTAGAGAGGGATATGATTTTACATTCGTAAGCGATGTGGTAAACATCCACCTAAATCAAGTTCTGATTGGGTCCGGTACATTAGATAACGGTATATACGTATTAAATCAAGCTCAGGTTTCAATGTCTAGAACACACTTATAAGAAAGTCTCCGGAAGTAAATCATGCTTTCTTATGGCGTTGTAGACTAGGTCACATTAATGAAACACGATTGACTAAGTTAAATAGAGAAGGATATTTGAATCCGTTCGAATATCAATCTTAAGCTACTTGTGAATCTTATTTCATGGGAAAGATGACAAAGACTCCATTTACTGGATAAGGAGTAAGAGCGAGCGAGCTCTTGGGACTCATACACAGCGATGTGTGTGGTCCAATGTCTACAAATGCGAGAGGTGGTTATTCCTACTTCATTCTTTTTACGGATGATTTCTCTAGGTATGGACATATCTTCTTGATGAAGCATAAATCCGAGGCCTTTGAGAAATTCCGGGAATACAATAATGTAGTGGAAAACTAAACAGCCAAAAGTATCAAGACACTGAGATCTGGTACATTCCATGATGAGTAATGCTGAGTTACCACGATCTTTCTAGGCTTATGCACTAGAATCAGCTGCATATCTTTTGAACAAGGTTCCAACCAAGACTGTGCCTACCACACCATATCAGATATGGTGTGGGAAGAAACCCTATCTTTAGTACTTGAAGACATGGGGATGTCCAGCTTTTGTTAAAACGCAGCATGCGGACAAGCTCGAGGCACGCTCAGTACAGTGTAAGTTTGTGGGATATCCAAAGAAATCCAAGGGGTATTATTTCTATTACGCAGAGGAACAAAAGGTTTTTTTTTCTCGTCATGCCCACTTCTTGGAAACTGAATTTTTAGAAAATCAAAAGTGTGGGAGCACAATAAAACTGGAAGAAATTCCAGAACCACAAGCTGTTACTGAAAGTTTAGTAGAACCAGAAGGTTTAGAAGAAAGGGATATCCCAGCGCCTATCCGCAGAAATAGTAGGCAGTCTCATTAGCCCGAGAGATATTATGGTTTTCTCATAGAAAGGGATCGAGAGAATTGCATCATTGACAATGATGACCCAACTAGCATCCAACAAGCCATTCAGAGCGGCGACTCAGTAAGATGGCTGGATACAATACGGACCGAAATGGAGTCCATGTAATCAACAAAGTATGTGTAATGCCTTGAAAAGTCGTTTAGGTATTTTCCCGATAATCGGCAAATAATTGGTATTTATTTCCGTAAATTGTCATTATAATTATTTTTCAGTATAGGCCCAATTATACCTAATTTGGATAGGTAATTACTAGTTTTTAGTAGCTAATGAGTCACTTATAAATTTCTAGTTGTTTAAAAAAATTTCCCTAATTTAATATTTTTGATATTATTTTAAGCTGTTAAAAATACATTAAATTAGTGATAAATACAAATTTGAATGGGCTAATTATATAAGAACCATGACAACTAAAATCTAGTTTGTAATATAAATTTTTAGTATGTTATTTCCAAGTTCTAGTTGGTTCTAATCAAAGGAAAATTTAAATTTAAATAAAATGATCTAAATCTTGCAATTTTGTAACTTGAGGGGTTCTTTCTGCATGGAATTTTCTTGTACACTCTCTCACAACTCTCTCACCCCTCCTTGGCCGGCCCACCACAGCAGGAAACCCCATCTTTTTCGCCTTCAACTCATGTGAAAGGAAATGGTTTGAAAGGGATTTAAATATATTAATTTATGGTATGGGTTTTAGGTGATCACCAATTTTTGGAATTTCTATACATAATTCCCTCACTTTCTCCCCATTCTCCCCTTGGCCGTGAGCCAGCCTGCAGCAGCTCATTTTTTTCCCCATTTCATTTTGTGTCAAATTCCATCAAAATCCATCAAAAATCTATAAATTTCTTCTCAAATTCAAAGCAAATACTTATGCTATCCCTTCTCAAGACCAAATTGGTTTAAAACATGGAGAAAGGAGGTGTCTTTGGAGGCTAGTGCAAGCTAGGGTTCACTACTTGTGAGGTATAATTCTAATCAGTTGGTTAATTTGTAGTTTAAGTGTGCTAAAATAGAACTTTGAAGTGTTAATTTTAGTGCTAATTTAAATTCTAGGTTTTTAAAGAGGATGGTTTGAATTGAACTAAGGTTTTAGAAGACCATTACTAGGTTAATTAAATTTATATTGCTATCTAGTTCTTATTCTAACCTAATCTAAGAGGTTACCTTGCTTAAGTGGGTTTCAATTGGTGTTAATTTAGGTTTTTTCATATATGGAATGGATCTAAATTGCAAGTTTATGAAATTCTAGAAAGTGGGTTAATGTTAGAATTAGGATTTGAAGCATTGCTAATGGGTTGAATTTAAGTGATTGTGGCTAACTAGTTGTGTGGTTGGATGATTATGCTTGATAGTAGTCTTTTTGTTGCAAATTGTTCATCACAGAATACTGCATTTTATACCGCCCATTCTTACGCTCGGTTGTTTATAGGTAGGTGCTTTTAATCCGTGTTTGTTACATATTTGCAGGATACAGGTTCTCGGTTCTAAAACGGTGAAATTCATGGAAAACACGACAAAATCCGGGTTCCTGCCAACCACTGAGAAAACACGGTCTCCGCTCGTCATCCGTATGTTGCCAGATACCAGTTTAGGAAGACAAAATGTCAAATCAATGTCACCTTCATGCACAAGGCTCAATGGCAACAACAAGTTCCAAGAAATCTATGCAGAGCTCGAGGCAATCATGACAAAGGCATCCACAAAAGTCCACCTTTCCTCAACAGAAATTCTGGAAGAAATGTGAAAGTATTTTCAGAAAATATATGTACTAGACAATAGGGGACAGCAGACCAGGGAAGCACAGAAAAACGGAGCACCCAATTCCTTTATACGGCCGCGGATCCGCGGCCAATAGGGGGTATTGGCCGCGGATCCGCGGCCATGTTGGCTCCTTGCTGGGTCAAATTTTGTGGGCAGTTTGGTACTTTCATCTTATGCCGGAATGTTGCCCTAGGTTTCCATTTTCCCGCCTATAAATACTCCAGAACTGAGCCAAGTCAAGGGTCATTCTTTTGTTCTTCTTTCTTTTTTGGATTTAGTCTTTTTTCTTCTTCTTCTTCATTCTTTTTCCCTGAAAATTGTAGTGAGAGCTTTTTGAGTGGGAGATCAATGAAGATGAGGGCCTTTTGTATCATTCTCTCTTGTTTCTTCTTCCCCTTGAGATTCTTGCTTTCTCTTGATCATTCAACCTCTTCATTGAGCTTGAATGGTTAAGGGTTAGTTATTGATCTCAAGGGTTGTATTATTTCATGGAATTAGCACTTCATTTCACATGCGTTCTCTACCCTTCCCTTGATCTTGCAACCTCTTGATTGAGCTTGCAAGTTTAAGGGTTGGCTATTGATCACATGCTTGTCTTGAGTCCTAGTTTCTTGTTCTTTTTATCGCTTTTTATTACTTGCTTATTATCTTGCTTTTCTTTCTTGCAATTTTATTCATGCACTTAATTACTTGTAATCTTTTCTTTTCTTTGTTCTTTTCTTTTTGTTCTCTCTTTTTGGTTCTTTTTTGTGAATGAATGTAATTATTATTGTTAAGAAAAAATACGGTATTATAAGTTAACGTTTCTTTGCCCATTTCCTTTTCCCGTATTTTCCATTGAACTCCGCCCAAACCATACGCAAGCGCTCTGTTAGGTACCGTACCCTGACAAGGTAACGATGATTCCTAACCGCGACAGGTTGCGTTCGGTTTGGCCGGAGGCAAAAGCAAGAGACAAGAACGGAAGGACAAGGGTAAATAAGCCGTATTCCACGAATACAGCGCTTAAATCCCCTAATCCACGTTGTTGCCGATTGCTCTAGTTTCAATTGGTCAAGATTCGGCTCAAAGGTTTTGAGTACGGATTTCTTTAGCTTATAATCTCGTATCTTTTTCTTAACAACTTTATACTTGCAAATAAACACATAGGTTAGAAACAAACATACACAAATTCTTTATTGACTCGTCTAAGACAAGAAAGGACATACAACCATCTTCCTGTGGACCGACCCGTGCTCAACCGGCTAGCTGCATAGCGACACCGTCTTGATTGCGGTTAACTTTTAATTCTTCCAATCACAAATCTACGATGTTTGCACCGAATTTGGAATGCTAATGCTTACTAGGTTTTTTATATAATTATGTGGTGAATTATTTTGGTTATCTTGAGTATATTATTAGCATCTGCTACGATAATTATGGTGTGTGAATGCGAACTTGGTTTAATCGGGTCTTAGTTTTAGAGGTTGTTCCGAAGCGACGATTCTAGTTAAGGTTGTTGTGTTTGTCGTTTGTGTTCCGCGCACCAAGTGCACAATGTGCCTAACTCGTAGACGTTGACCCTTTCTTTTTATGACTTGGCATCGTTTCAGGATATGTAATCTTATGTTCTGTGTTGTGCAAATTCCCGGATTGGTCGCGGAGACTTCGGGCGCGGCACGAAAAGGGAAAGCGGTGATTGGAACAAGCTAGCTGGGGATTTCCGGTGAGTAAATGTATACATCTACGGGGGAAATCGTTTGGATGGCACGAGGCACCCGATAGTTTAGAATTTCTAGTAATACCAGCTTGTTGCATGTAGTTCCTAGTTACCTATTTTATGCATTGCATGACCTTTATATCCATATATGTGTTAATTCATTGTATAGAAACCATTGAACCATTAAAATGAGTTATGCGACACAAGTAATAATTGGCTTGGTTAGTTCATTATATATAATTGTGCAACATCATCCTATAGGACACTTGCACTATTACAAAGGTTTTATGCAGAACGAGCACTATTCATGTGGACACACACGCCTTGGTAATTGCTATGCCACAAACACTAGATAACTTGTTTAAACCAGAATTTAGAATAATTTCACCATATAAGACATATAAACCAGTACTAATATAGTAAATTCCGCAAGATGAACATGCAGAATTGCTAGTCAGATGCATGTACCTCATTACATCTTTCGATCATACATTGACTTATAGTCATATATTGCAGTTCGCATTGTTGACCATAGGCATTCATCATCATTGACATGTGTACTTATGGTACTTTCTTTTTGAGGATTTCAACATTTAAGATTTATGAGATTTTGGAGAAACTGCAAGGATTTAATAAAACTGATATCATTTTAAATATTTCAAGTTGCGGTTTTCTCGTGATATGATACTTGTGTCGTCCACCATGAGTTTTCGAGACCCGTTTTGAGGAGTATGATGAACCGTCTCGGGTACATGGTGGGCCCGGTAAGATACCACAGGGCAAGAAGTTCGAGTAGTAGATGATGAGCCTGGTAGGACTAGACTTCCTACCGGTGATTGTTGGCGCGACGGATATCCGGAGGATACCGACCGTGGTCGTGTGATATTGAGATATTGATACTTGAGATGGGCCAGTCCGGATTGCCGGAGCCCGAGACGTTTTGAGATACCTATACTTTGGGACACTGAGATATTCATTTGAGCTGTCGATACTTGACACGGATTTCTGTTAATTTAATTGATATTACTTCAGATATTTCCAAAAGTGTTTTCTAAGATGAAAATAAAGATTTCCTCATATCAGTATATTCAGATCACGTGTTAAATTGCATTCATGTCGCATACATCCTAGTACATCATACCATATCAATATTGTAGAATTATGACACTTTGCGTACATGTTTATGATAGTCTTTATATATGTTACATATTACTCATGAGTTGGCAACTCACCCCCGTTGTGCCACAGCTTTTTCTCAGGTCCGATCCGTCAGCACGGTAGCGGCGGTCGCACTTCCTTCTTTTCTTGGATTTGAGGCGTTTGCTCGTAGGTGGGTTGTGTCATTATTTTGTTTCCACTTTGTATATTCATTGTATTTAGTATACTCCATCTACTGTATCATCTACCAGTACTGATGTATATTGACTTAGAGACGAGACAGTGAGATTTGTGGGCATGTATGTTGTTTCTTTCGGTCGCGCTCGCTTGAGCCGACATGTTTCTTATTACTTGTGCCTTTTTATGCGTATTTTGCACATTGATGTTTTATATTGCGTGAGATTTGAGTCCGCCTTGGGGCGAAGAGCTAGCTCCCGCTTGGGGAACCTTATTTCATGTTATTCATATATATTCATGTTTGTACCCGTTTGGGGGCCAGTATTTACAAAGGAGACTCTGCCGAAATTTTCGTAAAAATGGATGTTGTTTTTAAAAAGCTTGATGTGACTTATTTTATTAAAATCGCTTTCAATAAATTGGTTTTCCATCACTCTACTGCTTATTTGGTTTGATTTCTGGTTTTGGTTTACTTAGATTACGTACGACACAAGACGTTTCGTAATTTAAGTGCCAGTCATGCTCCGTACCTTTCGGGTCGTGACAAAGTTGGTATCAGAGCGATAGGTTTTACCCTTCTGAGTGTAGGATGACCCTTGGTAGATGGAGTAAGTGACTTAAGCAGTGTAACGTAGCGTGTGTATGTCCGCGGCATACTTGTGATACGATACTCTGCCTAGGTGACTTTTGGATATACTTGCTTGAAAATTCCTTCTTCAAGTCGATGTATCCTATGATTCTATTGCAGTGTTCATATTATCCTGTTTCCTGTACCAGACACTATGCCGCCGAAGGCTACAAGAGCACAGAGGGTTGCCGCCCGAGATGAGATCCGAGCAGGCTCGTCCGAGACGAGGACCGAGCAGGGTGGCTTACCTACGCCTCAGGGACAGACTGATCCGCCTTTCCCAGGCCGCATGGATAGGCTAGAGTCTGGTATGGAGGAGTTACGACAAATGATGGGAGGTATGTAGGAGTTACGACAGATGGTGGGATCCTTTGTAGAGGCCAGTCGTGCATCGAGATTGGAGGACGTACCTACAACAGCACAGACTACGATAGTACCTGCTGCCCAGACAGTTTCTCCTACTACTACAGTGGGTATTCCAGTATCACTACAGGACTTCATGAGACTGAAGCCCTCAGTCTTCACCGGCACCGATGCAGCGGGGGATCCACAGACATTCCTTGACAATTTAGCTAGGATTTTCCATTCGCTCAGATGTTCCGACGATAGATGGGTGGAGCTTACGAGTTTCCGTCTGTAGGGCCTTGTGCAGACATGGTGGGAGTCGGTCGAGAGAGGTCGAGCTGCAGGTCTACCTCCTATGACTTGGGCCGAGTTCACAGCAGTGTTTCTATCCCGTTTCCTTCCAGAGAGCGTTTGTGATGCTCGAGCTCGTAGTTTTGAGGCTTTGCTCAAGACACCAGGAATGACAGTGCCCGAGTATGATATCCAGTTTACTCAGTTGTCCCGATATGCTCCGTACTTTGTTGATACTGAAGAGAAGAGGGTAAAGAGGTTTGTGCAGGGACTCGACACGCAGTTATTTCTTGCCATCGGTGCCCAGCACTTTAACACTTATGCAGCTGTTATAGACACGGCCTTACGGATGGAGGCGCGCATTTCAGAGTCTTCTGCCGTTTCTTGGCCGAAGAGGATTCATACCGATATACCAGCTCAGAGGCATCGTGCCAGATTCTCTCAGAGAGATGGTGGCGGCAGAGGAGTTGGACGGGGTCAGCTATTTGGTTCTTATCCGCAGGGACAGCAGGCCTCGCCAGGATGTTTTAGGTGTGGAATTCCAACCCATCGTATCAGAGACTGTATGGTGAGACGACAGGGAGCGGCGACGGTTCCACACATGACTTTACCACCTTCACCACCTCCTCAGAGAGCTTTACTTCCTGCCCCCGGTGATGCTCCATGTCTGTTAGGAGCCCCCATAGACCGTTGACGTGGCGGTCCTATTCAGAGAGGACGAGGAGGCCAGGGCCGAGGATGAGGACAGCCTGCTATTGGTGGGGGACAGGCCCGAGTGTTCGCTCTGACTCCGCAGGATGCGCAGTCATCCAACGCCGTTGTGACAGGTACCTTGCCAGTATGTTCTTTCGACGCGCGAGTATTATTCAATCCAGGTTCCACACATTCGTATGTATCTACACACTTTGTATCGATGTTGAGCCGTGAGTCATCGTCGTTAGATCAGCCGCTTGTTGTTATTACTCCGGTAGGCGAGTCGTTTGTCGCTCGTTTTGTGTTTCGATTGTGTTCCATTCGTATCGGAGAGAGGGATTCGTCGGTTGATCTGATTCTCCTCGATATGTTGGACTTTGATGTGCTTCTGGGCATGGACAGTCTGGCCACTTGTTATACATCTGTGGACTGCCGTGAGAAGGCAGTCAGATTTAGCTTTCCGGGAGAGCCAGTCCATGTTGTTCAGGGAGACCGCAGCGTCACCCTTCCCAGCTTAATTTCGTCTTTTCGTGCCAGTCAGCTATTACTGAAGGGATGTCAGGGATTCTTAGCTTATGTTTGTGATACTCGAGCTGCAGAGGTTTCTTTGGACCAGGTCCCGATTGTTATTGAGTTCCTGATGTTTTCCCTGACTAGCTGCCTGGGTTACCGCCTGAGTGCGATATTGCTTTCGGCATTGACTTGATTCCCGGCTTGGTGCCTATTTCCATACCGCCTTATCGGATGGCCCTGACGGAGCATAGAGAGATGAAGGATCAGTTGCAGAATTTGTTAGATAAAGGGCTTATTCGACCTAGTGTGTCCCCGTGGGGTGCTCCTCACCTGTTCGTCAAGAAGAAAGATAGCAGTTTGCGCTTGTGCATTGATTACCGCCAGCTGAACAGGGTTACCGTACGGAACAGATATCCCTTACCACGTATCGATGATTTGTTTGACTAGCTTCAGGGTGCGGGATACTTTTCGAGGATTGACTTGCGATCGGGTTACCATCAGTTGCGGGTGCGGCAGGAGGATATTCCGAGGACGACTTTTCACACACGTTATGGACACTATGAGTTTTTGGTGATATCGTTCGGACTCACCAATACACCAGCCGCGTTTATGGACTTGATGAACCACATTTTCAGGCCGTATCTAGATTTGTTCATCATCGTGTTTATTGACGACATTTTGGTGTATTCTTGGAGCCGAGAGGAGCACGAGCAGCACTTGCTGATCACATTACAGACTTTGAGGGAGCACTAGCTGTTCGCGAAATTCTCCAAGTGCGCATTTTGGCTTGACAGCGTTGATTTCTTAGGTCATGTGATTACGAGAGATGGTATATGTGTGGACCCGAAGAAGATCGAGGCTGTTCAGGATTGACCCAGACCAGCATCAGTTACGGAGATCTGCAGTTTCCTAAGCCTGGCTAGCTACTACCGGCGATTTATTCAGGACTTCTCCCATATTGCTGCACCGTTGACCGGGTTGACCCGGAAGGGAGTTCTTTTGGATTGGACCGAGGCGTGCGAGCATAGCTTCTAACTGTAGAAGACTCGTTTGACTACTGCACCAGTGTTGTCGTTGCCTTCGGGATCGGGCGGATTCGTGGTTTATTGTGACGCTTCTCGAGTGGGACTAGGTTGCGTGTTGATGCAGCACGACAGGGTTATTGCGTATGCTTCTCGGCAGCTGAAGACACATGAACAGATCTATCCTATGCACGATTTAGAGATGGTTGCAGTGGTGTTTGCACTCCAGATCTGGAGACATTACCAATACGGCGAGTCGTGCCAGATATTTATGGACCACAAGAGCTTGAAGTACATATTTCTGCAGCAAGACCTGAATCTGAGACAGCGCCGTTGGATGGAGCTGGTGAAAGACTATGATTGCGAGATCCTTTACCATCCGGGCAAGGCGAACATGGTGGCGGATGCTTTGAGTCGGAGGCCTGGAGGTAGTTTATTCTGTTTGAGCGCCGTGCAGAGGCAGTCGTCAGCAGATTGGCAGATTCTATGCGACAGCTTAGTGCAGTTCGTGTTCACTCCGACAGAGGGATAGCTTGCGCATATTCATGCATGTCCACAGTTGCTTGACTGTATTCGAGAGGCACAGGCCAGTGATGACCGTCTTTCAGAGATCATGGAGAAGATTGGGCAAGGCAGAGATTCCGAGTTCGTGGTTGATGATCAGAGGATACTGTGCTTTAGGACTCGATTATGCGTACCAGATTCTGAGGGACTGCGGCATGAGATTCTTGAGGAGGCCCATAGATCGATGTATAGCGTTCATCCCGGTTCCACCAAGATGTACCGCGACTTGCGAGATGTTTACTGGTAGGACAGAATGAAGCGGGACATCACAGATTTCGTGTCGAGATGCCTGACTTGTCAGCAAGTCAAGGCCGAGCACCAGAGGCCTGCGGGAGAGTTGTAGCCTTTGCCCATTCCAGAGTGCAAATAGGAGCAGATTTCTATGGACATCATTGTGGGTCTACCCAGGACCAGTCAAGGGTATGACTCTATTTGGGTGATCTTGGATCGTTTGATGAAAGCGGCTCACTTCCTTCCAGTGAAGACCACTTTCGGTTTTGCTCAGAATGCCCAGATTTACATCGATGAGATCGTACGGTTTCATGGCATCCCGACTTATATCGTTTCCGACCGAGGCACCTAGTTTACCGGCCGACTATGGCAGAGACTTCAGGAGGCGTTGGGTACCCGATTGAGTTTCAGCACAGCATTTCATCCGCAGACCGACAGCCAGTCATAATGGACTATTCAGACTCTTGAGGACATGCTCCGAGCGTGCGTTTTAGATTTCAGTGGTAGCTGGGATCATCATTTACCCTTAGTGGAGTTCTCCTACAACAACAGCTTCCAAGATACTATTCAGATGGCACCTTTCGAGGCCTTGTATAGGAGGAGATGCAGATAGCCCGTCTGTTGGACAGAGCTCAGTGAGAGCAGTATTTTAGGGCCGCAGATTGTGGAGGAGACGACTGAGAAGATACAGTTGATTCGAGATTGGATGAGAGCGGCTCAGAGCAGGCAGAAATCGTATTTGGACAGATGCCGTCGCAGACTAGAGTTCGCAGTTGGCGATCAAGTTTTTCTCAGGGTCTCTCCAATGAAGGGTGTGATGAGGTTTGGACGAAAAGGAAAGCTTAGTCCCAGATTTATAGGTCCCTTCGAGATTCTCGAGCGTGTCGACGCAATTGCGTATCGTTTGGCTCTTCCACCCAGCTTTCCTGATGTTCACCCCGTCTTCCATGTTTCAATGCTCCGCAAGTACCTTCACGACCCTTCTCATGCAATTCAGCACCCGACGATCCAGCTGGAGCACGACCTTTCTTTTGCAGAGCAGCCGGTGGTCATCCTGGATCGGCAGGTGAAGAAATTGAGATCGAAGGTTATACCGACCGTCAAGGTCCTTTGGCGTGGCCCGAACAGCGAGGAGGTCACCTGGGAGACCGAGGATGAGATGAGGAAGAAATAGCCCCATCTCCTTGAAGGTACGTGTAGCTAGATTTTTAAATTCGGGGACCGAATTTCTTTAAGAGGGGGAAGATTGTAACGCCTTGAAAAGTCGTTTAGCTATTTTCCCGATAATCGGTAAATAATTGGTATTTTTTCGCGTAACTTGTCATTATAATTATTTTTCAGTATAAGCCTAATCATACCTAATTTCGATAGGTAATTGCAAGTTTTAGTAGCTAATGAGTCACTTAAAAATTTCTAGTTGTTTAAAAAAATTTCCCTAATTTATTATTTTTAATATTATTTTAAGCTGTTAAAAATACATAAAATTAGTGATAAATACAAATTTGAATGGGCTAATTACATACTTAAGAACCATGACAACTAAAATCTAGTTTGTAGTATAAATTTTTAGTATGTTATTTCCAAGTTCTAGTTGGTTCTAATCAAAGGAAAATTAAAATTTAAATAAAATAAGCTAAATCTTGCAATTTTGTAACTTGAGGGGTTCTTTTTGCATGGAATTTTTTTGTACGCTCTCTCATAACTCCCTCACACCTCCTTGGCCGGCCCCACCACAGTAGGAAACCCACACCTTTTTGCCTTCAACTCATGTGAAAAGAAATTGTTTGAAAGAGATTTAAAAATATTAATATGAGGTATGGGTTTTAGGAGATTGGTATGGCTTTGACTTTGGAATTTCTACACACAATTCCCTTACTTTCTCCCCATTCACCCCTTGGCCGAGAGCTAGCCGGCAGCAACTCATTTTTTTGCCCATTTCATTTTGTGTCAAATTCCATCAAAATCCATCAAAAATCTACAAATTTCTTCTCAAATTCAAAGCAAATCCTTATGCTATCCCTTCTCAATCCTAAATTGGTTTAAAACATGGAGAAAAGAGGTGTCTTTGGAGGCTAGTGCATGCTAGGGTTCACTACTTGAGAGATATAATTCTAATCAATTGGTTAATTGGTAATTTAAGTGTTCTAAATTAGAACTTTGAAGTGTTAATTTTAGTGCTAATTTAAATTCTAGGTTTTTAAAGAGGATGTTTGAATTGAACTAAGGTTTTAGAACACCATTACTAGGTTAATTAAATTTATTTTGCTACCTAGTTCTTATATAAACATGTAGAATTGCTACTCATATGTATGTACCTCATTACATCTTTCGATCATACATGGTCTTTTAGTCATATATTGCAGTTCGCATTGTTGATACCATAGGAATTCATCAATTGGTATTAATTTAGGTTTTTTTCATGTATGGAATGGATTTAAATTGCAAGTTTATGAAATTCTAGAAAGGGGGTTGATGTTGGAATTAGGGTTTGAAGCATTGCTAATGGGTTAAATTTAAGTGATTGTGGCTAACTAGTTGTGTGGTTGGATCATTATGCTTGATAGTAGTCTTTTTGTCGCAAATCTACGATATTTGCACCGAATTTGGAATGCTAATGCTTACTAGGTTTTTTATATAATTACGTGGTGAATTATTTTGGTTATCATGAGTATATTATAGCATCTCCTATGATAATTAGGGTGTGTGAATGTGAACTTGGTTTAATCGGGTCTTAGTTTTGGCAGTTGTTCCGAAGCGACAATCCTAATTAAGGTTGTTGTGTTTGTCATGTGTGTTCCGCGCACCAAGTGCATAATGTGCCTAACTCGTAGACGTTGACCCTTTCTTTTTGTGGCCTGGCATTGTTTTAGGATATGTAATCTTATGTTTTGTGTTGTGCAAATTTCAGGATTGGTCGCGGAGACTTCGAGCGCGGCACGAAAAAGGAAAGTGGTGATTGGACCAAGCTAGTTGGGGATTTCCGGTGAGTAAATGTATACATCTATGGGGGAAATCATTTGGATGGCGCAAGGGGCCCGATAGTTTAGAATTTCTAGTAATACCAGCTTGTTGCATGTAGTTCCTAGTTACCTATTTTCTGCATTGCATGACCTTTATATCCATATATGTGTTAATTCATTGTATAGAAACCATTGAACCATTAAAATGAGTTATGCGACACAAGTAATATTTGGCTTGGTTAGTTCATTATATATAATTGTGCAACTTCATCCTATAGGACACTTGCACTATTACAAAGCTTTTATGCAGAACGAGCACTATTCATGTGGACACACACGCCTTGGTAATTGCTATGCCACAAACACTAGATAACTTGTTTAAACCAGAATTTAGAATAATTTCACCATATAAGACATATAAACCAGTACTAATATAGTAAATTCCGCAAGATGAACATGCAGAATTGCTAGTCAGATGCATGTACCTCATTACATCTTTCGATCATACATAGTCTTTTAGTCATATATTGCAGTTCGCATTGTTGACCATAGGCATTCATCAACATTGACATGTGTACTTATGGTACTTTCTTTTTGAGGATTTCAACATTTAAGATTTATGAGATTTTGGAGAAACCGCAAGGATTTAATAAAACTGATATCATTTTAAATATTGCAAGTTGCGGTTTTCTCGTGATATGATACTTTTGTCGTCCACCGTGAGTTTTCGAGACCCGTTTCGAGAAGTAGGATGAACCGTCTCGGGTACATGGTGGGCCCGGTAAGATACCCCAGGGCAAGAAGTTCGAGTAGTAGATGATGAGCCTGGTAGGAGTAGACTTCCTACCGGTGATTGTTGGCGCGACGGATATCCGGAGGATACCGACCGTGGTCGTGTGATATTGAGATATTGATACTTGAGATGGGCCAGTCCGGATTGCCGGAGCCCGAGACGTTTTGAGATACCTATACTTTGGGACACTGAGATATTCAATTGAGCTGTCGATACTTGACACGGATTTCTGTTAATTTAATTGATATTACTTCAGATATTTCCAAAAGAGTTTTCTAAGATGAAAATAAAGATTTCCTCATATCAGTATATTCAGATCACGTGTTAAATTGCATTCATGTCGCATACATCCTAGTACATCATACCATATCAATATTGTAGAATTGTGACACTTTGCGTACATGTTTATGATAGTCTTTATAGATGTTACATATTACTCACGAGTTGGCAACTCACCCCCGTTGTGCCACAGCTTTTTTTCAGGTCCGATCCGTCAGCACGGTAGCGGCGGTCGCACTTCCTTCTTTTCTTGGATTTGAGGCGTTTGCTCGTAGGTGGGTTGTGTCATTATTTTGTTTCCACTTTGTATATTCATTGTATTTAGTATACTCCATCTACTGTATCATCTACCAGTACTGATGTATATTGACTTAGAGACGAGACAGTGAGATTTGTGGGCATGTATGTTGTTTCTTTCGGTCGCGCTCGCTTGAGCCGACATGTTTCTTATTACTTGTGCCTTTTTATGCGTATTTTGCACATTGATGTTTTATATTGCGTGAGATTTGAGTCCGCCTTGGGGCGAAGAGCTAGCTCCCGCTTGGGGAACCTTATTTCATGTTATTCATATATATTCATGTTTGTACCCGTTTGGGGGCCAGTATTTACAAAGGAGACTCTGCCGAAATTTTCGTAAAAATGGATGTTGTTTTTAAAAAGCTTGATGTGACATAATTGATTAAAATCGCTTTCAATAAATTGGTTTTCCATCACTCTACTGCTTATTTGGTTTTGATTTCTGGGTTTTGGTTTACTTAGATTACGTACGCCACAAGACATTTCGTAATTTAAGTGCCAGTCATGCTCCGTACCTTTCGGGTTGTGACAAAGTTGGTATCAGAGCGATAGGTTTTACCCTTATGAGTGTAGGATGACCCTTGGTAGATGGAGTAAGTGACTTAAGCAGTGTAACGTTGCGTGTGTATGTGCGCGGCATACTTGTGATACGATACTCTGCCTAGGTGACTTTTGGATATACTTGCTTGAAAATTCCTTCTTCAAGTCGATGTATCCTATGATTCTATTGCAGTGTTCATATTATCCTGTTTCCTGTACCAGACACTATGCCGCCGAAGGCTACAAGAGCACAGAGGGTTGCCGCCCGAGATGAGATCCGAGCAGGCTCGTCCGAGACGAGGACCGAGCAGGGTGGCTTACCTACGCCTCAGGGACAGACTGATCCGCCTTTCCCAGGCCGCATGGATAGGCTAGAGTCTGGTATGGAGGAGTTACGACAAATGATGGGAGGTATGCAGGAGTTACGACAGATGGTGGGATCCTTTGTAGAGGCCAGTCGTGCATCGAGATTGGAGGACGTACCTACCACAGCACAGACTACGATAGTACCTGCTGCCCAGACAGTTTCTCCTACTACTACAGTGGGTATTCCAGTATCACTACAGGATTTCATGAGACTGAAGCCCTCAGTCTTCACCGGCACCGATGCAGCGGGAGATCCACAGACATTCTTTGACAATTTAGCTAGGATTTTCCAATCGCTCAGATGTTCCGACGATAGATGGGTGGAGCTTACGAGTTTCCGTCTGTAGGGCCTTGTGCAGACATGGTGGGAGTCGGTCGAGAGAGGTCGAGCTGCAGGTCTACCTCCTATGACTTGGGCCGAGTTCACAGCAGTGTTTCTATCCCGTTTCCTTCCAGAGAGCGTTTGTGATGCTCGAGCTCGTAGTTTTGAGGCTTTGCTCAAGACACCAGGAATGACAGTGCCCGAGTATGATATCCAGTTTACTCAGTTGTCCCGATATGCTCCGTACTTTGTTGATACTGAAGAGAAGAGGGTAAAGAGGTTTGTGCAGGGACTCGACACGCAGTTATTTCTTGCCATCGGTGCCCAGCACTTTAACACTTATGCAGCTGTTATGGACACGGCCTTACGGATGGAGGCGCGCATTTCAGAGTCTTCTGCCGTTTCTTGGCCGAAGAGGATTTATACCGATATGCCAGCTCAGAGGCATCGTGCCAGATTCTCTCAGAGAGATGGTGGCGGCAGAGGAGTTGGACGGGGTCAGCTATTTGGTTCTTATCCGCAGGGACAGCAGGCCTCGCAAGGATGTTTTAGGTGCGGAATTCCAACCCATCGTATCAGAGACTGTATGGTGAGACGACAGGGAGCGGTGACTGAAAGGTTAGTATAGCACCCTATGAAGTGTTTTGAAGCATCACATGACCCAAAGTTATAATTTTTAAGGTGCTAAACTAATATGCAAAGGGATCGATCCTAGAAAATTAGGGTTATGAAACTTTAGGCTAAAAAAGATTAGGGTTTGAAGGCTACAACCTTTGTAGCTCCCCTTTGCTAGACTCCTTGGTGTCTTGGGTGTTGAATCGAGGTCCTCTCGAAGTTCCCTTGCGTCCACGACGATCCACCACGGAGTACTCCGTCCAAGCTCGCTTCTTTGGAAAACCGAAGGAAACACTCTAATCAAGTCGGCTAGACTTGAGTAGAATGATGTTGTGGTTTGGAATCTCACTTCAAAAACCTATCTTTAAGTGGTATTTGCTCACTAGGAAAATCAAGAGAGCAAAAGAGCTAGAGGAAGAAGATGGTGGCAATTTTAACAAGAGATAAAAAGTTAACTCTTGTGAAGAAAATGAAATATATCAATATATATTTTATTCCTTCATGCTATGAACCATGGTTAAAGTGATGGAGACATTATTTAACTTTAGTTTTGAATGATAAAGAGAAGGGTAACCTTAGGTTAGTTGTAGTTGAGCATGGTTAGGTCAAAGGAAGAATGTAGAAGCAAGAATGATTATCCTTTTCTTTTTCATTTTACTTTAAAACCAAAATTAAATAATTATCCATTGTTTAATCCATGGTGTGAGTCTTATATTGCCACCATTTCCATATGCTAACAACCATGATGGATGAGTGTATGTATGTGTGCATGTATGCACATTCACATTTGCATGAAACTAGCATGAAAGAAAGAAAGAAAAGCACACATGCATCCACACATCTATCATCAAAGAAAAGGTTTTAAGTGAGAAAACTAATGGTTAAATGATAAATCAACACTTGATTTATCAATCCGGTCATATCTCATACGACCCCACCAAAAGCAGTTCACCCGATCAATGTTCGGTATCATATACGCACATTTCAATCGGGTGCATGCGCATATCGCATATGCGCACCACAACGTTTCGCCTGGACTGGGTAACTCCTTTGTGGGACTCTAAGACTCGTCAATACGCCGGCAGAGGGTGATGATCATATCAGGTACCCTCAAGCCGCAAGCGGTCAGCTAAACGTAACGGCCACCCGGGTATTGAGCGATCAGAAGACAACAAGCGAACCTGCTACAACTCCCGTCGAGCCATCCGGCAACAATACCGTATAGTCCGGTCTCTTCGTCAGATATGCTGCATATCGAGCCTAGGGATGGTCACGTCGACCCTAATAACTCAATAAGTCGTGTCGGTGAATGGTCTATAACAGATCGAGAAACTACTGATAACACTTATCAGCAAATCTCAGCAGCCCTGGCCAGGGACTTGCTGTTATAACCAGTCGAGCACAGCACAGCATCAACTCCCAATACCGGGAGAGACGAAACCCCTCCTATCGCTCATTGCCTTCGTGTGTCTCGGGACTGTACCCAACGGCCACCTGTTTGCACGACTCAGTAGAGCCGTGGTAGGGTGGCAATCAACGTACATTGGGAGAACACACAAGACTCCATGACGATCTCGGGTCTACAGACTAACCTGTACCAGTGTCACCTGAGAACTGCTATCCGACGATAGATATAATTCCATATAGGAGTTCTCGGTGAGTCCGTCCAGTGTACCCAGTCAGCACTGAGCACCCGTATATGATCTTGATGTCAAACATCGATGAATGTGGGAACATCCATCGCCCATCACATGGGTCTAGTATCATATACGCTAGTCTACTCTGGTATATCGATGCCCCATCTCGATACACCTCCGACTTGGGACATTTCAGGATATGCTTATAGACTACAAATGTCCCACTAGTATGATCTCTATCATAATCAGAGTAGTCAAGCAGATATCCTTAGGGCTTTATCAGCATGTATGAATGAATAAAAGCATGATCAAATCAACATGTCAGATAAAGAATAACCAGATAGCATACTATCATGTCGAGCAAGAATGCAAACTGAATATATATACATGTATAGATACATCCACTATCACATAATGGCCTCTAGGGCATACATATATCCAACATTCTCCCACTTGCACTAAGGCCAGTTATTGGCGTATCTCATACCCAACATCTCAAAAAGTCGCTCATGTTGTGGCTGAGGGAGGGCCTTGGTGAGTGGATCCGCGGCGTTGTTCTTTGTGTCAACTCTCTTAATCTCGATCTCGCGGCGATCTACAATCTCCCGGATCAAATGAAAGCGCCTCAGGATGTGTCTGGACCGCTGATGGGATCTGGGCTCCTTGGCTAACGCGATCGCCCCATTATTGTCACAATACAAAGGTATTGGATCAATAATGGTTGGAACTACTCCTAGCTCCGAGACGAACTTCTTCATCCAGACGGCTTCCTTGGCGGCATCATTTGCAGCAATGTACTCAGCTTCCATCGTAGAGTCTGCAACGGTATCCTGTTTGGAACTCTTCCAACTTACCGCCCCTCCATTGAGGGTAAATACAAACCCTGAGATAGATTTGCTGTCATCCTTATCGCTCTGGAAGCTCGAATCGGTAAGGGCCTCCATTTGGAGATATATATTACCATACACCAAGAACAATTCTTTAGTCCTTCGTAAGTACTTAAGAATGTTCTTCACAGCTGTCCAGTGGTTCTCCCCTGGGTTGGATTGATACCTGCTTACAACACTAAGTGCATAAGCTACATCTGGGCATGTACATAACATCGCATACATTATAGACCCTACTGCCGAAGCATAAGGTATAATGCTCATGCGAGCTCTCTCTTCATCGGTCTTTGGACAAGAATCCTTGGAGAGAGTGACTCCATGGCAAGCGGGTAAGGCACCCCGCTTGGAGTCTTCCATACTAAACCTCTTTAGGATGGTGTTGATGTACCTGGTTTGGGACAATCCCAATAACTTTTTGGATCTATCCCTATAGATCCTTATGCCTAGAATGTATGTGGCATCACCCAGGTCCTTCATGGAGAACCTTAGTGATAAGAATGATTTGACCGACTGTAGCATAGGAATATCATTTCCTATCAGAAGAATGTCATCCACGTACAATACGAGGAATGTGACAGCTCTTCCTACAGCCCTCTTATAAACACAAGGTTCATCTGGATTTTTGATGAAATCAAACTCTTTGATAACATCATCGAAACAGATGTTCCAACTCCGTGATGCCTGCTTCAACCCATATATGGATTTAAGCAATCTACATGCTTTCTCGCTGCTCCCACTGTCAATGAAGCCCTCTGGCTAATCCATATAAACGCATTCTTCTAAATTTCCATTTAGAAATGTTGTTTTAACGTCCATCTGCCAGATTTCATAGTCGTAGTGAGCAGCAATAGCAAGTAGGATCCGAATGGATTTAAGCATGGCTACGGGCGAAAAAGTTTCGTCATAGTCCAAACCTGGTCTTTGACGAAAACCTTTCGCCACAAGTCTTGCCTTATAGGTCTCTACCTGCCCATCCACACCAATCTTTCTTTTAAAGATCCATTTGCACCCTACAGGTTTTACCCCAGGGGGTACAACGTCCAAAGTCCATACTTTGTTGGTGTACATAGACTCCATTTCGGATCTCATGGCATCCAGCCACTTCACAGAGTCACCACTCGTGATAGCCTGCTGAAAACTGGTAGGATCATCATCATCCATGATGCAATCTTCTCCGTTACCATCAATGAGGAAACCGTAGTACCTCTCCGGTGGGCGAGAAGTCCTACCAGACCTACGGAGTGGCCGAGGTTCTTCAGTTTCTGTTGCAACAGCCGGTTCAACCAAATCGTCATTTGTAGTTTGTGTCTCCAGAACCTCTTCTAGATCTACCACCTTGCCATCATCTTTATCTGTGAAAAACTCTTTTTCCAAGAATGTGGCATACTGAGAAACAAACACTTTTTGTTCCTCTTTGTGGTAGAACAGATATCCATAAGAATTCTTTGGATATCCCACAAAGTTACACATGACTGACCGTGTCTCGAGTTTGTCCGGATTCTGTTTTTTAACATAGGCCGGGCAACCCCAAATCTTAATTCTCTTAAAAGATGGTCTCTTCCCATTCCATATCTCATATGGCGTGGTAGACACGGCTTTGGTCGGAACCCTGTTTAGCAGAAACGCTGCAGTCTCCAATGCATTCCCCCAAAACGAGACAGGTAACTCAGCGTCACTCATTATGGACCGGACCATATCTAATAGGGTCCTATTCCGTCGTTCTGACACACTGTTGTGCTGTGGTGTGTAAGGAGGAGTGAGCTGAGAGAGAATCCCATTCTCTTTTAGGAAGTTTGCAAATTCTGTACTGAGATACTCTCCACCTCGATCTGATCGAAGCATCTTAATACTCAAGCCGGTTTGTTTTTCTACTTCTTGTTTATATTCAACGAATTTCTCGAAAGCGTCGGACTTGTGCTTTAATGAAAATACATGACCGAATCTTGAGAAATCATCGGTGAATGTAATGAAGTATGAAAAACCGCCTCTAGCCTGTGTAGACATTGGCCCACATACATCACTATGTATGAGGCCAAGAAGCTGAGTAGCTCTTTCTCCGTGTCCGGTAAACGGAGTTTTGGTCATTTTACCCTTGATACAAGACTGGCAAGTCGCATAAGATTTATATTCAAAAGAGTTTAAATATCCATCTTTGTGTAACCTGTTTAGTCTTGTTTCGTTAATATGACCAAGTCTACAATGCCAAAGAAAAGCTTCATTTAATTCTGAAAGTTCTCTTTTATTAGTGTGTTGTATACTGAAAACTGTGTGTTGATTTAGGACATATATTCCGTTATTAAGCGTACCATACCCAACCAACATTTGATTTAGGTGAATGTTCATAACATTGTTCTGCAACACAAAATTATATCCTTCATTATCCAACAAAGAAACGGATATTATATTACATAGCATACTTGGTACAAAATAACATGGATTCAAAATCAAAATACATCCAGATGGCAACCCCAAGTGATACTCTCCCACTGCGACTGTATGTACATTGGAACCATTTCCAACGCGGAGAGTATGGTCACCTGTCTTCAAAACCTTGCTATTTCTCAGCCCCTGCATAGAATTGCAAATGTGAGAACCTGAACCGGTATCCAATACCCAGGAAGCAGAGTTTATAGAAAAACAGTTTTCAGTCACAAACGCACCTGAAGCAGAAGCATCACCATGCTTCTTCTTGAGACTTAGGTACTCCGTGCAATTGCGCTTCCAATGTCCTGTCTTGTGGCAATGAAAACACTCGCCTTTCCCCGGGTCTCCAGCCGTGGACTTTCCCTTTCCCTTCACCTTTTTGACTCCGCCTTTAGGATTAGTGGGTTTCTTCTTTTTCTTTCCCTTGGCCTTAGCTTTTGGGCGAGAAGAAGAAGACTGTCCAATGGTCATAACGGGAGTCTTTGCTGACTTCATAGTGCTCTCTGCACTCCTTAACATATTAAGGAGTTCAGGGAGGTCCTTCTCCATGCCATGCATGTTGAAGTTCACTATGAACTGAGCAAAGGTGGAGGGGAGGGACTGCAGAATAATATCTATATATTGTCCATTGTCCATTGTCCATCCAAGGTCCTCAAGCTCTTCTATAAGAGCTATCATCTTCAACACATGGTCTCCTACTGGTGTGCCAGGGGCCATTCGCATCTGAAATAGTTTCTTTGATGCTTCGTATCGTAATACGCGGGATTGCTCCCCATACAACTCATTTGTATGGAACAGTATCCCGTGAATGTCCATGTCCTCGTGCTGCTTTTGATGTGTGTTATCCATCGATGCAAGCGCGAGGCATGTGGCCGTGGCACAGTCAGCGTCCCATGTCTTGCGGACTTCAATGTCCGCAACTGAGGATTTTGGACCTGGGACGGGCGGGGCTGAAGACGTGAGGACATATGATACTTCATCATAAGTCAAGGCGATCTTCAGATTCCTTAGCCAGTCTTTATAGTTGGTCCCATTCAGTTTGTTTTTATCTAGTAGAAGCTTAAGTCCAGTCATTGGTATCTGCCATTAAGAGAGAGAAAAGAATACACTCAGCGAAAGCTCTTGCATAGATTAGATTGGTTTATTATCTTGTCTAATCGATTTTTCCCACTTCTTTTTATCAAGTTTTTCTTTCAAACCTTAAAAAGAAAAACTAGCCAGGATTAATTACAGTCTACAACTTCGCTAACCGTTCAGCCAGACCAGTGTCGGTACTTTGAGGGAGGTTCCCCGTGCTTTCGCACGGACCTAATTAGAGTAAACCTGGTTTTCCCAGAGGCGGAGCCCCGTTAACACCTTTCTAGACACCTAATGAGTTAGCTAATTGTAAACTGTAAAACTCTCCTAGGAGCAACTATTGCCCACAGTGGGATCGGGATCCAACCATCACATGGAAGGTATGCAATCTCATTGCAAATTTCAACACTTGAAATTCCCGATTTAATTTTTTACCCCCAGTACTTATGACCTTAACTATAGTCAACAAATCATAAGTACCAGTCAAGTTCTACCCGTCATTTCTTGATTAATTAGACCCACCCATATGACCCTTAACTATGGTCAACAAAGTCGTATGAATGTCCTAATTAATCTGCATCATATGCAGTGTAGGAAGACATCACTTAGCTACCGTACACTACGCCTTAACTAAAGTCAACAAACGTAGCACGAATACTAAGTACTCTACTTCCTAAAATGACGGAGGGTTGCGAATGATTTTTAAGAAAATCTTTAACGCTTTGAACTTGATATCGTTGTAGAATCAAACAGTTTTTCAAAAGGAGTGGCTTAAGCTCCGCAGTTTTTGAAATGTAGCTTTTTCATAAAAAGCCGAGTAGTTTTTAAATCCGATTCTACAACATCTTTTTAGGTTTATTTTCTTTACATTAATCACATTAATGTAATCCCATCATTTAAGTCCTTAAGCCAATCACAGAAAAGAAACGAAAATAACACGTACGCTTATGCCATCCGCATTCGCCGCAATGTTCCGTTATGCACCGTTAGGTTACTTAACTATCGGCATACCGAGACGGGACTAGCGCGGGTGTAAAACATAAGCAACGTCTACTATATATCATATATATATAATATGTAATTCGTCTCAGATATCACAGAACACAGGCAGCAGAAACATAGATATAACGTGGAATATCCTAGGACGTCCGAATTTAGTATTTAGCCAGAATAGAAAATACGGATTCCACAGTCGCGATGAATAGCCAAGCCCACACCCTGGACCCCTACGAGAGCGGCAAGTGACCCTACCAATCCTGGAGTTTAGGAGACCCGGTCTCGACTCCTCGAGATGGCCTCCCACTGAACCCCAGAACCCGGTCACCTGTGCTCCCCTCCTTGGGTCCATCCTAATGCGGAAAAGTAAATAATATACAACACTGGTGACACAACCGCAACCTGGAAGTGCCCCAAATAAAAGAATATTACATTACATTTGAATTTACATGAATGAAAATATAAAACTCTCATCTCACAAAAACCCCCGGCTATTCGATCGCGACAATCCTGCACATCATATCTCAGCAACACATAATATCACATATCATCAACGTAAGTAAGTATGCGTACCCCGATTGTCGTTGATGTATAGCAACGAAACCGGCGATATCGTACATACTACACTTACGGTCACAGAAAAGAAAGTGTAAAACTACAATATTTGGAATCCAGATTCTCTTTAGACATCATAAATGCGAAATATCACATATTTCGTATTTCATGCCTAAACTATATGAATTCCGCATATTGTATCACATTCCAGACAAACAGACAGTATTAAAGTTTTCGAACGAACGATCAAGCACCCAAGATTAACTAAAGCTCAACACTTGAGCAGGGTTCAAAAATCCGGAGTGTGACACAGTAGTAGCGGTCCAGCCGTAGAAGGGTCAAGCCAACGCCTCACATGTGGCACGCCGTACTGCCCCAAACCCTAAGGTTCAAAGGGCAGTTCAAGACGGTCACATAATCGAGTTAAGGTTTGTTGTCATCTAGAGGGACCACCGCAAAAAGACTTGCACGTATCTCCAAAGTATTTAAACCCCGTGAATAGTGAGTAAATGATACTCGTTCAAACACTTCAATACTTTCTAATTTACCCGGAAAAGCTACGAAATGAAAGTCCCGATCGAATTGACGAGTCCAACACCATCTCCAGAATTTTTCAAAACCAAATACAGATTAAAAATATCCAAAAATTTATACAGTCAGATTCATGAATTACTGTGCAAACAATATCCATCAATTCATATGTACGGCCGCGGAACAGCGGCCTAAGCAAGCTTAGGCCGCGTTTCCGCGGCGATAATCACTGTTCACCTGAAAATTTTTGTACCGTAATCCTTATTTTTTCCTGCTGTATTTTTTAAATATTTTTAATTCTGCAAATTAGCAAATTTTAGAAAATTTCCAGAAAGCATCCCAAAAAATCGTATTTTTGTCCGATCGGGGTTTTCACTTCGTAAAAACGTCGCCTAATGTTCTAGGTCGGCTCTGATACCAATGAAAGGTTAGTATAGCACCCTATGAAGTGTTTTGAAGCATCACATGACCCAAAGTTATAATTTTAAGGTGCTAAACTAATATGCAAAGGGATCGATCCTAGAAAATTAGGGTTATGAAACTTTAGGCTAAAAAAGATTAGGGTTTGAAGGCTACAATCTTTGTAGCTCCCCTTTGCTAGACTCCTTGGTGTCTTGGGTGTTGAATCGAGGTCCTCTCGAAGTTCCCTTGCGTCCTCGACGATCCACCACGGAGTACTCCGTCCAAGCTCGCTTCTTTGGAAAACCGAAGGAAACACTCTAATCAAGTCGGCTAGACTTGAGTAGAATGATGTTGTGGTTTGGAATCTCACTTCAAAAACCTATCTTTAAGTGGTATTTGCTCACTAGGAAAATCAAGAGAGCAAAAGAGCTAGAGGAAGAAAATGGTGGCAATTTTAACAAGTGATAAAAAGTTAACTCTTGTGAAGAAAATGAAATATATCAATATATATTTTATTCCTTCATGCTATGAACCATGGTTAAAGTGATGGAGACATTATTTAACTTTAGTTTTGAATGATAAAGAGAAGGATAACCTTAGGTTAGTGGTAGTTGAGCATGGTTAGGTCAAAAGAAGAATGTAGAAGCAAGAATGATTATCCTTTTCTTTTTCATTTTACTTTAAAACCAAAATTAAATAATTATCCATTTTTTAATCCATGGTGTGAGTCTTATATTGCCACCATTTCCATATGCTAACAACCATGATGGATGAGTGTATGTATGTGTGCATGTATGCACATTCACATGTGCATGAAACTAGCATGAAAAGAAAGAAAGAAAAGCACACATGCATGCACACATCTATCATCAAAGAAAAGGTTTTAAGTGAGAAAACTAATGGTTAAATGATAAATCAACACTTGATTTATCAATCCGGTCATATCTCATACGACCCCACCAAAAGCAGTTCACCCGATCAATGTTCGGTATCATATACGCACATTTTAATCGGGTGCATGCGCATATCACATATGCGCACCACAACGTTTCGCCTGGACTGGGTAACTCCTTTGTGGGACTCTAAGACTCGTCAATACGCCGGCAGAGGGTGATGATCATATTAGGTACCCTCAAGCCGCAAGCGGTCAGCTAAACGTAACGTCCACCCGGGTATTGAGCGATCAGAAGACAACAAGCGAACCTGCTACAACTCCCGTCAAGCCATCCGGCAACAATACCGTATAGTCCGATCTCTTCGTCAGATATGCTGCATATCGAGCCTAGGGATGGTCACGTCGACCCCAATAACTCAATAAGTCGTGTCGGTGAATGGTCTATAACAGATCGAGAAACTACTGATAACACTTATCAGCAAATCTCAGCAGCCCTGGCCAGGGACTTGCTGTTATAACCAGTCGAGCACAGCATAGCATCAACTCCCAATACCGGGAGAGACGAAACCCCTCCTATCGCTCATTGCCTTCGTGTGTCTCGGGACTGTACCCAACGGCCACCTGTTTGCACGACTCAGTAGAGCCGTGGTAGGGTGGCAATTAAAGTACAGTGGGAGAACACACAAGACTCCATGACGATCTCGGGTCTACAGACTAACCTGTACCAGTGTCACCTGAGAACTGCTATCCGACGATAGATATAATTCCATATAGGAGTTCTCGGTGAGTCCGTCCAGTGTACCCAGTCAGCACTGAGCACCCGTATATGATCTTGATGTCAAACAACGATGAATGTGGGAACATCCATCGCCCATCACATGGGTCTAGTATCATATACGCTAGTCTACTCTGGTATATCGATGCCCCGTCTCGATACACCTCCGACTAGGGACATTTCAGGATATGCTTATAGACTACAAATGTCCCACTAGTATGATCTCTATCATAATCAGAGTAGTCAAGCAGATATCCTTGGGGCTTTATCAGCATGTATGAATGAATAAAAGAATGATCAAATCAACATGTCAGATAAAGAATAACCAGATAGCATACTATCATGTCGAGCAAGAATGCAAACTGAATATATAAACATGTATAGATACATCCACTATCACATAATGGCCTCTAGGGCATACATATATCCAATAGCGACGGTTCCACACATGACTTTACCACCTTCACCACCTCCTCAGAGAGCTTTACTTCCTGCCCCCGGTGATGCTCCATGTCTGTTAGGAGCCCCCAGAGACCGTTGACATGGCGGTCCTATTCAGAGAGGACGAGGAGGCCAGGGCCGAGGCTGAGGACAGCCAGCTATTGGTGGGGGACAGGCCCGAGTGTTCGCTCTGACTCCGCAGGATGCGCAGTCATCCAACGCCGTTGTGACAGGTACCTTGCCAGTATGTTCTTTCGACGCGCGAGCATTATTCGATCCAGGTTCCACACATTCGTATGTATCTACACACTTTGTATCGATGTTGAGCCGTGAGTCATCGTCGTTAGATCAGCCGCTTGTTGTTATTACTCCGGTAGGCGAGTCGTTTGTCGCTCGTTTTGTGTTTCGATTGTGTTCCATTCGTATCGGGGAGAGGGATTCGTCGGTTGATCTGATTCTCCTCGATATGTTGGACTTTGATGTGCTTCTGGGCATGGACAGTCTGGCCACTTGTTATACATCTGTGGACTGCCGTGAGAAGGCAGTCAGATTTAGCTTTCCGGGAGAGCCAGTCCATGTTGTTCAGGGAGACCGCAGCGTCACCCTTCCCAGCTTGATTTCGTCTCTTCGTGCCAGTCAGCTATTACTGAAGGGATGTCAGGGATTCTTAGCTTATGTTTGTGATACTCGAGCTGCAGAGGTTTCTTTGGACCAGGTCCCGATTGTTATTGAGTTCCCTGATGTTTTCCCTGACGAGCTGCCTGGGTTACCGCCTGAGCGCGATATTGCTTTCGGCATTGACTTGATTCCCGGCTTGGTGCCTATTTCCATACCGCCTTATTGGATGGCCCTGGCGGAGCTTAGAGAGATGAAGGATCAGTTGCAGAATTTGTTAGATAAAGGGCTTATTCGACCTAGTGTGTCCCCGTGGGGTGCTCCTCACCTGTTCGTCAAGAAGAAAGATGGCAGTTTGCGCTTGTGCATTGATTACCGCCAGCTGAACAGGGTTACCGTACGGAACAGATATCCCTTACCACGTATCGATGATTTGTTTGACCAGCTTCAGGGTGCGGGATACTTTTCGAGGATTGACTTGCGATCGGGTTACCATCAGTTGCGGGTGCGGCAGGAGGATATTCCGAGGACGGCTTTTCGCACACGTTATGGACACTATGAGTTTTTGGTGATATCGTTCGGACTCACCAATACACCAGCCGCGTTTATGGACTTGATGAACCGCATTTTCAGGCCGTATCTAGATTTGTTCATCATCGTGTTTATTGACGACATTTTGGTGTATTCTCGGAGCCGAGAGGAGCACGAGCAGCACTTGCTGATCACATTACAGACTTTGAGGGAGCACTAGCTGTTCGCGAAATTCTCCAAGTGCGCATTTTGGCTTGACAGCGTTGATTTCTTAGGTCATGTGATTACGAGAGATGGTATATGTGTAGACCCGAAGAAGATCGAGGCTGTTCTGCATTGACCCAGAACAGCATCAGTTACGGAGATCTGCAGTTTCCTAGGCCTGGCTAGCTACTACCGGCGATTTATTCAGGACTTCTCCCATATTGCTGCACCGTTGACCGGGTTGACCTGGAAGGGAGTTCTTTTTGATTGGACCGAGGCGTGCGAGCATAGCTTCTAACTGTAGAAGACTCGTCTGACTACTGCACCAGTGTTGTCGTTGCCTTCGGGATCGGGCGGATTCGTGGTTTATTGTGACGCTTCTCGAGTGGGACTAGGTTGCGTGTTGATGCAGCACGACAGGGTTATTGCGTATGCTTCTCGGCAGCTGAAGACACATGAACAGATCTATCCTATGCACGATTTAGAGATGGTTGCAGTGGTGTTTGCACTCAAGATCTGGAGACATTACCAATACGGCGAGTCGTGCCAGATATTTATGGACCACAAGAGCTTGAAGTACATATTTCTGCAGCAAGACCTAAATCTGAGACAGCGCCGTTGGATGGAGCTGGTGAAAGACTATGATTGCGAGATCCTTTACCATCCGGGCAAGGCGAACATGGTGGCAGATGCTTTGAGTCGGAGGCCTGGAGGTAGTTTATTCTGTTTGAGCACCGTGCAGAAGCAGTCGTCAGCAAATTGGCAGATTCTATGCGACAGCTTAGTGCAGTTCGTGTTCACTCCGATAGAGGGATAGCTTGCGCATATTCATGCATGTCCACAGTTGCTTGACTGTATTCGAGAGGCACAGCCCAGTGATGACCGTCTTTCAGAGATCATGGAGAAGATTGGGCAGGGCAGAGATTCCGAGTTCGTGGTTGATGATCAGAGGATACTGTGCTTTAGGACTCGATTATGCGTACCAGATTCTGAGGGACTGCGGCATGAGATTCTTGAGGAGGCCCATAGATCGATGTATAGCGTTCATCCCGGTTCCACCAAGATGTACCGCGACTTGCGAGATGTTTACTGGTAGGACAGAATGAAGCGGGACATCACAGATTTCGTGTCGAGATGCCTGACTTGTCAGCAAGTCAAGGCCGAGCACCAGAGGCCTGCGGGAGAGTTGTAGCCTTTGCCCATTCCAGAGTGCAAATAGGAGCAGATTTCTATGGACATCATTGTGGGTCTACCCAGGACCAGTCGAGGGTATGACTCTATTTGGGTGATCGTGGATCGTTTGATGAAAGCGGCTCACTTCCTTCCAGTGAAGACCACTTTCGGTTTTGCTCATAATGCCCAGATTTACATCGATGAGATCGTACGGTTTCATGGCATCCCGACTTATATCGTTTCCGACCGAGGCACCCAGTTTACCAGCCGACTATGGCAGAGACTTCAGGAGGCGTTGGGTACCCGATTGAGTTTCAGCACAGCATTTCATCCGCAGACCGACGGCCAGTCATAGTGGACTATTCAGACTCTTGAGGACATGCTCCGAGCGTGCGTTTTAGATTTCGGTGGTAGCTGGGATCATCATTTACCCTTAGTGGAGTTCTCCTACAACAACAGCTTCCAAGATACTATTCAGATGGCACCTTTCGAGGCCTTGTATGGGAGGAGATGCAGATAGCCCATCTGTTGGACAGAGCTCAGTGAGAGCAGTATTTTAGGGCTGCAGATTGTGGAGGAGACGACCGAGAAGATACAGTTGATTCGAGATCGGATGAGAGCGGCTCAGAGCAGGCAGAAATCGTATTTTGACAGATGCCGTCGCAGACTAGAGTTCGCAGTTGGCGATCAAGTTTTTCTCAGGGTCTCTCCAATGAAGGGCGTGATGAGGTTTGGACGAAAAGGAAAGCTTAGTCCCAGATTTGTAGGTCCCTTCGAGATCCTCGAGCGTGTCGGCGCAATTGCGTATCGTTTGGCTCTTCCACCCAGCTTTCCTGATGTTCACCCCGTCTTCCATGTTTCAATGCTCCGCAAGTACCTTCACGACCCTTCTCATGCAATTCAGCACCCGACGATCCAGCTGGAGCACGACCTTTCTTTTGCAGAGCAGCCGGTGGTCATCCTGGATCGGCAGGTGAAGAAATTGAGATCGAAGGTTATACCGACCGTCAAGGTCCTTTGGCGTGGCCCGAACAGCGAGGAGGTCACCTGGGAGACCGAGGATGAGATGAGGAAGAAATAGCCCCATCTCCTTGAAGGTACGTGTAGCTAGATTTTTAAATTCGGGGACCGAATTTCTTTAAGAGGGGGAAGATTGTAACGCCTTGAAAATTCGTTTAGCTATTTTCCCGATAATCGGTAAATAATTGGTATTTTTTCGCATAAATTGTCATTATAATTATTTTTCAGTATAAGCCTAATCATACCTAATTTCGATAGGTAATTGCAAGTTTTTAGTAGCTAATGAGTCACTTAAAAATTTCTAGTTGTTTAAAAAAATTTCCCTAATTTATTATTTTTAATATTATTTTAAGCTGTTAAAAATACATAAAATTAGTGATAAATACAAATTTGAATGGGCTAATTACATACTTAAGAACCATGACAACTAAAATCTAGTTTGTAGTATAAATTTTTAGTATGTTATTTCCAAGTTCTAGTTGGTTCTAATCAAAGGAAAATTAAAATTTAAATAAAATAAGCTAAATCTTGCAATTTTGTAACTTGAGGGGTTCTTTTTGCATGGAATTTTTTTGTACGCTCCCTCACACCTCCTTGGCCGGCCCCACCACAGTAGGAAACCCCCACCTTTTTGCCTTCAACTCATGTGAAAAGAAATTGTTTGAAAGAGATTTAAAAATATTAATATGAGGTATGGGTTTTAGGAGATTGGTATGGCTTTGACTTTGGAATTTCTACACACAATTCCCTTACTTTCTCCCCATTCACCCCTTGGCCGAGAGCTAGCCGGCAGCAACTCATTTTTTTGCCCATTTCATTTTGTGTCAAATTCCATCAAAATCCATCAAAAATCTACAAATTTCTTCTCAAATTCAAAGCAAATCCTTATGCTATCCCTTCTCAATCCTAAATTGGTTTAAAACATGGAGAAAAGAGGTGTCTTTGGAGGCTAGTGCATGCTAGGGTTCACTACTTGAGAGATATAATTCTAATCAATTGGTTAATTTGTAATTTAAGTGTGCTAAATTAGAACTTTGAAGTGTTAATTTTAGTGCTAATTTAAATTCTAGGTTTTTAAAGAGGATGTTTGAATTGAACTAAGGTTTTAGAACACCATTACTAGGTTAATTAAATTTATTTCGCTACCTAGTTCTTATATAAACATGTAGAATTGCTAGTCATATGTATGTACCTCATTACATCTTTCGATCATACATGGTCTTTTAGTCATATATTGCAGTTCGCATTGTTGATACCATAGGAATTCATCAATTGGTATTAATTTAGGTTTTTTTCATGTATGGAATGGATTTAAATTGCAAGTTTATGAAATTCTAGAAAGGGGGTTGATGTTGGAATTAGGGTTTGAAGCATTGCTAATAGGTTGAATTTAAGTGATTGTGGCTAACTAGTTGTGTGGTTGGATCATTATGCTTGATAGTAGTCTTTTTGTCGCAAATCTACGATATTTGCACCGAATTTGGAATGCTAATGCTTACTTGGTTTTTTATATAATTACGTGGTGAATTATTTTGGTTATCATGAGTATATTATAGCATCTCCTATGATAATTAGGGTGTGTGAATGCGAACCTGGTTTAATCGGGTATTAGTTTTGGCGGTTGTTCCGAAGCGACGATTCTAATTAAGGTTGTTGTGTTTGTCATGTGTGTTCCGCGCACCAAGTGCACAATGTGCCTAACTCGTAGACGTTGACCCTTTCTTTTTGTGGCCTGGCATTGTTTTAGGATATGTAATCTTAAGTTTTGTGTTGTGCAAATTCCAGGATTGGTCGCGGAGACTTCGAGCGCGGCACGAAAAGGGAAAGTGGTGATTGGACCAAGCTAGTTGGGGATTTCCGGTGAGTAAATGTATACATCTATGGGTGAAATCATTTGGATGGCGCGAGGGGCCCGATAGTTTAGAATTTCTAGTAATACCAGCTTGTTGCATGTAGTTCCTAGTTACCTATTTTCTGCATTGCATGACCTTTATATCCATATATATGTTAATTCATTGTATAGAAACCATTGAACCATTAAAATGAGTTATGGGACACAAGTAATATTTGTCTTGCATAGTTCATTATATATAATTGTGCAACTTCATCCCATTGGACACTTGCACCATTACCAGGGTTTTATGCAGCACGAGCACTATTCATGTGGATACACACGCCTTGGTAATTGCCATGCCACAAACACTAGATAACTTGTTTAAACCGGAATTTAGAATAATTTCACCATATATGGCATATAAACCAGTACTAATATAATAAATTCCGCAAGATGAACATGTAGAATTGCTAGTCAGATGTATGTACCTCATTAAATCTTTCGATCATACATGGTCTTTTAGTCATATATTGCAGTTCGCATTGTTGATACCATAGGAATTCATCATCATTAACATGTGTACTTGTGGTACTTTCTTTCTTGAGAATTTCAGCATTTGAGATTTATGAGATTTTGGAGAAACCGCAAGGATTTAATAAAACCGATATCATTTTAAATATTACAAGTTGCGGTTTTCTCGTGATATGATACTTGTGTCATCCACCATGAATTTTCTGTTAGTTTTCGAGACCCGTTTCGAGGAGTAGGATGAACCGTCTCGGGTACATGGTAGGCCCGGTATGGTACCTAGGGGCAAAAAGTTTGAGTTGTAGATGATGAGCCTGGCAGGGGCAGACTACCTACCGGTGATTATTGGCACGGCGGATATCCGGAGGATACCGACCGTGGTCGTGAGATATTGAGATATTGATACTTGAGATGGGCCAGTCCAGATTGCCGGAGCCCGAGACTTTTTGAGATACCTATACTTTGGGACACTGAGATATTCATTTGAGCTGTCGATAGTTGACACGGATTTCTGTTGATTTAATTGATATTACTTCAGATATTTCAAAAAGAGTTTTCTAAGATGAAAATAATGATTTCCTCATATCAGCATATTCAGATCACGTGTTAAATTGCATTCATGTCGCATACATGCTAGTACATCATACCATATCAATATTGTAGAATTGTGACACTTTGCGTACATGCTTAAGATAGTCTTTATAGCACGAGTTGGCAACTCACCTCCGTTGTGCCACAGCATTTTTGCAGGTCCGACCCGTCAGCACGGTAGCGGCAGAGGCACTTCCTTCTTTGCTTAGATTTGAGTCTTTTGCTCGTAGATGGGTTGTGTCATTATTTTGTTTCCACCTTGTATATTCATTGTATCTAGTGTACTCCATCTACTGTATCATCTACCATTACTGATGTATATTGACTTAGAGACGAGACAGAGAGAGTTGTGGGCATGTATGTTGTTTCTTTGGGTCACGCTCACTTGAGCCGACGTGTTCCTTATTACTTGTGCCTTTTTATGCTTATTTTGCACATTGATGTTTTATATTGCGTGGGATTTGAGTCCGCCTTCGGGCGAAGAGCTAGCACCCGCTTGGGGATGCCTTATTTCATGTTATTCATATATATTCATGTTTGTACCCGTTTGGGGACCAGTATTTACAAAGGAGACTCTGCCAAAATTTTCGGAAAAATGGATGTTGTTTTTAAAAAGCTTGATGTGACTTATTTGATTAAAATTGCTTTCAATAAATTGGTTTTCCTTCACTCTACTGCTTATTTTGTTTTGATTTCTGGGTTTTGGCTTACTTAGATTACGTACGCCTCGCGTCGTTTTGTAATTTAAGTGACAGTCATGCTCCGTACCTTTCGGGTCATGACAGTATGGACTTGGAAATTGCTCCAGATGGGATAAAACCCATAGGATGCAAATAGATCTTCAGAAAGAAGATTGGTGCAGATGGACAGGTTGAAACCTATAAGGCTAGACTTGTTGCAAAGGGTTTTTCCTCAAAGACCTGGTTTGGACTATGACGAAACCTTTTCTCCAGTGGCTATGCTAAAATCCAATCGGATCCTTCTTGCCATTGCTGCCTTCCACAATTATGAGATCCGGCAGATGGATGTAAAGCCGGCTTTTCTAAATAGAAATTTGGAAGAGTGCGTCTATATGGATCAGCCAGAAGGTTTCATTCAGAGTGGGAGCAGCAGGAAAGTGTGAAAGTTGCTTAAGTCCATCTATGGGCTAAAGCAGGCATCGCGGAGTTAGAACATCTGTTAGAGCATCTGTTTTGATGAAACAGTCAAAGAATATGACATTATCAAAAATCCAGATGAGCCGTGTATTTATAGTAAGATTGTAGCATGAACTGTGGTATTCCTCGTCTTGTATGTGGATGACATTCTCCTAACAGGAAATGATATTCCTATGCTACAATCTGTTAAAGGATTCTTATCACACTGGTTCTCCATGAAAGACCTGGGTGATGCCTCTTACATTCTGGGGATCCAAATCTATCGTGATAGATTTAAGAGGATGCTGGGACTTTCGCAGTCCAGGAACATTAACACTATACTGACAAGATTCAGTATGGAAGATTCAAAGCGCGGTAATTTACCGGCTTGTTACGGAATCACTCTCTCCAAAGAGATGTCTCCCAAGACTGATTTAGAAAGGGATTGCATGTCGATTATACCCTACGCTTCTGCGGTAGGCTTTATAATGTATGGATGTTGTGTACCAGATCAGATGTAGCTTACGCACTAAGCGTGGTAAGCCGGTATCAGTCAGACCCAGGGGAGAAGCACTGGATAGGAGTAAAGAACATTCTCAAGTACTTGAGAAAGACTAAGGATATGCTCATGGTTTACGGCGGAAAAGACCTCCAGATCGAGGCTTTTGCTGACTCCAGCTACTAGAGTGACAAGGATGACTCCAAGTCCATGTCAGGTTATATCTTTGCCCTCAATGGAGGTACGGTGTGCTGGAAGAGTTCCAAGTAGTACACCGTTGCTGACTCGACGATGGAAGCGGAGTATATCGATGCTTGCGATGCCGCAAAAGAAGCTGTCTGGATGAAGAAGTTCCTCACAGAACTTCAGGTGGTTCCTACCATTGTTGATCCAATACAGCTGTATTGCGACAACAACGGCGCTGTAGCTTTACCGAAGGAACCCAGGTCCCTTCAAAAGTCTAGACACATCTTGAGGCGGTATCACCTGATCAGGAAAATCATAGATCGCCAGGAGATCGAGGTCCGTAGAGTTGCTACAGAGGAGAACACCGCAGATCCATTCACAAAGGCCATACCTCAGACGCAGTTCGAGAGGCTATTCGAGATGATAGGTCTGCGATACGCCAGCACATGGCCTTAGTGCAAGTGGGAGATTGTTTGTGTTTGTAGGGTTCCTAGGCACCCTAATGAGGTCTCACAAGGCATCGATCATGCCAAATTAAAATTTTAACGGTGCCGAGAAACCCGATTACGGATCGTTTGCTAGAAATCTAGGCGAAAAACAATCTAGTTAACAACTTAACTAATGGGATCGGAAATACAACCTTTGTAGATCCGGTCCTCCACCTCCACGGCTCCGAGATGAGGTCGTCTCCGCTGTCCAAATCAAATCCGGGCTCTAGCGTCGGCTTCATCGGAGAATGGACGGGCTAGGTCGTCGACGACGTGCCGAAGATGATCTACGTCGAAGCATCACTAGATCGAGCTCCACCTTCACCAAGTCTTGAAAACTTGTGAAGGAAACACACTCTACTACTTGGCAAGAGGCAGAGGATGAAGAAATAGGAAGTGGGTAGACTTTAGTTTTGGATTTCTCACTCATTTCATCAATCCACCATTGATGTAGTCAAGCTTTTCTTCTTGAAATGAAGAAGAAGAAGAAAGCAAGAAGATGATAATTATTATGATAAGAATAATAATAGAAAAGAAAAAATTCAATCTTATCATACACTTACCATAGTTAAGTGTAGAGAGTTAACCAAAGTTAGTGAGTGGTTAGGGTTTGGCATAAAACAAAAATGGTGGACTTTTCAAAAGTTCAAGAAACTTCAACAAAAGAAATAAATAAAGCCACCATTTTCCTTTTGCCAAAAATAAATAAAACAATAAATAAATCATTTAAAACCCTTAACCATTAACTAACTATGGTTTAAACATACATTTAACCAAGTATTGCATGTATCATCAAACATGATACAAGCAAGTGCACAAAATCATATCGCATATGCAATGCGCACACCCGAGCGAGAAAATCCATTTAAAGTGAACCGATACTAGTTAATGAAAAGTAATATATCAAATATATAATTATACATTAAATCATTAAATCAACACTTGATTTATCGATCCGGTCATATCACATATAACCGACTAGTATCCAATGTATCGGTTTATCGAATCAATCCTTGATTCGATAACTAGGGTATATCGCATATAACCTAATCGATACATTCAACGTGAGAATGGAATACGGTATCACATACACGCATTATTCTCGGTCCCGCATATATCTCATATGCGCTCCTATTTCGTTTCGTTTGATTCAGGAAACCTCTGTGTAGGACTCTAAAGACTCGTCAATACGCCGGCAGCAGATGATGATCATATCAAACACCCACAAGCCGCAAGCGGTCTGCTAAACGTAACGGCCACCCGGGTATTGAGTGTTAGTGTATATGCCCTAGAGGCCATTACTGTATCATACTAGTTTGTATATTACTTAATGGAAGCTTGGGATATTCACAGTTGTATATACAATCTTGCTCGAAATGGTAGTATGCTACTTGGTTTGTCTCTGCTTTAATATGTGCATGTGTTTCTTTTAGCATATTGCTGGTATACATATTAGTAGAGCCCTTAGGATCTTTGCTTGATTACCAGCGTTGTGATGGCGCTCGCACTCGTGGGAGCTGGGTAATCTATAAGCACATCCTTATACAGGTCCCTGGTCGTTGGACTATCGAGACAGGGCATCGATACTCCGGAGTAGACAAGCGTATGCGCTTCTCATCCCAGTGTGGGAGACGGTCTGTCCCACAGCCGTTAGTACGTCGTACTTGGGATAGTATGTGGGTGCTCGTTAGGTTACGAGTACACTGGACAGGACTCGTCGGGAACTGTTCGTTGGTAATATACCTATCGTCAGTTATCAGTTCCCAGGTGACATGAGTACAGCTTAGTCCGCTGACTTGACACTGTCACTTCACCTCGAGTGTGTTCCCACTGCACTTTGATTACTACCCTACCACGGCTCAAAGGAGCTGTGCAAACAGGTAGTTTTTGGGTGCGGTCCCGAAGCACTTGGAGGCAGTGACGGTTAGACAGGATTCGTCTCTCCCGGTATTGGGGGTTGACATCGCGCTGTGTCCAGGAGAGCCATTACACGAGTAGTCCCTGGCCAGGGCAAGCGAGATATACTGGTAGGTTTCCAGTGTTATCTCAGGGTGTTCTGGGCTACACTCCGACACGACTTGTACCGCTATTAGGGGACTGACGTTCACCGCCCCCCTAGGCCCGCCATGCGATGTATCAGACGAACAGACCGGACTGTACGGAGATTGTCACATACAGGCTCAGTAGGAGTGCAGATGGGGTTCACCTCGTCAGTCTTCTTATCGACATCTACCTGGGGACCGTTACGTACAGCTAGTGCCGCTTGCGGTCTGTGGTTAAACCCACTGCCAGCGTAGTGTCGAGTCTTTAGAGTCCCACACAGAGAGCTATTCGCCTTTAGGCAAAACGAGTAGAGGTCGCATGGTTTTGCGACAGGGTTCGTTCGCATCCGCGCACTTGTGCACGTTTGCTGTCCGGACAGTTTATACTAGCGGGCTTTGGTTTAAGCCGGATCCTAGTATATGATTTGAGATTGGTTTTTCTCAGGGTATTCGTGTTCCTCGGATCACGAATGCGGGTGCGTATGCACAGTTGCTTGAGATTGGGGGAGAGGACCTTGTTTAGGGTTAATGGCTTTTGTCATTTTATTAACCCTATTGCTTTTGTGTGTATTATTGTTAATTGATAATTAGCTTAATTATTGTGCATGGTTATTGTTGTTGACCTATTGACTTCATTGACTTGTTGACCATGGTTGGCACTTTGACCATCATCATTTGTTTTGGAAGATGCTCTTTGATCTTTGCAAAATTGAAATGATAATGGTCATTTCATGATTTACCATGACAATTTTCAAGCTAATTATACAATTAAAATTATACACACATATTAGTGAGAAAGGCTCACAAAATAATTCATTCTATCATTTCATTTCTCTCTCTTGCTCATCCTCTCCCTCAAGCTCTCTCCCTCTCATGTGTTGAGAAACAAAAAGCTTGAGAAAAACCCTCTCTTGATCTTCTCTTCTCACTTCTAGGGTTCAAGTCTTAGCATTTCTTGCACTCTAGTTACTCCTAGCTTGGAGTTGAAGCTAAAGGTGGTGGCTTTCAAGTGGATCTTTCTTTGACGGGAGAAGACAAGCAAGGTGAACTCTTTCTACCATACCTAGGAGCAAGGAGAGAAGGACTAAAGACCAAAGGTATAACCTTTCATCACTTAGCTACTTTGTAGTTAGAGTTAGCTAGTTTATGTTTAGCAAAGATCCTCACAAGCATAGTCCATGTTGCCTAAGTCATTAAAAATCCGTTTTTTATTATGTTTTCCGCCTCCCGTAAGCACCGGGATGGGCAACACGGACTTACAGTGGTATCAGAGCCTAACTAAACCTAAACTAGCTAAGTAGTTAAGTGTAACGAAGTTTCGAAACCGGAAAATCGAAAAACCAAACTCGAAAAACCCTAGTTTCTGTTAATTTTTTTTCTGGTCAAAATGAAAAACTTTATACTTCAAAAATTATCTCAGGGTTTTGTGTGAAACACCACCAAAGACGAACCAGAGAGGTGTCTAGATGACCGCGCTTCTGCGGCATAAGGAAGCTCTTGCCGCGGAAGCGCGGCCATCTTGTCCCCTCTCTGTATCGTTTTTGGTGCAGTATGTTTCTGGGTTGGTTTTAGGATTTTTAGGATATATTATATGTGCCCAAATTTTCCAGAACTAAAATTTACTTTTGGGGGCCTATAAATCCGTATTTTTCGGAACTTCACTACACTTTAACTACATCGGTTATATCTGTAATGCTTGCATGTATTGAACGTCGGCTAATCGCTATAAGACGATTAGTCGGGGTTATACATGATCTGTGATTGTTATTGGTTTGTGGATATGAATGGATTGGATTGTCGCGGGTGAATGGCCGGGGTGGATGTGAGATGAGCGTTGTTTTTCTTTCATTCATTTGTAACATGTAAATTGATGTAATAATATTCTTTGTATGGCCGCACAACCGGGTCGGGGTTGTAGCCGTCATTGTATAATTCTTTTTACTGTTTTTGCTCCTAGGATAGACCCATGGAGGGGGTGCACAAACTACCGGGTATCTCGAAGTGCCGAGTGGCCTACTCACGGTGGTGAGGGAGGTTGCTTCGCTTCGGGTGCTTGGCGGGTAGTTTGCCGCACCCGTAGGGGTCTTGGGTGGGGTATTGGCTATTCACCGCGACCGTGTAATCCGCTTTGCGTTGCAGGCTCGAACGCATTGCGGATTCCTAGTATATCCAATGTATTCATCTGTGATCTGTAATGTCTATCATTGCTATATATTTATATATAATAACTATTTAGGCGTTGCTTATGTTTTACAGCCGCGCTAGCCCAGCCCCCGCTCTGTCGTTAGTTAAGTAACCTAACGGGTGATGACGGGGCCCCGTGGCGAATGCGAATGGCATAAGCGTACGTCATATTTTGGTTGTTTTCTGCAATGGTAGGATTAAATGATGGGACGCATTAAAAGAACTAATGCAAGAAATAAACCAAGTAAAAGTCGATTGGAACACTTTGAAAACCACTCGGTTCTTTTCAAAACTAAACTTTTAAACGCGGAGCTTGAACCACTCTTTTTAAAAGCTATCTCGTTCCATCGATTATATCAAGTTCACTACGTTCACGGTTTCGCCAAAACCATCCGTAGCCCTCCATCATTTCGGTTAAATATTCGGTAGTATTCAAGCTATGTATTTTGACCTCACGCCAAGGCATAGTGATTGGTAGCTACCGGATATTTATCCGTTGCATAGATAGAATGCGTTGATTTGAGACAGTCGTACTGCCGTTTTGGCCTACGTCAAGGGTAGGTACGGGTGGGTTCAAATTAACCAGGATAATGATGGGAAGAACTTGACATGTGACTTATGACATTTTGACCTCACGCCAAGGTCATAAGAGCATGGGGCAAAAATCCACATCGGGAGTTTCATAAGTACTGAAACTTGCTAGCGTTGCATACCATTTGGAGTGTGATAATTCTGGTAGGATTCCTTCGGCTTTATCACGCGATGATATTTGGATCCCGATCCTACTGTGAGTATATGCTACTCCTCGGGAAAACTCTCACTTAACGATCAATGCTATAAACCTAGTAGGTGCCTAGAAAGGTGTTAGCGGGGCTACGCCCACAGGGAAAAGAGGTTACTTAATTAAGGAACTTCGCGAAAGCGTTGGAAAACCTCCCTCGAAGTACCGACACTGGCCTGGCTGAACGGTTAAGCAAGTATTGTACGGTGAGAATGATCCCGGCTAATCCTTTTCTTTACGGTTTGAGAAGGGATTCGAGAGACAGTGGGAGCCATCCAGTTTAGACAAACTAAAAACCACTCTAAACTTGCAAGAGCATCATGCTAAAGTGTTTCTTTTCTCTCTCCTAATTGCAGCGACCATTCAAGATGACCGGACTTAAGTTACTATTAGATAAAAACATATTGACAGGGCCAAACTACAAAGATTGGCTCAGGAATGTCAAGATGGCTATCACTTATGACAAGCTGGGGTATATACTTACCACCAAAGCTCCCCCTGTCCCAGGTCCCACCTCCAGCGTCGCGGATGTTGAAATCCGTAAGACATGGGAGATAGATTGCGCGAGGGCCAGATGCCTCGTACTAGCCTCGATGGACAACGACCATCAGAGGAGGCACGAGAATATGGACCTAGAGTCCATATTTCTCCATACAAAAGAACTGTATGGAGAGCAGTCTCGTATCGCAAGATACGAAGTGTCGAAGAAGCTCTTTTCGGCAAGGTTGGCCGTCGGATCATCGGTAGCGGACCACGTGCTTAAGATGATCGGCTACATAGAGGAGCTCGCAGACCTTGGGACCACGTTGGAGAATGAACTCTATACCGATTTGATTCTCCAGTCCCTTCCTTCCACTTACGCCCAGTTCATTCTTAACTTCAACATGCAAGGAAAGGAGGTTGAACTTGCCGAGCTTCTGAACATGTTGAGGACTGCTGAGGGCACCCTACAGAAGGGTAGGGAGACATCCACTTTGTTTGTAGGAGGATCTTCCTCTTCTAGGTCCAGGGCGAAAGCCAAGGGCAAGAAGAAGAAAGCCCCCGCCAAACCAAGAGGCGGTGTCGGTAAAGTGGATACGAAGGGAAAGGGTAAAGCAACAAAGGTAGCGGGGAAGCTGGTGGGGAAGGAAGAATGCTTCTATTGTCACAAAAGTGGTCACTGGAAACAAGATTGCAAGGCTTGGAAAGCCAGAACACAGGATTTGAAGCGAGTTGCAGCTTCAGCTTCAGGTGTGTATGTCATTGAAAATTGTCTATCAATAAACTCTACTTCCTGGGTATTGGATACCGGATCAGGATCTCATATCTGTAATTCTTTGCAGGCGTTGAGAAAGCGTAGAGTTTTGAAGGCAGGTGACATGACCCTCAGAGTTGCGAACGGTGCTAGCATGGATGCTGAGGCCGTGGGGGACTATCACCTGGGATTATCAGATGGACACTTTTTGGTTTTGCGTAGTTGTTATTATGTACCAAATGCAACCTGTAATATCATTTCTGTATCTTTATTATCTAAAGAAGGTTATGAATTTGCATTTGTAAGTAATGTAGTGAACATTCACCTTAATCAAGTGTTGATTGGGTCAGGTACATTGAACAACGGTATATACGTTTTAAACCAACCACAGATTTTCAATATCCAGAATACACACAAAAGAAAGTCTCCAGAAATTAATAAAACTTTCTTATGGCATTGTAGACTGGGTCATATCAACGAGAGAAGATTGACTAAGTTACATACTGAAGGATATTTAGATTCGTTCGAATATCAATCATATGCAACTTGTCAATCCTGTCTCAAAGGAAAGATGACAAAGGCTCCGTTTTCTGGACACGGAGAAAGAGCGAGCGAGCTCTTGGGACTCGTACACAGCGACGTGTGCGGTCCAATGTCTACAAATGCGCGAAGCGGTTTTTCTTACTTCATAACTTTTACGGATGATTTCTCAAGATTCGGACATGTCTTCTTAATGAAGCATAAATCCGAAGCTTTTGATAAGTTCCAGGAATATAAGAATGAAGTAGAAAAACAAACAGGCAAAAGTATCAAGATCCTAAGATCGGATCGAGGAGGAGAATACTTAAGTGCCGAATTCCTGAATTACTTAAAAGAGAATGGAATTCTCTCTCAGCTTACTCCTCCATACACTCCGCAACATAACGGTGTATCGGAGAGACGGAACCGAACCCTATTGGATATGGTACGGTCCATGATGAGTAACGCTGAGTTACCGCGATCATTCTGGGGATATGCGCTAGAAACAGCTGCATATCTTTTGAACCGTGTTCCCACTAAGACTGTGCCTACCACACCATATGAGTTATGGAGTGGGAAGAAACCCTATCTTCAATACTTGAAGATTTGGGGATGTCCAGCTTATGTCAAAAAGCAGCATGTGGACAAGCTCGAGGCACGCTCAGTACTGTGCAAGTTTGTGGGATACCCAAAGAACTCCAGGGGGTATCTTTTCTATTACGCAGAGGAACAAAAAGTCCTTGTTTCTCGCAATGCCCACTTTCTAGAACATCAGTTCATAGAAAAAGAAATAAGTGGGAGCGCAATAGAACTGGAAGAAATTCCTGAACCACAAACTACTACTGAAAGTTTAGTGGAACCAGAAGGTTCAAAAGAACAGGACATTCCTATGCCGCTCCGCAGGAGTAGTAGGCAGTCTCATCCGCCCGAGAGATACTACGGTTTTCTCATTGACGGGGATAGAGAAGACTGCATCCTGGATTGTGATGAGCCTACTAGCTTCCAGCAAGCCATTCAGAGCGTCGACTCGGTAAAATGGCTGGATGCAATGCGGACCGAGATGGAGTCCATGTACACCAACAAAGTATGGACGTTGGACATTGCTCCAGACGGGGTAAAACCCGTAGGATGCAAGTGGATCTTCAAAAGGAAGATTGGTGTAGATGGACAGGTTGAGACCTATAAAGCTAGACTGGTAGCAAAGGGTTTTCGTCAGCGACCTGGTTTGGACTATGACGAAACCTTTTCCCCAGTAGCTATGCTGAAATCCATTCGGATCCTTCTTGCCATCGCTGCTTTCCACGATTATGAGATTTGGCAGATGGACGTAAAGACAGCTTTTCTAAATGGTCATTTAGAGGAGTGTGTCTATATGGACCAGCCAGAGGGTTTCATTCAGGGTGGGAGCAGCGGAAAGGTGTGCAAGTTGCTCAAGTCCATTTATGGACTCAAGCAGGCATCGCGGAGTTGGAACATCTGTTTTGATGAGACGGTCAAAGAATTTGGCTTTATCAAAAATCCAGATGAACCATGCATCTATTGTAGATTTGTAGCGAGAACTGTAGTATTCCTCGTTTTATACGTGGATGACATTCTCTTAATAGGAAATGACATTCCTATGCTACAATCTGTCAAGGGGTTCTTGTCACACAGGTTCTCCATGAAAGACCTGGGTGATGCCTCCTACATTCTGGGTATCCGGATCTACCGTGACAGATCCAAGAGGATATTAGGACTCTCGCAGTCCAGGTACATCGACACCATACTGAAGAGATTCGGTATGGAAGATTCCAAGCGCGGTAATCTACCGGCTTGTCACGGGATCACCCTCTCCAAAGAGATGTCTCCCAAGACTGATTTGGAGAGGGATCGCATGTCTATTATACCCTACGCTTCTGCGGTAGGCTCTATAATGTATGCGATGTTGTGTACCAGACCGGATGTGGCTTATGCACTGAGTGTGGTAAGCAGGTACCAGTCAAACCCTGGGGAGAAACATTGGATAGCAGTAAAGAACATTCTCAAGTACCTGAGAAGGACTAAGGAGATGTTCTTGGTGTATGGCGGAAAAGACCTGCAGGTTGAGGCCTTTGCTGACTCCAGCTTCCAGAGTGACAAGGATGATTCCAAGTCCATGTCGGGTTTTGTCTTTACCCTCAATGGAGGGGCGGTGTGTTGGAAGAGCTCCAAACAGGAAACCGTTGCTGACTCGACTATGGAAGCGGAATACATCGCTGCATCTGATGCCGCAAAAGAAGCTGTCTGGATGAGGAAGTTCTTGAAAGAACTTTAGGTGGTTCCGTCCATTGTTGACCCAATACCTCTGTATTGCGACAACAACGGGGCTATAGCTTTAGCGAAGGAACCCAGGTCCCATCAGAAATCCAGACACATCTTAAGGCGGTATCACCTGATCAGGGAGATCGTAGATCGCCAGGAGATCGAGGTCCGGAGAGTTGCATCAGAGGATAACACAGCAGATCCATTCACGAAGGCCCTACCCCAGACTCAGTTCGAGCGGCTGATCGAGATGATAGGTCTTCGATACGCCAGTACATGGCCTTAGTGCAAGTGGGAGATTGTTAGTGTATATGCCCTAGAGGCCATTACTGTATCATACTAGTTTGTATATTACTTAATGGAAGCTTGGGATATTCACAGTTGTATATACAATCTTGCTCGAAATGGTAGTATGCTACTTGGTTTGTCTCTGCTTTAATATGTGCATGTGTTTCTTTTAGCATATTGCTGGTATACATATTAGTAGAGCCCTTAGGATCTTTGCTTGATTACCAGCGTTGTGATGGCGCTCGCACTCGTGGGAGCTGGGTAATCTATAAGCACATCCTTATACAGGTCCCTGGTCGTTGGACTATCGAGACAGGGCATCGATACTCCGGAGTAGACTAGCGTATGCGCTTCTCATCCCAGTGTGGGAGACGGTCTGTCCCACAGCCGTTAGTACGTCGTACTTGGGATAGTATGCGGGTGCTCGTTAGGTTACGAGTACACTGGACAGGACTCGTCGGGAACTGTTGGTTGGTAATATACCTATCGTCAGTTATCAGTTCCCAGGTGACATGAGTACAGCTTAGTCCGCTGACTTGACACTGTCACTTCGCCTCGAGTGTGTTCCCACTGCACTTTGATTACTACCCTACCACGGCTCAAAGGAGCTGTGCAAACAGGTAGTTTTTGGGTGCGGTCCCGAAGCACTTGGAGGCAGTGACGGTTAGACAGGATTCGTCTCTCCCGGTATTGGGGGTTGACATCGCGCTGTGTCCAGGAGAGCCATTACACGAGTAGTCCCTGGCCAGGGCAAGCGAGATATACTGGTAGGTTTCCAGTGTTATCTCAGGGTGTTCTGGGCTACACTCCGACACGACTTGTACCGCTATTAGGGGACTGACGTTCACCGCCCCCCTAGGCCCGCCATGCAATGTATCAGACGAACAGACCGGACTGTACGGAGATTGTCACATACAGGCTCAGTAGGAGTGCAGATGGGGTTCACCTCGTCAGTCTTCTTATCGACATCTACCTGGGAACCGTTACGTACAGCTAGTGCCGCTTGCGGTCTGTGGTTAAACCCACTGCCAGCGTAGTGTCGAGTCTTTAGAGTCCCACACAGAGAGCTATTCGCCTTTAGGCAAAACGAGTAGAGGTCGCATGGTTTTGCGACAGGGTTCGTTCGCATCCGCGCACTTGTGCACGTTTGCTGTCCGGACAGTTTATACTAGCGGGCTTTGGTTTAAGCCGGATCCTAGTATATGATTTGAGATTGGTTTTTCTCAGGGTATTCGTGTTCCTCGGATCACGAATGCGGGTGCGTATGCACAGTTGCTTGAGATTGGGGGAGAGGACCTTGTTTAGGGTTAATTGCTTTTGTCATTTTATTAACCCTATTGCTTTTGTGTGTATTATTGTTAATTGATAATTAGCTTAATTATTGTGCATGGTTGTTGTTGTTGACCTATTGACTTCATTGACTTGTTGACCATGGTTGACACTTTGACCATCATCATTTGTTTTGGAAGATGCTCTTTGATCTTTGCAAAATTGAAATGATAATGGTCATTTCATGATTTACCATGACAATTTTCAAGCTAATTATACAATTAAAATTATACACACATATTAGTGAGAAAGGCTCACAAAATAATTCATTCTATCATTTCATTTCTCTCTCTTGCTCATCCTCTCCCTCAAGCTCTCTCCCTCTCATGTGTTGAGAAACAAAAAGCTTGAGAAAAACCCTCTCTTGATCTTCTCTTCTCACTTCTAGGGTTCAAGTCTTAGCATTTCTTGCACTCTAGTTACTCCTAGCTTGGAGTTGAAGCTAAAGGTGGTGGCTTTCAAGTGGATCTTTCTTTGACGGGAGAAGACAAGCAAGGTGAACTCTTTCTACCATACCTAGGAGCAAGGAGAGAAGGACTAAAGACCAAAGGTATAACCTTTCATCACTTAGCTACTTTGTAGTTAGAGTTAGCTAGTGTATGTTTAGCAAAGATCCTCACAAGCATAGTCCATGTTGCCTAAGTCATTAAAAATCCGTTTTTTATTATGTTTTCCGCCTCCCGTAAGCACCGGGATGGGCAACACAGACTTACATTGAGCGATCTGAAGATCGACGAGCAAGCCCGCTCACACTCCAGTGAATCCAACCAGTAACACTACCGTACAGTCCGGTCTGATCGTCTGATATGTCGCATATCTCGCCTAGGGGTGGTAAACATCAGACCCCAATAGCTCGATAAGTCGTGTCGATATGAGGTCTATAACAATTCGAGAAACTACTGGTAACACTTATCAGTAAATCTCAGCAACCCTGGCCAGGGATTTCCTGTTATAGCCAATCGAACACAGCGCAACATCAACTCCCTATACCGGGAGAGAGGAATCCCCTCCTATCGCTCATTGCCTCCATGTGACTCGGGACTGTACCCAAAAACCACCGTTTTGCACGCCCTCTTGGACGTGGTAAGATGGAAATCAAAGCACAGTGGGAACCACACAAGACTCTATGACGATCTCGGGTCAACAGACTACTCTGTACCAGTGTCACCAGAGAACTGCCATCTGACGTGAGGTATAATACCATCTGGGAGTTCTCGGCGAGTCCGTCCAGTGTACCCAGTCTCTACTGAGCACCCGTATATCATCTCTGATGTCAAACACCGATGGATATGGGATCATCCATCGCCCATCTGTATGGGTCGAGAAGGTACACACTAGTCTACTCTGGTATATCGATGCCCCGTCTCGATACACCCACGACTAGGGACTTTGAAGGATGTACTTATGGACTACCATGTCCCCACTAGTATGATCCGCATCATAGTCCAGGTAGTTAAGTACACATCCTAAGGGCTTTACCAACATATAACAGAGAGACAATCAGTGTACACGTTAAGGTAAAGTTCAACCAGATAGCATACTATCATGTCGAGCAAGAAAGTCCTCACTATATATGTCCCAGCATCCACTACAATATACATCCTATGTATAGTAATGGCCTCTAGGGCATACATATAACTAACAATCTCCCACTTGCACTAGGGCCATCTGCAGCAGTGGTTTGAAGTATCTCATACTCAACCATCCCATAAAAGTCTCTCTCTGGGAACAGGCCTTTGTGAGTGGATCCGCTGTGTTATCCTCTGAGTCTACTCTCCTGACCTCGATCCCTTGGAGATCAACCATCTCCATGATCAGGTGATACTGCCTTAGAATATGTCTGGATCACTGATGGGACCGGCGTTCCTCGGCATAAGCCACAACTCCATTGTCTCACAATGGTAGGAACGTAGTTCATCTCATGAACCAATATACACCCAAACAGCCTCTTCGGTAGCATCTTAAGTAGCGATGTATCCTGCCTTTATCGTCTAGTATGCCACGATATCTAGCTTGGAACTTTTCCAACATACCGTCCCTCCACTGAGGGTAAAGACAATGCCTGTGACTGACATTCAGTCGTCTTTATCACCCTGGAACACTTCCAGTGATTCTCCCCAGGATCGATTGATACCATCTCACTACATCTAGTGAGAATCCTAACATCCAATTAAATCTATCTCATAGATCCAAAACTCAGGATTTAGGGGGTATCATTTTGATCCTACACGGAGAATCTATGTGATAAGCGGAGATTGATCGAGCGTAGCATAGGAAACTTCTTCCCTATCAAGAGTATGTCATCCACGTACTCTACGAGGATCATCACCATACTCTCTACTACCTTTTTGTTTATACAAGATTCATCTACCATTTTGATGATGTCAAACTCTTTGACAAATCCATCAAAACAGATGTTCCAACTCCGCGATGCCTGCTTTAATCCTATAAAGCATCTTGCACACGTTTCCGCTGCTCCCACTGTCTACGAAGCCCTCTGGCTGTGTACTTATAGACGCACTCTTCTAAAACATCATTTAGAAAAGCAGTCATGACACCCAACCACCAGATATCGTAGTCATGGTATGTAGCCGTGGCAAGTAGGATCTGGATGGACTTAAGCATAGCTACTTAGAATAGGTTTCATCATCATCCATACCTGGTCAATGATGTAGACCTTTAACAAGTCTAGCTTTGAAAGTCTCAACTCTTCCATGTACACCAAGTAATCTTCTCAACTCTAAAAACAGGGATTTTTCCAAATTAAAAATTACTAAAAAATTCAGCAGGGAAAAATAAGAATTACGATGCAAAAATATTTCGGTGAACAGTAATTAGTGCGGCGGAACCGCGGCAGAAGCCTAGCTTCTGCGGCGGTTCCGCGGCTCTCTGGTGACGTCAGCCCTATATTTTTGCACAGTAATTCCTGATAAATTCTTCTGAGTTTTCTGGGAATTTTTAAAAGTTATTCAAGAGTTGAATAATCTGGGATTGTTTTGGGGATTCGGTGTTTCGATCGGAGCATCAAATTTTGTCTGTGTGGCTTTCCGGATAAATTTTTGATTATGTTAAAAAGTTCGACCGGATATAAATACCCAATTTTTCCCCTGTCGGGAAATTTCCAAGTGTTGGATTTTTCCGAAATTTAACGATGTTCTAAGTAGTGCAAGTAACACGATGGACCCTCTAGAAGACAACAAACCTTAACTCGATTATGTGACCGTCTTGAACTGCCCTTTGAACCTTCGGGTTTGGGGCAGTACGGTGTGCCACATGTGAGGCGTTGGCTTGACCCTTCTACGGCTGGACCGTCGGTACTGAGGCATGAACTGAATGTTGTTAGACTTATTTCATGTGTTGATCTGTATCGGGAAAACTTGGGAGTTCGATTGTTCGATCGGAAAGTTTGACATTTTCTATTTATCCGGAATGGGATACAATAATTGGAATTCACAAATAGTTATGAGATAACGGAATGAATATTATAAACATAGCAGTTTAGTCTCACTTGATCGGTTGCCACGGAATTTTGATGTGATCAAAAGTCCGTCGCAATCACGTAGCGTACGCGGATACTCGCCGATAAACTTAATAGACAGCCTCACTCCATAGCCCTGACCAAGTGACTGTAGGAGAACCCCGTTGCCGAAAGCATCCGTTCGGGTGCTCGCGGTAGCGGTGTTCCGCCTTGGTGCACTTCGTCGACGGTATCGGGGGTGCGGCCGTCTACTGAAGTTTGCGACGAGCATTCGATCAGGATGTCGGGAATCCTGTTGAATTGCCCGACTTGGTATTGAAAAGTGTTTTCGATTTTGAGACTGAAATGCGGGGTTTATAACTGTTAGGCATGCGATGTCTAAGGTATTCATTTAATTATGCATGCGATGTCTATGCAGATTGCGGATTCCAACTGTTGTAGTTTTACACTTTCTTTTCTGTGACCGTAAGTGTAATATGTGATATCGCCGGTTTCGTTGCTATATGTCAACGACAATTGGGATGGACATATTTACTTACGTTGATGACATGTGATGTTATGTGTTGTTGGATATGTTATATTGGATCGTCGTGTTTGAATAGCGGGGGTTTTTATGTGAGATGAGTGTTTTTCATTTTCATTCATGTAAAAACTTGTATGTAATATTCTTTTATTGGGGCACTTCCAGGTTGCGGAAGATGTCACCGTTTGTGTATTATTTACTTTTCCGCACTAGGATAGACCCAAGGAGGAGGGCACAAGTAACCGGGTTCTGGAGTCCAGTGGGAGACCAACTCGAGGAGTCGAGTCCGGGTCTCCTAACTCTAGAATCGGCAGGGTTGCTTGCCTCTCTCGTAGGGGTCTAGGGGTGTGGGTTTGGCTATTCATCACGACCGTGGAATCCGTGTTTTATACTGGCTCGTATTGAAAACACGGACGTCCTAGTATATCCAATATTTCATATGATTCTTCTGCTGCGATATCTGTGATGTGATCATGTGATGTTCTGTGATAGATACTGTATATAGTATATATGATATATTATATAGACGTTACTTATGTTTTACACCCGTGCTAGCCCTGCCCCACTCTGCCGTTAGTTACCTAACCTAACGGTGCACGAGGGGACATCGAGGCGAATGCGGATGGCATAAGTGTACGTCGTATTTATCTGTGATGTTTAGGTACTTAAATGATGGGACTTCATTAATGGGATTAATGAAATAAAAGAAACCTAAGATGTTGTAGAATCGAATTTCAAAATTAAAACAGGTAGCTACAGTTCTTGCTTTGCACAGAGGTATATGTGATATATCCTGCACCTTATTCGATGAGGAAAGGACCGAGATCCCTTCACCGGGAGTGACTCCTTTAGCAATAACTGGCAGATGCTACACACTCGGTTTGTCTTTTGATTGCTTTTAAGTGTTTTTGTTTTGCACAGTGATATATACGATATATCCAGCACCTCATTCGACGAGGAAAGGACCGACGATCCCTTCACCGGGAGTGACTCCTTTAGCAAAACTAGAAAAGCCTCAAAAGCACTCCATTTTAAAATCATTTGATTCTACAACGATATCAAGTTCATTACGCAATAGGTTTTCAGAAAAACCTGTCGTAGCCCTCCGTCATTTCAGATAAGTACTAGTTAGTATTCGTGCTGCGGTAGTTTGGCATTCGTCAAGGCGTAGTGTACGGTAGCTAACTAGTATTTATCTGCTTGAGCATATGATGCAATTGGATTAGGGTATTCGTACGGCGTTGTTTGGCATTCGTCAAGGGTCGTGCGGGTGGGTTTAATTCAATCAAGAAATGTACGGGTTGAACTTGACTAGTGGACTATGGGTTGTTTGGCATTGGTCAAGGTCATAGAACACTAGGGGCAAAATATTATCGGGAATTTCAAGTGTTGAAATTTGCAATGAGATTGCATACCTTCTATGAGATAGTTGGATCCCGATACCCGCTGCGAGTAAGAGTTACTCCTGGGAGAGTTTTATACATTACAATTAGCCGATCAAGTAGGTGTCTAGAAAGGTGTTAACGAGGTTACGCCTCTGGGAAAACGAGGTTTACAGTAATTAGGTTCGTGCGAAAGCACGGGGGACCTCCCTCAAAGTACCGACACTGGCCTGGCTGAAAGATTGGCGAACTTGTAGTGTGTAATTAATCCTGGCTAGTCTTTCCTTTTAAGGTTTGAAGGAAGATTTGATAAAAAGTAGTGGGAGCCATCCTGATTAGATAAAATAATAACCAATCTATTCTTGCAAGAGCGCACGCTGAGTGTTTTCTTCTCTCTCTCTCCAGGTAGCGACCATGTCACGCCTTAATCAAGATAATAATACGGAATATTGACCGAACCCGCTTGTTATACTGTGCTGGGGAACGTTGGTCCCGCTCCAACTTATAATTGTTATAAGACAGAGCAGGAAATTGGGGAATACCAGATTTCCCGTGCCGCCCAAACGAAGAGAGTGCATGCTGATGCATCATCTTCGGGTGTGTTCATTACAAAGAACTGTTTCTCTGTATCCTCTACGTCCTGGGTATCTGATACGAGATCAGGATCCCAGATATGTAATATGTTACATAGGGCTACAGCTAGGTAGAGAACTGAGAACGGGTGATAAGTTTCATGAGGCAGAAAATGGGGCAAGTGTTGCAGCCAAGTCTGTTGGTCACTGTCACCCTGTATTCCAAATACATTGATTCTGAACGAATGTTATTAGATACCGAACCTGATATACAAAATCATATCAGTTTCTTTATTAGTAAAGAAATGGTAAAATTTTGTATTGTTGGATAATGTTTTGAACATTTCCTATATCAAAAGTTGATCGGTTCAGGCACGTTATCTAAAAGCATTGATGTTCTAAATCAAACCACAGTTCTTAGTATACAGAACACACACAAGAGGAAGAGTTCAGATCTGAACGAATCCTACTTAAGGCATTGTAGACTAGGTCATATCAATGTGACCCGACTAGCTGAAGTTACATTTAGATGCATATTTAAAGCAGTTTGAATTTACATCTTGTGAAACTCGCCAGTCATGTCACAAAGATAAGATGACCATAGCTCCGTTTACTGGAAACAGAGAAAGAGTTAAGTAAACTCTTGGGATGATACATGTTGATGTATGTAGGTCCCCTGTCTACACTTGCCAAGACCGGTTCTTTATACTTCATTACGTTCTCTGATAATCTCTCAAGATTCAGACATATGTTCCTGATGAAACACAAGGCCGAACCTTTTGAGATATTCACAGAATATAAGTTAGAAGTAGAAAACCAAAATACGGGTATAAGTATTATGTCCTATGATGAGATCAAGGAGGAGAATACTTGAGCATGGAATTCCTGGACTATTCTAAAGGAGAATGAGATTCTCTCTCAGCATTACTCCTCCGTATACACCATAGCATGATGGTATGTCGGGGCGGAGCAGATACACCCTATTTGATATGGTGTGCTCTATGATGAGTACTACTGAGTTACCTATTTCCTTTTTGGGAGTTATGCACTTGAGAAGCTGCATACCTATTGAATAGGGTTCAAATCAAATCAGTTGCCTACCATTTCATATGTGATATGAAAAGGGAAGAGCCCATATCTTAAGCTTGTTAAGATTTGGGGTTGTCCGGCCTATGTCTAAAAGCAAAATCTGGACAAGCTCGAGGAAAGGTCTGTTATGTAGAACTGGAAATGTTCCAGCTATACAAAATGCAGCTGATGATTTGGTAGAACCAAAGGGTTCAATAGTTTCCAACGAACCTCAGCCTCTCCGCCGATCTAGTAGGGTTCCTCTCCCACCTGAGAGATACTTCGGTTACTCTATGACAGTGGGAGCGAGGATTGCATCATGAGATGATGACCTAACTAGTTTCGAGCTGGCCATCAGGAGTAAGACTCTGTAAGAATGGCTGGATGCTTAGCGATCTGAGATGGAATCCTCATACACCAACAAAGTATGGACTTTGGTTGCTATATCTGAAGGGTTAAATCCCCATCAGGAGCAAGTATATCTTGAGAAGATTACTTGGTGTACATGGAAGAGTTGAGACTTTCAAAGCTAGACTTGTTAAAGGTCTACATCATTGACCAGGTATGGATGATGATGAAACCTTTTCTAAGTAGCTATGCTTAAGTCCATCCAGATCCTACTTGCCACGGCTACATACCATGACTACGATATCTGGTGGTTGGGTGTCATGACTGCTTTTCTAAATGATGTTTTAGAAGAGTGCGTCTATAAGTACACAGCCAGAGGGCTTCGTAGACAGTGGGAGCAGCGGAAACGTGTGCAAGATGCTTTATAGGATTAAAGCAGGCATCGCGGAGTTGGAACATCTGTTTTGATGGATTTGTCAAAGAGTTTGACATCATCAAAATGGTAGATGAACCTTGTATAAACAAAAAGGTAGTAGAGAGTATGGTGATGATCCTCGTAGAGTACGTGGATGACATACTCTTGATAGGGAAGAAGTTTCCTATGCTACGCTCAATCAATCTCCGCTTATCACATAGATTCTCCGTGTAAGATCAAAATGATACCCCCTAAATCCTGAGTTTTGGATCTATGAGATAGATTTAATTGGATGTTAGGATTCTCACTAGATGTAGTGAGATGGTATCAATCGATCCTGGGGAGAATCACTGGAAGTGTTCCAGGGTGATAAAGACGACTGAATGTCAGTCACATGCATTGTCTTTACCCTCAGTGGAGGGACGGTATGTTGGAAAAGTTCCAAGCTAGATACCGTGGCATACTAGACGATAAAGGCAGGATACATCGCTACTTAAGATGCTACCGAAGAGGCTGTTTGGGTGTATATTGGTTCATGAGATGAACTACGTTCCTACCATTGTGAGACAATGGAGTTGTGGCTTATGCCGAGGAACGCCGGTCCCATCAGTGATCCAGACATATTCTAAGGCAGTATCACCTGATCATGGAGATGGTTGATCTCCAGGGGATCGAGGTCAGGAGAGTAGACTCAGAGGACAACACAGCGGATCCACTCACAAAGGCCTGTTCCCAGAGAGAGACTTTTATGGGATGGTTGAGTATGAGATACTTCAAACCACTGCTACAGATGGCCCTAGTGCAAGTGGGAGATTGTTAGTTATATGTATGCCCTAGAGGCCATTACTATACATAGGATGTATATTGTAGTGGATGCTGGGACATATATAGTGAGGACTTTCTTGCTCGACATGATAGTATGCTATCTGGTTGAACTTTACCTTAACGTGTACACTGATTGTCTCTCTGTTACATGTTGGTAAAGCCCTTAGGATGTGTACTTAACTACCTGGACTATGATGCGGATCATACTAGTGGGGACATGGTAGTCCATAAGTACATCCTTCAAAGTCCCTAGTCGTGGGTGTATCGAGACGGGGCATCGATATACCAGAGTAGACTAGCGTGTACCTTCTCGACCCATACAGATGGGCGATGGATGATCCCATATCCATCGGTGTTTGACATCAGAGATGATATACGGGTGCTCAGTAGAGACTGGGTACACTGGACGGACTCGCCGAGAACTCCCAGATGGTATTATACCTCACGTCAGATGGCAGTTCTCTGGTGACACTGGTACAGAGTAGTCTGTTGACCCGAGATCGTCATAGAGTATTGATGATTAGGGTTTTCTTTTTCTTAATTTAACCATGGTTTAATCTTTACACTTAACCAAGTTAACATGTATCATCAAACATGATACAATCAGGTTGTACAAGTTGTATATGTGATATACTTTTTGTGCAAATGATTGTATCATGTTTGATGATACATGTTAACTTGGTTAGCATACTATCATGTCGAGCAAGAAAGTCCTCACTATATATGTCCCAGCATCCACTACAATATACATCCTATGTATAGTAATGGCCTCTAGGGCATACATATAACTAACAGTGTTATATGCCCTAGAAGCCATTATTGTATCGTACTAGCTTGTATATTACATTTTTGGAAGCTTGGGATATATATACGGGTTTATAACAGTCTTGCTCAACATAGTACTATGCTACTTGGTTTGTATCTGTCTTAATATGTGTATATGTTTCTTTTAGCATATCGCAAATACATATTGACAGAGCCCTTAGGATCATGCTTGACTACCAGTGTTGTGATGGCAGTCACATTGGTGGGGGCTGGGTAGTCTACAAGCACATCCTTTTTCATGTCCCTAGTCGTATGATTATCGAGATAGGGGTTCGATACTCCGGAGTAGACTAGTGTATACGCTTCTCGTCCCAGCAGGGGAGATGGTCTGTCCCACAGCCATTAGTACGTTGTACTGGAGATAGTATGCAGGTGCTCGTTGGGTTATGGGTACACCGGACAGGACTCGCAGGGAACTGTTGGTTGGTATTATACCCCTCGTTAGTTAACAGTTCTCAGGTGACATGAGTACAGCATAGTCCGTTGACTTGACACTGCTGCTTTGCCTCGAGTGTGTTCCCACTGTTCTTAGATTGCTACCATACCACGGCTCGACTGAGTCATGCAAACAGGTAGTAGTTGGGTGCAGTCCCGAAGCACTTGGAGGCAGTGGCGGTTAGATAGGATTCGTCTCTCCCGGTATTGGGGGTTAATATCGCGCTGTGTTTGGAGAGCCATTACGCAATGTCCCTGGCCAGGGTAAGCGAGATTTACTGGTAGGTGTTCCAGTAGTTTCTCAAGGTGTAATGGGCTTCACTCCGACACGACTTATACCTCTATTAGGGGACTGACGCTTGCCTCCCCCTAGGCCCAATATGCGATAGTCCTAGATGAACAAACCGGACTGTACGGAGATTGTCACATCAGGCTCGGTAGGAGTTCGGATGGGTTTCCTCATCGGCCTACTTATCGACATCTACCTGGGGACCGTTACATACAGCTAGTACCAGTTGCGGCCTGTGGTTAAACCCACTGCTAGTGTAGTGTTGAGTCTTTAGAGTCCCACACAGAGGGTTTCCCTACTTCGGGCGAAACGATATAGAGGTCGTATGGTTTTACAACAGGGTTCGGACATATACGTGTACTTGTGCACGTATGATATTCGGACAGATTATACTAGTGGGCTTTGGTTTAAGCCAGATCGTAGTATTAGATTATTAAATTTGATACAGTCTCAGTATATCCGTGTTTTTCGTAAATATGGATGGGAGGGAGGTTCTCGTAATTTGTCGGGAAGCTTCTAGAAAGAGATGACTCATTTGTGTTTTAATCTTTATGATTTAAACTAAATGAGGTGGAGGAGATGAGGTTTTATTATCATTAATTGCACCATGACTCATGAGATGATTCATCTCAAGAATTAAATGAAGCATAGATGATATTTGTGCAAGATATTTGTGATGCTTCATGATAATTCAAATTGAGTCACGGTTCAATTCATTATAACAAAATACTTCTCTCTCCTCAAGCTCTCTCTTCTACATTCTAACCCTAATCCTCTCATGAGTTGAGAACCCTAGGGTTAGCAAGACTAATCAATCCTTAATCTATCTATATATCCTCTAGGTCACTTAGATTAGCACTCTAAGTCACTTAGTTACCTCAAGTTAGAGGTCAAAGCTTGTAGTTGGAACTCTACGGTGGATCTTCTATTACATCGAGGAGCCGAGGAGGAGGTGCCATCCTTTTCCACTCCAAGGAGCCTGCATGGTGAAGGAGGAAACAAGAGAACAAGAAGGACTCGAATCTTTAGGTATAATATTCTTACCGAGTAGATAATACCTCTAGTTAGTTGTGCTAGATATGGTTTTGCAAAGATCCTTATGCTTAGTCGATGTTACCTTGTTTAAAATGATCGTTTTTACTTATTCCGCCTCCCCGCATCACGTGGGGTGTGTAACGTCGACTTACATCATGTCCCCTCATTAATGCATCTTTTTCGTTTCTTTTTTTCTCTTTTTAAAAGAACCCAAGTAACAACAATAATTTCAAATGAAACCAACATATAACAAATGCAATATGTCATGGTGCACTAGCCATGGTTAATACAAAAGTGGATTTGGCTTTAATGCATGATTAGTAGTGCACTAATCAAGTTTAATATAAACTTGCATATAATTAATTGCATAGTAATTTATAAAATATCCAAATCCAATAAATGCCTTTTTAATTAATAATTCATATTAATACCCAAATATTTTCCAAAATATTGGTATATAGTTATATCATTCTACGAAAACCCTCATTCATCCTCATATAGTTTTCGTGAAATTTATTATTTTATTATTTAAATTTCAAAAACAATATTTTATAGTTCTGAAATATTACAGTAATGTCTGGTCTCTTCGTCTAAGAGTATCACATATCGGGTCTAGGGGTGGTAAACGTCAGACCCTTACTGACCTGATAAGTATGTCGATTTGGATCAGGACCGATCCGAGAAACTACTGATCTAACCATCAGTAAATCTCAACTGCATTTGCCAAGGTCTTTTGGTTCTAGCCAACTAGACACAGTGCGATATCGACTCCCGATAACGGGAGAGACAAATCCGTGACAATCACTCACTGCCTCCATATGGATCGGGACTGTACCTAACCAAAAGCTGTTTGCACGACATAATAGAGCGGTGGTAGGGTAGTGATCAAGGCACAGTAGGAACTCACATAAGACAAATGATGATCTCAGATCCAAAGACTAACCTGTACTCATGTCTCCTGAGAACCGCTATCAGGCGATAAGTATAATACCATTTAGAGGTTCTCAGGGAGTCCGTCAAGTGTACTCGCCCCAGTGAGCACATGTATACAATCTCAGGTGATCACACCAATGGATATGGGACCAACCATCACCCCTCGTCGGGGTCTAGAAATGTATACACAAGTCTACTCTAGAATATCGATGCCCGGTCTTGATATTCTTTCAACTTGGGACCTTTAAGGATGTGCTTATGGACTACCCAGCTATACGGTAGTGTTACATACCGGTTTACAGGAGTATGGACAAGCTTGCTTGTTGATCTTCTGATTGCTCAATACCCGGGTAGCCGTTACGTCCAGCTAGTACCGCTGACGGCTTATGGGTGACTGATATGATCATAACCCACTGCCGGTGTATTGATGAGTCATTAGAGTCCTACACAGAGGTTTTCTAGCTCATGTGAAATGAAGTAGGGCACATATGTGATATGTGCGGGACCGAGATTAATACGTGTATGTGATATCGTATTCCAATCCCGCGATACAGGTTATATGTGATATAACCGGATTGTTGAATCACGTGTTGATTCAATGATATGTTATATGTATATGTGATATGCATATAGATGATATTAGTCAGTTGTAAATGATACAGTCGGGTTATTAAATCAAGTGTTGATTTAATAATTTAATGTGCAATTATATAATTGATATATTAATATACATTAACTAATATTAGCCCACTTAAGAAAATGTTTTCTCTTTATACATTTAATATATATGTGATATATGTTAATATATTTATTTTTTGTGTCATACTAGATGATGAATTAGACATGGGTGTATAAGACTCACACCACAATTAAGATAATGCGGGGTTTTAATTATTAAGGGAAAATCAAAATTAGGTGGAAATTAGTCATGGTTGTGAAGCTTGGAGAAGCTTGTAGTAACCATTGACTTAGTCCACTAATTTTGTTTTACTCTAGATATTTATTAACCTAACCATTATCTTTTAGCAATGGTTTAGTCTCTATATGAGTTATATATGATATTTCTCATCCAAGGTTGCCATTCTATACTTGAGAGTTCATTTTCTTCATCTCCTCCATTGCTCTCTAGTTTTGAGTGAGATGATAAAAAAAATGAGAGAGAAATAATTATAAAGTGAGCAAAATTCCTACTTCATCAATCTACACTAGACTAGCCATTTAGTATAGGTTGTTTGCTTCACTGATTCTCAATTACTGAAGAGGTAGCTTGAGTTAGAGATTCTTCGACGTAGATCAGCTTCGGCCTCGAAGTTCTTCAAGCAAGCTTGTTCCTTTCACCTAGTGGAGCCTAACGAGAGTCCGAGACACCACTACTTGGAGCAAAGGGACTACTACACGGAGCTTTAGAAGTGAAGGACCGGTCTACAAAGGTTGTATTCCCATTTCACTTAGTGTAATGTTTGATTACATGCTTGCTTACTCCTAATCCTCTAGTTAGATCCTTGGTTTGGATTACTTAGCACACTAAAATTTTATAAAATGGCATGGTTGATGCCTTCAGAAACCTAGTAGTCGTGCTAAAGAACCCATCATGGTATCAGAACCAAGCTAGATAATTAGACGATATTAGTAGAATTACGAAACCGAAACAACTCCGAAACAGTCGAAACAAAACCCTAGTTTCTGTCAATTTTTTTCGAGCCTTTGAAATTTTTTTAAATAAGTGCATAATGTTACATGAGATATAATTTGAACACCAGAGAAAAATGAGCCCATTCCAACGGATTTGACCCGGCGAAACATAGATAAAAACCGGCCTGGCCGGTCTTAGATTGCTATTTTTGCTTCGATTTTCCTTGGTGTTTCAGTCTCGGGGGTTTGGTGTTTTAGGTATTGTTTGTTTTTACTAAGATTGCATGTGATGTTATCTTTCTGTAAAGGTAATTCGGAGTGTTTCGTATTCGTAATTTTAACATCGTTTCGGGTAACATAGACAACGTTAAAAAGTTCGAACGAATATCAAACACCACCTCAAGATATCTCTCTGGAAATTTTTCAAAACTTGGAATTTATGGGTTTAAAAATTTTCAGAATATTGTTCAGGGTATTATGTGGACCCCCAAGAAAATGAACCCCTAACTCGACCTAACGACCGTGGAACCGTGGCCAAAAGATGCTTTTTACGACGGTTCCGTGGCGCCGTTGGTGAGGCTTGGGACGTGCTCTCTTGTGCTGGTTCGTATGTTCTTGTTGCACTGCCTTGGAATTTTTGAATCTAACTCAAGTGTTGAGTCCTCTGAGAATTTTGGGTGGTTGATCGATCGATCGAAAAGTTTTACATCTCCTCGCTTTTATTGATGTGTGATACAATATTTGGAATCCATAATAATTAGTTTTGTGAAAACTAGTTTGAATTTTATAAACCTAGCAATTTAGTCTCATTTGATCGGTTGCCATGGGGCTTTGATATGGATCAAAACTCTGTCGCAATCACATAGTGTACGCGGATACTCACCGGGTAACATTACTAGATAGCCACTCTCCAAAGCCCCGACCAAGTGACCGTAGGAGAACCCCATTGCCAAAAGCATCCCCTCAGGTGCTCGCGGCCGCGGTGCTCCGCCTAAATGCACTTCGTCGATGGCATCGGGGGGTGCGGCCATCTACTAAAGTTTCCGATGAGCATTTGATCAGGTTGTCAGGAATCTTGTTGAATTACCCGACTGGTTATTGAAAAGTGTTTTCAATATTGAGACTAAAATACGGGGTTTATAAGGTTATGCATGAAATTCGGAATATGAGATATTCCGGGTTTATTATGTCTAAGGAATTCATTTGGTTAGGCATGAAATCCGAAGTATGTGATATTTTGGGTTTATGATGTCTAAGGTGGTTGCAGATTCCAATTGCTGTAGTTTTCACTTTCTTTTCTGCGACCGTATGTGTAATATGTTGTGTATCGCCGGTTTCATTGCTATACGTCAACGACAATTTGGATACGCATATTTACTTACGTTGATAACATGTGATGTTATGTGTTGCTGTGATATGTTATATTGGATCGTCGTGTTTGAATAGCCGGGGGATTTTGCGTGAGATGAGAGTTTTTCATTTTCATTCATGTGAAAACTTGTATGTAATATTCTTTTATTGGGGCACTTCCGGGTTGAGGATGATGTCACCATTGATATATATTAATTACTTTTCCACGTTAGGATAGACCCAAGGCAGGGAGCACAAGTAACCGGGTTCTAGAGTCCAGAGGGAGACCATCTCGAGGAGTCGAGTCCGGGTCTGCTAACTCTAGAATGGGTAGGGTTGCTTGCCGCTCTCGTAGGGGTCTAGGGATGTGGGTTTGGCTATTAATCGCGACCTTAGAATCCGTGTTTTTTACCGGCTTAATATAATACAAGGACCTCCTAGTATATCGAATATTTCACATGTTGTCTTCTGCTAAAATGTTCTGTTATGTGATCACTTTATATGCCTGAGACGAATGCTTTATTATTATATATATGATATATAATAAACGTTGCTTATGCTTTGCATCCGCGCAAGTCCTGCTCCCTCTCTGCTGTTAGTTATCTAACCTAACGGTGCATGACAGGACCCCATGGAAATTAGATTAGAAAATTTCTCATTTCATTCCAATCCAAAAAGGAAACTTCATTAACCGTTCGTTTATAGCTTTGGACGAAGCGAGATATAGTGTTCTACTCATTCTCTACATCAATCTTGGTCATCTCTTTTAGCAAACTTGAAGATCGAGTTGCCTCGGTTTAGAGGCGGGATCCCGTTTAAAGATCCGTCGATGTGGTGCCACCTGGATGAGAAGACTGGAGATTCAGGAGATCGGAGCAGCCGCAACAAAGCGTGGGATGATGGTTAAAGACCGAAGGACTCGGATCGTTCGGTACAACATTTCTACCCACTTTGTAGTTTGTTAGTTTAGCTTTAATGGCAGATCCGGGTTATAGTATACGATAGCGCTAGTTAAAAAGTTTTTGTTCCGCATTTGGCGTCTGTTAGACGGCCGGGGCGCTACCGTGTACTTACAGTATTCCGACTGAATACGAATACAACGAGATGAAAATAATCCAACTATCTAATACTAGGATCCGGCTTAAACCAAAGCCTACTATTATGATCCGTCCGATCATGATCCGTGCAAGAGTGCACATATATGATCGAACCCTGCTATAAAACCATACGGCCTCTACAACGTTTCGCCCGAACTAGGGAAACCCTCTGTGTGGGACTCTAAAGACTCATCAATACGCTGGCAGTGGGTTTAACCATAAGCACCTCAGTGGCACAAGCTGTACGTAACGGCTTCCCAGGTATTGAGCGAAAGGGAGGCCGACGAGCGAACTCATCCAGAAACCTTACTAAGCCTGACAGTGACAATATCCATACAGTCCGGTCCGTTCGTCTATGAGTATCGCATATTGGGCCTAGGGGGGTGGTAAACGTCAGACCCCTAATAGAGGTATAAGTCGTGTCGGAGTGTAGCCAAGAACACCCTGAGAAACTACTGGAATACCTACCAGTAAATCTCACTTGCCTTGGCCAAGGACTTTGTGTAATGGCTCTCCAGACATAGCGCAATATCACCCTCAATACCGGGAGAGACGAATCCCCTGCCGTTCCGCTCACTGCCTCCATGTGGCTTGGGACTGTACCCGGCTAAAACCTGTTTGCATGATTCCTTTAAGCCGCGGTTGGGTAGTAGTCAAAGAACAGTCGGAACACAGACGAGACAAATGACGATCTCTGGTCGATAGACTAACCTGTACACATGTCACCAGAGAACTGCTATCTGACGACAGGTATAATACCAACTAGCATGTTCCCGACGAGTACGTCCGGTGTACTCATAACCTAATGAGCACCTGTATACATTTTAGGTGAACTAACTGACACCAATGGCTTGTAAGACCGGCCACCGCCCCTCGTCGGGGTCTCGATCTGTATACACAAGTCTACTCTGGAGTATCGATGCCCTCTCTCGAAACTCCCTCGACTAGGGACCATTAAAGGATGTGCTTATAGACTACCCAACTCTTACGTATATGATCGCCATCATACTGCTGGTAGTCAAGCAAGAATCCTATGTGCTCTATCAATATGTAATAGTGATCTGTAATGTCAGCTGAAGCATATAAACGATGATAAAGACAAACCAGATAGCATACTATCATCTCGAGTAAGACTGTTTTACCGGTATAGGCCCCCTCAATCATTGCAATCACCTGCTTATGATCCAATAATTGACTTGAGGGAACTAAAGCCAACAGTTAAGGTATATGGGGTTGTCCGGCTTATGCTTAAAACCAGACTCTGGACATACTCAAGGCACGTTTCAGTAATGGCAGTTTGTGGGTTATCCCGGGCTATGACAAGGGATAACTTTCTACCATCTGGATGATCAATAGTGATATTGTTCTTGACTTGCCACAGTTTTAGCAAAATGGACTTTTTCAGAAAACAGTTGTGGGAGTATGGTAGAACTGGAAGTGATTCCAGAACCACAAACGATTACTGAAAATTTAATAGAACGTAAAGATTCAATCGGGTTTGACATTCCATTAGGCACTCCGTAGATATGGTGGGTAATCTCAGGCGCCCGAGAGGTACTTCGGTATCCTCAAAGACGGTGACAGGGATGTTCTTGTTTACCCAGACTTTTCATTACTGTTGTTCAAGATTTTGAGACCCGACAGGTGGATGAGTATAGCGTCGTTCTAAACTATCTTTAGAAGTGCACGTGTATATGACTCTGCTAGAGGGTTGTTATAGTCAGTGGGAGCAGCGGAAGCATAGTGGACAAGTAGCTTGTGTCTATTTATAGACTGAAGCAGGTATAGCGAAGATATATTATCTATTTTTGATGTGATAGTCATAGGCTTTGATTTCATCAGAATAGGAGATGGATCTGTTAAGAATGTAGTAGGGTGTGATGTCCTGGTATTTGGATGACATGCACTTTAAAGGAAGTGAAATTCCTATACTACGATCGGTTATACTGTGATTGTCACACAGTGGTTTCTCCATATTTGATATGGATAATATATCAGGCATTCTGGTTACTGGATCTATTATTTTAGATCAAGATTTGGATATTTTTCAAATTTGGGTACTTAGACAGTATTCTAAAGGTGTTTTAGAATGGACGACTCCTGGCAAGGTGGTGTACCTGCAGGTGATGGAGTCACCCTCAGTAAAGGTGTCTTATAGACTAAAGGGAAGAGGGATGTGCATGATTGGCATATCACTTGCTTAGGCAATTGAGTCAATCATGAGATGTCAAGTATCATACCAGATATTGTTTTTGCACTAGCTGCAATAAGTTTATATATTAATCCAATCCCGGAAAAACGTTCGTAAGCAGTTTATGAACATAAGTGGATGTTCTAAAGATTTTGTAATGGCATCCTCCTTCGGGAGACGGTTATCATTCCAGGCTTCCAAGGTGACCTAGATGACAGAGTGACTGTCAGAGTTATAGTTTTCCCTCTTGACGAGTGACAGTATTTGGACAGCTGGTCCAAGCGGATACTGAGGAAGGCATAGTGCAAGGTACTGATTAAATTCAGCGGACAATACAGTCTAAGAAGTTTGCTGGATTTGGAGTTCATTTGTGAACTGGGTCCCATCAGATATCCAGACAAATTCTTAGACATGTATTGCTCATTTCGGGAGATAGTTTTCTCCGCGAAGTTGAGATATAAAAAGATACAGAAAGAAACATTTTAGCGGATTCACTCACTGAGGCTATTTTTCAAACACAATAGTTTCACAAACTATCTTTGTAAGACTAATTAATAGAGGAGTTCGGTGTTCGGTATCACACGGGCTGTTAGTATGCGACACTGCAATAATTAGACTTAAGTGCAAATGGGAGATTGTTGGCTATAGTGCCCTCAAGGCAATTATCATAGTCGCAGGCAGGAGATTATGATGATTGAGGGAGGACCTATACCGGTAGAACAGTCTTACTCGAGATGATAGTATGCTATCTGGTTTGTTTTTATCATCATGTACAGTATTATGTGGCATCACAGATCACTATTACATGTTGATAGAGCCCATAGGATTCTTGCTTGACTGCCAGCAGTATGATGGCGATCATATACGTGGGAGCTGGATAGTCTTAGGTACATCCTTAAATGTCCCTAGTCTTAGGAGTTTCGAGACTGGGCATCGATACTCCAGAGTAGACTAGTGTATACAGATCGAGACCCCGACGAGGGGCGGTGGCCGGTCTCACAAGCTATTGGTGTTAGTCTGTTCACCTAAGATGTATACATGTGCTCATTGGATTATGAGTACACTGGACGGATTCGCCGGGAACATGCTATTTGGTATTATACCTATTGTCAGATAGCAGTTCCCAGGTGACATGTATACAGGTTAGTCTATCGAACTGAGATGGTCATTTATCTCGTGCGAGTTTCTACTGTTCTTTGATTACTATCCTACCACGGCTCAAAGGAGTAGTGCAAATAGGTTTTAGATGGGTACAGTCCCGAGACACATGGAGGCAGTGAGCGGATCGTTAGAGGATTCGTCTCTCCCGGTATTGTGGGTTGATGCCGCGTTATGTACGGGTGGCCATCACCAGAAATCCTTGGCCAAGGTAGTCGATAATTACTGATCTAGGATCGGTAGTTTCTTAGGTGCTGATGGGCTTCATACCGACACTAAATGTCATGTTATTAGGGGTCTGACTTTATCCACCCCTTGACTCGATATGTGATACTCATAGAAGAACGGACCGGACTGTACGGATATTGTCACTGTCAGGCTTAGTACAGGTTTCAGGATGAGTTTGCTCGTCGGCCTCCTTTTGGATCATTACCTGGTAGCCGTTACGTACAGCAAGTGCCGGTGACGTGCTTGTGGCTAAACCCACTGCCATCGTATTGACGAGTTTTTAGAGTCCCACACAGAGGGTTTTCCTGCATCGGGCAAAATATTGTAGAGGCCGTATGGTTTTACGGTTGGGTTCAATCGCATACGTGTACTTATGCACGCATGATGTTCGGACGGATAATACTAGTGGGCTTTTGTTTAAGCCAGATCCTAGTATTATATTTGTTGGATTATTTTCGTCTCTTTGTTTTCGTATTCTTCGGAATACGGATGCGGGTATGTATATACATTTGATGGGTATTTTTGTAATTTATTACAAGATTACTTTTAGAAGATTACACCTCATCATGGTTTAGACCTTTTTGGATTAAAAGGTTATTGCGGTGTAGGATGAGGTGTTTATTGCATTTTTGTGCCAGGGCTAATTTGTGACCCATGGTTACTATTCTAGCTTGCTCAGGGTTTTTGTTTGTTGTGAGATTATGTTGATTTGAGATATTTTTGTTGACTAAGATATTTTGGAGACATGGACATTTATATGATGGCTCCATTATTTCTTATCACACTCACACAATAAAGAAAAAAACAAGCCATTATTCATTTCTTTTTCCCTTTCTTGAGTTGCTCTCAACACCTCATTATCATGGTATCTTCTTCTACCTCTATCTCCACCCGAACCCTCGCATGAGTTGAGAATCCTTGGGTTTCTTAAGACAAATTAATCCTTCATCACTCTCCACTTCATCTACGGTATCTAGAGTAGCGATCTAGGTGCCCTAGTTGCCTCGGATATGAGGTTGGAGCTTATTGCATAAACTCTCGGGTAGATCATCTTCGATGGAGGGAGACCGGAGATCAAGCTTGATCAAGGAAACCATAAGGGGCTATGGATAATGGTTGATGACCGAAGGACACAGATCTATTCGGTATAACCATTCTAACTCCTTTGCATGTTTTGTTATCTAGGGCTTATGGGTTGATCCGAGTGATTGGTTGTGGTAGCGCCAAGTTTTATAAATTTTTTTCCGCATTTAGTCATAGATTGATGGCCGGGGCACTGCCGTAAGCCAACATGATGTAGATCATACTAGTAGGGCTAGGGTAGTCCACAAGTACATCCTTTAATTGTTCCTAGTCCAGGGAGTATCGATACGGGGCATCAATATTCCAGAGTAGACTAGTGTGTACGATTCTTGACCCTGTATGGGGCGATGGTTGATCCCACAACCATTAGTGTTTGACATCAGAGAATGTGCATAGGTGCTCATTGGAGAATGGGTACACTGAACATGACTCGTCAAGAACTCCTAGATGGTATTATACCAAACGTCAGATAGCAGTTCTCTGGTGACACTGGTACAGGTTAGTCTGTACAACCGAGATCGTCATAGAGTCTTGTGTGATTCCCACTGTGCTTTGATTTCCACTTTACCACATTCAAAAGAGCGTGCAAAATGGTGGTTTTTGGGTATAGTCCCGAGTCACATGGAGGCAATGAGCGTTGGGAGGGGTTTCGTCTCTCTCGGTATTGGGGGTTGATGTTGCGCTATGCTCGATTGGCCATAACAGGAAGTCCCTGGCCAGGGCGGAAACTGAGATTTACTGGTAAGTGTTATCAGTAGTTTCTCGACCCGTTATGAGTCTCACATCGGCATGACTTATCGAGTTATTGGGGTCTAACGTTTACCACCCCCAGACTAGATATGCGACATATCAGACGAAGAGACCGGACTGTACGGTAGTGTTACTTACTGGATTCACGGGAGTATGAACAATCTTGCATATTGATCTTTTGATCTCACAATATCCGTGTAGCGGTTACGTCCAGCTAGTGCCACTGACGGCTTGTGGGTAACTGATATGATCATTACCTACTGTCGGCGTATTGACGAGTCTTTAGAGTCCTACACAGAGCTTTCCTAGCTTAAGCGAAACGAAGTAGGGCACATATGTGATATGTGCGGAACCGAGATTAATATGTGTATGTGATACCGTATTCTAATCTCGCGATATAAGTTATATGTGACATAACCGGAATATTGAATCAAGTGTTGATTTAATAATTTATTATATGATATTAGTCGGTTGTTTGTGATATAGCCGGATTATTAAATCAAGTGTTGAGTTAATAATTTAATATATAATTATATATTTGATATATTAACTAATATTAGCTCACTTATGAAACTGTTTTCTCTAAATACATACAAATATATATGTGATATATATTAATGTATTTATTTTTGTGTCATGCTTGATGATACATTGACATGGGTGTATGAGACTCATACTATACTTAATATATTTGGGGATTTAATTATTAAGGGAAAAATAAAATTAGGTGGAAAAAGCCATGGTTTAATGATGCTTGTAGAAACTTATGGAAACCTTGACTTAGTCCACTAATTTTATTTTACTCTAGATATTTATTAACATAACCATTATCTTTAGCCATGGTTAAGTCTCTCCAAGAGTTTATATGAGATATTTTGTCACCCATGGTTGATTACACTGTATGGCCACACCAGCGCCCCGGCCGTCAATCCGAGGCCAATGCGGAACAAAAACTTTTCAAAACGGCGCTAACGTAATCGTAAAAACCCGGATCTTGCCATTAACCATATACTAGTAATACAGAAAAAAGTTTGGAAAGATTATACCAATCGATCCATGTCCTTCGTTCTTCAATCTCTGTGCCAAGCTCCTCACGGCTGCTCCAACGAAGTTTGCTCTCTGATCTCGCTCGCCAAAGTGGCTCCACGTCGAGGATTCTTTATACGCGCTCCCGCTTCAAAACCGAAGAAACTCGGACATTAAGTTTGCTAGCCGAGATATCCAAGGTGAAGTAGAGATAGTGTGTGTGTTAGTTATATGTATGCCCTAGAGACCATTACTGTACATTGGATGTATATTGTAGTGGATGCTGGGACATATATAGTGTTAGTTATATGTATGCCCTAGAGGCCATTACTGTACATTGGATGTATATTGTAGTGGATGCTGGGACATATATAGGGAGGACTTTCTTGCTCGACATGATAGTATGCTATCTGGTTACTCTTTATCTTAACGTGTATACTGAATGTCTCTCTGTTACATGTTGGTAAAGCCCTTAGGATGTGTACTTGACTATCTGGACTATGATGCGGATCATACTAGTGGGGACATGGTAGTCCATAAGTACATCCTTCAAAGGCCCTAGTCGTGGGTGTATCGAGACGGGGCATCGATATACCAGAGTAGACTAGCGCGTACCTTCTCGACCCATACAGATGGGCGATGGATGATCCCATATCCATTGGTGTTTGACAACAGAGATGATATACGGGTGCTCAGTGGAGACTGGGTACACTGGACGGACTCGCCGAGAACTCCCAGATGGTATTATACCTTACGTCAGATGGCAGTTCTCTGGTGACACGGGTACAGAGTAGTCTGTTGACCCGAGATCGTCATAGAGTCTTGTGTGGTTCCCACTGTGCTTTGATTTCCACCTTACCACGTCCAAGAGGGCGTGCAAAACGGTGGTTTTTGGGTATAGTCCCGAATCACATGGAGGCAATGAGCGATAGGAGGGGATTCGTCTCTCCCGGTATAGGGAGTTGATGTTGCGCTGTGTTCGATTGGCTATAACTGGAAATCCCTGGCCAGGGTTGCTGAGATTTACTGGTAAGTGTTACCAGTAGTTTCTCGAATTGTTATAGATCTCATATCGACACGACTTATCGAGCTATTGGGGTCTGACGTTTACCACACCTAGGCGAGATATGCGACATATCAGTCGACGAGACCGGACAGTACGGTAAGTGTTACTGGTTGGATTCACAGGAGTGTGAGCGGGCTTGCTCGTCGATTTTCTGATCGCTCAATACACGGGTGGCCGTTACGTTTAGCAGACCGCTTGCGGCTTGTGGGTGTTTGATATGATCATCACCTGCTGCCGGCGTATTGACGAGTCTTTAGAGTCCTACACAGAGGTTTCCTGGCTCAAGCGAAACGAAATAGGAGCGCATATGAGATATGTGCGGGACCGAGAATAATGCGTGTATGTGATACCGTATTCTATTCTCGCGATGAATGTATCGATATGGTTGTATGCGATATAACCTAGTTATCGAATCAAGGATTGATTCGTTAAGCCGATACATAGGATACTAGTCGGTTATATGCGATATGACCAGATCGTTAAATCAAGTGTTGATTTAATGATTTAATGTATAATTATATATTTGATATATTACTTTGCATTAACTAGTATTGGTTCACTTTAATAGGATTTTCTCACTTGAAGTTCACAAGTTGTATATGTGATATACTTTTGTGCACTTGATTGTATCATGTTTGATGATGCATGCTCACTTGGGTTTGTGTAAAGAATTATACCATGGTTAAGTTAATGATTAGGGTTTTGTTTATATTTGATTTCCTTATTTAATTATTTATTTTCATTTATATTTGGAAAAGAAATGAAATGGTGGCTCATTTTGGACTTTCTTTTGAAGCTTCATGAAGCTTTGAATGGTTTGACCATTTTGTCTCTTTTCTTAACCCTAACCATTCACTTGAACCATAGTTGATTCTCTACACTAGTTATCTTGACCATGGTTGATATTATGATAAGGATTCCTTTTTCTTTTCTTGTTTAATTAACTTATCATAATATTCTTTCTTCTTCTTCTTCATCTTCTTCAATGAAGAAAGCTAAACTTCATCAATGGTGATTGATGAAAAAGAGTGAGAAATCCAAATCTAAAGTGAACCCACCTCCTATTTCTTCATCCTCTACCTCTTGCCAAGTAGTATAGGGTGTTCTCTTCACAAGTTTCATGACTTGGTGAAGTGGGAGCTTGATCTAGTGATGCCTCGACGTAGATCATCTTCGGCATCGTCGTCGATGACCTAGCCCGCTTTTTCTCCGATGAAGCCGACGCTAGAGCCCAAGATCCGATTTGTACAGCGAGGAGACTTCATCGCGGAGCCATGGAGGTGGAGAACCGGATCTACAAAGGTTGTATTTCCGTTTACCATTTAGTTAAGTTGTTAACTAGTTTCTTTTTCGCCTAAACTTCTAGTCAACGATCCGTATTAGGGTTTCTCGGCACCGTATTTTTTAAATAGGCATGGTTGATGCCTTGTGAGACCTCTTGAGAGTGCCTAGGAACCTTATAGTGGTATCAGAGCCTAGCTAGAGCCTTAGGCGATGCGTAGACGAAGTTTAAAACCCGAACGAACCCGAAACCCTAACACAAACATGCTCTCTGGACTTTTTCTAAAAACTGGGATTTTTCCACATTAAAAATTCTTAAAAAATTCAGCAGGGAATTATAAGAATTACGGTGCAAAATTTGACTCATGAACAGTACAAAGAGCGGCGGAACCGCGGCAGAAGCATGCCTTCTGCGACGGTTCCGCGGCCAAAGGATGACATCATCATCCCCTGTTTGCACAGTAACTCCTATTTTATTATGCTGGATTTTCTGGGAATTTTTAATATTTATTCAAGAGTTGAATTTTCTGGGGTTGTTTTGGGGATTCGGTGTTTCGATCGGAGTATCAGATCTTGTCTATGTGGCTTTCCGGATAAATTTCAGAATATGTTAAAAAGTTCGACCGGATATAAATACCCAATCTTTCCCCTATCGGGAAATTTCCAAGTGTTGGATCTTTCCGTAGTTTAACGACGTTCTAAGTAGTGCAAGTAACGCGATGGTCCCTCTAGAAGACAACAAACCTTAACTCGATTATGTGACCGTCTTGAACTGCCCTTTGAACCTTCGGGTTTGGGGCAGTACGGCGTGCCACATGTGAGGCGTTGGCTTGACCCTTCTACGGCTGGACCGTTGGTACTGAGGCACGAACTGAATGTTTTTAGACTTGTTTCATGTGTTGATCTGTATCGGGAAAACTTGGATGTTTGAATATTCAATCGGAAAATTTAACATTTTCTAATTATCCGGAATGTGATACAATAATTGGAATTCACAAAAAGTTATGAGATAACTGAATGAATGTTATAAACATAGCACTTTAGTCTCACTTGATCGGTTGCCACGGAATTTTGATGTGATCAAAAGTCCGTCGCAATCACGTAGCGTACGCGGATACTCGCCGGGTAAACTTAATAGACAGCCTCGCTCCATAGCCCCGACCAAGTGACTGTAGGAGAACCCCGTCGCCGAAAGCATCCGTTCGGGTGCTCGTGGCAGCGGTATCCGCCTTGGTGCACTTCGTCGACGGCGTCGGGGGTGCGGCCGCCTACTAAAGTTTGCGACGAGCATTCGATCAAGATGTCGGGAATCCTATTGAATTGCCTGACTTGATATTGAAAAGAGTTTTCGATAATGAGACTAAAATGCGAGGTTTATAATTGTTAGGCATGCGATGTCTAAGGAATTCATTTGATTAGGCATGCGATGTCTATGCAGGTTGCGGATTCCAACTGTTGTAGTTTTACACTTTCTTTTCTGTGACCGTAAGTGTAATATGTTATATCGCCGGTTTCGTTGCTATATGTCAACGACAATTGGGATGGACATATTTACTTACGTTGATGACATGTGATGTTATGTGTTGCTGGATATGTTATATTGGATCGTCGTGTTTGAATAGCCGGGGGTTTTTATGTGAGATGAGTGTTTTTCATTTTCATTCATGTAAAAACTTGTATGTAATATTCTTTTATTGGGGCACTTCCAGGTTGCGGAAGATGTCACCGTTTGTATATTATTTACTTTTCCGCACTAGGATAGACCCAAGGAGGGGAGCACAAGTAACCGGGTTCTGGAGTCCAGTGGGAGACCAACTCGAGGAGTCGAGTCCGGGTCTCCTAACTCTTGAATTGGTAGGGTTGCTTGCCGCTCTCGTAGGGGTCTAGGGGTGTGGGTTTGGCTATTCATCGCGACCGTGGAATCCGTGTTTTATACTGGCTCGTATTAAAAACACGGACGTCCTAGTATATCCAATATTTCATATGATTCTTCTGCTGCGATATCTGTGATGTGATCATGTGATGTTCTGTGATAGATACAGTATATAGTATATATGATATATTATATAGATGTTACTTATGTTTTACACCCGCGCTAGCCCTGCCCCGCTCTGTCGTTAGTTACCTAACCTAACGGTGCACGAGAGGACATCGAGGCGAATGCGGATGGCATAAGTGTACGTCGTATTTATATGTGATGTTTAGGTACTTAAATGATGTGACTTCATTAATGTGATTAATGAAAGAAAAGAAACCTAAGATGTTGTAGAATCGAATTTCAAAATAAAACAGGTAGCTACAGTTCTTGCTTTGCACAGCGGTATATATGATATATCCTGCACCTTATTCGATGATGAAAGGACCGAGATCCCTTCACCGGGAGTGACTCCTTTAGCAATAACTGGCAGATGCTACACACTCGGTTTGTCTTTTGATTGCTTTTAAGAGTTTTGCTTTGCACAGTGATATATATGATATATCCCGCACCTCATTCGACGAGGAAAGGACCGACGATCCCTCTACCGGGAATGACTCCTTTAGCAAAACTAGAAAAGCCTCAAAAGCACTCCATTTTAAAATTATTTGATTCTACAACGATATCAAGTTCATTACGCAATAGGTTTTCAGAAAAACCTGTCGTAGCCCTCCGTCATTTCAGATAAGTACTAGTTAGTATTCGTGCTGCGGTTGTTTGGCCTCCGTCAAGGCGTAGTGTACGGTAGCTAACTAGTGCTTATCTGCTAGCATATGATGCGATTGGATTAGGGTATTCGTACGATGTTGTTTGGCCTCCGTCAAGGGTCGTGCGGGTGGGTTTAATTCAATCAGGAAATGACGGGTTGAACTTGACTAGCGGACTATGGGTTGTTTGGCCTCCGTCAAGGTCATAGGACGCTAGGGGCAAAATATTATCGGGAATTTCAAGTGTTGAAATTTGCAATGAGATTGCATACCTTCTATGAGATAGTTGGATCCCGATACCCGCTGCGAGTAAGAGTTACTCCTGGGAGAGTTTTATACATTACAATTAGCCGATCAAGTAGGTGTCTAGAAATGTGTCAACGGGGTTACGCCCCTGGGAAAACGAGGTTTACATTAATTAGGTTCGTGCGAAAGCACGGGCGACCTCCCTCAAAGTACCGACACTGGCCTGGCTGAAAGATTGGCGAACTTGTAGTGTGTAATTAATCCCTGCTAGTCTTTCCTTTTAGGGTTTGAAGGAAGATTTGATAAAAAGCAGTGGGAGCCACCGTGATTAGATAAAATAATAACCAATCTATTCTTGCAAGAGCGCACGCTGAGTGTTTTCTTCTCTCTCTCCTGGTAGCGACCATATCATGCCTTAATCAAGATAATAATACGGATTATTGACCGAACCCGCTTGTTATACTGAGCTGGGGAACGTTGGTCCCGCTCCAACTTATAATTGTTATAAGACAGAGCAGGAAATTAGGGATTACCAGAATTCCCTTGCCGCCCAAACGAAGAGAGTGCATGCTGATGCATCATCTTCGGGTGTGTTCTTTATGGAGAACTGTTTCTCAGTATCCTTTACGTCCTGGGTATGTGATACCGGATCAGGATCCCGCATATGTAATATGTTACATGGGCTACAGATAGGTAAAGAACTGAGAACGGGTGATAAGTTTCATGAGGCAGAAAACGGGGCAAGTGTTGCAGCCAAGTCTGTTGGTCACTGTCACCCTGTATTACCAATACATTGATTCTGAACGAATGTTATTAGATACCGAACCTGATATACAAAATCAAATCAGTCTCTTTATCAGTAAAGAAATGATAAAATTTTGTATTGTTGGATAATGTTTTGAACATTTCCTATATCAAAAGTTGATCGGTTCAGGCACGTTATCTAAAAGCATTGATGTTCTAAATCAAACAACGGTTCTTAGTATACAGAACACACACAAGAGGAAGAGTTCAGAACTGAACGAATCCTTCTTGAGGTATTGTAGACTAGGTCATATCAATGTGACCCGACTAGCTGAAGTTACATGTAGATGCACATTTAAATCAGTTTGAATCTACATATTGTGAAACTTGCCAGTCATGTCACATAGATATAATGACACAAGCTCTGTTTATTGGAAACAGAGAAAGAGTTAGTAAACTCTTGGGATGATACATGTTGATGTATGTAAGGTCCCCTGTCTACACATGCCAAGACTGGTTCTTTGTACTTCATTACATTCTCTGAAGATCTTTCAAGATTCAGACCTATGTTCCTGTTGAAACACAAGTCCGAACCTTTTGAGATATTCACAGAATATAAGTTAGAAGTAGAGAACCAATACGGGTATAAGTATTATGTCCTTTGATGAGATCAAGGAGGAGAATACTTGAGCACGGAATTCCTGAACTATTCTAAAGGAGAATGAGATTCTCTCTCAGCATTACTCCTCTGTATACACAATAGCACGATGGTATATCAGGGTGGAGCAATTGCACCCTATTCGATATGGTGCGCTCTATGATGAGTACTACTGAGTTACCTATTTCCTTTTGCGAGTTATGCGCTTGAGAAGCTGCATACCTATTGAATAGGGTTCAAATCAAATCTATGCCTACCGCTTCATATGTGATATGGAAAGGGAAGAGCCCATATCTTAAGTTAGTTAAGATTTGGGGTTGTCCGGGCTATGTTTAAAAGCAAAATCCGGACAAGCTCGAGGCAAGGTCTGTTATGTACAACTGGAAAGGTTCCAGCTATACAAATTACAGCAGATGACTTGGTAGAACCAAAGGATTCAATAGTAACCAACGAACCTCAGCCTCTCCGCCGATCTAGTAGGGTTCCTCACCCACCTGAGAGATACTTCGGTTTCTCTATGACAGTGGGAGCGAGGTTTGCATCATGTGATGATGACCCAACTAGTTTCGAGCTGGCCATCAGGAGTGAGACTCTGTAAGAATGGCTGGATGTTTAGCGATCTGAGATGGAATCCTTATACACCAACAAAGTATGGACTTTGGTTGCTATATCTGAAGGGTTAAATCCCCATCAGGAGAAAGTATATCTTGAGAAGATTACTTGGTGTAGATGGAAAAGTTGAGACTTTCAAAGCTAGACTTGTTAAAGGTTTTCGTCATTGACCAGGCGTGGATAATGATGAAACCTTTTTCCAGTATCTATGCTTAAGTCCATCCAGATTCTACTTGCCACTGCTACATACCATGACTACGATATCTGGCGGTTGGGTGCCATGACTGCTTTTCTAAATGATGTTTTGGAAGAGAACGTCTATAAGTACACAGCCAGAGGCCTTCGTAAACAGTGGGAGCAGCGGAAACGTGTACAAGATGCTTTATAGGTTAAAGCAGGCATCGCGGAGTTGGAACATCTGTTTTGATGTGTTAGTCAAAGAGTTTGACATCATCAAAATGGTAGATGAACCTTGTATAAAGAAAAAGGTAGTAGAGAGTATGGTGGCGATCCTCGTAGAGTACGTGGATGACATACTCTCGATAAGAAAGAAGTTTCCTATGCTACGCTCGGTCAATCTCCGTTTATCACAATGATTCTCCATATAGGATAAAAGTGATACCTCCTAAATCCTGGGTTTTGGATCTATGAGATAGATCTAATTGGATGTTAGCATTCTCACTAGTTGTAGTGAGATGGTATCAATCGATCCTGGGGAGAATCACTGGAAGGGTTCCAGGGTGATAAAGACGACTGAATGTCAGTCATAGGCATTGTCTTTACCCTCAGTAAAGGGACGGTGTGTTGGAAGAGTTCCAAGCTAGATACCGTGACATACTAGACGATAAAGGCTGGATACATCGCTACTTCAGATGCTACCAAAGAGGCTGTTTGGGTGTGTATTAGTTCATGAGATGAACTTCGTTCCTACCATTGTGAGACAATGGAGTTGTGGCTTATGCCAAGGAACGCCCGTCCCATCAGTGACCCAGGCGTATTCTGAGGCAGCATCACCTGATCATGGAGATAGTTGATCTCCAGGGTGATCGAGGTTAGGAGAGTAGATTCAGAGGAAAACACAGCGGATCCACTCACAAAGGCCTGTTCCCAGAGAGAGACTTTTATGGGATGGTTGAGTATGAGATACTACAACCACTGCTATCAGATGACCCTAGTGCAAGTGGGAGATTGTTAGTTATATGTATGCCTTAGAGGCCATTACTGTATATTGGATGTATATTGTAGTGGATGCTGGGACATATATAGGGAAGACTTTCTTGCTCGACATGATAGTATGCTATCTGGTTACTCTTTACCTTAACGTGTATACTGAATGTCTCTCTGTTACATGTTGTTAAAGCCCTTAGGATGTGTACTTGACTATCTGGACTATGATGCGGATCATACTAGTGGGGACATGGTAGTCCATAAGTACATCCTTCAAAGTCCCTAGTCGTGGGTGTATCGAGACGGGGCATCGATATACCAGAGTAGACTAGCGTGTACCTTCTCGACCCATACAGATGGGCGATGGATGATCCCATATCCATTGGTGTTTGACATCAGAGATGATATACGGGTGCTCAGTGGAGACTGGGTACACTGGACGGACTCGCCGAGAACTCCCAGATGGTATTATACCTTACGTCAGATGGCAGTTCTCTGGTGACACTGGTACAGAGTAGTCTGTTGACCCGAGATCGTCATTGAGTCTTGTGTGGTTCCCACTGTGCTTTGATTTCCACCTTACCACGTCCAAGAGGGCGTGCAAAATGGTGGTTTTTGGGTACAGTCCCGAATCACATGGAGGCAATGAGCGATAGGAGGGGATTCGTCTCTCCCGGTATAGGGAGTTGATGTTGCGCTGTGTTCGATTGGCTATAACTGGAAATCCCTGGCCAGGATTGCTGAGATTTACTGGTAAGTGTTACCAGTAGTTTCTCGAATTGTTATAGAACTCATATCGACACGACTTATCGAGCTATTGGGGTCTGACGTTTACCACCCCTAGGCGAGATATGCGACATATCATACGACGAGACCGGACTGTACGGTAAGTGTTACTGGTTGGATTCACAGGAGTGTGAGCGGGCTTGCTCGTCGATCTTCTGATCGCTCAATACCCGGGTGGCCGTTACGTTTAGCAGACCGCTTGCGGCTTGTGGGTGTTTGATATGATCATCACCTGCTGCCGGCGTATTGACGAGTCTTTAGAGTCCTACACAGAGGTTTCCTGGCTCAAGCGAAACGAAATAGGAGCGCATATGAGATATGTGCGGGACCGAGAATAATGCGTGTATGTGATACCGTATTCTATTCTCATGATGAATATATCGATATGGTTGCATGCGATATAACCTAGTTATCGAATCAAGGATTGATTCGCTAAGCCGATACATAGGATACTAGTCGGTTATATGCGATATGACCGGATCGTTAAATCAAGTGTTGATTTAATGATTTAATGTATAAATATATATTTGATATATTACTTTGCATTAACTAGTATTGGTTCACTTTAATAGGATTTTCTCACTTGAAGTTCACAAGTTGTATATGTGATATACTTTTGTGCACTTGATTGTATCATGTTTGATGATGCATGCTCAGTTGGGTTTGTGTAAAGAATTATACCATGGTTAAGTTAATGATTAGGGTTTTGTTCATATTTGATTTACTTATTTATTTATTTATTTTCATTTATATTTGGAAAAGAAATGAAATGGTGGCTCATTTTGGACTTTCTTTTGAAGCTTCATGAAGCTTTGAATGGTTTGACCATTTTGTCTCTTTTCTTAATCCTAACCATTCACTTGAACCATAGTTGATTCTCTACACTAGTTATCTTGACCATGGTTGATATTATGATAAGGATTCCTTTTTCTTTTCTTGTTTAATTAACTTATCATAATATTCTTTCTTCTTCTTCTTCATATTCTTCAATGAAGAAAGCTAAACTTCATCAATGGTGATTGATGAAAAAGAGTGAGAAATCCAAATCTAAAGTGAACCCACCTCCTATTTCTTCATCCTCTACCTCTTGCCAAGTAGTATAGGGTGTTCTCTTCACAAGTTTCATGACTTGGTGAAGTGGGAGCTTGATCTAGTGATGCCTCGACGTAGATCATCTTCGGCATCGTCGTCGATGACCTAGCCCGCTTTTTCTCCGATGAAGCCGACGCTAGAGCCCAAGATCCGATTTGTACAGCGAGGAGACTTCATCGCGGATCCATGGAGGTGGATAACCGGATCTCTAAAGGTTGTATTTCCGTTTACCATTTAGTTAAGTTGTTAAGTAGTTTCTTTTTCGCCTAAACTTCTAGTCAACGATCCGTATTAGGGTTTCTCGGCACCGTATTTTTGAAATAGGCATGGTTGATGCCTTGTGAGACCTCTTGAGAGTGCCTAGGAACCCTACATATAGGTAAGACTTTCTTGCTCGACATGATAGTACGCTGTCTGGTTGCTCTTTATCTTAACATGTATACTTTCTGTCTCTCTGTTACATGTTGATAAAGCCCTTAGGATGTGTACTCGACTTCCAGGACTATGATGCAGATCATACTAGTGGGGCCTGGGTAGTCCATGAGTACATCCTTCAATGTTCCTAGTCATGGGAATATCGAGACGGGGCATCGATATTCCAGAGTAGACTAGCGTATATCTTCTCGACCCATGTGATGGGCAATGGATGAACCCATATCCATTGGTGTTTGACATCAGAGATGGTATGCGGGTGCTCAGTGGAGACTGGGTACACTAAACGGACTCGCGGAGAACTCCCAGATAGTATTATACCTCACGTCAGATGGCAGTTCTCTGGTGACACTGGTACAGATTAGTCTGTTGACCCGAGATCATCATAGAGTCTTGTGTGTCTCCCACTGTGCTTTGATTTCCACCCTACCACGGCTCTACTGAGTCGTGCAAACAGGTGGTTTTTGGGTACAGTCCCGAATCACATGGAGGCAATGAGCGATAGGAGGGGATTCGTCTCTTCCGGTATAGGAAGTTGATGTTGCGCTGTGTTCGATTGGCTATAATCGGAAATCCCTTGCCAGGGTTGCTGTGATTTACTGGTAAGTGTTACCAGTAGTTTCTCGAATGGGTTGTAGACCTCATATCGACACGACTTATCGAGCTATTGGGGTCTGACGTTTACCACCCCTAGGCGAGATATGCGACATATCAGACAAACAGACCGGACTGTATGGTAAGTGTTACTGGTTGGATTCACAGGAGTGTGAGCGGGCTTGCTCGTCGATCTTCTGATCGCTCAATACCCGGGTGGCCGTTACGTTTAGCAGACCGCTTGCGGCTTGTGGGTGTTTGATATGATCATCACCTGCTGTCGGTGTATTGACGAGTCTTTAGAGTCCTACACAGAGGTTTCCTGGCTCAAGCGAAACGAAATAGGAGCGCATATGAGATATGTGCGGGACCGAGAATAATGCGTGTATGTGATACCGTATTCTATTCTCGCGATGAATGTATCGATTGGTTGTGTGCGATATAACTTAGTTATCGAATCGAGGATTGATTCGATAAGTCGATACATTGGATATTACTCGGTCATATGCGATATGACCGGATCGTTAAATCAAGTGTTGATTTAATGATTTAATGTATAATTATATATTAGATATATTACTTTACATTAACTAGTATTTGTTCACTTAAAATGGATTTTCTCACCTGATGTGCACATTGTATATGTGATATATTTTTTTGCTCTTGATTGTATCATGCAAGTTTGGGTGTATGTTTACTTTAAACCATGTTTAAGTAAATGGTTAGGGTTTTGTTTATTTACTTATTCATTTATTTATTTATTCATTTATTCATTTTTGGCAAAATAAAAATGGTGGCTAATTTTGTTTCTTTGCTTTAGCTTCATGATGCTTCTTTAGATTATCTACCATTTTGTCTTTTGCCTAAACCTAACCATTCACCTAACCTTGGTTTATTCTCTACACTTAACCAAGGTTGCATTATGATAAGAATGAATGTGATTTTCTTTTTAAGATAATTCTTTTTTATTCTTTCATCTTCATCTTCATCAAGCTTTATGAAAGCTTGATAGCTTCAATGGCAACATGAGAAAAAGAGTGAGAAATCCAATTCTAAAGTGAACCCACTTCCTATTTCTTCATCCTCTACTACTTGCCAAGTAGTATGGGGTGTTTTATTCATAAGTTTCATGACTTAATGAAGTTGGAGTTTGATCTTGAGTTGCCTCGACGTAAATCATCTTCGGCATCGAAGTCGACGACCTAGCCCGATCTTTTCTCCGATGAAACCACCGCGAGAGTCTAGGATTCCGATGGGTACAGCGGAGGGACGTTATCACGGAGCTAGAGAGGTGGAGGACCGGATCTACAAAGGTTGTAGTCACTTTCCTTTAGCAATAAAGTCATTTACTTGCTTGCATCGCCTTACCTCTAGTAACGATCTAGTTTAGCGTTTCTCGGCACATAGAAATTTTTTGAATTGGCCATGTTTTATCACCTGTAGAACCTCATGGGTGTGTCTAGGAACCCTATAGTGTGATCATTTTGTCTCAATACATTCTAAGATTCTCAACACATGAGAGGGATAGAGTGGAGGTTGAAGAAGAAGCCATTGATGGAAGTTGTGAGCTCAAGAAAAAGCTAGTGAAGAAAATGAGTTTTCTTATTGTGTGAGAAAAAATGTGAGAGCTCTCATAAAAATCTCAAGACCAATCCTTTGCCTCATATGGCTTCCCTCTCTCTCTCTTCACATCTTAGTCCCACACAATAATCAATCAAGAGAAAAGACATGGCACAAGAAAACACACCATGAGTCACTAAAAAAGCACATGCCACATTTAATGCTCTTGATCATGACTTTCACTCACAATTTCCACTTAATAAACATTAATCCAAATGTTTAAAACAATAAATAAAATGACATCTTCTAAGGTAAACTCGTGACGGATCGCAAGAATACCCTTCATCTGTATATACATACCTGCATCCGCATTCCGACTGAATATGAATACAACGAGACGAAAATAATCCAACAATCTAATACTAGGATCCAGCTCAAACCAAAGCCCACTAGTATGATCCGTCCGATCATGATCCGTGCACACGTGCACGTATATGATCGAACCGTGCCATATAACCATACGTCCTCTACAACGTTTCACCCGAACTTGGAAAACATTCTGTGGGGGACTCTAAAGACTCGTCAATACGCTGGCAGTGGGTTTAACCACAAGCACGTCAGTGGTACTAGCTGTACGTAATGGCTGCCCAGATATTGAGCAAAAGGGAGGCCGATGAGCGAACGCATCCTAAAACCCTACTGAGCATGTCAGTGACAATATCTGTACAGTCCGGTCCATTCGTCAATGAGTATCGCATATCAGGCCTAGGGGGCTGGTAAACGTTAGACCCCAAATAGCTGTATAAGTCGTATCGGAGTGTTGCCCAGAACACCCTGATAAACTACTGGAATACCTACAAGTTAATCTCACTTTCCTTGGCCAAGAATTTTGTGTAATGGCACTCCAGACACAGTGCGATATCACCCCTAATACCGGGAAAGCGAATCCCTTGCCAATCTGCTCACTACCTCCATGTGGCTCGGGACAGTACCCAACTAAAACCTGTTTGCATGACCCCTTTGAGCTATGGTAGGGTAGTAATCAAAGCACAATGGGAACTCACACGAGACAAATGACGATCTCAGGTCGATAGACTAACCTGTACACATGTCACCAGGGAACAGCTATATGACCATAGGTACAATACCAACTAGCATGTTCTCGGCGAGTCCGTCCGGTGTACTCATAACCCATTGAGCACCTGTATACTCTCTTAGGTGAACTAACTGACACCAATGGCTTGTGAGACCGGCCGTCGCCCCTTGTTGGGATCTCGATCTGTATACACTAGTCTACTCTCGGAGTATCGATGCCCAGTCTCGAAACTCCCATGACTAGGGACACTTTAAGGATGTGCTTATAGACTACCCAACTCTCACATATATGATCGCCATCATACTACTGGTAGTAAAGCATGAATCCTATGAGCTCTATCAACATGTAATAGTGATCTGTAATGTCATTTGAAGCATGTACATGATGAAAAAGATAAACCAGATAGCATACTATCTTCTCGATTAATACTGTTCTACCAGTATAGATCCTCCCTCAATCATTGCAATCTTGTGCCTGTGATCCAATAATTGATTTGAGGGCACTATAGCCAACAATCTCCCACTTGCACTTAAGGCTAATTATTGCGATGTCGCATACTCACAGCCCGTGTGATACCGAACACCCAACTTCTTTACCAATCAGTTTCACGAAGCTCATTTGTAAAACTATTACGTTCGAGAAATAGCCTTAGTGAGTGGATTCTCCCTGATGTTTCTTTCTATGTCCCTCATTATCTAAAGTTAGCGGAGAAAGCCATCTCCCGAAATGAGCAGTACCTGTCTTCGAATATGTCTGGATATCTGATGGGACCCAGTTCACAAATGAACTCAAAATCCAGCAAACTTCTTAGACTGTATTGCCAACTGAATTAAATCAGTATCCTGCGCCATGCTACCCTCAGGATACGCTTGGACCACCTTTCCAAACTACTGCCCTTCGTCAGAGGGAAAACTATAACTCTGACAGTCACTCTGTCAGCCAGGTCACCTTAGAAGCCTGGAATGATAACCGTCTCCCGAAAGAGGCTGCCGTTATCATATCCCTAGAACATCCACTTTTGTTCATAAACAGCTTCCGAATGTTTCTCCAGGATTGGATTAATATAAACTTATTGCAACTAGTGCAAAAACAATATCTAGTGTGGTACTTGAAATCTCATGATTGACTCAATTGCTTAAGAAAATGATATACCAATCATGCACACACCTCTCCCCTTTAGTCTGTAAGACACCTTTAGAGAGGGTGACTCCATCATTTGCAGGTACACCACCTTGCCAGGAGTCGTCCATTCTAAAACACATTTAGAATGCTGTCCAAGTACCCAGATTGGGACACTTCCCAAATCGAGATCTAAAACCATAGATCTAGTGACCAGAATGCATAATATTATATCTATATCCTATGTGGAGAAACCACTGTGTGACAACCACAATATAACCGATTGTAGGATAAGAATTTTACTTCCTATAAAGTGCATGTCATCCAAATACTAGGACATTACACTCTACAACTTTCTTAACAAATCCATCTCCTATTCTGATGAAGTCAAAACCTTTAACTTTCACATCAAAAAATAGATTATCTAACTCCGCTATATCTGCTTTAGTATATAAATAGACATAAGCTACTTGTCCACTATTCTTCCGCTGCTCCTACTGACTACTACAACCCTCTGGCAGAGTCATATACATGTGCACTTCTAAATCTAGTTTAGAACGATGCTATACTCATCCTCCTGTCGGGTCTCATGGTCTAGAACAGCAGTAATGGCAAGTCTGGGTAAACAATAACCTTCCTGTCACCGTCCTTAAGGCTATCGGAGTACCTCTCGGTTGCCTGAGGTTACCCACCATATCTGCGGAGTGGCTAATGGAATGTCAAACATGATCGAATCTTTAGGTCCTATTAAATTTTAAGTAATCGTTTGCGGTTCTGGAATCACTTCCAGTTCTACCATACTCCCACTGCTGTTTTCTGAAAATATCCATTTTACTAAAACTGTGGCGAGTCAACAACAATATCACTATTGATCTTCCAGATGGTAGAAAGTTAACCCTCGTCATAGCCCGGGTTAACCCACAAACAGCCATTACAGAAACGTGCCTTGAGTTATCCAGAGTCTGGTTTTAAGCATAAGCCGGATAACTCTATATACCTTAACATCGTTAAGATATGATCCATTCTATATACAATATAGAAACAGAGGCACTGATTTAATTGGAACCAGATTCAAATCATGCAGCTGTCTCCAGTGCATGTCAACTAAATGGAGAGAGGCCGATCAGCATTACTCAACTTAGGAGTGCATCCAATTATGAGTAACCTGAAAGAGAAGCAAGTTCTCAAAATCATTACTATCAACTGACTACCAAACACAAGTATCTACATCTTCGATCATCTTGAAGAATCCTGATACTTGCAACATGTGGTTCTCTACTTTATTCTTATACCAATAACTTCTCAAAATTTGAAGCTTGTATTTCTACGAAACACGTGTCTAAAACTTGAGAAGTCACAAGTAAACAGAATATAGTAAGAGGATCAACCCCTATATCCTAATGGACACTAGACAACATACAATACTTTTTATAAGTTCCTGAGTTGAATAACTCAAACCCTGTGCGTCGTAGGTCGAAAACTGTACTATGGTTATGAAGAATTACATCGCTGTTTAATGCTCCTTACCTAACCATCAACTGATATAGGTAAATGTCATGGACATAATTTCAAAAAATTATATCTTACTTTATAAAATAAACGTACAGATATATCAATTTGAAATTGGTGCATAACAATGGATATTCAAAACCAAATATTTTCCGTCCGGCAAAAACTCAGGCGATTTCCTCAAATATCACCAATTACAACGAATTCTGATATAATGAGGATGATCACCTAATTCCCAATCACTTACTCCCACTCATCATCTGTAAAACCATACAGATGTGAGAATCATATCTGGTAAATACATACCCTGGAGTAAGGATTTAATTGGGAAATCAGTTTTCTATTAATAATACACAGTGAAACTGAAACATGAATATGTTTCGAAGGGGTATTGGGGTATTCCTAGTAATGCCTCTTCAATTATCAGATTCATGACTGTAACCATATATTTCTTTGTCATCTTCCTAAATCCTTTTATTTGTCTTTACTCTTTACCTTCTGTACACCATCGTTAATCTAAATGGTTCTCTTCCTTCCCTGCCGTTCGGCACCAGCCTATGGTTTGGAAGAAGACTATTCAATAAGCGTAATAGGTGTACTGTCCTAATCATAGGAGCACTCGCAACCTGATAGAAGGTAAAGATAAAAGACAACTGAATAAAGCTTATTCCTTTTTCTCCTTAACCAGAATCCATCCTTGAACTGGAAGAAGTTCCTTCGAGTTCGTATATAACCATACGATGGATTTATCTAATGGAAGTGGATGTTCATAGTGATACGGGGTATTCTACAGAAATACAAAGGAGAAGTAGGAGTGGCAATGAAATATTTGGTTTGGTCGTGAATGATAGCAGTCGCAATTTACTTTGCCCTCTTTCTAACCCTTTATTTATCTTTACTTATTACCATCTGTACACTATACTTAGGCTAATTGGTTTTCTTCATTCCCTACCATTCGGCACCTGCCTATGGTTTAGAAAAAGATTATCCAATAAGTGTAATAGGTGTACCCTCTCCTAATCCTAGGAGCCCTCATAACTTGAGAGAAGGTAAAAAGAAAAGGCAACTGAATTGTCTTATTCAATCTCTCCAGAACCAGAATCCATCCTCGAATCTGGAACAAGTTCCTTCGAGTTCGTATGAAACTATATGATGGATTTATCCAATAGAAGTGGATGTTCGTAGTGATACGGGGTGTTCTGGAGAAATGCAAAGAGAAAAAGAAGGAGTGGCAATGATGTATGCAACTCAGACAATCCAAAAGCCAGTGTTTTAAGAGAGTTCGGTTAACTGGGTCACTGAGTCATAGTCTAGGGTCGAGACATTTTCGCTGCCAAAGAGAGAGAAAAAAGAAACACTCTGCGTGCACTCAAACCTAGATCATAATAATTAATCACTTTATCTAATCAGGATGTCTCCCACCGTATCCTCAAATTCTCCTCCAAAACTGAAAGTGGAATTAGTCGGGATCACCCGAAGAGTAAACCAACTCATCAGTGGGAATCGGGATCCAACTATCATCGCATAATAACGTGATGGAATCCACTCATGATATCACACTCTAAAAGGTATGCGCATGCCTGGAAAGTTTATGTTTCTTTAGAAACTCCCGATGTGATTTTTACCCTATGCTCTTATGACCTACGAGTGCGGCGAATAGCCCTCCAATTCAAGAGTGACGGCACCTCCGTCTCAAAGCCATGTGATGCGGGCCCGTTGCCCTCTAGAACCCGGTTATCCGTGCACTCCACCGCGGGGTAATCCTAGTACAGAAAAGAAAATATGTACAACGGTGACATTGACATCAACCCGGTCGTGCCCCAAATGAATAATATACAAACAGGCAGTGATGGCAGTCCACATGTCGGACGCTCGCCACGCGATATCAAATGTACAAATATATCAAAACTGCACTATCATTGCACGCAAGCTATCCACCACGACGAATCCGCAACATCACAGCACAGCACAGAACATCAACGTGAATGTCAAGTTCGTAAACTCGCCTAAAAGGACTATAGCGATTAGACAAATTGTATCGATCGAATGACATTCACGGTCGCAGATAGTAATGCAGGTACTGAAAAATACACATTTAAATTTTCGATTGACTAAACCTTTCCAAAAAGGCCCCAAATGCAAATCCAGTACTCAAACAAATCTAGGCCAAAACTATATATCACAAAAATCCTATTTTCATGAACTAGAGCCCCAGAAAATTTTTGGGGTACTGTAGCCCAAAAAGAGCAGCGGAAAGGTCGCAAAATGCGATATTTTACTCTAGTTCCGCGGCGGAATTTTGGAGTTAGGCCTCCAAATATTTTCTGTAGCTCTAGTTTTGCCTACACATAATTCTAAGATACCCAAAAAAAATTTTAGAACAACTTTGAAAATCGATAGCAAGCAAATGAACATAGATTCGTGATTCGGAAAAATCTGTTAATTGAGATTTTAACCTTATGCAAACTAGTTAGTAGGGTTAATGGGTTGGCTCTGATACCATGTAAGGCTACGCCAGCGCCCCGACCGTCAATCCGAGGCCAAATACGGAGCGAAAACTTTTCAAAACGGCGCTAACCTAACCGTGAAAACCCGGATCGTGTCATTAACCCTATACTAGTAATACAGAAAAGAGTTTGGAGAGATTATACCGATCGATCCATGTCCTTCGGTTTTCAATCTCTGCGCCAAGCTCCTCGCGGCTGCTCCAACGAAGTTCACTCACCGATCTCGCTCGTTGAAGTGGCTCCACGTCGAGGATTCTTTATACGGGATCCCGCTTCAAAACCGAAGCAACTCGGACATCAAGTTTTCTAGCTGAGATGTCCAAGGTGAAGTAGAGATAGTGTGTGATCATTTTGTCTCAATACAGTAGAGGATTCTCAACACATGAGAGGGATAGAGTGGAGGTCGAAGAAGAGCCATTGATGAAAGTTGTGAGCTCAAGAAAAAGCTAGTGAAGAAAATGAGTTTTCTTATTGTATGAGATAAAATGTGAGAGCTCTCATAATAATCTCAAGACCAATTCCTTGCCTCATATGGCTGCCCTCTCTCTCTTCACATCTTAATCCCATACAATAATCAACCAAGATAAAAGACATGGTACAAGAAAATACACCATGAGTCAATAAAAAAGCACATGCCACATTTAATTCTCTTGATCATGACTTGCACTCAAAATTTCCACTTAATAAATATTAATCCAAATGTTTAAAAGAATAAATAGAATGGCATCTTCTAAAATAAACTCGTGACGGATCACAAGAATACCGCTCATCTGTTTATACATACCTGCATCCCCATTCCGACTGAATACGAATACAACGAGATGAAAATAATCCAACAATCTAATACTAGGATCCGGCTCAAAACAAAGCCAACTAGTATGATCCGTCCGATCATGATCCGTGCACAAGAGCAAGTATATGATCGAACCCTGCCATAAAACCATACGGCCTCTATAACATTTCGCCCAAACTTGGGAAACTTTCTGTGGGGGACTCTAAAGACTCGTCAATACGCTGGCAGTGGGTTTAACCACAAGCACGTCAGTGGTAAAAGCTGTACGTAACGGCTGCCAGGTATTGAGCAAAAGGGAGACCGATGAGCGAACTCATCCTGAAACCATACTGAGCCTGTCAGTGACAATATCCGTACAGTCCAGTCCGTTCATCTATGAGTATCGCATATCGGGTCTAGGGGCTGGTAAACGTCATACCATCAATAGCGGTGTAAGTCGTGTCGGAGTGTAGCCCAGAACACCCTGAGAAACTACTGGAATACCTACCAGTAAATCTCACTTGCCCTGTCCATGGACTTTATGTAATGTCTCTCCAGACACAGTGCGATATCACCCCCAATACCGGGAGAGACGAATCCCCTGGCGATCCGCTCACTGCCTCCATATGGCTCGGGACTGTACGCAACTAAAACCTGTTCGCACGACTCCTTTGAGCCGTGGTAGGGTGGTTATCAAAGCACAGTGGGAACTCACACGAGACAAATGACGATCTCAGGTCGATAGAATAACCTGTACCCATGTCCCCAGAGAACTGCTATCTGACGATAGGTATAATACCAACTAGCATGTTCCCGGCGAGTCCGTCCGGTGTACTCATAACCCAATGAGCACCTGTATACTATCTTAGGTGAACTAACTGACACCAATGGCTTATGATACCGGCCATCGCCCGTTGTCGGGGTCTCGATCCGTATACACTAGTCTACTCTCGGAGTATCGATGCCCAGTCTCGAAACTCCCACGACTAGGGACACTTTAACGATGTGCTTATAGACTACCCAACTCTCACGTATATGATCGCCATCATATTGCTGGTAGTCAAGCATGAATACCATGAGCCCTATCAGCATCTAATAGTGATCTGTAATGTCACCTGAAGCATGTACATGATGAAAAAGATAAACAAGATAGCATACTATCATCTCGAGTAAGACTGTTCTTGTAAGTCGATGTACAACACGCCACGACTTGCGGGGAGGCAGAAATATGAAAAACGATCTTGTTTATATGCTAAACATCGACTAACCGCATGAATCGAAGCTAAACGATAACTAACATGAAACATAGAAGTTCTATACTACTATGTTTAGGGATTATACCTGACGAATCGTGTCTTTCGTCTTTGCGAACTCCACCTCCTCCTCGGCCTTCTCGAAGTAGTAGACGATCCACCCGAGGGCTTTACTCCAAGCTTAGCCTCTAAACTTGAGGCAACTAACTTTTTTCAAGTGCTAATCAAAGAAACTAGGTGATATAGAGTGAGGGTTATGGTTTAATTAGTCTAACTAATCCTTGTACTCAACACATGAGAGGGGAGGATTAGGGTTTGAAGAGGGAGAGCTTGAGGAGAGAGAAGGTGAAGATAATAATGAATTGAGAATAATGAGTTATGATAATATATATCAAGTATTTCTTTTTATCAAGAAAAGAAAATAAATCAATTTAACAACCATGCTTGATAATATCTAGTGATGATTCATCTCCATGAGTCATTAAGCATTTATGATGCATTAATGACATGGATGAATCATCCATATGACTCACAAATCACATTCATTGTATATGCCACCTAAACCCCCTTAGTCACCACCTTCTAGAAGCTTCTCGCGCAATTACGAGAACGCCCCTCCTTTCTGCAAAAATACAGAAAAACTTTAGACTGTATAAATCCAATAACCGGATACCAGTAACTGGCTTAAACCAAAGCCGACTGGTAAAAACTGTCCGAAAGTCGTACGTGCGTAAACACACGTATGCGTCCGAACCCTTGTCGTAAAACCATACGACCTCTATATCGTTTCGCCTGGAATAGGGAAACTCTCTGTGTGGGACTTTAGAGACTCGACTACTACGCTGGCAGTGGGTTTAACCACAGACCGCAAGCGGCACTAGCCGTACGTAACGGTCCCCAGGTAGATGTCGATAAGAAGGCCGATGAGGAAACCCATCCGAACTCCTACTGAGTCTGATGTGACAATCTCCATACAGTCCGGTCCGTTCGTCTAAGACTATCGCATATCGGGCCTAGGGGGCGGCAAGCGTCAGTCCCCTAATAGCGGTATAAGTCGTGTCGGAGGGAAGCCCATTACACCCTGAGAAACTACTGGAACCTACCAGCAAATCTCGCTTGCCCTGGCCAGGGACTTTGCATAATGGCTCTCTGACACAGCGCGATATCAACTCCCAATACTGGGAGAGACGAATCCTATCTAACCGCCACTGCCTCCAAGTGCTCGGGACTGCACCCAACTGCTACCTGTTTGCACGACTCCTTTGAGCCGTGGTAGGGTAGCAATCTAAGAACAGTGGGACACACTCGAGGAGAAGTAGCAGTATCAAGTCTGCGGACTATGCTGTACTCATGTCACCTGGGAACTGCTCACTGACGACTGGTATAAAACCAACCAACAGTTCCCTATGAGTCCTGTCCGGTGTACCCGTAACCTAACGAGCACCTGCATACTATCTCCAGTACGACGTACTGATGGCTGTTGGACAGACCATCTCCCCAACTGGGATGAGAAGCACACACACTAGTCTACTCCGGAGTATCGATGCCCTGTCTCGATAATCCAACGACTAGGGACCTGAATAAGGATGTGCTTGTAGACTACCCAGCCCCCACTAGTGTGACTGCCATCACAACGCTGGTAGTCAAGCAAGATCCTAAGAGCTCTATCAATACGTATACTCACATATTAAGATAGAAAAACCAAGTAGCATACTACTATATTTAGCAAGACTGTTATATACATGTGAATATCCCAAGCTTCCATTAAGTAATATACAAACTAGTATGATACAGTAATGACCTTCTAGGGCATAAACACTAACAATCTCCCACTTGCACTAGGGCCATGTACTGGCGTATCGAAGACCGATGATCTCGAGTAGCCTCTTGAACTGAATCTGAGGTAGGGCCTTTGTGAATGGATCAGCAATGTTCTCTTCAGAAGCAACACTCCGAACCTCGATCTCCTGACGATCAATGATCTCCCTGATCAGGTGATACCGCCTTAAGATGTGTCTGGACTTCTGATGGGACCTTGGTTCCTTCGCTAAAGCTATAGCTCCGTTGTTGTCGCAATACAGAGGTATTAGATCAACTATGGTAGGAACCACCTGAAGTTCTGTTAGGAACTTCTTTATCCAGACTGCTTCTTTTGCGGCATCGCAAGCAGCTATATACTCCGCTTCCATCGTTGAGTCAGCAACGGTGTCCTGCTTGGAGCTCTTCCAGCACACCGCCCCTCCATTGAGGGTAAAGACATAACCCGACATGGACTTGGAATCGTCCTTATCACTCTGAAAGCCGGAATCAGCAAAGGCCTCTAACCTGAGGTCTTTTCCGCCGTAAACCAAGAACATCTCCTTAGTCCTTCTCAGGTACTTGAGAATGTTCTTTACTGCTATCCAGTGCTTCTCCCCTGGGTCTGACTGATACCGACTTACCACGCTCAGTGCGTAAGCTACATCTGATCTGGTGCACAACATCGCATACATTATAGAGCCTACCGCAGAAGCGTAGGGGATAATAGACATGCGTTCCCTTTCCAAATCAGTCTTGGGAGACATCTCTTTGGAGAGGGTGATTCCGTGACAAGCCGGTAGATTACCGCGCTTAGAATCTTCCATACTGAATCTTTTCAGTACAGTGTCGATATACCTGGACTGCGAAAGTCCCAACATCCTCTTGGATCTATCACGATAGATCCAGATCCCCAGAATGTAAGAGGCATCACCCAGGTCTTTCATGGAGAACCTGTGTGACAAGAATCCTTTGACAGATTGTAGCATAGGAATGTCATTTCCTATCAATAGAATGTCATCCACGTACAAGACGAGGAATACGACACTTCTGGCTACAACTTTACTATATATGCACGGTTCATCTGGATTTTTGATAAAGTCATATTCTTTGACTGTTTCATCAAAACAGATGTTCCAACTCCGCGATGCCTGCTTTAGTCCATAAATGGACTTAAGCAGCTTGCATATTTTCCCGCTGCTCCCACTCTGATTGAAACCCTCTGGCTGATCCATATAGACGCACTCTTCTAAATTTCCATTTAGAAAATCCGTCTTTACGTCATCTGCCAGATTTCATAATCATGGAAGGCAGCAATAGCAAGAAGGACCCGAATGGATTTGAGCATAGCCACTGGAGAAAAAGTTTAGTCATAGTCCAAACCAGGTCTTTGACGAAAACCCTTTGCAACAAGTCTAGCCTTATAGGTTTCCACCTGTCCATCTACACCAATCTTTTTCTTGAAGATCCATTTGCATCCTATGGGTTTTACCCCATCTGGAGCAAAGTCCAAAGTCCATACTTTGTTGGTGTACATGGACTCCATTTCGGTCCGCATTGCATCTAGCCATCGTACCGAGTCGCCGCTCTGGATGGCCTGCTGGAAGTCAGTAGGTTCATCATCATCTATGATGCAATCCTCTCTATCCCCATCTATGAGAAAACCGTAGTATCTCTCAGGCGGATGAGATGGCCTACTACTCCTGCGGAGGGGTGCGGGAATGTCCTGTTCTTCTTGAACTACTGGTTCTACCAAACTTTCAGTAGCAGTTTGTGGTTCTGGAATTTCATCCAGTTCTATTTCGCTCCCACTTATTTCCTTTTCTAAAAACTGATGTTCCAGAAAATGGGCATTACGAGAAACAAAAACCTTTTGTTCCTCTGCGTAATAGAAATAATATCCCTTGGAGTTCTTTGGATATCCCACAAACATACATTTTACTGATCGTGCCTCGAGCTTGTCTACATGCTGCTTTTTAACAAAAGCTGGACATCCCCAAATCTTCATATGCTGAAGATGGGGTTTCTTCCCAGTCCACATCTGATATGGAGTGGTAGGCACAGTCTTGGTAGGAGCCCTGTTCAAAAGATATGCCGCTGATTCTAGCGCATAACCCCAGAAAGATCGCGGTAACTCAGCATTACTCATCATGGATCGTACCATATCCAATAGGGTTCGATTCCGTCTCTCCGATACACCATTATGCTGTGGAGTGTATGGAGGAGTAAGCTGAGAGAGAATTCCTTTCTCTTTTAGGTAACCTAGGAACTCGGCACTCAAGTATTCACCCCCTCGATCAGATCTAAGTGTCTTGATACTTTTGCCGGTTTGGTTTTCTACTTCATTCTTATACTCTTGGAATTTCTCAAAAGCCTCGGATTTATGTTTCATCAGATAAATGAATCCGTACCTTGAGTAATCATCCGTGAAAGTAATGAAATAGGAAAAACCACCTCTTGCATGTGTAGACAATGGACCACATACATCACTGTGTATGAGTCCTAAGAGCTCGCTCGCTCTTACTTCTTGTCCAGTAAATAGAGTCTTTGTCATCTTTCCTTTGAGACAAGATTGACAAGTGTCATAAGTCTGATATTCGAACGAGTCCAAATATCCTTCTCCATGCAACTTAGTCAACCTTCTCTTATTGATGTGACCCAGTCTACAATGCCATAAGAAAGCTTTATTTAAATCTGGAGACTTTCTTTTTAGTGTGTTCTGGACGTTGAAAATTTAGAGTTGGTTTAAAACATATATACCATTATTTAGTGTATCGGACCCAATCAAACCATGATTAAGGTGGATGTTAACAACATCTCTTCCAAACGTGAAATCATAACCTTTATTTGATAACAAGGAAACTGATATGATATTACACGTTAAGCTTGGTACAAAAAAACAGTTATGTAAAACCAAAATATGTCCACTCGTCAATCCCAGGTGATAATCCCCGACGGACGCAGCTCCCACGCTAGCTCCGTTAGCAACCTTTAGGGTCATATCACCTTCCTTCAGCACTCTACGGTTTCTCAGTGCCTGTAATGAATTGCAAATATGAGATCCTGATCCGGTATCCAATACCCAGGAAGTAGAGTTGATCGACAGACAATTCTCAATTACAAACACACCTGAAGTCGAAGCCACAGCTTGCTTCGGTTCCTGGCTCTTGGCGTTCCACGCCTTCCAATCCTTCTTCCAGTGCCCTTTCCTGTGACAATGGAAGCACTCATCCTGGCCAACTACCGGTACCGCAAACATTTTCTTTCCCTTCCCTCCCACCTTACTAACACCTCCTCTAGGTTTGGTGGCGGCCTTCTTCTTCCTTCCTTTGGCCCTAGCCTTGGACCCGGAAGAAGATGTACCGCTAACAAACATAGAGGGTGTTTCCCTTGCTTTTTGCAAGGTGCCTTCTGCACTCTTTAACATCTTCAGGAGTTCCGGAAGTTCAACTTCTTTTCTTTGAAGGTTGAAGTTCAGGATAAACTGGGCGTAGGTGTGAGGAAGGGACTGGAGAATAAGGTCTGTATAGAGCTCATTATCCAAAGTCATCCCAAGGTCTGCGAGCTCTTCAATATAGCCGATCATCTTTAGGACATGTTCTCCTACCGATGACCCGACAGCCAACCTCACTCGAAACAAGTTCTTAGAGGTCTCGTATCTTGCTATACGAGATTGCTCTCCATAAAGTTCCTTTGTATGGAGAAATATGCCATCTAGGGTCATATCCTCGTGCCTCCTCTGATGTTCATTGTTCATCGAGGCAATCATGATGCACTTGGCTTTCGCGCAATCTAAATCCCAGGTTTTGCGGATTTCCCTATCCGCATTACTGGATTTGGGACCAGGGACAGCAGGTGCCGTAGCGGTGAGGACGTACCCCAGTTTGTCATAGGTCAAAGCCATTTTGACATTCCGCAGCCAATCTTTATAGTTTGGCCCTGTCAGTATATTTTTCTCTAAAAGTAACTTAAGTCCAGTCAATTTCAGGGTCGCTGCAATTAGGAGAGAGAGAAGAAAACTCTTTAGCATGATGCTCTTGCAAGTTTAAAGTGGTTTTTAATTTATCTAAACTGGATGGCTCCCACTGTTTCTCGAATCCTTCCTCAAACCATAAAAGAAGAATTAGCCAGGACTATTCTCACTGTACAATACTTGCTTAACCGTTCAGCCAGGCTAGTGTCGATACTTCGAGGGAGGTTTTCCAACGCTTTCGCGAAGTTCCTTAATTAAATAACCTCTTTTCTCTGGGGGCGTAACCCCGCTGACACCTTTCTTGACACCTACTTGGTTTATAGCATTGATTGTTAAGTGACGAATCTCCTGATAAGTACCATATACTCACAGTAGGATCGGGATCCAAATATCATTGTATGATAATGTTGAAGGAATCCTACCAACATTCATCAAACTCCAAATGGTATGCAACTCTTTGCAAATTTCAGTTTCTTTAGAAATTCCCGATATTTATTTTTGCCCCATGCTCTTATGACCTTGGCTTTGGTCAAAATGTCATAAGTCACATGTCAAGTTCTACCCGTCATTATCTTGTCAATTTGAACCCATCCGTATATACCCCTGACTTTGGTCAAATGATAATACGACTGTCCCAAACTAACTCATCTATCTTATGCAACAAATGAAAACCCAGCAGCTACCAAACACTATGCCTTGACTTTGGCCAAAATGCATAGCTTGAATACTACTGAATACCCAAATGAAATGACGGAGGGCTACGAATGGTTTTGGCGAAACCGTGAACGTAGTGAACTTGATATAACCGAAGGAACCTGATAGCTTTTAAAAGGAGTGGTTAAAGCTCCGCATTTAAAAATATCTGGTTTTAAAATTAACCGAGTGGTTTCTTTTAAATTGTTCCAACGATTAAACTTTTTGGTTTGTTTTCTTTGCATTATAAATAATGCGTCCCATCATTAACCTATCATTGCAGAAAACAACGAAAATACAACGTCCTCTTATGCCATCTGCATTCGCCACGGGGTCCCGTCATCACCCGTTAGGTTACTTAACTAACGACAGAGCGGGGGCTAGGCTAGCGCGGGTGTAAAACATAAGTGACGTCTAAATAGCTATCATATATAGATATTGTACATTCGTCAGACGCAATAATAGGCATTCCAGATCACAGATGAACTTTATTGGATTTGCAAGCAATCCGTGTTTGTTTTGAGCCTGCAACAAAAGACGGATTACACAGTTGTGATGAATAGCCATTACCCCACCCAAGACCCCAACGGGTACGGCAAACTACCCACCCGGCAGTTTGTGCACCCCACCTTGGGTCTGTCCTAGGAGCAAAAATAGTAAAATGAAATAATACAACGGTGGCTACAACCGCAACCTGGATGTGCCCCGCAAAATAATATTACAACAAATTACATTTATATCAAATGAATTAAATAATAATCCATCACATAACCCCGGCTATACATCACAACAGTCCAACACAGTTCATATCCACAAACAGTAAAAACCATTACAGAAATGTGCAACCCCCTGCCAACCGACATACTAGCAGTTAGGGGAGGTTTACGAACACATTATACAAACACAGATATAATCCAACAAGCAAATACTGTATAATTTCGATCGATTAGACACTTTTAATTTTTCTCCAATACTTCTCTGTAAATCTGAAACCTGAGCAAAAATAAAAACTTCCAGAAAATACCAAATATCACAGAGAAGCAACACAGGAAAATTGGGTTCCTGAATCGCCAACTCGGCGGCGGAAGCGCGGCGGATCGGTGCAATCCGCCGCGGTTCCGCGGCGCTTTAGGCAATTCAGGGGCCCAAATTTCTTGGGTGTTCTTCTACTGTCTTTTTAAGCTTTCTGAACCTCCTTGAAAAATTTTAGGACTTCATTTAAAATTCGACAGAAAACCATGATTTCGGGCTTTTCCGGTTTCGTTTTTTCCGTTCGAAATTCATACAAATTTGCAAGTAAGTTATTTATTATTTAGCGAGGCTCTGATACCACTGTAAGTCGATGTACAACACCCCACGACTTGCGGGGAGGCGGAAATATGAATAACGATCTTGTTTATATGCTAAATATCGACTAACCGCATGAATCGAAGCTAAACGATAACTAACATGAAACATAGAAGTTCTATACTACTATGTTTAGGGATTATACCTAACGAATCGTGTTCTTCGTCTTTGCGAACTCCACCTCCTCCTCGGCCTTCTCGAAGTAGTAGACGATCCACCCGAGAGCTTTACTCCAAGCTTAGCCTCTAAACTTGAGGCAACTAACTTTCTTCAAGTGCTAATCAAAGAAGTTAGGTGATATAGAGTGAGGGTTATGGTTTAATTAGTCTAACTAATTCTTGTACTCAACACATGAGAGGGGAGGATTAGGGTTTGAAGAGGGAGAGCTTGAGGAGAGAGAAGGTGAAGATAATAATGAATTGAGAATAATGAGTTATGATAATATATATCAAGCATTTCTTTTTATCAAGAAAAGAAAATAAATCAATTTAACAACCATGCTTGATAATATCTAGTGATGATTCATCTCCATGAGTCATTAAGCATTTATGATGCATTAATGACATGGATGAATCATCCATATGACTCACTAATCACATTCATTGTATATGCCACCTAAACCCCCTTAGTCACCACCTTCTAGAAGCTTCTCGCGCAATTACGAGAACGCCCCTCCTTTCCGCAAAAATACGGAAAAACTTTAGACTGTATAAATCCAATAACCGGATACCAGTAACTGGCTTAAACTAAAGCCGACTGGTAAAAACTGTCCGAAAGTCGTACGTGCGTAAACACACATATGCGTCCGAACCCTTGTCGTAAAACCATACGACCTCTATATCGTTTCGCCTGGAATATGGAAACTCTCTGTGTGGGACTTTAGAGACTCGACTACTACGCTGGCAGTAGGTTTAACCACAGACCGCAAGCGGCACTAGCTGTACGTAACGGTCCCCAGGTAGATGTCGATAAGAAGGCCGATGAGGAAACCCATCCGAACTCCTACTGAGTCTGATGTGACAATCTCCATACAGTCCGGTCTGTTCGTCTAAGACTATCGCATATCGGGCCTAGGGGCGGCAAGCGTCAGTCCCCTAATAGCGGTATAACTCGTGTCGGAGGGAAGCCCATTACACCCTGAGAAACTACTGGAACCTACCAGCAAATCTCGCTTGCCCTGGCCAGGGACTTTACGTAATGGCTCTCTGACACAGCGCGATATCAACTCCCAATACCGGGAGAGACGAATCCTGTCTAACCGCCACTGCCTCCAAGTGCTCAGGACTGCACCCAACTGCTACCTGTTTGCACGACTCCTTTGAGCCGTGGTAGGGTAGCAATCTAAGAACAGTGGGACACACTCGAGGCGAAGTAGCAGTGTCAAGTTTGCGGACTATGCTGTACTTATGTCACCTGGGAACTGCTCACTGACGACTGGTATAAAACCAACCAACAGTTCCCTGTGAGTCCTGTACGGTGTACCCGTAACCTAACGAGCACCTGCATACTATCTCCAGTACGACGTACTGATGGCTGTGGGACAGACCATCTCCCCAACTGGGATGAGAAGCGCACACACTAGTCTACTCCGGAGTATCGATGCCCTGTCTCGATAATCCAACGACTAGGGACCTGAATAAGGATGTGCTTGTAGACTACCCAGCCCCCACTAGTGTGACTGCCATCACAACGCTGGTAGTCAAGCAAGATCCTAAAAGCTCTATCAATACGTATACTCACATATTAAGATAGAAAAAACCAAGTAGCATACTACCATATTTAGCAAGACTGTTATATACTTGTGAATATTCCAAGCTTCCATTAAGTAATATACAAACTAGTATGATACAGTAATGGCCTTCTAGGGCATAAACACTAACAGTTCTACTGGTATAGGTCGTCACTCAATTATTGCAATCACGCGCCTGCGATCCAATAATTGACTTGAGGGCACTATAGCCAACATACACTTGATCACTTCTTCATCTCCATTCTTGCTCTCTAGCTTTCAAGTGAGAAGAAAAAGAAAACGAGAAAATTCATTCTAAAGTGAGCAAAATTCCTACTTCATTAATCTATACCAAACTACCCTTTTTGTATAGGTTGTTTGCTTCACTAATTCATCAATTAATGGAGAGGTAGATTGAGTTAGAGATTCCTCAACGTCTCGTTCCTTTAACCTAGTGAAGCCTAACGAGAGTCCGGGAGACTACTACTTGGAGCTAAAGGACTACTACACGGAGCTTTAGAAGTGAAGGACCGGTCTACAAAGCTTGTATTCCTTGTTCACTTAGAGTAAAGTTGTTTACTTGCTTAGTTAAACCCTAATTCTCTTCTTAGATCCTTGGTTCGGGCATGCTTGGCATCCTAAATTTTTAAAATAGCATACTTGATGCTTGCTGAAACCCGTCGAGGGTGCTAAGCGAACCCAGCAACACATCCCATTACCTGCTATATATGGATATAGTATTAATTAGACACAGCGCTATTACTGACAATTTATGTTGCACGAGCACCAAATTGTATGCCACATATACACCGTTAGTAATTTCCGTGACACGCACACTATACAAATTACCATGGACAACATATTGCACCGCATTCTTTATTATTAACAGTTAGATATTAATTTTGTTCTATAGCGCATATGAATTTCATCATACATACATACATACATACATGCATACATACATACATTGCTATAGTCACCTATTTACTCTCACAAGATGTCACATTTCGATTTCGTGGATTTGGGAAACCGCAAGATACCTTTGAAGCTTGATATATTTAAAAAGATCGGTTTTCCCTTGATATGCTCACATTACTGTTCCATGTTTGCATACATCATATTTCATGGATATATGCATTGATATACCGATTTCATGCGATTTCTGGATTTGAGAACCGCGAATATATTTCAAAGGAAATTATTAATCATTTTAAAAGCGTGGTTTCTCGTGATGTGATTTCGAGGCGTCCACCATGAGTTTTCATGGTTCTGAGCTATGTGATACCCAATTCGATGAGTTGGATGAGCCGTCTATGGGTAAAAGGTGGACCCGATATGGTACCTCGGGACAAGAAAGGTATGTTGTGCTGTAGTTGATGAGCCCGGCAGAGGGAGTACTACCTACCGGTGATTGTATGGAAACTCGACGGATATCAGGAGGATACCGTTCGGAGTTATGAGACGAGATAGATATGAGGGCCGATCTTAATTTGCCACGAGCCAAAATTTGGCACGTGACCAGCACTTAAACCACGTGACGTCAACAGGCGTAAAGCAATTTAAGTAAGACGAAAACCCAGAAAATCTAAACCCTATAAAGAAATAAGTGATAAAAACATTGTTAAAATATTTGGAAATCTCAAGTAAAAATCTTAAACCTTAAGTTAATTTTCTTAAAAATTTCGGCAGCACCTCCTTTGTAAAAATTGGCCCCGAAATGGGTACAAACACAGGATATAAATAAAGCATTCTCAAATGGGTGCAAATCACGCCCAAAGTCCGAAACAACCACCACAAGCATATATATGACGCCGTAGTGAAGAAATAGATAATATAAATGAAAAACAGTATAAAGAGGTAAAACTACATAAGAAAGGCCGGCTCACACGAGCACGGCACCCAGATTCAAAAAATATACAATATCGGTCCTTACAACTCGTCTCTAAGTCAATACATGAAAGTGGTAGATGGGGAGTACTAGATACAATGAGATATACAATGGATATAATCGGATAACCGCAAACCCACCTATAGAAAAAGGCCCCACAGCTAACCGTAGCGGTATCCGCTTAAATAGATTCAATAAGAAGCCCTGCCGTGGCTACTCTGAGGGTCAAGCCTACAAAACTCTGTGGCACAACGGGGGTGAGTTGCCACCTCATGAATAATAAATAACATCGTACAGATTATCGCGGGTACATACGTACAGCGATAATCTATCACATGCAATCTGATAGCATAAATATGACAATATGGATATGCAACAATCATGATCAAGGTATGCCATCAGGGTACTACAACTACATAAACAATGCATATATAATAAATCCTGAGTGTGGGATAAAACAAAACATCATTAATGAATCATCATCATAGAAAATTCCAGTGTCCATCAACGACACCCCAAATCCCAATACCTTAAGCGCCGTCACTCTGATCGGCCCTCATAGCCGTAAATCTCATGGAACCTGAGTTCCCAACATCGACACTCGAAACATCATGAAAAGCCGTGTCCAACATCGACACGTAAATCCACATAACTCGGGCTCCGTCAGGTTAGATCGGCCCATGGGCTCCGTCATTATGGATCGGCCCATATCCTTCTCATGACTCCGGTCGGTATCTTCCGGATAACCGCCGGGTCCAAACTATCACCGGTAGGTAGTAGTCCCTCTACCAGGCTCATCGTCTACTGTACAACATACCTTTCTTGCCCCGGGGTACCATACCGGGTCCACCATGAACCCGTAAACGGATCATCCATCTCCTCGAATCGGGTTTCTAACACAAGTCCCAGAACCGAGAAAACACATGGTGGACGCATCGAAATATCATATCAAGAGAAACCGGGTTTTCAAAACAATGCCTACTTTCTTGAAATATCACCACGGTTCTGAAATCCATAAATCACATGAAATCCGTATCTCAATGCGTAAATCCATGAAATATGATGTATGCAACATAGAACGGTAATATGAGCATATCAAGGGAAAAACCGCTCTTTTTAAATGAATCCAGTTTTTAAATATATCATGCGGTTCCCAATTTCTCCAAAGTCAAATGTAACATCATATAAAGGTGTATAAGTTGCTATAGCACGGTATGCGTGTATACATGTAGGTATGCATGCATGATGCATTTCATATATGCAATACAACAAGAATCAACATCTCAATGTCAATAACGAATACAATACCATATATGTGTATATATTGTGCGCGTCATGGCAATTACCAACGGTGTGTGTAGCATACAATTTAGTGCTCGTGCAACATGAACCGTCAGTAATGGTCTAGTGTCCAAGGGGTTTTAAGTCATGGCACAACACGAAGTGGTATGTAATGATGCTCATGCATAATCAACTCATATGCATATAACATGTGGGTATAATACCATATCTAGCACTCGACACTTAACGCCATACGGGCGATTTCCCCGTAGATGTTAAATCTACTCTCCGATGATCTCGAGCAAGGTAAATCTAACCACCTGCTTTCCCTTCATTGTAGCGGCCGAAGTCCCAGCACTTGCTCCTAATATCACACAAAACATAGCAAGTGTATCTTAGAAACCGTTCAATAATACATACAAACTACGCTTTGATCGACGCATCGACTCCAACAAACTCTTAAGTGTTCGCTTAGTGGCTAACGTGTGTAGCGACATTCTAAAACAACCCTAAGTGTAGCAAGCTACACCAAGAACACGAACCGTGTCGGATATCGTAACGCGCGTAGTCGCAACACTAGAATTTAGCAAAGTGTTCCCAGATTTTGACTACAGTCACTACAGAAAAATCAAGCAGTACCAGACACCCCAAAATACCTACAGACAGCTACCCTCCAAACCACAACTCCCCGGTCCCCAAGAAATCCGGTGTCGCCGGAAATTCCCCATGTCTCAACGGATTTCCTAGGTCGGGTTAGGTTCGGGCTTCAGGTGAACACTCAGGGCCTCTAGTACAACACTAATACATTGCTAGATTTTACAGTAATAATTCGTTGTGATAGCAGATTACAGTGACCCCACAATAACACTAAAAATACGATATGTGCACAAAACTACAACTTTAGTGTTCTACACCGCAACAACTAGGCAACATAACATTATAAGGACCTAATTAACAATTAGGGATCACTACCTTTCCACACTTGCTCCAAAACCCCATCTTTCCATGCTCCAAGTCATCTTTAGTGGCTTAACTAGGCTTGTGAAGGGTTTAGATGAAGTTTTGTGGTGATTTGGTTTGGTTTAATGATGGTTTGGTTAGGGTTTCAGTTAGGGGATGAGGAAAATGAGAAAGAGAAAATGATGTGTGAATGAGAGAGTGAGGTGAGAATGAGGGGAAATCAGGGTGTGAGGTTAGAGTGAGCCATGCCCCCTTCTCTCTCCTCATTAAATGCACCCCATGCTTGCCACGCCTCATCATTTCCATGTCAACCCTCTCTCCCCCCTCTCTCTCTCAAGTCAATCCAATTCAAAGCCTTTATTTTTAAAAGCTAAATAATTTAAATAATTACATACAACTTAATGGAATGAGGGTTAATGTGCTATGGCTACTTAAGCATTGTTAACACTAATTAACCCTAGATTAATATGCACTTGTGTGTGCTAGCCAAAACAAATATTGATTAATTTTCATAAAATATGTGAAAACAATTTTTGTTAACTTTTTACTAAAAACCAGCATTATTGGTTAATTAAAACTAATCTCATTGTAAAGTGTTACAATCTTTCCCACCTTAAAAAAATTCGGTCCCCGAATTTAAAAATCTTACTATGCGTATCTTCAAAGAGAAGAGGGAATTTCTTCCGCATCTCACTCTCGTCTTCCCAAGTGACCTCTTCACTATTCGGGCCAAGCTGTAAGTGCACGGCGGCGCCCCGGCCGTCAATCCGACGCCGGAATGCGGAAGCGGTGAATAACTTAAATTTTGCGGACTTTGCAAACTGGCACCACCGCGCACTATCACCCGGGATCGTTACCACTAACTAGTCTAAGCTAACTACAAGAAAGGGAATAGAGATATACCGACGATCCAAGTCCTCCGGTCTTCTCGTCATGGTCCCGATCTCCTGCGGAAAAGTCCCGTCTCCTCCTCGTCGCCGGAAGTGCACCACATCGCCAACTATGTTTACGGGCTCCCACCTCAATGCCGAGGCAACTCGGGCACGAAGCCGGCTACTCGACGTGCCCAAGAATCGCTGTAGAATGTGTAGTAGAAGAAGTCTCATTTTTGGGGTTGTGGAGTTGCCATTGGTGAAGGAAAAGAGAGCTTGGAGAGAGGTGAGAAAAATGGAGCATACTCAAGAAGGAATGTATCATATTTTTCTCCACACACCAAATGAAATGAATCCCATTCCTCCTCTTAGGAATGGCCGGCCCCCCCCCCACCATGTGTGATTGGAGAGAGAAAGAGTAAGGTCAAGAGAGTGGGTGGAAGCAATGATGAAAAGAGATGATGAAAGAATCCAATGATCACAACCATAACCCACTCTCCAAAACAAGTAATCAACAACCATGATGGTTACTAAAAGTCAAGCCATCAAGAAGATATGAAGTCAAATGATGGGACAAGTATCATGACATGATAATATGCAAAGACCCCCTCCGCAAATGCCTATTTGCAACAATGCAAATAAACCCTACTCCACCAATCTTCGGCCAATGAACGGAACAATGGAAATTGGCCGAAACGGAAAGCAAACTGGCAACTCCAGAAAACTGGTCCCGTAATAAATTACAGGAAAACCCCAATACTGTGCATACACACCCGCATCTGTATTTCGACCGAAATACAAATGCAATGAGACAAAATCTCCACTGTACTATACTAGAATCCGGCTTATACCAAAACCGGCTAGTAATATCTGTTCGATCCTGATCCGTGCAATACCGCACGTATCTGATCGAACCCTGCCATATAACCATACGGCTTATAGTACAATCTGTCCGATCCTGATCCGTGCAATACCGCACGTATCTGATCGGACCTTGCCATATCTCCATACGGCCTCTACAACCTTTCGCCCGAAAGCTGAGTAACTGAATGTGGGGGACTCTAAAGACTCATCAACACCTTGGTTGTGGATTTAACCACTAGCACGTCAGAGGTATAAGCCAATACGTGACGGGCTACCAGGTACTGACCAAATGGGACGTCGATGAGGAAGCTCACCCCGACACCCAACTGAGCCTATCAGTGACAATATCCGTGCAGTCCGGTCCGTTCGTCTATGAGTATCGCATGGCGGGCCTAGGGGGTTGGTAAAAGTCAGACCCCCAAAAGCGGTACAAGTCGTGTCGGAGTGTAGCCCAGAACACCCTGAGATACTACTGGAATACCTACCAGTAAATCTCCTTGCCTTGGCCAAGGACTTTGTGTAATGGCTCTCCTAGACACAGCACGACCTCACCCCCAATACCGGGAGAGACGAACCCCTGAAGATACGCTCACTGCCTCCATGTGGCTCGGGACTGTACCCAACTAAAACCTGTTTGCACGACTCCTTTGAGCCGTGGTAGGGTAGTAATCAAAGTACAGTGGGAACTCACACGAGACAAATGACGATCCCCAGGTCGATGAACTAACCTGCACACATGTCACCAGGGAACTGCCATCTGACGTCTGGTATATGACCAACTAGCATGTTCCCGGCGAGTCCTGTCCGGTGTACTCATAACCCAATGAGCACCTGTATACATCTTAGGTGATCCAACTGACACCAGTGGCTTGTGAGACCGGCCACCGCCCCTCGTCGGGGTCTCGACTGTATACACTAGTCTACTAATGGAGTATCGATGCCCAGTCTCGAAACTCCCACGACTAGGGACCTTTTAAGGATAAGCTTATAGACCCCCCAGCTCCCACTTATATGATCGCCCTCATACTGCTGGTGGTCAAGCAAGAATCCTAGGGGCTCTATCAACGTGTAATAGCGACGTGTCAGGTCACCTAAAACAGTACACGATGATAAAGGTAAACCAGATAGCATACTATCATCTCGAGCAAGACTGTCCTACTGGGATAGGTCCTCCCTCAATCATTACAATCACGTACCTGTGACCTAATAATTGACTCTGAGGGCACTATCTCCAACAATCTCCCACTTGCACTCAAGGCTAATTATTGCGATGTCGCATACTCACAGCCCGTGTGATACCGAACACCCAACTCCTCTACTAGTCAGTTTCACAAAGCTCGTTTGCGAAACTATTGCGTTCGAGGAATAGCCTCAGTGAGTGGATCCGCCTTGTTGTCTCTTCCCATGTCTCTCTAAATTTCAAGTCCGCGGAGAAACCCATCTCCCGAAATGAGCAATACCTGTCTTAGAGTGTCTGGATGTCTGATGGGACATAGCTCATAAATGAACTCCAAATCCAAACTTCTTAGACTGTATCGACAACTGAACTTAATCAGTGTCCTGCGCGCCATGCCTCCCTCAGTATTGCCTTGGACCACCTGTCCAAAATACTGCCCCTCGTCAGAGGGAAAACTATAACTCTGATAACCTCCTTGTCGTCCTTGTCACCTTGGAAGCCTGGAATGATAACTGTCTCCTCAACGAGGCTGTCGTTATCATATCCCTAGAACATTCTGTTATGTTCTAAAACTGCTTCCGACTGTTTCTCCAGGATTGGATTAATGTCAACTTATTGCATCTAGTGCAAGAACAACATCTGGTGTGGTACTTGACATCTCACGATTGACTCAATTGCTTGAGCAAGTGATCTGCCAATCATGCCCGTCCCTCTCCCCTTTAGTCTGTAAGACACCTTTGGAGAGGGTGACTCCATTACCTGCAGGTACACTACCGTGCCAGGAGTCGTCCATCCTAAATACTCTTAGAATGCTGTCAAGTACCCTGATTGGGAAACCACCCAAATCTAGATCTAATACCATAGATCCAGTAACCAGTATGTCTGATGTAAAATCCAAGTCCCATGTGGAGAAACCACTGTGTGACGACCAAAGTATAACCGATCGTAGTATAGGAGTTTCCTTTCCTACTTTGTGTATGTCATCCAAATACCAGGATATCACACCCTACTACCTTCTCAACAGATCCATCCCCTATTCTGATGAAGTCAAACCCATGACTATCACGTCAGAAATAGATGATCTATCTCCGCTACTGGTGCTTCAGTCTGTAAATAGACATAAGCTACCTGTCCACCAATGCTTCCGCTGCTCCCACTGACTACGACAACCCTCTGGCAGAGTCATATAGACGTGCACTTCTAAAACTAGTTTAGAACGACGCTATACTCATCCTCCCGCCGGGTCTCGCACCCTGGAACAACAGCAATGGTAATTGTAGGTAAACAAGAACTTCCCTGTCACCGTCCTTGAGGCTACCGGAGTACCTCTCGGGTGCCTGAAGTTACCCACCTTATCTGCGGAGTGGCCAATGGAATGTCAAACCGGATTGAATCTTAAGGTTCCTTATCAAATCTTCAGTAATCGTTTGTGGTTCTGGAATCACTTCCAGTTCTACCATACTCCCACTACTGTTTTCTGAAAAAATCCATTTTTAATAAAACTGTGGCGAGTCTAGAACAATATTGCTATTGTTCATCCAGATGGTAGAAAGTCAACCCACGTCATAGCCTGGGTCAACCCACAAACAGCTATTACAGAAACGTGCCTTGAGTTGTCCAGTGTCTGGTTTTAAGCATAAGCCGGACAACTCCCCGTACCTTAACATCGTTAAGATATGAACTGTTCTATATCATATATAGAACCAGAGGCACTGATTGAATTGAACCAGATTCAAATCATGCAGCTGTCCCCAGCGCATGTCAACTAAATGGAAGGAGGCCGATCAGCGTTACTCAACTTAGGAATACTTCCAATTATGAGTAACCTGAAAGAGAAGCAAGATCTCTTAATCATTACTATCAACTGAACACCATACACAAGTATCTACATCTTCGATCACTTTGAAGAATCCCGATACTTGTGACACCTGGTTCTCCACTCTATTCAAATACCAATAACTTCTCCAAATTCGGACCCTGTGTTTCCACGAAACACCTGTCTAAAAACTAGAGAAGTCATAAGTAAACTGAATGTAGTACGAGGACCAACCCCTCTGTCCTGATGGACCCTGGACAACATACAATACTCTGTATAAGTCCCTTGAGTCTGATAACTCATTCACTGTGTGTCGTAGGTTGAAAACTGTACTTATGGTTAAGAAGAATTACACCGCTGTTTAATGCTCCTTACCTAACCATCCACTGATATAGGTAAATGTCATCGACATAATATCAAAAAGGTATATCTCACTCTATGAAAATAGACGTACAGATATATCAATTTGAAATTGGTGCATAACAGCGGATATTCAAAACCAAATATTTGCCGACCGGCAAACAACCCCGGTGATTTCCTCAAATATCACCGATTACAACGAATCCCGATATAATGAGGATAATCACCCAATTCCCAATAACTTACTCCCACTCATCATCTGTAAAACCATACAGATGTGAGAATCGTATCTGGTAAATACATACCCTGGAGTAAGTATCTAATCGGGAAATCAGTTTTCTATTAACAGTACACAGTGAAACTGAAACATTGAAATGTTTCGATGGGGTATCCTGGTATTCCTAGTAATGCCTCTTCCAGATTCACGACTGTAACCGTATAGTTCTTTGTCACCTCTCCAAATCCCTTCATATGTCTTTAGTCTTTACCTTCTGCACACCCCTTTAGGCCAAATGGTTTTCTTCCTTCCCTACCGTTCGGCACCAGCCTATGGTTTGGAAGAAGACTATCCAATAAGCATAATGGGTGTACTGTCCCAATCCTAGGAACACTCGCAACACGAGAGAAGGTGAAGATAAAAGACACCTGAATGTACTTTATTCCTATTTCTCCTGAACCAGGATCCATCCCCGAACTGGAACAAGTTCCATTCGAGTTCGTATATAACCATACGATGGAGTATCCAAATAAACTGTGGATCTTCGTAGTGATACGGAGTGTCCTGGAGAAATACAAAGGTGATGTGGGAGTGGTAACGAAATATTTGGTTTGGTCGTGAATATCTGTTGCAATTTACTTTGCCCTCTTACTAATCCCTTGTTTTGTCTGAACTTAATACCTTCTGTACACCGTTTAGGCTAACTGGTTTCCTTCATTCCCTACCGGTCGGTACCAGCCTATGGTTTGGAAGAAGACTATCCAATTTGCGTAATAGGTGTACTACTCCTAAACCAAGGAGTACTCGCAACCTGAGAGAAGGTGAAAAGAAAAGACAACTGAATAATCCTATTCGTTTTCTCCAGAACCGGAAACCATCCTCGAATTCCTTCGAGTTCGTATCTAACCATACGATGGTTTTGTCCAATGGAAGTGGACGTTCGTAGTAATACGGGGTGTCCTGGAGAAAAGGGTAAAAGTAGGAGTGGCAATGAGGTCTGCAACTCTGACAATCCAAAAAGCCGGTGTTTAAGAAGGTTCGGTCAACTTGGTCACTGAGTCAAAGTCTTAGGGTCGGGTCAATGGTCGCTGCCAAAGAGAGAGAGAAAAGAAACACTCAGCGTGCACTCTAACCTAGATCAGAATGGTTACCAATTTATCTAATCTGGAAACCTCCCACTGTACCTCAAATTCTCCTCCAAACCTGAAAGAAGAATTAGTCGGGGTCACCCGAGGAGTAAACTAACTCATCAGTGGGAATCGGGATCCAACTCTCATCGCATGACAACGTGACGGAATCCGCTCACGGTATCACACTCCAGAAGGTATGTGCATATCTGACAAGTTTCAGTACTTTTGAAACTCCCGATGTGATTTCTGCCCCATGCTCTTATGACCTTGGCGAAGGTCAACAAATCATAAGTCACATGTCAAGTTCTACCCGTCATTATCCAGGTTAATTTGAATCCACCCGTACAAGCCCTTGACGAAGGTCAACAAGGCTATACGACTGTCCCAAACCAATGCATCTATCTATGCAACAGAAAGGTAACAAGCAGCTACCATACACTATGCCTTGACGAAGGTCAACAAACATAGCATGAATACTACGTGCTACCCGTCTGAAACGACGGAGGGCTACGAATGGTTTCTGGCGAAAACCTTTAACGTAATGAACTTGATATCGTCGAAGGAACGGATAGCTTTTTTAAAAATATAGTGACGAAAACCGTTGCTAAAGAGGTCACTCCCGGTGAAGGGATCTCGGCTCTTTCCCCGTAGAATGGGGTGCAGGATATTCCAAATGAATACCACGGTGCAAAGCAAAAGTAGTCGGCTATAGTGAAGTTAATGCCCTGACGCAAACTTCTGTCCAAGGGGTCACTCCCGGTGAAGGGATCTCGGCCCTTGCCTCGTCGACTGAGGAGCAGGATATTCCAAATGAATACCACGATGCAAAACAAAAGTGAACGTCCTTGCAATAACAGCTTTTTTTAAAAAAAAAAGTGTTCCAACAACATCAGATTAGGTTTGTTTTTAACTTTGCATTGATCCGAATCAATGCAGTCCCATCAATTGATCACACCAAAAAGAACGAAAATATACTGATGTACGTATATGCCATCCGCATTCGCCACTGGGTCCCGTCATTACCCGTTAGGTTAGCTAACTAACGACAGAGCGGGGACTGGACTAGCGCGGATGCAAAACATATACAACATCTACTAATATATATACCAATATATTATATTCGCTCAAGGCGTGAATAAAATGCAACATCACAGAAATGTACAGCATCACAGAAACAATACAGATATCTGGGATCCCCGGGTTTCACAGAGCCACTGCTGAAACCCGACGTTCCCCTGGTCGTGTGGATAGCCTGTGCAATGAAATCCTAGACCCCTACGGGCGCGGCAAGTCACCCGCCAAAACCTGAAGCGAGGCAGCCCCCTTCAGCCCTGTGAATGGACCACCCAGCACTTCACGGAATCCGGCAACTTGGGCACCCCTCCTGGGTCAACCTGTACCCCCTACGAGTGCGGCGAATAGCCCGCCAATCCTAGAGTGAAGCCCCCTCCGTCTCAATGCCATGAGATGCGGGCTTGTTGCCCTCCAGAACCCGGCTATCCGTGCACCCCTCCGCGGGGCAATCCTAGTACAGAAAATAAAATATACATACACCGGGTACATCGACCGCAACCAGGTCGTGCCCCAAAAGAATAATACAAACAGGCAGTGACGGCAGTCCACATGTCGGACGCTCGCCCCGCAATATCAAATGTACATAATACAACCACAACTGTACTAGCATTGCATCCAGGCTATCCCCCACGACCGATCCGCAACAGCACAGCAAATACATAGAACATCAACGTGAAAGTCACGTTCGCAAATCCGTCTAACCGGGCTATAGCAGTTAGACCGGATTTACCGATCGAGTGACATTCACGGTCGCAGATATAATGTAAATACTGTGAAAAATGTGTTTAAAATTTTCCGATTGACCAAAAATTAACAAGTGGGCCCCCAAGCAATACTGTAGCACTCACAGAAATAATTGGCCCAATTTTAATATTCCAAAACCCCTAATTACTATCCAGAAGCCCACTGGAAAAAGATGGCCCACTGAACTCTCAAGACTGCGGCGGAACAGCGACCCAATAGAAGGGTGGGGCCGCGGATCCGCGCTCTGTGTGAGAGATCAGAGTGTCGAATTTTCCCAGAGTTCTTAGAATCTCCTGCACATCATTCTGAGACCACCAGAAAAATTTTTAGACACCAAAAATTCTTAACAGAAAACTGATGTGAGGTAAAAATGAGTTTTTGGAATTTTGGTCGATCGGAACCGCAAAACACATCAAACGAAGCTAGACGAAGTTAATGGCGAGGCTCTGATACCACTGTAAGTGCACGGCGGCGCCCCGGCCGTCAATCCGACGCCGGAATGCGGAAGCGGTGAATAACTTAAATTTTGCGGACTTTGCAAACTGGCACCACCGCGCACTATCACCCGGGATCGTTACCACTAACTAGTCTAAGCTAACTACAAGAAAGGGAATAGAGATATACCGACGATCCAAGTCCTCCGGTCTTCTCGTCATGGTCCCGATCTCCTGCGGAAAAGTCCCGTCTCCTCCTCGTCGCCGGAAGTGCACCACATCGCCAACTATGTTTACGGGCTCCCACCTCAATGCCGAGGCAACTCGGGCACGAAGCCGGCTACTCGACGTGCCCAAGAATCGCTGTAGAATGTGTAGTAGAAGAAGTCTCATTTTTGGGGTTGTGGAGTTGCCATTGGTGAAGGAAAAGAGAGCTTGGAGAGAGGTGAGAAAAATGGAGCATACTCAAGAAGGAATGTATCATATTTTTCTCCACACACCAAATGAAATGAATCCCATTCCTCCTCTTAGGAATGGCCGGCCCCCCCCCCCCACCATGTGTGATTGGAGAGAGAAAGAGTAAGGTCAAGAGAGTGGGTGGAAGCAATGATGAAAAGAGATGATGAAAGAATCCAATGATCACAACCATAACCCACTCTCCAAAACAAGTAATCAACAACCATGATGGTTACTAAAAGTCAAGCCATCAAGAAGATATGAAGTCAAATGATGTGACAAGTATCATGACATGATAATATGCAAAGACCCCCTCCGCAAATGCCTATTTGCAACAATGCAAATAAACCCTACTCCACCAATCTTCGGCCAATGAACGGAACAATGGAAATTGGCCGAAACGGAAAGCAAACTGGCAACTCCAGAAAACTGGTCCCGTAATAAATTACAGGAAAACCCCAATACTGTGCATACACACCCGCATCTGTATTTCGACCGAAATACAAATGCAATGAGACAAAATCTCCACTGTACTATACTAGAATCCGGCTTATACCAAAACCGGCTAGTAATATCTGTTCGATCCTGATCCGTGCAATACCGCACGTATCTGATCGAACCCTGCCATATAACCATACGGCTTATAGTACAATCTGTCCGATCCTGATCCGTGCAATACCGCACGTATCTGATCGGACCTTGCCATATCTCCATACGGCCTCTACAACCTTTCGCCCGAAAGCTGAGTAACTGAATGTGGGGGACTCTAAAGACTCATCAACACCTTGGTTGTGGATTTAACCACTAGCACGTCAGAGGTATAAGCCAATACGTGACGGGCTACCAGGTACTGACCAAATGGGACGTCGATGAGGAAGCTCACCCCGACACCCAACTGAGCCTATCAGTGACAATATCCGTGCAGTCCGGTCCGTTCGTCTATGAGTATCGCATGGCGGGCCTAGGGGGTTGGTAAAAGTCAGACCCCCAAAAGCGGTACAAGTCGTGTCGGAGTGTAGCCCAGAACACCCTGAGATACTACTGGAATACCTACCAGTAAATCTCCTTGCCTTGGCCAAGGACTTTGTGTAATGGCTCTCCTAGACACAGCACGACCTCACCCCCAATACCGGGAGAGACGAACCCCTGAAGATACGCTCACTGCCTCCATGTGGCTCGGGACTGTACCCAACTAAAACCTGTTTGCACGACTCCTTTGAGCCGTGGTAGGGTAGTAATCAAAGTACAGTGGGAACTCACACGAGACAAATGACGATCCCCAGGTCGATGAACTAACCTGCACACATGTCACCAGGGAACTGCCATCTGACGTCTGGTATATGACCAACTAGCATGTTCCCGGCGAGTCCTGTCCGGTGTACTCATAATCCAATGAGCACCTGTATACATCTTAGGTGATCCAACTGACACCAGTGGCTTGTGAGACCGGCCACCGCCCCTCGTCGGGGTCTCGACTGTATACACTAGTCTACTAATGGAGTATCGATGCCCAGTCTCGAAACTCCCACGACTAGGGACCTTTTAAGGATAAGCTTATAGACCCCCCAGCTCCCACTTATATGATCGCCCTCATACTGCTGGTGGTCAAGCAAGAATCCTAGGGGCTCTATCAACGTGTAATAGCGACGTGTCAGGTCACCTAAAACAGTACACGATGATAAAGGTAAACCAGATAGCATACTATCATCTCGAGCAAGACTGTCCTACTGGGATAGGTCCTCCCTCAATCATTACAATCACGTACCTGTGACCTAATAATTGACTCTGAGGGCACTATCTCCAACACAAGCCAAAGAACCTTCACAGATTGCAAGACCTTTAACTGAAGTTTCTTCACCTGCCGATCTAATATAACTACCGGCTGCTCGGTGAACGAAAGATCGTGCTCTACCTGAACGGTCTGGTGCTGAATCATATGAGAAGGGTCATGAAGGTACTTGCGAAGCATCGATACCTGCAATACGGGGTGAACATCCGAAAAATTTGGCGAAAGTGCCAAACGATAGGCAACGGTACCAACTCGTTCAGGGATCTCAAAATGACCTAAAAATCTAGGACTAAGCTTCCTTTTCTTCTCAAATCTCATCACGCCCTTCATCGGAGAAATCCATAGGAATACACGATCCCCCACTGCGAACATGAGCCCGCGCCGACGACGGTCGGCATAAGACTTCTGTCTGCATTGGGCTGCTCTCATCCTATCCTGAATCAACTGAATTTTCTCCGCAGTCTCTTGAACTAGATAGGGTCCCAAAATCCTGCTCTCGCTGAGTTCGGTCCAACAGACTGGCAATCGACACTTTCTACCATACAAATCCTCAAAAGGCGCCATCTGAATTGTCTCCTAATAACTGTTATTGTAGGAGAACTTTATCAAAGGCAAGTGACGATCCCAACTGCCACCAAAATCAAGCACGCACGCACGAAGCATATCCTCCAGAGTCTGTATAGTCCGCTCTGACTGACCATCGGCCTGTGGATGGAAAGCGGTGCTAAAACTCAATCTGGTACCCAATGCTTCCTGAAGCTTCTGCCAAAGACGGCTAGTGAACTGGGTGCCCCTGTCGGATACGATGCATGTGGGAACGCCGTGAAAACGCACAATCTCATCAATGAACACCTGAGAATATTGAGCATAACCGAAAGTGGTCTTCACTGGAAGGAAGTGAGCCGCTTTCGTCAACCGGTCAATAATCACCCAAATGGAGTCATACCCTCGATTGGACCTGGGTAGACCCACAACGAAATCCATGGAGATCTGTTCCCATTTCCCCTCCGGAATGGGTAAAGGCTGCAACTCTCTTGCCCGTCTCTAATGCTCAGCCATGACTTGCTGACAAGTTAGGCAACTCGAAATGAAATCCTAAACATCACACTTCATCCCCGCCCACAAGTAGATATCTTTCAAGTCATAATACATCTTGGTGGAACCTGGGTGAACACTATAAGCTGACTGATTGCTTTAGGATCTCGCGTCTCAACCCATCAGTATCAAGTACACACAAATGAGTCCCAAAACATAGCATACCCATGTCATCAATCAAGAACTCCGAATCTCTACCCTGCCGAACATGCTCAAAAATCTCAGATAAAAGGGCATCGTCGGGCTGTGCCTCACGAATACGATCAAGCAGAAGTGGACGGGTACGGACATGAGCAAGTTGTCCCCCAGTAGAAGTGAACTTAAACTGTACTCTACTGTCGCACCTGATTTGCCAATCTGCAGAAGACTGTCTCTGAAATGCGCTCAACTGGGACAAGCTACCTCTGGGGCTATGACTTAAAGCATCAGCTACTACATTCGTCTTCCCCGGGTGGTAAAGGATCTCACAATCATAATCCTTCAGAATCTCTATCCAATAGCACTGTCTCAAATTCAGATCTCGCTGCTGGAAGATGTACTTTAAGCTCTGGTGATCTGTGAAAATCTGACACGACTCCCCGTACAAGTAGTGTCTCCAAATCATAAGTGCAAAGACCACCGCGACCATCTCAAGATCATGAGTGGGATAATTCTGCTCGTGCTTCTTCAATTGCCGGGAAGCATAAGCGATAACTCTATCATGCTGCATCAATACACAACCGAGCCCCACTCGAGAAACATCACAGTAAATGACAAAGCGGCCCGATCAAGAAGGCAAAGATAAAACTGGTGCAATCGTCAACCGAGTCTTCAACTGCTGAAAATTCAGCTCGCATGCTTCAGTCCAAAGAAAAGGAACCCCCTTCCTGGTCAGTCCGGTCAGCGGTGCAGCGATACTCGAGAAGTCCTGCACGAAACGGCGGCAGTAACTGGCTATGCCCAAAAAGCTGCGGACCTCTGTCACTGATACAGGACTGGGCCAAAGCTGTACGGCCTCGATCTTCCTTGGGTCCACACAAATACCGTCTCCTGTAACCACATGACCCAAGAAGTCAACACTATCAAGCCAGAAGGAACACTTCGAGAATTTAGAAAACGGTTGGTGCTCTCTCAATGTCTGCAAAGCAATCCTTAAGTGTCGCTCATGCTCCTCTCGACTCTTGGAATAAACCAGAATATCATCATTAAACACAATAATAAACCGGTCGAGGAACGGCCTGAAAATCTGGTTCATCAAATCCTTGAACACTGCTGGGGCATTGGTGAGACCGAACGACATCACCAAAAACTCATAATGCCTGTAGCGCGTACGAAAAACAGTCTTTTGAATGTCATCATTCCGAACCCGCAAATGATCATAACCCGATCTTAAATCAATCATTGAAAAATGTCCTGCACCCTGGAGCTGATCAAACAAATAGTCAATGTGAGATAAAGGATACCTATTCCGCACAATAACTCGGTTCAATTGATTATAATCAATGCACAACCTCAAACTGTCGTCCTTCTTCTTAACGAACAGAACAGGAGCTCCCCAAGGAGAAACACTCGGACACACAAGTCTCCTATCAAGCAACTCTTGTAGCTGATCCTTAAGCTTCTTAAGCTCCGCCGGGGCCATCCGGTAAGACGGTACAGAAATAGGCTCTATGCCGGGGATCAAATGAACGCAAAACTCAATCTCACACTGTGGCGGCAATCTAGATAACTTGTCGGGAAATATGTCGGGAAACTCTCTCACTATATGAACCCGGTCCAACAATTCTACCGTGGCTCCGGTATTAGGAATGAAAGCAAAGATCCCCGACATCCCCTCCTCAAAACCCGACTAGCGCAAAGGGCTGAGATCAAACTGTGAGGGGCGACACCACGGTTCCCTTGTACAACAAGAACTGACTCGCCCGGAAAACAAAACCTGTCTGTCTTCTCATAGAAGAGCACAGACGCGTAGCAAATAGCTAACCAGTCCATGCCAAGGAGAACGTCGAAGTCCAACATCTCAAGAAGGATCAAGTCGACGGATGAATCTCTATCTCCAATACGGACGACACACGACCGAAACACGTGCCGCGCAACAAAGGACTCGCCAACAGGAGTAGTCATGATAAGCGTCTGATCTAGCAAACACGACTCTCGGCCCAACCTCGGCACGAAGTGTGTAGAAAAATACGAGTGCATAGATCTCGGATCAAACAAAACGTGTGTATCGAAGAAACATACTGAAAGAGTACCTGAAACCACTACATTAGACGCCTGCGCGTCCTAATGAGTAAAAGAAAATACTTGAGCCTGCATTCTACCGGCGACTGGCTGTCCTCCGCCCCCGCCACCCCGTCCTCTCTCAACAAAACCTCTACGACCACGACCTCTCTGAGCATAAGTCTGACGCGGAGCAACAACAGGCGTAAGAGGCAACGCTCTCGGAGGTGGAGAAGGTGGTAAGGTAACATATGATACGGCTGCCTCATCCTCACGTAGCTCAGTACAATCTCTGACGTGATGATAAAAACTCCCGCTCCGGAAACATCCAGACGATGATTGCTGACCCTCCTGGGGATAAGAGCTAAATAACCAGCCTCGTCCCATGCCTTCGCTACTCCTATGACCTGAATGAAATCTGTCACGGTGTCTATACATCTGTCTCCGGGATGATACACTAGTACAGACCCTCTTCGGTTCCAGAACGACAGAAGTCTCGGAAAGACGCTCCTTAACCAGTAGGGTTGCGTCCACTGCGGCTGCATATGTGTCACAATGCTGGGCGCTGATAGAGAGGAACAACTGGGTAAGTAAGCCTCGCACAAATGTCTTGATCTGCATCTCCTCAGTGTCCACCAAATAAGGAGCATACAAAGGTAGCTGGTTAAACTGAACACGGTACTCTGCCACCGTCATACCCAGAGTCTGGCGTAACGACTCGAAACTCCGAGCTCGATCATCCTTGACGCTCTGCGGAAGAAAATGGGCAAGAAAAACCATCACGAACTCAGCCTAGGTCATAGGAGAAAGACCTGTGGCTCTGCCCCTCTCTAAAGACTCGCACCAGGTCTGGGCAAGACCCTCCAGACGAAAACTCACGAACTCTACCCATCTCACGTCGGAGCATCTCAGCAAATGATAGATCCTGGCATTCCGATCGATAAACGACTGGGATCCTCAGCTGCATCAGTGCCGGTGAAAACCGGAGGCTTCAGCCTCATGAACTCAGATAATGATACGGTGATAACCTCCATAGCTATCGGTACGACTGCCTGAACCGTAGGCACCATCGCGGTCCACATGATATGTAGGACAACTTCTTGTCGTTGCATTTGACTTGTTTCAACTAACGACCCTATCATCTGGCGCAAATCCTGCATACCGGCCTATAGCCTAGTAATACGATCTAGCGAAGGTAGATTAATCTGCTCCAGTAGAATAGGCACACCGCCCTGGTCAGTCTTCGTCTCCGACGAGCCTACCCTGACTTCGGCTCTCGCGGCCACTCTCTGCGCCCTCGTAGTCTTCGGCGGCATAATGGCTAGAAATGAAAACAGGATTCGATAAGAGCATAGAAATCGAATCATAAGGTTGTATATAATCACGGAAGGAATTTCAACCAACAATTCCTAAGGTCACTTTGGCGGAGTACTGTGTCGTAAGTATACCGCGGAACATACACACGCTACGTCACTTTGCCTAATATACCTACTCCATAATACCAAGGTCATCCTACACTCCGAAAGGTAAAACCTAATGCTCTGATACCAACTTTATCACGACCCAAAATTTGGCACGTGACCGGCACTTAAACCACGGGACGTTAAAAGGTGTAACGCAATTTAAGTAAGCCAAACCCAGAAATATAAACTATATAAAGAAATAAGTGATAAGAACATTGTTAAAACATTTAGAAATCTCAAGGCAAAATCTTAAAGCTTAAGTTTATTTTCTTTAAAATTTCGGCAGTATCTCCTTTGTAAAAACTAGCCCCGAAACGGATAAAAAAATAGGATATAAATAAAGCATCCCCAAACGGGAGCAAATCACGCCCAAAGGCGGAAACAACCACCACAAGCATATATACGATGCCGTAGCGAAAAAATAGACAATATAAATGAAAAACAACATAAAGAGGTAAAACTACATAAGAAAGGCCGGCTCACATGAGCACGGCACCCAGAGTCACAAAATATACAATACAGGTCCTCACAACTCGTCTCTAAGTCAATAAATGAAAGTGGTAGATGGAGAGCATTAGATACAATGAGATATACAATGGATATAATCGGATAACCGCAAACCCACCTACAGCAAAAAGGCCTCACAGCCAACTCATATGCATATAACATGTGGCAAGGTATGTGTGTATACATGTAGATATGTATGAATGATGCATTTCATATACGCAATACAACAAGATTCAACGTCTCAATGTCAATAACGAATATAGTACCGCATATGTGTATATGTTGTGCGTGTCATGGCAATTACCAACGGTGTGTGTAGCATACAATTTAGTGCTTGTGCAACATGAACCATCAGTAATGGTGCAGTGTCCAAAGGGTACTAAGTCATGGCACAACACGTAATGGTATGCAATGATTCTCATGCACAATCAACTCATATGCATATAACATGTGGCTATAATATCATATCTAGACCTCGACGCTAAACGCCATACGGGCGATTTCCCCGTAGATGTTAAATCTACTCACCGATGATCTCGAGCTAGGTAAATCCAACCACCTGCTTTCTCTTCTTTGTAGCGTCCGAAGTCCCCGCACTTGCTCCTAATATCACACAAAATATAATAAGTGTATCTTAGAAACCGTTCAATAATTCATACAAACTATGCTTTGATCGACGTGCCGACCCCAACAAACTCTTAAGTGTTCGCTTAGTGGCTAACGTGTGTAGCGACATTCTAAAACAACCCCAAGTGTAGCAAGCTAAACCGAGAACGTGAACCGTGTCGGATATCGTAATGCGCGTATTCGAAACACTAGAATTTTGCAAAGTGTTCCCAGATTTTGACTACAGTCACTACAGAAAAATCAACCAGTACCAGACGCCCCAAAATACCTACAGACAGCTACCCTCCAAACCACAACCCCCAGTCCCTAAGAAATCCAGTGTCGCCGGAAATTCCCCATGTCTCGCCGGTTTTCCATGGTCGGGGTGGGTTCGGGTTTCAGGTGAACACTCAGGGCCTCTCGTACAACACTACTACATTGCTAGATTTTACAGCAACAATTCGTGGTGATAGCAGATTACAGTGACCCCAAAATAACCCTAAAAATACGATATGTGCACAAAACTACAACTTTAGTGTTCTACACCGCAACAACTAGGCAACATAACATTATAAGGACCAAATTAACATTTAGGGATCACTACCTTTCCACACTTGCTCCCAAACCTTAGCTTTCCATGCTCCAAGTCATCTTTAGTGGATTAACTAGGCTTGTGAAGGGTTTAGATGAAGTTTTGTGGTGATTTGGTTTGGACTAGTGATGGTTTGGTTAGGGTTTTAGTTGATGGGATGAGGAAAATGAGAAGGAGAAAATGATGTGTGAATGAGAGAGTGAGGTGAGAATGAGGGAGTGTATGAGTGAGGGATTAGGGGAAATGAGGGTGTGAGCTTAGAGTGAGCCATGCCCCCTTCTCTCTCTTCATTAAATGCACCCCATGCTTGCCATGCCTCATCACTTCCATGTCAACCCTCACACTCCCTCCTTCTCCCTCAAGTCAACCCAATTCAAACCCTTTTTTTATAAAATCTAAATAATTTAAATAATTACATACAACTTAATGGAATGTGGGTTATTGTGCCATGGCTACTTAAGCATGGTTAACACTAATTAACCCTAGGTTAACATGCACATGTGTGTGCAAGCCAAAACAAATAATAATAAAATATTAATTAATTTTTATAGAATATGTGAATACTATTTTGGTTAACTTTCTACTAAAAATCCGCATAATCGGTTAATTAACACTAATCACATTCTAAGGTGCTACAGAATATGCGGTGCCTAAAATTTGAGTATTTACGTGTCGATGCTGGACACGGGTTTCATGATGTTTCGAGTATCAATATTGGACATTCAGGTTTCATGATGTGACGGATATGAGGGCTGATCAGAGTGACAGCGCCTGAGATATTGGAATTTGGGGTGTCGTTGATGGACACCGGTTTTCCATGATGATGATTCACTGATGAGGTTTATGTTTTATCCCATACTCAGGATTTATTTGACATGCACTGTTTCATGTAGTTGTTGTACCCTGGTGGTGTACCTTGATCATGATTTTGCTGCATATCCGTACTGTTATACTTATGCCATCAGATTGCAAATTTCAGATTATCGTTTTTCGTGCATACTTGCGATTATCTGTATGATGTTATTTACTATTCACGAGTTGGCAATTCACCCCTGTTGTGCCACATTGTTTTACAGTCTTGACCCTCATTGTAGTCGCGGCAGGGCTTTTTATTGCATCTACTTCTGTGGATACCGCTACTGTTGGTCGTGATTTTGGTGTAGGTGGGTGGCTTTGCGGTTATCTGTATGATATTATTGTATATCTTATTGTATATAGTACTCTCCATCTACCACTTTCATGTATTTGACTTAGAGACGAGATTTGTGAGGATCGATATTGTATTATTTGTGACTCTGGGTGTCAAGCTTGTGTGAGCCGTTTTTTTATTTATGTTGTGATGTTTTTTAACCTTTTATTATGCTGTTTTCACTTCTTATTTGCTTATTTTTTCACTACGGCGTCGTATTTTACCTATTGTAGTTGTGTTCCGCCTTTAGGCGTGAGTTGCTCCCGTTTAGGGATGCCTTTTATTTATTTTATACTTGTACCCATTTGGGGCTAGTTTTTACAAAGGACTGCTGAAATTTTTAAGAAAATTAAAATTTAGCTTGAGGTTTTTACTTGGGATTTTAAATGTTTTTAACAAATTTTTTTATTACTTTACTTCTTTTCTGGGTTTAGATTTTTGGGTTTCGGCTTATTTGAATTGCGTTACACCTTTTGACGTCGTGTGATTCAAGTGCCAGTCGCATTCCTAAATTAGGTCGTGACAAAGTTGGTATCAGAGCGCTAGGTTTTACCTTTCGGAGTGTAGGATGACCCTTGGTATGATGGAGTAAGTAGCTTAAGCAGAGTGATGTAGCATGTGTATGTTCCGCGGCATACTTACGACACGGTACTGATCCTAATTGACCTTAGGACATATCTTCTTGTAATTCCTTCCTTGATTATATATATCTTTATGATTCGATTTTTATGTTCTTATCGAATCCTATTTTCTTATTCCAGCCATTATGCCGCCAAAATCTACGAGGGCATAGAAAGCTACCGCTAGAGCCGAGGTCAGGACAGGCTCGTCTGAGACAAAGACTGACAAGGGTAGTATGCCTATTTTATAGGAGTAGGTTGATCCACCTTCTCCAGGTCGTATTACTAGGCCTGAAGCCTGTGTGCAGGGTATTCGTCAGATGATCGGATCGTTGGTTGAGACCAGTCGAGCGCAGAGATCGAAGATTGTTCCATCTGTTATGGGGACTATGATGGTACCTTCTGCTCAGACAGATGATCGGATCCGCTTGTCATGACTACTCCCATTGGTGAGTCTTTTATTGCACGACATGTGTTTCGGTCGTGTGCCGTTCGTATTGGAGATAGAGATTCGTCCGTCGATTTGATCCTTCTTGATATGTTGGACTTTGACGTTCTCCTTGTCATGGACTAGTTAGCTACTTGCTATTCGTTTATGGACTGCCCTAAGAAGGTAGACAGGTTTTGTTTTCCGGACGAGTCAGTTCTTGTTGTGCAGGGGGACTGCAGTGCCGCCCCTCACAGTTTGATTTCAGCCCTTTGCGCCAGTCGGCTCTTGAAGAAAGGATGTCGGGGATTCTTAGCCTTTATTCATGATACCGGACCCACAGCAGATCCGTTGGACCATGTTCCTATTGTGAGAGAGTTTCCCGACGTATTTCCCAATGAGTTACCTGGATTGCCGCCAGAGCGCGATATCGAGTTTTGCATCGATTTGATTCCCGGCGCGGGGCCTATTTCTATACCGCCTTATCGGATGGCCCCGGTGTAGCTTAAAAACCTTAAGGATCAGTTACAAAAGTTGCTTGATACGGGACTTGTTCGTCCGAGTGTTTCTCCTTGGGAAGCTCCTGTTCTGTTCGTCAAGAAGAAGGAGGGCAGTATAAGACTGCGTATTGATTATCGTCAATTGAATTGAGTAACGGTGATAAAAAGGTGTCCTTTACCTTACATTGATGACTTATGATCAGCTCCAAGGTGCGGGACATTTTTCCAAGATTGATTAGAGGTCGGGTTATCATCAGTTACGGGTTCGGAATGATGACGTTCCGAAGACTACTTTTCGTATGCGCTACGGGCATTATGAGTTTTTGGTGATGTCGTTCGGACTCACCAATGCCCCAGCAGCGTTCATGGATTTGATGAACCGGATTTTCAGGCCGTTTCTCGACCAGTTCATTATTGTGTTTTGATGACATTCTGGTCTATTCCAGAAGATGAGAGGAGCATGAGCAGCACTTGAGGATTACTTTGCAGACATTGAGAGAGCACCAGCTGTTTGCTAAATTCTCGAAGTGTGCATTCTGTCTTGATAGTGTTGACTTCTTGGGTCATGTTGTTACGGGAGATGGTATACAAGTGGACCCGAAGAAGATCGTGGTCGTACGTTTTTGTCTTAGACCTGTATCAGTGACAGAGGTCCGCAGCTTCTTGGGCTTAACCAGTTATTACTGTCATTTTGTGCAGGATTTCTCGAGTAAAGCTGCACCGCTGATCGGACTTACCCGGAAGGGAGTTATTTTTCTTTGGATTGAGGCATGCGAGCAGAGTTTTCAGCAGTTGAAGACTTGGTTGACGACTGCACCAGTTCTATCTTTGCCTTCAGGATCAGGCGGCTAGGTCGTTTATTGTAATGCTTCTCGAGTGGGGCTCGGTTGTGTGTTGATGCAGCATGACAGAGTTATCACTTATGCTTCCTGGAAGTTGAAGAAGCACGAGCAGAACTATCCCACTCATGATCTTGAGATAGCCGTGGTGTTCTTTGCGCTTAAAATTTGGAGACACTACTTGTACGGGGAGTCGTGTCAGATCTTCACGGACCACAAGAGCTTCAAGTACATCTTCCAGCAGCGGGATCTGAATTTGAGACAGCACCGTTGGATGGAGCTTGTGATGGATTATTATTGTGAAATCATTTATCACCCGGGTAAGGCGAATGTGGTAGCTGATGCTTTGATTCGTAGGCCTGGAGGTAGCTTGTTCCATTTATGCACAGTTCAGAGACAGTATTCTATATATTGGCAGATCTTGTGTGATAGTAGAGTACAATTCAAGTTCACTTCCATTAGAGGACAACTTGCTCATGTCCGCGCCCGTCCACTTCTACTTGATCGTATCCATGAGGCGCAGCCAGACGATGCTCATTTGTATGAGATTTTGGAGCATGTTCGGCAGGGCAGAGACTCAGAGTTTGTGATTGATGACCAGGGTGTGCTATATTTTGGGACTCGTTTATGTGTACCAGACTCTGAGGGGCTGAGACGCGAGATCTTAGAGCAGGCACATCAGTTAGCTTATAGTGTTCATCCAGGTTCCACCAAGATGTATCATGACTTGAGAGATGTCTAATGGTGGGAAGGGATGAAGAGTGATGTTTCGGACTTCGTTTTGAGATGCCTGACTTGTCAGCAAGTCAAGGACGAGCATCAAAAACCGGCAGGAGAGTTGCAGCCTTTACCTATTCCGGAGTGGAATTGGGAGTTGATCTCTATGGATTTCGTTGTGGGTCTACCCAGGTCCAGTCGAGGGTATGACTCCATATGGGTGATTGTTGACCAGTTGACGAAAGCGGCTCACTTCTATCTAGTGAAGACCTCTTTCGGATATGCTCAGTATTCTCAGTTGTACATTGATGAGATTGTGCGTTTGCATGGCGTTCCTTCATGCATTGTATCCGATAGAGGCACCCAGTTTACCAGCCGTCATTAGCAGAAACTTTAGGAAGCTTTGGGTACCCGATTGAGTTTTAGCACCACTTTCCATCCGCAGACCGATGGTCAGTCAGAGCGGAATATACAGACTCTCAAGAATATGCTTCGTGCGTGCGTGCTTGATTTTGGTTGCAGTTGAGATCATAACTTGCCGTTGATAGAGTTCTCCTACAATAACAATTTCTAGGAGACGATTCAGATGGCACCTTTTGAAGCCTTGTATGGGAGAAAGTGTCGATCGCCAGTCAGTTAGACCGAACCCAGTGATAGTGGGATTTTGGGACCACAGCTAGTTCAAGAGACTACGGAGAAGATCCAGTTGATTCAGGACAGGATGAGAGCAGCCCAGTGCAGGCAGATGTCTTACGCTGACCATCGTCGTCGCAGACTTGAGTTCGCAGTGAGTGATCATGTATTCCTACGGATTTCTCCGATGAAAGGCGTGATGAGATTTGGGAAGAAATGGATGCTTAGTCCTAGATTTGTGGGTCCTTTTGAGATCACTGAGCGAGTTGGTACTGTTGCCTATCGTTTGGCACTTCCGCCCAGTTTTCCGGATGTTCACGTATTTCATGTATCAATGCTTCGCAAGTACCTTCATGACCCTTCTCATATGATTCAGCATCAGACCATCTAGCTGGAGCGCGAGCTTTCATTCACCGAGCAGTCAGTAGTTATATTGGATCGGCAGGTGAAGAAACTTCGGTCAAAGGTGTTGCCGTTTGTGAAGGTTCTGTGGCGTGGCTCGAACAATGAAGAGGTCACATGGGAAGCCGAGTGCGAGATGTAGAAGAAATTCTCTCATCTGTTCGAAGTTACGTATAGTAAGATTTTTAAATTCGGAGACCGAATTTCTTTAGAGGGGGAAGATTGTAACACTTTGGAATACGGTTGGTGTTAATTAAGCGATAATACGGGTTTTTAATGAAATTTAACCAATAATTATTTTAACATATTTTATTTAAATAATTAATATTTTATTTAATTATTTTTGTGCATGCACAAATATGTGCATGTTAAACTAGGGTTAAGGACGGATTAACCAAGTTTTGGTTAGCATGGTACCTTAACCATTATATTGTATGTCATATATATGCTATATATTATATATCAATTTTTATTCGAAAAGGGTTTTGTTTTTGAAATTATAAGAGAAGAGAGAGTTGTATTATTGGAGGAAGACTTTGGAGGCATGGGAGGCAAGCATGGAGGACATTTAAGGGTGGGGGGGGAGAGAGAGAGAGAGAGAGTGCATGGCTTACTCTCACCTCACACTCTCACTCTCTCATTCTTCACCTCACTCTCCCATTTCTTTACCTCACTCTCTCATTCTTTTGTTCTTCTACTCATTCATCAAGTTCTTCACTTGAAAACCTTTTTCCCACTAACCTTAAGCCAAATCTTCATCAAACCTCACTAAAGCCCCAACTGTGCTCGTTTAACACTCTTGTGAAGATTTGGAGATTGGAAAGCTAGGTTTTTTTTAAGTTTTAGTGAGGTAGTGATCTTTAACTCTTTATTAGGCTCTAAGGAAGTTTGTGTGCTTATTAGTTTCAGTTTAAAACACTAAAGTTTTAGTTTTGTGCAAATATCGTATTTTTTTGTGTTAAGATTTGTTTCTCTGTGATCTTCTGTCACTACGTTGGTCCACTGTAAAATCTAACAATACAGTACATTGATACAAGAGCGCTGAGTGTGCACCTCAAACCCGGACCCCACCCTTTACCAATAGCCCGGCGGCATTCCTTAACCGGCCGCCGCCGCCATTTTTCTAGAGAAGTTAGGAGTTGGGTTTTTGAGGGTAGTTGTCTGTTGGGTTTTCATGGTTTTTGGTACAGTTTGATTTTCCTATATTGTTTATAGGCAAAATCTGGAACCACTTAGCTAGTTTCTAGTGTTTCGGCAACGTGCAATACGGATAATCCGACATGGTTTAAGTGCTTCGTGTAGCTTGCAGCCTTGGGTTTGTTTTAGGGTGTTGCTATACGTGTTAGCCCACTAAGCTAACACTCGATAGCTTGTGAGAGTCGATGCGTTGGATTAAGCGTTGTTTGCATATGTTATCGGAAGGTTTCTAATTACACTTGTTATGTTTTTATGTGATATTAGGATCGATTGCGGGGACTTTAGACGCTACAAAGAAAGGGAAAGAGGTGATCGGATTCACCTAGCTCGAGATCATTGGTGAGTAGATTTAACATCTACGCGGGAATTGCCCGTATGGCGTTATGCGTCGAGGGTTAGATTCAGTGATATGACTATAAGCTTATATGTATATATATCGATTGTACATGAGTACCATTGTTGCACATCCCATTACCTGCTGTATATGGACATAGTATTAATTAGACACAGCACTATTACTAACGGTTCATGTTGCACAAGCACCTAATTGCATGCCACACACACACCGTTAGTAATTTCCATGACACGCACACTATAGAAATTTCCATAGATAACATATTGCACCGCTTTCTTTATTATTAACAGTTAGATATTAATTTTGTTCTATTACCCATATGCATTGCATCATACGTACATACATACATGCATACATATATAAATACATTGCTATTGTCACCTATTTACTCTCACAAGATGTCTCATTTCGATTTTGTGTATTTGGGAAACCGCAAGATACCTTTGAAACTTGATATATTTAAAAAGAGCGGTTTCCCTTGATATGCTCACTTTACTGTTCCATGTTTGCATACATCATATTTCATGGATATATGCATTGATAAACTAATTTCATGCGATTTCTAGATTTGATAACCGTGAATATATTTCAAAGGAAATTATAAATCGTTTTAAAAACACGGTTTCTCGCGATGTGATTTCGAGGCGTCCACTATGAGATTTCTCGGTTCTGAGTTATGTGATACCCGATTCGAGGTGCTGGATGAGCCGTCTATGGGTACATGGTGGACCCGATATGGTACCCCGAGGCAAGAAAGGTATGTTGTGCAGTAGACGATGAGCCTGGCAGAGAGAGTACTACCTACCGGTGATTGTATGGAAACTCGACGGATATCCGGAGGATACCGTTTGGAGTTATGAGACAAGATAGATATGAGGGCCGATCTGAGTATACGACGCCTGAGATATAAATATTTACATGTCGATACTGGACACGGGTTACATTATGTTTCGAGTGTCGATATTGGACACTCAGGTTTCATGTTGTGACGGATATGATGGCCGATCAGAGTGACGGCGCCTGAGATATTGGGATTTGGGGTGTCGTTGATGGACACCGGTTTTCCATGATGATGATTCATTGATGAGGTTTATGTTTTATCCCATACTCAGGATTTATTTTACATGCACTGTTTCATGTAGTTGTTGTACCCTGGTGGTGTACCTTGATCATGATTTTGATATCCGTACTGTTATACTTATGCCATCAGATTTCATATTTCAGATTATCGTTTTTCGTGCATACTTGTGATTATCTGTATGATGTTATTTACTATTCAAGAGTTGGCAACTCACCCCGTTGTGCCATAGTGTTTTGCAGGCTTTATCCTCAGTGTAGTCGCGGTAGGGCTTCTTATTGCATTTACTTCTTCTGATACCGATACCATTGGTCGTGATTTTGGTGTAGGTGGGTGGATTTGTGGTTATCCGAATGATTTCATTGTATATTTTATTGTATCTAGTACTCTCCATCTACCACTTTCATGTATTTGACTTACAGATGAGATTTGTGAGGATCGATATTGTATTATTTGTGATTCTGGGTGTCGAGCTCGTATGAGCTATCTTTTATTTATGTTGTGATATTGTTTTACCTTTTATTATGCTGTTTTCACTTCTTATTTGCTTATTCCTTCGCTACGGCGTCGTACTTTACCTGTTTTTGTTGTGTTCCCCTTTTAGTTGTGAGTTGCTGCCGTTTGGGGATGCCTTTTATTTATTCTGTACTTGTACCCATTTAGGGCTAGTTTTTACAAAGGAGATACTGCCGAAATTTTTAAGAAAATAAAAATTTAGCTTGAGATTTTAACATGGGATTTTAAATGTTTTTAACAATTGTTTTATTACTTTACTTATTTTCTGGGTTTAGATTTTTGGGTTTCGGCTTACTTGAATTGCGTTACGCCTTATGACGTTGCGTGATTCAAGTGCCGACCGCGTTCCTAAATTGGGTCGTGATACAAACATATAAGAAACTTGTCAGGCATGCGCATACCTTCTGGAGTGTGGTGACTTGAGTGGCTTCCATCAAGATATCTTGCGATAATAGTTGGATCATGATTCCCACTAATGAGTAGGTGTTACCCCTCGGGTGATTTTCAGATGATCCCGACTAATTCTCCTTTTAGTGTTTGAAGGAGAATTCGAGGAAACAATGTGAGCCATCCTGATTAGATAAAGTAATTAACCAATCTAATTTAGGTTAGGGTGGATGCTGAGTGTTTTTTTCTCTCTCCCTTTGGTTGCGACCATGGCCTGAGCTTAAAAACTCATGAACCAAGTTAACCGAAGCTTCTTTAAAACACTTTAGCTTTTGGATTGTCATTTAGTCGCATATATCATTGCCGCTCCTACATCTCCTTTGCATTTCTCCAGAACACTCTGTATCACTACGAAAATCCATATTTCTTGGATATTCCAACGTATAGTTATATATGAACTCGAAAAAATTTGTTTTGGTTCGAGGATGCTTTCCGGTTCTGGAGAAATAGAATAGGATTATTCGATTGTCTTTTCCCTTGACCTCCTCTCAGGTTGCGAGGGCTCCTAGTATTCGGAGAGTACACCTATTGTGCTTATTGGATAGTATTCTTCTAAACCATAGGCAGGTGCCGAAAGGTAGGGAAGGAAGAAAACCGATTAGTCTAATTGTGGTGTACAGAAGGTAATAAGTAAAGCTATATAAAGGGATTAGAATAAGAGCAAAGGAAATTGCAACTGGTAACATTCACGACGAAACATCGTATACACCTGCCACTCATATATCACCTTTGCATTTCTCCAGAACACTCCGTATCACTACGAAGATCCACATTTCTTGGATATTCCATCGTATAGTTACATACGAACTCGAGGGAACTTATTTCAGTTCGAGGATGGATTCCGGTTCTGGAGAAATTGAATATGATTATTCGGTTGTCTTTTCCCTTTACCTTCTCTCAGGTTGTGAGAGCTCCTAGTATTAGGAGAGTACACCTATTGCTCTTATTAGATAGTCTTCTTCCAAACCTTAGGCTGGTGCCGAAGGGTAGGGAAAGAAGAAAATCAATTAGCCTAAGTGTGGTGTACAGAAGATAATAAGTAAAGACATATAAAGGGATTGGAGTGAGGGCAAGGAAATATACGGTTACTGTCATGAATCTGTATAGTGGAAGAGGCATTACTAGGAATACCCGGCCACACCTTTGAAACATTATCGTGTTGCAGTTTTACTGTGCGGTGTTAATTGAAAACTGTTTTCCTAATTAGATTCTAACTCGAGGGTATGTATTTACCAGATTTGATTCTCACATCTGCATGGAGTTACAGATGGTGAGTGGGAGTAAGATATTGGGAATTGGGTGATTAGATTCTCTATATATCAGAATTCATTGTAATTGGTGATATTTGAGGAAATCTCTTGGGTTTTGCCTAATGACAAATTTTTGGTTTTGAATATCCATTGTTATGCACCAATTTCAAACTGATATATTTGTACGTTTATTTTATAAAGTGAGATATATCTTTTTGAAATTATGTCTATGACATTTACCAATATCAGTTGATGGTTAGGTATGGAGTATTCAACAACGGTGTAATTTTTCTTAACCATAGTACAGTTTTTCAACCTCCGACGTACAGGGTTTGAGTTATTAAACTCAGTGGACTTATACAAAGTATTGTATGTTGTCCGATGTCCATTAGGACAAAGGGGTTGGTACTCGTATTATATTCTGTTTACTCATGACTTCTCTAGTTTTAGACAAGTATTTCGTTGAAATACAAGGTCCAGATTTTGAGAAGATATAACTATAAGAATAAAGTAGAGAACCGTATGTTGCAAGTATCAGGATTTTTCAAGGTCATCGACGATGTAGATACTTGTGTTAGGTATTCCTTTGTAAGTAATAGTTTTGAGAACTTGCTTCTCTTTTAGGTTACTCATACATGGATGCATTCCTTGATGAGTAATGCTGCTTGGCCTCCTTCCATTTGGTTGATATGCACTGGAAACGGCTGCATGATTTTTGAATCTGGTTCCAATTAAATTAGTGCCTTTGTTTCTATATTGGATATATAGAATGGATTCATATCTTAACGATGTTAAGGTATATGGATTTGTCCGGCTTATGCTTAAAACCAGAATCTGGATAAACTCAAGGCACGTTTCAGTAATGGCAGTTTGTGTGTTATCCCGAGCTTTGACGAGGGTTAAAATTCTACCATTTCGAAGATCAATAGTTATATTATTCTTGACTCGCCACAGTTTTAGAAAATGAATTCTTTTCAGAATACATTAGTGGGAGTATAGTAGAACTGGAATTGATTACAAAACCACAAACGATTATTGAAAATTTAGTAGAACCTGATAATTCAATTGGTTTCGAATAGCCACTCCATAGATTTGGTGGGTAACCTAAGGCACCCGAGAGGTACTTCGGTCTCCTCAGAGACGGTGACAGAGAGGTTTTTTATTACCCAAACTTGCCATTATTGCTGTTATAGACTATGAGATCTTGCAAGAGGATAATATAACGTCGTTCTAAATTAGCTTTAGAAGTGCACGTGTATATGACTCTGCCAGAGGGTTGTTGTAGTCAGAAGCATAGTGGGCAAGTAGCATGTGTTTATTTATTGACTAAAGCAGGTATAATGAAGATAGGTCATCAAGTTTTGATGTGACAGTCATAGAGTTTGACTTCATCAGAAAAACAGATGGACCTGGTAAGAAGGTAGTAGGGACAGATGTCCTGGTATTTTGATGACATACTCTTGATAGGATATGATATTCGTATACTACGATCGGTTATACTGTGGTTTTCATAAGGTATTTCTCCACAAAGGATCTGGATAAAATATCAAGGATTCTGGTAACTAGATCTATGGTTTTAGATTTTGATTTGGGAAGTGTCCCAATTTGGGTACTTGACACTATTCTAAAGTGTCTTAGAATGGGCGACTCCTAGCATGGTGGTGTACCCGCAGGTGATGGAGTCACCCTCTCTAAAGAGATGTGTTCTAGACTGATGAGGAGAGGGATTTGCATGATTGGCATATCACTTGTTTAGGCAATTGGGTCAATCATGAGATGTCAGGTACCACACCAGATATTGCTTTTGCACAAGCTGCAATAAACATATATTAATCCAATCTTGGAGAAACGTTGGGAAGCAGTTATGAACATAAGTGGATTTTCTTGGTATATGATAGCGGCAGCCAACTTTAAGAGGCGGTTATCATTTCTGGCTTTCAAGGTGACCTGGATAGTAGAGTGGCTGTCAGAGTTATTATTTTCCCTCTTTTGAGAGGCAGTATGTTGGACAGGTGGTCCAAGAGGATACTGTGGATGGTATGGCGCATGATACTAATTAAATTCAGTGCATGATACAGTCTAAGAAGTTTGTTGGATTTGAAGTTCATATGTGAACTGGGTCTCATCAGATATCCAGACAAATTCTAAGACAGGTATTGCTCATTTCGGGAGATAGTTTTTCTCCGCGAATTTGAGATATAGAGAGAGATAAAGATAGAAATATTGGAGCGGATCCACTAACTGAGACTATTTCTTGAACACAATAGTTTTACAAACGTGCTTTGCGAGACTGATTAGTAGAGAAGTTGTGTGTTCGGTATCACAAGGGCTGTGAGTATGCGACACCGCAATAATTAAGCTTAAGTGCAAGTGGGAGATTGATGGCTATAGTGCCCTCAAGGCAATTATTGTAATCGCATGCAGGTGATTATGTTGATTGAGGGAGGACCTATACTGATAGAACAGTCTTTCTCAAAATGATAGGATGCTATCTGGTTTGTCTTTATCATCATGTACATGCATTATGTAGTATTACATATCACTATTACATGTTGATGGAGTCTATAGGATTCTTGCTTGACTACCAATATTATGATGGCGATCATATACGTGAGAGCTGGGTGGTCTATAAGCACATCCTTAAATGTCCCTAGTCGAGGGAGTATCGAGAGTGGGCAATGATACTCCGGAGTTGACAAGTGTATACTTATCGAGACCCCGACGAGGAGCAGTGGCCGGTCTCACAAGCCATTGGTGTCAGTTAGTCACCTAAGATAGTATACAGGTGCTCATTGGATTATGAGTACACCAGACGGACTCGCCGGGAACATGCTAGTTGGTATTATACCTATTGTCAGATAGAAATTCCCAAGTGACATGTGTACAGGGTAGGGTTCCTTAGCACCCTCATCATGTTTTCTAAGGCATCTAGCATGCAATTTAAAAAAATCTAGAGTATTAGGAACTCCTAAACTAAGGATCTAACTAGAGAATTAAGGTTTAACTATGCAAGTAAACAACTTTACTCTAAGTGAAAAAGGAGTACAAGCTTTGTAGACCGGTCCTTCACTTCAAAAGTTCCGTGTAGTAGTCCCTTTGCTCTAAGTAGAGGTTTCCCAGACTCTTGTTAGGTTCCACTAGGCAAAAGGAACAAGCTTGCCTGAAGAACTTCGAAGCCGAAGATAATCTACGTCGAGGAATCCCCAACTCAAGCTACCTCTTCACTAATTGAGAATTAGTGAAGCAAACAAACTATACTAAATGGCTAGTCTAGTGTAGATTTATGAAGTAGTAATTTTGCTCACTTTAGAATTATTTTTCTCACTTTTTCTTCACTTCAAGAAAACCTACTAAGCTCAAAAGAGATGAAGAAGAAGATGAAGTCAAGAATAGAATGGTAACCATGGATGAGATAATATCATATATAACTCATGCAGAGACTTAACCAAGGCTACAGATAATGGTTAGGTTAATAAATATGTAGAGTAAAACAAAATTAGTGGACTAAGTCAGTGGTTTCCACAAGCTTCTCAAAGCTTCACAAGCCATGACAAATTTCCACATAATTTTGATTTTCCCTTAATAATTAAATCCCCACATTATCTTAAGTGTGGTGTGAGTCAACACACCTAAGTCCAATGTATCATCAAACATGACACAAACAAATAAACACAATAATATATCACATATATTAAATGTACAAGTGAGATAAAGAAATTCTTAAGTGAGCTAATATTAGTTAATGTATATTAATATATCAAATATATAATCATACATTAAATTATTAAATCAACACATGTTTTAATAATCCGGCTATATCACATATAACCGACTAATATCATTTATATCAACTTATCAAATCAACACTTGATTCAATAACCCGGCTATATCACATATAACCGACCGATATCGCATATCGCGAGATTAGAATACGGCATCACATACACGTATCAATCTTGATCCCGCACATATCACATATGTGCTCTTCTTCGTTTCGCTTGAGCCAGGAAACCTCTGTGCTGGACTCTAAAGACTCGTAAATACGCCGGCAGTAGGTAATGATCATATCAGTTATCCACAAGACGCCAGCGGTACTAGCTGGACGTAACGGCTACCCAGGTATTGAGCGATCAGAAGATCAACAAGCAAGCCTGCTCATACTCCCGTGAATCCAATAAGTAACACTACCGTATAGTCTGGTCTCTTTGTCTAATATGTCGTATATCTGGTTTGGGGGTGGTAAACGTCATACCCTAATAACTTGATAAGTCATGGCAATGTGAGGCTCATAACAGGTCGAGAAACTACTGATAACACTTACAAGTAAATCTCATAATCAGCCATGACCAGGGACTTCCTGTTATAGCCAATAGAGCACAGCGCAACATCAACCCCTAATACCGGGAGAGAAGAAACCCCTCCTATCGCTCATTGCCTCCATGTGACTCGGGACTGTACCAAAAAACCACTTGTTTGCACGTTCTCTTGAATGTTGTAGGGTGAAAATCAAAGAACAGTGAGAATCACATAAGACTCTATGACGATCTCGGGTCAACAGACTAACCTGTACCAGTATCACCAGAGAACTGCTATGTGACGATAGGTATATTACCACATAGGAGTTCTCGGCGAGTCCTGTTCGGTGTACCCAGTCTCCAATGAGCACCCGTATACAATCTTTGATGTCAAACACCAATGGATGTGGCATCATCTATCGCCTATCATACGGGTCAAGAAACGTATACGCTATTCTACTCTGGAATATCGATGCCTCGTCTCGATACACCCACGACTAGGAACAATTAAAGGATGGACTTGTGGACTACCCTGGCCCCACTAGTATGATCTACATCATAATCCTGGTAGTCAAGTATACATCCTAAGGGCTTTATCAACATGTGAGAGAAAGACGGTATCACAATACATGTCTACATGTTAAGATAAAGAGCAAGAAGATAGAATACTATCATGTCGAGCAAGAAAGTCCTCTCTATATATGTCCATGCATCCACTATAATATACAATCGTGTACAATAATGGCCTCTAGGCCATACATACAACTAACAATCTCCCACTTGCACTAAGGCCAGTTGTTGTAGTATATCATACCCAACATCCCGATGAGTCTTTCAAATTGTATCTGGGATATGGCCTTCGTGAGTGGATCCGCTGTGTTATTCTTCGTGTCAACTCTCCTGACCTCGATCTCCCGGCGATCAACTATCTCTCGGATCAGGTGATACAGCCTCAGAATATGCCTGGATCGCTGATGGGACCAGGGTTTCTTGGCCAAAGCCACTGCTCCATTGTTATCACAATACAAAAGTATTGGATGCTCGATGGATGGAACCACACCAAGTTCAGTTATGAACTTCCTCATCCAGACAGGCTCTTTGGCGGCATCGTTAGCAGCGGTGTATTAACCCTCCATCGTCGAGTCTGCCACAGTTTCTTTCTTGGAACTTGTAACATTTCAAAAAAAAAAAAATTTAATTTTTGGGAATTTTTATAATTTAATATTATTTTAATGAATATTTTAATATTTCGCTGTAATTAAATATCGATAAATGGGTAAAATTTGGAAAAATTATGGAAAATTCTAAAATAGAGTATTTTGTGGAATTATACCATTTTTATGTTTTTATGATTAATTTGACACTAATTTAGTGCTAATCGCGATTAAAAATCACTAATCGGATTTTTGGCATTTTTGTGCAAAATATGCACATATCATTTTTGATTTACACTTCTGCATTTCTACCATATCACTTTGGGTTTACTATTTGAGTGAGAAGGAATTAGGGTTAAAGAAAAAGAAAAGAAAAGGATTTGAATTAGAATAATGGTAGTAGGTGGGTGAGAGAGAGAAAGAGAGGGGTTGCTTTGACTTAGTCATTCTTCTTTATTTTCTTTCATCATTTCCTCTCCCCCTCTTTCTTTTGCTGCTGCTGCTCCTACTCCTCATTCCCTCCCCTCTTCACCTGCTCAAATCATCACAAAAACAGACTCAAAACCCTATCTTCATTTCACTAAAAAGGTGCACAAGATCAAGAGAAGCATTTTGGACCAAGAAATCAAGGATTTTGGCTACTTGGGGCAACTCAAGAATTTTCTTGAGTTGCCAAATGAGGTATTTACTGAACCATTAGCTTAGTTTTTGCATTACTTTTAACCCCATGTTAAGATTGAATCGATATTGGGTAGTTTGGTGGACATGGGAAAAACCTAGTTAGGGTTTGAGGGAATTTTAGGTTGTGATGTGAAATTGAGCTCAGTAAGGGCTACATGAACACCCTAGTGCTTGAATTAAAACCCAAACCTGAGACTTGAAATCCGAAATACGGATTTAGAAATCGATATCGGAAAAACTGTGAATCTGTAAAGGGTAAATTGGAATCTGCTATCACCCCGAGACTCTGAAATTTTTTTTGGATTGACAGTGAGATGTGCAGGCACCTAGAAACCATCACCCAATGCCCTAGCCCCTATCTCTCATTTCAGGCCGCAAATTTATTCCCTCTGGCCATAAATTGCGGCCAGACCTGGGGCATTTCGCCTCGTTTTGGTTCTGTGGTCCCCTTATCTATAAATTAGACCCCTGGCATGTGCAAAATTGTCTAATTTGATTAGGGTAGAATCTGGAGCCTGTTTCCTGAGTTGCTGTTTTGGATTCATGTTTCTTTTTCCGTGTTTTGAATTCTGGATTTATATATCTGTGTTTTACCTCAAATACTTGGCGTTTATATGACGATATCGAGGATTGTTGATGGTTTTGAAGGCGTCGTCCATAGGTTCTAACCTATAGGCCTTTTAGCGTATAGTGTTGGTTTTCGCGTGTCGTTTTAGTTTCGATTTGGTTTTAATGTGATGCGATACGTGTGATATGTAGGTACCCCCACGGTGATCCGAGGCGAGGAAGATGATGGTGGCAATATCGACACCGACACGCAAGATACAAGGTGAGTAGATTATATCTACGGCGGAAGTCGGGTGGATGGCGTATAGCACCCCCACAGTTCGATGTCTAGTATACTATATATATATGATAGCTTATTGCGTGACATGGAGATCATAAATGTGTTAGGTGTACTATGTATAGATTAGGGTTAGAAGTGAACTAGTGTATTTCCTAGTTGCGAACCCTAGAACAGGTTTACACCCACACGCACACACATGCTTATTGCTATACTTATACCGTGATGATGAGGATAGTGGATGATATGTGAAGACGAGTCGATGATATTGGGCATAGTGCCGGGACATCGGTGATATGATGTGATTCGTATTTGGGATACGACACGAGATTTTATCGGGCCTTTGGATGTGTGTTTTACACACGCGCTTATATTTATTTAGATGGTATCGATTGTAGTAGACTTAAATCAGTACCCAGATCATGAGAGATGATAATAAGGATACCATATAATTGATGAGCTGACTGTGATGTTGACCCGTACCCAGATTTGGGATGCCGTACGACGGATTTACGTACGAGCCTTATATTGATGATAGATCCGCACTCATGACTCGAGGATATTATATGATGTATATTGTGTCATATGGGATACTATTGAGGCGGAATTACCGACTATTATATTTAAATATATATATATATATATATCGACTCAGATGTAGGTGGTTTCCATACCCCCCCTGTTTAGCTTGTTAGTTAGGTCTGTAGATTACTTACTAGACATTAGACTAGATCCGAGTCATACCTATTTCAAAACTAACGAATCAGGGATATCTTAAATTCAGGCAAAAGGATTATACGGATAATTTCAAAAGACGTATCCTTTCTTAAAAAAAAGCACCGTAGCCTTTATTTTACAAAAAAAAACTCGATTCATCTTATTTCAAATGGCAGAGCTGCATGATATAATTATTGAGGTAGATTCTTCATTGTTGCGTTGATTATTCGATTCCGCATTTTCATGCTATTTGCATTGCATTGCTTGTGTTTATTGCTATATTACAATCATGCTGTTAGGACACCATCACCATTATCGATGATGCATATGTTCCACGTACACTGCTCGCCGGCTCACACACTTCATCATCGATAATTGCCATGTCACTACACTATAGTACTGTTGCATTCAGGATATGACCCTTGCATGGCATACTTGTGTACCGATATACTGTATATTCATACGTATTCTGTCATACATAAGTGATTCTGGCATTGATTAGAGATTTGGGAACCGCAAGATACCTTTTAAAGCTGATTCATTTTAATGAAGCGGTCTTCTCTAAATATGTGCATATTACTATTCCGTGTTGCATAACATACTGATATGCATACATTTCTTTTACATGTCGTATACATCATGCTTTGATTATATGCATTGAGATGTGTTGTTTTCAAGATATTTCTTGATTTGGGAACCGTGGGTATTTCAAAAGAGAATATGTAATTGTTTTAAAAAAAACCGGTTGCCCTTGATATGATATTTTTCAGTGCCTCCACCATGTGTTTTCTCGGTGCTGAGAGCGACATATGAAACCCGATTCGAGGAGCGGACGAGGCCGATTGCGGGTACATGGTGGACACGGTATGGTACCCCGGGGCGAGAACGGATCTGCTGTGTAGCTAGACGGTGAGCCTGGCAGTGGGACTACTACCTACCGGTGATTGGTTGGACCTGGCGGTTATCCGGAGGATACTGACCACAGTCGATAGATTGATATGGGATGATCCGTACTATCAGGGCCGAGGGCCAATTCCGCAGACGGAGCCCGTGGGCTGATCCGGACTGAAGGAGCCCGATATATGAGGATTTAAGTGCCGATGTTGGGCACAGCTTTCATGATGTTTTCGAGTGTCAATGCTGGACACTCCGGTTCCATGATTTTGACCTGTCGCGAGGGACACAGATGGTTTATATCATCATATTTCCATGCATATGCTTTATGATATTTACATGCATGATGATTATTGTCATTGGGGGACGAGTGGACGGGATCCACATACATACAGATTTGATTACATTGATCATACCTCATATTTGTGATATGTTATTACCTGAGGCACTGGCATGAGCACTTGGCACTACACTCATGTATAGAGGTTACATTGCCATTTTAGCATGCTTCAGACTTATTCATATTGAGGTTTATATATTTCTGATCGTATTGACCTAGGATGAGTCATACATATGATTTCTGCTCTGTGATGTTTTCTATTCACGAGTTGGCAATTACCCCCGTTGTGCCACAGTTTCTTGCAGGTTTTGCCGTACAGGTTTCATTGCGGCTTTTCTGGCACATTGCTTCCCTTACGGGTGACATGCTTTGGTAGGTGGGTTCTTTTGCCTCAGAACCACCATTGTACATGTATTATTCAGTTGTATCTAGTAATTCCATCAACCAAAACTTGTATATTGTTTCAGACTTAGAAATCAGTTATGTATTATTTCGACCTTAGAGTTGCGCGTTGTAGTATTACGGTTTTCATGCTGTTTTTGAGTTCTTTCTGAGTTTTTATCCTCGCCCTTCGGCGTTGTATATTATATTGGTTGCGTGGTTGTGACCTTCGATTGACGAAGAGCTAGCTCTCGCTTGGGGATGCCTTTTTTCATTGCATATATATATTATTCTTGTTGTACCCCGTTCGGGGCCTGTATTTACGAAGGGAACTCTGCCGAAATTTTCACAAAAGTCTATACTTTTTAAAAATGCACATTCAGCTTACTTATTTATGAACCATGCTTTTAAAACATGTTTTCTTCACTTCTTAAAACTATTTTTTCTTCATTTATTATTTAAAATGGTTTTAGATTTCTGGGCTTTGGCTTACTTGGATTAGATAGGGTCCTATAGACTTCATATGATTCAAGGGCCAGTCACGAGCTATTTCGGGTCGTGACAGAACTCTTCCAACAAACCGCCCCTCCATTGAGGGTGAAGACAAAACCCGAGACCGACTTAGATTCGTCCTTATCACTCTGGAAGCTCGAATCGGTAAAGGACTCCATTTAGAGTTCACAGTTACCATACACCAAGAACATTTCTTTAGTCCTTCTCAAGTACTTAAGAATGTTCTTCACAGCTGTCCTGTGATTTTCTCTAGGATCAGCTTGATACCTACTCACTACACCTAGTGAGTATGCTACATCAGGTCTGGTACATAACATCGCATACATGATAGAGCCTACTGCCAAAAGCATAGGGTTTCCCTTGCATGCGAGCCCTCTCCAAATCAGTCTTGGAAGACATCTCTTTGGAGAGAGTGATTCCTGAGATCGTGGGTAAATTCCCACTCTTGGAATCTTCCATACTAAACCTCTTTAATATGGTGTCATTGTACCTGGAATGTGACAATCCCAGCACTTGTTTATATTTATCTCTATAGATCTTAATCCCCAAGATGTATGAGGCATCACCTAGATCTTTCATTGAGAATCTTTGTGATAAGAAGAGCTTGACCGAGTACATCATAGGAACATCATTTCCTATCAAGAGTATGTCATCCACGTACAATACGAGGAAGACGACCTTACTCTCTACAACCTTCTTGTATACACAAGGTTCATCTACGTTTTTGATGAAGTCAAACTCTTTGACCACTACATCAAAACAGATGTTCCAACTCCGCGATGCCTTCTTTAACCCGTAGATTGATTTAAGCAGCTTGCAAACCTTTCTGCTGCTCCCACTGTCCATGAAGCCCTCTAGCTGTGTCATGTACATGCTTTCTACTAAATCACCATTTAGAAACGCGATCTTGACGTCCATCTGCCAGATTTCGTAGTCATGATATGCAGCGATTGCAAGTAGGATCTGGATGGACTTAAGTATAGCCACTGGAGAAAAGGTTTCATCATAATCCATACCTGGTCATTGATGAAAACGTTTTGCTACAAGTCTAGCTTTGAAAGTTTCAACTTTTCCATCTACACCAATTTTTTTCTTAAAGATCCACTTGATCCCGATGGGTTTTACCCCTTCAGGAGCATCTTCTAAAGTCCATACTTTGTTGGTGTACATGGATTTCATCTCAGATCGCATTGCATCCAGCTATTTCACAGAGTCCCCACTCGTGATGGCCTGCTCGAAGCTAGTTGGGTCATCATCTTCTATGATGCAATCCTCTCTTCTACCATCAATAAGAAAACCGTAGTACCTCTCAGGTGGATGAGAAACTCAACTAGATCGGCGGAGAGGCTGAGGTTCGTTGGGGACCACTGAATCCTCTGGTTCCATTAAATCATCAGTTGTAGTTTGTGCGCTTGGAACTTCTTCCAGCTCTACCTCTTTGCCACTAATTTCTTTTACAAGAAATTCTTTTTCTAAAATGGTGGCATGTTGAGCAACAAACACCTTTTATTCCTCATTGTCATAGAATAGATATCCATAATCCATATGAATTCTTTGGATATCCTACAAACTTGCAAAGAACTGATCGTGCCTCGAGTTTGTCCGGATTTAGCCTTTTGACATAGGCCGGACAACCCCATATCTTAACTCGCTTAAGAGATGGTCTCTTTCCATTCCATATCTCATATGGAGTGGTAGGAATTGATTTGGTTGGAACTCTATTCAATAGGTATGCTGCTGTCTCAAGTGCATAACCCTAAAAGGAAATAAGTAACTCAGTGGTGCTCATCATAGAGCACACCATATCTAATAAGGTGCGATTCCTCCGCTCCGATGCACCGTTGTGCTGTGGTGTATACGGAGGAGTAAGCTGGGAGAGAATCCCATTCTCTTTTAAATAATCCAGGAACTTCGTGCTCAAGTATTCTTCTCCCAAACCAGATCGAAGGATTTTAATACTTTTACCCGTCTGGTTCCCAACTTCATGCTTATATTTTTTGAATTTCTCAAAATCTTCAGACTTGTGTTTCAACACGAACACATGTCCGAATCTTGAGAGATCGTCAGTGAATGTAATGAAGTACGAGGAACCATTCCTGGCATGTATAGACATGGGACCGCATACATCACTATGTATTAGTCCCAAAAGTTCCGTGGCTCTTTCTCCTTGTCCAGTAAACGGAGTTTTGCTCATCTTGCCATTGAGACATGACCGGCAAGTTTAATAAGATGAAAATTCAAAAGGAATCAAATATCCATCCTTATGTAACTTAGCTAGTCATGTCGCATTGATATGACCCAGTCTGCAATGCCACAAAAAGGATGTGTTCATTTCCGAACTCTTCCTCTTGTGTGTGTTCTGTATACTTAGAACTGTGGTTTGATTTAGAACTATATGCCATTGCATAACGTCCCTGATCAAATCAACTTTTGATTCAGGAAAATGTTCATAACATTATCCTGCAATACAAAATTACATCATTCTTTACTTAATAAAGAGACTGATATAATGTTGCATATCAGCTTCGGCATGTAATAGCATTCGTTAAGAATCAATGTATTACCACTTGGTAATACAAGGTGATATTCGCCAACTGATTTGGCTGCAACAATTGCACCATTTCTAACTCTTATATCTTTATCACCTATTCCCAGTTCTCTACCTTTTCTTAGCCTATGTAAGGGATTACATATGTGGGATCCTGATCCAGTATCTAATACCACGTAGAGCATAGTGAGAATCAGTTCTCCGTAACGAATACACCCGAAGAAAATGCATCAACATGTTCTTTCTTCGATCGGGTGGCATGGGAATCCTGACATTTTCCTATTTCCTGCTCAGACTTATAACAATTATAAGATAAAGCGGAACCAACGTTCCCCAGCTCAGTATAATAAGCATGTTTGGTCAATATACCCATATTATTGTCTTGATTAAGGCGTGACATGGTCGATACCTGGAGAGAGAGAGAGAGAAGAAAACACTTAGCGTTTACTTTTGCAAGATTAGATTGGTTATTATCTTATCTAATCAGGATAGCTCCCACTGTTTTTATCAAATCTTCCTTTAAACCCTAAAAGGTATGATTAGCCGGATTATTTACACCACACAAGTTCTCTAATCGTTCAACCAGGCCAGTATCGGTACATTGAGGGAGGTTCCCTGTGTTTTCGCACAGACCTAATTAAAGTAAATCTCGTTTTCCCAGAGGCATAACCCTGTTGACACCTTTCTAGAAACCTAATGAGTTAGCTAATTGTAAAATGCAAAACTCTCCCAGGAGTAACACTTACTCGTAGTGGGTATCGGGATCCAACTATCTCATAGAAGGTATGCAATCTCATTACAAATTTCAACACCCAATAATATTTTTCCCCTAGCAACTCATGACCTTGGCTATGGTCAACAAATCATAAGCGCTAGTCAAGTTCAACCCGTCATTTCGTGATTGAATTAAACCCACCCGTATGACCCTTGGCTATGTCAACGAAGCCGTACGACTACCATAATTCAATCGCATCACATGCTTGCAGATAAGAACTAATTAGCTACCGCACACTATGCCTTGGCTATGTCAACAAACGTAGCACGAATACTAAATAGCACTTATCTAATAAGATAGATGGCTATGACAGGTTTTTAAGAAAACCTTTTGCGTAATGAACTTGATATCGTTGTAGAATCGAGTGATTTGAAAAGGAGTGGTTTAAGCTCCACTTTTAAAATCAAGTTTTTCAAAATAAACCCAATGGGTGCAGCATCTGCTAGCTTCTGCTAAAGAGGTCACTCCCGGAGAAGGGATCTAGGCTCTTTTCTCATCGAATGAAGTGTTAGATATTCTACAAGGAATACCGCTATGCAAAAAAAGAACTAGTGCTACCAGTTTTGAAAATGTGATTCTACAACATTTTTAGGTTTCTTTCTTTTTCATTAATCTCATTAATGAAGTCCCATCATTTATGCTTCCTAAGCATCACAGAAGAAACGAAAATACAATGTACGCTTATGCCATCTGCATTCGCCACTGGGCCCCATCTTCACCGTTAGGTTACTTAACTACCGGCAGAGTGGGGGCTGGACTAGCGCGGGTGCCAAACATAAGAAACATTTATTATATATCATATATATAAGAATAACATTCGTCTCATCATATAAAGTGATCACATCACAGAACATTGCAGCAGAAGTCAACATATGAATTATTGGATATATTAGGAGTTCCGCGTTTTAAATTAAGCCAATAAAAAACACGGATTCCATGGTCTCTATGAATAGCCAAATCCACATCCCTAGACCCCTACAAGAGTGGCAAGCAACCCTACCAATTCTAGAGTTAGGAGACCTGGTCTCGACTACCCGAGATGGTTTCCTACTGGACTCTAGAACCCGGTTACTTATGCTCCCCGCCTTGGGTCTATACTAATACGGAAAAGTAAATAATATACATCAATGGTGATATCATCCTCATCACGGAAGTGTCCATTAAAAGAATATTACATACAAGTTTTTACATGAATGAAAATGAAAAACTCTCATCTCACGCAAACACCCCCGGCTATTCAAACACGACGATCCAATATAACATATCACAGCAATACATAACAACACATGTCATCAACATAAGTAAATATGCGTATCCCAATCGTCGTTAACATATAGCAACGAAACCGGAGATACACCACAAATTACACATACGGTCGCAAAAAGAATGTGAAAACTAAAACAATTGGAATCCGCAACCACCTTAGACATCATAAACCCGAAATATCACAAACTTCGGATTTCATGCCTAACCATGCCTAACCATATGAATTTCTTAGACATCATAAACCCGGAGTATCTCATATTACGAATTTCATGCCTAACCTTATAAACCCTGCATTTTAGTCTCAATATTGAAAATACTTTTTAATAATCACTCGGGTAATTCAACAAGATTCCTGACAACCTGATCGATTGCTCGTCGGAAACTTTAGTAGACGTGCGCACCCTCCGATGCCGTCGACGAAGTGCACTTAGACGGAGCACCGCGGCCGCGAGCACCCGGAAGGATGCGTTTAGCAATGAGGTTCTCCTACAGTCACTTGGTCGGGGCTTTGGGGCATGGCTATCTAGTAATGTTACCCGGCGAGTATCCGCATACACTACGTGATTGCGACAGAGTTTTGATCCATATCAAAACCCCGTAACAACTGATCAAATGAAACTAAATTGCTAGGTTTGCAAAATTCAAACTAGTTTCCACAAAACTAATTATTGTGCATTCCAAATATTATATCGCATATCAATATCAAACCCGAAATGATGTTAAAATTATGAATACGAAACACTCCGAATTGCCACTACAGAAAAGATAACATCACATGCAATCTTTGCAAAATCAAACAATACCTGAAACACCAAACCCTAGAGACTGGAACGCCAAAGAAAATTGAAGCCTAAACTCCAATCCAAAACCGGCCAGGCCGGTTTTTAGCTATGTTTCGCTGGAGAAAAACAGGTGGAGTGGACTCGTTTTTCTCTGGTGTTCATATTACATCACATGTAACATTCTGCTCCTGTTTTAAAAAATTTCAGAGAACTTTTTAAAAACAACAGAAACTAGGGTTTTGGTTTTGAGGTTTCGGAGTTGTTTCGGTTTCGTAATTCAACAAACATCGTCTAATTCTCTAGTTTGGCTCTGATACCACTGTAGGGTTCCTTAGCACCCTCATCATGCTTTCGAAGGCATCTAGCATGCAATTTTAAAAAATCTAGAGTGCTAGGAAACCCTAAACCAAGGATCTAACTAGAGAATTAAGGTTTAACAAAGCAAGTCAACAACTTTATTCTAAGTGAACAAGGAATACAACCTTTGTAGACCGGTCTTTCACTTCAAAAGCTCCGTGTAGTAGTCCATTTGCTCTAAGTAGTGGTCTCCCAGACTCTTGTTAGGTTCAACTAGGCGAAAGGAACAAGCTTGCATGAAGAACTTCGAGGCCGAAGATGATCTACGTCGAGGAATCTCCAACTCAAGCTACCTTTACACTAATTGAGAATTAGTGAAGCAAACAACCTATACTAAATGTCTATTCTAGTGTAGATTGATGAAGTAGAAATTTTGCTCACTTTAGAATTATTTTTCTCACTTTTTCTTCACCTCAAGAAAACCTAGTAAGCTCAAAAGAGATGATGAAGAAGATGAAGTCAAGAATAGAATGGCAACCATAGGTGATATAATATCATATATAACTCATGTAGAGATTTAACCAAGGCTAAATATAATGGTTAGGTTAATAAATATCTAGAATAAAACAAAATTAGTGGACTATGTCAATGGTTTCCACAAGCTTCTCCATGCTTCACAAGCCATGAAAAATTTCCACCTAATTTCGATTTTCCCTTAATAATTAAATTGCTACATTATCTTAAGTGTGGTGTGAGTCTCATACATCCAAATCCAATGTATCATCAAACATGACACAAAGAAATAAACACAATAATATATATCACATATATATTAAATGTACTAGTGAGATAAAGAAATTCTTAAATGAGCTAATATTAGTTAATGTATATTAATATATCAAATATATAATAATACATTAAATTATTTAATCAACACATGATTTAATAATCCGGCTATATCATATATAACCGACTAATATCATTTAGATCAACTTATTGAATCAACACTTGATTTAATAATCCGGCTATATCATATATAACCGACTAATATCATTTAGATCAACTTATTGAATCAACACTTATTTCAATAACCCGGCTATATCACATATAACCGACCGATATCACATATCGCGAGATTAGAATACGGCAACACATACACATAACAATCTTAGTCCCGCACATATCACATATATGCCCTACTTCATTTCGATTTTGCCAGGAAACCTCTGTGTAGGACTCTAAAAACTCGTCAATACGCCGGCAGTGGGTAATGATCATATCAGTTACCCACAAGCCATCAGCGGTACTAGCTGTACGTAACGGCTACCCGGGTATTGAGCGATCAGAAGATCAACAAGAAAGCCTCCTCATACTCCCGTGAATCCAATAAGTAACACTACCGTACAGTCCGGTCTTTTCGTTTGATATGGCGCATATCTAGTCTGGGGGTGGTAAACGTCAAACCCTAATAACTTGATAAGTCATGCCAATATGAGGCTCATAACGGGTCTAGAAACTACTGATAACACTTACCAGGAAATCTCATAATCAGCCCTGGCTAAGGACTTCCTGTTATAGCCAATCGAGCACAGCGCAACATCAACCCCCAGTACCGGTAGAGAAGAACCCCTTCCTATCGCTCAATGCCTCCATATGAGTCGGGGCTGTACCAAAAACCACCTGTTTGCATGTTCTCTTGAAGTGGTATGGTGGAAATCAAAGAACAGTGGGAATCACACAAGACTCTATGACGATCACGGGTCTACAGACTAACATGTACCAGTGTCACCAGAGAACTGCTATCTGACGATAGGTATAATACCATCTAGGAGTTCTCGGTGAGTCCTGTTCGGTGTACCCCGTCTCCACTGAGCACCCGTATACAATCTTTGATGTCAAACACCAATGGATGTGGGATCATCTATCGTCCATCATATGGGTCAAGAAACGTATACGCTAGTCTACTCCGGAATATCGAAGCCCCGTCTCGATACACCCACGACTAGGAACAATTAAAGGATGAACTTGTGGACTACCCTGGCCCCCCTATTATGATTTGCATCATAATCCTGGTAGTCAAGTATACATCTTAAGGGCTTTATCAACATGTGAGGGAAAGATAGTTGTTTCCCCCAATCAGCGCAAAGCTCTATTCAAAATTCAAAATTTGAAATGAAGCAGCGCTTCATAAAAGCGCTGGCACCAAGAGCGCCAGTGCTAAGAGTCAATGTCACGACACGAAAGAGGACGTGACTGGCCCTTGAACCATATGAAGTCTATAGGACTCCATCTGATCCAAGTTAGCCAAAAGCCCAGAAATCTAAAACCATTTTAAGGATAAATAAACAATAAGCAATATACTATACAACGCCGAATGGCGAGGATCAAAATTTAAAAGAAATCCAGATAAGCATGAAAACTGTAACACTGCTAAGCGCGACTCTACGGTCGAAATAATACATCACTAGTGTCTGAGTCTGAAACAATATACAAGTTTTTGGTTGATGGAATTTCTTGATACAATGAATAATACAAGTGCAACGGCGGTTCTGATACAAAGAACCCACCTACCAAGCAAATCACCCGCAAAGGAAAACAGTGTGCCAGAAGTGCCGCTATGGAACCTGTACGGCAAGCCCTTTAAGAACTATGGCACAACGGGGATGAGTTCCCAACTCGTGAATAGAAAATATCTACAAGCAGAAATCAAATGCAAGACATAATCCTAAGTCAATACAATCAGTATATAATATAACCCTCAAGAGTAAGTCTGAAGCATGAAAATGTGGCAGTATAACATCTAATCATGTAGGTAGTGCCAAGTACTCGTGCCGGTGCCTCAGATAATAACATGTCATAATGTAAGGTATGTCTGCATGAAGTAAACATGATGAAGTATCAAATGGATATCAATACACATATATTGGCGTCCCATTCCACTAATATTGGTGTAAGGGTATATACAACAGCGCCCTCGTACCCTGTTATATATACAAATGAAGTATGATCAATATAGTCAAGGTCTGTATGTAATCAATGTCTGTATAAACGTGGAACCCGTCCACCCGTCACCCAATGACAATAAACGTCATGCATGCAAATATGAGGATATAATCAAAATCATGGAAATCATCATGAAACCCGTGCCTAGCATCGACACGTAAATCCTCATCTATCGGGCTCCGTCAGTCCGGATCAGCCCACGGGCTATGTCTACGGAATCGGCCCTCGGCCCCGGCAGTACGCCCATATCCATCCATCGACTCTGGTCAGTATCCTCTGGATAACCGCCAGGTCCAACCAATCACCGGTAGGTAGTAGTCCCTCTGCCAGGCTCACCGTCTACTACACAGCGAAACCGTTCTCGCCCCGGGGTACCATACCGGGTCCACCATGTACCCGTAATCGGCCTCATCCAACTCCTCGATTCGGGTTCACATATATCACTCTAGCACCGAGAAAACACATGGTGGACGCACTGAAATATCATATCAAGGAAAACCGGGTTTTTAAATAATTAACTATTCTCTTTTGAAATGTCCACGGTTCCGTAAATCCAGAATTAACATGGAAGCAACATATCTCAATGCGTAATCTAAGCAAGTATGAAGATATCAATGTATGTGTGCACTGGTATGAATATACAGTGTGCATGTGCGCAGGTATGAAGATATCACTATATGTGTACAAGTGTGGGTATGTGACATATAAATGAAATGCAAGTATAACAGTATATCATGCAACATGGAATTAATAGTATGCACATACAAGGTCATATCCTGATGCAACAATGCTACTGTGTAGTGACATGGCAATTATCGATGAAGAAGTATGTGGGCCGGCAAGCAAGTGTACGTGGAACATATGCATCATCGATAATGGTGCTAGTGTCCGATCAACATGATAGTAATATAGGAGTAAACATATGCAAAGCAATGTGAATAGCAAGAATATGCGGAAATTGAATAATCAACGTAACAGTAAAGAATCTACACCCATATGTATATGTCTTGCAATTATGCCATTTGAAATAAGAATTACTCGGGTCTAGTTTAACATATATTATGCAAACTACAGATCTAAGTACCAAGTTAATCGGGAGGGGTATGGACACCACCTAAATCTGAGTCGATATACAAATATATATATATACAATAGTCGGTGATCTCGCCTCAATAGTATCACGTACGATACGGTATATCATTTAACATCCTCGAGTCATGAGTGCAGATCTAACATCAATAGAAAGCTCGTACAGTAAATCGTCGTACGGCATCCCAATAGCTGGGTACGGGTCAGTATCACACTCCTCTCATCAAATATCAGGTATCATTATCATCATATCACATAATCTGGGGTACAGATCTAAGTCTAGTACAAATCAATACCATCTATATAAGTATGAAAGCGGGGGTAAAACACATGCCCAACGGCCCGCTAAGATCACACGTCGTATCGCAAGTACGAATCACATCACATCACCAATCTCACGGCATAAAGCCCAAAATCATCGACTCATCTCCAATGTCATCCAATATCCTCATCAACACTGTGTAAAAATAGTGAATATGCAAGGGTGCGCGTGTGGTGTAAACCTATTCTAGGGTTCGCGACTATGAACTATACAAGTTTACTTCTAACCCTAAGCTATCCATAATACACCTAACACCATATCCATGACACACCATAACTATCAAGCATAATATATAGTATACCAACTACGGACTGCGGGGGTGCTATATGCCATCCACCCGACTTTCCCCAGTAGATATAATCTACTCACCTTGCGTCTTCATTTGTCGACGTCTCCACGCGCTTTACTTGTCATCCCGAAGTCTTCATGGGGTATCTACACATCAAAGTATCGTATACGTGTATTAAAACTAAATCAAAGCTAACACGGCACACGAAACCCAAAACGATACGATAAGGGGCCTATAGGTTAGAATCTATGGGCACGCTTTCAAAACCATCAACAAATCCTCGATATCGTCGTATAAACGCCAATTAGTCGAGGTAAAACACAATACACAATTTCAGAACTATAAATACGGAATACGGAAACTCGAATCCAAACCAACAACTAAGGAAATAGGCTCCAGATTTCACCCTAGGTCAAACTAGACAAATCTACACATACCAGGGGCCTAATCTACTGATGAGGGAACACCAAAACCAAGACGAACCAAAATGGGGTAGGTCTGGCCGCAAATTGCGGCCAATTGGAATAAATCTGCGGCCGGGTTAATGAGTTAGGAGTTGGGGTCTTGGTGGTAGCTTCCTAGGTGCCTGCACATGTCACTGTCCAATCAATTTTAATTTAGGATGTCTCGGGTGATAGTAGATTCAATATACCCTTCACAGATTCCACAATTTCTCCGATATCTGTTTCTAAATCCGTATTTCGGGTTTCAACTCTCAGGTTAGGGTCTCAATTCATGCACTAGGATGTTGGTGTAGCCTCTACTGAACTCAATTTCATATTACAACCCATAATTTCCTCAAACCCTAAATAGGTTTTCCCTAACTCCACAATATCAAACAATATCGGTTCAATCTAAACATAGGGGTATAAGTAATGCTAAAACTAAGCTAATAGTCCAGAAAATACCTCATTTGGCAACTCAAGAAAATTCTTGAGTTGCCCCTAGTGGCCAAAATCCTTACTTCCTTGGTCCAAAGTGTAGATCTTGAGCTTGTGCACACTTTTAATGAAATGAGAGTGGGGTTTTGGAGTTGTTTTAGAGGTGATTTGTGGAGTTGAAGAGGGGAGGGAGGTGAGGAGCAGGAGCAGCAACAGCAACAAGAGGGAGAGGGAGAAAAATGAGTGAAGGTTGAAGAGGAAATGGCTAAGTCTTTAGTCAAAGAAGCCCATACCTCTCTCTCTCTCTCACCAACCACTAAATTCTTTAATATAAACCTCTTTTCCATTTCTTTTCTTTTCTCTAAATTCCTTCTCACTCAAATAGTAAACCCAAATGAGAAACCATGGTAGAAAATGCACAAGTGTAAGAAGAATGATATGTGCATGTTTTGCACAAATTGCTAAAAAAATCCGATTAGCGATTATTAATCGCGATTAGCACCAATTTAGCATATAACTAATCAATTAAACATAGAAATGGCATAATTCTCTAATTTACCGTATTTTAGAATTTTCCAAAAATTTTCCCCATTTATTTGTATTTAATTATACCGAATTATTAAAATATTCAATAAAATAATATTAAATTATAAATTTCCCAAAAAAATAATATTTTTTATTTCGAAATGTTACAATCTACCCCCTTAGATAAATTCGGTCCCCGAATTTAAATTTAAACCCCCAATACTAAAACATTTCAGCAAAATCCAATTTGTCGGGGCTCCGAAAACATCAATACATAGCGAATATCTTCAAAGTGCACTGCTCTACTAAAATCAATCCACAAAAATGCATATAAGAATATCCGGTGCGTCTGGTGCGCACGGAATCAAAATCCATGTATGTGTCATACAGGTGAACAAAACAACATCTAGGTGCAACTGGTGTGCACGAAACATCTGTCATAGGCAACGTGTGTGCCTGACAGCAAAATCAGGCGCATTTGACATGCACGAAGAATTTCAATTTAGTGCATATGGCGTGCACCAAGATCGTATATCAAAACCAAATCATAATTACCGTCGTCGGTAGTTCCTCCTTCAAGGTCGAGAAGGATTCGGTGCATCCAATGCTAGCAGCGCAAGATATCTACTTGCCTCTTTCTCACGGTCTGGCGTCCTCTGTCTCTGGGTCCTTATCTTTTCTGCGGATTTCTTATCTCTCAGTCATTCGGCTCATCGGCCCTGCTAGGTGTGCTAACGTGGACGATTCCGTTCTGACACTTCTCTGGTCAATCCACACGACCACTCCCAAAGAAGCATGTCACTGGCGTCGGCCTCTGGCTCTCTGAATGCACAACACACATCGGATCCTGGGTGCAAACATCATTGCAGCAATGTCCTGGAAGGATGTTAGTTATATGTATGCCCTAGAGGCCATTACTGTACATTGGATGTATATTGTAGTGGATGCTGGGACATATATAGGGAGGACTTTCTTGCTCGACATGATAGTATGCTATCTGGTTGAACTTTACCTTAACGTGTATACTGGGTGTCTCTCTGTTACATGTTGGTAAAGCCCCTAGGATGTGTACTTGACTGCCTAGACTATGATGCGGATCATACTAGTGGGGACAGGGTAGTCCATAAGTACATCCTTCAAGGTCCCTAGTCGTGGGTATATCGAGACGGGGCATCGATATACCAGAGTAGACTAGCGTATACCTTCTCGACCCATACAGATGGGCGATGGATGATCCCATATCCATTGGTGTTTGACATCAGAGATGATATACGGGTGCTCAGTGGAGACTGGGTACACTGGACGGACTCGCCGAGAACTCCCAGATGGTATTATACCTTACGTCACATGGCAGTTCTCTGGTGACACTGGTACAGAGTAGTCTGTTGACCCGAGATCGTCATAGAGTCTTGTGTGGTTCCCACTGTGCTTTGATTTCCATCTTACCACGTCCAAGAGGGCGTGCAAAACGGTGGTTTTTGGGTACAGTCCCGAGTCACATGGAGGCAATGAGCGATAGGAGGGGATTCGTCTCTCCCGGTATAGGGAGTTGATGTTGCGCTGTGTTCGATTGGCTATAACCGGAAATCCCTGGCCACGGTTGCTGAGACTTACTGGTAAGTGTTACCAGTAGTTTATCGAATTGTTATAGACCTAATATCGACACGACTTATCGAGCTACTGGGGTCTGACGTTTACCACCCTAGGCGAGATATGCGACATATCAGACGAACAGACCGGACTGTACGGTAAGTGTTACTGGTTGGATTCACAGGAGTGTGAGCGGGCTTGCTCGTAGATCTTCTGATCGCTCAATACCCGGGTGGCCGTTACGTTTAGCAGACCGCTTGCGGCTTGTGGGTGCTTAATATGATCATCATCTGCTACCGGCGTATTGACGAGTCTTTAGAGTCCTACACAGAGGTTTCCTGGCTCAAGCGAAACGAAATAGGAGCGCATATGAGATATGTGCGGGACCGAGAATAATGCGTGTATGTGATACCGTATTTCATTCTCGCGATGAATGTATCGATTGGTTGTATGCGATATAACCTAGTTATCGAATCGAGTATTGATTCGATAAGCCGATACATAGGATACTAGTCGGTTATATGCGATATGTCCGGATCGTTAAATCAAGTGTTGATTTAATGATTTAATGTATAATTATATATTTGATATATTACTTTGCATTAACTTGTATCGGTTCACTTTAAATGGATTTTCTCACTTGCATTGTGCAAGTTGTATATGTGATATACTTTTGTGCACTTGATTGTATCATGTTTGATGATACATGTTTACTTGGTTAAGTGTAAAGAATTAAACCTTGGTTAAGTTAATGATTAGGGTTTTCTTTTTCTTGCTAATTTATTTATTTATTTATTTTGGGAAAAGATTAGAAATGAAATGGTTGCAAGTTTTGTTTCTTTCTTTGAAGCTTCATGAAGCTTTGACTTAGTGACCATTTTGTCTCATGCTTAACCCTAACCACTTCACTTAACCTTAGTTTAGTCTCTACACATGACCATGGTTATTATTATGATAAGTATTCTTTTTCTTTTCCTTTTAATTAACTTATCATAACATTATCATCTTCTTCTTCTTCTTCAAGATGAAGAACCTTGATTCCATCAATGGTGATTGATGAAAATGAGTGAGAAATCCAATTCTAAAGTGAACCCACTTCCTATTTCATCATCCTCTACCACTTGCCAAGTAGTATAGGGTGTTTCCTTCATAAGTTTTCATGGCTTGGTGAAGGTGGAGCTTGATCTAGTGATGCCTCAACGTAGATCATCTTCGGCATCGTCGTCGATGACCTAGCCCGCTTTTTCTCCGTTGAAGCCGATGCTAGAGTCATGGTTCGATTTGGACAGCGGAGAGGACCTCATCATGGAGCTATGGAGGTGGAGAAACGGATCTACAAAGGTTGTATTTCCGTTCTTTTAGTTTAGTTGTTAACTAGTTTATTGTTTCGCCTAAAATCTAGTTAACGATCCGTATTAGGGTTTCTCGGCACCCGTAAAATTTGAAAGTGGCGTGGTTGATGCCTTTGAGACCTCTTGGGATTGCCTAGGAACCCTACAGTGGTATCAGAGCCTAGCTAGAGCCTTAGGCGATGCGTAGACGGAGTTTGAAGTCCGATTAAACCGAAACCCTAACACAAATTTGCTCTCTGGACTTTTTCCAAAAATTGGGTTTTTTCCAGATTAAAAATATGCAGAAAATTCAGCAGGAAATTCTAAGAATTACGGTGCAAAAATTACCTAATGATCTTTCTAAAGTGCGGCGGAACCGCGGCATTAGCGTGCTAATGCGGCTGTTCCGCGGCCATTTTGTCTCTTCTCCCATTGAATTTTGCACAGTAATACCTATTTTGCAGTGCTGGTTTTCCTGGGATATTTTTTTTTTCTGAACTCAAGAGTTGAGTATTTTGGGGCTGTTTTGGGGTTCGATGATTCGATCGGGTTATCAGACTTTGTCTATTTGGCTTTCCGGATAATTTTTGAATATGTTAAAAAGTTCGACCGGATATAAATACCCAATTTTTCCCCTGTCGGGAAATTTCCAAGTGTTGGATTTTTCCGTGGTTTAAAGACGTTCTAAGTAGTGCAAGTAACGCGATGGACCCTCTAGAAGACAACAAACCTTAACTCGATTATGTGACCGTCTTGAACTGCCCTTTGAACGTTAGGGTTTGGGGCAGTATGGCGTGCCACATGTGAGGCGTTGGCTTGACCCTTCTACGGCTGGACCGTTGGTACTGAGGCACGAAGTGAATGTCTTTGAACTTATTTCATGAGTTGAGCTGTATCGGGAAAACTTAGGTGTTCGATTGTTCGAGCGGAAAGTTTAACATTTTCTATCATATCCGTAATGTGATACAATAATTGGAATTCACAAGAAATTATGAGATAACTGAATGAATGTTATAAACATAGCAGTTTAGTCTCACTTGATCGGTTGCCACGGAATTTTGATGTGATCAAAAGTCCGTCGCAATCACGTAGCGTACGCGGATACTCGCCGGGTAAACTTAATAGACAGCCTCACTCCATAGCCCCGACCAAGTGACTGTAGGAGAACCCCGTCGCCGAAAGCATCCGTACGGGTGCTCGCGGTAGCGGTGTTCCGCCTTGGTGCACTTCGTCGACGGCGTCGGGGGTGCGGCCGTCTACTGAAGTTTGCGACGAGCATTCGATCGGGATGTCGGGAATCTTGCTGAATTGCCCGACTTGATATTGAAAAGTGTTTTCGATAATGAGACTAAAATGCGGGGTTTATAATTGTTAGGCATGCGATGTCTAAGGTATTCATTTGATTAGGCATGCAATGTCTAAAGAGGTTGCGGGTTCCAACTGTTGTAGTTTTACACTTTCTTTTCTGTGACCGTAAGTGTAATATGTGATATCGCCGGTTTCGTTGCTATATGTCAACGACAATTGGGATACGCATGTTTACTTACGTTGATGACATGTGATGTTATGTGTTGCTGGATATGTTATATTGGATCGTCGTGTTTGAATAGCCGGGGTTTTTTATATATGAGATAAGTGTTTTTCTTTTTCATTCATGTAAAAACTTGTATGTAATATTCTTTTATTGGGGCACTTCCAGGTTGCGGAAGATGTCACCATTTGTATATTATTTACTTTTCCGCACTAGGATAGACCCAAGGAGGGGAGCACAAGTAACCGGGTTCTGGAGTGCAGTGGGAGACCAACTCGAGGAGTCGAGTCCGGGTCTCCTAACTCTAGAATTGGTAGGGTTGCTTGCCGCTCTCGTAGGGGTCTAGGGGTGTGGGTTTGACTATTCATCGCGACCGTGGAATCCTTGTTTTATACTGGCTCGTATTGAAAACACGGACGTCCTAGTATATCCAATATTTCATATGTTTCTTCTGCTGCGATATCTGTGATGTGATCATATGATGTTCTGTGATAGATACAGTATACAGTATATATGATATATTATATAGACGTTACTTATGTTTTACACCCGCGCTAGCCCTGCCCCGCTCTGCCGTTAGTTACCTAACCTAACGGTGCACGAGGGGACATCGAGGCGAATGCGGATGGCATAAGTGTACGTCGTATTTATCTGTGATGTTTAGGTACTTACATGATGGGACTTCATTAATGTGATTAATGAAATAAAAGAAACCTAAGATGTTGTAGAATCGAATTTCAAAAATAAAACAGGTAGCTACAGTTCTTGCTTTGCACAGCGGTATATGTGATATATCCTGCACCTTATTCGATGAGGAAAGGACCGAGATCCCTTCACCGGGAGTGACTCCTTTAGCAATAACTGGCAGATGCTACACACTCGGTTTGTCTTTTGAGTGCTTTTTAAGAGTTTTTGCTTAGCACAGTGATATATATGATATATCCCGCACCTCATTCGACGAGGAAAGGACCGACGATCCCTTCACCGGGAGTGACTCCTTTAGCAAAACTAGAAAAGCCTCAAAAACACTCCATTTTAAAATCATTTGATTCTACGACGATATCAAGTTCATTACGCAATAGGTTTTCAGAAAAACCTGTCGTAGCCCTCCGTCATTTCAGATATGTACTAGTTAGTATTCGTGCTGCGGTAGTTTGGCATTCGTCAAGGCGTAGTGTACGGTAGCTAACTAGTATTTATCTGCTTGAGCATATGATGTGATTGGATTAGGGTATTCGTACGGCGTTGTTTGGCATTCGTCAAGGGTCGTGCGGGTGGGTTTAGTTCAATTAAGAAATGTACGGGTTGAACTTGACTAGTGGACTATGGGTTGTTTGGCATTCGTCAAGGTCATAGAACACTAGGGGCAAAATATTATCGGGAATTTCAAGTGTTGAAATTTGCAATGAGATTGCATACCTTCTATGAGATAGTTGGATCCCGATACCCACTGCGAGTAATTGTTACTCCTGGGAGAGTTTTACACATTACAATTAGCCGATCAAGTAGGTGTCTAGAAAGGTGTTAACGAGGTTACGCCTCTGGGAAAACGAGGTTTACTGTAATTAGGTTCGTGCGAAAGCACGGGGTACCTCCCTCAAAGTACCGACACTGGCCTGGCTGAAAGATTGGCGAACTTGTAGTGTGTAATTAATCCCGGCTAGTCTTTCCTTTTAGGTTTTGAAGGAAGATTTGATAAAAAGCAGTGGGAGCCATCTTGATTAGATAAAATAATAACCAATCTATTCTTGCAAGAGCGCACGCTGAGTGTTTTCTTCTCTCTCTCTCCTGGTAGCGACCATGTCACGCCTTAATCAAGTTAATAATACGGATATTTGACCGAACCCGCTTGTTATACTGAGCAGGAAATTGGGGATTACCAGAATTCCCGTGCCGCCCAAACGAGGAGAGTGCATGATGATGGATCATCTTCGGGTGTGTTCATTTTACAGAGAACTGTTACTCAGTATCCTTTACGTCCTGGGTATGTGATACCAGATCAGGATCCCAGATATGTAATCTGTTACATAGGGCTACAGAAAGGTAGAGAACTGAGAACGGGTGATAAGTTTCATGAGGTAGAAAACGGGGCAAGTGTTGCAGCCAAGTCTATTGGTCACTGTCACCCTGTATTACCAATACATTGATTCTGAACGAATGTCATTAGATACCGAACCTGATATACAAAATCATATCAATCTCTTTATTAGTAAAGAAAGGATATAATTTTGTATTGTTGGATAATGTTTTGAACATTTCCTATATCAAAAGTTGATCGGTTCAGGCACGTTATCTAAAAGCATTAATGTTCTAAATCAAACTACAGTTCTTTAGTATACGGAACACACACAAGAGGAAGTGTTCAGAAATGGACGAATCCTTCTTGAGGCATTGTAGACTAGGTCATATCAATGTGACCCGACTAGCTGAAGTTACATGTAGATGCATATTTAAATCAGTTTGAATTTACATCTTGTGAAACTTGCCAGTCATGTCACGAAGATAAAATGACCTCAGCTCTATTTACTGGAAACAGAGAAAGAGTTAGTAAACTCTAGGGATGATACATGTTGATGTATGTAAGGTCCCCTGTCTACATATGCCAGGACTGGTTCTTTGTACTTCGTTACGTTCTCTGATGATCTCTCATGATTCAGACATATGTTCATGTTGAAACACAAGTCCGAACCTTTTGAGATATTCACAGAATATAAGTTAGAAGTAGAGAACCAAAATACGGGTAAAAGTATTATGTCCTATGATGAGATCAAGGAGGAGAATACTTAAGCACGAAATTCTTGGACTTTTCTAAAGGAGAATGAGATTCTTTCTCAGCATTACTCCTCCGTATACACCATAGCACGATGGTATATCGGGGCGGAGCAATAGCACCCTATGTGATATGGTGTGCTCTATGATGAGTACTACTGAGTTTCCTATTTCCTTTTGGGAGTCAAGCGCTTGAGAAGCTGCATACCTATTCAATACGGTTCCAATCAAATCAATTGCCTACCGCTTCATATGTGATATGGAAAGGGAAGAGCCCATATCTTAAGTTGGTTAAGATTTGGGGTTGTCCGGGCTATGTCTAAAAGCATAATCCGGACAAGCTCGAGGCAAGATCAGTTATGTAGAACTGGAATGGTTTCAGCTATACAAACTGCAGCTGATGATTTGGTAGAACCAAAGGATTCAATAGTTTCCAACGAACCTCAACCTCTCCGCCGATCTAGTAGGGTTCCTCACCCACCAGAGAGATACTTCGGTTTCTCTATGACAGTGGGAGCGAGGATTGCATCATTTGATGATGACCCAACTAGTTTCGAGCTGGCCATCAGGAGTGGGACTCTGCAAGAATAGCTGGATGCTTAGCGATCTGAGAAGGAATCCTTATACACCAACAAAGTATGGACTTTAATTGCTATATCTGAAGGGTTAAATCCCCATCAGGAGCAAGTATATCTTGAGAAGATTACTTGGTGTAGATGGAAAAGTTGAGACTTTCAAAGCTAGACTTGTTAAAGGTTTTCGTCATCGACCAGGCGTGGATAATGATGAAACCTTTTCCAGTACCTATGCTTAAGTCCATCCAGATACTACTTTCCACGGCTACATACCATGACTACGATATCTGGCGGTCGGATGTCATGACCACTTTTCTAAATGATGTTTTGGAAGAGAGCGTCTATAAGTACACAGCCAGAGGGCTTCGTAGACAGTGGGAGCAGCGGAAACGTGTGCAAGATGCTTTATAGGATAAAGCAGGCATCGCGGAGTTGGAACATCTGTTTTGATGTGTTAGTCAAAGAGTTTGACATCATCAAAATGGTAGATGAACCTTGTATAAACAAAAAGGTAGTAGGGAGTATGGTGGCGATCCTCGTAGAGTACGTGGATGACATACTCTTGATAAGAAAGAAGTTTCCTATGCTACGCTCGGTCAGTCTCCGCTTATCACAATGATTCTCCATAAAGGATTATAATGATACCTCCTAAATCCTGGGTTTTGGATCTATAAGATAGATCTAATTGGATGTTAGTATTCTCACTAGTTGTAGTGAGATGGTATCAACCGATCCTGGGGAGAATCACTGGAAGGGTTCCAGGATGATAATGACGACTGAATGTCAGTCACAGGCATTGTCTTTACCCTCAGTAAAGGGACGGTATGTTGGAAGGGTTCCAAGCTAAATACCGTGGCATACTAGACGATAAAGGCAGCATACATCACTACTTAAGATGCTACCAAAGATGCTGTTTGGGTGTATAGTGGTTCATGAGATGAACTAGGTTCCAACCATTGTGAGACAATGGAGTTGTGGCTTATGCCAAGGAACGCCGGTCCCATCAGTGATCCAGACATATTCTAAGGCAGTGTCATCTGATCATGGAGATGGTTGATCTCCAAGGAGATCGAGGTTAGGAGAGTAGACTCAGAGGACAACACAGCGGATCCACTCACAAAGGCCTGTTCCCAGAGAGAGATTTTTATGGGATGGTTGAGTATGAGATACTACAACCACTGCTATCAGATGGCCCTAGTGCAAGTGGGAGATTGTTAGTTATATGTATGCCCTAGAGTCCATTACTGTACATTGGATGTATATTGTAATGGATGCTGGGACATATATAGGGAGGACTTTCTTGCTCGACATGATAGTATGCTATATGGTTGAACTTTACCTTAACGTGTATACTGGGTGTCTCTCTGTTAAATGTTGGTAAAGCCCCTAGGATGTGTACTTGACTACCTGGACTATGATGCGGATCATACTAGTGGGGACAGGGTAGTCCATAAGTACATCTTTCAAGGTCCCTAGTCGTGGGTATATCGAGACGGGGCATCGATATACCAGAGTAGACTAGCGTATACCTTCTCGACCTATACAGATGGGCGATGGATTGTTCCCGCCAAAAATTTCTGCGCAAAAGAGTCCAAGGTATCAAATGGCAGCGATACGCTTAAGGAAATACGAACCAGTATCTTCCGGGCTGTTTTTTGACAAACTCCCGAAGGAGAAACGGATAAATTCTGATTGTATTGAAAGCGTCTCGAAAAACCCTTCAATTTGATATATTATGGGCTTCATAATTCATCCGGGATCAAAAGTTATGAGGCATTATGTGTTCACACGTGATGGGCTTTTAAGAATCCGCTGGAGGAGTTAGAAGATATAATAAAAACTTAGAAAAGACCCCAATGGGGCATCACGTGCTCACACGTGACCATGGGCCACGTGCAGACACGTGATGGGCTCTTAAGGCCTCTAAAATAATGAATAGAATTAAATTCTAAAATCTGTTCCCTGATTAAAAATCAGAAGTTATCTCAATGAAATATCACGTGCTCACACGTGACCAATGGTCACGTGTTGACACGTGATGGTTAAAACAACAATATGAACAAACGACTGTTAAAGGAACCAATTTCGGGGTTACGTGCTCACACGTGACCAAGGGTCACGTGCCAGCACGTGACAGGCTTCGAAAGCCTTACAGATTAGTAGAATTAAAATTCTAAATTTCTCTAAAAATCTTTCGAAATAGAATTAAAATTCTAAAAGCTTCTAAATCTTTCCAAATGGAAAAGGATTATGGGAACCGTTGGATTAAAGATCCAAAGATGATTAAAAATCATCAATTTATGGAAAAATCTTGGACAAGGAAAGATTTCCCTGAAAATCTCACCAAAATAACAAATAGAATATCTTTTGGATTTAAAATCCACGGTGAATAAAATTCACTGAATGATCTAAAGGCCCAGATTAATGATAAATATAAATCAAATCTCTCAACGATCAAATCAAATCTTTCAATGAGAGATTTGCTAAACAAATTGATTCTTTTCCTTCTCCTATAAATAGGAGCCAAGAAGAGAAGAGAAGGCATGAACATTTCTTGAAAAAAAAAATCAAGAGCTTCAAACAGAGAGAACTCTGAGAAAAATTTCAAGAAGAAGGTAAAAACCTTCACGAGAGAAAAGAAATCTCTTTTGAGGAATCATTGATCAATGATCTTCACATAATAAATAGTGCTTTGCACTCGTATGAACCACTGGTTCTTTAAAACAAAGAAGAAAATAAAAATAAATAAAAATAGTGCTTTGCACTCGTATGAACCACTGGTTCTTTAAAACAAAAAATAAATAAATAAAATAAAAAAATAGTGCTTTGCACTTTTATGAACCTCTGGTTCTTGAAATAAAGAGAAAAACACATTTTTCTTTGATCCTAATTAGATCAAAGAAAACAAATAGTGCTTTGCACTTCTGTTCTGGAATCTAAAAAAGATTCTTAGTGCTTTGCACTTCCAAACTGCGCTGTTGCGCTCCTGAGAGAACGCCACGTGTTAGCTGCAGAACAACTTGCGCTACGCGCCTTGAAATAGAGCTTTGCTCTCTGGAACTGGCGCAACTCACCAGAGCGCGCCACGTGTCAGCTGCAGAACAACTTGCGCCACGCGCCTTGAAATAGAGTTTTGCTCTCTGGAACTGGCGCAACTCACCAGAGTGCGCCACGTGTCAGCTGCAGAGCAACTTGCGCTACGCGCCTTGAAATAGAGCTTTGCTCTCTGGAACTGGCGCAACTCACCAGAGCGCGCCACGTGTCAGCTGCAGAACAACTTGCGCTACGCGCCTTGAAATAGAGCTTCGCTCTCTGGAACGGGCGCAACTCACCAGAGCGCGCCACGTGTCAGCAGCGCAACAGCACAGCGCACTAGCGCAGCGCACTGCGCTGTTGCGCTTGCGCTCACCAGAGCATGACACGTGTCCTCACCACAAGCGCTTGCGCTCAGTGATTGGCGCAAAGCGCCTGACAAATGCAATGCATTTTACTGAAGGGCCAGGCCCAAATCAGAGGGGCCTAGTAGGCCAAATTAAATTGCAATACAATAAAAAGGGGCAGAGCCTAAAACAAATTGATGCTTTGCATTCTTTCTGGGCAAAGCCCAAATAAAAATAAAAAGAAATGCAATGCAAAAGCAAATAAAATGTTGGACATTTTCAACTAGACTTAGCCCAATCGTGGCCATAAGTCCTTAAATTAAATTGACTGAGCAAAATGGCTCTCCTAAATCTATCTACATCCGGTTCGAGGGTACATCTCCGAACTCCTTTGACATCTATCGTTGTAATTCCTCAACGACGTCAAAGAGGTGACGGGTCCCAACGACCACACATCGCTATGGGCTGCGGGGTCCTTAAACTCGTGGACCGAGACGTCCTTAAACTAATATCGGACCGAGACGTCCTTAAACTAATATTGGACCGAGACGTCCTTAAACTAATGATGGACCACTACGTCCCTAAACTGGCATCGGACCGAAATGTCCCTAAACTAATGATGGACCACCACGTCCCTAAACTGGCGATGGACCGAAATGTCCTTAAACTAATAATGGACCACTACGTCCCTAAACTGGCATTGGACCGAAACGTCCTTAAACTAATAATGGACCACTACGTCCTTAAACTGGTATCGGACTGAGACGTCCCTAAACTAATAATGGACCACTACGTCCCTAAACTGGAACAATAGCGCCAATTGCTCTTTTGCCGGATCTAAACGATCCCGTTTAAGTTGATCTTTGCCCCAAACACGGCTAACGTATCCTTAAACACTTAAATGGACTATAAAACCCTCAATCAGCTTTGGTTCAAGGGTACATCTCTGAGCTCCTCTGACACCTATCGTTGTAATCCTTCAACGATGTTAGAGAGGTGATGAGTCCCGATGGCCATAAATTAAATGAATCACCACGTCAGGTTGATCTTAGTCCAAAACAGGACTAACGTATCCTTGACGAATGTTTAAGTTGATCTTAGTCGCAACGCGACTAATGTATCCTTAAACTAAAAACACCAAACCCAAATCTAAGTAAATACGGATTTGGACTAATCCACGGCCTACGGGCGACGGTATTACTCAGTCTCCGTATACAATTCACGGGCAACCACAAACAAAACAAACACCCATGACACGAAGTGAAATTCTGGAGAAGGAGAAAGTTGTTACCGCGATGCGGTAGCGTAATTAACTGCAGGGGCTTGCGCCTGCAGGGAAGAGCGTCCCCACAATCAAAAACCCCTCAAGCGAGGGGGAATCTGACAAAGTCTGCTACATCGGCCGCATCCGTCTAAACCTCCGATACACGGTGCCATAAATCAACTTGGCATCTTCGGAGAGGTTGACGGATAAAACCAAATAGCATCTGCCCCGAATCCCAGTGCCAGGACTTCGCAGTCTTCTGCGCCGCCGTTCGGAGGGGAACAGATTCTGGCACGCCCGGTGGGACCTCTTCCTCTTTCCACTCCACACTTCTTGTGTCGTGTTCGCGAACAAATCGCGGTTTGCTGTGGTTGCTTGTGGATTCAAAGTACTTAGATTTGGTGTCTTTCTCCATGCAGAAAACAGAAGATCGATGGCTTCGAACTGCACCGCCTGCAGCTGCAACTCTCGCTCCGTCATTGCTGGAGGAGTGACTTATGGGCCCCAAGCGGCCTCCCTTTTCAAGATGCCAGTGGAGCAAGTAACTCAGGCCACCGCTGGATTATTCTTCGGGACTATGCTCCCATTGATAAGATTCAATGCCCCAATAACATCGCAAGAAGCTCCAAAGAAGCCGGTCTTTGATCGACTCGCCACTGCCGCGACCCCTCTCAACGGGTCACCCAACTTCAATACCTCAGTTTCTAACAGACTGGGCCAGAACGTCTACAAGCCCGTGATACCCGAAGCTGCCATCCCAAAGCGGATAGCTATCCCGGCTCAAGCGGAAGAAATCATTGGAAAGGCTCCTACTTCCAAAAAGTCAGTTTTTATAAGGCTGGCCATTCCAGTTGCTGCTCCAGGCGAGGTCCTCAAAGCTGCTTCCCCTGCCCAGAGGTCTGTCTTTGACAGATTAGACATTACTTCTCAACGGGTGTCAGCCTTCGATAGGCTAGCACCAATAACAGTCTCTCCTCAAAACAGGAGACACGACGAAGTCACCCTTATAGCTGAAATAACTCCATCCCCAAGACACGCTCGACGTCGCCACTGGCGCCGAGTGAGGAAGGCTGGGGGCAACTCCCCCTTTGGGATAATTCCGCCAGCTCCAACGGTGGGGATCGATGATGCTGTTCCAACCGGGAACAGTTTTGAATTGCTAAACAAGGTGTGCAGAAACTCTCCTACTGCAGTGCTGAAGAGAACTCCTTCACCTGTGGAGAATACTTAAGAGAAGAAGCTGGAGCAGCCTCCTCAACGGCTGTCCTCTAAAATTTACAAGGTCTGGCGACAGGTCCAGGAGTCGGTGATTGATCAAGACTATCCCCGCCGACAGAAAAAGATGAAAGTTCGGCAGGAGAAGGACTACTCTGTTAAGCCACAAAGAATGACGGCTACTTGGGTGCCCGCCACAACGGCTCCCTTAACTCCAACCACTCAAAAAAGGAGGCCGCAAAAAGCCCCTATGTCTTCGGCAAATCGCAAAGACACCGAACACAAACGCCCCAAGTCTGGGGGCATGGTGGTGCACACTGTTTATATGGCTTCTGGAAAGGAGGAAAGCCGCACTTCTACGGGCCACCGACCGCTCACCCGATCCGTGACGAGAGCCCAAGAGCAACAACAAAAGCTTCAGGAAATGATGACTACAATGGCTGCACTCACTGAGCTAAAAGAAAGGTTTGAAACTTCTTCGGATGAGCGTCAAGAACAAGAAACCGACGCTGACTTTTTACGCAGAGTCCTCGAAAAGAGGGACAAAGAAGCTGCAGAGTAGGCGGCTAACATAAAACAGATGGCGCTCCTCTTCAAAGATATGGTAGGGATGATGTTACAGCCGGACCCTCCTGCTGAAGATCCTCCGATCGTCCTTGAAAACGACAGGGGAGAAACATCAAATCCTCCGCCGGCTCTATCAACAGCCAAGGAGGAGGCAATCTCCAAAGTCGACCTAGACGAATATATAGCTCAGCAGATCCGGGTTCATCAGGCGAATGAAGCGGCTAGGCAAATTGTTAGAACCGGACGACCGTATCCGAGCTAGTATGACCAAATCAGTTACCCGCCAGGATATACGATCCCTAAATTCCACGTATATAAAGGGACAGGAAATCCGCATCAGCATGTCGCTCAATTCAGGGCCTTATGCGGCAATACTGGAGGCGATGACAAATTGTTGCTACGTCAATTCGTCGGCAGCTTAGCAGAAACAGCCTTTGAATGGTATTCGGAGCTACCTAACGACTCTGTCAAAACATTTGCAGAGATGGAACTGCTGTTTACACAAAGATTCGCGAGTGCTAGTGAACGCACCCCGATAACAGCACTAATAAATGCCAGGATAAAGCCAAGCGAAACGTGGGTTCAATACGCAACACGATGGCGGAACCTATGGTCGAAATGCGAACAACGCATAGAAGAGGCACCTGCGGTAGGCATGTTTGTGGGCACTCTCGATCCGCAGGCAACCATCTCACAATTCATGATGTTCTTCAGGCCGACCACCTTCCAGGCCTTGATTGACAAATTAGCCCAAATAGACCAGATGGGCCATAGACCGTCTCCTCCAAAATCAGATTCCCGAGATGAGAAAGGAAAAGGGAAAGTGATCGTCGTCGCCAATGCTCAACAACAGTCGAGCAACTCAAAGCCGGTCGTTCGCCAAAACAACGAGCGTCCACGCCCATCCCTCGAAGAGAGGCTAGGACGTTCTTACTCGTTTCCTCAGAATAAAACGAGAAGACTGTTTGAGCTGGCAGTGCGTAACAGACTCATCCATCTGCCGAGTCCAAAGCGTCTGTCGCAGCCAGGCGATCTTAATAATCCCAATTATTGCCCTTACCACCAAACGGTAAGTCACCCGATTGAGGATTGTTTCGTCTTTAAGGGATGGATCGAGGATCAATACCTACAAGGCAAGTTCGCGTTGTCTGAAAGCTGGAAGGTGAACCCACCACAGCCGCATACTCCAAAGAAGACAAACACGCCGGGGGCAACTTGTCATGTGATCTCTCACTCATTGGCAGATAATAAAGAGGCTCCTTGCGCCGAGAAAACGAGGGCGGACCCTGAAACAGAAATTCCGCAGCCGTCAGACGAGTTGATCGATGCCTTCCTAAATGAAATTCGTCTGAAAGCAAAAGCCAATCAAGAGCATGAAATGGCCATACTGGAAAGAGCCAAGGCATTCCCGTCAAATCAAAAGCCATACACTGCGGGTAAAAACAAATTCAAGACGAGGAAAAGGTTCGCCAAAGCTCTGTCAGTAGGAATGAAGCTACCGCCCTCTGAAGAAAATACTCTCGCTGAGGCAGAGATGCACCCTAACGTCTGTTTATATCATCAGAAGATCATACATCCTACCGAAGACTGCGAATCTTTTAACTGTTGGTGGCAAGGGTATGTCGCTCAAAAGCAACACTTCGACGGGACAAAGTGTGAAGCTTGTGGACATCGGAAAAATGCGATATATGAGCGCAAAAGAGTCGCCGACGATTGCCATATAGCCGACTCTAAGGTATCGCAAATTATCACCTTTGGTAGAAACTCTGACGAAGAAGCTATCCCCAACTCTTCCCTCGGGGAATCTATTTCAAAAATAAAGGAATTGAGAAGCTACGAGAACGTTCAGCCATGCAATCGCACGCTACTCGGAAAAAGTCCCGGCCCCTCAAACAACGGAGCGAACAAAAAAGATAAAAGAAAAGGAAAAAAGGACCTCGTCACCAGCGCTCAACAACAATCAGGTGACCCTAGACCGGTTGCTTGCCAAAGCAACAAGCAGCAACCCCTCCAGGAAAAGTTGAGACGTCCTTACTCGTTTCCGCAAGATAAAACAAGGGGACTGTTCGAGCTGGCAGTGTGCGACAGACTCATCAATCTGCCGGGTCCAAAACGTCCGTTGCAGCCAGGCGATATTAATAATCCCAATTATTTCCCTTACGACCAAACAGTAGGTCACCTGATCGAGGACTGCTACGTCTTCAAAAACTGGGTTGAAGACCAATACCAACATGGCAAGTTTGCGCTGTCTGAAAACTGGAAGGTGAGTCCGCCGCAACCGCACGCTCCGAAAAAGACGGATACGCCGGGGGCATCATGCTCATTCATGGGGAAGGACCCACAGACCGAAAAGTCAGTAAACCAGAAATTCTCCTCAAATACGGAGACGCCAGACCGAAAAGTCAGTAAACTAGAAATTCTCCTCACATACGGAGACGCCAGACCGAAAAGTCAGTAAACTAGAAATTCTCCTCAAATACGGAGACGCCAGACCGAAAAGTCAGTAAACTAGAAATCCTCCTCAAATAGGGAGACGCCAGACCGAAAAGTCAGTAAACTAGAAATTCTCCTCACAGACGGAGACGCCAGACCGAAAAGTCAGTAAACTAGAAATTCTCCTCAAATACGGAGACGCTAGACCGAAAAGTCAATAAACTAGATGTTCGCCTCAAATACGGCGACGGCGGACCGAAACGTCCTTAAACTAACAACGGACCGAGATGTCCTTAAACTAATGATGGACCGCAATGTCCTAAAACTTGCAATGGACCGAAATGTTCTTAAACTAATAGCGGACCGAAATGTCTTTAAACTAATATCAGACCGAAACGTCTTTAAACTAATACCGCAGCATCCTTAGGCTGACAAGATAAAAAAAAAAAAAAACAAAAAAAAAACGGTATGTCCATAAGCAAAAAGGGCACGGATGAAAACCCGAAAGGGCTCCGTGAGTAAAAACAGCAGGACTACCGGCGAGTGTTCGTGAAAACCCGAAAGGGCGCGACCTCGTAAAAAAAAAAAAAAGAAGAAAAAAAGGTATGTCCATAAGCAAAACGGGCACGGATGAAAACCTGAAATGGCTCCGTGAGTAAAAACAGCAGGACTACCGGCGAGTGTTTGTGAAAACCCGAAAGGGCGCAATCTCGTTAAGAAACACTTATACGGTCCTCTCGACCCTGTAAGGAGAAACCACCTGCGTGAGATCCTTACGACTCACAAAGGAACAACACACTTAGGGATCCCCACGATTCCTAAGGAGAAAATACACTTGCGAGATCCTCACGACTCGTAAGGAGAACTCTCTTGTGGGACCCTTACGGCTCATAAGATTTGAAAGTCTTGAGCTACAGAGACCTAAAGCTGTGCTTAAGCAACCCCCACAACTTTCGACATTGCCCTACAAGTGGTCCGATATTGGCTCTTGTATACAATCCACGGGCGCGAATAAACATTTCCCTAATAAAGTCCCATCCGTAACTAGGGATATGCTTGTACAGCAAACGACACTTGTAAGTCCTCTCGACTTATAAGGAGAAAACCCTTTTGTAAGATCCTTACGACTTACAAGAGAACATGCACTTAGGAATCCTCACGATTCCCAAGGAGAAAACACAACTACAAGATCCTCACGACTTGTAGGAAGAAGTACCTTTGTGAGACCCTTACGGCTTATGAAGTCAAAAGCCTTAGCCGACAGGACCCTTAACCCTGTTCACTAAACCACCTTTGTTTAACATCGAAAAAGGCAAGTGATGATTCGCTCCTGGCAATATCCCAGTTATAGCGATGCTGATGCCTAAACCGGTATCAAATTCCAAGCCCTTTCGAGGCAAATGATGATTCGCTCCTGGCAATATCCCAGTTGCAGCGATCCTGATGCCTAAACCGGTATCAAATTCCAAGTCCTTTCAAGGCAAATGATGATTCTCTCCTGGAAATATTCCGGTCGCAGCGATGCTGATGCCAAGATCGGTATCAGATCCCAAATCCCCTACTCGCAAAAAAAAATAAAAATGCATACGAAATAGCCGAAATGATGGGGCAACTTGCAAAAAAAATCAGCAAGTAAAAATGTTTGCATGCAAAATAGCCGAAATGATTGGGCAACTCGCAATAAAAAACAGCGAGTAAAAATAAAATAAATAGCCAAAATGATTAGGCAACTCGCAATAAAAAGCAGCGAGTAAAAAGAAAAAATAGCCGAAATGATTGGGCACCGCGAAAAATAGCCGAAATGATTGGGCAATCGCGACCTTCGCGATATAAAAGCTGAAATGATAGAGCATCGCGGAAAAAAAAAACTGAAAGAATGAAACTTTTTGCCCTACGGGTGAAATCGCATCGATCCCTGTATACAATTCAGGGGCACAGATAAAGAGGGAACCATGCCTTCCCAACAGGCTCCATCAGAAAGCGAAGCCAAATCTCGACGGTTCATAGACAACCTAGAGACCATCTCGACATTTGTCGCAATATTACAGACACGATGTCAACAAATGAAGCAAACGAAGATCTCGAGCTTCAAGGTCTCGACGTCAACATCGACAACTTAGAGATCACCAACGGTGTGCCTCCTCATTCCAGCAGGACACAGATATTACACCATCAAGCGGGGCGATGGCAAAATCCCAGCTTCACTTCAGCATTCGTCTCGATACAGTAGACGCAATGTCAACAACAGCGTTCCTCCGCGGGTCCAGCTGGAGGCAGATGCAACGTCAACAAAAGACCTCACGGTCGAAACAAAGCGGAGCGATGGCAAAATCCCAACTCCACCTTAGCATTCGTCTCGTTACAGCAGACGCAATGTCAACAACAGCGTTCTTCCTCCAGCAGGGATCCAGACATGACAAAGCAAACGAAGCGAAGGCCACATTCCTAGCTTCAACGTCTTTACGATAAGTCATATAAAACCGGAAAGACAATCGGAGATCATCTCGCACCAGTGTGGAGTGGTCACCACTTCGACGTCCGTCTCGATACAGCAGACGAGATGTCACCCCAACGTTCGTCTCGACACAGCAGACGTAATGTCATCAAACAAACGGAGCCACGGCAAAATCCCTAGTTCCAAACCTCGGCGGTTCACCAGTAACCTAGAGACAACCACGACATTCGTCTCGATACAGAGGACGCAATGCCAGCAAACGAAGCGAAGGCTAAATTCCTAGCTTCAGGGTCTTAACGGCAAGTCATATAAAACCGGAAAGACAATCGGAGATCATCTCGCACCAGTGTGGAGTGGTCACCACTTCGACGTCCGTCTCGATACAGCAGACGAGATGTCACCCCAACGTTCGTCTCGACACAGCAGACGTAACGTCATCAAACAAACGGAGCCACGGCAAAATCCCTAGTTCCCACCGCAACATTCGTCTCGATACAGCAGACGCAATGCCAGCAAACGAAGCAAAGGCCAAATTCCTAGCTTCAGGGTCTTAACGGCAACTCATATAAAGCCCGAAAGACTATCGGAGATCGTCTCGCACCAGTGTGGAGTGGTCACCACTTCGACGTCCGTCTCGATACAGCAGACGAGATGTCACCCGTTCGTCTCGACACAGCAGACGTAACGTCATCAAACAAACGGAGCCACGGCAAAATCCCTAGTTCCAAACCTCGGCGGTTCACCAGTAACCTAGAGACAACCACGACATTCGTCTCGATACAGAGGATGCAATGCCAGCAAACGAAGCGAAGGCTAAATTCCTAGCTTCAGGGTCTTAACGGCAAGTCATATAAAACCGGAAAGACAATCGGAGATCATCTCGCACCAGTGTGGAGTGGTCACCACTTCGACGTCCGTCTCGATACAGCAGACGAGATGTCACCCCAACGTTCGTCTCGACACAGCAGACGTAACGTCATCAAACAAACGGAGCCACGGCAAAATCCCTAGTTCCCACCGCAACATTCGTCTCGATACAGCAGACGCAATGCCAGCAAACGAAGCAAAGGCCAAATTCCTAGCTTCAGGGTCTTAACAGCAACTCATATAAAGCCCGAAAGACTATCGGAGATCATCCCCACACCAGCGCGGAGTGGTTATGACTCATCGGGGCTCTCCAAAATGAGCCTAACCTCAAGTAAAAAGTGGCATGGCAAATTCCTAGCGCTTGCTCTTCTGACGGTCAAACTGCCAAGGAGGATTGCTTGAAGACGTCTTGTCCAGCCCCCGAAGGGATCAGAGACACGGCAGTCGCAGGGCTACTCGAACAGCACGATTGCCTATCGAGGACTATATCAGCTTATGCGACGGTACGATGGCCAAAACCCTAAGTACCACCAACCTTAACGGGCTTCTGTCGTAAAGAGCAGAGGTTAAATGCGACGTTAAGATGTTCTTGCGAGATCTGCTCGATCCGTTTCGACTCGTGAGGAAATTGATGTCTTTGCGAGATTTTCTCGATTCGTCTCGACTCGTGAGATAAAGCCTTAGGCAGTAGGGATTAAAAAACCTGTTTCCTAAGCACTGGGACCCTGCAAGTCGGCCCAAAACGGTCTCTTGCATACTATCCACGGGTCACACTCTCCAAAGTCGAATCTCGATAAGGAGGGAAACAACCGCTTACGGGTCCTCTCGACTCGTAAGAGGGAAAACTCTCTTATAGGATCCTTACGACTTATAAGAGAAAACACACTTAGGAATCCTCACGATTCCCAAGGAGAAAATACACCTACGAGATCCTCACGACTCGTAGGGAGAAAAGTCTTTATGAGACCCTCACGGCTCGTAAAGTTGAAAAGCCTTAGGTGGCAGATCCTACCCCTGTCTCCTAAGCCGTCACTGCCCTGCAAAGAAGTCAAGATGGGCCGACCATCTATGGGCCACACTTGCCGAAGCTACATGCCACTGAAATGGAGAACTTACTCATAAGCGTATGAACTACTCCACGCCAGAGTGAGACAAAAAAAAGAAATAGAAGGATGCGGCTCATGGAGTTAAGGGTTGGAACTATATCCCTTAAGAGTTGAGATTTGAGTCAATGATAAATGACGACGCTTGTGTCCGCTCGTTATCTTTTCAGATCAAGATTCTGAAAGTGATACATCAACCCAAAACTGGTCATACGCCATGCATAACTCTGCATAACTCTGCACTACTTCACCCACGTACATACTTACGTGGGCAAAGTAGTGGGGGGCATTTGTTCCCGCCAAAAATTTCTGCGCAAAAGAGTCCAAGGTATCAAATGGCAGCGATACGCTTAAGGAAATACGAACCAGTATCTTCCGGGCTATTTTTTGACAAACTCCCGAAGGAGAAACGGATAAATTCTGATTGTATTGAAAGCGTCTCGAAAAACCCTTCGATTTGATATATTATGGGCTTCATAATTCATCCGGGATCAAAAGTTATGAGGCATTATGTGTTCACACGTGATGGGCTTTTAAGAATCCGCTGGAGGAGTTAGAAGATATAATAAAAACTTAGAAAAGACCCCAATGGGGCATCACGTGCTCACACGTGACCATGGGCCACGTGCAGACTCGTGATGGGCTCTTAAGGCCTCTAAAATAATGAATAGAATTAAATTCTAAAATCTGTTCCCTGATTAAAAATCAGAAGTTATCTCAATGAAATATCACGTGCTCACACGTGACCAATGGTCACGTGTTGACACGTGATGGTTAAAACAACAATATGAACAAGCGACTGTTAAAGGAACCAATTTCGGGGTTACGTGCTCACACGTGACCAAGGGTCACGTGCCAGCACGTGACAGGATTCGAAAGCCTTACAGATTAGTAGAATTAAAATTCTAAATTTCTCTAAAAATCATTCGAAATAGAATTAAAATTCTAAAAGCTTCTAAATCTTTCCAAATGGAAAAGGATTATGGGAACCGTTGGATTAAAGATCCAAAGATGATTAAAAATCATCAATTTATGGAAAAATCTTGGACAAGGAAAGATTTCCCTGAAAATCTCACCAGAATAACAAATAGAATATCTTTTGGATTTATAATCCACGGTGAATAAAATTCACTGAATGATCTAAAGGCCCAGATTAATGATAAATATAAATCAAATCTCTCAACGATCAAATCAAATCTTTCAATGAGAGATTTACTAAACAAATTGATTCTTTTCCTTCTCCTATAAATAGGAGCCAAGAAGAGAAGAGAAGGCATGAACATTTCTTGAAAAAAAAAAATCAAGAGCTTCAAACAGAGAGAACTCTGAGAAAAATTTCAAGAAGAAGGTAAAAACCTTCACGAGAGAAAAGAAATCTCTTTTGAGGAATCATTGATCAATTATCTTCACATAATAAATAGTGCTTTGCACTCGTATGAACCACTGGTTCTTTAAAACAAAGAAGAAAATAAAAATAAATAAAAATAGTGCTTTGCACTCGTATGAACCACTGGTTCTTTAAAACAAAAAAAAAATAAATAAAATAAAAAAATAGTGCTTTGCACTTTTATGAACCTCTGGTTCTTGAAATAAAGAGAAAAACTCATTTTTCTTTGATCCTAATTAGATCAAAGAAAACAAATAGTGCTTTGCACTTCTGTTCTGGAATCTAAAAAAGATTCTTAGTGCTTTGCACTTCCAAACTGCGCTGTTGCGCTCCTGAGAGAACGCCACGTGTTAGTTGCAGAACAACTTGCGCTACGCGCCTTGAAATAGAGCTTTGCTCTCTGGAACTGGCGCAACTCACCAGAGCGCGCCACGTGTCAGCTGCAGAACAACTTGCGCCACGCGTCTTGAAATAGAGTTTTGCTCTCTGGAACTGGCGCAACTCACCAGAGCGCGCCATGTGTCAGCTGCAGAACAACTTGCGCTACGCGCCTTGAAATAGAGCTTTGCTCTCTGGAACTGGCGCAACTCACCAGAGCGCGCCACGTATCAGCTGCAGAACAACTTCCGCTACGCGCCTTGAAATAGAGCTTCGCTCTCTGGAATGGGCGCACCTCACCAGAGCGCGCCACGTGTCAGCAGCGCAACAGCACAGCGCACTAGCGCAGCGCACTGCGCTGTTGCGCTTGCGCTCACCAAAGCATGACACGTGTCCTCACCACAAGCGCTTGCGCTCAGTGATTGGCGCAAAGCGCCTGACAAATGCAATGCATTTTACTGAAGGGCCAGGCCCAAATCAGAGGGGCCTAGTAGGCCAAATTAAATTGCAATACAATAAAAAAGGGCAGAGCCCAAAACAAATTGATGCTTTGCATCCTTTCTGGGCAAAGCCCAAATAAAAATAAAAAGAAATGCAATGCAAAAGCAAATAAAATGTTGGACATTTTCAACTAGACTTAGCCCAATCGTGGTCATAAGTCCTTAAATTAAATTGACTGCGCAAAATGGCTCTCCTAAATCAATCTACATCCGGTTCGAGGGTACATCTCCGAACTCCTTTGACATCCATCGTTGTAATTCCTCAACGACGTCAAAGAGGTGACGGGTCCCAACGACCACACATCGCTATGGACTGCGGGGTCCTTAAACTCGTGGACCGAGACGTCCTTAAACTAATATCGGATCGAGACGTCCTTAAACTAATATTGGACCGAGACGTCCTTAAACTAATGATGGACCACTACGTCCCTAAACTGGCATCGGACCGAAATGTCCCTAAACTAATGATGGACCACCACGTCCCTAAACTGGCGATGGACCGAAATGCCCTTAAACTAATAATGGACCACTACGTCCCTAAACTGGCATTGGACCGAAACGTCCCTAAACTAATAATGGACCACTACGTCCTTAAACTGGTATCGGACCGAGACGTCCCTAAACTAATAATGGACCACTACGTCCCTAAACTGGAACAATAGAGCCAATTGCTCTTTTGCCGGATCTAAACGATCCCGTTTAAGTTGATCTTAGCCCCAAACACGGCTAACGTTTCCTTAAACACTTAAATGGACTATAAAACCCTCAATCAGCTTTGGTTCAAGGGTACATCTCTGAGCTCCTCTGACACCTATCGTTGTAATCCTTCAACGATGTTAGAGAGGTGATGAGTCCCGATGGCCATAAATTAAATGAATCACCACGTCAGGTTGATCTTAGTCCAAAACAGGACTAACGTATCCTTGACGAATGTTTAAGTTGATCTTAGTCGCAACGCGACTAATGTATCCTTAAACTAAAAACACCAAACCCAAATCTAAGTAAATACGGATTTGGACTAATCCACGTCCTACGGGCGACGGTATTACTCAGTCTCCGTATACAATCCACGGGCAACCACAAACAAAACAAACACCCACGACACGAAGTGAAATTCTGGAGAAGGAGAAAGTTGTTACCGCGATGCGGTAGCGTAATTAACTGCAGGGGCTTGTGCCTGCAGGGAAGAGCGTCCCCACAATCAAAAACCCCTCAAGCGAGGGAGAATCTGACAAAGTCTGCTACATCGGCCGCATCCGTCTAAACCTCCGATACACGGTGCCATAAATCAACTTGGCATCTTCGGAGAGGTAGACGGATAAAACCAAATAGCATCTGCCCCGAATCCCAGCGCCAGGACTTCGCAGTCTTGTGCGCCGCCGTTCGGAGGGGAACATGGATGATCCCATATCCATTGGTGTTTGACATCAGAGATGATATACGGGTGCTCAGTGGAGACTGGGTACACTGGACGGACTCGCCGAGAACTCCCAGATGGTATTATACCTTACGTCAGATGGCAGTTCTCTGGTGACACTGGTACAGAGTAGTCTGTTGACCCGAGATCGTCATAGAGTCTTGTGTGGTTCCCACTGTGCTTTGATTTCCATCTTACCACGTCCAAGATGGCGTGCAAAACGGTGGTTTTTGGGTACAGTCCCGAGTCACATGGAGGCAATGAACGATAGGAGGGGATTCGTCTCTCCCGGTATAGGGAGTTGATGTTGCGCTGTGTTCGATTGGCTATAACCGGAAATCCCTGGCCAGGGTTGCTGAGACTTACTGGTAAGTGTTACCAGTAGTTTATCGAATTGTTATAGACCTCATATCGACACGACTTATCGAGCTACTGGGGTCTGACGTTTACCACCCCTAGGCGAGATATGCGACATATCAGACGAACAGACCGGACTGTACGGTAAGTGTTACTGGTTGGATACACAGGAGTGTGAGCGGGCTTGCTCGTCGATCTTCTGATCACTCAATACCCGGGTGGCCGTTACGTTTAGCAGACCGCTTGCGGCTTGTGGGTGCTTGATATGATCATCATCTGCTACCGGCGTATTGACGAGTCTTTAGAGTCCTACACAGAGGTTTCCTGGCTCAAGCGAAACGAAATAGGAGCGTATATGAGATATGTGCGGGACCGAGAATAATGCGTGTATGTGATACCGTGTTTCATTCTCGCGATGAATGTATCGATTGGTTGTATGCGATATAACCTAGTTATCGAATCGAGTATTAATTCGATAAGCCGATACATAGGATACTAGTCGGTTATATGCGATATGACCGGATCGTTAAATCAAGTGTTGATTTAATGATTTAATGTATAATTATATATTTGATATATTACTTTGCATTAACTAGTATCGGTTCACTTTAAATCGATTTTCTCACTTGCATTGTGCAAGTTGTATATGTGATATACTTTTGTGCACTTGATTGTATCATGTTTGATGATACATGTTTACTTGGTTAAGTATAAAGAATTAAACCTTGGTTAAGTTAATGATTAGGGTTTTCTTTTTCTTGCTAATTTATTTATTTATTTAGTTTTGGAAAAGATTAGAAATGAAATGGTTGCAAGTTTTGTTTCTTTCTTTGAAGCTTCAGGAAGCTTTGACTTAGTGACCATTTTGTCTCATGCTTAACCCTAACCACTTCACTTAACCTTAGTTTAGTCTCTACACTTGACCATGGTTATTATTATGATAAGTATTCTTTTTCTTTTCCTTTTAATTAACTTATCATAACATTATCATCTTCTTCTTCAAGATGAAGAACCTTGATTCCATCAATGGTGATTGATGAAAATGAGTGAGAAATCCAATTCTAAAGTGAACCCACTTCCTATTTCTTCATCCTCTACCTCTTGCCAAGTAGTATAGGGTGTTTCCTTCACAAGTTTTTATGTCTTGGTGAAGGTGGAGCTTGATCTAGTGATGCCTCGACGTAGATCATCTTCGGCATCGTCGTCGATGACCTAGCCCGCTTTTTCTCCGTTGAAGCCGATGCTAGAGTCATGGTTCGATTTGGACAGCGGAGAGGACCTCATCATGGAGCTATGGAGGTGGAGAAATGGATCTACAAAGGTTGTATTTCCGTTCTTTTAGTTTAGTTGTTAACTAGTTTATTGTTTCGCCTAAAATCTAGTTAACGATCCGTATTAGGGTTTCTCGGCACCCGTAAAATTTGAAAGTGGCATGGTTGATGCCTTGTGAGACCTCTTGGGAGTGCCTAGGAACCCTACAAAGGAATCCTGGTCAAGGTCTCTTCCGATCTTGCCTATGCCGAACTGTACGGAGGCTGGCTCTCTTGCATAATCTCTTCTCACTCGGTGGACATCTGTGTCCTTAGCATAATATTTTCTCGGAAATTGGTCGCATCCCAACGCCTCTGTAAGCATATCAGGTCTCTAGCCTCGACGGAAGTAATGACAGCTCGTCAGTGTCTCACACGAACCTCTGGTTCCACTTGTCTCTATCGTCGCCCACTATGACGTCACGCCATGCTATCTACGCACTGCACTGTTCTCGGCCACAGTCAATCCGAAGTCTCTCGCACGGACTCGAAATCGCGTACTCTCTAGCTTCACCATTCTATAGATGATGTCTGGCCGAACAGGTCCTCGGGAACGCGTCCCAACCATCGGAGGAATGCTCAATACTCTTTCGTCCTTGATCAATTTACAACGCATCTGGGTGAGGTCCTTTATCCGAACCTAGTCAACTACCTTGTCGACGATTCCGAACTCTGGCCTACTGGGTGTGCGCAATATGACCACCCCTGGGTCTAGGTCTTCTCGTATCGTATTCCAGAAAGGTCCTGTCGAAGTTTCTCTTTCAAATCTCATTCCTGCCGGATTGCCCGGAAGTCATCATCCATTGCTGAAGCTAATTCTTATTCCGGAACGGCTGCATACTTATCGCGCCTCTTTCTGGAAGATATATCCATATACAACGTCTCTGGGTGCGTATCACATCTCTGATGTCAGCGGAGTGGTACATCATCTCGTCGAAATCTCTTGCGAACTCTTTTCTTCACTCTGCTTCAATGTCGACTGATTCGGACTCATCTCATAGTGGCTGCATGGACTGTGCTCCAATGGCTATACTCGTATCTGGAGTCTCCCAAGCAAAGCATCCCATCACATGATATATGAATGATGTCGAAACATTCGATCGACTCGTCAGAACCTTATAATCCCCCAAGAGATCAACATCTTGAGTATAGTTTAATAGTATCGAGTACATGCCACAACATCGGCGGTCCAGCCGTAGAAGGGCAAACCCAAGCCTCACTAATGGCGCCGCGGAACTGCCGCAAACCCTAAGGTTCAAAGGCTTTCACACGGTCATTAAGTCGAGTTAGGGTTTCATTTTTCTAGAGGGTCCATAGAATCACCTGCATGTCTTCCCGTATACTTAAACTTGGAAAATGGGCTCCTGACATTCGATCGTCTCTATCGACTCTCAACGAACCTGCGTGAAGTCGTCTCTAGCTGGAACAATCTATCTGATGACCCCGCATCGGTAAACGAACGAACCACATGTCCTAGTCATTCATCCTCAGGTGACTAGCGACCGTCCATCATATCTCTAAGTATATGCTCCTGCTGCAGTAGCTCCAACCATCTGGGCGATATCTCGTTATTTGCAGCAGCAACTGTCTCATTCGCCTGTACGCCGAACAGCGCCTCAATCCTCCAAGGAAGGCGATACATTGGCGGTCATCTTTGAATCGGTCTGCTCTAGATCTGAGTAAGACTCTCCACACTGGAAGTCTTCAACTCAACTGGGCCCGCTCCGGCGCATAAATCGGACGAATCACCTTCGTCTCTCAAATCGGGTAGACTAGCAATAATCTGTCTCATATCTGCCTGGAAGCTCCGGAAATCTCAGCTCGTAAGCTCCGGAAGCGACATCCTGTCAATCTCAGCAACAGCTGGTCCATCTGTCTGCACGGTAGGCAACATCATAATCTCTGAGGTACGCTGTACATCAACAGTCCTCTCTCAACTAGCAACTCTAACAATGGCCAGATCATCCGGTGCAAGACTAAGCACTCGCCTCCACTAGAGGTCACAGTCACCAATACTAACTCGAGACGTTCCCATGTCACCAGAAAACACAATTGTCGGCCCTCGTACCAGACGAGCTTGCACTGACCGTAACCCTAGCAGCAGCCCAAACTGCGCTCAACATGGCGACAGGAACCTCAATCGAGTATCGAAGAGAGAAGATCATTGGCAAGAAAGAGAACAGCAGATCCAGAGTGGATACATGATCATAAGAAGGAACAACATCAATAAAGGTATGATCATGAAACTAATAGAATCAGGGATCTCAAATGGATGTATAATCATGGATATGAAGAGAATCACTGATCTCGAAAATATGTACATCCTAAGGTTCCTTAAGCGGAGTGGCGTATCGTAAGTATGCCGCGGAACATACCTATGGTACGTCACTCTACTTTAATCACCTATTCCATCAACCAAGGGTCATCCGACGCGACAAAAGTTCGGGTCTAATACCCCCTCGACTAAGTCTAAGTTCCGTAAGGTCAAGCCTAAGTTCCGTATATATATAGACGCCCTAGGCTCCACATAGTCAAACTTAGACTTGAACCAAGGTCAACCTAGCGCTCTGATACCAACTTTGTCATGACCCGAAAGAGCACGTGACTGGCTCTTGAACCATATGAAGTCTATAGGACTCCATCTGATCCAAGTAAGCCAAAAGCCCAGAAATCTAAAACAATTTTAAGGATAAATAAACAATAAGCAATATACTATACAACGCCGAATGGCGAGGATCAAAATTTAAAAGAAACCCAGATAAGCATGAAAACTGTAACACTACTAAGCGCGACTCTAAGGTCGAAATAATACATCACTAGTGTCTGAGTCTGAAACAATATACAAGTTTTTGGTTGATGGAATTTCTAGATACAATGAATAATACAAGTACAACGGCGGTTCTGATAACAAGAACCCACCTACGAAGCAAATCACCCGCAAAGGAAAACAGTGTGTCAGAAGTGCCGCTACGGAACCTGTACGGCAAGTCCTGCAAGAACTGTGGCACAACGGGGGTGAGTTGCCAACTCGTGAATAGAAAATATCTACAAGCAGAAATCGAATGCAAGACATAATCCTAAGTCAATACAATCAGTATATAATATAACACTCAAGAGTAAGTCTGAAGCATGAAAATGTGGCAGTATAACATCTAATCATGTAGGTAGTGCCAAGTACTCGTGCCAGTGCCTCAGATAATAACATGTCATAATGTAAGGTATGTCTGCATGAAGTAAACATGATGAAGTATCAAATGGATATCAATACACATATATTAGCGTCCCATTCCACTAATAATGGTGTAAGGGTATATATAAAAGCGCCCTCGTACCCTGTTATATATACAAATGAAGTATGATCGATGTAGTCAAGGTCTGTATGTAATCAATGTCTGTATAAATGTGGAACCCGTCCACCCATCACCCAATGACAATAAACGTGGAACCCGTCCACCCTTCACCCAATGACAATAAACGTCATGCATGCAAATATGAGGATATAATCAAAATCATGGAAATCATCATGAAACCCGTGCCTAGCATCGACACGTAAATCCTCATCTATCGGGCTCCGTCAGTCCGGATCAGCCCACGGGCTATGTCTGCGGAATCGGCCCTCGGCCCCGGCAGTACGCCCATATCCATCCATCGACTCTGGTCAGTATCCTCTGGATAACCGCCAGGTACAACCAACCACCAGTAGGTTGTAGTCCCTCTGCCAGGCTCACCATCTACTACACAGCGAAACCGTTCTCGCCCCGGGGTACCATACCGGGTCCACCATGTACCCGTAATCGGCCTCATCCAACTCCTCGATTCGGGTTCACATATATCACTCTAGCACCGAGAAAACACATGGTGGACGCACCGAAATATCATATCAAGGGAAACCGGGTTTTTAAATAATTAACTATTCTCTTTTGAAATGTCGACGGTTCCCCAAATCCAGAATTAACATGGAAGCAGAATATCACAATGCGTAATCTAAGTAAGTATGAAGATATCAATGTATGTGTGCACTGGTATGAATATACAGTGTGCATGTGCTCAGGAATGAAGATATCACTATATGTGTACAAGTGTGGGTATGTGACATATAAATGAAATGCATGTATAACAGTATATCATGCAACATGGAATTAATAGTATGCACATACATAGTCATATCCGGATGCAACCATGCTACTGTGTAGTGACATGGCAATTATCGATGAAGAAGTGTGTGAGCCGGCAAGCAAGTGTACGTGGAACATACGCATCATCGATAATGGTGCTAGTGTCCTATCAACATGATAGTAATATAGCAGTAAACATATGCAAAGCAATGTGAATAGCAGGAATATGCGGAAATTGAATAATCAACGTAACAGGAAAGAATCTACACCCATATGTATATGTCATGCAATTATGCCATTTGAAATAAGAATGACTCGGGTCTAGTTTAACATCTATTATGCAAACTACAGATCTAAGTACCAATTCAATCGGGAGGGGTATGGAAACCACCTAAATCTGAGTCGATATACAAATATATATATATATATATATATATACAATAGTTGGTGATCTCGCCTCAATAGTATCACGTACGATACGGTATATCATTTAACATCCTCGAGTCATGAGTGCAGATCTAACATCAATAGAAAGCTCGTACGGTAAATCGTCGTACGGCATCCCAATAGCTGGGTACGGGTCAGTATCACACTCCTCTCATCAAATATCAGGTATCATTATCATCATATCACATAATCTGGGGTACAGATTTAAGTCTAGTACAAATCAATACCATCTATATAAGTATGAAAGCGGGGGTAAAACACATGCCCAACGGCCCGCTAAGATCACATGTCATATCGCAACTATGAATCACATCACATCACCGATCTCACGGCACAAAGCCCAAAATCATCGACTCATCTCCAATGTTATCCAATATCCTCATCAACACTGTGTAAAAATAGTGAATATGCAAGGGTGCGCGTGTGGTGTAAACCTATTCTACGGTTCGTGACTATGAACTATACTAGTTTACTTCTAACCCTAAGCTATCCATAATACACCTAACACCTTATCCATGACACACCATAACTATCAAGCATAAAATATAGTATACCAACTACGGACTGCGGGGGTGCTATATGCCATCCAACCGACTTTCCCCAGTAGATATAATCTACTCACCTTGCGTCTTCATTTGTCGACGTCTCCACGCGTTTTACTTGTCGTCCCGAAGTCTTCATGGGGTACCTACACATCAAAGTATCGTATATGCGTATTAAAACCAAATCAAAGCTAACACGGCACACGAAACCCAAAACGATACGATAAGGGGCCTATAGGTTAGAACCTATGGGCACGCCTTCAAAACCATCAACAAATCCTCGATATCGTCGTATAAACGCCAATTAGTCGAGGTAAAACACAATACACAATTTCAGAACTATAAATACGGAATACGGAAACACGAATCCCAACCGGCAATTAAGGAAATAGGCTCCAGATTTCACCCTAGGTCAAACTAGACAAATCTACACATACCAGGGGCCTAATCTACTGATGAGGGAACACCAAAACCAAGACGAACCAAAATGGGGTAGGTCTGGCCGCAAATTGCGGCCAATTGGAATAAATCTGCGGCCAGGTTGATGAGTTAGGGGTTGGGGTCTTGGTGGTAGCTTCCTCGGTGCCTGCACATGTCACTGTCCAATCAATTTTAATTTAGGATGTCTCGGGTGATTGCAGATTCAATATACCCTTCACAGATTCCACAATTTCTCCGATATCGGTTTCTAAATCCGTATTTCGGGTTTCAACTCTCTGGTTAGGGTCTCAATTCATGCACTAGGGTGTTGGTGTAGCCTCTACTGAACTCAATTTCACATCACAACCCATAATTTCCTCAAACCCTAACTAGGTTTTCCCTAACTCCACAATATCAAATAATATCAGTTCAATCTAAACAAGGGGGTATAAGTAATGCTAAAACTAAGCTAATAGTACAGAAAATACCTCATTTGGTAACTCAAGAAAATTCTTGAGTTGCCCATAGTGGCCAAAATCCTTGCTTCCTTGGTCCAAAGTGTAGATCTTGAGCTTGTGCACACTTTTAATGAAATGAGAGTGGGGTTTTGGAGTTGTTTTAGAGGTGATTTGAGGAGTTGAAGAGGGGAGGGAGGTGAGGAGCAGGAGCAGCAGCAGCAACAAGAGGGAGAGGGAGAAAAATGAGTGAAGGTTGAAGAGGAAATGGCTAAGTCTTTAGTCAAAGAAGCCCATAAATCTCTCTCTCTCTCACCAACTACTAAATTCTTTAGTATAAACTCCTTTTCCATTTCTTTTCTTTTCTCTAAATTCCTTCTCACTCAAATAGTAAACCCAAATGAGAAACCATGGTAGAAAATGCACAAGTGTAAGAAGAATGATATGTGCATGTTTTGCACAAATTGCTAAAAAAAACCGATTAGCGATTATTAATCGCGATTAGCACCAATTTAGCATATAACTAATCAATTAAACTTAGAAATGGCATAATTATCTAATTTACCCTATTTTAGAATTTTCCAAAATTTTTCCCCTTTTATTTGTATTTAATTATACCGAATTATTAAAATATTCAATAAAATAATATTAAATTATAAATTTCCCAAAAAAATAATATTTTTTTTTTCGAAATGTTACAGTCAAAGACTCTGAGGCCAGCTGTCACGACCCGAAAAGTACGGGTCATGACCGACACTTAAATTACGAAACGTCTCGATGCGTACGTAATCTAAGTAAGCCAAAACCCAGAAATCAAAACCAAAGAAAAAGTAGAGTGAAGGAAAACCCAATTTACAGCAAGTAGTTTTAACAACATTGGCCGAACTATGTATTTTTAAAATCTCAAAAAATTTATGAAAATTTCGGCAGAGTCTCCTTTGTAAATATTGGCCCCAAACGGGATACAACATGAATAGTATACGAAATAAAAATAAAGCATCCCCAAGCGGGAGCTAGCTCTTCGTCAATCGACGGTCACAACCATGCAAGCAATATAATATACGACGCCGAAGGGCGAGGATCAAAACTCAAAAGAAAACCCAAAATCAGCATGAAAACCATAATAATACAACGCGAGACTCTAAGGTCAAAAGAATAACAAGTCTGGTTTTCTATCTCTCTCAAATGTACAATCTGGTTCGTGGAGTTTCTAGATACAACTGAAATAATAAATAAGCAATGGTGGTCCTGATGCAAAAGAACCCACCTACCCAAGCAATCACTCGGAAGGAACAGTGTGCCAGCAAGGTCGCAACGAAACCTGTACGGAAAAACCTGTAAAGAACTGTAGCACAACGGGGGTGAGTTGCCAACTCGTGAGTAGAAAACATCTACGAGTAAAAATCGCATGCATAACGCTATCCTGGGTCATATTAGGTAATATCCATAAATAAAAAATCCTGGTCCGGCTATGTATAAGTGTAATACTACATGCTCGTGTCAGTACCACAGATAGCAACATATCAGATATATTTATGAATGCATTACGAATGGAAAAAGAATATAACATGAGTGAGACAACTGTTTTCTTTAATCAATAAGATTTCTATATGGATGTCAATCAAGTATCATCAATGAAAGCAACAGAGAAATCAGTGTCAAGCGTCGACACAAAACATAAATCTCAGTATCTCAATATCAAATCTCAATATCTCATATCTCAATACCTCGGGCTCCGTCAGTCCGGATCGGCCCATATCATCAATCACCTGACCTCGTACGGTATCCTCCGGATATCCGCCGCGCTAGGTAAAATCACCGGTAGGCAGTCTGCCACTGCCAGGCTCATCATCCACCATGTAAATCAATCTCACCCCGGGGTACCATACCGGGTCCACCATGTACCTGAAATGGTTACAACTCCTCCTCGAATCGGGTCTCGAAATCCAACAGCTATCATGAAAACTCATGGTGGACGACTCATACATCATGAGAAAACCGCAATTTGCATTTTAAAATGATGATACTAAACTTTTATTAAATTCTAGCGGTTTTCTCCTAAATCCAGAAATCTCATGTAAATCTGAAATCATCAAAATCATGATACCAATAAATAGTGAATACCAGCATAAATCTCCATAATACTGCATAACTAATGAATATATGAATGCATCTAATATCATGCATTGAATGCAATATTTAAACTAACATATGGAAGCTGTAACATATTGCGACTATCAGCTATCATGCTATGTCAAAGGAAAGGTATTTTCTAATGTGTACGTGACATGGTAATTACCGATGATAATGTGTGTGAGCCGGCAAGTAAGTGTATGTGGAACATACGCATCATCGGTAATGGTGCTGGTGTCCTGACAGCATGATCTCAATAATGGCATATGGAAATACAATATAAACATGCAAATGCGATGCGAACAGTTATAATATGCGGGAGCTGGGTAATAAACGCAATGATAACCAATCTATATTTATATAAATATGAGTCATACAGTTCTGCCATTTGAAGTAACACGAATCGTGGTGTTTTGAAAATAAGGGCTACGGTGTTTTCTAAGGAAAGATACGTCCTTTGAAATATTCGTAGAATCTCTTAGCCTGTCATTAAAATACTCACGATTCGTTACTTTTGAAATAGGTATGTCTCGAGTCTAATCTATCATTTACAAGTAAACTACCGGACTAAACTAAACAGGCTGATCGTAAGGTAAGGAAACCGCCTAACATCTGAGTCGATACATATATATATATATATATATACATACATACATATATATATAATAGTCGGTGATCCCGCCTCAAAAGTATCCCATACGATACAATATCTATAATATGACATCCTCGAGTCAAGAGTACGGAACTATCATCAATATATAGCTCGTACGGTAAATCCGTCGTACGACATCCCAATCTGGGAACGGGTCAAATGTCACATATATCACATTAATCATCTGGTATCCACTTTATCAAATATCAAGATCGAGGTACTGATCTACGTCTAGTACAATACTGATACCATCTATGAAATGCATGAGTGTGTATGAAAACACCATGCCTAAAGAACACGCTAAAATATCATGTCGTATCTCAAATATAAACCATATCATATCACCGATCTCATGGCCCCAAGCCCAAGCCCAATCTCATCGAATCATCTCCAATCCCAAGTACTTATCCTCAAAATCCATGTATGTGTATACATACATACATATATATATATATATATATATATATATATATATCAAGCCCAATCTCATTGACTCATCTCCAATCCCAAGTACATATCCTCAAAATCCATGTATGTGTATATATATAAATCCATGTATGTGTGTGTGTGTGTGTATCAAGCCCAATCTCATCGACTCATCTCTAATCCCAAGTACTTGTCCTCAAAATCCATGTATATGCACACACACACACACACACACACACACACACACACACAGATAGATACATATCCCCAATTAAGCACAAGTAAAAAATAAATGTATGCATGTGTGTGGGTACGTGTGGGTAAAAACCTATTTTAGGGTTCGCGACTAAGAAGCTAAACCAAGCTACTTTTAACTATCCTAAACTAAAACATAAACACAAAATCATATCTTGATAATCATCTTCGTCTAATGAAACACATATATAAAAACTACACTACGGTCTGCGGGGGTGCTATATGCCATCCACCTGACTTCCCCCATAGATATAATCTACTCACCTGGTCCTCGCTTGTCAAAATCGATGTCGCCACTTGTCGTTTCGAAGTCCTCGTGAGGGTACCTACATATCATAACACATCGCATCGCATTAAAATCCGACTCATGACCAAAACGACACACAAATCTCACATAGGTCAAAACATATGGTTTGCTCTCTAAAATCAACCCCAAAACCCTCGACATCCGTGTACAAACGCTGAGTGATCGAGAAAACCCAAACGTACCAATCACGCGTTCATAACATGCTAAAAATTATATGAAAATACGGTGTAATTCATAAAACCTTAAAATTTGCCCAAATCGATTTATTTCCAAAAAGCCTAATAAGCGGTCAATAATCGTTTTAATACAAATCTTGATATTTTGCAAAACTAGTGGTTACAATATTCACTAAATATATTAATTAGGCCACATAAACATTTACTAGATTTTTATCACACCAATTTGTATTAATCGTTAAAATTTAGTTTGCGAATTTATCCGATTTTTAACCATTTTAAAGTAGCAATACACTATTTAACAACTAAACTAGGGATTGCATAATTTAAGATGTTAAACTAGACATCAAAACTAGCAACAAGTGATCAAACCCAAATCTTGAATTCATAAAACCCTCTTTAGAATTTTTATCTCTCCTATTTATATTATTTATAAAAAACCTAGTTTGCAATATTATGTAATTGGACAATTTTAAATGTAGCAATTTGTAATTAACAACTTGATTAGTTTTTTTCCAATTCATAAGAGGTTCAACTACCCAAATTAAACCATGAACAAATTATGAAAACCCTAACTCAAATCAAAATCCTCACAAGAAATTCCAAACTCCCAAATAAACCCATAATTAAACACCTAATAAAATTTAATTAAGCAACTAATCAATAATCAAACCATGAAACAAAGATTTATACCTCACAAATTAGTGGTCTTGCATGAAAATCTTGGCCTCCAAATTGCTCTCTTTTCACCAAAGTTCATGCATGTTAGGCTAAGCAAAAATGGGTAAGAGTTGGATTTGGATTTTGTAAGCTTTTTGTGTTGATTTTTGAAGGTTTTTGTGAGGGTTTTGAGGTGAAAAATGGGGCTAAAAATTTGAGGGCTGCTTGAGGGGGCTCGGCCAGAAAATAGGGAAGAGAGGAGAGAGAGTGAGGTAGGGAAAAAGTCCAAGTCAAAGAACACATACCTCAGAAATTACACCATACTCCTTTTCACTTTAATTCTTTTTTGGGGGGGGCAAACTTTGTGGGGGGGGGGTCTTTCTACAATTTTGGCCAGCCCAAGGTGTGTCTGTGTGTGTGTGGGTGTGTGGAAATTCCAAGTCAAAACAACCCCTTCAAAACTCATTATTGCATCTTACATCAATTTCTATTTAAATTTATTTAATCTAGCATTTTATAACATCTAGAACCATAAGGAATAATTTTGAAGAATGAATATTTTACAAACTAGATTCTAGCTTGTCATGGTTAATAGAATTTGCATTAACCCATTCCAATTTATAATTATCACTAATTAAATATATTAGTGACGGCTTAAAATAATATTAAAATAATTAATTTCGGGAATTTTTTTCAGAAATTTAGAAATTTTACAAGTGGCATAATAAACACCAAATACTAGCAATTACATAGCTAGAATATGTATATTTGATTTTATATTAAAAGATAATTATATCCTGATTTTTACGGAAAACACCCGTTATTTTACCGATTAACCAAAATTTCGCCTAAACGATTTTCAAAACGTTACAATCTTCCCCTCTTAAACAAATTCGGTCCCCGAATTTAAATTAAAACTTTCCCCAAATACTAAAACATTTAAGCAAAACCATCAAGTCGTCAGGGCTCCGAAATCATAAATACATAAAACACATCGTAGCGCAATACATGCTCATAAAAAACAGATATATAAACCAAAATCAATACTTCGTCAAGCATCCCGCAATCATCGGAGTTCTGGGGAAGACATCAATCTCAAGATCCAATACAAAAACCAACATGATATACATCATTAAAACATCTGGAAGCAATGCATGCCAACAATTTTTCAAATCCCCGTGCGATGTTCGCAACACTGCACAGTGGCGGATGTCCATTGTGAGAAAATAACTATATATATATATATATATCCTTTGTTTAACATGCATGTCACGCCATTTTGAAAGCAATTTTAGAAGGGTTTCCTTTATAAAATGTTTCGTGTCATCTCGGACACGGGGATAAATACTGAGACTATAGCTCCTCTTTGGAAATCCTTTCGATAACTATTAATGCATGCAAAGATATACTTAGGTACTGTCCTCTGACTAGTTCTGCTCAGTACTAAACCAAATAGTAAGTATCATAAAATATATTGCTCCAAATGAAATTAATCCCAAATATATATATGAATGCCACGTGCGTCCGGTGCGCACGGAAATCGAAATCCATGAACGCGCCATACATGTGCACGAAAACCAAAATCTGAGCGCAACGGGTGTGCACGAAAACACCTGTCAAAGGCACCGTGTGTGCCTGACAGCAAAACCAGGTGCATCTGATATGCACGAAAAATCTCGATTTAGTGCATCTAGTGTGCACCTAAATCGTATCAAGCGCCTTAAGTATGAGCAAAATAGAAATCAAGTGCACAATGTGCACGAAAACGAATATCGAATATCACAATAAAAATCGACGGTATACAACACATTTCAATCAAAATCCCAATCAGGTATACCGTGGTATAAAATCTCACCATCCTGTGCATCGGCGTGCAGAAAAGCAAATCAAATACTAAAAGTTCATGAAAACTATGCCGAAAGCATAAGTCAAATCATATGCTTGCCCGAGGAATGAAATCAAATATCATGAAACTCGGTCATCAAAACTCAATCGCGAAATAAATCACCCAAAATACTGAAAATCCAAAGTGATGGATACGCGATAGTCAACTCACGAAATCACAAATCGTAAATACTGTCATCGATATGTTCGTCCTTCAAAGTAGAAAAGGTGTCGATGCATCCAATGCTAACAGAGTAAGATACCTACTCGCCTTCTGATCATGGCCTATCGCCTAGTGCCCTTAGGCTCTCATTTCTCACTGCAGATTGCTAAGTACATAGCTCCTTGGCTCAACGGTCCAATATAGAAACGATAACGGAGCAGTCCGCTCTGACATCCTCTAAAGATCTCTGGCCAGCTATCATGGTTACTCATAACATGTCTCGTCGACGATGCCGAACTCTGGCCTACTGGGTGTGCGTCATATGACTGCTCCTGGGTCCAGGTCTTCTCGTTCAGTATTTCCAGAAAGGTCCTGTTTAAGTCTCTCCCAAGTCTCGTTTCTGCCGAACTGCCCGGAAGTTATCATCCTTACCAAATCTATTTCTTGTTCTGGAACGGCTGCATACTCATCACGACTCCTCCTGGAAGACATATCCATAGTCAACGCTTCTGCTTGCGTATCACATCTCTGAGGTTGGCGGAGTGGAACGTCATCTCATCAAGATCTCGTACGAACTTTTTACTCCACTTTTCTCTTATGTCGAACGATTCAGACTCGTCTCCTCGTGGCTGCATGGTCTGCGCTCTAATAGCTATACTCGTATCTGGAGTCTCCCAAGCAACGTATCCTATCACATGATATCCGAATGATGTCGAACCATCCGATCGAGTGTCGAAACCTCATAATCCTCCAAGAGCTCAACATATTGGGTACAGTTTAATAGTATCGAATATATACCACAGCACCTATGGACCAACCGTAGAAGGGCAGACCCAAGCCTCACTAATGGCACCGCTGAACTGCCGCAAACCCTAAGGTTCACTGGCGTTCCATGGTCATTAAGTCGGGTTAGGGTTTCATTTTTCTAGAGCGTCCGTAAAATTTCTTGAATTATTTTCTGGAAACTTTAAATTTAGAAAATGGGTTCCTGACATTCGATCATCTCTATCGACTCTCAACTTATCAGCGTGAAGTCGTCTCTAGCTGGAATCAATCTATCTGATGACCTCGCATCGGGGTAGGCAATGAATCACATGTCCTAGTCTTTCATCTCTGGTGACTAGAGATCTTCTATCATATCTCGAAGTATAACTCGTGCGGCGTTAACTTCAAACATCTGCGGCGATATCTTTTCATTCGCCAAAATCACTGGCTCATTCGTTCGCACGCTGAACAATGGCTCAGTCATCAAAATAATCTGTGCTCTGACGGTCATCACAATCTGGCTGGCCTCTTGAAGGGGCCCAATCCTCTAGTGCTGATCTGCACGTCTGAGAAATCTCGTAAAAGCGATCCATCAAAGGCTCGTGGGGCGAAAACACAATAAAATGGCGCCTCTATGCAAACCGTATGTCCATGGAATCACGTCCTGGTCAGTCCTCGTCCGTGACGAGCTCGTGCTGACGCAACTCTAGCCATAGCTCTCTCTGCCCGTACAACCATGATAACAAAACCATAACTGGTCCTGATGAGGCTAGATCATAGGAATGAATAAAATATTGTGCAAGGAAATGTACATCCTAAGGCTTCTTAACCGGAGTATCGTATCGTAAATATGTCGTGGAACATACGTACGGTACGTCACTCTACTCAAGCTACCTACTCCATCAACGAATGGTCATCCTACACTCCGAAGGTAAAACCTAAAGCTCTGATACCAAGTTTGTCACGACCCGAAAAGTATGGATCATGACCGGCACTTAAATTACGAAATGCCTCGAGGCGTACGTAATCTAAGTAAGCCAAAATCCAGAAATCAAAACCAAAGAAGCGGTAGAGTGAAGGAAAAACCAATTTACAGCAAGTAGTTTTAACAACATAGGCCGAGGTATGTATTTTTAAAATCTTAAAAAAAATTTGAAAATTTCGGCAGAGTCTCCTTTGTAAATACTGGCCCCAAACGGGATACAACATGAATAGTATAAGAAATATAAAAAAAGGCATCCCCAAGCGGGAGCTAGCTCTTCGTCAATCGACGGTCACAACCTCGCAAGAAAAATAATATACAACGCCGAAGGGTGAGGTTCAAAACTCAAAAGAAAACCGAAAATCAGCATGAAAACCATAATAATACAACGCACGACTCTAAGGTCGAAAGAATAACAAGTTTGGTTTTCTATCTCTCTCAAATATACAATCTGGTTGATAGAGTTTCTAGATACAACTGAAATAATAAATAAGCAATGGTGGTCCTGATGCAAAAGAACCCATCTACCCAAGCAATCACCCGGAAGGAACAGTGTGCCAGCAAGGCTGCAACGAAACCTGTACGGAAAAACCTGCAAGGAACTGTGGCACAACGGGGTGAGTTGCTAACTCGTGAGTTGAAAACATCTATGAATAGAAATCATATGCATAACGCTATCCAAGGTCATATCAAGTAATGTCCTCAAATAAAAAATCCTGGTCCGACTATGTATAAGTGTAATACTACATGCTCATGTCAGTACTGTAAGTCGACGTTAGACACCCCCACATGATGCGGGGAGGCAGAATAGGTAAAACAATCATTTTGTTTGAGTTAACATCGACTAACTTTACGTATCTTTGCTAAACCCTAACTAACAACTATCTAGAAGTGATTAACTACTATGATAGATGATTATACCTAAATATTCAAGTCCTTCTTGGTCTTGTAGTTCACCTCCTCATCGGCATCCTCGATGTGACAGAAGATCCACCCGAGAGTTCCTTCTCCAAGCTTTAACCTCTCACTTGAGGTAAGTAGGTGGCTATGATTGCTAATCAAGATAACTTAGGGGATATAGAGATGGATTAGGGATCTATTAGTCTTTCTAACCCTTGGATCTCAACACATGAGAGGATTAGGGTAAGGTATTTGAAGAGAGAGAGAGCTTGAGGGGAGAGAATGTGTGAGTGAGAATGAATTGAAAATATAACTCATTATGTATATAATGAAGCATAATAATTATCAAATAAATAAAAGAGATAATTACAACCTTGCTTCATTTAATACAAATGAATGAATTATCTCATTAGTCATTAAGCAATAAATGCTTCATTAACTCATTTGGATGAATCACTTCATGAGTCACAAATTCAATTAATGCAAATTCCACCTAAGCTCTCCACCTTATCTTTCTTCTAGAAGCTTCTCGACTAATTACGAGAATGCCCCTCCCATCCGTGAAAACACGGAAATACTGAGACTGTATAAATCCAATAATCCCATACTAGAATCCGGCTTAAACTAAAGCCTGCTAGTATTATCTGTCCGAACATCATACGTGCATAAATACATGTATGTGTCCGAATCCTGTCGTAAAACCATACGACCTCTATATTGTTTTGCCTGAAGCAGGGAAACACTCTGTGTGGGACTCTAAAGACTCGACACTACGCTGGCAGTGGATTTAACCACAGGCCGCAAGCGGTACTCGCTTTACGTAACGGTCTCCAGGTAGATGTCGATAAGAAGGCCGATGAGGAAACACATCCGAACTCCTACTGAGCCTGATGTGAAAATCTCTGTACAGTCCGGTCTGTTCGTCTTGGACTATCACATATAAGGCCTAGGGTGCGGAAAGCGTCAGTCCCCTAAAAGCGGTATAAGTCATGTCGGAGTGAAGCCCATTACACAATGAGAAGCTACTGAAAATCCTACCAGTAAATCTCGTTTGCCCTGGCCAGGGACATTGCGTAATGGCTCTCCAAGCACAGCGCGATATCAACTCCCAATACTGGGAGAGACGAATCATATCTAACCGCCACTGCTTCCAAGTGCTTTGGGACTGCACCCAACTGCTACCTGTTTGCATGACTCCTTTGAGCCGTGGTAGGGTAGAAATCTAAGAACAGTGGGAACACATTCGAGACGAAGCAGCAGTGTCAAGTCTGTGGACTATGCTGTACTCATGTCACCAGGAAACTGTTAACTGATGACGGGTATAAAACCAACCAACGGTTCCCTGCGAGTCCTGTCCGGTGTACCCATAACACAACGAGCACCTGTATACTATCTTTAGCACAACGTACTAATGGCTGTGGGACAGACCATTTCCCCTGCTGGGATGAGAAGCGTACACACTAGTCTACTCTGGAGTATCGATAATCCTATGACTAGGGACCTAAAAAAGGATGTGCTTGTAGACTACCCAGCCCCCACTAGTGTGACTGTCATCACAACGCTAGTAGTCAAGCAAGATCCTTTGGGCTCTATCAATATGTATTCGCGATATGTTAAAAGAAACATATACACATATTAAGATAGATATAAACCAAGTAGCATACCACTATGCTGAGCAAGACTGTTAATATAACTGTGAATTTTCCAAGCTTCCATTAAGTAATATACAAGCTAGTATGATACAATAATGGCACCTACGGCATATACACTAACAATCTCCCACTTGCACTAGGGCCATGTACTGGCGTATCGAAGGCCTATCATCTCGAATAGCCTCTCGAACTTTGTCTGAGGTAAGGCCTTTGTGAATGGATCTGCAGTGTTCTCCTCTATAGCAACTCTCCGGACCTCGATCTACCAACGATTTATGATCTCCCTGATCAGGTGATACTGCCTTAAGATGTGTCTGGACTTCTGATCGAACCTGGGTTCCTTCGCTAAAGCTATAGCCCCATTGTTTTCACAATACAGAGGTATTAGATCAACAATGGATGGAACCACCTGAAGTTCTGTGAGGAACTTCTTCATCCAGACTGCTTCTTTTGTGGCATCGCAAGCAGCTATATACTCCGCTTCCATCGTCGAGTCAGCAACGGTGTCCTGCTTGGAACTCTTCCAGCACACCGCCCCTCCATTGAGGGTAAAGACATAACCTGACATGGACTTGGAGTCATCCTTGTCACTCTCGAAGCTGGAGTCAGTAAAACCCTCGATCTTGAGGTCTTTTCCGCCGTAAACAAAGAACATATACTTAGTCCTTCTCAGGTACTTGAGAATGTTCTTTACTGCTATCCAGTGCTTCTCCCCAAGGTCTGACTGATACCGGCTTACCACGCTCAGTGCGTAAGCTACATCTGGTCTGGTGCACAACATCGCATACATTATAGAGCCTACCGCAGAAGCGTAGGGTATAACTGACAAGTGATCCCTTTCCAAATCATTCTTGGGAGACATCTCTTTGGAGATGGTGATTCCGTGACAAGCCGGTAAATTCCCGCGCTTAGAATCATCCATACTGAATCTTTTCAGTATAGTGTTGATATACCTGGACTGCGAAAGTCCCAACATCCTCTTAGATCTATCACGTGTAGGGTTCTTAGGCACGCTAATGAGGTCTCACAAGGCATCAACCATGCCAATTTCAAATTTTACGGGTGCCGAGAAACCCTAATACGGATCGTTAACTAGAAATATAGGCTATGCGATGCAACTAGTTAACAACTTAACTTAGTGAACGAAAATACAACCTTTGTAGATCCGGTGCTCCACCTCCATAGCTCCGAAATGATGTCCCTCCGCTGTCCAAATCGGATCCCGGACTCTTGCGTCGGCTTCGTCAGAGAAATGGGCGGGCTAGGTCGTCGATGTCGATGCCGAAGATGATCTACGTCGAGGCATCACAAGATCAAGCTCCCACTTCACCAAGTCATGAAGCTTGTGAAGAAAACACCCTATACTACTTGGCAAGAGGTAGAGGGTGAAGAAATAGGAGGTGGGTGCACTTTAGAATTGGATTTCTCACCCTTTTTCATCAATCACCATTGATGGTCAAGCTTTTTCTACTTTGAAAGAAGAAGAAGAAGAAGATGAATAATATGATAAGTTGTTTTCTAAAAGAAAATAAAAACAATACTTATCATATCATGAACCATGGTCAAGTGTAGAGAGCTAACTAGAGTTTATGTGAATGGTTAGGGTTAAAGAAGAAGACAAAATGGTCACTTGGTCAAAAGCTTCATGAAGCTTCAACAAGCTTCATGAAAGAAAAGAATGAAAGAAAACCATTTTGTTTTTTCTCTTTATGCTTTTATTTTCCAAAACTAATAAATAAATAAATGAATGAATAAGTAATCATAACCCTAACCATGGTTCAATCTTTACACTTAACCAATTTTGCATGTATCATCAAACATGATACAAACAAGTGCACACAAAAATATATCACATATACAATGTGCACACCAAGTGAGAAAATCCATTTAAAGTGAACCAATACTTGTTAATGCAAAGTAATATATCAAATATATAATTATACATTAAATCATTAAATCAACAGTTGATTCAATGATCCGGTCATGTCGCACATAACCGACTAGTATCTTTAGTAACATCTTATCGAATCAACACTTGATTCGATAACCCGGCTATATCGCATATAACCGATCAATGTCACAAATCACGAGAATCGAATACAGTATCACATACTGGTATTATTCTCGGTCCCGCACATATCTCATATGCGCTCCTATTTCGTTGCGCTTGAGCCAGGAAACCTCTGTGTAGGACTCTAAAGACTCGTCAATACGCCGGCAGCAGATAATGATCATATCAAGCACCCACAAGCCGCAAGCGGTCAGCTAAACGTAAAGGCCACCCGGGTGTTGAGCGATCAGAAGATCGACGAGCAAGCCCGCTCACACTCCTGTGAATCCAACCAGTAACACTTACCGTACAGTCCGGTCTCGTCGTCTGATATGTCGCATATCTCGCCTAGGGGTGGTAAACGTCAGACCCCAATAGCTCGATAAGTCGTGTCGATATGAGGTCTATAACAATTCGAGAAACTACTGGTAACACTTACCAGTAAATCTCAGCAACCCTGGCCAGGGATTTCCGGTTATAGCCAATCGAACACAGCGCAACATCAACTCCCTATACCGGGAGAGACGAATCCCCTCCTATCGCTCATTGCCTCCAGGTGATTCGGAACTGTATCCAAAAACCACCGTTTTGCACGCCCTCTTGGACGTGGTAAGGTGGAAATCAAAGCACAGTGGGAACCACACAAGACTCTATGACGATCTCGGGTCAACAGACTAACCTGTACCAGTGTCACCAGAGAACTGCCATCTGACGTAAGGTATAATACCATCTGGGAGTTCTCGGCGAGTCCGTCCAGTGTACCCAGTCTCTAATGAGCACCCGTATATCATCTCTGATGTCAAACACCAATGGATATGGGATCATCCATCGCCCATCTGTATGGGTCGAGAAGGTATACGCTAGTCTACACTGGTATATCGATGCCCCATCTCGATACACCCACGACTAGGGACTTTGAAGGATGTACTTATGGACTACCATGTCCCCACTAGTATGATCCGCATCATAGTCCAGGTAGTCAAGTACACATCCTAAGGGCTTTACCAACATATAACAGAGAGACAATGAGTATACACGTTAAGGTAAAGAGTAACCAGATAGCATACTATCATGTCGAACAAGAAAGTCCTCCCTATATATGTCCCAGCATCCACTACAATATACATCCTATGTATAGTAATGGCCTCTAGGGCATACATATAACTAACAATCTCCCACTTGCACTAGGGCCATCTGATAGCAGTGGTTGTAGTATCTCATACACAACCATCCCATAAAAATCTCTCTCTGGGAACAGGCCTTTGTGAGTGGATCCGCTGTGTTGTCCTCTGAGTCTACTCTCCAAACCTCGATCTCCTTGGAGATCAACCATCTCCATGATCAGGTGATACTGCCTTAGAATTTGTCTGGATCACTGATGGGACCGGCGTTCTTTGGCATAAGCCACAACTCCATTGTCACACAATGGGAGGAACAAAGTTCATCTCATGAACTAATATACACCCAGACTGCCTCTTTGGTAGCATCTTAAGTAGCGATGTATCCAGCCTTTATCGTCTAGTATGTCACGGTATCTAGCTTAGAACTCTTCCAACATACCGTCCCTTTACTGAGGGTAAAGACAATGCCTGTGACTGACACTCAGTCGTCTTTATCACCCTGGAACACTTCCAGTGATTCTTCCCAGGATCAATTGATACCATCTCACTACAGCTAGTGAGTATCCTAACATCCATTTAGATCTATCTCATAGATCCAAAATCCAAGATTTAGTAGGTATCATTATGATCCTGTATGGAGAATCATTGTGATATGCGGAGATTGATCGAGCGTATCATAGGAAACTCCTTCCCTATCAAGAGTATGTCATCCACGTACTCTGCGAGGATCATCACCATACTCCCTACTACCTTTTTGTTTATACAAGGTTCATCTACCATTTTGATGATGTCAAACTCTTTGACTAACACATCAAAACAGATGTTCCAACTCCGCGATGCCTGCTTTATCCTTCAAAACATCTTGCACACGTTTCCGCTGCTCCCACTGTCTACGAAGCCCTCTGGCTGTGTACTTATAGACGTTCTCTTCTAAAACATCATTTAGAAGAGCAGTCATGGCACCCAACCGCCAGATATCGTAGTCATGGTATGCAGCCGTGGCAAGTAGGATCTGGATGGACTTAAGCATAGTCACTTGAAAATGTTTCATCATTATCCACGCCTGGTCGATGACGAAAAGCTTTACAAATCTAGGTTTGAAAGTCTCAACTTTTCCATCTACACCAAGTAATCTTCTCAAGATATACTTGCTCCTGATGGGGATTTAACCCTTCAGATATAGCAATCAAAGTCCATACTTTGTTGGTGTACATGGATTCCATCTCAGATCACTAAACATCCAGCCATTCTTACAGTGTCTCACTCCTGATGGCCAGCTCGAAACTAGTTGGGTCATCATCTCATGATGCAATCCTCGCTCCCACTGTCATAGAGAAACCGAAGTATCTCTCAGGTGGGTGAGGAACCCTACTAGATCGGTGGAGAGGCTGAGATTCGTTGGTAACTATTGAATCCTTCGGTTTTATCAAATCATGTGCTGTAGTTTGTATAGCTGGAACATTTCCAGTTCTACATAACAGATCTTGCCTTGAGCTTGTCCGGATTTTGCTTTTAGACATAGGCCGGACAACTCCAAATCTTAACTAGCTTAAGACATGAGCTCTACCCTTTCCATATCACATATGAAGTGGTAGGCAACTGATTTGATTGGAACCCAATTCAATAGGTATGCAACTTCTCAAGTGCATAACTCCCAAAAGGAAATAGGAAACACAGTAGTACTCATCATAGAGCACACCATATCACATAGGGTGCTATTGCTCTGCCCCGATATACCATCGTGCTATGGTATATACGGAGGAGTAATGTTGAGAGAGAATCTCATTCTCCTTTAGAATAATCCAGGATTTCCGTGCTCAAGTATTCTCCTTCTCGATCTCATCAAAGGACATAATACTTATACCCTTGTTTTAGTTTTCTACTTCTAAATCATATTCTGTGAATATCTCAAAAGGTTCGGACTTGTGTTTCAACAGGAACATATGTCTGAATCTTGAGAGATTATCAGAGAATGTAACGAAGTACAAAGAACCAGTCCTGGCATATGTAGACAGGGGACCTTACATATATCAACAAGTATCATCCCAAGAGTTCACTAACTCTTTCTCTGTTTCCAATAAACAGAGCTGGTGTCATTATATCTCTGTGACATGACTGGCAAGTTTCACAAGATGTAGATTCAAACTGATTTAAATATGCATCTTCATGTAACTTCAGCTAGTCGGGTCGTATTGATATGACCTTGTCTACAATGCCTCAAGAAGGATTCGTTCATTTCTGAACTCTTCCTCTTTTGTGTGTTCAGTATACTAAAGAACTGTAGTTTGATTTAGAACATCAATGCTTTTAGATAACGTGCCTGAACCGATCAACTTTTGATATAGGAAATATTCAAAACATTATCCAACAATACAAAATTATATCATTTCTTTACTAATAAAGAGACTGATATGATTTTGTATATCAGGTTCGGTATCTAATAACATTCGTTCAGAATCAATGTATTGGTAATACAGGGTGACAGTGACCGACAGACTTGGCTGCAACACTTGCCCCGTTTTCTGCCTCATGAAACTTATCACCCGTTCTCAGTTTTTCTACCTTTCTGTAGCTCTATGTAACAGATTACATATCTGGGATCCTGATCCGGTATCACATACCCAGGACGTAAAGGATACTGAGAAACAGTTCTCTGTAATGAACACACCCGAAGATGATACATCAGTATGCACTCTCTTCGTTTGGGTGGCACGGGAATTCTGGTAATCCCCTATTTCCTGCTCTGTCTTATAACAATTATAAGTTGGAGCGGGACCAACATTCCCCAGCTCAGTATAACAAGCGGGTTTGGTCAATATCCGTATTATTTTCTTGATTAAGGCGTGACATGGTCGCAACCAGGAGAGAGAGAGAAGAAAACACTCAGCGTGCGCTTTTGTAAGAATAGATTGGTTATTATTTTTATCTAATCAGGATGGCTCCCACTGCTTTTTATCAAATCTTCCTTCAAAACCCTAAATGGAAAGATTAGCCGGGATTAATTACACACTACAAGTTCGCCAATCTTTCAGCCAGGCCAGTGTCGGTACTTTGAGGGAGGTCCCCCGTGCTTTCGCACGAACCTAATTAATGTAAACCTCGTTTTCCCAGAGGCGTAACCCCGTTAACACCTTTCTAGACACCTACTTGATCGGCTAATTGTAATGTATAAAACTCTCCCAGGAGTAACAATTACTCGCAGCGGGTATCGGGATCCAACTATCTCATAGAAGGTATGCAATCTCATTGCAAATTTCAACACTTGAAATTCCCGATAATATTTTGCCCCTTGTGTTCTATGACATTGACGAATGCCAAACAACCCATAGTCCACTAGTCAAGTTTAACCCGTACATTTCTTGATTGAATTAAACCCACCCGCACGACCCTTGACGAATGCCAAACAACGCCGTACGAATACCCTAATCCAATCGCATCATATGCTCAAGCAGATAAATACTAGTTAGCTACCGTACACTACGCCTTGACGAATGCCAAACTACCGCAGCACGAATACTAACTAATACATATCTGAAATGACGGAGGGCTACGACAGGTTTTTCTGAAAACCTATTGCGTAATGAACTTGATATCGTTGTAGAATCAAATGATTTTAAAATGGAGTGTTTTTGAGGCTTTTCTAGTGTTGCTAAAGGAGTCACTCCCGGTGAAGGGATCGTCGGTCCTTTCCTCGTCGAATGAGGTGCGGGATATATCATATATATCACTATGCAAAGCAAAAACACTTAAAAGCAATCAAAAGACAAACCGAGTGTGTAGCATCTGCCAGTTATTGCTAAAGGAGTCACTCCCGGTGAAGGGATCTCGGTCCTTTCCTCATCGAATAAGGTGCGGGATATATCATATATATCGCTGTGCAAAGCAAGAACTGTAGCTACCTATTTTATTTTGAAATTTGATTCTACAACATCTTTAGGTTTCTTTTACTTTCATTAATCACATTAATGAAGTCCCATCATTTATGTACCTAAACATTACAGATAAATACGACGTACACTTATGCCATCCGCATTCGCCTCGATGTCCCCTCGTGCACCGTCAGGTTAGGTAACTAACGGCAGAGCGGGGCAGGGCTAGCGTGGGTGTAAAACATAAGTAACGTCTATATAATATATCATATATACTATATACTGTATCCATCATAGAACATATCACATGATCACATCACAGATATCGCAGCAGAAGAATCATATGAAATATTGGATATACTAGGACGTCCGTGTTTTCAATACGAGCCAGTATAAAACACGGATTCCACAGTCGCGATGAATAGCCAAACCCACACCCCTAGACCCCTACGAGAGCGGCAAGAAACCCTACCAATTCTAGAGTTAGGAGACCCGGACTCGACTCCTCGAGTTGGTCTCCCACTGGACTCCAGAACCCGGTTACTTGTGCTCCCCTCCTTGGGTCTATCCTAGTGCAGAAAAGTAAATAATATACAAATGGTGACATCATCCGCAACCTGGAAGTGCCCCAATAAAAGAATATTATATACAAGTTTTTACATGAATGAATATGAAAAACACTCATCTCACATAAAAAACCCCGGCTATTCAAACACGACGATCCAATATAACATATCCAGCAACACATAACATCACATGTCATCAACGTAAGTAAATATGCGCATCCTAATTGTCGTTGACATATAGCAACGAAACCGGCGATATCACATATTACACTTACGGTCACAGAAAAGAAAGTGTAAAACTACAACAGTTGGAATCCGCAACCACCTCAGACATCGCATGCCTGACCAAATGAATTCTTTAGACATCGCATGCCTAACAATTATAAACCCCGCATTTTAGTCTCAAAATCGAAAACTCTTTTCAATATCAAGTCGGGCAATTCAACAAGATTCCCGACATTTTGATCGAATGCTCGTCGCAAACTTCAGTAGGCGGCCGCACCTCCGATACCGTCGACGAAGTGCACCAAGGCGGAACACCGCTACCGCGAGCACCCGAACGGATGCTTTCGGCGACGGGGTTCTCCTACAGTCACTTGGTCGGGGCTATGGAGCGAGGCTGTCTATTAAGTTTACCCGGCGAGTATCCGCGTACGCTACGTGATTGCGACGGACTTTTGATCGCATCAAAATTCCGTGGCAACCGATCAAGTGAGACTAAACCGCTATGTTTATAACATTCATTCAGTTATCTCATAACTTCTTGTGAATTCCAATTGTTGTATCACATTCCGAATAAGATAGAAAATGTTAAACTTTCCGATCGAACAATCGAACACCCAAGTTTTCCCGAAACAGCTCAACTCATGAAATAAGTTCAAAGACATTCACTTCGTGCCTCAGTACCAACGGTCCAGCCGTAGAAGGGTCAAGCCAACGCCTCACATGTGGCACGCCGTACTGCCCCAAACCCGAAGATTCAAAGGGCAGTTCAAGACGGTCACATAATTGAGTTAAGGTTTGTTGTCTTCTAGAGGGACCATCGCGTTACTTGCACTACTTAGAACGTCTTTAAACCACGGAAAAATCCAACACTTGGAAATTTCCCGACAGGGGAAAAATTGGGTATTTATATCCGGTCGAACTTTTTAACATATTCAAAAATTATCCGGAAATGCACACAGACAGAATTAGACAATCCGATCGATACACCGAGTCCCCAATACAACCCAAAAAATTCAAATCTTGAAAAATTATTAAAAATTCCCAGGAAAAACAGCACTGCAAACTAAGAATTACTGTGCAAAATTTAACGCAAGAAGAGACCACATGGCCGCGGAACCGCCGCATTAGCCATGCTAATGCCGCGGTTCCGCCGCACTTTGGTGGATTCATGGGTACGGGCTTCACTGTAATTCTTACAATTCCCTGCTGAATTTTCTGCATATTTTTAATTCTCAAAAATCCACAATTTTCAAAAAAGTACAGAGAGCAATTTTGGGTTTAGGGTTTCGGTTCGATCGGGTTTCTAACATCGTCTAAGCATCGCCTAAGGCTCTAGCTAGGCTCTGATACCACTGTAGGGTTCCTAGGCACGCTAATGAGGTCTCACAAGTCTTCAACCATGCCAATTTCAAATTTTACGGGTGCCGAGAAACCCTAATACGGATCGTTAACTAGAAATATAGGCTATGCGATGGAACTAGTTAACAACTTAACTTAGTGAACGAAAATACAACCTTTGTAGATCCGGTGCTCCACCTCCATAGCTCCGCAATGATGTCCCTCTGCTGTCCAAATCGGATCCCGGACTCTTGCGTCGGCTACGTCGGAGAAATGGGCAGGCTAAGTCGTCGATGTCGATGTCGAAGATGATCTACGTCGAGGCATCACAAGATCAAGCTCCCACTTCACCAAGTCATGAAGCTTGTGAAGAAAACACCCTATACTACTTGGCAAGAGGTAGAGGGTGAAGAAATAGGAGGTGGGTGCACTTTAGAATTGGATTTCTCACCCTTTTTCATCAATCACCATTGATGGTCAAGCTTTTTCTACTTTGAAAGAAGAAGAAGAAGAAGATGAATAATATGATAAGTTGTTTTCTAAAAGAAAATAAAAACAATACTTATCATATCATGAACCATGGTCAAGTGTAGAGAGCTAACTAGAGTTTATGTGAATGGTTAGGGTTAAAGAAGAAGACAAAATGGTCACTTGGTCAAAAGCTTCATGAAGCTTCAACAAGCTTCATGAAAGAAAAGAATGAAAGAAAACCATTTTGTTTTTTCTCTTTATGCTTTTATTTTCCAAAACTAATAAATAAATAAATGAATGAATAAGTAATCATAACCCTAACCATGGTTCAATCTTTACACTTAACCAATTTTGCATGTATCATCAAACATGATACAAACAAGTGCACACAAAAATATATCACATATACAATGTGCACACCAAGTGAGAAAATCCATTTAAAGTGAACCAATACTAGTTAATGCAAAGTAATATATCAAATATATAATTATACATTAAATCATTAAATCAACAGTTGATTCAATGATCCGGTCATGTCGCACATAACCGACTAGTATCTTTAGTAACATCTTATCGAATCAACACTTGATTCGATAACCCGGCTATATCGCATATAACCGATCAATGTCACAAATCGCGAGAATCGAATACAGTATCACATACTGGTATTATTCTCGGTCCCGCACATATCTCATATGCACTCCTATTTCGTTTCGCTTGAGCCAGGAAACCTCTGTGTAGGACTCTAAAGACTCGTCAATACGCCGGCAGCAGATGATGATCATATCAAGCACCCACAAGCCGCAAGCGGTCTGCTAAACGTAACGGCCACCCGGGTATTGAGCGATCAGAAGATCGACGAGCAAGCCCGCTCACACTCCTGTGAATCCAACCAGTAACACTTACCGTACAGTCCGGTCTCGTCATCTGATATGTCGCATATCTCGCCTAGGGGTGGTAAACGTCAGACCCCAATAGCTCGATAATTCGTGTCGATATGAGGTCTATAACAATTCGATAAACTACTGGTAACACTTACCAGTAAATCTCAGCAACCCTGGCCAGGGATTTTCGGTTATAGCCAATCGAACACAGCACAACATCAACTCCCTATACCGGGAGAGACGAATCCCCTCCTATCGCTCATTGCCTCCATGTGATTCGGGACTGTACCCAAAAACCACCGCTTTGCACGCCCTCTTGGACGTGGTAAGGTAGAAATCAAAGCACAGTGGGAACCACACAAGACTCTATGACGATCTCAGGTCAACAGACTAATCTGTACCAGTGTCACCAGAGAACTGCCATCTGACGTAAGGTATAATACCATCTGGGAGTTCTCGGCGAGTCCGTCCTGTGTACCCAGTCTCCACTGAGCACCCGTATATCATCTCTGATGTCAAACACCAATGGATATGGGATCATCCATCACCCATCTGTATAGGTCGAGAGTGTATACGCTAGTCTACACTGGTATATCGATGCCCCATCTCGATACACCCACGACTAGGGACTTTGAAGGATGTACTTATGGACTACCATGTCCGCACTAGTATGATCCGCATCATAGTCCAGGTAGTCAAGTACAAATCCTAAGGGCTTTACCATCATGTAACAGAGAGACAATGAGTATACACGTTAAGTAAAGAGTAACCAGATAGCATACTATCATGTCGAGTAAGAAAGTCCTCCATATATATGTCCCAGCATCCACTACAATATACATCCTATGTATTGTAATGGCCTCTAGGGCATACATATAACTAACATCACGATAGATCTGGATCCCCAGAATGTATGTGTTATCACCCAGGTCTTTAATGGAGAACCTGTGTGATAAGAATCCTTTGACAGATTGTAGCATAGGAATGTCATTTTCTATTAAGAGAATGTCATCCACGTACAAGACGAGGAATACGACTGTTCGTGCTACAATTTTACTATATATACATGGTTCATCTGGATTTTTGATAAAGTCATATTCTTTGACCGTTTAATCAAAACAGATGTTCCAACTCCGCGATACCTGCTTTAGTCCATAAATGGACTTAAGCAACTTGCACACTTTCCCGCTGCTCCCACTCTGATTGAAACCCTCTGGCTGATCTATATAGATGCACCCTTCTAAATTACAATTTAGAAAAGCCGTCTTTACGTCCATCTGCCAGATCTTATAATCATGGAAGGCGGCAATGGCAAGAAGGATCCGAATGGATTTGAGCATAGCCACTGGAGAAAAAGTTTTGTCATAGTTCAAACCAGGTCTTTGATGAAAACCTTTTGCAACATGTCTAGCCTTATAGGTTTCCACCTGTCCATCTACACCAATCTTTTTCTTGAAGATCCACTTGCATCCTATGGGTTTTACCCCATCTAGAGCAAAGTCCAAAGTCCATACTTTGTTGGTGTATATGGACTCCATCTCGGTCCGCAATGCATCCAGCCATCTTACCGAGTCGTCGCTCTGGATGGCCTGCTGGAAGCTAGTAGGTTCATCATTATCAATGACGCAATCCTCTCTATCCCCGTCTATGAGAAAACCGTGGTATCTCTCAGGCGGATGAGACGGCCTACTACTCCTGCGGAGGGGTGCGGGAATGTCCTATTCTTCTTGAACTTCTGGTTCTACCTAACTTTCAGTAATAGTTTGTGGTTCTGGAATTTCTTCTAGTTCTATTTTGCTCCCATTTGTTTCCTTTTCTAAAAACTGTTGTTCTAGAAAATGGGCATTACGAGAAACAACAACCTTTTGTTTCTCTGCGTAGTAGAAAAAATACCCTTTGGAGTTCTTTGGATAGCCCACAAACTTACACTGTACTGAGCATGCCTCGAGTTTTTCCGCATGCTGCTTTTTAACAAAAGCTGGACATCCCCATTTCTTCAGATACTGAAGATAGGGTTTCTTCCCACTCCACATCTGATATGGTGTGGTAGGCACAGTCTTGGTAAGAACCCTTTTCAAAAGATATGCAGCCGATTCTAGCGCATAACCCCAGAAAGATCGCGGTAACTCAGCATTACTCATCATGAAACGCACCATATCAAGTAGGGTTTTGTTCCGTCTTTCCGATACACCATTATGCTGTGGAGTGTATGGAGTAGTAAGCTGAGAGAGAATTCCTTTCTCTTTTAGGTAACCCAGGAACTCGGCACTTAAGTATTCACCACCTCGATCAGATTTCAGTGTCTTGATACTTTTGCCGGTTTGGTTTTCTACTTCATTCTTATATTCTTATAATTTCTCAAAGGCCTCGGATTTATGTTTCATTAAGAAAATGAATCTATACCTAGAGTAATCATCCGTAAAAGTAATGAAATATGAAAAACAGCCTCTTGCATGTGTAGAGATTGGACCACATAAATCGCTGTGTATGATTCATAAGAGCTCGCTCGCTCTTACTCCATGTCCAGTGAATGGAGTCTTTGTCATCTTTCCTTTGAGACATGATTGACAAGTGGCATAAGATTGATATTCGAACGGATCCAAATATCCTTCTCTATGTAACTTAGTTAACCTTGTCTCATTGATGTGACCTAGTCTACAATTCCATAAGAAAGCCTGATTTATATCTGGAGTCTTCTTTTTAGTGTGTTCTGGACATTGAAAATTTGTAATTGGTTTAACACGTATATGCCGTTATCTAGTGTACCGGACCCAATCAAATCATGATTAAGGTGGATTTTAACAACATCGCTTACAAACGTGAAATCATAACCTTCTTTTGATAACAACGATACTGATATGATATTACACGTTAAACTGGGTACACAAAAACAATTGCGCAAAACCAAAATATGTCCACTCGTCAATCCAAGGTGATAATCCCCTACGGACACAACACTCACGCTAGCTCCATTAGAAACCTGGAGGGTCATATCACAGACCTTCAGCACTCTACGGTTTCTCAATGCCTGCAATGAATTGCATATATGAGATCCTGATCCGGTATCCAATAACCAGGAAGTAGAGTTGATTGACAGAAAATTTTCAATTACAAACACACCTGAAGTCGAAGCCACAGCTTGCTTCGGGTCCTAGTTCTTGGCGATCTAAGCTTTCCAATCTTTCTTCCAATGGCCTTTCCTACGATAGTGGAAGCACTCGTCATTTGCCACTACTGGCACCGCAACCTTTGCCTTTCCCTTAACTCCCACCTTACCAACACCACCTCTTAGTTTGGTAGCGGCCTTCTTCTTCCTTCCTTTGGCTCTTGCGTTGGACCTGGAAGAGGAAGAACCATGAACAAACATATTGGGTGTTTCCCTTGCTTTTTGCAAGGTGACCTCTGCACTCCTCAACATGTTAAGAAGTTCTGGAAGTTCAACTTGTTTACCTTGAATGTTGAAATTCAAGATAAACTGGGCGTAGGTGGAAGGAAGGGACTGGAGAATCTAGTCTGTATACAGCTCGTTCTCTAATGTCGTCCCGAGGTCCGCGAGCTCTTCTATATAGCCAATCATCTTAAGGACATGTTCTCCTACAGATGATCCGGTGGCCAGCCTCAAATGAAACAAGTTCTTCGAGGTCTCGTATCTTGCTGTACGAGATTGCTCTCCATAGAAATCATTGGTGTGGAGAAGTATGGATTCTAGATCCATATTCTCATTTCTCCTCTGATGTTCATTATTTATAGAGGCAGGCATGATGCATTTGGCTTTCGCGCAGTCAATCTCCCAGGTCTTGCGGATTTCCTTATCCGCGACACTGGATTCTGGACCGGGGACAGCAGGTGCGTTAGTAGTAAGGACATATCCCAATTTGTCATTGGTAATAACCATCTTAACATTCCGGAACCAATCTTTATAGTTAGGCCCTGTCAAAATATTTTTATCTAATAATAACTTAAGGCCTGTCATGTTCTAGGTCGCTGCAATGAGAGAGAGAGGGAACACTTTAGCATGATGCTCGTGCAAGTTTAGAGTGGTTTTTAGTTTATCTAAACAGGATGGCTCCCACTATTTCTTGAATCCCTCCTCAAACCAAAAAAGAAGAACTAGTCAGGACTATTCTCACCGTACAATACTTGCTTAACCGTTCAGCCAGGCCGTTGTCGGTACTTCGAGGGAGGTTTTACGACGCTTTCGTGAAGTTCCATAATTAAATAACCACTTTTCTCTGGGGGCGTAGCCCCGCTGACACCTTTCTCGACACTTACTTGGTTTATAGCATTGATCGTTAAGTAACGAATCTCCTGATGATTAGCGGATACTCACAGTAGGATTGGGATCTAAATATCATCGTGTGATAAAGCTGAAGGAATCCTACCAAAATTATCATACTCCAAAGGGTATACAACTCTTAGCAAATTTCAATTTCTTTAGAAATTCCCGATATCTTTTTCTGCCCCTTGCTCTTATGATCTTGGCGTTGGTCAAAATGTCATAAGTCACATGTCAAGTTCTAACCATCATTATCTTGTTAATTTGATCTCATCCGTACATACCCTTGACGTTGGCCAAATCATAGTACGACTGTCCCAAACCAACTCTTCTATCTATGCAACAAATGAATACCCAGCAGCTACCAAACACTATGCCCTGGCGTTGGTCAAAATACATAGCTTGAATACTACTGAATACCCAAATGAAATGACAGAGGGCTACGAATGGTTTTGGCGAAATCATGAACGTAGTGAAATTGATATGATTGAAGAAACCTGATAGCTTTTAAAAGGAGTGGTTTAAGATCCGCAATTAAAAAATATCTTCTGTTTTAAAATAACCGAATGGTTTCTTTTAAACTGTTCCAACGATTCAACTTTGGTTTATTTTCTTTGAATTAATATAACGCGTCCCATCAATTAACCTATCATTGCGGAAAACAATGAAAATACAACGTCCTCTTATGCCATCCGCATTCGCCACTGGGCCCCGTCATTCACCCGTTGGGTTACTTAACTAACGAGGGGGCTAGGCTAGCGCGGGTGCAAAACATAAGTGACGCCTACTAGATATCATATATAGATATTGTACATTCGTTAGACGCAATAATAAGCAATCTAGATCACAGATGAACATATTGGATTTTCTACGAATCCGCATTCCTTTTGAGCCTGCAAAGAAAGACGGATTACACAGTCGCGATGAATAGCCAAAACCCCACCCTAGACCCCTACGGGTACGGCAAACTACCCGCCTAGTACCCGAAGTGAAGCGGTCTCCCTCAACGACGTGAGTAGTCCACTAAACACTTCAAAGCACCCGGTAATTTGTGCACCCCACCTTGGGTCTATCTTAGGAGCAGAAAACAGTAAATGAAATAATACAACGGTGGCTAAAACCTCAATCCGGATGTGCCCCGCAAAAGAATATTACAACAAATTACAATTTACATTTGAATGAAAGAAACACTCGTCTCACATCCTCGGCTATCCATTCATGATAATCCAATAAGTCCACATTCACAAACTAGTAAAAAACATTACAGAAATGTGCAACCCCCTGCTAACCGACATACTAGCAGTTAGGGGAGGTTTACGAACATATTAAACACAACACAGATATAATCAAATTAGCCAAACATCTTAGAATTTCAATCAAGCTACAAAAATGAATCTACTCCAAACAATTCTCTGTGCACATGAAACCTGAGCACAAACAAAACATCCCAGAAAACACAACATAAACACAGAAGAATAACTGAGCAAATTTGGGTTGACTCGGAGTCAACTCGGCCGCGGATCCACGGCGGATTGCTTGGATCGGCGGCGGTTCCGCGGTGGTAAGGCCGATTCACAGTCCCAAATTTCTTCACAATTCTTAAAAAACCCTGATTGTATTTTTAAGGGTCCCTAAAAAATTTTTAGACCCCGTTTTAAAAACGGCAGAAACTATATGAAAATGATGTTTTTTCGGGTTCGTTTTGCGATCGAATTTCTAACGACTTTGCTAACATGTTAGTTATGGTTTAGCTAGGCTTTGATACCTCTGTAAGTCGATGTTAGACACCCCACATGATGCGGCAAGGCGGAATAGGTAAAACAATCATTTTGTTTGAGTTAACATCGACTAACTTTACGGATCATTGCTAAACCCAAACTAACAACTATCTAGAAGTGATTAACTACTATGATAGCTGATTATACCTAAAGATTCAAGTCCTTCTTGTTCTTGTAATTCACCTCCTCGTCGGCCACCTCAATGTGATAGAAGATCCAACCGAGAGTTCCTTCTCCAAGCTTTAACCTCTCACTTGAGTAACTTGGTGGCTATGATTGCTAATCAAGGTAACCTAGGGGGTATATAGATGGATTAGGGATCTAGTAGTCTTGCTAACCCTTGGATCTCAACACATGAGAGGCTTAGGGTTAGGTCTTTGAAGAGAGAGAGCTTGAGGAGAGAGAATTTGTGAGTGAGAATGAATTGAAAATATAACTCATTATGTATATAATGAAGCATAATAATTATCAAATAAATAAAAGGGATAATTACAACCATGCTTCATTTAATACAAATGAATGAATCATCTCATGAGTCATTAAGCAATAAATGCTTCATTTACTCATTTGGATGAATCACTTCATGAGTCACAAATTCAATTAATGCAATTTCCTCCTAAGCTCTCCACCTCATCTTTCTTCTTGAAGCTTCTCGACTAATTACGAGAATGCCCCTCCCATCCGTGAAAACCCGGAAATACTGAGATTGTATAAATCCAATAATCCCATACTAGAATCTGGCTTAAACTAAAGCCTCCTAGTATTATCTATCTGAACATCGTACGTGCATAAATACACGCATGTGTGCGAATCCTGTCGTAAAACCATACGGCCTCTATATCGTTTCGCCTGAAGCAGGGAAACACTCAGTGTGGGACTCTAAAGACTCGACACTATACTGGCAGTGGGGTTTAACCACAGGCCGCAAGCGGTACTAACTGTACGTAACGGTCCCCAGGTAGATGTCGATAAGAAGGCCGATGAGGAAACCCATCCAAACTCCTACTGAGCCTGATGTGACAATCCCCGTACAGTCCGGTCTGTTTGTCTAGGACTATCGCATAGCAGGCCTAGGGGGCGGCAAGCGTCAGTCCCCTAAAAGCAGTATAAGTCGTGTCGGAGTGAAGCCCATTACACCTTGAGAAGCTACTGGAAATCCTACCAGTAAATCTCATTTTCCCTGGCCAGGGACTTTGCGTAATGGCTCTCTAAACACAGCGCGATATCAACTCCCAATACCGGGAGAGGCGAATCCTATCTAACCGCCACTTCCTCTAAGTGCTTCGGGACTGCACCCAACTGCTACCTGTTTGCATGACTCTTTTGAGCCGTGGTAGGGTAGCAATCTAAGAACAGTGGGAACACACTCGAGACGAAGCAGCAGTATCAAGTCTGCGGACTATGCTGTGCTTATGTCACGTGGGAACTGTTAACTGACGACGGGTATAATACCAACCAACAGTTCCCTACGATTCCTGTCCGGTGTACCCGTAACCCAACGAGCACCTGTATACCATCTCCAGCACAACGTACTAATGGCTGTGGAACAGACCATTTCCCCTGCTGGGATGAGAAGCGTACACACTAGTCTATTCTAGAGCATCGATGCCCTGTCTCGATAATCCTACGACTAGGGACCTGAAAAAGGATGTGCTTATAGACTACCCAGCCCCCACTAGTGTGACAGCCATCACAACGCTGAATAAGCAAGATCCTATGGGCTCTATCAATATGTATTCGCGATTTGTTAAAAGAAACATATACACATATTAAGATAGATATAAACCAAGTAGCATACTACTATGTTTTGCAAGACTGTTAATATAACTGTGAAAATCCCAAGCCTCCATTAAGTAATATACAAGCTAAAATGATACAATAATGGCTCCTAGGGTATATACACGAACAAGTACCTCAGATAGCAACTTATCAGATATATGATGTATGAATGCATTATGAATGGAAACAGACTATATCATGAGTGAGACAACTGTTTTCTTTAATCAATGAGATTTCTATATGTATGTCAATCAAGTATCATCATTGAAAGCAACAGAGAAATCAGTGTCAAGCATCGACACAAAACATAAATCTCAGTATCTCAATATCTCTGTATCTCAAATCTCAATATCTCATATCTCAATACCTCGGGCTCCGTCAGTCCGGATCGACCCATATCATCAATCACACAACCACGTACGGTATCCTCCGGATATCCGCCGTGCTAGGTAAAATCACCGGTTGGCAGTCTGCCCCTGCCAGGCTCATCATCCACCATGAAAATCAATCTCGCCCCTGGGTACCATACCGGGTCCACCATGTACCCGAAACGGTTATAACTCCTCCTCGAATCGGGTCTCGAAATCCAACGGCTATCATCAAAACTCTTGGTGGACGACTCACACATCATGAGAAAACCGCAATTTGCATTTTAAAATGATGATACTAAGCTTTTATTAAATTCTTGCTGTTTTCTCCCAAATCCAGAAATCTCATGTAAATCCGAAATCATCAAAATCATGATACCAATAAACAGTGAATACCGGCATAAATCTCCATAATACTACATAACCAATGAATATATGAAAGCATATAATATCATGCATTGAATGCAATATTTAAACTAACATATGGAAGCTGTAACATATTGCGACTATCAGCTATCAAGCTATTTCAAAGGAAATGTATTTTCTAATGTGTACGTGACATGGTAATTACCGATGATGATGTGTGTGAGCCGGCAAGTAAGTGTATGTAGAACATACGCATCATCGGTAATGGTGCTGGTGTCCTGACAGCATGATCTCAATAATGGCATATGGAAATACAATATAAACATTCAAATGCGATGCGAACAGTAATAATATGCGGGAGCTGGGTAATAAACACAATGATAACTAATCTGCATTTATATAAATATGAGTCATACTGTTCTGCCATTTGAAATAACATGAATCGTGGTGCTTTGAAAATAAGGGCTATGGTTTTTTTTTTAAGGAAAGATACGTCCTTTGAAATATCCGTAGAATCCCTTGGCCTGTCTTTAAAAAACTCACGATTCATTAGTTTTGAAATAGGTATGACTCGATTCTAATCTATCATTTACAAGTAAACTACCGGACTAAACTAAACAGGCTGATCGAAAGGTAAGGAAACCGCCTAACATCTGAGTCGATATATATATATATATATATATATATATATATATATATAATAGTCGGTGATCCCGCCTCAAAATTATCCCATACGATACAATATCTATAATATGATATCCTCGAGTAAAGTGTGTGGTTCTATCATCAATATATAGCTCGTACGGTAAATCTGTCGTACGGTATCCCAAATCTGGGTACGGGTCAAATGTCTCATCAATCGCATTAATCATCTGGTATCCTCTTTATCAAATATCATGATCGGGGTACTGATCTACGTCTAATACAATACTGATACCATCTATGAAATGCATGCGTGTGTATGATAACACCACGCCTGAAGAATCCGCTAAAATATCATGTCGTATCTCAAATATAAACCATATCATATCACCGATCTCATGTCCCCAAACCCAATCTCATCGACTCATCTCCAATCCCAAGTACTTATCCTCAAAATCCATGTATGTGTGTGTGTGTGTGTGTGTATACATATCCCCATATACGCACAAGTAAAAAATAAATGTAAGCATGTGTGTGGATACTGTTAGTGTATATGCCCTAGGGGCCATTATTGTATCATACTAGATTGTATATTACTTAATGGAAGCTTGGGATATTCACAGTTGTATATACAGTCTTGCTAAAAATGGTAGTATGCTACTTGGTTTGTGTCTACTTTAATATGTGCATATGTTTCTTGTAACGTATCAATTATACATATTAGTAGAGCCCATAGGTTCTTTGCTTGATTACCAGCGTTGTGATGGCAGTCACACTAGTGGGGGCTGGGTAGTCTATAAGCAACATCCTATACATGTCCCTAGTCGTATGATTATCGAGACAGGGCATCGATATTCCAAAGTAGACTAGTGTGTACGCTTCTCATCCTAGTTGGGGAGATGGTCTGTCCCATAGCCATCAGTACGTCGTACTGGAGATAGTATACAGGTGCTCGTTAGGTTACGGGTACACCGGACAGGACTCGCAGGGGAACTAATTGGTTGGTATTATACCCGTCGTCAGTTAACATTTCCCAGATGACATGAGTACAGTATAGTCCGCAGACTTGACACTGCTACTTCGCCTCGAGTGTGTCCCACTGTTATTAGATTGCTACCCTACCACGGCTCAAAGGAGTCGTGCAAACAGGTAGCAGTTGGGTGCAGTCCCGAGCACTTGGTGGCAATAGTGGTTAGATAGGATTCGTCTCTCCCGGTATTGGGAGATGATATCGCGCTGTGTCAGAGAGCCATTACGCAAAGTCCCTGGGCAGGGCAAGCGAGATATACTGGTAGGTTCCAGTAGCTTCTCAGGGTGTAATGGGCTTCGCTCCGACATGACTTATACAGCTATTAGGGGACTGACGCTTGCCGCCCCTTAGGCTTAATATGCGATAGTCTTAGACGAACAGACCGGACTGTACGGAGATTGTCACATCAGGCTCAGTGGGAGTTCGGATGATTTTCCTCATCGGCCTTCTTATCGAAATCTACCTGGGGACCGTTACGTACAGCTAGTGCCGCTTGCGGTCTGTGGTTAAACCCACTGCCAGCGTAGTGTCGAGTCTTTAGAGTCCCACACAGAGAGTTTCCCTACTCCAGGTGAAACGATATAGAGGTCGTATGGTTTTACGACAAGGGTTCGGACGCATACGTGTGTTTACGCACGTACGACTTTTCAGACAGTTTTTACTAGCCGGCTTTGGTTTAAGCCAGATTCTAGTATCGGGTTACAGGATTTATACAGTCTAAAGTTTTTCCGTGTTTTAACAGATTGGAGGGGCATTCTCGTAATTTGTCGGGAAGCTTCTAAAAGAGTGGTGACTAAGGGGTTACGGTGGCATTGCATTGAATGAGATTAGTGACTCATTTGTGTGATTCATCCATGTCATTAATGCATCATAAATGCTTAATGACTCATGGTGATGAATCACTCATAGATATTTATGAAGCATGGTTGTTAATTCAGTTATTTCATTTTTGGATAAATAATAATGCTTCATATATATTATGATAACATCATTATCTCATTTCATTCTCATCTTCAGCTTCTCTCTCCTCAAGCTCACTCTCTCTTCAAACCCTAACCCTAACCTCTCATGTGTTGAGATCAAGGGTTAGCTAGACTAATACATCCATAACCTCACTCTATATCCCCTAGGTAGCTTAGATTAGCACTTTAAGCAACCTAGTTATCTTAAGTTTGAGATTAAGCTTGGCGTAAGAGCTTTCGGGTGGATCGTCTTTGATTCGAGGAAGCCGTTGAGGTGGCGATGTTCCAAGGAGCCTACGAGGAGTGGAGGACCGCGATTAAGACCCGAAGGACAAGTAACGTGAGGTATAACTTCGTATCCGAGTAGTTAAACCTCTAGTTTTTAGTTAGCAATGGTTTAGATAACGATTCATGCGCTCAAGTCCGTGTTACGAAGCTTTGATAATCGTTTTTCATATATTCCGCCTCCCCGCAAGTTCGTGGGGTGCGTGACATGGACTTACAGTGGTATCAGAGCCAACTAAACCATTCCTTGCTTGATAGCAACTGATTAGAATTTCGATCGACGAAAAACACGAAAACAAAAAACCGAAAACCCTAAGTTTCTGTTAATTTTAAACTTGTCTTAAAAATATTTGACATACCTTAAAATTCACAGCTGGGAAATATATGAGTTATGGGAAAATACGAGCCAGTGACTCGGTAAAATGGCCGTGGATCCGCGGCAATAGAGAGCTTCTGCCGTGGATCCGCCGCCGAGTCAACGCCGAGTTGATTCGGAGTTTCACAGTAATTCATATTTTTTGGGTTTTTATCTTCCTGTATGTTCTGTTTTTTCCCAGGTTACTTCAGTGCAGGTTTGCTTTTGGGGTAGACACAGAATATGGTAATCGATCGATATTTTAAGATATTTGCTAATTGTGTTTTTATCTGTAATGTTTAATGTGTTCGTAAACCTCCCCTAACTGCTAGTATGTCGGTTGGCAGGGGGTTGCACATTTCTGAAATGTTTACTGTTTGTGTATATGAACTGTGTTGGACTGTTGTGATGATTAGCCAGGGTTTGAGATGTGTTTAATATTCATTCATTCAATGTAAATGTAACTTGATGTAATATTCTTTTGCGGGGCACATCCAGGTTGCGGTTGTAGCCACCGTTGTATTATTTCTTTTTACTGTTTTTGCTCCTAGGATAGACCTAAGGTGGGGTACACAAACTACCGGGTACATCAAAGTGTTTAGTGGCCTACTCACGTTGTTGAGGGAGACCGCTTCACTTCGGGTACTTGACGGGTAGTTTTCCGTACCCGTAGGGGTCTAGGGTGGGGTAATGGCTATTCATCACAACCGTGTAATCTGTCTTTTATTGTAGGCTCAAAGCAAATGCGGATTGCTAGTAAATCCAATAAAGTTCATCTGTGATCCGGAATGCTTATTATTGCGTCTGACGAATGTACAATATCTATATATATATAGTTATTAGACGCCACTTACGTTTTACACCCGCGCTAGCCCAGCCCCCGCTCTGTCGTTAGTTAAGTAACCTAACGGGTGATGACGGGACCCAGTGGCGAATGCGGATGGCATAAGAGGACGTGGTATTTTCGTTGTTTTCTGCAATGATAAGATAAAAGATGGGACGCATTATTATAATGCAAAGAAAATAAACCAAAGTTTAATCGTTGGAACAAATTTAAAAGAAACCACTCGGTTATTTTAAAAGAGCAGAATTTTTAATTGCGGAGCTTTAACCACTCCTTTTAAAAAAAGTATCACGTTCCTTCGATTATATCAAGTTCACTACATTCACGGTTTTGCCAAAACCATTCGTAGCCCTCCGTCATTTCTTATGGATAGTCAGTAGTATTCAAGCTATGTTTGTTGGCCCTTAGTCAAGGCATAGTGTTTGGTAGCTGCTGGGGTATTCATTTGTTGCATAGATAGATGCGTTGGTTTGGGACAGTCGTATTACTTTGTTGGCCCTTAGTCAAGAGTATGTACGGGTGGGTTCAAATTAACCTGGACAATGACGGGTAGAACTTGACATGTGACTTATGATTTGTTGGCCCTTAGTCTAGGTCATAAGAGCATGGGGCAAAAATCCACATCGGGAATTTCTAAAGAAACTGAAATTTGCAGAGAGATGCATACCATTTTGGAGTTTGATGAATGTTGGTAGGATTCCTTCAACATTATCATACGATGATATTTTGTATCTCGATCCTACTGTGAGTACAAGCTACTTATCAGGAGATTCGACACTTAACGATCAATGCTATAAACCAAGTAGGTGCCTAGAAAAGTGTCAGCGGGGCTACGCCCCCTGAGAAAAGAAGTTATTTAATTAAGGAACTTCGCGAAAGCGTTGGAAAACCTCCCTCGAAGTATCGACACTGGCCTGGCTGAACGGTTAAGTAAATATTGTACGGTGAGAATTGTCCTGACTAATTCTTCTTTTATGGTTTGAGGAAGGCTTCGAGAAACAGTGGGAGCCATCCTGTTTAGATAAACTTAAAACCAATCTAAACTTGCAACAGCATCATGCTAAAATGTTTTCTTCTCTCTCTCTTAATTGCAGCGACCTTGTGACCACACCTAGGTTACATCAAGATAACAAATTGACTGAATCTGACTTATATGACTGGCAAAGGTCTGTCCAGATGTCCATTGGTTATAACAAGCTGGACTACCCTAATACTACTCAAGATCCCGCCGTCCCAGGTCCAGTTTCCACTGTTGCGGATATGAATATCCGTCAGACAAGGGAAAAAGATAAAGCGAAAGCTAAGTGGCTCGTGTTAGCTTCAGTTGATGGTGTATACCAGAAGCAGCACGAGAAGATGGACTTAGTTTTCATCTTTCTCCATAATAAAGATTTATATGGAGGGCAATCTCATATCACTAGATATGAAACCTCGAACGAATTGATTCAAGCGAGGATGGCTGACGGGTCATCTGTAGAGGACAACGTCCTTACAATGACTAGCTGTATTGATGAGCTCCAGGACCTGGAGACCGCGTTGGGAAACGAGTCAAATACTGACTTGATTCTACAGTCTCTGCCTCCTACCCTCAAAGAAACCAGGGAAGGAGAAGGAAAGAGAAAGGCAAAAGTTTCGTGATTAGATATAGTAAAAGAGGGACGTTCCTATTGTTACAGGAATGAACATTGACAGAATGATTGCAGGGCTTTTGAAGCCAGTAGCCAGGATACGAAGCATGTTAAGGCTTCAGCCTCAGGTGTGTTTGTAATAGAGAACTGTATGTCAGTTAACCCTACTTCCTGGGTATTAGATACCGGGTCAGGATCTCACATCTGTAATTCATTACAGGCTCTGAGAAACCGTAGGGTTATCGGGATAGGTGATATGACCCTCACGGTTGCTAACGGAATGAGCATGGACGCTGAATCCGTAGGGGAATATCATCTTGGACTGACAACTGGGCAGATATTATTTCTGCGTAACTGTTTTTATGTACCAGGAACAACTTGTAATATCATATCTGTATCCTTACTTTCTAAGGAAGGATATGATTTTACTTTTGTAAGTGATGTGGTTCACATCCACCTAAATCAAGTTTTGATTGGGTCAGGTACATTAGAAAACGGAATATACGTATTAAATCAAGCTCAGATTTTCAGTGTCCAGAACACACTTAAAAGAAAGTCTCCAGATATAAATCAGGCTTTCTTATGGCACTGTAGACTAGGTCACATCAATAAGAGAAGGTTGACTAAATTACATAGAGAAGGATATTTAAATCCGTTCGAATATCAATCTTATGCTACTTGTGAATGTTGTCTCATGGGAAAGATGACAAAGACTCCGTTCAATGGACACGGAGTAAGAGCAAGCGAGCCCTTGGGACTCGTACACAGTGACGTGTGCGGTCCAATGTCTACACATGCGCGAGGTGGTTATTCCTACTTCATTACTTTTACAGATGATTTCTGTAGGTATGGATATGTCTTCTTAATGAAGCATAAATCCGAGGCTTTTGAGAAATTCCAAGAATACAAGAATGAAGTGGAAAAACAAACAGGCAAGAGTATAAAGACACTGAGATCTGATCGAGATGGTGAATACTTAAGTGCCGAGTTCCTGGGTTACTTAAAAGAGAATGGAATTCTCTCTCAGCTTACTCCTCCATACACGCCATAACATAACGGTGTATCGGAAAGGAGGAATCGAACACTATTGGATATGGTTCGTTTCATGATGAGTAACGCTGAGTTACCACGATCATTCTGGGGATATGCACTAGAATCAGCTGCATATCTTTTGAACCAGGTTCCTACCAAAACTGTGCCTACCACACCATATCAGATGTGGAGTAGGAAGAAACCCTGTCTAAAACATTTTAAGATATGGGGATGTCCAGCTTTTGTAAAAAAGCAGCATGCGGACAAACTCGAGGCACGCTCAGTAAAATGTAAGTTTGTGGGATATCCAAAGAACTCCAAGGGATATTATTTCTATTACGCAGAGGAACAAAAGGTTTTTGTTTCTCGTCATGCCTACTTCTTGGAAACTGAATTTTTGGAAAATCAGAAGAGTGGGAGCGCAATAGAACTGGAAGAAATTCCAGAACCACAAACTACTACTGAAAGTATGGTAGAATCAGAAGTTCAAGAAGAACTGGACATTCCCGCACCCTTCCGCAGGAGTAGTAGGCCGTCTCATCCGCCTGAGAGATACTACGGTTTTCTCATAGATGGGGATAGAGAGGATTGTGTCATTGATGAAGATGACCCTACTAGCTTCCAGCAAGCCATTCAGAGCGGTGACTCGGTAAAATGGCTGGATGCAATGCGGACCGAAATGGAGTCCATGTACACTAACAAAGTATGGACTTTGGACGTTGCTCCAGATGGGGTAAAACCCATAGGATGCAAATGGATCTTCAAAAAGAAGATTGGTGTAGATAGACAGGTTGAAACCTATAAGGCTAGACTTGTTACAAAGGGTTTCCATCAAAGACCTGGTTTGGACTATGACGAAACCTTTTCTCCAGTAGCTATTCTTAAATCTATTCAAATCCTTCTTGCTATTGCTGCCTTCCACGATTATGAAATCTGGAAGATGGACGTAAAGACGGCCTTTCTAAATGGTAATTTGGAAGAAAGCGTCTATATGGATCAGCTTGAGGGATTCATTCAGAGTGGGAGCAGCGGTAAAGTATGCAAGCTGCTTAAGTCCATTTATGGACTAAAGCAGGCATCGCGGAGTTGGAACATCTGTTTTGATGGTGCTGTCAAAGAATTCGACTTCATCAAAAATCCAGATGAACCTTGCATAAACAGTAAGATTGTAGGGAGAGCTGTAGTATTCCTCGTCTTGTACGTGGATGACATTCTCCTAATAGGAAATGATATTCCTATGTTACAGTCAGTCAAAAGATTCTTGTCACATAAATTCTCCATGAAAGACCTGGGTGATGCCACCTACATTCTGGGGATCCAGATCTATCGTGTTAGATCAAAGAGGATATTGGGACTTTCACAGTCCAGGTACATAGACACCATAGTGAAGAGATTCAGTATGGATGATTCTAAGCGCGGTAACCTACCGGCTTGTCACGGAATCACCCTCTCCAAAGAGATGTCTCCCAAGACTGATTTAGAAAGGGATCACATGACGATTATACCCTACGCTTCTGCGGTAAGCTCTATAATGTATGTGATGTTATGTACCAGACCAGATGTAGCATACGCATTGAGCGTTGTAAGCCGGTATCAGGCAAACCCTGGGGAGAAGCACTGGATAGCCGTGAAGAACATTCTCAAGTACCTGAGAAGGACTAAGGAGATGTTCTTGGTGTATGGCGGAAAAGACCTCCAGATGGAGGCCTTTGCCGACTCCGGCTTCCAGAGTGACAAAGATGACTCCAAGTCCATGTCGGGTTATGTCTTTACCCTCAATGGAGGGGCGGTCTGTTGGAAGAGTTCCAAGCAGGAGACCGTTGCTGACTCAACAATGGAAGCGGAGTACATAGCTGCTTGCGATGCCGCAAAAGAAGCTGTCTGGATGAAGAAGTTCCTCACAGAACTTCAGGTGGTTCCTTCCAGTGTTGGTCCAATACCTCTGTATTGTGACAACAACGGCTCTATAGCTTTTGCGAAGGAACCCAGGTCCCATCAGAAATCCAGACACATCTTAAGGCGGTATCACCTGATCAGGGAGATCGTAGATCGCCGGGAGATCGAGGTGAAAAGAGTAGAGACAGAGAATAACATTGTTGATCCATTCACAAAGGCCCTTCCTCAGACGCAGTTCGAGAGGCTATTCGAGATGATAGGTCTCCGATATGCCAGCTCATGGCCCTAGTGCAAGTGGGAGATTGTTAGTGTATATGCCCTAGGGGCCATTATTGTATCATACTAGATTGTAAATTACTTAATGGAAGTTTGGGATATTCACAGTTGTATATACAGTCTTGCAAAAAATGGTAGTATGCTACTTGGTTTGTGTCTACTTTAATATGTGCACATGTTTCTTGTAACGTATCAATTATACATATTAGTAGAGCCCATAGGTTCTTTGCTTGATTACCAGCGTTGTGATAGCAGTCACACTAGTGGGGGCTGGTTAGTCTATAAGCAACATCCTATACATGTCCTTAGTCGTAGGATTATCGAGACAGGGCATCGATATTCCAGAGTAGACTGGTGTGTACGCTTCTCATCCCAGTTGGGGAGATGGTCTGTCCCATAGCCATCAGTACGTCGTACTGGAGATTGTATACAAGTGCTCGTTTGGTTACGGGTACACCGGACAGGACTCGCAGGGGAACTGATTGGTTGGTATTATACCCGTCGTCAGTTAACAGTTCCCAGATGACATGAGTACAGCATAGTCCGCAGACTTGACACTGCTACTTCGCATCAAGTGTGTCCCACTGTTCTTAGATTTCTACCCTACCACGGCTCAAAGGAGTCATGCAAACAGGTAGCAGTTGGGTGCAGTCCCGAGCACTTGGAGGCAGTAGTGGTTAGATAAGATTCGTCTCTCCCGGTATTGGGAGATGATATCGCGCTGTGTCAGAGAGCCATTACGCAAAGTCCCTGGCCAGGGCAAGCGAGATATAATGGTAGGTTCCAGTAGCTTCTCAGGGTGTAATGGGCTTCGCTCCGACACGACTTATACAGCTATTAGGTGACTGACGCTTGCCGCCCCCTAGGCTTGATATGCGATAGTCGTAGACGAACAGACCGGACTGTATGGAGATTGTCACATCAGGCTCAGTAGGAGTTCGTATGATTTTCCCCATCGGCCTTCTTATCGACATCTACCTGGGGACCGTTACGTACAGCTAGTGCCGCTTGCGGTCTGTGGTTAAACCCACCGCCAGCATAGTGTCGAGTCTTTAGAGTCCCACACAGAGAGTTTCCCTAATCTAGGCGAAACGATATAGAGGTCGTATGGTTTTACGACAAGGGTTCGGACGCATACGTGTGTTTACGCACGTACGACTTTTCGGACAGTTTTTACTAGCCGGCTTTGGTTTAAGCCAGATTCTATTATCGGGTTACTGGATTTATACAGTCTAAAGTTTTTCCGTGTTTTCACGTATTGGAGGGGCATTCTCGTAATTTGTCGGGAAGCTTCTAGAAGAGTGGTGACTAAGGGGGTTAAGGTGGCATTGCATTAAATTAGATTAGTGACTCATTTGTGTGATTCATCCATGTCATTAATGCATCATAAATGCTTAATGACTCATGGTGATGAATCACTCATAAATATTTATGAAGCATGGTTGTTAATTCAATTATTTCATTTTTGGATAAATAATAATGCTTCATATATATTATGATAACATCATTATCTCATTTCATTCTCATCTTCACCTTTTCTCTTCTCCAGCTCACTCTCTCTTCAAACCCTAACCCTAACCTCTCATGTGTTGAGATCAAGGGTTAGCTAGACTAATACATCCATAACCTCACTCTATATCCCCTAGGTAACTTAGATTAGCACTTTAAGCAACCTAGTTATCTCAAGTTTGAGATTAAGCTTGGCGTAGGAGCTTTCGGGTGGATCGTCTTTGATTCGAGGAGGCCGTTGAGGTGCCGATGTTCCAAGGAGCCTACGAGGAGTGGAGGACCGCGATGAAGACCCGAAGGACAAGTAATGTGAGGTATAACTTCGTATCCGAGTAGTTAAACCTCTAGTTTTTAGTTAGCAATGGTTTAGATAACGATTCATGCGCTCAAGTCCGTGTTACGAAGCTTTGATAATCGTTTTTCATATATTCCGCCTCCCCGCAAGTTCGTGGGGTGCGTGACATAGACTTACAGATACGTGTGGTTAAAAACCTATTCTAGGGTTCGCGACTAAGAAGCTAAACCAAGCTACTTCTAACTATCCTAAACAAAACCATAAAAAAAATCATATCTTGATAATCATCCTCATCTCATGAAACACCTATATAAATATATATATATATATATATAAACTATACTATGGACTACGGGGATACTATACGCCATCCACCCGATTTCCCCCGTAGATATAATCTACTCACCTGGTCCTCGCGTGCTGAAACAATATCGCCACTCGCTTGCTTGTCGTCTCGAAGTCTTCGTAAGGGTACCTACGTATCATAACACATCGCATCGCATTAAAATCCGACTCATGACCAAAACGACACACGAATCTCACATAGGTCAAAACCTATGGTTTGCTCTCTCAAATCAACCCAAAAACCCTCGACATCGGTATACAAACGTCGAGTGATCTAGAAAACCTAAACGTACCAATCACGCGTTCATAACACGCTAAAAATTATATGAAAATACGGTGCAATTCATAAAACCTTAAAATTTGCCCAAATCGATTTATTTCCAAAATGCCTAGTAAGCGGTCAATAATCGTTTTAATACAAATCTTGATATTTTGCAAAACTAGTGGTCATAATATTCACTAAATATCTTGATTAGGCCACATAAACATTTAATAGATTTTTATCACACCAATTTGTATTAATCGTTAAAATTTAGTTTGCAAATTTATCCGATTTTTAACCATTTTAAAGTAACAATATACTATTTAACAACTAAACTAGGGTTTGCATAATTTAAGATGTTAAACTAGACATCAAAACTCGCACCAAGTGATCAAACCCAAATCTTGAATTCATAAAACCCTCATTAGAATTTTTATCTCTCCTATTTATATTATTTATAAAAAACCTAGTTTGCAATATTATGCAATTAGACAATTTTAAATGTAGCAATTTGTAATTAGCAACTAGATCAGTTTTTTTCCAATTCATAAGAGGTTCAACTACCCAAATTAAACCATGAACAAATTATGAAAACCCTAACTCAAATCAAAATCCTCACAAGAAATTCCAAACTCCCAAATAAACCCATAATTAAACACCTAATAAAATTTAATTAAGCAGCTAATCAATAATCAAACAATGGAACAAAGATTTATACCTCACAAATTAGAGATCTAGCAAGAAAATCTCGGCCTCCAAATTGCTCTGTTTTCACCAAAGTCCATGCATGTTAGGCTAAGAAAAAATGGGTAAGAGTTGGATTTGGATTTTTTAAGCTTTTTGTGTTGATTTTTGAATGTTTTTGTGAGGGTTTTGAGGTGAAAAATGGGGCTAAAAATTTGAGGGCCGCTTGTGGGGGCTCGACCAGAAAATAGGGAAGAGAGGAGAGAGAGTGAGGTGGGGAAAAAGTCCAAGTCAAAGAACACATACCTCACAAATTACAACTTACTCCTTCTCACTTTAATTCTTTCATTTCCTTTTTTTTTTGGGGCAAACTTGGGGGGGGGGGGTCTTTCTACAATTTGGCCAGCCCAAGGTGTGTGTGTGTATGTGTGGGTGTGTGGAAATTCCAAGTCAAAACAACCCTTTCAAAACTCATTATTGTATTTTACATCAATTTCTATTTAAATTTATTTAATCTAGCATTTTATAACATCTAGAACCACAAGGAAAAATTTTGAAGAATGAATATGTTACAAACTAGATTCTAGCTTGTCATGGTTCATTTAATTTGTATTAACCCAGTCCAATTTGTAATTATCACTAATTAAATGTATTAGTAGCGGCTTAAAATAATATTAAAATAATTAATTTCGGGAAATTTTTCAGAAATTTAGAAATTTTACAAGTTGCTCAATAAACACCAAATACTAGCAATTACATAGCTAAAATATGTATATTTCATTTTATATTACAAGATAATTATATCCTGATTTTTAAGGAAAACACCCGTTATTTTACCGATTAACCGAAATTTCGCCTAAACGATTTTCAAAACGTTACAATCTTCCCCCTTAAAGAAATTCGGTCCCCGAATTTAAATTAAAACTTCCCCCAAATACTAAAACATTTAAGCAAAACCATCAAGTCGTCGGGGCTCCGAAATCATAAATACATAAAACACATCGTAGCGCAACGCATGCGCATGAAAAACAGATATATAAACCAAAATCAAAACTCCGTCAAGTATCCCGCAATCATCGGAGTTATGGGGAAGACATCAATGTCAAGATCCAATACGAAAACCAACATGATATACATCATTAAAACATCTGGAAGCAATCCATGCCAAACCTTTTTCAAATCGCCGTGCGATGTTCGCAACACTGCACAGTGGCGGACGTCCATTGTGAGAAAATAACTATATATATATATATATCCTTTGTTTAATATACACGTCCCGCCGTTTTGAAAGCAATTTTAGAAGGGTTTCCCTTATAAAATGTTTCGTGTCATCTCGGACACGGTGGTAAATACTGAGACTATAGCTCCTCTTTGGAAATCCCTTCGATAACTATCAATGCATGCAAAGATATACTCAGGTACTGTCCTCTGACTAGTCCTGCTCAGTACTAAACCAAATTGTAAGTATCATAAAATATACTGCTCCAAAAGAAATCAATCCCAAATATATATATGAATGCCACGTGCGTCTGGTGCGCACGGAAATCGAAATCCATGAATGTGCCATACATGTGCACGAAAATCAAAATCTGAGTACAACGGGTGTGCACGAAATCACCTGTCAAAGGCAACGTGTGTGCCTGACAACAAAACCAGGTGCATCTGATATGCACGAAGAATCTCGATTTAGTGCATCTAGTGTGCACCTAAATCGCATCATGCACCTTAAGTATGGGCAAAATCAAAATCAAGTGCACAATGTGCACGAAAACGAATATTGAATATCACAATCGAAATCGACGGTATACAACACATTTCAATCAAAATCCCAATCAGGTATACCGTGGTATAAAATCTCACCATCCAGTGCATCGGCATGCACAAAAGCAAATCAAATACTAAAAGTGCATGAAAACTATGCAGAAAACATAAGTCAAATCATATGCTTGCCCTAGGAATGAAATCAATTATCATGAAACTCGGTTAACAAAACTCAATCGCGAAATAAATCACCCAAAAATACTGAAAATCCAAAGTGATAGATACGTGATAGTCAACGCACGAAATCACAAATCGTAAATACTGTCGTCGATATGTCCGTGTCACGACCCGAAATTGGCACGTGACGGCCCTAATACTACGCAACATCTACAGGCATAACGCAGTAAAAGAAAGCCAAAACCCAGAAATCTAAACCATTAAAAGACAAGAAAAGATAACAAACATTTTTATAACCCTTAAAATCGCAACCCAAATTCTTTAAAAGTCGATCTTCATTTCCTTTAAAATTTTGTCAGCACCTCCTTTGTAAAAACTAGCCCCAAAAATGGGTACAATATAAATAGAAGTAAAGCATCCCCAAACGGGAGCAAATACACGCCCAAAGGCAGAAAACAATCACCATAACAAATATACGAAGCCGTAGCGAAGAAATAAAAGACGATAGAAAGGAATTGTATAAAAGACAACAAGTCACAAATAATATACAACATCGTCCTCACCAAGTCTCTAATTCAACAAGAAAATATAGTAGATGGAGAGTACAAGGATACAACGAATATACAATACAACAAAACGGATAACCACAAAACCCACTAAGCAAAACTGCACAGTATGAGCTGAAGAGGTATCCGCAGCAAAAGATGATCAGATTGATGAATATCCTGCCTCGACTACTCTGGGGAACACCCTGCAAAAAAACTGTGGCACAACGGGGGTGAGTTGCCAACTCGTGAATAGTAATAACATATGCAGGTAATCACAAGTATGCACGTACAGCGTGAATCTAACATATGCAATTGACAGTAAATAAAGGTCCTATGATTACAATAATCATGAAAAGTACACTAACTGGTACAACTAATACATGAAGCAATAATATATGACAATCAGTATGCAATAATCATGCCATAATTATATGAAAAGTTATATATATATATATGCAGTAGTCATGAAAGGTACTCTAGCAGGTACAACTAATACATGAAACAATGCATATAAATAAAGTTATGTAAATACACCCATCATGAAAGGTACACTAACAGCTACTACTAATACATGAAGCAGTGCATAGGCAATAAATGTGGAGTACAGAAAGAAATATTTCATTTCCACGGAATCCTGACATCGTGGTAGGATCACAATCCATCAAGACAATCCAAATCCCAGTTTCCTCAAATCGGCCCCCAAATTGGCTCTCATATCATATAAGTCTCACAAAACCTTAATGTACAATATCGAATAAATCTCATATATCCTGAATGTACAAAATCAGCAATCTCATATATATATCCTGTATCAAATCCCAAATAAATCTCCTATATCCCAAATCCAATGTCAAGTAAAATTCTAACACCCTAAATATATTTTCATGAATAAATATGATGTATATAGATTGATATTAATACACATATATTAGCGTCCCATTCCACTAATATTGGTGTAAAGACATGTATAACAGCGTCTCATTCTACTGTTATATATACATAGGAGTAAACAGAAATATCATGAAACCAATGTATCAAGCATCGACACAGAAATGCTGATCTATCCGGTGCTGTCACCAAGACCGGCACCCTGATAGGTACGTATCACACGCTATCCGAAAAGCACGAGTGCCTAGCTCTGACCCTCGTCTTTCCACGTATCCATACGTACATAACTCCCTACGATTACCGCCGAGTCATAGGTAATGTCACCGGATGGTATGGTTCCTCTGACAGGCTTAATCGGCAAGGTCCATCAATCGTCTTGCCCTGGGTTCCTACGGGCCCCACCATGTATCCTCATACGGCCTCAACGCCTCCTCGCAGGGGTATATATATATCAGAATCGATAAATCTCAAGGTTGATACTGAAATATCATATCAAGGGAAACCGGGTTTTTGAAATAATGCATAATTTCATGAACTCCAACGGTCCCCAAATCCAGAAAACATCATGAAAAATCCATAGCTCAATGCGAAAAATCCATGAATATAATATATGCAACATAAAACTGAAATGTAAGCATATAAAGGAAAAGCCGCTAATTAACTGCAACAAGTTAATATAAAATATCATACGGTTCCTATTTTCTCCAATTCTAAATAACATCAAGTAAATGTAAATATGTAGCTATAACTGATATAAGTGTAAACATGAAAGTATAGCAATGTGTATGTATCTACCTATATGTAATGATGTAATATACCCCCTGGGTATGAGTGAAGTATGCGTGCAATGTATGCCTGTACCTATGTTATAAGGTAAGCCTGTGGATATACAGGTATGCTAAATGTCATATGCAAAAGGAAATATGAATCAATGTTTCAATGTCCCTAACCATGCAATATCATATCTATAAGTGGGTTGTGCGTGACATGGCAATTATTGACGGTGTGTGTGGCATACAATCAGCGCTCGTGCAACATAGGCCGTCAGTAATGGTGCAGTGTCCTAAGGATACTAGTCCAAGCACAACACTAACTAAGCAGTAGGGTAAATGCGCAATTCTAAATATGACATAGAATATGCAACAGAATTAACATCTCTAGCCCAGACGCATAACGCCATGCGGGCGATTCCTCTGTAGATATTAAATCTACTCACCAACGCTCTAAGCTAGATGAAGTCTACCATCTGTTTTTCCTTTGTAGCAATGTACAAAGTCCCCGCCTGCGAACATGCAACATTAAAACAACAAAGCAAATATATATTAATACTAGACCCAAAACACGTACAAACTATATTAGACCGACGCAACAATACAAAACATACTCTCAAGTGTTCGTATTGTGGCTAACGTGCGTAGCGACACGACGAAACTAACCCAAGAGCAAAACCACACAAAATGCACGATCCGTGTCGTATAACGTATCGCACGGACACAAAACACTAAAAAATACCTAGGTGATCCCAGATTTTGCATACTGAGAAAACTCAACAATCAAACAAGACCAAACTTACTCAAACCAAAGCAGATACCTACCCAGAAAAACCCAAATCCCAACTCAACCAAGGGGCCGATTTCGCCGGAATTGCCTTCAGACGTCGCCGGCCAAGTCCGAGCTGATGGGGTTCATGCTCCAGGTGAGGTGCTATTGTCATAGGTACAACACAAAAAAATTGTTTAGTTTTCTAGTAAAATCTCTGGGTCACAGCAGAATACAGATATCACAAATCGACACTAAAAATACGTTATTACACAAAAAACCTAACTTTAAACAATCTAAACTAAATCTAACAGTCTACAAAGCACATAAACAATATAAGCAACAGATAGAGATAAATACCTATCCTCAAGAACTCAAAGATCCAAGCTTTACATGCTCCAAGGCATCCAATAGGAGAAAAGTGATCAAAGATGTGATTTTTGTGATGTTTTGTGGATTTTGTGATGGATTTGATGAAAGGTAATGATGTGTTCAGTTTGTAATAGAAAGAGAAGAAGAATAAAAGAGTTGGAGAAAAGAGAGGGTGTGTGAGGAAATGGGAGAGGGAGGTGAGTGTAGGGTGTGAGATGATGGTGAGTGTATCACATCATTAAATGCTAACCATGCCTTCAAATTAATGCACCACACCTCATCATTCCAACACAAATATCTCTCTCTCTCTCCCCTAAAAGATTAAGGGTTAATTCAAGGCAAAGGATTAAAGCAAAGGGATTAGATTAGGTTAAGTGTCAAGGTTGCTAAGAACAAAAATTAGCACAAACAAATCCTCACATTTACGTGCACACTTGCGTGCATGTCCATAAGAAATAATAATAAATTATTAATTAAATGTTATAAAATGTGAGGAACCCGAATTAGTAAACTTTTTACTGTAAACCCGCATTAACGTCTAAACGAACATTAACCGAAATCAAAGGCGTTACAATCTCCCCCTTTATAAAAATTCATTCCCGAATTTAAAATTCTCACTAAGCGTACCTTCAATGAGAAGATTACAAATTCTCATATCTCGTTCGCAGCCTCCCAAGTGATTACCTCACTATATGGCTTTGTCCAAGAAAAACCCTTCACAGATGGCAAGATCCTTGACCGAAGTTTCTCCACCTGCCGAGCCATTAACACAATTGGCTGCTGGTGAACGAAAGATCGCGTCTAAGCTAAATGGTCTGGTGCTGAATCATGTGAGAAAGGTCATGAAGGTAATTGCAAAGTATCGACATAAGGAATACGGGGTGAATACTCAATAATCTGGGCGGAAGTGCCAAATTAATGGCAACGAAACTAACTCGCTTTAAGGATCTCAAAAGGACCTACAATTCTGGGGTAAGCTTCCCAAAACTCAACACGTCATTCATCGAAATGTCCGTAGGAATATATGATCTCCCACTGCGAACTCAAGTCTGTGACCATCACGGTCAGCAGAAGACCTCTGTCCGCAATGGACAATTCTCATCCTGACCGAAAACAACTGGATCATCTCCGAAGTCTCTAAACTAGCCGGGGTCCAAAAATCTTACTTACGCAGAGTCAGAAAAACAGACTGGTGATCGACACGACCTAACCCCTAAACCTAAAGGTTGCCAATTGGAGTGACTCCTGATAACAGCTACCGAAGGAGAATCCTAACAATGGCAAGTGACGATCCCAACTGCCAACAACAATTAGTACGTACGCACAAGCATAACCTCTAGAGTCGGTATAGCCCGCTCTCATAATACCATCATCCTGCGGTTGGAAATATGGAGCTAAGATTCAACCAGTACCCAAGGCTTCCTGAAGTTCCTGTCCCTGATGGCAAGCAAATAGGGTGCCTTTATTGCATACGACCCATGAAGGAACTCCGTGCAACGCACAAACTTAACAAAGAACAACTGACCAAACTGAGTATAACCGGACGACAAGCATCCGAATGGAGACACACCCTGACTAAACCTGGGTAGACACCATAACGAAATTCATGGAGATCTGCTCCCACACCCACTTCGGAACGGTTAAAGGTTGCAACTCTCCAGCCGGTCTCAGATGCTCAACTAAAGCACACAACAAGATAGACACCTTAAACGAAACCCGAAACTTCTCTTTACATCCCTGCCCACTTGTAACTATCTCACTTGTCACGTCAATGTTAGTGGAACTTGAATGAGTACAGAGAGTTGATAGATGTGGCTGCTCTAGGATTTCACGTCTCTATCCAATAGTATCAGGTACCCAAATGCGTCCATAAACGTAGCACACTGTCACGACCCGAAAGAGCACGTGACTGGCCCTTGAACCATATGAAGTCTATAGGACTCCATCTGATCCAAGTAAACCAAAAGCCCAGAAATCTAAAACCATTTTAAGAGTAAATAAAGAAAACTGGTTTTAAAGAAGTGAAGGAAAACATGTTTGAAGTCAAGGTTTTTAAATAACTAAGCGGAATGTGCATTTTTAAAATGTAAAGTCTTTTCTAAAAATTTCGGCAGAGTTTCCTTTGTAAATACTGGCCCCGAACGGGATACAACAAGAACAATATATATATACAATGAATAAAAGGCATCCCCAAGCGGGAGCTAACTCTTCGTCAATCGACGGTCACAACCACTCAAGCAAAATAATATACAACGCCGAATGGCGAGGGTCAAATCCAAAAGAAACTCAATAAGCATGAAAACCGCAATACTACTAAGCGCGACTCTAAGGTCGAATAATAAATCACTAATGTCTAAGTCTGAAACAATATACAAGTTTTGGTCGATGGAATTTCTAGATACAATAAATAATACAAGTACAATGGTGGTTCTTGATGCAAAAGAATCCACCTACAAAATGCAATTCACCCGCAAGGAAGCAGTGTGCCAAAAATGCCGCAAAGAAACCTGTACGGCAAAACCTGCAAGAACTGTGGCACAACGGGGGTGAGTTGCCAACTCGTGAATAGAGAATATCTACAAGCAGAAACCGAATGCAAGACATGATCCTAATTCAATACGATCAGTGTAAAATAACCCACAAGAGTACGTCTGAAGCATGACAAGGTGGCAATGTAACATCTAAACATGTATGTAGTGCCAAGTACTCAGGTAATAACATGTCATCGGTATAAGGTATGTCTGCATGAAGTAAATATGAATATCAATACACATATATTAGCGTCTCATACCACTAATATTGGTGTAAGGGTATATATAACAGCGCCCTCATACCCTGTTATATATACAAATGAAGTATGATCAATGTAAATCCAGTCTGTATGTGATCAAGTCTGTATAAACGTGGAACCAGTCCACCCGTCACCCAATGGCAATAAACGTGGAACCCGTCCACCCGTTACCCAATGACAATAAGCATCATGTATGCAAATATGAGGATATAAACAAAATCATGGAAAAACAACATGAAACCCGTGCCTAGCATCGACACGTAAATCCTCGTCCATATAGGGCTCCGTCTGCGGTATCGGCCCTCGGCCCCGGCAGTACGGGTCATCCCATATCCTCATCCATATGGGGCTGCATCTGCGGTATCGGCCCTCGGCCCCGGCAGTACGGGTCATCCCATATCCTCATCCATATGGGGCTCCGTCTGCGGTATCGGCCCTCGGCCCCGGCAGTACTGGTCAGTCCATATCCATCTCTCAACTCCGGTCGGTATACTTCAGATATCCGCCGAGCTCAAATACAATCACCGGTAGGTAGTAGTCCCTCTGCCAGGCTCACCGTCTGCTACACAGCGAAACCGTTCTCGCCTCGGGGTACCATACCGGGTCCACCATGTACCCGCAATTGGTCTCATCCGCCTCCTCGAATCGGGTTTCACATGTCGCTCTCAGCACCGAGAAAACACATGGTGGACGCACTGAAATATCATATCAAGGGTAACCGGGTTTTTAACACAATTATATATTCTCTTTTGAAATACCCACGGTTCCCAAATCCAGAAATATCATGGAAATAACATATCTCAATGCGTATAATCAAAATATGGTGTATGCGACATGTAAGAAAGGTAAGCATATCATGAGTCATGCAACATGGAATAGTAATGTGCTCATGTCGAGGGAAACCGCTCTTTTAAAACGAATCAGTTTTGAAGAACATCATGCGGTTCCCAAATCTCTAATCAAGTCAGAATCATCTATGTTTGTGTACAGGTATAAGTGTACAATATGCCATGCAAGAATCAAATCATGAATGCAACAGTACTACAGTGTAGTGGCATGGCAATTATCGATGATGAAGTGTGTGAGCCGGCAATAGTGTACGTGGAACATACGCAACATCGATAATGGTGCTGGTGTCCTAACAGCATGATAATAATATAGCAATAAACATATGCAAAGCAATGTGAATAGCATGAATATGCGGAAATCAAATAATCAACACCACAGTGAAGAATCTACATCCATATGTATATATCATGCAGTTATGTCGTTTGAAATAAGACGAATCAAGATTTTTAGTAAAATAAGGGCTGCAGTATATTTTAAGAAAGATACGTCCTATGAAAAATACCCGTAGAATCTCCTTACTTGTCTTTTAAGATATTCCTGATTCGTAGTTTTTGAAATAGGTATGACTCGGGTCTAGTCTAACATCTACTATGCAAACTACAGACCTAAGTATCAAGTAAATCAGGAGGGCTATGGAAACCACCTAAATCTGAATCGATATATATATAGATATAATAGTCGGTGATCCCGCCTCAATAGTATCGCGTACGATACAGTATATCATATGACATCCTCAAGTCATGAGTGCGGATCTATCATCAATATAAAGCTCGTACGGTAAATCGTCGTACGGCATCCCAATAGCTGGGTACGGGTCAATATCGCACTATCTCATCACATCTCAGGTATCACTATCATCATATCACATATTCTGTGGTACTGATCTATGTCTAGTACAACTGATACCATCAATATACTGCATGTGCGAGCACACGTCCTAAGGCCCTCTAGAGATCACGTATCGTAACCCAAATACGAATCACATCAAATCACCGATCTCGCGGCACAAAGCCCAACATCATCGACTTATCTCCAATGTCATCCAATATCATCAACACAGTGCAAGTATAATGAATATGCAAGGGTGTGCGTGTAGGTGTTAATCTATTCTAGGGTTCGCGACTATGAACTACACTAGTCACTTCTAACTCTACACTATCCAATGTACACCTAACTATCATATATATAATATCACAACTACGGACTGCGGGGGTGCTATACGCTATCCACCCGACTTCCCCCTGTAGATATAATCTACTCACCTTGCGTCTCCATCTTTCGATGTCACCACGCGTTTTCTTGTCGTCCCGTAGTCTTCATGGGGTACCTACACATCAAAGTGTCGTATATGCGCATTAAAACCAAATCAAAGCTAAAACGGCACACGAAACCCAAAACGATACGATAAGAGGCCTATAGGTTGGAACCTATGGCACGCCTTCAAAACCATCAATAAATCCTCTATATCGTCGTATAAACGCCAAATAGTCGAGGTAAATCACAAGGCACAAATGTAGAATTAAAAATACGGAGTACAGAAACACGAATCGAAAACAGCAACTAAGGAAATATGTTCCAGATTTCATCCTAGGTCAAATTAGACAAATCTATATATACCAGGGGTCTAAAATATACATGTAGGAGCTACAGAACAAACACGAGACAAAATGGTGGGACCCAGGCCGCAATTTGCGGCCAAACAGATTAAATCTGCGGCCTGGAAATGGAATTGGGGGCTAGGGCTTTGTGTGGTAGTTCTAGGGTACCTGCACATCTCACTGTCCAATCAATTTTAATTTAGGATGTCTCGGGTGATAGCAGATTCAATAAAGCCTTCACAGATTTCACAAATTCTCCGATATCATTTTCTAAATCCGTATTCCGAGTTTGAAGTCTCAGGTTTAGCTCCCAATTCATACACTAGGGTGTTTATAAAACCTCTACTGAGCTCAATTTGACAATACAACACAAAATTCCCTCAAACCCTAACTTGGTTATCCTCAAGTCCACAACATCACACAATATCGATTCAATCTTAACATGGGGGTAAAGGAAATGCTATAACTAAGCTAATGGTTCAGAAAAATACCTCATTTGGCAACTCAAGAATTTTCTTGAGTTGCCCCTAGTGGCCGAAATCCTTGCTTCTTTAGTCCAAAGTGTAGATCAAGAGCTTGTGCACACATTTAATGAAATGAGAGTGGGGTTTTGGTGTAGTTTTCATGGTGATTTGGGGCTACTGAAGAGGGGAGGGAGATGAAGAGCAGCAGCAGCAGCAAGGCTGAAGAGGAAGAGAGAGATGAGTGAAGGAAATGAAGGAGATGGCTAAGTCTTGGTCAAAGAAGCCCATACCTCTCTCTCACACACCATACCTCATTATCTTATTCCTTTCCCATTTTTTTTCCTTTTCTTTTTCTCTCAAAATCCTTCTCACAAGAATAGTAAACCCAAAGTAAACCGTGGCAATAAAAATGTAACACAAGTGTGAAAAAATGATATGTGCATGTTTTGCACAAAAATGCTAAAAACCGATTAGCGGTTTTTAATCCCGATTAGCACTAATTTAGCATTTAACTAATCAATTAAACTTAGAAATGGCATAATTCTCTAATTTACCCTATTCTAGAATTTTCCATAATTTTCCAAAAATTTTCCCCATTTATTTGTATTTAATAATACCAAAATATAAAAATATTCATTAAAATAATATTAAATTATAAAAATTCCTAAAATTAATATTTTATCTTTTTGAATTGTTACAATCTACCCCCCTTAAAGAAATTCGGTCCCCGAATTTAAATTTAAACCCCCAATACTAAAACATTTCAGTAAAAATCCAATTTATCGGGGCTCCGAAAACATCAATACATAGCGAATATTATAAAAATGTACTGTTCTACTAAAAATCAATCCCCAAAATGCATATATAAGAATATCCTGTGCGTCTGGTGCGTAAGGAATCAAAATCCATATATGTGTCAAACAGGTGTACAAAACAATGTCTAGGTGCAACTGGTGTGCACGAAACATCTGTCGTAGGCAACGTGTGTGCCTGACAATAAAAAATCAGGTGCATGTGACATGCACGAAGAATCCCGATTTAGTGCATCTGGCGTGCACCAATATCGTATATCAAAACACTAAAGGTGCATGAAAACTATGCTGGAAGTGTAAATCAAATCACTGTATAAGATAGGCGTGAAATCACAATCAATACCTCGAATGTAATAACTTATGCGCAAAACATAAATATCCAGTGGGTGCATGAAACAATATCATGAAACTCAGTCATCAAAACTAAATCATGCAATAGAACGCCCAAAACACCAAAATCCAAGATGACGGATACGTGATAATCGAATCACAAAATCACAAATCATAAATACCGTCGTCGGTAGTTCCTCCTTCAAGGTCGAGAAGGAGTCGGTGCATCCAATGCTAGCAGCGCAAGATATCTACTTGCCTCTTGCTCACGGTCTGGCGTCCTCTGACTCCGGGTCATTATCTTCTCTGCGGATTACCTATCTCGCAGTCAATCGGCTCATCGGCCCTGTCAGGTGTGCTAACGGGGAAGATTCCGTTCTGGCACTTCTCTGGTCATCTCTCGGTCGATCCTCACAACCACTCATAAAGCAGCATATCACTGGCGTCGGCCTCTGGCTTTCTGAATGCACATCACGCATCTGATCCTGGTGCAAACATCATTGCAGCAATGTCCTGGAAGGAATCCTGCTCAAGGTCTCTTCCGATCTTGCCTATGCCGAACTGTACGGAGGCTGTCTCTCTTGCATAATCTCTTCTCACTCGATGGTCATCTGTGTCCTCAGCACAACATTTTCTCGGAAATTGGTCGCATCCCAACGCCTCTGTAAGCATATCTGACCTTTGGTCTCGACGGGAAGTAATGATAGCTCGTTAGCGTCTCGCACGAACCTCTGGTTCCACTTGTCTCTATCGTCGTCCACTATGGCGTCACGCCATGCTATCTACGCACTGCACTGTTCTCGGCCACAGTCAATCCGAAGTCTCTCGCACGGACTCGAAATCGCATACTCTGTAGCTTCACCATTCTATATAAGATGTCTGGCTGAACAGTTCCTCGGGAACGCGTCCCAACCATCGGAGGAATACTCAATACTCGTCCGTCCTTGATCAATTCGCAACGCATCTGGGTAAGTTCCTTTATCCGGACCTGGTCAACTACCTCGTTGACGATGCCGAACTCTGGCCTGCTGGGTGTGCGTAATATGACCACCCCTGGGTCTAGGTCTTCTCGTATCGTATTCCAGAAAGGTCCTATCGAGGTTTCTCTCTCAAATCTCATTCCTGCCGGATTGCCCGGAAGTCATCATCCATTGCTGAAGCTAATTCTTATTCCGGAACGGCTGCATACTTATCACGCTTCTTTCTGGAAGATATATCCATATACAACGCCTCTGGGTGCGTATCACATCTCTGATGTCAGCGGAGTGGGACGTCATCTCGTCGAAATCTCTTGCGAACTCTTTTATTCACTCTGCTTCAATGTCGACTGATTCGGACTCGTCTCATCGTGGCTGCATGGACTGTGCTCCAACGGCTATACTCGTATCTGGAGTCTTCCAAGCAAAGCATCCTATCACATGATATCCGAATGATGTCGAAACATTCGATCGACTCGTCAGAACCTTATAATCCCCCAAGAGATCAACATCTTGAGTACAGTTTAATAGTATCGAGTACATGCCACAGCGTCGGTGGTCCAGCCGTAGAAGGGCAAACCCAAGCCTCACTAATGGCGCCGGGGAACTGCCGCAAACCCTAAGGTTCAAAGGCTTTCACACGGTCATCAAGTCGAGCTAGGGTTTCATTCTTCTAGAGGGTCCGTAGAATCACCTGCATGTCTTTCCGTATACTTTAAACTTCGAGAATGGGCTCCTGACATTCGATCGTCTCTATCGACTCTCAACGAACCTGCGTGAAGTCATCTATAGCTGGAAACAATCTATCTGATGACCTCGCATCGGTAAACGGACGAACCACATGTCCTAGTCATTTGTCCTCAGGTGACTAGCGACTCGCTATCATCTCTCTAAGTATGTACTCATGCTGCAGTAGCTCCACTCGTCTGGGCGATATCTCGTCATTTGCTGCAACGACTGGCTCATTCGCTTGCATGCCGAACATCGCCTCAATCCTCCAGGAAAGGCGATACATTGGCGGTCATCTCTGAATCGGTCTGCTCTAGATCTGAGTAAGACTCTCCACACTGGAAATCTTCAACTCAACTGGGCCCGCTCCGGCGCATAAATCGGACGAATCACCTTCGTCTCTCAAATCGGGTAGACTAGCTATCATCTGTCTCATATCTGCCTGAAAGCTCCGGCAATCTCAGCTCGTAAGCTCTGGGAGCGACATCCTGTCAATCTCAGCAACAGCTAGTCCATCTGTCTGCATGGTAGGCGACATCATAATCTCTGAGGTATGCTGTACATCAACAGTCCTCTCTCAACTGGCAGCTCTAACAATGGCCCGATCATCCGGTGCAAAACCAAGCACTCGCCTCCACTAGAGGTCACAGTCACCAATACTAACTCGAGACGTTCCCATGTCACCAGAAAACACAATGGTCGGCCCTCGTACCAGACGAGCTCTCCCTGACCATAACCCTAGCAGCAGCCCAAACTGTGCTCAGACATGACGACATGAACCTCAATAGAGTATCGAAGAGCGCAGATCAATGGCAAGAAAGAGAACAACAGATCCAAAGTGGATACATGATCATAAGAAGGAACAGCATCAATGAAGGTATGATCATGAAACTAATAGTATCGAGGATCTCAAATGGATGTATAATCATGGATATGAAGAGAATCACTGATCTCGAAAATATGTATATCCTATGGATCCTTAAGCGGAGTGGCGTGTCGTAAGTATGCCGCGGAACATACCCACGGTACGTCAGTCTACTTTAGTCACCTATTCCATCAACCAAGGGTCATCCTATACGACGAAAGTTCGGGTCTAATACCCCCTCGACTAAGTCTAAGTTCCGTAAGGTCAAGACTAATTTCCGTATATATATAAACGCCCTAGGCTCCACATAGTCAAACTTAGACTCGAACCAAGGTCAACCTAGCGCTCTGATACCAACTTTGTCACGACCCGAAAGAGCACGTGACTAGCCCTTGAACCATATGAAGTCTATAGGACTCCATCTGATCCAAGTAAGACAAAGCCCAGAAATCTAAAACCATTTTAAGAGTAAATAAAGAAAACTGGTTTTAAAGAAGTGAAGGAAAACATGTTTGAAGTCAAGGTTTTTAAATAACTAAGCCGAATGTGCATTTTTAAAATGTAAAGTCTTTTCTAAAAATTTCGGTAGAGTTTCCTTTGTAAATACTGGCCCCGAACGGGGTACAACAAGAACAATATATATATACAATGAATAAAAGGCATCCCCAAGCGGGAGCTAGCTCTTCGTCAATCGACGGTCACAACCACGCAAGCAATATAATATACAACGCCGAATGGCGAGGGTCAAATCCAAAAGAAACTCAATAAGCATGAAAACCGCAATACTACTAAGCGCGACTCTAAGGTCGAATAATAAATCTCTAATGTCTAAGTCTGAAACAATATACAAGTTTTGGTCGATGGAATTTCTAGATACAATGAATAATACAAGTACAATGGTGGTTCTTGATGCAAAAGAATCCACCTACAAAATGCAATTCACCCGCAAGGAAGCAGTGTGCCAAAAATGCCGCAAAGAAACCTGTACGGCAAAACCTGCAAGAACTGTGGCACAACGGGGGTGAGTTGCCAACTCGTGAATAGAGAATATCTACAAGCAGAAACCGAATGCAAGACATGATCCTAATTCAATACGATCAGTGTAAAATAACCCACAAGAGTACGTCTGAAGCATGACAAGGTGGCAATGTAACATCTAAACATGTATGTAGTGCCAAGTACTCAGGTAATAACATGTCATCAGTATAAGGTATGTCTGCATGAAGTAAATATGAATATCAATACACATATATTAGCGTCTCATACCACTAATATTGGTGTAAGGGTATATATAACAGCGCCCTCATACCCTGTTATATATACAAATGAAGTATGATCAATGTAAATCCAGTCTGTATGTGATCAAGTCTGTATAAACGTGGAACCAGTCCACCCGTCACCCAATGGTAATAAACGTGGAACCCGTCCACCCGTTACCCAATCACAATAAGCATCATGTATGCAAATATGAGGATATAAACAAAATCATGGAAAAACAACATGAAACCCGTGCCTAGCATCGACACGTAAATCCTCGTCCATATAGGGCTCCGTCTGCGGTATCGGCCCTCGGCCCCGGCAGTACGGGCCATCCCATATCCTCATCCATATGGGGCTCCATCTGCGGTATCGGCCCTCGGCCCCGGCAGTACGGGTCATCCCATATCCTCATCCATATGGGGCTCCGTCTGCGGTATCGGCCCTCGGCCCCGGCAGTACTGGTCAGTCCATATCCATCTCTCAACTCCGGTCGGTATACTTCAGATATCCGCCGAGCTCAAATACAATCACCGGTAGGTAGTAGTCCCTCTGCCAGGCTCACCGTCTGCTACACAGCGAAACCGTTCTCGCCCCGGGGTACCATACCGGGTCCACCATGTACCCGCAATCGGTCTCATCCGCCTCCTCGAATCGGGTTTCACATGTCGCTCTCAGCACCGAGAAAACACATGGTGGACGCACTGAAATATCATATCAAGGGTAACCGGGTTTTTAACACAATTATATATTCTCTTTTGAAATACCCACGGTTCCCAAATCCAGAAATATCATGGAAACAACATATCTCAATGCGTATAATCAAAATATGGTGTATGCGACATGTAAGAAAGGTAAGCATATCATGAGTCATGCAACATGGAATAGTAATGTGCTCATGTCGAGGGAAACCGCTCTTTTAAAACGAATCAGTTTTGAAGAACATCATGCGGTTCCCAAATCTCTAATCAAGTCAGAATCATCTATGTTTGTGTACAGGTATAAGTGTACAATATGCCATGCAAGAATCATATCATGAATGCAACAGTACTACAGTGTAGTGGCATGTCAATTATCGATGATGAAGTGTGTGAGCCGGCAATAGTGTACGTGGAACATACGCATCATTGATAATGGTGCTGGTGTCCTAACAGCATGATAATAATATAGCAATAAACATATGCAAAGCAATGTGAATAGCATGAATATGCGGAAATCAAATAATCAACACCACAGTGAAGAATCTACATCCATATGTATATATCATGCAGTTATGTCGTTTGAAATAAGACGAATCAAGATTTTTAGTAACATAAGGGCTACAGTATATTTTAAGAAAGATACGTCCTATGAAAAATACCCGTAGAATCTCCTTACTTGTCTTTTAAGATATTCCTGATTCGTAGTTTTTGAAATAAGTATGACTCGGGTCTAGTCTAACATCTACTATGCAAACTACAGACCTAAGTATCAAGTAAATCAGGAGGGGTATGGAAACCACCTAAATCTGAATCGATATATATATATATATATATATATATATAATAGTCGGTGATCCCGCCTCAATAGTATTGCGTACGATACAGTATATCATATGACATCCTCAAGTCATGAGTGCGGATCTATCATCAATGTAAAGCTCGTACGGTAAATCGTCGTACGGTATCCCAATAGCTGGGTACGGGTCAATATCACACTATCTCATCACAACTCAGGTATCACTATCATCATATCACATATTCTGTGGTACTGATCTAAGTCTAGTACAACTGATACCATCAATATACTGCGTGTGCGAGCACACGTCCTTAGGCCCGCTAGAGATCACGTATCGTAACCCAAATATGAATCACATCAAATCACCGATCTCGCGGCACAAAGCCCAACATCATCGACTCATCTCCAATGTCATCCAATATCATCAACACAGTGCAAGTATAATGAATATGTAAGGGTGTGCGTGTAGGTGTAAATCTATTCTAGGGTTCGCGACTATGAACTACACTAGTCACTTCTAACTCTACACTATCCAATGTACACCTAACTATCATATATATAATATCACAACTACGGACTACGGGGATGCTATACGCCATCCACCCGACTTCCCCCTGTAGATATAATCTACTCACCTTGCGTCTCCATCTTTCGATGTCACCACGCGTTTGCTTGTCGTCCCGTAGTCTTCATGGGGTACCTACACATCAAAGTGTCGTATATGCGCATTAAAACCAAACCAAAGCTAAAACGGCATACGAAACCCAAAACGATACGATAAGAGGCCTATAGGTTAGAACTTATAGCACGCCTTCAAAACCATAAATAAATCCTCTATATCGTCGTATAAACGCCAAATAGTCGAGGTAAATCACAAGACACAAATGTAGAATTAAAAATACGGAGTACGGAAACACGGATCCAAAACAGCAACTAAGGAAATATGTTCCAGATTTCACCCTAGGTCAAATTAGACAAAGCTATATATACCAGGGGTCTAAAATATACATGTAGGAGCTACAGAACAAACACGAGACAAAATGGTGGGACCCAGGCCGCAATTTGCGGCCAAACAGATTAAATCTGCGGCCTGGAAATGGAATTGGGGGCTAGGGCTTTGTGTGGTAGTTCTAGGGTACCTGCACATCTCACTGTCCAATCAATTTTAATTTAGGATGTCTCGGGTGATAGCAGATTCAATAAAGCCTTCACAGATTTCATAAATTCTCCGATATCGGTTCCTAAATCCGTATTCCGGGTTTCAAGTCTCAGGTTTAGCTCCCAATTCATACACTAGGGTGTTTATAAAACCTCTGCAGAGCTCAATTTGACAATACAACACAAAATTCCCTCAAATCCTAACTTGGTTATCCTCAAGTCCACAACATCACACAATATCGATTCAATCTTAACATGTGGGTAAAGGAAATGCTATAACTAAGCTAATGGTTCAGAAAAATACCTCATTTGGCAACTCAAGAATTTTCTTGAGTTGCCCCTAGTGGCCGAAATCCTTGCTTCTTTAGTCCAAAGTGTAGATCAAGAGCTTGTGCACACATTTAATGAAATGAGAGTGGGGTTTTGGTGTAGTTTTCATGGTGATTTGGGGATATTGAAGAGGGGAGGGAGATGAAGAGCAGCAGCAGCAGCAAGGCTGAAGAGGGAGAGAGAGATGAGTGAAGGAAATGAAGGAGATGGCTAAGTCTTGGTCAAAGAAGCCCATACCTCTCTCTCACGCACCATACCTCATTATCTTATTCCTTTCCCATTTCTTTTCCTTTTCTTTTTCTCTCAAAATCCTTCTCCCAAGAATAGTAAACCCAAAGTAAACCATGGCAATAAAAATGTAACACAAGTGAGAAAAAGTGATATGTGCATGTTTTGCACAAAAATGCTAAAAACCGATTAGCGATTTTTAATCGCGATTAGCACTAATTTAGCATTTAACTAATCAATTAAACTTAGAAATGGCATAATTCTCTAATTTACCCTATTCTAGAATTTTCCATAATTTTCCAAAATTTATTTCTATTTAATAATACCAAAATATTAAAATATTCATTAAAATAATATTAAATTATAAAAATTCCTAAAATTAATATTTTATCTTTTTGAAATGTTACACACACCCATGTCATAAATCAAGGACTCTGAATCTTTACCTAGCCGAGTATGCTCAAGCATCTCTGACGAACAAGCATCGGCGGGCAGTGTCTCGCGAAAGCGATTAAAGAAAAGTGGTCAGGCGCGGACATGAGCAAGCTGTCCCCTCAGAAAAGGCGAACTTAAGCTGTACTCAACGATCGCACAAGAAATGTAAATCTGCAGAAGTCTATCTCAACAATCACAACCTGCTGCCGGAAGATATACATTAAGCTCTGGTGGTCCGTGAAAATCTGACACGACTCTCTAACAAGTAGTGTCTCCAAATCTCCAACGCAAGACCACCGCAGCCATCTCCAGATCATGAGTGGGATATCCTGCTCGTACTTCCTCCAGATGTAGGGAAGTAAAAGCGATAACTCTATAGTGTCACCTCAGTACACAATCAAGCCCCACTAGCAAAACATTACAATTAAACAACAAAGTCGTCCGAACCAGAAGCAAAGAAAGAACTGATGCAGTTGTTAACCGAGTCTTCAACTGCTGAAAAACTCTGCACACATGCCTCGGTCCAAAGAAAAGAATCCTCCTTCCCGGTCATTCCAGTCAATGGTGCAACACTACACTAGCAATCCTGCACGAAACGGCGGTAAAAACCTGCTAAGCCCAAAAATCCGCGGACCTTTGTCCAAACACAAGTCTGGGCCTAAGCTGTACGGCCACGATCTTCCTCGAAACCATACAAAACCGTCTCCCGTAACTACAAGACCTAGGATTCAACATAAACAAGCCTGAAGGAAGACTCCGAGAATCTAGCAAACAGCTGGTGCTCTCCCAGTAGATGCAAAACAAATCCTCAAGTGCTGCTCCTGTTCCTCAAGTCACATTCAATAGACCAGAATGTCGTCAATAACACAACAATAACTGGTCGAGGAACAGCCTGAAGAAATCTGGTTCATCATATCTACGAATGCTGCTAGGGCATTGGTGAGTCCAATGACATCACCAAAACACACAAAGCCCGTAGCACACACAAGGCAGTCTTCGGAATGTCATCACTCCGAACCCGCAACTATGATGACCTGATCCCGAACAAACTTAGAAAATGTCTTACACTCTGGTGCTGATCGAAGAAATCGTCAATGCGAGGTAAAGGATACCTATCCGCACCGTAAGCCGGTTCAATTGACGATCCATCAATAAACAACCTCAGTCTGTCGTCTTTCTTCTAGAAGAACAGAAATAGGAACTACCTAATGTGAAACACTCAGACGCACAAGCCCCCCAACAAACAACTCTGCAGCTGATCCTTAAGCTCCTTAAGCTTCGCCAGCTCATTTGGAACAACGTCGGTTAACTCTCGCATGAAGGAACCCTGTCCAACAAACCCACTGTGGCTCCGGTATCACGAATGAATGCCAAGAATCCTCGACATCCTCTCCTCAAAAGCCGACTAGCGAAAAAGGCTGAATTCAACCTGTGAGAGGCGACACTACTGTCCCCCTACACAACAAGAACTGACTTGCCAGGAAAACAAAACCTTACAGTTTTCTCGCGGTAGTCCACAGACGTCTAGCACGTAGATAACCAATCCGTGCCCAAGAGAACGTCAAATCCAACATCTCTAAAAGGATCAAATAACGGATGAACCTCCTACCCGATTGGCACACGACTGAAATACGTGTTGCGCAACAAAAGAATCGCTGACAGAAGTTAACACAACAAACGGCTGATCTACCTAACACGACTCTCATCCCAACCACGGCACAAGTGTGAAAAACAATCAAATACATCAAAAGAACATACGAATTAAGAATACCTGAAAACTCTGCATTGGACGCCCGCGCGTCCCGATGAATAGAAGCAAACTCTCATGTCTGTCCCCTACCCGCAACTGGCTGAACTCCTCTTCTGCTAACCTGTCCCCTCTGAGCGAACCTTCCGCGTCTATGACCTCTCTGCACATAGGCTTGACGTGGTGCTAAGGAACAATGTCTGATGAAGTGTTGAAGGCTTCCGCATCGAAAACATCCACGCGATGACCGCTAGCCCTCCTGGGGATAAGTGCTGAACGACTTTCCCCGTCTTAAGCCTCGGCTACTCCCGGGACGGTCACGAAATCTGTCTCGACGAATAAGCCTCTGTCTCTGGGCTGGTACACCGGTATGAGTCCTCCACTGTTCCGAAACTCTCAAAGTCTCGGAAGGCGTACCTCGTCAACTTGGGCTGCATCCACTGGTGCTATGTAGATGACGGAATGCTGCATGCTGATCGCAAGGAACAATTGAGTAACAGGGGTGACAACCTCCTGTTACTGCGCTCGAACGGTCTCAACCAATGAACTCATAGTCTGGCGCATGTCCTGCATCTCTGTCACAAGCCTAGCGATACTATCTGTCGAAGGCAGATCCGTCTACACCTGTGCAACTAGCGCGCCATCCTGGTCAGTGCTTGACCCACCCGAGTTAACTCTGACCTCGGCCCTCGCTGCACCTCTCTGAGTCCCCATAGTCATCGGCGACAAGGTTATAAATGGAAATAAGATTCGATAAGAACACGGAAATCGAATCACAAGGATATGAATCATCAAGGAAGGAATTTCAAGCGATTTGTACTTAGGTCACTTTAGGCGGAGTACCGCATCGTGAGTATGCTGCAGACATACACACAATACGTTACTCTGCTTAAGCTACCTACTCCATCATACCAAGGCCATCCTACTCTCCGAAAGGTAAAACCTAGCTCTCTGATACCAACTTTGTCACGACCCGAAATTGGCACGTGACGGCCCTAATACTACGCAACGTCTACAGGCGTAACGCAGTAAAAGAAAGCCAAAACCCAGAAATCTAAACCATTAAAAGAAAAGAAAAGATAACAAACATTTTTAAAACATTTAAAATCACAACCCAAATTCTTTAAAAGTCCAATTTTATTTCCTTTAAAATTTTGGCAGCACCTCCTTTGTAAAAACTAGCCCTAAAAATGGGTACAATATAAATAGAAGTAAAGCATCCCTAAACGGGAGCAAATACACGCCCAAAGGCGGAAAAAAATTACCATAACAAATATACGACGCCGTAGCGAAGAAATAAAAGATGATAGAAAGGAACTGTATAAAAGACAACAAGTCACAAATAATATACAATATCGTCCTCACTAAGTCTCTAAGTCAACAAGAAAATATAGTAGATGGAGAGTACAAGGATACAACGAATATACAATACAACAATACGGATAACCACGAAACCCACCTAAGCAAAACTGCACACTATGAGCTGAAGCGGTATCCGCAGCAAAAGATGATCAGATAGATGAATAACCTGCCTCGACTACTCTGGGGAACACCCTGCAAAACAACTGTGGCACAACGGGAGTGAGTTGCCAACTCGTGAATAGTAAATAACATATGCAGGTAATCGCAAGTATGCACATACAGCGTGAATCTAACATATGGAATTGGCAGAAAATAAAGGTCATATGAATGCAATAATCGTGAAAAGTACACTAACTGGTACAACTAATACATGAAGCAATAATATATGACAATCAGTATGCAATAATGATATGAAAAGGTATATATATATATATATATATGCAGTAGTCATGAAAGGTACTCTAGCAGGTACAACTAATACATGAAACAATGCATATAAATAAAGGTATGTAAACGCAACAGTCATGAAAGGTACACTAATAGCCACTACTAATACATGAAGCAGTGCATAAACAATAAATGTGGAGCATGGAAAGAAATATGTCATTTTCACGGAATCCTGACATCGTCGTAGGATCACAATCCATCAAGACAATCCAAATCCCAATTTCCTCAAATCAGCCCCCAAATTGGCTCTCATATCATATAAGTCTCACAAATCCTTAATGTACAATATCGAATAAATCTCATATATCCTGAATGTACAAAATCAGCAATCTCATATATATATCCTGTATCAAATCCCAAATAAATCTCCTATATCCCAAATCCAATATCAAGTAAAATTCTAACACCCTAAATATATTTGCATGAATAAACATGATGTATATAAATTGATATCAATACACTTATATTAGCGTCCCATTCTATTAATATTTGTGTAAAGTCATATATAACAGCATCCCATTCCACTGTTATATATACATAGGAGTAAAAAGAAATATCGTGAAACCAATGTGTCAAGTATCGACACAGAAATGCTGATCTATCAGGTGCTGTCACCAAGACTGGCACCCTGATTGGTACGTATCACACGCTATCCGAAAAGCACGAGTGCCTAGCTCTGAAGCTCGTCTTTCCACATATCCATACGTACATGACTCCCAACGGTATCCCCACGATTACCGCCGAGTCATCGGTAATGTCACCGGATGGTATGGTTCCCCTGACAGGCTCAATCGGCAAGGTCCATCAATCGTCTTGCCCCCGGGTACCTCCGGGCCTCACCATGTACCCTCATACGGCCTTAACGCCTCCTCGCAGGTGTATATATATATCAGAACCGATAAATCTCATGGTGGATGCTGAAATATGATATCATGGGAAACCGAGTTTTTCAAATAATGCATAATTTCATGAACTCTCATGGTCTCCAAATCAAGAAAACATCATGAAAAATCCATAGCTCAATGTGAAAAATCCATGAATATAATATATGCAACATAAAACTGAAATGTAAGCATATAAAGGAAAAGCTGCTAATTAACTGCAACAAGTTAATATAAAATATCATGTGGTTCTTATATTCTCCAATTCTAAATAACATCAAGTAAAGGTAAATATGTAGCTATAACTGATATATGTGTAAACATGAAGGTATAGCAAGGTACATGTATCTACCTATAAGTAATGATGTAATATACCCCCTGGGTATGAGTGATGTATGTGTGCAAGGTATACCTGTAGTTATGTCATAAGGTAAGCATGTGGATATACAGGTATGCTAAATGTCATATGCAAAAGGAAATATGAATCAATATCTCAATATCCCTAACCAAGCAATATCATATCTATAATTGGGTTGTGCGTGACATGGCAATTTTTGACGGTGTGTGTGGTATAAAATCGGTGCTCGTGCAATATAGGTCGTCAATAATGGTGCAGCGTCCTAAGGATACTAGTCCAAGCACAACACTAACTAAGCAGTAGGGTAAATGCGCAATTCTAAATATGACATAGAATATGCAACAGAATTCATATCTCTAGCCCAGACGCATAACGCCATGCGGGCGATTCCTCTGTAGATGTTAAATCTACTCACCAACGCTCCAAGCTAGGTGATGTCTACCTCCTGTTTTCCTTTTGTAGCAGTGTCCGAAGTCCCCGCCTGCGAACCTGCAACATTAAAGCAACAAAGCAAATATATATTAATAATAGACCCAAAATACGTACAAACTACATTAGACCGACACAACAACACAAAACATACTCTCAAGTGTTCGTATTGTGGCTAACGTGCGTAGCGACACGACGAAACTAACCCAAGAGCAAAACCACACAAAGTGCACGATCCGTGTCGTATAACGTATCGTGCGGACACAAAACACTAGAAACTACCTAGGTGATCTCAGATTTAGCATACTGAGAAAACTCAACAATCAAACAAGACCAAACTTACCCAAACCAAAGCAGATACCTACCCAGAAAAACCCAAATCCCAACTCAACCAAAGGGCCGATCTCGCCGGAATTGCCTTCAGACGTCGCCGGCCGAGTCCGAGCTGATATGGTTCGTGCTCCAGGTGAGGTGCTATGGTCACAGGTAGAACACAACAAAATTGTTTAGTTTTCTAGTAAAATCTCTGGGTCACAGTAGAATACAGATATCGCAAATCGACACTAAAAATACGATATTCCACACAAAACCTAACTTTAAACAATCTAAACTAAATATAACAGTCTACAAAGCACATAAACAATATAAGCAACAGATAGAGATCAATACCTATCCTCAAGAACTCAAAGATCCAAGCTTTGCATGCTCCAAGGCATCCAAGAGGAGAAAAGTGATCAAAGTTGTGATTTTTGTGAAGTTTTGTGGATTTTGTGATAGATTTGATGAAGGGTAATGAAGTGTTCAGTTTGTAATAGAAAGAGATGAAGAATAAAAGAGTTAGAGAAAAGAGAGAGTGTGTGAGGAAATGAGAGAGGGAGGTGAGTGTAAGGTGTGAGCTGAGGGTGAGTGTATGACATCATTAAATGCTAACCATGCCTTCACATTAATGCACCACACCTCATCATTCCAACAAAAATATCTCTCTCTCTCTCTCACAAAAGATTAAGGGTTAATTCAAGGCAAAAGATTAAAGCAAAGGGATTAGATAAGGTTAAGTGTCAAGACTGCTAAGAACAAAAATTAGCACAAATAAATCCTCACATTTACGTGCACACGTGCGTGCATGTCCATAAAAAATAATAATAAATTATTAATTAAATGTTATAAAATGTGAGGAACCCGAATTGGTAAACTTTTTACAGTAAACCAGCATTAACGTCTAAACGAACACTAACCGAAATCTAAGGCGTTAAAGTCCGTCCTTCAAAGTCGAGAAGGTGTCAGTGCATCCAATGCTAGCAGAGCAAGATACCTACTTGCCTTCTGATCATGTCCTATCGCCTAGTTCCTTTAGGCTCTCGTCTCTCACAGTAGATTGCTAAGTACATAGCTCCTCGTCTCAACGGTACAATATAGAAACGATAACGGAGCAGTACGCTCTAACACATCCTCTAAAGATCTCTGGACAGCTATCATGGTTACTCATAACAAGTCTCCATGACGATGCCGAACTCTGGACTACTGGGTGTGCATCATATGACCGCTCCTGGGTCCAGGTCTTCTCGTTCAGTATTTCCAGAAAGGTCCTATTTAAGTCTCTCCCAAGTCTCGTTTCTGTCGAACTGCTCGGAAGTTATCATCCTTACCAAATCTATTTCTTGTTCCGGAATGGTTGCATACTCATCACGACTCCTCCTGGAAGACATATCCATAGTCAACGCTTCTGCTTGCGTATCACATCTCTGAGGTCGGCGGAGTGGAACGTCAACTCATCAATATCTCATACGAATCTCTTACTCCACTTTTCTCTAATGTCGACCGATTCGGACTCGTCTCTTTGTGGCTGCATGGACTGCGCTCCAATGGCTATACTCGTATCTGGAGTCTCCCAAGCAATATATCCCAACACATGATATCCGAATGATATCAAACTATCCGATCGATTGTCAAAACCTCAAAATCCCCCAAGAGCTCAACATATTAGGTACAGTTTAATAGTATCGAATATATGTCACAGCACCTATGGACTAACCGTAGAAGGGCAGACCTAAGCCTCACTAGTAGCACCGCTGAACTGCCGCAAACCCTAAGGTTCATTGGCGTTCCATGGTCATTAAGTCGAGTTAGGGTTTCATTCTTCTGGAGGGTCCGTAGAATTGCTTGCATTGTTTTCCGGATACTTTAAACTTAGAAAATGGGTTCCTGACATTCGATCGTCTCTATCGACTCTCAACATATCAGCGTGAAGTCGTCTCTAGCTGGAATCAATCTATCTGATGACCACGCATCGGGGTAGGTAATGAATCACATGTCCTAGTCTTTCCTCTCTGGTGACTAGAGATCTTCTATCATATCTCGAAGTATAACTCGTGCAGCGTTAACTTCAAACATTTGGGGCGATATCTTTTCATTCGCCAAAATCACTCGCTCATTCGTCCGCATGCTGAACAATGTCTCAATCATTAAAATAACCTGTGCTCTGACGGTCATCACAATCTGGATGGCCTCTTGAAGGGGCCCAATCCTCTGGTGCTGATCTGCACGTACGAGAAATCTCGTAAAAGCGATCCATCAAACGCTCGTGGCGCGAAAACACAATAAAATGGCCCCTCTATGCAAACCGTATGTCCCTGGAATCACGTCCTGATCAGTCCTCATCCGTGACGAGCTTGTGCTGACGCAACTCTAGCCGTAGCTCTCTCTGCCCGTACAACCGTGATAACAAAACCATAACTGGTACTGATGAGGCTAGATCATAGGAATGAATATAATATAGCTTGCTGATCTCTCATCACATGATATCCTGTAATATTTCAAAAAAATAAAATAATATTTTTTGGGAATTTTTATAATTTAATATTATTTTATTGAATATTTTAATATTTCGGTATAATTGAATCCCGATAAATGGGAAAAATTTTGGAAAAATTATGGAAAATTCTAAATTAGGGTATTTTATGTAATTATGCCATTTTTAAGTTTTTATGATTAATTATATGCTAATTTTGTGCTAATCGCGATTAAAAAATCGCTTATCGGGTTTTTAGCATTTTTGTGCAAAGCATGCACATATCTTCTTTTTTTTTACACTTATGCATTTCTACCATGGTTGTTTTGGGTTTACTATTTGAGTGAGAAGGGTTTTAAGAAAAGAAAAGAGAAAGGATTATTATATTGAGGTATGGTGAGAGAGAGAAAGGTATGGTTTTCTTTTGACCAAAGACTTAGCCATTTCCCTTCATCCCAACACTCATTTCTCTCCCTCTCCTTCTTCATCTCCTGCAGCTGTTGCTGCCTCCTCCTTCTCCCCCTCTTCAACTCCTCAAATCATCTCAAAAACAACTCCAAAACCCTATCTTCATTTCACTAAAAATATGCACAAGCTCAAGAGAAGCATATTGGACCAAGAAAGCAAGGATTATGGCCACTAGGGGCAACTCAAGAATATTCTTGAGTTACCAAATGAGGTATTTTCTAGACCATTATCTTAATGTTTGCATTACTTATACCCCCATGTTAAGATTTAATCGATATTGTGTGATTTGGTGGACTTAAGGAAAACCTAGTTAGGGTTATAGGAATTTGAGAGTTGTGATGTGAAATTGAGCTCATTAGAGGCTGCACAAACACCCTAGTGCATGAATTGAGACCCAAACCTGAGACTTGAAACCCGGAATACGGATTTAGAAACCGATATCGGATGATTTGCGAAATCTGTGAAGGTTATATGAGATCTGCTATCACCCCGAGACTCCTAAAATTATTTTGCATTGATAGTGAGATGTGCAGGCACCCAGGAAGCTACCACCAAAACCCTAGCTCCTACCCCCTTTTTCAGGCCACCAATTTATTCCCTTTGGCTGCAAATTGCGGCCAAACCTGAACCAATTTGCCTCGTTTTGGTTCTGTAGCTCTTACATCTATAGATTAGACCCCTGGCATGTGAAAAATTGTCCAATTTGGCCTAGGGTAGAATCTGGAGCCTTTTTCATAAGTTGCTATTTTGATTTGTGTTTCTGTACTCCGTATTTTGAATTCTGGAATTGTGTATCAGTGTTTTACCTCGAATACTTGGTGTTTATACGACGATATCGAGGATTGTTCGATGGTTTTGAAAGCGTACCCATATGTTCTAACTGTTAGTGTATATGCCCTAGAGGCCATTACTGTATCATACTAGTTTGTATATTACTTAATGGAAGCTTGGGATATTCACCTTGTATATACAATCTTGCTCAAAATAGTAGTATGCTACTTGGTTTGTTTCTACTTCAATGTGTACACGTGTTTATTTTTGTATATCGCCTATACACATTAGTGGAGCCCTTAGGATCTTTGCTTGATTACCAGCGATGTGATGGCCGTCACACTAGTGGGGCTGGGTAATCTATAAGCACATCCTTATGCAGGTCCCTGGTCGCAGGACTATCGAGACAGGGCATCGATACTCCGGAGTAGACCAGCGCATGCGCTTCTCATCCCAGTGTGGGAGACGGTCTGTCCCATAGCCGTCAGTACGTCGTACTTGAGATAGTATGCGGGTGCTCGTTAGGTTACGGGTACACTGGACAGGACTCGTCGGGAACTGACTAGTTGGTATTATGCCTATCGTCAGTTATCAGTTCCCAGGTGACATGAGTACAGCTTAGTCCGCTGACTTGACACTGTCACTTCGCCTCGAGTGTGTTCCCACTGTACTTTGATCACTACCCTACCACGGCTCAAAGGAGTCGTGCAAATAGGTAGTGGTTGGGTGCAGTCCCGAAGCACTTGGAGGCAGTGACGGTTAGACAGGATTCGTCTCTCCCGGTATTGGGGGTTGACATCGCGCTGTGTCTAGGAGAGCCATTACATGAGTAGTCCCTGGCCAGGGCAAACGAGATATACTGTTAGGTTTCCAGTGTTATCTCAGGGTGTTTTGGGCTTCGCTCCGGCACGACTTGTACCGCTATTGGGGGACTGACGTTTACCGCCCCCTAGGCCCGCCATGCGATGTATCAGATGAACAGACCGGACTGTATGGAGAATGTCACATTCAGGCTCAGTAGGAGTTCAGATGGGTTTCGCCTCGTCGGTCTTCTTGTCGGCATTACCTGGGGACCGTTACGCACAGCTAGTGCCGCTTGCGGTCTGTGGTTAAACCCACTGCCAGCGTAATGTCGAGTCTTTAGAGTCCCACACAGAAATCTTTTCGCCTTTAGGCAAAAGAGTAGAGGTCGCATGGTATTACGACAGGTCGCATGGTTTTGCAACAGGGTTCGGTCACATCCGTGCACTTGTGCACGTACAGTGTCCGGACAGTTTACACTAGCGGGCTTTGGTTTAAGCCAGATCCTAGTGTACCTTTTGGGATTGGATTTATCCAGTTTGCATTCGTGTTCCTCGGAACGCGGATGCGGGTGTGTATGCACAGTTGACAGGGAGGCAGTGGCAGCAGATTCTCGTTAGGGTTGTTGACAGTTGACCGTTGACTATTTGACTTTTTGCTCAACCCTAATGAGAATTTGATATGAGATTAACTATTATATTAATTAAGTATTATGGTGACATGGTTGTTGACTTTTGTTGACTTTGTTGACTTGTTGACTTTTGTTGACTTGTTGACTTTGTTGACCGGTTGACTAGGCTTGACTAGTTGACCATCATGATAACCATAGCCATCATTTCATGGCAAAGACTTTTGTTTGCTTGCTCATTTGTGTAAAATGAGTGCATGAAATGATATGGTTATGGTTGCTTCAACCATCACATAAGACTTTTTTAGTATGATGAGTTATCATGACTTTGGATTATGAGAGGGTGAGAGACAAAAGACTTGCTCATTCTTTCTTGCTCATTCTCTCTCTTGTTCTTGAGCTCTCTTATTTTTGCTCTCACCCTCAACCTCTTGCTCCCTCTCTTGATTCTATGGTTCTCTTGTCTCATGAGTTGAGAATCAAGAACCATAGATAAAATCCCATACAAACTCTTCTCTACTCATTCTAGTTCACTAGGTTTGGCAAACCAAGTGAACTAGTTTCTTCAAAGAACGAAGAAGGAGCTAAAGGTTGGAGCTTTCAGGTGGATCTATCTTCGGCGTACGGAGACGACGGGAAGAAGCCAATCCGGACCACCATCGGAGTTTGAAGACGAAGGAGTTCAAGACAAGCAAGGTATAACCCCCTAACCGAGTAGCTAGAAACTCGTAGTTAGGTTGCTAGATAGATGTTTAACCAAGATCCGGGTTTTAGGTCCATGTTACCACCTCCGTAAAAATCGTTTTTTACCAAATTCCGCATTTCCGAAAGTACCGGGAGAGGTAGCATGGACTTACAGTGGTATCAGAGCCTAGTTAAACTCTATCTAACATGTTAGCAAGTAACTAGAAGATCGATCAAAGAAAAAGTCCCGAAAACAAACCCCGAAATTCAAAGTTTCTGTCGATTTTTATACTGTTCAAAAGTTGATTATTTTCACACCTAAAATCGGCTCAGGCTTTTCTGTGAACACCCACCAAAATTGGTCCAACGATCGAGTCAAAGCGCCGCGGAAACGCGGCGGGAGCACGCTCCCGCCGCGGATCCGCGGCCGAGTTGACTCGGCCGTGGTCCATTTTTGGTGCAGTGTTCTTCTGGGGGTATTTTGGGATTTTTGGAATATATATTTTCAACCCAGATTTTCCAGAACGAAAAATTTATTTTTGGGGTCCCGAAATCCGTATTTTTGATCGAACTTCTAAAAGACTTTAGCTAACGGGTTTTTCTGTATTGTGATATTTGTATTGAACGTCTACTAATCGCTATATGTCGATTAGTGGGGGTTATACAAATCTGTGATCTGTAATGTTGCTGGAATGTGGATATGATTATGTTGGATTGTCGCGGGTGAATAGCCGGGGGTTGTGAGACGAGAGTTTTCTTTTCTTTCAATTCATGTAAATTTGTAAATTGATGTAATAATTATTTGTATGGCCGCACAACCGGGTCGGGGTTGTAGCCGTCATTGTATAATTTCTTTTTACTGTTTTTGCTCCTAGGATAGACCCATGGAGGGGGTGCACAAACTACCGGGTATGCCGAAGTGTCGAGTGGCCTACTCATGGAGATGAGGGAGGTTACTACGCTTCGGGTACTTGGCGGGTAGTTTGCCGCACCCGTAGGGGTCTTGGGTGGGGTATTTGGCTATTCACCGCGACCGTGTAATCTGTCTTTCGTTACAGGCTCGTACGAATTACAGATTCCTAGTATATCCAATGTATTCATCTGTGATCTGAAATGTTTATCATTGCAGTATATCTATATATGATATTATTTAGGCGTTGCTTATGTTTTACAGCCGCGCTAGCCCAGCCCCCGCTCTGTCGTTAGTTAAGTAACCTAACGGGTAATGACGGGGCCCCGTGGCGAATGCGAATGGCATAAGCGTACGTCATATTTTGGTTGTTTTCTGCAATGGTAGGATTAAATGATGGGACGCATTAAAAGAACTAATGCAAGAATATCACGCATTAAAAGAACTAATGCAAGATAATAAACCAAGTTAAAGTCGTTGGAACACTTTCGAAAAACCACTCGGTTCTTTTCAAAACCAACTTTTAAATGCGGAGCTTGAGCCACTCCTTTTAAAAGCAATCTCGTTCCATCGACCAAATCAAGTTCCCTACGTTCATGGTTTTGCCAAAACCATCCGTAGCCCTCCGTCGTTTCATATGAATAGTCAATAGTATTCAAGCTGTGTATGTTGGCCAAAGTCAAGGCACAGTGATTGGTAGCTATTGGGTGTTCATGTGTAGTATAGATAGATGCGTTGGTTTGGGACAGTCGTACTGCCATTTTGGCCAATGTCAAGGGTAGGTACCGATGGATCCAAATTAACCTGGATAATGACGGGTAGAACTTGACATGTGACTTATGATATTTTGGCCAAAGTCAAGGTCATAAGAGCATGGGGTAAAAATCCACGTCGGGAGTTTCATAAGTACTGAAACTTGCTAGATTTGCATACCATTTGGAGTGTGATGATTCTGGTAGGATTCCTTCAGTTTCGTCACGCGATGATATTTGGATCCCGATCCTACTGTGAGTATATGCTACTCCTCGAGAAAATTCTCACTAAACGATCAATGCTATAAACCTAGTAGGTGCCTAGAAAGGTGTTAGCGGGGCTACGCCCCTAGGGAAAAGAGGTTCTTTAATTAAGGAACTTCGCGAAAGCGTTGGAAAACCTCCCTCGAAGTACCGGCACCGGCCTGGCTGAACGGTTAAGAAAGTATTGTGCGGTGGGATTGATCCTGATTAATTCTTCCTTTATGGTTTGAGGAGGGATTCGAGAAACAGTGGGAGCCATCCTGTTTAGACAAACTAAAAACCACTCTAAACTTGCAAGAGTATCATGCTGAGTGTTTCTTCTTCTCTCTCCTAATTGCAGCGACCAAATCGACATGACTGGACTTAAGTTACTCCTAGATAAAAACAAACTGACAGGGCCAAACTATAAAGATTGGCTCAGGAATGTCAAGATAGAAATCACTTACGACAAGCTGGGGTATCTTCTTACCACCAAAGCTCCCCCTGCCCCTGGTCCCACTTCCAGCATCGCGGATAAGGAAATCCGCAAGACTTGGGAGATTGATAGCGCGAAGGCCAAGTGCCTCGTACTTGCCTCGATGGACAACGAACATCAGAGGAGGCACGAGAATATGGACCTTGAATCCATATTTCTCCATACAAAAGAACTGTATGGAGAGCAATCTCGTATCGCAAGATACGAAGCGTCGAAAAAGTTATTCTCGACAAAAATGGCCATCGGATCATCAGTAGCCGAGCACGTGCTAAAGATGATCAGCTATATTGAGGAGCTCGCGGACCTAGGGACCACATTGGAGAGTGAACTCTATACGGACATAGTTCTCCAGTCCCTTCCTTCCACTTACGCCCAGTTCATACTGAACTTCAACTTACAAGAAAAAGAGGTTGAACTTTCAGAGCTCCTCAACATGCTGAGGAGCGCAGAGGGCACCATATAGAAAGGTAGGGAAACATCCACTTTGTTTGTAGAAGGATCATCTTCTTCTAGGTCCAAGGCGAAAGCCAAGGGAAAGAAGAAGAAAGCCCCCGCCAAACCAAGGGGCGGTGTTAGTAAAGTGGATACGAAGGGAAAAGCTAAAGCAACAAAGAAAGCGGGGAAGCTTGTGGATAAGGAAGAATGCTTCTATTGTCATAAGAAAGGACACTGGAAGAATGATTGCAGGGCCTGGAAGGCCAGAACACAGGAATTGAAGCAGGTTGCAGCTTCAGCTTCAGGTGTGTATGTTATTGAAAACTGTCTTTCAATAAACTCTACTTCCTGGGTATTGGATACCGGATCAGGATCTCATATCTGTAATTCTTTGCAGGCGTTGAGAAACCGTAGGGTTTTGAAGGCAGGTGACATGACCCTCAGAGTTGCGAACGGAGCTAGCATGGATGCTAAAGCCGTGGGGGACTATCACCTGGGAATGTCAGATGGACATGTTTTGGTTTTGCGTAATTGCTTTTTTGTACCCAACGCAACTTGTAATATCATTTCTGTATCTTTAGTTTCTAAAGAAGGTTATGAATTTGCGTTCGTAAGTAATGTTGTGAACATTCACCTTAATCAAGTTTTGATTGGGTCAGGTACATTGAGTAATGGTATATACGTATTGAACCAACCACAGATTTTCAATGTCCAGAATACACACAAAAGAAAGTCTCCAGAAATAAATCAGACTTTCTTGTGGCATTGTAGACTGGGTCACATCAATGAGAGAAGGTTGACGAAGTTACATACAGAAGGGTATTTGAATGCGTTCGAATATCAGTCGTATGCCACTTGTCAATCCTGTCTCAAAGGAAAGATGACAAAGACTCCATTTACTGGACATGGAGAAAGAGCGAGCGAGCTCTTGGGACTCGTACACAGTGACGTGTGCGGTCCAATGTCTACACATGTGCGAAGCGGCCATTCTTACTTCATTACTTTTACGGATGATTTCTCAAGGTATGGTTATGTCTTCTTAATGAAACATAAGTCCGAAGCCTTTGGAAAATTCCAGGAGTATAAGAATGAAGTAGAGAAACAGACCGGCAAAAGTATTAAGATTCTAAGATCGGATCGAGGTGGAGAATACTTAAGTGCCGAGTTCCTGGACTATTTAAAAGAGAACGGAATTCTCTCTCAGCTTACTCCTCCATACACCCCGCAACATAACGGTGTATCGGAGAGACGGAACCGCACCCTATTAGATATGGTGCGGTCCATGATGAGTTACCGCGATCATTCTGGGGATATGCGCTAGAATCAGCCGCATACCTTTTGAACCGAGTTCCCACTAAAACTGTGCCTACCACGCCATTTGAGATGTGGTGTGGGAAGAGACCCCATCTTAATCACATTAAGACATGGGGAAGTCCAGCTTTTGTCAAAAAGCAGCATGCGGACAAGCTCGAGGCACGCTCAGTACTGTGCAAGTTTGTGGGATATCCAAAGAATTCCAAAGGATATTTCTTCTACTGCGAAGAGGAACAAAAAGTTCTTGTTTCTCGTCATGCCCACTTTCTAGAACACCAGTTCTTAGAAAAGGAAATAAGTGGGAGCGCAGTAGAACTGGAAGAAATTCCAGAACCACGGACTATTACTGAAAGTTTAGTGGAACCAGAGGGTTCAAAAGAACAGGACATTCCTACGCCGCTCCGCAGGAGTAGTAGGCAGACTCATCCGCCCGAGAGATACTACGGTTTTCTCATAGACGGGGATAGAGAGGATTGCATCATAGATTATGATGAGCCTACTAGCTTCCAGCAGGCCGTTCAGAGCGTTGACTCAGTAAAATGGCTGGATGCAATGCGGACCGAAATGGAGTCCATGTACACCAACAAGGTATGGACGTTGGACATTGCTCCAGACGGGGTAAAACCCGTAGGATGCAAGTGGATCTTCAAAAGGAAGATTGGTGTAGATGGACAGGTTGAGACCTATAAAGCTAGGCTGGTAGCAAAGGGTTTTCGTCAAAGACCTGGCTTGGACTATGATGAAACCTTTTCTCCAGTAGCCATGCTGAAATCCATTCGGATCCTTCTTGCCATTGCTGCCTTCCACGATTATGAGATCTGGCAAATGGACGTAAAGACCGCTTTTCTAAATGGAAATTTAGAAGAGTGTGTCTATATGGACCAACCAGAGGGTTTCATTCAGAGTGGGAGCAGCGGAAAGGTGTGCAAGTTGCTTAAGTCCATCTATGGACTAAAGCAGGCATCGCGGAGTTGGAACATCTGCTTTGATGAGACGGTCAAAGAATTTGGCTTTATCAAAAATCCAGATGAACCATGCATCTATAGTAGATTTGTAGCGAGAACTGTAGTATTCCTCGTTTTATACGTGGATGACATTCTCTTAATAGGAAATGACATTCCTATGCTACAATCTGTCAAGGGGTTCTTGTCACACAGGTTCTCCATGAAAGACCTGGGTGATGCCTCATACATTCTGGGTATCCGGATCTACCGTGACAGATCCAAGAGGATATTGGGACTTTCTCAGTCCAGGTACATCGACACCGTGCTGAAAAGATTCAGTATGGAAGATTCCAAGCGCAGTAACCTACCGGCTTGTCACGGGATCACCCTCTCTAAAGAGATGTCTCCCAAGACTGATTTGGAGAGGGATCGCATGTCTATTATACCCTACGCTTCTGCGGTAGGCTCTATAATGTATGCGATGTTATGTACCAGACCGGATGTAGCTTATGCACTGAGTGTGGTAAGCCGGTATCAGTCAAACCCTGGGGAGAAATACTGGATAGCGGTAAAGAACATTCTCAAGTACCTGAGAAGGACTAAGGAGATGTTCTTGGTGTATGGCGGAAAAGACCTCCAGATCGAGGCCTTTGATGACTCCAGCTTCCAGAGTGACAAGGATGATTCCAAGTCCATGTCGGGTTTTGTCTTTACCCTCAATGGAGGGGCGGTGTGTTGGAAGAGTTCCAAACAAGAAACCGTTGCAGACTCGACGATGGAAGCGGAATACATCGCTGCATCTGATGCCGCAAAAGAAGCTGTCTGGATGAGGAAGTTCTTGAAAGAACTTCAGGTGGTTCCGTCCATTGTTGATCCAATACCTTTGTATTGCGACAACAACGGGGCTATAGCTTTAGCGAAGGAACCCAGGTCCCATTAGAGATCCAGGCACATCTTAAGGCGGTATCACCTGATCAGGGAGATCGTGGATCGCCAGGAGATCGAGGTTCGGAGAGTCGCTTCAGAAGATAACACTGCAGATCCATTCACCAAGGCCCTACCCCAGACTCAGTTCGAGCGGCTGATCGAGATGATAGGTCTTCGATACGCCAGTACATGGCCTTAGTGCAAGTGGGAGATTGTTAGTGTATATGCCCTAGAGGCCATTACTGTATCATACTAGTTTGTATATTACTTAATGGAAGCTTGGGATATTCACCTTGTATATACAATCTTGCTCAAAATAGTAGTATGCTACTTGGTTTGTTTCTACTTCAATGTGTACATGTGTTTATTTTTGTATATCGCCTATACACATTAGTGGAGCCCTTAGGATCTTTGCTTGATTACCAGCGATGTGATGGCCGTCAGACTAGTGGGGCTGGGTAATCTATAAGCACATCCTTATGCAGGTCCCTGGTCGCAGGACTATCGAGACAGGGCATCGATACTCCGGAGTAGACCAGCGCATGCGCTTCTCATCCCAGTGTGGGAGACGGTCTATCCCACAGCCGTCAGTACGTCGTACTTGAGATAGTATGCGGGTGCTCGTTAGGTTACGGGTACACTGGACAGGACTCGTCGGGAACTGACTAGTTGGTATTATGCCTATTGTCAGTTATCAGTTCCCAGGTGACATGAGTACAGCTTAGTCCGCTGACTTGACACTGTCACTTCGCCTCGAGTGTGTTCCCACTGTACTTTGATCACTACCCTACCACGTCTCAAAGGATTCGTGCAAACAGGTAGTGGTTGGGTGCAGTCCCGAAGCACTTGGAGGCAGTGACGGTTAGACAGGATTCGTCTCTCCCGGTATTGGGGGTTGACATCGCGCTGTGTCTAGGAGATCCATTACACGAGTAGTCCCTGTTAGTTATATGTATGCCCTAGAGGCCATTACTGTACATAGGATGTATATTGTAGTGGATGTTGGGACATATATAGGGAGGACTTTCTTGCTCGACATGATAGTATGCTATCTGGTTACCCTTTACCTTAACGTGTATGCTGATTGTCTCTCTGTTACATGTTGGTAAATCCCTTAGGATCTGTACATGACTACCTGGACTATGATGCGGATCATACTAATGGGGACATGGTAGTCCATAAGTACATCCTTCAAAGTCCCAAGTCGTGGGTGTATCGAGACGGGGCATCGATATACCAGAGTAGACTAGCGTGTACCTTCTCGACCCATACAGATGGGCGATGGATGATCCCATATCCATTGGTGTTTGACATCAGAGATGATATACGGGTGCTCAGTAGAGACTGGGTACACTGGACGGACTCGCCGAGAACTCCCGGATGGTATTATACCTCACGTCAGATGGCAGTTCTCTGGTGACACTGGTACAGAGTAGTCTGTTGACCCGAGATCGTCATAGAGTCTTGTGTGGTTCCCACTGTGCTTTGATTTCCATCTTACCACGTCCAAGAGGGCGTGCAAAACGGTGGTTTTTGGGTACAGTCCCGAGTCACATAGAGGCAATGAGCGATAGGAGGGGATTCGTCTCTCCCGGTATAGGGGGTTGATGTTGCGCTGTGTTCGATTGGCTATAACAGGAAATCCCTGGCCAGGGTTGCTGAGATTTACTGGTAAGTGTTACCAGTAGTTTCTCGAATAGTTATAGACCTCATATCGACACGACTTATCGAGCTATTGGGGTCTGACGTTTACCACCCCTAGGCGAGATATGCGATATATCAGACGATCAGACCGGACTGTACGGTAGTGTTACTGGTCGGATTCACTGGAGTGTGAGCGGGCTTGCTCGTCGATCTTCAGATCGCTCAATACCCGGGTGGCCGTTACGTTTAGCAGACCGCTTGCGGCTTGTGGGTGCTTGATATGATCATCACCTGCTGCCGGCGTATTGACGAGTCTTTAGAGTCCTACATAGAGGTTTCCTGGCTCAAGCGAAACGAAATAGGAGCGCATATGAGATATGTGCGGGACCGAGAATAATGCGTGTATGTGATACCGTATTCCATTCTCGCGATGAATGTATCGAAAGGTTGTATGCGATATAACCTAGTTATCGAATCAAGGGTTGGTTCGATAAGCCGATACATAGAATACTAGTCGGTTATATGCGATATGACCGGATCGTTAAATCAAGTGTTGATTTAATGATTTAATGCATAATTATATATTTGATATATTACTTTGCATTAACTAGTATTGGTTCACTTTAAATGGATTTTCTCACTCGGATTGTACACATTGTATATGTGATATACTTTTGTGCACTTGATTGTATCATGTTTGATGATACATGTTTAACTATAGTTAAGTGTAATGGATTAAGCCATGGTTAAACTAATGATTAGGGTTTTCTATTCTTACTTACTTATTTATTTATTTATTTTGAATAGATAAGAAAAGAATGGTTGCTAATTTTGGAGTTTAGTTGAAGCTTCATGAAGCTTTGACTTTGTAACCATTCTTGTCTTCATCTTTAACCCTAACCATTAATCTAACCTTAGTTAATTCTCTACACTTGACCATGGTTCTGATATGATAAGTATTCATTTTCTTTTCCAATTATATTAATCTTATCATATTATTCTTCTTCTTCTTCCTTGCTTCAAGTGAAGAAAAGCTTACCTCATCAATGGTGATTGATGTTTTTGAGTGAGAAATCCAATTCTAAAGTTAACCCACTTCCTATTTCTTCATCCTCTATCTCTTGCCAAGTAGTAGAGTGTGTTTTCTTCACAAGTTTCTTGACTTGGTGAAGTCGGAGCTTGATTTAGCGATGCCTCGACGTTGATCATCTTCGGCATGGACATCGACGACCTAGCTTGCCCATTCTCCGACGAAGCCGACGCTAGAGCCCGGATTTGATTTGGACAGCGGAGAGGACTTCGTTGCGGAGCTATGGAGGTATAGCACCGGATCTACAAAGGTTGTATTTCCGTATTCCCTTAGTTAAGTGTTAACTAGTTATCTTTTCGCCTAGTTTTCTAGCAAACGATCCGTAGTCGGGTTTCTCGGCACCGTTAAAATTTTAATTTGGCATGATCGATGCCTTGTGAGACCTCACTAGAGTGCCTAGGAACCCTACAGTGGTATCAGAGCCAAGCTAGAGCCTTAGGCGAAGTCTAGACGGAATTTGAAGTCCGAACGAACCCGAAACCCAATTCTGTTCATGCTCTCTGTACTTTTTTGAAAACAGTGAGTTTTTCCAGATTAAAAATTGCTAAAAAATTCAGCAGGGAAAAATAAGAATTACGGTGCAAAAAGTTTCTGGTGAACAGTAAATTTCGCGGCGGATCCGCAGCAGAAGCATGGCTTCTGCGGCGGATCAGCGGCCCCTTGATGACGTCAGCCCTGTTCCTTTGCACAGTAATTCCTAGTTCAAAGAGCTGAGTTTTCTGGGAATTTTTAATATTTATTCAAGAGTTGAATTTTTCTGCTGTGTTTTTGGGGATTCGGTGTTTCGATCGGAGTATCAAATTTTGTCTGTGTGGCTTTCCGGATAAATTTTAGAATATGTTAAAAAGTTCGACCGGATATAAATACCCAATTTTTCCCCTGTCGGGAAATTTCCAAGTGTTGGATTTTTCCGTAGTTTAACGATGTTCTAAGTAGTGCAAGTAACGCGATGGTCCCTCTAGAAGACAACAAACCTTAACTCGATTATGTGACCGTCTTGAACTGCCCTTTGAACCTTCGGGTTTGGGGCAGTACGGCGTGCCACATGTGAGGCGTTGGCTTGACCCTTCTACGGCTGGACCGTCGGTACTGAGGCACGAACTGAATGTTGTTAGACTTATTTCATGTGTTGATCTGTATCGGGAAAACTTGGGTGTTCGAATGTTCAATCGAAAGTTTAACATTTTCTAATTATCTGGAATGGGATACAATAATTGGAATTCACAAGAAGTTATGAGATAACTGAATGAATGTTATAAACATAGCAATTTAGTCTCACTTGATCGGTTGCCACGGAATTTTGATGTGATCAAAAGTCCGTCGCAATCACGTAGCGTACGCGGATACTCGCCGGGTAAACTTAATAGACAGCCTCACTCCATAGCCCTGACCAAGTGACTGTAGGAGAACCCCGTCGCCGAAAGCATCCGTTCGGGTGCTCGCGGTAGCGGTGTTCCGCCTTGGTGCACTTCGTCGACGGTATTGGGGGTGCGGCCGCCTACTAAAGTTTGCGACGAGTATTCGATCAGGATGTCGGGAATCTTGTTGAATTACCCGACTTGATATTGAAAAGTGTTTTCGATTTTGAGACTAAAATGCGGGGTTTATAATTGTTAGGCATGTGATGTCTAAGTAATTCATTTGGTCAGGCATGCGATGTCTGAGGTGGTTGCGGATTCCAACTGTTGTAGTTTTACACTTTCTTTTCTGTGACCGTAAGTGTAATATGTGATATCGCCGGTTTCGTTGCTATATGTCAACGACAATTGGGATGGACATATTTACTTACGTTGATGACATGTGATGTTATGTGTTGCTGGATATGTTATATTGGATCGTCGTGTTTGAATAGCCGGGGTTTTTTATGTGAGATGAGTGTTTTTCATTTTCATTCATGTAAAAACTTGTATGTAATATTCTTTTATTTGGGGCGCTTCCAGGTTGCGGAAGATGTCACCCTTTGTATATTATTTACTTTTCCGCACTAGGATAGACCCAAGGAGGAGGGCACAAGTAACCGGGTTCTGGAGTCCAGTGGGAGACCAACTCGAGGAGTCGAGTCCGGGTCTCCTAACTCTAGAATTGGTAGGGTTGCTTGCCGCTCTCGTAGGGGTCTAGGGGTGTGGGTTTGGCTATTCATCACGACCGTGGAATCCGTGTTTTATACTGGCTCGTATTGAAAACACGGACATCCTAGTATATCCAATATTTCATATGTTTCTTCTGCTGCGATATCTGTGATGTGATCATGTGATGTTCTTTGATAGATACAGTATATAGTATATATGATATATTATATAGACGTTACTTATGTTTTACACCCGCGCTAGCCCTGCCCCGCTCTGTCGTTAGTTACCTAACCTAACGGTGCACGAGGGGACATCGAGGCGAATGCGGATGGCATAAGTGTACGTCGTATTTATCTGTGATGTTTAGGTACTTAAATGATGGGACTTCATTAATGTGATTAATGAAATAAAAGAAACCTAAGATGTTGTAGAATCGAATTTCAAAATAAAACAGGTAGCTACAGTTCTTGCTTTGCACAGCGGTATATGTGATATATCCTGCACCTTATTCGATAAGGAAAGGACCGAGATCCCTTCACCGGGAGTGACTCCTTTAGCAATAACTGGCAGATGCTACACACTCGGTTTGACTTTTGATTGCTTTTAAGAGTTTTTGCTTTGCACAGTGATATATATGATATATCCCGCACCTCATTCGACGAGGAAAGGACCGACGATCCCTTCATCGGGAGTGACTCCTTTAGCAAAACTAGAAAAGCCTCAAAAGCATTCCATTTTTAAAATCATTTGATTCTACAACGATATCAAGTTCATTACGCAATAGGTTTTCAGAAAAACCTGTCGTAGCCTTCCGTCATTTCAGATAAGTACTAGTTAGTATTCGTGCTACGTTTGTTGACTATGTTAAGGCGTAGTGTGCGGTAGCTAATTAGTGCTTATCTGCATAAGCATATGATGCGATTGGATTAGGGTAGTCGTGCGACTTTGTTGACTATGTTCAGGGTCGTGCGGGTGGGTTTAATTCAATCGGGAAATGACGGGTTGAACTTGACTAGCACTTATGATTTGTTGACTATGTTAAGGTCATATAGCTGCTAGGGGCAAAATATTATCGGGAATTTCAAGTGTTGAAATTTGCAATGAGATTGCATACCTTCTATGAGATAGTTGGATCCCGATACCCGCTGCGAGTAAGAGTTACTCCTGGGAGAGTTTTATACATTACAATTAGCCGATCAAGTAGGTGTCTAGAAAGGTGTCAACGGGGTTACGCCTCTAGGAAAACGAGGTTTACTGTAATTAGGTTCGTGCGAAAGCATGGGGGACCTCCCTCAAAGTACCGACACTGGCCTGGCTGAAAGATTGGAGAACTTGTAGTGTGTAATTAATCCCGGCTAGTCTTTCCTTTTAGGGTTTGAAGGAAGATTTGATAAAAAGCAGTGGGAGCCATCCTGATTAGATAAAATAATAACCAATCTATTCTTGACAGAGCGCACGCTGAGTGTTTTCTTCTCTCTCTCTCCAGGTAGCGACCATATCACGCCTTAATCAAGATAATAATACGGAATATTGACCGAACCCGCTTGTTATACTGAGCTGGGGAATGTTGGTCCCGCTCCAACTTATAATTGTTATAAGACAGAGCAAGAAATAGGGGATTACCAGAATTCCCATGCCGCCCAAACGAAGAGAGTGCATGCTGATGCATCATCTTCGGGTGTGTTCATTACAGAGAACTGTTTCTCAGTATCCTTTACGTCCTGGGTATGTGATACCAAATCAGGATCCCAGATATGTAATCTGTTACAAAGGGTTGCAGAAAGGTAGAGAACTGAGAACGGGTGATAAGTTTCATGAGACAGAAAACGGGGCAAGTGTTGCAGCCAAGTCTGTTGGTCACTGTCACCCTGTATTACGAATACATTGATTCTGAACAAATGTTATTAGATACCGAACCTGATATACAAAATCATATCTATCTCTTTATTAGTAAAGAAATGATAAAATTTTGTATAGTTGGATAATGTTTTGAACATTTCCTATATCAAAAGTTGATCGGTTCAGGCACGTTATCTAAAAGCATTGATGTTCTAAATCAAACTACAGTTCTTAGTATACGGATCACACACAAGAGGAAGAGTTCAGAAATGAACGGATCCTTCTTGAGGCATTGTAGACTAGGTCATATCAATGCGACCCGACTAGCTAGAGTTACATATAGATGCATATTTAAATTAGTTTGAATTTATATCTTGTGAAACTCGCCGGTCATGTCACAAAGATAAGATGACCATAGCTCCGTTTACTGGAAACAGAGAAAGAGTTAGTGAACTCTTGGGATGATACATGGTTATGTATGTAGGTCCCTTGTCTACACATGCCAAGACCGGTTCTTTGTACTTCATTACATTCTCTGATAATCTCTCAAGATTCAGACATATGTTCCTGTTGAAACACAAGTCCGAACCTTTTGAGATATTCACAGAATATGATTTAGAAGTAGAGAACCAAAACACGGGTATAAGTATTATGTCCTTTGATGTGATCGAGGAGGAGAATACTTGAGCACGAAAATCCTGGATTATTCCAAAGGAGAATGAGATTCTCTCTCAGGATTACTCCTCCGTATACACCATAGCACGATGGTATATCGGGGCGGAGCAGATACACCCTATTTGATATGGTGTGCTCTATGATGAGTAATACTGAGTTACCTTTTTCCTTTTGGGAGTTATGCACTTACGAAGTTGCATACCTATTGAATAGGGTTCCAATCAAATCAGTTGCCTACCACTTCATATGTGATATGGAAAAGGAATAGCCCATTTCTTAAGTTAGTTAAGATTTGGGGTTGTCCGGCCTATGTCTGAAAGCAAAATCCGGACAAGCTCGAGGCAAGGTCTGTTATGTAGAACTGGAAATGTTCCAGCTATACAAAACTGCAGCTGAAGATTTGACAGAACCAAAGGATTCAATAATTACCAATGAACCTCAGCCTCTCCGCTGATCTAGTAGGGTTCCTCACCCACCTGAGAGATACTTCGGTTTCTCTATGACAGTGGGAGCGAGGATTGCATCATGAGATGATGACCCAACTATTTTCGAGCTGGCCATCAGGAGTAGGACTCTGTGAGAATGGCTGGATGTTTATCGATCTGAGATGGAATCCTTGTACACCAACAAAGTATGGACTTTGGTTGCTGTATCTGAAGGGTTAAATCCCCATCAGGAGCAAGTATATCTTGAGAAGATTACTTGGTGTAGATGGAAAAGTTGAGACTTTCAAAGCTAGACTTGTTAAAGCTTTTCGTCATCGACCAGGTGTGGATTATGATGAAACCTTTTCAAGTAGCTATGCTTAAGTCCATCCAGATCCTACTTGTCACGGCTACATACCATGACTACGATATCTGGTGGTTGGGTGTCATGACTGCTTTTCTAAATGATGATTTGGAAGAAAGCGTCTATAAGTACACAGCCAGAGGGCTTTGTAGACAGTGGGAGCAGTGGAAACGTGTGCAAGATGCTTTATAGGATAAAGCAGGCATCGCGGAGTTGGAACTTCTGTTTTGATGTGTTAGTCAAAGAAGTTGACATCATCAAAATGGTAGATGAACCTTGTATAAACAAGAAGGTAGTAGGGAGTATGGTGACGATCCTCGTAGAGTACGTGGATGACATACTCTTGATAGGGAAGGAGTTTCCTATGCTACGCTCGATCAATCTCCGCTTATCACTATGATTCTCCATATAGGATCAAAATGATACCTACTAAATCCTGGGTTTTGGATCTATGAGATAGATCTAAATGGATATTAGGACACTCACTAGTTATAGTGAGATGGTATCAGTTGATCCTGGGGAAAATCACTGGAAGTGTTCCAGGGTGATAAAGACGACTGAATGTCAGTCGCAGGCATTGTCTTTACCCTCAGTAAAGGGACGGTATGTTGGAAGAGTTCCAAGCTAGATACCGTGACATACTAGACGATAAAGGCAGGATACATCGCTACTTAAGATGCTACCAAAGAGGCTGTTTGGGTGTATATTGGTTCATGAGATGAACTATGTTCCTCCCATTATGTGACAATGGAGTCGTGGCTTATGCCAAGGAACGTCCGTCCCATCAGTGATCCAGACATATTCTATGGCAGTATCACCTGATCATGGAGATGGTTAATCTCCAGGGGATCGAGGTTAGGAGAGTAGACTCAGAGGACAACACAGCGGATCCACTCACAAAGGCCTGTTCCCAGAGAGAGACTTTTATGGGATGGTTGAGTATGAGATACTGCAACCACTGCTACAGTTGGCCCTAATGCAAGTGGGAGATTGTTAGTTATATGTATGCCCTAGAGGCCATTATTGTACATAGGATGTATATTGTAGTGGATGCTGGGACATATATAGGGAGGACTTTCTTGCTCGACATGATAGTATGCTATCTGGTTACCCTTTACCTTAACGTGTATGCTGATTGTCTCTCTGTTACATGTTGGTAAAGCCCTTAGGATCTGTACTTGACTACCTGGACTATGATGCGGATCATACTAATGGGGACATGGTAGTCCATAAGTACATCCTTCAAAGTCCCTAGTCGTGGGTGTATCGAGACGGGGCATCGATATACCAGAGTAGACTAGCGTGTACCTTCTCGACCCATACAGATAGGCGATGGATGATCCCATATCCATTGGTGTTTGACATCAGAGATGATATACGGGTGCTCAGTAGAGACTGGGTACACTGGACGGACTCGCCGAGAACTCCCAGATGGTATTATACCTCACGTCAGATGGCAGTTCTCTGGTGACACTGGTACAGAGTAGTCTGTTGACCCGAGATCGTCATAGAGTCTTGTGTGGTTCCCACTGTGCTTTGATTTCCATCTTACCACGTCCAAGAGGGCGTGCAAAACAGTGGTTTTTAGGTACAGTCCCGAGTCACATAGAGGCAATGAGCGATAGGAGGGGATTCGTCTCTCCCGGTATAGGGGGTTGATGTTGCGCTGTGTTCGATTGGCTATAACAGGAAATCCCTGGCCAAGGTTGCTGAGATTTACTGGTAAGTGTTACCAGTAGTTTCTCGAATAGTTATAGACCACATATCGACACGACTTATCGAGCTATTGGGGTGTGACGTTTACCACCCCTAGGCGAGATATGCGACATATCAGACGATCAGACCGAACTGTACGGTAATGTTACTGGTCGGATTCACTGGAGTGTGAGCGGGCTTGCTCGTCGATCTTCAGATCGCTCAATACCCGGGTGGCCGTTACGTTTAGCAGACCGCTTGCGGCTTGTGGGTGCTTGATATGATCATCACCTGCTGCCGGCGTATTGACGAGTCTTTAGAGTCCTACACAGAGGTTTCCTGGCTCAAGCGAAACGAAATAGGAGCGCATATGAGATATGTGCGGGACCGAGAATAATGCGTGTATGTGATACCGTATTCCATTCTCGCGATGAATGTATCGAAAGGTTGTATGCGATATAACCTAGTTATCGAATCAAGGGTTGGTTCGATAAGCAGATACATAGAATACTAGTCGGTTATATGCGATATGACCGGATCGTTAAATCAAGTGTTGATTTAATGATTTAATGCATAATTATATATTTGATATATTACTTTGCATTAACTAGTATTGGTTCACTTTAAATGGATTTTCTCACTCGGATTGTACACATTGTATATGTGATATACTTTTGTGCACTTGATTGTATCATGTTTGATGATACATGTTTAACTATAGTTAAGTGTAATGGATTAAGCCATGGTTAAACTAATGATTAGGGTTTTCTATTCTTACTTATTTATTTATTTATTTATTTTGAATAGATAAGAAAAGAATGGTTGCTAATTTTGGAGTTTAGTTGAAGCTTCATGAAGCTTTGACTTTGTAACCATTCTTGTCTTCATCTTTAACCCTAACCATTAATCTAACCTTAGTTAATTCTCTACACTTGACCATGGTTCTAATATGATAAGTATTCATTTTCTTTTCCAATTATATTAATCTTATCATATTCTTCTTCTTCTTCTTCCTTGCTTCAAGTGAAGAAAAGCTTACCTCGTCAATGGTGATTGATGTTTTTGAGTGAGAAATCCAATTCTAAAGTTAACCCACTTCCTATTTCTTCATCCTCTACCTCTTGCCAAGTAGTAGAGTGTGTTTTCTTCACAAGTTTCTTGACTTGGTGAAGTCGGAGCTTGATTTAGCGATACCTCGACGTAGATCATCTTCGGCATGGACATCGACGACCTAGCTTGCCCATTCTCCGACGAAGCCGACGCTAGAGCCCGGATTTGATTTGGACAGCGGAGAGGACTTCGTTGCGGAGCTATGGAGGTGGAGCACCGGATCTACAATGGTTGTATTTCCGTATTCCCTTAGTTAAGTGTTAACTAGTTATCTTTTCGCCTAGTTTTCTAGCAAACGATCCGTAGTCGGGTTTCTCGGCACCGTTAAAATTTTAATTTGGCATGATCGATGCCTTGTGAGACCTCACTAGAGTTCCTAGGAACCCTACAGTCCCTGGCCAGGGCAAACGAGATATACTGGTAGGTTTCCAGTGTTATCTCAGGGTGTTTTGGGCTTCGCTCCGGCACGACTTGTACCGCTATTGGGGGACTGACGTTTACCGCCCCCTAGGCCCGCCATGCGATGTATCAGACGAACAGACCGGACTGTACGGAGAATGTCACATTCAGGCTCAGTAGGAGTTCGGATGGGTTTCGCCTCGTCGGTCTTCTTGTCGGCATTACCTGGGGACCGTTACGCACAGCTAGTGCCGCTTGCGGTCTGTGGTTAAACCCACTGCCAGCGTAATGTCGAGTCTTTAGAGTCCCACACAGAAAGCTTTTCGCCTTTAGGCAAAAGAGTAGAGGTCGCATGGTATTGCGACAGGTCGCATGGTTTTGCGACAGGGTTCGGTCACATCCGTGCACTTGTGCACGTACAGTGTCCGGACAGTTTACACTAGCGGGCTTTGGTTTAAGCCAGATCCTAGTGTACCTTTTGGGATTGGATTTATCCAGTTTGCATTCTTGTTCCTCGGAACGCGGATGCGGGTGTGTATGCACAGTTGACAGGGAGGCAGTGGCAGCAGATTCTCGTTAGGGTTGTTGACAGTTGACCGTTGACTATTTGACTTTTTGCTCAACCCTAATGAGAATTTGATATGAGATTAAGTATTATATTAATTAAGTATTATGGTGACATGGTTGTTGACTTTTGTTGACTTTGTTGACTTGTTGACTTTTGTTGACTTGTTGACTTTGTTGACCGGTTGACTAGGCTTGACTAGTTGACCATCATGATAACCATAGCCATCATTTCATGGCAAAGACTTTTGTTTGCTTGCTCATTTGTGTAAAATGAGTGCATGAAATGATATGGTTATGGTTGCTTCAACCATCACATAAGACTTTTTTAGTATGATGAGTTATCATGACTTTGGATTATGAGAGGGTGAGAGACAAAAGACTTGCTCATTCTTTCTTGCTCATTCTCTCTCTTGTTCTTGAGCTCTCTTGTTTTTGCTCTCACCCTCAACCTCTTGCTCCCTCTCTTGATTCTATGGTTCTCTTGTCTCATGAGTTGAGAATCAAGAACCATAGATAAAATCCCATACAAACTCTTCTCTACTCATTCTAGTTCAATAGGTTTGGCAAACCAAGTGAACTAGTTTCTTCAAAGAACGAAGAAGGAGCTAAAGGTTGGAGCTTTCAGGTGGATCTATCTTCGGCGTACGGAGACGACGGGAAGAAGCCAATCCGGACCACCATCGGAGTTTGAAGACGAAGGAGTTCAAGACAAGCAAGGTATAACCCCCTAACCGAGTAGCTAGAAACTCGTAGTTAGGTTGCTAGATAGATGTTTAACCAAGATCCGGGTTTTAGGTCCATGTTACCACCTCCGTAAAAATCGTTTTTTACCAAATTCCGCATTCCCGAAAGTACCGGGAGAGGTAGCATGGACTTACACTAACCTATAGGCCCCTTAGCGTATCATTTTGGGTTTCGTGTGTCGCTTTAGTTTTGACTTGGTTTTAATACGCATTTACGATACTTTGATTTGTAGGTACCCCATGAAGGCTTCGGAACGACAAGCAAACGCGTGGCGACGTCGACAAATGAAGACACAAGGTGAGTAGATTATATCTACGGGGTAAGTCGGGTGGATGGCGTATAGCCCCCCCGCAGTCCGAAGTTGGTATACTAAATATGTATATGTTATATTTATGATAGTTTATAGTGTGTAGTGGATATTTAGATTAGACGTGCTATTGTTAGATTAGGGCGTAGAAGTAAACAAGTATAGTTCCTAGTCGCGAACCCTAGAATAGGTTTTCACCCACACGCACACATGTGTTTGATTTGCTATACTTATACTGTGTTGATGATGATAATGGATGACCTTGGAGATGAGTCGATGATATTGGGCATAGTGCCGTAAGATCGGTGATATGGTGTGATTCGTATTTGGGATACGACATGTGATTTTAGCGGGCTTTTGGACGTGTGTTTCACACACGCATTCATACTTATATAGATGGCATCGATTGTAATAGACTTAGATCGGTACCCCAGATTATGTGATATGACGACAAGGATACCAGATAATTTATGTGATGATTGTGATATTGACCCATACCCAGCTTTTGGGATGCCGTACGATGATTTACCGTACGAGCTTTATATTGATGATAGATCCACACTCATGACTCGAGGATATTATATGATGTATATTGTATCGTACGTGGTACTATTGAGACGGGATCACCGACTATTATATATATATATATATATATATCGACTTAGATTTAGGTGGTTTCCATACCCCTCCTGTATAGCTTGTAGTTAGGTCTGTAGATTATTTAGTAGACATTAGACTAGACCCGAGTCATACCTATTTCAAAGCTAACGAATCGGGAGTATTTTAAAGGATAGACAAAGGGAATCTACGGATAATTTCAAAAGACGCATCTTTTCTTAAAAAACACCGTAGCCCTTATTTTACCAAAAACCCCGATTCGTCTTATTTCAAATGGCACAACTGCATGATATATTTATTGTTGTAGATTCTTCACTGTTGCGTTGATTATTCGATTTCTGCATATTCTCGTTATTCATATCGCATTGCATGCTGAAATATGTTTGTTGTTATCTTAAAACCATGATGTTAGGACACCAGCACCATTATCGATGATGCGTATGTTCCACGTACACTTGCTTGCCGGCTCACACACTTCATCATCGATAATTGCCATGTCACTGCACTGTAGTACTGTTGCATTCAGGATATGACCCTTGCATGGCATACTTGTGCACCTATATACTGTATATTCATACGTATTCGCACATACATAGATGATTCTGGCTTGATTAGAGTTTTGGGAACCGCAAGATACTCTTTAAAACTGATTCATTTTAAATGAGCGGTTTCCCTCAATATGTGCATATTACTATTCCCTGTTGCATGATATACTGATATGCTTGCATTTCATTTACATGTCGCATACATCATGCTTTTTTATTATACGCATTGAGATATGTTGTTTCCATGATATTACTGGATTTGGGAACCGTGGTATTTCAAAAGAGAATATGTAATTGTTTAAAAAACCCGGTTACCTTTGATATGATGTTTCAGTGCATCCACCATGTGTTTTCTCGGTGCTGAGAGCGACATGTGAAACCCGATTCGAGGAGCGGACGGGGCCGATTGCGGGTACATGGTGGACCTGGTATGGTACCCCGGGGCGAGAACGGATCTGCTGTGTAGCTAGACGGTGAGCCTGGCAGAGGGATCACTACCTACCGGTGATTGGTTGGATCTGGCGGTTATCCGGAGGATACTGACCAGAGTCGATAGATGGATATAGGCCGACCCGTGCTGCCATGGCCGAGGGCCGATACGGCAGACGGAGCCCGATATATGAGGATTTACGTGTCGATGCTAGGCACAGGTTTTCATGATGTTTTCGAGTGTCGATGCCAGGCACTCAGGTTCCATGATTTTGATTATATCCTCATATTTCCATGCATATGCTTTACGATATTTACATGCATGATGCTTATTGTCATTGGGTGACATGTGGACGGGATCCACATACATACAGACTTGATTACATTGATAATACCTCATATGTATATATAACAGTGGATGAAGACGCTGTTATATATGCCCTTACACCAATATTAGTGGAATGAGACGCTAATATATGTGTATTGATATCAATTTAGATAGTTCATCATATTTACTTCATGCAGACATACCTTATATTTGTGATATGTTATTACCTGAGGCACTAGCATGAGCACTTGGCACTACATACATGTATAGTTGTTACATTGCCACCTTATCATGCTTCAGACTTATCCTTTTGAGGTTTATATATATCTGATCGTTTTGACCTAGGATTATGTCATGCATTTGATTTCTGCTTGTAGATATTTTCTATTCACGAGTTGGCAACTCACCCCCGTTGTGCCACAGCTTCTTGCAGGTTTTGCCGTACAGGGTTCATGGCGGCATTTCTGGCACACATCTTCTTTTGCGGGTGATTTGCTTGGTAGGTGGGTTCTTTTGCATCAGAACCACCATTGTACATGTATTATTCATTGTATCTAGAAATTCCATCAACTAAAACATGTATATTGTTTCAGACTTAGAGAGCCAGTTATGTATTATTTTGACCTTAGTGTCGCGTGTAGTAGTATTACGGGTTTCATGCTGTTGAGTTTCTTTTTTTGAGTTTTGATCATCGCCCTTCGGCGTTGTATATTATATTGCTTGCGTAGTTGTGACCGTCGATTGACGAAGAGCTAGCTCCCGCTTGGGGATGCCTTTTATCATTGCATATATATTATTCTTGTTGTACCGCGTTCGGGGCTAGTATTTACAAACGAAATTCTGCCGAAATTTTTAGAAAAGACTATTGATTTTAAAAATGCATATTCGGCTTACCTTTTTAAAAACCTTGCTTTTAAAACTTGTTTTCTTCACTTCTAAAAACTATTTTTCCTTCATTTATTATTTAAAAGGTTTTAGATTTCTGGGCTTTTGGCTTACTTGGATTAGATGGAGTCCTATAGACTTCATATGATTCAAGGGCCAGTCATGTGCTCTTTCGGGTCATGACATATCCGGACGACGTTAAACGTTTTGATCGATTTATCAAAGTCTCATAATTCCCCGAAAGCTCAACACCTGAGCACAGTCTAATAATATCCGGTACATGCCACAGTACCTATGGACCAACCGTAGAAGGGCAAACCCAAGCCTCACTGATGGCACCGCTAAAATGCTGCAAACCCTAAGGTTCAGAAGCGGTTCCATGGTCATCATGTCGAGTTAGGGTTTCACTCTTCTAGTGGGTCCACCGAATTACTTGCGTGTTCCTTCGAATACTTTAAACTTGGAAAAATGGGTTTCTGACATTCGTTCGACTTTTTAACTTCACCTAGATGGCAATATTAATCCCCTTCGTCCGCATGCTAAACACTGTCTCAATCCTCAAGGATAGACCATACATCTACGGTCATCTCTGGATCTGTCTACTCTAGACCTGAGTAAGACTCTCCACACTGGAAATCTTCAACTCAACTAGGCCTGCGTCGGCGCATCAATCTGAAGAATCACCTTCTTCTCTCAACTCGGGATAGACTAGCTATCACCTGTCGCATCTCTGCCTGAAAGCTCCAGCGATCTCAGCTCGCAAAGTATGGAGACGACATCCTCTCAATCTCAGCAACAGCTGGGTCATCCGTCTGCACGGTAGACGACATCACAATCTCGGAGGTATGCTGTACTTGAACAGTCCTCTCACAACTGGCAGCCTCTATCAATGGCCCAATCATCCGGTGCGAAACCAAACACTCGCCTCAGATAAGAGGTCACAACACAAACGCTAACTCGAGACATTCCCGTATCTCCAAAAAAACACGATGGTCAGCCCTCGTACCAGACGAGCTCTCCCTGACCGCAACACTAGCAGCAGCTCAAACTGCGCTCAAACCACGGTGACAGGAACCTCAATCGAGTATTGAAGAAAGCAGATCAACGGCATGAAAGGAAACGACAGATCCAGAATGGATACATGATCATAAGAAGGAACATCATCAATGAGAGTATGATCATGGAAACAAATAGAATCGAGGTTCTTAAATGGATGTATAATCATGGGTACGAAGAGAATCACAGATCTCAAAATATGTACATCCTAATGTTTCTTAAGTGGAGTATCGTATCGTAAATATGCCGCGGAATATACGTACAGTACGTCACTCTACTCAAGCTACCTACACCATCAATCAGGGTCAGCCTATGTAATGAAAGTTCGGGTCTAATACCCCTCGTTCAAGTCTATGTTTCGTAAGGTCAAGCCTAGGTTCCGAAATACATACCCGCCCTAGACTCCGCATAGTCAAACATAGACTCGAACCAAGGTTAAATCTAGCGCTCTGATACCAACTTTGTCACGACCCAAAACATTAGCTTGTGACCAGTACTTAAATCACGCGACGTGTAAAGGCGTAACGTAATTCAAGTAAGTTGAAACCCAAAAATCTAAAAAGTTTCAAGAAAATAAAGGAGGTGACGTTTTGAAATAAAGGTATAATGAAATCAATGTTTTCATAGATGCATAGGTGATGGAACATGAAGAAAAAAATGCAAGTTGGAAAACAGGTTTTCGTCGTTTAAAAATTTGGGCAGCACCTCCTTTGTAATTTTTGATCCAAAACCACAATACAAGATAATAATAAAGGCATCTCCAAGCGGGAGCTAGCTCTTCGCCAAACGGCGGGTCACAACCATGCAAGACAGTATATATAAGTATACAACGCCCAACGGTGAAGTTCACCACAAAAAGATAATGAATTATGCAAGACATCAAAACCACAAGTAGCGGAAAACCCCTCACTCTAAGTCTCGCAACCACAATCTCACTAAGTCTCATTACTTATACAATTTACTAATTTTGATTGATTGAGTTGACTAGATACAATATGAATAGTAAATACAAGAGTGGGTACGATACAAATGTCCCACCTACCAATGCAAAACACCATAAAGCAGCTGTGTGCTAGCGATGCCGCTATGGATCCATGCGGTCAACCTGCAAGAACTGTGGCACAACGGGGGTGAGTTGCCAACTCGTGAGTAGAAAAACATCTACAAGTAGAAATCGAATAAACAACGACTCCTGGGTCAACTATATCATGAAGGTAATACAATGATATCTAGGGTGACCGTATCTGTATGTGTGCCAACAATGTAATCAACTCCTATATGTATGCGGATATCATCCAATCATATGATCAATGTCTATATGTATGCGGATCTCGTCTAACCATATCATCAATGTATGTATCATAAAAGCATATGCATGAAAATATGAGAATATAAATCAACGTGTGTCCCTCGCGACACATCAAAAATCATGGAACCTGAGTTCCTAGCATCGACATTCGAAAACATCATGAAAACCATGCCCAACATTGGCACGTAAATCCTCATATCTCTCGGGCTCCGTTAGTCCGGATCGGCCCTCGGGCTCCGTCAGTCCGGATCGGCCCATCTCATCTCTCGACTCCAGTCGGTATCTTCTGGATATCCGTCGAGCCTAAATACTATCACTGGTAGGTAGTGGTCCCTCTGCCAGGCTCACCGTCTACTGCAAAGCAGATCCGTTCTCGCCCTGGGTACCATACCGGATCCACCATATACCCGCAATCGGCCTCATCCTGCTTCTCGAATCGGGTATCACTGTCACATGTCTCAGAACCGAGAAAATGCGTGGTGGACACACTGAAATCTAGAGAAACCGGGTTTTTAAAACAATACATACTTTCTTTTAAAATGACCGCGGTTCTCAAATCCTGAAATCTCATGAAAACGACATATTTCAATGCGTATAATCGTAAAGCATGATCTATGCGACATATAATAGAAATGTAAGCATATCCGTATATCATGCAATATGGAACAGTAACATGCACATATCGAGGGAAAGCCGCACTTTTAAAGGAATCCAGTTTTAAAATATATCTTGTGGTTCCCAAGTTCTCCAAAGTCAACTACAACATCGTATAAGGGTGCATATGTAACTAAAGCAAGTGAATCATGCAAGGAGTCATATCATGATGCAGCAATTCTACTATGTAGTTACATGGCAAATATCGATGATGAAGTGTGCGCCGGAAAATCTGTGTACGTGTAACATACGCATCATCGATAATGGTGTAAGTGTACTAGCACAGATATATGCAATGCAATGAGTATAACATGAATGATGCATAAGGTAAATCATCTGCTAAAAGCTATAAGGTATACGTATCTATCATATGTCTGAGTCGGTGAATCTGTCAATCGACATCTAGACTCACAACATCACGTACGGTATAATCCATCGTATGGCATCCTCTAGTCAAGGGTATGGATCAATCATCAAGTCACACTCATCACGTACGGACCTAATGTCTCGTACGACTTATCATTTAGGATTCACAACAATATATATATCTATATACCTATGTCCCAAGTCACATCCATAACAATCATATATCAGGGCACCGACGAAGGTATCAATCCTCTCAATCGACACACATCCGTATACCAACATATCATCAATCATCATATCACATCGTCTTATCTTTTCATCGCATTTATCTCCCACATCAAGTCAATTTCACATATCCAATCTATCTTTACTAGAAGCGTAGATATCTAAACTAACACACACACCCGAACCATATAATCAGTTTTCAAAGGGGCGAATCGTAGTTTTGAAAGTAGGGGCTACGATGTTTTACAAGAAAAAGATAACATTTGAAAATCTGTAACGCCCCTTAAGGTATTTGTTTAAAAGATGCATATGATTCTACATTTTAAAATAGGTATAGTTCGGATGACACACCTACGTCGGCTATCTAGTCCTATAGTGTCCAATAGGGCAACATCATCGAACATCGTCCTCAAAACCTATCATCACGTATCAATCGTATTATATCACTACTAACTATCCTTTAGTTTCAAATATAGTTCTCTAACTATCTTATAACCCTATCCCTAGTTTTCTATTAAAGGTTTCATTAACCATAATCTATATATAAATCGGTTTCCATCAAAGTGTGCGGGGGTGCTATATGCCATCCACCCGACTTCCCCCGTAGATATAGATCTACTCACCTTGCTTGCCGAAGTCGATGACGCCATGCTCCGTAGCCTCATAATCCACGCGAGGTATCTACAATAACACACAATCGCAGTCGCTATTAATATCAAGCCCGGAAACCAAAACGGCACACGGATCGCTTATAGGTTACAACCTATAGCCCAAGCATGCAAAACCAACAAATCACCCATAGTAGTTGATGTACAAACATCCAAAAACCAATTACAAATCCAAATATCAAAACTCATCATTTCAAATACGGAAAACATATCCAAAAATCATACTAATGTAATCCCAAATTTTGAATCAAGACAAAAGGAGTTGCACAAACAAATCTAGGGTGTAGTACAAGTTGTATATGACCTACTGGACCAACCTAGGCACCACTAGGAATTCGGGCGAGCTCGTCCAGGCTATCTCCATTGGGGTTCGTCAGGTCAGGGTGGTCTCCTAGTACTCTAATTTGGTCCCTGGAGTTGTTTGCTTGTCTCAGAAATTCCCCGGGTTGCTCCAAATTTCCCTGCACACCCTATATACTCACAAAACCGACATGGATCAATTCTAAAGTTTGTATTCTCTGTTCTAAACTCAGTTCTAGGTCTAGAATTTGATCCCTATGGTCTTGTACAGCCACCATACATCACTAATTCCCCCATAATCCTCAACCCTTCTCTTGAATTTTCTAAACACCACAAACCCTAACCAAACACATTCTAAACTAATCTAGAATACAAGAAATCTCAAACTAAACTAAATGGAATAATTTATATCTCCTTTAGGCAACTCATGAAAAACCCTAGCTTCCCAATATTGTCAAAATCCCACTTTGCTGACTCCATTGTATAGAGGGTGAAGAGGGGATCAATTTTAATGAAAGGGGTTTAGAGTTTTGATGAAGATTTGGAGATGATAATTGGGGTTGAAGGTAGAGGGAAGTAAGCTTGAGGAGATGAAGAAAGAGATGTAAAATGTTGGAGGAAGAGAATGTGGCATCCCTCTCTCTCTCCTCTCTTATTCTCACCCACTCCCTCACTAAATTACCCTTTTGCCATTTCTCTTTTCTTTTTCTTTTCTCCTTTAAAACCAAAGCACCATAATACCCATAAGAAGACACAAATGCAACAACATGTAACCAAATGCAACATGACATGGTGCACTAGCCATGGAAAACTGTAGACACACGGATTAGGCTTAATCGCGATTAGCAGTGCACTAATCGGGATTTTATCCAAACTGCATACAATAAATTTTTAAAATGCCAAATCTTTTAAATATATTTTTAAATGAATAAATCATTTTAATTTCCATTTATTTCATAATTATTGGTATATATTTATACCATTTTTCGAAAACCCCAATTTCGCAAATCGGGCAGTTTTCGGGAAATATATTATTTTAATATTAAATTCCAAAAATAATATTTTATATTTTCTGAAATGTTACACCATGCTTGAATAGTTAGAACAAATGAATAAATAAAATCAAGTAGCCATGCTTTAACTTTGCTTTAATACACCCCATCCTTCCACTTCATTATCTATTGAAATAAATAGATATAAAACAAAATGAGGTGTTTTCTTCTAGAAGCATTCTAGTGAAATTACTAGAATACCCCCACCGTATATACATACCCATATTCGTACTAAAAAAATACGAATACAAAGTGATAAAATAATCCAATAATATAATACTAGAATGCGGTTTAATCCTAAGCTGGCAAGTATTATCCGTTCGAACAAAATCCATATAGCTAGTACACGTATATAATCGAAACCTTACACGTAAAACCATGCGGCCTCTACATCGTTTCACCTGAATCGGGGAAACCAATTATGTGGGACTCTAAAGACTCGACAGTACACTGGCAGTTGGTTTAACCACAAGCACGTCAGCGGCACTAGCTGTACGTAACAACTACCCAGGTACCTGTCAAAAAGAAGGCCGACGAGCGAACTCATCCGAATTCCTACTGAGCCTATCCATGACAATCTCCACACAGTCTGGTCTGTTCTTCTGTGAGTATCGCAACCCAGGTCTAGGGTTGGAAAACGTCAGACCCCTAATAACCTGATAAGTCATGCCGATGTGGCTCAATACCATACGAGAATCTACTGATCTACCTATCAGTAACTCATAATCCTCCCTAGCCAGGGACTTATGGTGTTGGCCAACTTAACACAATGCAACATCGACTCCCTATACCGGGAGAGACGAGTCCCATACAATCGCTCACTACCTCCATATGGCTCGAGACTGTACCTAACTAAAACCTCTTTGGATGACGAAGTAGAGCCGTGGTAGGGTAGTAATTAAAGCACAGTAGGAACTCACACGAGACAAATGACGACCTCTGGTCGACAGACTATCTGCACTTATGTCACCAGAGAACTGCTATTTAACGATTGGTATAATCCATCTAGCTAGTTCTTGGCGAGTCCGTCCAGTGTATTCACCCCTACTGAGCACCTGTATACGATCTTAGGTGCCAAAGACCAATAGTTGCGGGACCAACCATCGCCCCTCATCGGGGTCTTGAAACCTATACACCGGTCTACTTCGGAGTATCGATGCCCTATCTCGATACTCCCACGACTAGGGACATTTAAGGATGTGGTTATCGATTACCCAGCTCCCATAAGTTTGATTGACATCATAATGCTGGTAGTCAAGCAATGATCCTACGGGCTTTATCAACATGTATTAATGATACGTATTAACAAGTAAAACATATGCACATGTTAAGAAAAAGACAAACTAAATAGCATACTATCATATTAACCAAGATTTTCCTGTACCTATGTATGTCCAAGCATCCACTTCTATACATATACAATAATGGCCTCTTGGGCATACATATCCAAAAATTTCGCACTTGCACTAAGGGCATATATTGACGTATCGAGTACTCAACGTTTAAAATAGGGCCGGTTGTTGGCGTATCACATACCCAACATCTCAAATAGTCTCTCTAACTGTTCTTGAGGGAGGGCTTTAGTGAAAAGATCCACCGTGTTTTCTTTTGTGTCCACTCTCCGCATCTCGATCTCCCGGTGTTCAATGATCTCACTGATTAGGTTATATCGCCTCAAGATGTGTCTAGATTTCTGATGGGACCGTGGTTCCTTCGCTAAAGCCATAACCCTATTGTTGTCGCAATACAAAGGTATTGGATCAACAATGGACGGAACCACCTCAAGTTCAGTAATGAACTTCTTTATCCAGACATCTTATTTTGTGGCATCCTTTACAGCAATGTATTCAGCCTCCATCATTGAGTTTACGACACTGTCTTGTTTGGAGCTCTTCCAAGAGACCGTCCCTCCGTTGAGGGTAGACACAAAACCCGAGACAGACTTGCTGTCATCCTTGTCGTTCTGGAAGCTCGAGTCGGTAAAGGACTCCACCTGGAAGTCCCCATTACTGTACACCAAGAACAGTTCCTTAGTCCTTCTCAGGTACTTAAGAATGTTCTTCACTGCTGTCCAGTGGTTCTCTCCTGAGTTCGAATGATACCGGCTCACCACGCTAAGCGCGTAAGCTACATCTCGTCTGGTACATAGCATCCCATATATTATATATCCTTCTACTGAAGCATAGGGTATAATGCTCATGCGAACCCTCTCCTCATCAGTCTTGGGAGACATTTCTTTAGAGATTGATTCTTTGCAATGCGTGTATATTACCGTGCTTGGAATCTTTCATACTAAATCTGTTTAATACGGACTCTATGTACCTGGACTGTGAAAGTCTCAACAATCTCTTAGATTTATCTCTGTAGATCTTAATCCCCAGAATATAGGAGGCATCACCCAGGTCTTTCATGAAGAACCTTTGTAACAAGAACAACTTGACCGATTGTAGCATAGGAACGCCATTTTCGATCAAAAGAATGTCGTACATGTACAATACTAGGAATACAACAGTTCTTCTTATAATCTTCTTATAGATACAAGGCTCATCCTCGTCTTTTATGAAATCAAATTCCTTGACTGTTTCATCAAAATAGATGTTCCAGCTCTACGATGCCTACTTTAATCTATAAATAGATTTAAGCAACTTACAAACCTTTCCGCTACTCTTACTGTCTATGAATCCCCGGCTGATCCATATAAACGCACTCTTCCAAACATTCCTTTAGAAAAGCCCTTTTTAAACCCATCTGCCAGATTTCATAGTCATGGAAGGAAACAATGGCAAGTAGGATCCGAATGGATTTGAACATAGACACTGGAGAAAAGGTTTCGTCATATTCCACACCTGGTCTTTGATGAAAACCTTTTGCAACAAGTATAGCCTTATAGGTTTCCACCGGTCCATCTACACCAATCTTCTTTTTGAAATTCCATTTGCATCCAACGGGTTTTACCCGAGGAAGAGGAATATCCAAGGACCAAACTTTATTGGTGTACATGGACATTATTTCGGATCGTACAACATCCAGCCATTTATCATAGTCCCTAGTAGTGATGGCCTGCTTGAAACTAATAGGATCATCTTCTTCCAAGGTGCAATCCTCTCGATCCCCATGTAAAGTCAAAATCATGTGTATACTATATGCACGAAATCAAATCAAATATATTGGAGTATACGAAATCAAAATCGAGTGCAAATGGGTATGCATAAAATGAAAATCAGTACAACTTTTACATGAAAATATAAATCAAGTACACTGTGGTGCATATAGGAAATATCAATCTTAAAACAAATCGTCAACATACCGGAATCAAAACGATACAAACGTGATATACGAATCACCAAGGCGCAATTTACAATAACTGCCGTAGATGTGTCCCTCCTTCAAACTAGAAAGGTGCCGGTGCATCCAAGGCTGGCAGAGCAAGAATATCTACTTGCCTCCGGCCCACTGTCTGGCCTCTTCTGCTCTTAGATCCTCGTTTCTCTCTGCGAATAACCAGTTACATGACTCCTCGGCTCGACAGCCCGATTTGGAGTAATGACGAAAACAATCCCGTACTGGCGCTTTTCTGTAGATCTCCTGACCAATTATCATAGTCACAGATGGCAGCCTCTGGCCTACTGAGTGTCGCGATACACTCGATCCTTGTCCAAGTCGTTATCGTGAGGTACTCCCGAAAGATCCTGTCAGGGTCTCTTTCCAAACTCATCACTGCAGAACTGCCCGGAAGTTAGCACCCTATACTTAGTTCGTTTCTTGTTCCGGGACAGTTGCATTCTCATCCTGTATTTCCTCAAGAAATTATGGCCGTGTCCAATGCCTCTGTATACATAGTAAATCTTTGACATCAACGCAGTGGAACGACAACTCGTGAAAATCTCGCACGATCTTCTTGCTCCGCTTCCCTTCAATATAGACCAATTCGGAATCATCTCTTCATAGCTGTGTGGACCGCGCTCCAATTGGCTATAATAATATCCATAGTCTCTTCCGAAGCTACAAACTCGGCATTTCCAATACCCTGTAGAAAGTGTCTGGCCAATAACATCCTCAGAAACTCGTCCAAGTCACCGGTGTAGTGTGATTTCGCTCATCCTTTCTCGATCGACTCACCTCACGTCTGAGTGAGGTCCCATTCTAGCTGAAGCTAGTCTGTTTTATGACTTCGCATCGATGCATCCAAATGAAAAAAATGTCCTAGTCACTTATCCAAGGGTGACTAGCGATCTTCTAACACACCTCCGAGTAAAAACTCATGCTGCATTAGCGTCAAAAGTCTGGGGCGATATCTCGTCAACTCAGCAACAGCTGGCTCGTCTGTACGCAAGGTAGACAATGCCTCAATCATCTGGAGTAGACAGTACGTCAATAGTCTTCACAATCTGGCTGGCCTCTAGCAATGGCCCGATCATCTAGTACAGATTCCGAACGCTCATGTCAACGGAAAATACTAGTAAAACAATATATCAATGCGTTCGTGTGTCACCGGAATAAATCTTGGTCAGTCCTCGTTCCTGACGAGCTCGCTCTGACCGCATCTCTAGCCGCAACTCTCTCTGCTCGTGTAACCAAGGTAACGGAAATTATAATCCGATGTCGATGAGGATAAATCATATGAACGAATAGAAATATAATGCATAAGAAATTTACATCCTAAGGCTACTTAAGCGAAGTAGCGTAACGTAAGTATGCCGCGGAACTTATACATGGTACGTCACTCAACTTAAGTCACCTACTCCATCAGCTAAGATCTACCTACGCGACGAAAGTTCAGGTCTAATACCCCCTTGGCCAAATCTATGTTCCGTAAGGCCAAGCTTAGGTTCCGAATATATATATATATATGTATATGTATATATATATATATATATATATATGTATATGTATATGTATATATATATATATGTATATGTATATATATATATACGCCCTAGACTCCGCATAGTCAAACCTAGACTCGAACTAAGGTTAAAGATAACGCTTTGATACCAACTTTGTCATGACCCGGAAAAGGCACGTGACTGGCACTTGAATCATATGAAGTTTATAGGATCCCACATAATTGAAATATGCCAAAAGCCTAGAAATCTAAACCATTTTAGGGAAAATAGTGGAGGTGATGAATGAAATAAGGTTTAATGAAACCAAGTCCTTTAAAACATAAGTTATATTATATGAAAATGCAATGTTTTATATCTATCTTGCAAACCTTTTCGTCGTTTGAAATTTATGCAGCACCTCCTTTGTAAAACTTAACCCGAAAGCAATATAAGCAATAATAATAGGCATCCCCAAGCGGGAGCTAGGTCTTCGCCAATTGGCAGAAACAACCACACAATGATATAAATATACAACGCCTAAGGCGAGGATCAAAACACAGAAATAAAGCAAAAAACCAAAGCATCATCAAGAAAACAAAAAACAATAATGAATACATGAGCGTGACTCTAAGTCCGAAAGAAAATAAAATAGCGTTTTTCTAAGTCTACAAATATACAAAGTCTAGTTGATGGAGCTTTCAACTAGATACAGTAGAATGAATATAAAAGTACAATGGTCGTCATGATTCAATTGTATCCTACGTAACAAAGCAATCACCCGGAAGAAAATGGTGTGCCAGCAAGCTGCTACTAGATTTGTGGAGTCAAACCTGCAAGAAAACTATGGCACAACGGGAGTGAGTTGCCAACTTGTGAGTAGAAGACATCACCGAATAGAAACCGAATGTATGACAATCTCCTAGGTCATACAATAATAATAATATAAAGACATCGAATAAATAACGAGGGTAACAAAATAAGCATAAGTGTAAACTCGTGTCCATGTCATAAGGTAATAACAGATCATGGCTATCATGTACGAATGCATCATCCAATGTGTGTCTAGCAACGACACACTAAATCATGATAAGACTTGAGTGCCATGTATCGACACTCGAAAACATCATGAAAACCGTGTCCATCAGCGACATATAATCCTCTTATCTTGGGCTCTGTTTGTCCGGATCGGCCCCATATCATCTAATCTCATGACTACTGTCGATTTCCTCCGGATATTCGCCGCGCCAAACTATCACCGGTCGATAGTGCTCCCCTGCCGGGTTCAGCGTCTCTCTATACGATCTTCTTGCCCCGGGGTACTGCATCGGGTCCACTATGTACCCGCAGACGGTGTCTCCTCGCTCCTCGAATCGGGTAAACATATTTGCTAAGAACTGAGAAATCTCATGGTGGACGCCACACATCATATCACGAGAAACCACATTTTTCATTTAAATTGAGCATAAGTTTTCAAATTCACATGCGGTTTCCCAAATCTAGAAATCTCATGAAATACCGAAATCTCGTAATCATGAGTCAATAAGGAAACAATGAATATCGGCTTATAGCCAAATGATTAGTGCATAACTAGAATGTATGTATTTGAATGCATGTAGCATCTAAGTAAGAAATACAATGTCTAAACTAGCATGTATGATCATGATTGCTAAACCATACTGCTAAGCTACAATTTATCAGGTTATACGAGTGAAGTAATATTTTCTAATATGTACGTAACATGGCAATTACCGATAATGATGTGTGTGAGCCGGCAAACAAGTGTACGTGCAACATACGCATCATCGGTAATGGTGCATGTATCCTATGTTGGATATGTATTCCCTAGGGGCCATTATTGTATATGTATATATGTGGATGTTGGGTATATGTTTGTACAGGACGATCTTGCTCAGTTATAAAGTCTATTATTTCAGTTGTTTTTATCAGGATATGTGTATTTGTTTTTATTGATGCTTTATCCAGATTGCACATACTGATAAAGACTTGATATAGTAGTATACTATTATAGTTTGACTTTATAATAACATGGCATATGTTATACACGTTATTACATATTGCAGGTACATGTAGATAAAGCCCGTTGGATCTTGCTTCACTACCTGCGTTGTGATGGCGATCATACTTGTAGGAGCTGGGTTGTCTATAAGCACATCCTTAAATGTCCCAAGCCGCAGGAGTATCGAGATCGGGAATCGATACTTCTTAATAGACTTGTGTGTACCTTTCTAGACCCCGGCGAGGGGCGGTGGTTGGTCCCACAACCATTTGTGTGATCACCTAAGATTGTATACGAGTGCTCACTATGGGTGAGTATACTGGACGGACTCGCTGAGAACCTCTAGATGGTAATATACCTATTGTCAGATAGCGTTTCTCTTATGACATGTGTACAGGTTAGTCTTTGGGCCTGAGATCGTCATTTGTCTCATGTGAGTTCCCACTGTTCTTTGATCACTACTACCATGGCTCTACTGAGTCATGCAAACAGCTTTTTGTTGGGTACTGTCCCGAGCCACAAGGAGGCAGTGAGTGATTGTCAGGGATTCGTCTCTGCAGGTATTGGGAGTTGATATCTCACTGTGTTCGATTGGTCGGGACCATAAGACCTTGGCCAAGGCAGTTGGGATTTACTAATAGGTTGATCTGTAGTTTCTCGGATTGGTCCAGAGTCGAATCAACATGAATTATCGGGTTATTAGGGTCTGACGCGTACCTCCCCTTAGATCTGGTATGCAATACCCTTATACGAAGAGACCGGACTGTATGGACATTGTCATGGTCATGTTCAGTAGGAATCCGGATGGGTTTGCTCGTCGGCTTTCCTTTTCGATAGGTGCCCAGGTAGCCGTTACATACAGCTAGTGCCGCTGACGTGCTTGTGTATGGATTTATCTAGTAACGCACTGTCGAGTCTTTAGAGTCCCATACAGAGTATTTCTCTGCTTCGGGAAAAATGATGTAGAGGCCGTATGGTTTTACGATCGGGTTCGATCAATGACGTGTACTTGTGCACGTATAATGTTCGGGCATATAATACTAGCGGGCTTTGGTTTAAGCCAGATCCTAGTATTGTATTGTTGGATTATTTTCGTCTCTTTTGTTTTCGTATTTTTCAGAATACGGATACGGGTATGTATATACGGTGAGGGGTATTCTTGTAATTTGTTATAAGAGTGCTTCTAGAAGAAGGCACCTCATTATTTGTTATAACCATTTAGTTAAATGGTTAATGACGTGGAGGGTGAGGTGTTATCATTCATTGAATGAAGCATGGCTACTTGGTGACTAACTTAGTGAGTCATGGATTACTATTGAGACAAGGTGGCACCTAGATATTTTGTAGAAAATATCTAGATATTTTATGGTGAAGATCTTTTTTTATTATTATTTTTGGATGCTTGCTTTATTAGTCACGAGACTTAGCCATTCTTCATTCTATTATTATTATGCTCACTACAATACTCTCATCTCCTCCAAGCTTTCTTCTTCTACCTTAAACCCTAAATATCTCATGTGTTGAGAAACCTAGGTTATCTTGAGACTAATTAGACCACCATCACTCTCTACATTCTCTAGGCTACTTAGATTAGCATACTAAGTAACCTAGTTACCTTAGTTTAAATGTAGGAGCTCAGAGTAGACACTCTCGGGTGGATCATCTTTGACATGAGGAAGCCGTCGATGAAGCTCGATCATGGAGGACACTAGGAGCATGCTAAAGGAGAGGAGTGAAGACCCGAAGGACTTGAGCCTCTTGGTATAAACTCTTTTCATAGTAGATAGCTTCTTTAGCTGCTAGTTAGGTTTATGGTAGATCCGGTTTAGGGTTATTCTAGCGCTATGTTTACATCGTTAGAAAAAAAATTGTTCCGCAATCGGCCACGGATGATGGTCTGGACGTTAGCGTAACCTTTTATGGTATCAGAGCCAGCCCATAAACCCTATACTAGCAGATTTAAATGATGTTAAAGTAACGAAACCAAAATAACTCCGAAACATCGAAACCCAAACTTCAAGTTTCTGTCGAATTTTTAAAGCCTTCAAATTTTTTTTTAAATAATTGCAGAAGACTACTTATGTGACAACTAGAACACCATAGAAAAAAGTGGCAATACCTTTCAAATATGGCCGGCGAGAATTGGGTTTTGGCCGGCCTGGTCGATTCTTTAATGGGGGAAAATTCTCATTTTTGTTTGGTGCTCTATATCACTTGGATTTAGTGTTTCAGGATATGTTTGTTTTTGCCCAAGTTGGATATTTTGTTATCTTTAGGTTTGGGGCAATACGGAGTATTTCGAAGTCATTATTTTTAACACTGTTTAATAGTTTTTAGTGCATACATTTTTATCTACGACCGTAAATGTCAATTGAGCGGTATAGCTTGTCTAACTGCTATATGTTCTTTTTGACGGGTTTACGAACATGACATTCACATTGATGTTCTGTGTTTGTGATGTGGTAGTGGTTGGATAGTCGTGGTGGATAGCTTGTAGTGCAATGTTAGTGGTACAGTTGAGATTCATTTGTACATTTGTTATTGCGGGGCGAGCGTCTGACATGTGGAACTAACTGTTGTATATTATTTGATTGGGGCACGACCGGGTTGAGGTCGTTGTCACCATTGTATATATTATTTTTCTTTTCTGTACTAGATTTACCCTAAGGAGGAGTGCACAAATAGCCAGGTTTTAGAGGGCAAAAAGACCGTATGTCATGGTGTTGTGACGGAGGGGGCTTCACTTTAGAATTGGCGGGCTATTCGCCGCACTCATAGGTGGTATAGGATGACCCAAGGAGGGGTACTCAAGTTACCTGATCCCGTTGAGTGTTGGGTGGCCCATTCACCTTGTTGATTGGGGTTGCCTCATTTTTGGGATTGGCGGGTAACTTGCCACGCTCGTAGGTGTCCAGGTTTTATTGCACAGGCTATCCACACGACCGGGAATGTCGGGTTTTATTTGCGGCTCAAATGAAACCCGAGGCTCCAAGATTATCCACCATTCTGTGTTGCATACTGATATTTTGTGATGTTTCTTATTATCATGCCTGGGACGAATGTTATATATATTTATATATATACTAGTAGATATTGTATATGTTTTGCACCCGCGCTAGTCCAGCACCCGCTCTGCCGTTAGTTAAGTAACCTAATGGGAGATGACGGGGCCTAATGGCGAATGCGGATGGCATATACGTACACTGTATTTTCGTTCTTTTCTAGTGTGATAGGATTAATTGATGGGACGACATTAATTTTGATTAATTCAAGAAATGAAACCTAAAAAGATGTTGTTGGAACAAATTTCGAAAAACTGTAGTAATATTCTTTCGCATTGCATAGTGGTATTCGGTCGTGAATATCCAGCACCTCATTTCAGGAGGCAAAAGCCAAGATCGTTTCATGGGGAGTGACCTCTTGTCACGACCCGAAATGGCACGTGACTGGCCCTTGAATCATAGGAAGTATATAGGACTCCATCTAATTCAAGTAAACCAAAATCCCAGAAATCTAAACCATTTTTAGAGAAAATGTTTTGTTAAAATAAGCCGAAATGCGTTTTTAAAGTAACAAATCTTTTCTGAAAATTTAGGGAGAGTTTCCTTTGTAAATACTGGCCCCAAACGGGTACAACATGCATAATACATAAAAAGGCATCCCCAAGTGTGAGCTAGCTCTTCGTCAATTGACGGTCACAGCTACGCAAGCAATATAATATACAACGCCAAGGGCGAGGATCAAAACTCAAAAGGAAACTCAAAACATCAAGAAACCCATAATAATACAATACGCAACTCTAAGGTCGAAAGAATAAACAACTGGTCTTCTAAGTCTGAAATAAATATAGTCTGGTTGATGGAGTTTCTAGATACAACTTAATATAAATAAGTACAATAGTGGTCATGATACAGGTGAACCCACCTACCAAAGCAATCACCCGGAAAGAAGCAGTGTGCCAGTAAAGCCATAATGAAACCTGTACGGCAAAACCTGTAAGAAACTATGGCACAACGGGGGTGAGTTGCCAACTCGTGAGTAGAAAACATCACCGAGCAGAAATCGTATGTATGACTCATCCTAGGTCAATACGATCAGTAATATATATCCTCAATATATGAAAAAGTCTGAAGCATGATAAGGTGGCAAGGGTAAAAATCTATACATAAGTGTAATACCAAGTGTTCGTGTCAGTGCCTCAGGTAGCAACGTATCATAATATGAGGTATGCATGCAATATAGTGAAAACAGAATGCATCATGAATGTGACAACTGTTTTCTTTATTTAGTGAGATTTCTGTATATTTATAAATCGAGGTATCATCAATGAAATCAACAAGAAATCAGTGTCAAGTATCGACACAAAACATAAATCCCGATATCTCAATATCTCAATATCTCAGGCTCCGGTAATCCGGACTGGCCTGTAACCTCGAATCTCAATATCTAGGGCTCCGGCTATCCGGATTTGCCCATATCATCAAATCTCAAAACCCCAGGCTCCAACTATCCGGACTGGCCTGTTCTCCGATCGGTATCCTCCGGATATCCATCGAGTCACAATAATATCACCGGTCAGTAGTGCTCCCCTGTCACAGCTCAACGCCATCATCCCTGACCTTCTCGCCCCGGGGTACCGCACCGGGTCTACCATGAACCCACAGACGGTTCTTCCTCCTCCTCGAATCGGTTGTATGATATCACTCAAGAGCCGAGAAAACTCATGGTAGACATATCTTAAATCATATCATGAGAAAACCGCAATTTTCATTTTAAATGATAATCAGTTTAAAAAATCCTTGCTGTTTCTTCAAATCCAGAAATCTCCTGGAAATCCGAAATCCCAATCTCAAATATAAATAAACAATGAATTCTAAAATATTGGTCTCCAGCAATCTGAACTGGCCCTAATAATAATGCATGAAAATGAACGTATAAATATGCATGACAATCACAGTAATAAATGCAATGTCTAAGCTATCAGCTAACAAGTGATATCAATGAATTAATATTTTCTACAGTGTATGTAGCATGGCAATTACCGATGATGATGTGTGTGAGCCGGCAAGAAGGTGTACATGGAACATTCGCATCATTGGTAATGGTGCTGGTGTTCTGACAGCATGATTTCAATAATAGCATATGAAAACACAATATAAGCATGCAAAACGATGCGAACAACAAGAATATGCTGGAGCTGAATAATATACACAACAATAAATAATCTATATTAATATATATGGGTCATACAGTTTTTCCATTTTAAATAACACGAATTGTGGTGTTTAGAAAATAGGAATACGATGTTTTAAAGAAAAAGTACGTCTTTTGAAATATCCGTAAAATCCCTTGGCCTGTCTTATAAAATACTCACGATTCGTTAGTTTTGAAATAGGTATGACCCGAGTCTAGTCTAATATCTACAAGTAAATTACTGGACTAAACTTACAGACTGACGGAAAGGGTAAGGAAAACCACCTAAGTCTGAGTCGATACATATGTATATAATAGTTGGTGATCCCGCCTCTATAGTATCACATACGATACACTATATATAATATGACATTCTCGAGTCAAGAGTGCGGATCTATCATCAATATAGTTCGTACAGTAAATCCATCGTACAGCATCCCAAATCTGAGTACGGGTCGAATATCATATTCATCTCATTATTTATCTGGTATCCTTATCATCACATACAGTGAACTAGGGGTATTGATCTAAGTCTAGTACATATTGATACAATATATATATATATATATATATATATATATATATATATATATATGCGTGTATATGAAAACACATCGCCCAAGGACCCGCTATAATATCATGTCGTATCTAATAATACGAACCATGTCTCATCACCGATCTCATGGTATCATGCCCAATCTCATCGACTCATCTCCAAATTCCATATAGTATTCTCATCATCCATGTATATGTATACGTATATATATATATATATATATATATACATAGTCTCTTACCTATGTGTATTTATATATACATACATATCCCCATATACGCACAAGTAATAAAATGTATGCAAGTGTATGTGTGTGTGTATATGCAAATCTTATTCTAGGGTTCGCGACTAGGAAATTTACTAACAACACTATCATTCAAAATCTTCTAAAGCAAATAGCTAAGTATACACATCCTAATAATATCATTTAAGTATATATCCAATATATAGCATAATGCATTTGCGTTCTATACTACGAACTGCGGGGGTGGTATACGCCATCCACCCGACTTCCCCTGTAGATATATATCTACTCACATGTTCTTCGCTTGCCGATTTCGCCACACGCTAGCTTGTCATCTCGATGTCCTCGTGGGGGTACCTACAACCACTAACGTAGCATGCCGCATTAAAATTCAATTCAAAACCAAAACGTCACACAAATCTCACATAGGTCATAACCTATGGTCTACTCATACAAAAGTGCCCAAAAACACCCGATATCGATGTACAAACGTCAAGTGAGCGATACTAAACAAAAATACCAAAACTTGAATTCATAATCATTGAGGAATTCAAAGCAGCAACCCAATAAAAAGGTCCCAGATTTTTGTTAAGGTGAAAACAAGGTTCACAAACAGTACTGGGGTGATATATAGGGTGTATATGACCTACAGAAGAAACCTGGGCACCCAAATCTACCAAGTGGCCGACCACTACCCACTATAATCTTGCCTGCTCGGTTCTGGGGAAGAATTGGGGACTCCTAGATGCAGGGGGGTCTCCTAGGGTCTTAATTTGGTCACTAGAGTTGTTTGCTTCTTTCATAAAATCCCCGGGTTACTCCAGATTTACCTGCACCCTCACATTACACACAAAACCGACAAGAAAAGTTTCAGAATTGGGTTTCAGGTTTCAGTTCATGATTGGTCTGGGTTTTAGACATTAGGGAGGGGTTTAAGGTCACCAATAAAGCTCAAGTTCATCAACACAACTCAAGACTTCCCGAACCCTCTTCTAGAAATTCCCGAACACCTCTAAACTACACAATATCACCTTTAAACCTACATGGATGCTAAAGTGAATGTAATACTATGCTAGAGGAGCTTGTGCATGTTTTTAATGAAGTAGTGATGATGTTTTGGTGTGTTTTTTATGGTGTTTTGAGGATGAAGAGGAGAGGGAGAGTGAGAGGCAGCCATGGGAGATGAGGAGAGTGAAAAGATGAAGAAATAATGAAGGGGGAAATAATGGCCAAGTCAAAGGAGACACCTCACCTCTCTCTCTCATGCCCATGCATCATTTTTTTATTCTTTTCCCTTTTTTCTTTTCTTTTCTTTTTCTTTTCTATTCTTTTCTCTTCTCAATTTAAAAAACCAAATGCATGAGGAAAAGAAAAGCCATGGTAGAATAATGTATCAAATGTGAAAAATGACTTGGTGCATATCATGTGGACAAATCAAGCTTAATGCACGATTAGCTATATTTAATCGCGATTTGCACTAAAATTGCATATAATTAATTATAAAAATTCATAATCTGTCTAAATCACATAAAGCACCCTCATTTCAGTAATTTCTATAATTTTCCAAATATTTTCCGATTTATCGGTATTTAATTATACCGCATATTAAAATATTCATAATATTTATTATTTAATTATAAAAATTCCAAAAAATAATATTTTATTTTCCAGAAATGTTACAGTCTTCGCACCATAAAGAAATTCAGTCCTCAAATTTAAATTTAAACCCCTCAATTTCTAAAACATTTCATTAAAAAGATCAAGTCGGCGGGGCTCCGAAATCATAAATACATAAAACATATCATAGAGCAATGCATGCGCATGAAAAATGAGCAGATAACTCAAAATCAAGACTCCATCAAGCATCCCACAATCATCGGAGTTATGGCGAAGACACCAATGTAAAAGCCCAAAATGAAAGCCAACATGATATACATCAAAAATATAATACGTACTTAGTACGCGTCGGTGTAAACTCGTCAAAACATCTGAAAGGAATGCATGCCAAATCCTTTTCAAGTCGCTGTGCGATGTGCGTATCACTGCACAGTGGCGGACGTCAATGGTAAGAAAATAACTATATCTATGTATATATATATCCTTTGTTTAACATACACGTCCTGCCGCTTTCAAAATAATTTAGAAGGGTTTCCTTTGCTAAAGGTTTCGTGTCATCTCGGACTCGTAAGTAAATACTGACACTATAGCTCCTTTTTGGAAATCCCTTCGATAACTATTAATGCATGCAAAATATATCCCGGTACTGTCCTCGGACTAGTCTTGCTCAGCTACTATACCAAATAGTAATTATCATAAAAACATATTGCTCAAAATAAATCCCAAAATGTATATAAGAATGCCACGTGCATCTGGTGCGCACGGAAATCGAAATCCATGAATGTGCCATACATGTGCACAGAAACCAAAATCTAAGCGCAACGGGTGTGCACGAAACACCTGTCAAGGGCAACGGGTGTGTCTGACAACAATATCAGGTGCATCTGATATGCATGAAGAATCTCGATTTGGTGCATCTGGTGTGCACCAAAATCGCCTCTAGCGCCCAAGTATGCGCAATAATCCAAATCAAGTGCACAAGGTGCACGGAAACAAATATTGAATATCACTATCGATATCTACAGTATAGAACATATATCAATCCAAATACAAATCAGGTATACCGTGGTATATAATCTCCCAATCACGTGCATCAGTGTGCACAAAATCGAGTCAAAATACTAAAGTGCATGAAAACTATACGAACGCATAAGTCAAATCACATGCATACCATATATATGAAATCAAAATTAACATCTTGAATGACATTAAATCGAAGTCAAGTGCAACTATGGTGCATAAAATCTTAATCATGCAAATAAACCGTCCAAAATACCGAAATCAAAGGTGGCGGAAATAGTCCCGCGCTGGCACATCCTCTAAAGATCTCTGGCAAACTGTCATGGTCACTCATAACATGTCTCGTCAAGGATGCCGAACTCTGGTCTACTATGTGTGCGTAATATTATCGATCCTGGGTCCAAGTCTTCTCGTGTAGTATTCCAGAAAGGTTCTCTCTAAGTCTCTCCTAAATCTCGTTTCTGCCGAACTGCCCGGAGGTTATCACCCTTTACTAAACCTATTTCTGGTTCCGGAACGGCTGCATATTCATCGCGACCCTTTCTGGAAGATATATCCTTATACAACGCCTCTGCATGCGTATCACATTTCTGATGTCAGCGGAGTGGAACGTCATCTCATCAAGATCCCGTACGAACCTCTAACTCCACTTTTCTCTAATGTCGACTGCTTCGGACTCGTCCCTTCATGTCTGCATGGACTGCGCTCCAATGGCTATACTCATATCTAGAGTCTCCTAAGCAATATATCCCATCACATGATATCCGAACGACGTCGAACCTTTCGATCGATTCGTCAAAGTTCCATAATCTCCCAAGAGCTCAACATCTTAGGTACAGTTTAATAGTATTCTAGTACATGCCACAGTACCTATATACCAGCCATAGAAGGACAAACACAATCCTCATTACTGGCACCGCTGAACTGCTGCAAACCTTAAGGTTTCATAGCGTTATTATGGTCATTACATCGAGTTAGGGTTTCATATTTCTAAAGGGTCCATAGAATTACTTGCATTATTTTCAGAATATTTTAAACTTGGAAAAATGGGTTTCTGATATTCGATCGTCTTCTATCGACTCTCAACGTACCTGCGTGAAGTCATCTCTAGCTGGAATCAATCAATCTGAAGACCTCGCATCGGGGTAGGCAACGGATCACATGTCCTAGTCATTCCTCCTTGGATGACTAGCGATCTTGTATCATATCTCTAAGTACAACTCGTGCGGCAATAGCTCCAACAGCTAGGACGATATCTTGTCATTCGCACTAACAACTGGCTCATTTGTCCGCACGCTGAACAGTTCCTCAATCAACAAAATAGTCGGTGCATTGACGGTCATCACATTCTGGCTGGCCTCTAGCTGTGGCCCAATCCTCTGGTGCTGATCTGCATGTCCGAGAAATCTCGTAAAAGCGATTTATCAAACGCTCATGGCGCTAAAACATAATAAAACGACGCATCTATACAAATCATATGTCCCTGGAATCATGCCCTGGTCAGTCCTCGTCCGTGACGAGCTCGTGCTGACCGCAACTCTAGCCATAGCTCTCTCTGCCCGTGTAATCGTAGCAGCAAAACCATAACCGATATCGATGAGGATAGATCATAGGAATGAATATAATGTTGTGCAAGGAAATGTACATCTTAAGGCTTCTTAAGCGGAGTTGCGTATCGTAAGTATGCCGCGGAACATACACACGGTACGTCGCTCTCCTTAAGCCACTTACTCCATCAACCAAGGCCAACCTACGCAACGAAAGTTAGGGTCTAATACCCCCTCGACTAAGTTAAAGTTCCGTAAGTTCAAGCCTAGATTCGGTATATATACAAACGCCCTCGGCTCCGCATAGTCAAACATAGACTCGAACCAAGGTTAACCTAGCGCTCTGATACCAACTTTGTCACGACCTGAAATGGCACATGACTTGCCCTTGAATCATATGAAGTCTATAGGACTCCAGCTAATTCAAGTAAGCCAAAATCCCAGAAATCTAAACCATTTTTAAAGAAAGAGTTTTGTTATAATAAGACGAAATGCGTTTTAAAGTCACAAATCTTTTCTGAAAATTTCGGCAGAGTTTCCTTTGTAAATACTGGCCCTAAACGGGTACAACATACATAATATATAAAAAGGCATCCCCAAACGGGAGCTAGCTCTTCGTCAATTGACGGTCACAACCACGCAGGCAATATAATATACAACGCCAAGGACGAGGATCAAAACTCAAAAGGAAACTCATAATATCAAGAAGCCCATAATAATACAACGCGCGACTCTAAGGTCGAAAAAATAAACAACTAGTCTTCTATGTCGGAAATAAATACCGTCTGGTTGATGGAGTTTCTAAATACAACGGAATATAAATAAGTACAATGGTGGCCAAAATACAGGTGAACCCACCTACCAAAACAATCACCCGGAAAGAAGCAGTGTGCCAGGAAAGCCGCAACGAAACCTGTACGGCAAAACCTGCAAAAAACTTGGGCACAATGGGGTAAGTTGCCAACTCATGAGTAGAAAACATCATCGAGCAGAAATCGTATGTATGACTCATCCTAGGTCAATACGATCAATAATATATATCGTCAATATAAAAAGTCTGAAGCATGATAAGGTTGCAAGGGTAAACATCTATACATAAGTGTAATACCAAGTGCTCGTGTCAGTGCCTCAGGTGGCAAGGGTAAACATCTATAAATAAGTGTAATACCAAGTGGCAACATATCATAACATGAGTTATGAATGCAATATAGTGAAAACAGAATGCATCATGAATGTGACAACCGTTTTCTTTATTTAGTGAGATTTCTGTATATTTATAAATCGAGGTATCATCAATGAAATCAACATGAAATTATTGTCAAGCATCGACACAAAACATAAATCCCAATATCTCAATATCTCTGTCTCCGACAATCCGGACTGGCCTGTAATCTCGAATCTCAATATCTAGGGCTCCGGCTATCCGGATAGGCCCATATCATCAAATCTCAAAACCCCAGGCTCCGTCTATCCGGAATGGCCTGTACTCCGATCGGTATCCTCCGGATATCCGTCGAATCACAATAATATCACTGGTCAGTAGTACTCCCCTGTCACAGGCTCAACGCCATCATCTGCGACCTTCTCGCCCCGGGATACCCCACCGGGTCCACCATGCACCCACAGACGGTTCTTCCTCCTCCTTGAATCGGTTGTATGATATCGCTCAAGAGCCGAGAAAACTCATGGTGGACATATCTCAAATCATATCATGAGAAAACCGCAACTTTCATTTTAAATGATAATCAGTTTATAAAATCCTTGCAGTTTCACCAAATACAGAAATCTCATGGAAATCCGAAATCCCAATCTCAAGTATAAATAAAGAATGAAATCTAAAATATTGGGCTCCGGCAATCCGGACTGGCCCTAATAATAATGCATGAAAATGAACGTATAAATATGCATGACAATCACAGTAATAAATGCAATGTCTAAGCTATCAGCTAACAAGTGATATCAATGAATTAATATTCTCTACAGTGTACGTAGCATTGCAATTACCGATGATGATGTGTGTGAGCCGGCAAGCAGGTGTATGTGGAACATACGCATCATCAGTAATAGTGCTGGTGTCCTGACAACATGATTTCAATAATAGCATATGAAAACACAATATAAGCATACAAAGCGATGCGAATAGCAAGAATACGCGGGTGCTAAATAATAAACACAACAATAAATAATCTACATTAATATATATGGGTCATACAGTTTTGCCGTTTGAAATAACCAAATCGTCGTGTTAGAAAATAGGGCTACAGTGTTTTAAAGAAAACCTTTGAAATATCCGTAGAATCTCTTGGCCTGTCTCTTAAAATACTCACGATTCGTTAGTTTTGAAATAGGTATGACCCGAGTCTAGTCTAACATCTACAAGTAAACTGCTGGACTAAACTAACAGACAGATCGAAATGGTAAGGAAAACCACCTAAGTCTGAGTCGATAAATATGTATATAATAGTCGGTGATCCCGCCATAATAGTATCACATAAGATACACTATATATAATATGACATTCTCGAGTCAAAAGTGCGGATCTATCATCTATATAGCTCGTACGCTAAATCCATCGTACGACATCCCAAATCTGAGTACGGGTCAAATATCACATTCATCTCATTATTTATCTGGTATCCTTATCATCACATACCATGAACTGGGGGTACTGATCTAAGTCTAGTACATACTGATACCATCTATATACATGTATGCGTGTGTATAAAAACACATCGCCCAAGGACCCTCTATAATATCATGTCGTATCTAATAATATGAACCATGTCTCATCACCGATCTCATGGCATCAAGCCCAATCTCATCGACTCATCTCCAAATACCATATACTATCCTTATCATCCATGTATATGTATACGTACTATGTGTATTTATATATACATAGTCCTATACCTATGTGTATTTATTGTAAGTCCACGTTGCGACCCCCGGTTCTTACGGGGAGGCGGAAACGGTATAAAATCAAAATTTTAACGCAAGAGGCAACATGGACTAAGCTAGGTCGGGATCTTTACCTAAACTAAAACTAGCATACTAAGCTAAAGATATTTAGCTACTCGGATGAAGATGGTTATACCTAAACTTGAACTCCTTCTCTTCAAGCTCCGATGGTGGTTCGATGGCTCCTTCTCGTTGTCTCCGTACGCCGAAAAATAGATCCACTTGAAAGCTCCAACCTTTAGCTCCTTCTTCGTTCTTTGAAGAAACTAGTTCACTTGGTTTGCTAAACCTAGTGAACTAGAATGAGTAGAGATGATTTAGAATAGGATTTTATCTATGGTTCTTGATTCTCAACTCATGAGACAAGAGAACCATAGATCAAGAGAGGGAGCAAGAGGTTGAGGGTGAGAGCAAGAGGAGAGCTCAAGAACAAGAGAGAGAATGAGCAAGAAAGAATGAGCAACTCTTTTGTCTTTCACCCTCTCATAATCCAAAGTGATCATAACTCATCATATCAAAAAAAGTCTTATGTGATGGTTTGAAGCAACCATAAGCTTATCATGTCATGCACTCATTTTACTCAAATGAGCAAGCAAGAAAAAGTCTTTGGCATGAAATGATAACCATGGTTATCATGATGGTCAACTAGTCAAGCCTAGTCAACCGGTCAACAAGTCAACAAAAGTCAACAAGTCACCAAAGTCAACAAGTCAACAAAAGTCAACAAGTCAACAACCATATCACCATAATACTTAATTAATATAATAGTTAATCACATATCATATTCTCATTAGGGTTGAGCATAAAGTCAAAAAGTCAACGGTCAACTGTCAACAACCCTAATGAGAATCCGCTGCCTCTGCTTCCCTGTCAACTGTGCATACACACCCGCATCCGCGTTCCGAGGAACACGAATGCAAACTGGATAAATCCAATCCCATAAGGTACACTAGGATCTGGCTTAAACCAAAGCCCGCTAGTGTAAACTGTCCGGACACTGTACGTGCACAAGTGCACGATGTGACCGAACCCTGTCGCAAAACCATGCGACCTGTCGCAATACCATGAGACCTCTACTCTTTTGCCTAAAGGCGAAAAGCTTTCTGCGTGGGACTCTAAAGACTCGACACTACGCTGGCAGTGGGTTTAACCACAGACCGCAAGCGGCACTAGCTGTGCGTAACGGTCCCCAGGTAATGCCGACAAGAAGACGGACGAGGCGAAACCCATCTGAGCTCCTACTGAGCCTGAGTGTGACATTCTCCGTACAGTCCGGTCTGTTCGTCTGATACATCGCATGGCGGGCCTAGGGGGCGGTAAACGTCAGTCCCCCAATAGCGGTACAAGTCGTGCCGGAGTGAAGCCCAATACACCCTGAGATAACACTGGAAACCTACCAGTATATCTCGTTTGCCCTGGCCAGGGACTACTCGTGTAATGGCTCTCCTAGACACAGCGCGATGTCAACCCCCAATACCGGGAGAGACGAATCCTGTCTAACCGTCACTGCCTCCAAGTGCTTCGGGACTGCACCCAACCACCACCTGTTTGCACGCCTCCTTTGAGCCGTGGTAGGGTAGTGATCAAAGTACAGTGGGAACACACCCGAGGCGAAGTGACAGTGTCAAGTCAGCGGACTAAGCTGTACTCATGTCACCTGGGAACTGATAACTGACGATAGGTATAATACCAACTAGTCAGTTCCCGACGAGTCCTGTCCAGTGTACCCGTAACCTAACGAGCACCCGCATACTATCTCAAGTACGACGTACTGACGGTTGTGGGACAGACCGTCTCCCACACTGGGATGAGAAGCGCATGCGCTGGTCTACTCCGGAGTATCGATGCCCTGTCTCGATAGTCCTGCGACCAGGGACCTGCATAAGGATGTGCTTATAGATTACCCAGCCCCACTAGTGTGACGGCCATCACATCGCTGGTAATCAAGCAAAGATCCTAAGGGCTCTACTAATGTGTATAGGCGATATACAAAAATAAACACATGTACACATTGAAGTAGAAACAAACCAAGTAGCATACTACTATTTTGAGCAAGATTGTATATACAAGGTGAATATCCCAAGCATCCATTAAGTAATATACAAACTAGTATGATACAGTAATGGCCTCTAGGGCATATACACTAACAATCTCCCACTTGCACTAAGGCCATGTACTGGCGTATCGAAGACCTATCATCTCGATCAGCCGCTCGAACTGAGTCTGGGGCAAGGCCTTGGTGAATGGATCTGCAGTGTTGTCTTCTGAAGCGACTCTCCGAACCTCGATCTCCTGGCGATCCACGATCTCCCTGATCAGGTGATACCGCCTCAAGATGTGCCTGGATCTCTGATGGGACCTGGGTTCCTTCGCTAAAGCTATAGCCCCGTTGTTGTCGCAATACAGAGGTATTGGATCAACAATGGACGGAACCACCTGAAGTTCTTTCAAGAACTTCCTCATCCAGACAGCTTCTTTTGCGGCATCAGATGCAGCGATGTATTCCGCTTCCATCGTCGAGTCTGCAACGGTTTCCTGTTTGGAACTCTTCCAACACACCGCCCCTCCATTGAGGGTAAAGACAAAACCCGACATGGACTTGGAATCATCCTTGTCACTCTGGAAGCTGGAGTCAGCAAAGGCCTCGATCTGGAGGTCTTTTCCGCCATACACCAAGAACATCTCCTTAGTCCTTCTCAGGTACTTGAGAATGTTCTTTACCGCTATCCAGTGTTTCTCCCCAGGGTTAGACTGATACCGGCTTACCACACTCAGTGCATAAGCTACATCCGGTCTGGTACACAACATCGCATACATTATAGAGCCTACCGCAGAAGCGTAGGGTATAATAGACATGCGATCCCTCTCTAAATCAGTCTTGGGAGACATCTCTTTAGAGAGGGTGATCCCGTGACAAGCCGGTAGGTTACCGCGCTTGGAATCTTCCATACTGAACCTCTTCAGTATGGTGTCGATGTACCTGGACTGCGAAAGTCCTAATATCCTCTTGGATCTGTCACGGTAGATCTGGATACCCAGAATGTATGAGGCATCACCCAGGTCTTTCATGGAGAACCTGTGTGACAAGAACCCCTTGACAGATTGTAGCATAGGAATGTCATTTCCTATTAAGAGAATGTCATCCACGTATAAAACGAGGAATACTACAGTTCTCGCTACAAATCTACTATAGATGCATGGTTCATCTGGATTTTTGATAAAGCCAAATTCTTTGACCGTCTCATCAAAACAGATGTTCCAACTCCGCGATGCCTGCTTTAGTCCATAGATGGACTTAAGCAACTTGCACACCTTTCCGCTGCTCCCACTCTGAATGAAACCCTCTGGCTGGTCCATATAGACACACTCCTCTAAATTTCCATTTAGAAAAGCTGTCTTTACGTCCATTTGCCAGATCTCATAATCGTGGAAGGCAGCAATGGCAAGAAGGATCCGAATGGATTTCAGCATGGCTACTGGAGAAAAGGTTTCGTCGTAGTCCAAGCCAGGTCTTTGACGAAAACCCTTTGCTACCAGCCTAGCTTTATAGGTCTCAACCTGTCCATCTACACCAATCTTCCTTTTGAAGATCCACTTGCATCCTACGGGTTTTACCCCGTCTGGAGCAATGTCCAACGTCCATACCTTGTTGGTGTACATGGACTCCATTTCGGTCCGCATTGCATCCAGCCATTTTACTGAGTCAACGCTCTGAACGGCCTGCTGGAAGCTAGTAGGCTCATCATAATCTATGATGCAATCCTCTCTATCCCCGTCTATGAGAAAACCGTAGTATCTCTCGGGCGGATGAGACTGCCTACTACTCCTGCGGAGCGGCGTAGGAATGTCCTGTTCTGTTGAACCCTCTGGTTCCACCAAGCTTTCAGTAACAGTCTGTGGTTCTGGAATTTCTTCCAGTTCTACTGCGCTCCCACTTATTTCCTTTTCTATGAACTGGTGTTCTAGAAAGTGGGCATGACGAGAAACAAGAACTTTTTGTTCCTCTTCACAGTAGAAGAAATATCCCTTGGAATTCTTTGGATATCCCACAAACTTGCACAGTACTGAGCGTGCCTCGAGCTTGTCCGCATGCTGCTTTTTGACAAAAGCTGGACTTCCCCATATCTTAATGTGATTAAGATGGGGTCTCTTCCCACACCACATCTCAAATGGCGTGGTAGGCACAGTCTTAGTGGGAACTCGGTTCAAAAGGTATGCGGCTGATTCTAGTGCATACCCCTAGAATGATCGCGGTAACTCAGCGTTACTCATCATGGACCGCACCATATCCAATAGGGTGCGGTTCCGTCTCTCCGATACACCGTTATGTTGCGGGGTGTATGGAGGAGTAAGCTGAGAGAGAATTCCGTTCTCTTTTAAATAGTCCAGGAACTCGGCACTTAAGTATTCTCCACCTCGATCCGATCTTAGAATCTTAATACTTTTGCCGGTCTGTTTCTCTACTTCATTCTTATACTCCTGGAATTTTCCAAAGGCCTCGGACTTATGTTTCATTAAGAAGACATAACCGTACCTTGAGAAGTCATCCGTAAAAGTAATGAAGTAAGAATGTCCGCTTCGGGCATGTGTAGACATTGGACCGCACACGTCACTGTGTACGAGTCCCAAGAGCTCGCTCGCTCTTACTCCATGTCCAGTAAACGGAGTCTTTGTCATCTTTCCTTTGAGACAAGATTGACAAGTGGCATATGATTGATATTCGAACGCATTCAAATATCCTTCTGTATGTAACTTAGTCAACCTTCTCTCATTGATGTGACCCAATCTACAATGCCATAAGAAAGTCTGATTTAGTTCTGGAGACTTTCTTTTGTGTGTATTCTGGACGTTGAAAATCTGTGGTTGGTTTAACACGTATATACGATTACTCAATGTACCTGACCCAATCAAAACTTGATTAAGGTGAATGTTTACAACATTACTTACAAACGCAAATTCATAACTTTCTTTAGAAACTAAAGATACAGAAATGATATTACAAGTTGCGTTGGGTACAAAAAAGCAATTACGCAAAACCAAAACATGTCCATCTGACATTCCCAGGTGATAGTCCCCCACGGCTTTAGCATCCATGCTAGCTCCGTTCGCAACTCTGAGGGTCATGTCACCTGCCTTCAAAACCCTATGGTTTCTCAACGCCTGCAAAGAATTACAGATATGAGATCCTGATCCGGTATCCAATACCCAGGAAGTAGAGTTTATTGAAAGACAGTTTTCAATAACATACACACTTGAAGCTGAAGCTGCAACCTGCTTCAATTCCTGTGTTCTGGCCTTCCAGGCCCTACAATCATTCTTCCAGTGTCCTTTCTTATGACAATAGAAGCATTCTTCCTTATCCACAAGCTTCCCCGCTATCTTTGTTGCTTTACCTTTTCCCTTCGTATCCACTTTACTAACACCGCCCCTTGGTTTGGCGGGGGCCTTCTTCTTCTTTCCCTTGGCTTTCGCCTTGGACCTAGAAGAAGATGATCCTCCTACAAACAAAGTGGATGTTTCCCTACCTTTCTGTAGGGTGCCCTCTGCGCTCCTCAGCATGTTGAGGAGCTCTGATAGTTCAACCTCTTTTTCTTGTAGGTTGAAGTTCAGTATAAACTGGGCGTAAGTGGAAGGAAGGGACTGGAGAACTATATCCGTATATAGCTCACTCTCTAATGTGATCCTTAGGTCAGCGAGCTCCTCAATGTAGCCGATCATCTTTAGCACGTGCTCGGCTACTGATGATCCAACGGCCATTCTTGTCGAAAATAACTTTTTCGACGCTTCGTATCTTGCGATACGTGATTGCTCTCCATACAGTTCTTTTGTATGGAGCAATATGGACTCCATGTCCATATTCTCATGCCTCCTCTGATGTTCGTTGTCCATCGAGGCAAGCAGGAGGCATTTGGCCTTCGCGCTATCAATCTCCCAAGTCTTACGGATTTCCTTATCCGCGACGCTGGAAGTTGGACCAGGGACAGGGGGAGCTTTGGTGGTAAGAAGATACCCCAGCTTGTCATAAGTGATTGCTATCTTGACATTCCTGAGCCAATCTTTGTAGTTTGGCCCTGTCAGTTTGTTTTTATCTAGGAGTAACTTAAGTCCAGTCATGTTGATTGGTCACTGCAATTAGGAGAGAGAAGAAGAAACACTCAGCATGATGCTCTTGCAAGTTTAGAGTGGTTTTTAGTTTGTCTAAACAGGATGGCTCCCACTGTTTCTCGAATCCCTCCTCAAACCATAAAGGAAGAATTAGTCAGGATCAATCCCACCGTACAATACTTGCTTAACCGTTCAGCCAGGCCGGTGTCGGTACTTCGAGGGAGGTTTTCCAACGCTTTCGCGAAGTTCCTTAATTAAAGAAACTCTTTTCCCTGGGGGCGTAGCCCCGCTAACACCTTTCTAGGCACCTACTAGGTTTATAGCATTGATCGTTAAGTGAGAAATTTCCCGAGGAGCAGCATATACTCACAGTAGGATCGGGATCCAAATATCATTGCGTGACGAAACTGAAGGAATCCTACCAGAATCATCACACTCCAAATGGTATGCAAATCTAGCAAGTTTCAGTACTTATGAAACTCCCGATGTGGATTTTTGCCCCATGCTCTTATGACCTTGACTTTGGCCAAAATATCATAAGTCACATGTCAAGTTCTACCCGTCATTATCCAGGTTAATTTGGATCCATCCGTACCTACCCTTGACTTTGGCCAAAATGGCAGTACGACTGTCCCAAACCAACGCATCTATCTATGCTACACATGAACACCCAATAGCTACCAATCACTGTGCCTTGACTTTGGCCAACATACACAGCTTGAATACTATTGACTATTCATGCGAAACGACGGAGGGCTACGGATGGTTTTGGCAAAACCGTGAACGTAGTGAACTTGATTTGGTCGATGGAACGAGATAGCTTTTAAAAGGAGTGGCTCAAGCTCCGCATTTAAAAGTTGTTTTTGAAAAGAACCGAGTGGTTTTTCGAAAGTGTTCCAACGACTTTAACTTGGTTTATTATCTTGCATTAGTTCTTTTAATGCGTGATATTCTTGCATTAGTTCTTTTAATGCGTCCCATCATTTAATCCTACCATTGCAGAAAACAACCAAAATATGACGTACGCTTATGCCATTCGCATTCGCCACGGGGCCCCGTCATTACCCGTTAGGTTACTTAACTAACGACAGAGCGGGGGCTGAGCTAGCGCGTCTGTAAAACATAAGCAACGCCTAAATAATATCATATATAGATATACTGCAATGATAAACATTTCAGATCACAGATAAATACATTGGATATACTAGGAATCTGTAATTTGTACGAGCCTGTAACAAAAACAGATTACACGGTCGCGGTGAATAGCCAAAATCCCACCCAAGACCCCTACGGGTGCGGCAAACTACCCGCCAAGTACCCGAAGCGTAGCAACCTCCCTCATCTCCATGAGTAGGCCACTCGACACTTCGGCATACCCGGTAGTTTGTGCACCCCTCCATGGGTCTATCCTAGGAGCAAAAACAGTAAAAAGAAATTATACAATGACGGCTACAACCCCTTCCCGGTTGTGCGGCCATACAAATAATTATTACATCAATTTACAAATTTACATGAATTGCAAGAAAAGAAAACTCTCGTCTCACAACCCCCGGCTATTCACTCGCGACAATCCAACATATTTATATACACATTCCAGCACATTACAGATCATGTATAACCCCGACCAATCGACTTATAGCGATTAGCCGACGTTCAATACATGCAAACATCACAGATATAACCATCATAGTCAAAGTGCAGTGAAGTTCGGAAAAATACGGAATTATAGGACCCCAAAAGGAAATTTCTTTTCTGGAAAATCTGGGCACATATCATATATTCCAAAAATCCCAAAACCAACACAGACACACACTGCACGAAAAACGATGCACAGAAGACGACAAAGCGCGGCGGTTCCGCGGCGGCTACCTAGCTCGCGCGGCGGAAGGGCGGCGGTTTCGACGAATTACTGTATCGTTTTTCTTGGGTGTTCACACAAAACCCTGAGCCGAATTTAGGAGTATAAAGTTTTTCATTTTGACCAGAAAAAAATTCAACAGAAACACAGATTTTGTAAAAGTTTGGTTTTTGGATTTTTTTCGGTTCCGAACTTCGTTACACTTCACTACCAAGCTAGTTTAAGTTTAGTTAGGCTCTGATACCACTGTAAGTCCACGTTGCGACCCCCGGTTCTTACGGGGAGGCGGAAACGGTATAAAATCAAAATTTTAACGCAAGAGGCAACTTGGACTAAGCTAGGTCGGGATCTTTACCTAAACTAAAACTAGCATACTAAGCTAAAGATATTTAGCTACTCGGATGAAGATGGTTATACCTAAACTTGAACTCCTTCTCTTCAAGCTCCGATGGTGGTTCGATGGCTCCTTCTCGTTGTCTCCGTACGCCGAAGATAGATCCACTTGAAAGCTCCAACCTTTAGCTCCTTCTTCGTTCTTTGAAGAAATTAGTTCACTTGGTTTGCTAAACCTAGTGAACTAGAATGAGTAGAGATGATTTAGAATGGGATTTTATCTATGGTTCTTGATTCTCAACTCATGAGACAAGAGAACCATAGATCAAGAGAGGGAGCAAGAGGTTGAGGGTGAGAGCAAGAGGAGAGCTCAAGAACAAGAGAGAGAATGAGCAAGAAAGAATGAGCAACTCTTTTGTCTTTCACCCTCTCATAATCCAAAGTGATCATAACTCATCATATCAAAAAAGTCTTATGTGATGGTTTGAAGCAACCATAAGCTTATCATGTCATGCACTCATTTTACTCAAATGAGCAAGCAAGAAAAAGCCTTTGGCATGAAATGATAACCATGGTTATCATGATGGTCAACTAGTCAAGCCTAGTCAACCGGTCAACAAGTCAACAAAAGTCAACAAGTCAACAACCATATCACCATAATACTTAATTAATATAATAGTTAATCACATATCATATTCTCATTAGGGTTGAGCATAAAGTCAAAAAGTCAACGGTCAACTGTCAACAACCCTAATGAGAATCCGCTGCCTCTGCCTCCCTGTCAACTGTGCATACACACCCGCATCCGCGTTCCGAGGAACACGAATGCAAACTGGATAAATCCAATCCCATAAGGTACACTAGGATCTGGCTTAAACCAAAGCCCGCTAGTGTAAACTGTCCGGACACTGTACGTGCACAAGTGCACGGATGTGACCGAACCCTGTCGCAAAACCATGCGACCTGTCGCAATACCATGCGACCTCTACTCTTTTGCCTAAAGGCGAAAAGCTTTCTGCGTGGGACTCTAAAGACTCGACACTACGCTGGCAGTGGGTTTAACCACAGACCGCAAGCGGCACTAGCTGTGCGTAACGGTCCCCAGGTAATGCCGACAAGAAGACGGACGAGGCGAAACCCATCTGAACTCCTACTGAGCCTGAGTGTGACATTCTCCGTACAGTCCGGTCTGTTCGTCTGATACATCGCATGGCGGGCCTAGGGGCTGTAAACGTCAGTCCCCCAATAGCGGTACAAGTCGTGCCGGAGTGAAGCCCAATACACCCTGAGATAACACTGGAAACCTACCAGTATATCTCGTTTGCCCTGGCCAGGGACTACTCGTGTAATGGCTCTCCTAGACACAGCGCGATGTCAACCCCCAATACCGGGAGAGACGAATCCTGTCTAACCGTCACTGCCTCCAAGTGCTTCGGGACTGCACCCAACCACCACCTGTTTGCACGACTCCTTTGAGCCGTGGTAGGGTAGTGATCAAAGTACAGTGGGAACACACCCGAGGCGAAGTGACAGTGTCAAGTCAGCGGACTAAGCTGTACTCATGTCACCTGGGAACTGATAACTGACGATAGGTATAATACCAACTAGTCAGTTCCCGACGAGTCCTGTCCAGTGTACCCGTAACCTAACGAGCACCCGCATACTATCTCAAGTACGACGTACTGACGGCTGTGGGACAGACCGTCTCCCACACTGGGATGAGAAGCGCATGCGCTGGTCTACTCCGGAGTATCGATGCCCTGTCTCGATAGTCCTGCGACCAGGGACCTGCATAAGGATGTGCTTATAGATTACCCAGCCCCACTAGTGTGACGGCCATCACATCGCTGGTAATCAAGCAAAGATCCTAAGGGCTCTACTAATGTGTATAGGCGATATACAAAAATAAACACATGTACACATTGAAGTAGAAACAAACCAAGTAGCATACTATTATTTTGAGCAAGATTGTATATACAAGGTGAATATCCCAAGCATCCATTAAGTAATATACAAACTAGTATGATACAGTAATGGCCTCTAGGGCATATACACTAACATTTATATATACATACATATCCCCATATACGCACAAGTAATAAAATGTATGCAAGTGTATGTGTGTGCGTGTATGCAAATCTTATTCTAGTGTTGGCGACTAGGAAATTAACTAACGACACTATCGTTCAAAATCTTCTAAAGCAATTAGCTAAGTATACACATCCTAATAATATCATTTAAGTATATATCCAATATATAGCATAACGCATTTGCGTTCTATACTACGAACTACGGGGGTGCTATACGCCATCCACCCGACTTCCCCCATAGATATATATCTACTCACCTGTTCTTCGCTTGCCGATGTCGCCACGTGCTTGCTTGTCATCTCGAGGTCTTCATGGGGGTACCTACAACCAATAATGTATCGTGCCGCATTAAAATCCAATTCAAAACCTGTTAGTTATATGTATGCCCTAGAAGCCATTACTGTACATATGATGTATATTGTAATGGATGCTTGGACATATATAGGGATGACTTTCTTGCTCGACATGATAGTATAATATCTGGTTGTACTTTATCTTAACATGTACTCTGATTGTCTCTATGTTACATATTGATAAAGCCCTTAGGATATGTACTCGACTACTAGGACTATGATGAGATCATACTAGTGGGGCCACGGTAGTCGACGAGTACATCCTATAACTGTTCCTAGTCGAGGGTGTATCGAGACAGGGCATCGATACACCAGAGTAGACTAGCGTATACGCATCTTGACCCATATGATGGGCGATGGATGATCCCATATCCATCGGTGTTTGACATCAAGGATGGTGTACGGCTGCTCAGTGGAGACTGGGTACACTGAACGGACTCGCCGAGAACTCCCAGATGGTATTATACTTCACGTCAGATGGCAGTTCGCCGGTGACACTGGTACAGAGTAGTCTGTTGACCCGAGATCGTCATAGAGTCTTGTGTGATTCCCATTGCGCTTTGATTTCCATCATACTACGTCCAAGAGGGCGTGCAAAAAGGTGTCTTTTGGGTACAGTCCCGAATTACATGGAGGCAATGAGCGATGGGAGGGGATTCGTCTCTCCTGGTATAGGGAGTTGATGTTGCGCTGTGTTCGATTGGCTATAACTGGAAATCCCTGGCCAGGGTTGCTGAGATTTACTGGTAAGTGTTATCAGTAGTTTCTCAAATTGTTAAACCTCATATCGACATGACTTATCAAGCTACTGGGGTCTGACGTTTACCACCCTTAGGCGAGATATACGACATATCAGACGACGAGACCGGACTGTACGGGAGTGTTACTGATTGGATTCACAGGAGAATGTACAGCCTTTCTTGTTGATCTTCTGATCGCTCAATACCTGGGTAGCTATTACCTTTAGCTGTTCGCTTGCAGCTTATGGGTGTTTGATATGATCATCACCTACTGCCGGCGTATTGACGATTCTTCAGAGTCCTACACAGAGGTTTTTTGACTCAGGCAAAACGGAGTAGGAGCACATATGTGATATGTCCAGGACCGAGGATAATGCGATATGAGATACCATATTATATTCTCGTGATATTTGATATCAGCCGGATCATTGGATCAAGTGTTGATTCGATAAATCGGTACGGATAAATATTAGTCGGTTGTATGCGATATAGCCGAATTGTCGGATCAAGTGTTGATTCGATAATTTAATTTATAATAATATATATGATATATTAAATTACATTAACTAATATTAGCTCACTAAAAGATTCTTTTTCTCACTCGGGTAATATATTGATATATATGCGATATTTGTTAATTGTATTATTTTATTTTGTTACAATTAATATTATATATGTGATATATAATATTGTAACATGATATGATTACTAATGCAACATGTTTAGTAGAGATTAAACAAGATTAGGGTTTGATTTGGGTTAATGCATTCTAGAAGTTTCTAGAAGGTTTTATTTTGTTTTGTGTAAAGATATTTACAAATGACTCATCTTTAACCTAACCCAAACCCTACACCCTTGGTTAATTCTCTACAAAGGTTTAGCAACCATGGTTGCATTATTGATCATTATCTTCTTTCATTATTCATCTCAAAAGAATTCTAATGATTATTCATCTTCTTCTTCCTTCTTCTTTCTTTCATGGAAAAAGCTTTCTAGCTTTTTTCCAAGTGATGAAAATGAGTGAGAATAAGAAAATAAAAGAGAGCAAAAATCCTACTTCATCATCCTCATCTACCCTTGCCATTTAGATGAGGGTGTTCACTTCATTTAGTGAGTGTTAGCTTGTGTTAATGAAACCTCAAGGTAGATTATCTTTGTTATCGAAGATCGGAAGCAAGCTTGCATCTTTCTCTTCGTGGAGCTTCTCGAGAGTCCGGAACACGATGATCGCAGCGAAGGGACCTCAACATGGAGCTTAAGAAGTGAAGGACCGGATCTACAAAGCTTGTAATCCCTCTTACTTAGTGTTAAAATGTTTAACATGCTAGTTTTCACCTAATCTCCAGTTTAAAGATCTGGCTTTGGGTTGTTCAGCACGGCTAAATTTTAAATCGGGCATGTTTGATGCCTCGTAGACCCTTGTGCGTGTGCCTAGCAACCCTACAGTGGTATCAGAACCAAGCTAGAGCTTTAGGCGAAGTCTAGGCGAAGTTTAAAGTCCGATCGAACCCCGAAATCCCGCCTTAGACCCCTTTCTGGATTTTTTCTATAAAAGTGATTTTTTTTGGATTAAAAATACTCAAAAAAATCAGCAGGGAAATACAAGAGTTACTGTGCATCACGTGCCTCCAATTCAATTAAACCGCCGTGGAACCGCGGCCGTACCTTGGCTTTGGCGGCGGTTCCGCGGCCAAAAAGTTGTATCATGGCACGTGATTTGCACAGTAATGTCCATCTGTAATTGCTTATTCTTCTGGGAATTTTTAATTTGCTCAAGTGTTGAGTTTTCTGGGATCTATTGCGGACTCATTGATTCGATAGGATAATTTTACTTCGTTTAAGTTTTTCCGGGTAATTTTTTAGAACGTGTTAAAAGGTTCTAACGGATATCAATAACTCACTTTTTCCCCTGCCGGAAAATTTCCAAGCGTTGGATTTTTCCGTAGTTTAAGAATGTTCTAAGTCGTGCAAGTATCGCGGTGGACCCTCTAGAAGAAAACAAACCTTAACTCTATTATGTGACCGTCTTGAACTACCTCTAAACCTTAGGGTTTGTGGCAGTACGGCGTGCCACATGTGAGGCGTTGGCTTGACCCTTTTACGGCTGGACCATTGGTACTGTAGCATGTGATGAATGTTTTTAAACTAATTTCATGTGTTGAGAACTATTTAGGAAAACTTGGGCGTTTGATTATTCGATCGGAAAGTTTAACACTGTCTTTTTATCTGGAATGCGATATAATATTTGGAATCCACAAGTAGTTATGAGATAACTGATTTGAATGTTATAAATCTAGCAGTTCAATCTCAATTGATCGGTTGCCTCCGGATTTTGATGCGATCAAATGTCCGTCGCAATCACGTAGCGTACGCGGATACTCGCCGGGTAAACATAACAGACAGCAACGCCCCATAGCCCCGACCAAGTGACTGTAGGAGAACCCCGTCGCCAGAAGCATCCGTTCGGGTGCTCGCGGTAGCGGTGTTCCGCCTTAGTGCACTTCGTCGACGGAATCGTTGGTGCGGCCGTCTACTAAAGTTTGCGACGAGCATTCGATCAGATTATCGGGAATCTTGTTGAATTGCCCGACTTGATATTGAAAAGAGTTTTCGATAATGAGACTAAAATGCGGGGTTTATAATTGTTAGGCATGCGATGTCTAAAGTAATTCATTGGTTAGGCATGCGATGTCTAAGGAGGTTGTGGATTCCAACTGTTGTAGTTTTACACTTTCTTTTCTTGACCGTAAGCGTAGTATGTAGTGTATCGCCGGCTTCGTTGCTATACATCAACGACAATCGGGATACGCATACTTGCTTACGTTGATGATATGAGATATTATGTGTTGCTGTGATACGTTGTATTGGATCGTCGCGTTTGAATAGCCGGGGGTTTTATGTGAGATGAGAGTTTTTCTTTTTTCATTCATGTAAAATTCATTTGTTTGTAATATTCTTTTATTGGGGCACTTCCGGGTTGAGGATGATGTCACCATTGTATATTATTTACTTTTCCGCATTAGGTAAACCCAAGGCGGGGAGCATAAGTAACCGGGTTCTAGCGTCCAGTGGGAGATCATCTCGAGGAGTCGAGACCGGGTCTCCTAACCCTAGAATTGGCAGTGTTACTTGCCGCTCTCGTAGGGGTCTAGGGATGTGGGTTTGGCTATTCATCGCGACCGTGGAATCCGTGTTTTATACAGGCTCGTATTAAAACACGGACGTCCTAGTATATCCAATATTTCATATATGTTCTTCCTGAGTCGAATGTTTATATTATATATATAAGATATATGTTATATTGCAGATTTCGTTTCAAATGTGATGCTTGTGAAGCATAATAAAATGAGACTTCATTAATGAGATTAATGAAACTAAAATGAAACCTAAAGATGTTGTAGAAACTTGTTTAAAAACTGGTAGCTCTAGTTCTTGCTTTGCATAGCGGTGTTCCTTGTAGAACATCCAGCACCTTATTCGATAAGGAAAGAGCCGAGATCCCTTCACCGGGAGTGACCTCTTTAGTGAAACTAGCAGATGCTACAAACTCGGTTTGTTTTTTGATTTCTTCAATAGTTCTTGCTTTGCATAGTGTTATATATGATATACCCTGCACCTTATTCGATGAGGAAAGGGCCGACGATCCCTTCACCAGGAGTGACCCCTTTAGAAAAACTAGAAAAGCCTCAAAAACACTCCATTTAAAATCACTCGATTCTATAACGATATCAAGTTCATTACGCAAAGGGTTTTCTTAAAAACCTGTCGTAGCCCTCCGTCATTTCAGATAAGTACTACTTAGTATTCGTGCTGCGGTAGTTTGGCATTCGTCAAGGCGTAGTGTACGGTAGCTAACTAGTGCTTATCTGCTAGCATACGATGCGATTGGATTAGGGTATTCGTGCGGCGTTGTTTGGCATTCGTCAAGGGTCGTGTGGGTGGGTTTAATTCAATCAGGAAATGTACGGGTTGAACATGACTAGCGGACTATGGGTGGTTTGGCATTCATCAAGGTCATAGGACGCTAGGGGTAAAATATTATTGGGAATTTCAGGTGTTGAAATTTGCAATGAGATTGCATACCTTCTATGAGATAGTTGGATCCCGATACCCGCTGCGAGTAAGAGTTACTCCTGGGAGAGTTTTACACATTACAATTAGTCGATCAAGTAGGTGTCTAGAAAGGTGTCAACGGAGTTACGCCCCTGGGAAAACGAGGTTTACTTTAATTAGGTCCGTGCGAAAGCACGGGGATCCTCCCTCAATGTACCGACACTGGCCTGGCTGAAAGATTGGCGAACTTGTAGGGTGTAATTAATCCCGGCTAGTCTTTCCTTTAAGGGTTTGAAGGAAGATTTGACTAAAACAGTGGGAGACATCCTGATTAGATAAATTGATAACCAATCTAATCTTGTAAAAGCGCACGCTGAGTGTTTTCTTCTCTCTCTCTCCAAGCAGCGACCATGTCACGCCTTAATCAACATAATAATACGGATGTATTTGACCGAACCCGCTTGTTATACTGAGCTGGGGAACGTTGGTCCCGCTCCAACTTATAATTTTTATAAGACAGAGCAGGAAATTGGGGAATACCAGATTTCCCGTGCCGCCCAAACGAAGAAAGTGCATGCTGATGCATCATCTTCGGGTGTGTTCATTACATAGAACTGTTTCTCAGTATCCTTTACGTCCTGGGTATGAGATACCGGATCTGGATCCCGCATATGTAATCTGTTACATGGGCTACAGATAGGTAGAGAACTGAGAACGGGTGATAAGTTTCATGAGATAGAAACGGTGCAAGTGTTGCAGCCAAGTCTGTTGGTCACTATCACCCTGTATTACTAGAATACATTGATTCTGAACGAAAGTTATTAGATACCGAACCTGATATACAGCATCATATCAATCTCTTTATTAGTAAAGAAGGATATAATTTTGTATTGTTGGATAATGTTTTGAACATTTCCTATATCAAGAGTTGATCGGTTCAGGCACGTTATCTAAAAGCATAGACGTTCTAAATCAAACCACAGTTCTTAACGTATAGAACGCACACAAAAGGAAGAGTTCAGAAATGAACAAATCCTTCTTGAGGCATTGTAGACTAGGTCATATCAATGCGACCCGACTAGCTGAAGTTACATATAGATGCATATTTAAATTAGTCTGAATTTACATCTTGTGAAACTTGCTGGTCATGTCACAGAGATAAGATGACCACAGCTCTGTTTATTGGAAACAGAGAAAGAGTTAGTGAACTCTTGGGATTGATACATGTTGATGTATGAGAGTCCCCTGTCTACATATGCCAAGACCGGTTCTTTATACTTCATTACATTCTCTGATGATCTCTCAATATTCAGACATATGTTCCTGTTGAAACACAAGTCCGAAACTTTTGAGATAATCACAGAATATAAGTTAGAAGTAGAAAACCAAAAATGGGTATAAGTATTATGTCCTTTGATGAGATCAAGGAGGAGAATACTTGAGCACGGAAATCCTGGACTATTCTAAAGGAGAATAACATTCTCTCTCAGCATTACTCCTTCGTATACACCATAGCACATCGGTGTATCGGGGCGGGGCATTTACACCCTATGTGATATGGTGTGCTCTATGATGAGTACTACTGAGTTACTATTTTCTTTTGGGAGTTATGCACTTGAGAAGCTGCATACCTATTGAATAGGGTTCAAATCAAATCAGTTGCCTTCCACTTCATTTGTGATATGGAAAGGGAAGAGCCCATATCTTAAGTTTGTTAAGATTTGGGGTTGTCCGGCCTATGTCTAAAAGCAAAATCCGGACAAGCTCGAGGCAAAGTCAGTATCTGTGGAAGTTTGCTGGATATCCCAAGCATTTGCAAGGGAAATCTTCTACCAAACCGAGGAACAAAAGTTGTTTTGTTTCTCAGCATGCCACCTTTGTGAAAGGGAATTTCTTGTGAAGAAATTATTGGTCATGAGGTAGAACTGGAAGGAGTTCCAGCTAAACAAACTACAGCAGATGATTTGGTAGAACCAAAGGATTCAATAGATTCTAACGTACCTCAGCCTCTCCGCCGATCTGTAGGGTTCCCCACCCACTTGAGAGATACTTCGGTTTTCTTTATGACAGTGGGAGCCAGGATTGCATCATGAGATGATGACCCAACTAGTTTCGAGCTGGCCATCAGGAGTGGGACTCTGTAAGAATGGCTGGATGCTTAGCGATCTGAGATGGAATCCTTATACACGAACAAAGTATGGACTTTGGTTGCTTTATCTGAAGGGTTAAATCCCCATCAGAAGCAAGTATATCTTGAGAAGATTACTTGGTGTACTTGGAAAAGTTGAGACTTTCATAGCTATGCTTAAGTCCATCCAGATCCAACTTGCCACGGCTACATACCATGACTACGATATCTGGTGGTTGGGTGTCATGACCGCTTTTCTAAATGATGTTTTAGAAGAGAGCATCTATAAGTACACAGCCAGAGGGCTTCGTAGATAGTGGGAGCAGCGGAAACGTGTGCAAGATGTTTTATGTGATAAAGCAGGCATCGCGGAGTTGGAACGTCTATTTTGATGTGGTAGTAAAAGAGTTTGACTTCATCAAAATGGTAGATGAACCTTGTATATACAAAAGGGTAGTAGGGAGTATGGTGGTGATCCTCGTAGAGTACGTGGATGGCATACTCTTGATAGGGAAGGAGTTTCCTATGCCATGCTCGGTCAATCTCCGCTTATCACAAGGATTCTCCAGATAGGATAAAAGTGATACCTCCTAAATCCTGGGTTTTGGATCTATGAGATAGATCTAATTGGATGTTAGGATTCTCATTAGTTGTAGTGAGATGGTATCAATCGATCCTGGGGAAAATCACTGGAAAGGTTCCAGGGTGATAAGGATGACTGAATGTCAGTCGCAGGCATTTTCTTTACCCTCAGTGGAGGGATGGTATATTGGAAGAGTTCTAAGCTAGATACCGTGACTTACTAGGCGATTAAAGGCAAGATACATCGTTACCAAGGATGCTACCAAAGAGGCAGTCTGGATATATATAAATTCATGAGATGAACTTCGTTCCTACCATTGTGTGAGAATGGAGTTGTGGCTTTTGCCAAGGAACTACCGTCCCATCAGAAATCCACATATAATTCTTAGGCAGTATCACCTAATCATGGAGATGGTTGATCTCCAGGGAGATCGAGATTAGGAGGGCAGACACAGAGGACAACAGCACGGATCCACTCATAAAGGCCTTTTTCCCAGTAGAGACTCTTATGGGATGGTTGAGTATGTGATACTGCAACCGCAGCTAATTGTTGGGTATGGGATACCACAACAGATGGCCCTAGTGCAAGTGGGAGATTGTTAGTTATATGTATGCCCTAGAAGCCATTACTGTACATATGATGTATATTGTAATGGATGCTTGGACATATATAGGGAGGACTTTCTTGCTCGACATGATAGTATGCTATCTGGTTGTATTTTATCTTAACATGTACTCTGATTGTCTCTATGTTACATGTTGATAAAGCCCTTAGGATATGTACTCGACTACTAGGACTATAAAGAGATCATACTAGAAGGGCCACGGTAGTCGACGAGTACATCCTATAACTGTTCCTAGTCGAGGGTGTATCGAGACAGGGCATCGATACACCAGAGTAGAATAGCGTATACGCATCTTGACCCATATGATGGGCGATGGATGATCCCATATCCATCGGTGTTTGACATCAAGGATGGTGTACGGGTGCTCAGTGGAGACTGGGTACACTGGACGGACTCGCCGAGAACTCCTAGATGGTATTATACCTCACGTCAGATGGCAGTTCTCCGGTGACACTGGTACAGAGTAGTCTGTTGACCCGAGATCGTCATAGAGTCTTGTGTGATTCCCACTGTGCTTTGATTTCCATCATACCACGTCCAAGAGGGCGTGAAAAAGGTGGCTTTTGGGTACAGTCCCGAATCACATGGAGGCAATGAGCGATATGAGGGGATTCGTCTCTCTCGGTATAGGGTGTTGATGTTGCGCTGTGTTCGATTGGCTATAAATGGAAATCCTTAGCCAGGGTTGCTGAGATTTACTGGTAAGTGTTATCAGTAGTTTCTCAAACTGCTATACCTCATATCAACACGACTTATCAAGCTACTGGGGTCTGACGTTTACCACCCCTAGGCGAGATATGCGAGATATCAGACGACGAGACCGGACTGTACGGGAGTGTTACTGATTGGATTCACAGGAGAATGTACATGCTTGCTTGTTGATCTTCTGATCGCTTAATACCTGGGTAGCCGTTACGTTTAGCTGACCGCTTGCAGCTTGTGGGTGTTTGATATGATCATCACCTACTGCCGGCGTATTGACGATTCTTTAGAGTCCTACACAGAGGTTTCTTGACTCAGGCAAAACGGAGTAGGAGCACATATGTGATATGTACAGGACCGAGGATAATGCGATATGAGATACCGTATTATATTCTCACGATATTTGATATCAGCCGGATCATCGGATCAAGTGTTGATTCGATGAATCGGTACGGATAAATATTTGTCGTTTGTATGCGATATAGCCGAATTGTCAGATCAAGTGTTGATTCGATAATTTAATGTATAATAATATATATGATATATTAAATTATATTAACTAATATTAGCTCACTAAAAGATTCTTTTTCTCACTCGGGAAATACATTGATATATATGCGTTATATGTTAATTGTATTATTTTATTTTGTTACAAAAAATATTATATATGTGATATATAATATTGTAACATGATATGATTACTAATGCATCATGTTTAGTAGAGATTAAACAAGATTAGGGTTTGATTTGGGTTAAAGCATTCTAGAAGTTTCTAGAAGGTTTCATTTTGTTTTGTGTAAAGATATTTACAAATGACTCATCTTTAACCTAACACAAACCCTACACCCTTGGTTAATTCTCTATAATGGTTTAGAAACCATGGTTGCATTATTGATCATTATCTTCTTTCATTATTCATCACAAAACAATTCTAATGATTATTCATCTTCTTCTTCCTTCTTCTTTCTTTCATGGAAAATGCTTTCTAGCTTTTTTCCAAGTGATGAAAATGAGTGAGAATAAGAAAATAAAAGAGAGCAAAAATCCTACTTCATCATCCTCATCTACCCTTGCCATTTAGATGAGGGTGTTCACTTCATTTAGTGAGTGTTAGCTTGTGTTAATGAAACTTCAAGGTAGATCAACTTTGTTATCGAAGATCGGAAGCAAGCTTGGATCTTTCTCTTCGTGGAGCCTCTCGAGAGTCCGGAACACGATGATCGCAGCGAAGCGACCTCAACACGGAGCTTAAGAAGTGAAGGACCGGATCTAAAAAGGTTGTAATCCCTCTCACTTAGTGTTAAAATTTTTAACATGCTAGTTTTCACCTAATCTCTAGTTTAAAGATCCGGCTTTGGGTTGTTCGGCACGGCTAAATTTTAAATCAGGCATGGTTGATGCCTCGTAGACCTTTGTGCGTGTGCCTAGCAAGCTTACAAAACTAAAACGACACACGAATCTCACATAGGTCAAAACTTATGGTCTACTCACATAAAAGAGCCCAAAAACTCCCGATATCGACGTACAAACATCAAGCGGCCGATACTAAACACAAATATCAAAACTTGAATTCATAATCATTGAGGAATTCAAAGAAGCAACCCAATAAAATGTTCCAAGATTTTTGTTAAGGTGAAAACAAGGTGCACAAACAGTACTGGGGTGATATATAGGGTGTATATGACCTACAGAAGAAACCTGGGCACCCAAATCTACCATGTGGCCGGCTACTACCCCCTAAAATCCGGCCTGCTAGGCTATGGGAGAGAATTGGGGCCTCGTACATGCAGGGGGTATCCTAGGGTCTTAATTTGGTCACTAGAGTTGTTTGCTTCTCTCATAAAATCCCCGGGTCACTCCAGATTTCCCTGCACCCTCACCTTTCACACAAAACCGACATGAAAAGTTTCAGAATTGGGTTTCAGGTTTCATTTCATGATTGGTCTGGGTTTTAGACAATAGGAAGGGGTTTAAGGTCACCAATAAAACTCAAGTTCATCAACACAAGTCAAGACTTCCTCAACCCTCTTCTAGAAATTCCCAAACACCTCTAAACTACACAATATCACCTTTAAACCAACATCGATGCTAAAGTGAATGTAATACTATACTAGGGGTGAAGGAAATACCTCATTTGGAAACTCAAGAAAGTTCTTGAGTTGCCCCAAGTGCTCAAGATCCATCCTTTCGTGGTCCAAGTGTTTTAGAGGAACTTGTGCGTGTATTTAATGAAGTAGGGATGATGTTTTGGTGTGTTTTTGATGGTGTTTTGAGGATGAAGAGGAGGGGGAGAGTGAGAGGCAGCCATGGGAGATGAGGAGAGTGAAAAAATGAAGAAATAATGAAGGGGGAAACAATGGCCAAGTCAAAGGAGAGCCCTCACCTCTCTCTCTCATGCCCATGCTTGATTTTTTTATTCTTTTCCCTTTTTTCTTTTCTATTTTTCTCTTCTCAATTTAAAAAACCAAATGCATGAGGAAAAGAAAAGCCATAGTAGAAAAATGTATCAAATGTGAAAAATGACTTGGTGCTTGCACAAATCATGTTTAATGCACGATTAGCGATATTTAATCGCGATTAGCAATAAAATTTCATATAATTAATTATAAAAATTCATAATTTGTCTAAATCACATAAAGCACCCTCATTTTAGTAATTTCTATAATTTCCCAAATATTTTCCGATTTATCGTTATTTAATTTTACCGCATATTAAAATAATCATAATATTTATTTTTTAATTATAAGAATTCCCAAAAATAATATTTTATTTTTCTGAAATGTTACACCTCTTAAGCAAAAGTCTATACTATAGATTACTCGGTTTTCTTCAAAACCAAAAGTTTTCAAAAGCAAAGCCTAAACCACTCCTTTTCAAAACTGCTCAGCTTTCTTCAACGATTTCAAGTTCATTACTTTAAAGGGTTTTTCACCAAAAACCCAGCCGTTGCCCTCCGTCATTTCGGATGAGTAACACCTAGTATTCATGCTGTGTTTGTTAGCCTTTGTCAAGGCGTAGTGTACGATAGCTAGATATTGCTTGTCTGTTGCATTTAGATGCAATTATCTAGGACAGTCGTATAACCTTATTGGCTTTTGTCAAGGGTTTATACGGGTGGGTCTAGCTTAATCCAGAATAATGACGGGTTGAACTTAACTAGTGGTTTTTGATTTGTTGGCCTTTGTCGAGGTCTTGAACCGCTAGGGGAAAAAACCACATCGGGAGTTTCAAATATACAGGAAACTTTCAGTTTTTGGCATAGCTTCTAGAGTGGATTCCATCTAGGTCATCGCATAATGATAGTTGGATCCCGATCCCACTGATGAGTAGGATTACTCTTGGGAGATTATTTCACTTAACAATCAATGTTATAAACCAAGTAGGTGTCTAGAACGGTGTTAGCGGAGCTACGCCTCGAGGGAAAAGAGGTTACATAATTAAGGAATTTCACGAAAGCATTAGAAAATCTCCCTCGAAGTACTGACACTAGCCTGGCTGAAAGGTTAAGCAATTATTGTGACGTGGAATTAATCCTGACTAGTTCATCTTTTAGGGTTTGAAGAAGAATTTGAGGAAACAGTGGGAGCCATCCTGATTAGATAAAGTAATAACCAATCTAATCTTGCAAGAGCACACGCTAAGTGTTTGTTTTCTCTCTCTCTAGGTAGCAACCATTTCACACCCTAATCAAGATAATAAAATGTATCGCTTGACCGATCCGAATTCTTATTCGGGGCTGGGGAACGTCGGTTCGGCTCTAAACTATGACAGCCGTCATAAGTATGACCAAGGGAAAGAGGATAGCATGAATTCCTTGATGAACCCAACGAAGAAGAAGTATACTGTTTCATCTCCTTCAGGTGTTCTTATTATTGAGAATTGTTTTTCGGTCAGTCCTACCTCCTGGGTACTAGATACCAGATAGGGATCTCATAAATGTAATTTATTGCAGGGACTGAGAAAAAGTAGGATAGTTGGACCTGATGATATGTCCCTCAGAGTAGGGAACGGAGCATAGTTAATGCTGCTGCCGTCGGTGAATATCACCAGTGATGCCAAAAGGCAATACTATGATTTTTAACAATTTCTACTATATACCTTCTATGGTTTGCAATATCATATGAGTTTCTTTACTTTATAAAGATGGATATAAGTTTTTTCTTGATAGAAATATCATGAACATTTGCCTTAATCAGGTATTGGTTGCAGAAGGTACACTGTGTAATGGTATCTATGTTCTAAATCAAAACACAGTTTTTAATATACACGACACACGCAAGAAGAAGAGTCCAAACATGAGTGAATCCTACTTGTGGCATTATAGACTTGGTCATATCGAAGAGGGAAGACTAAATAAGTTGCATAAAGACGGAATTTTGAATACGTTCGAATTTTAATCTTATGAAACTTGTCAGTCTTGTCTCAAGGGAAAGATGACCAAATCTCCATTCACCGGACATGGAGAAAGAGCAGCAGAGCTTTTGGGACTCATACACACTGATGTATGTGGTCCGATATGTATACATGCAAGGGGTGGGTTCTTGTACTTCATCATATTCACTGATGATCTCTCTAGGTTCTGTTATGTGTATCTTATGAAACACAAATCTGAAGCTTTTGAGAAATTCAAAGAATTCAGAAAGGAAGTTGAGAACCAGACATGAAAAAGTTTTAAGATCCTCAGATCTGATAGAGGTGGGAAGTACTTGAGCATGGAATTTCTAGATTACCAAAAAGAGAATGGAATTCTCTCTCAGCTTACTCTTCCGTATACACCACAGCACAAAGGTGAATCAGAGCGGAGTAACCGTACCCTATTGGACATGGTTCGCTCCATGATGAGTAGAGCTGAGTTGCCTCTTTCATTCTGGGGACATGCGCTGCAAACAGCAGCTTAACTTTTGAATCAGGTTCCTTCTAAATCTGTTCCTAAGACTCCGTATGAAATATAGAGTGGAAAGGAACTATGTATTAAGCGTATTAAGATATGGGGTTGTCCAGCCTATGTGAAAAAACAGAAACCGGACAAGCTAGAAGCACAATAAGTTCTATGTAAGTTTGTGGGGGTATCCAAAGCATTCACATGGATATCTGTTCTATCACACTGAGAAACAGAAGGTGTTTGTATCTCGCCATGCCATCTTTTTGGATAGGGAATTTCTTGCAAAAGAAATTAGTGGGAGTACGATATAACTGGAAGAAACTTCAGAACCACAAACTGAAACTGAAGATTTGGTGGAACCTCGGGATTCAGCAGTCCCAGACGAGCCTCAGCCACTCCGCAGATCTAGTAAGATTTCTCATATGCCCGAGAGATACTACGGTTTTCTCATTGACGGGGATCGAAAGGATTGTATCTTGGAAGAAGATGATCCTACTAGTTTCAGGAAGGCCATTATCAGTAGGGACTCTGGTAAGTGGCTGGATGCTATGCAATCCAAAATGGAGTCCATGTACACCAATAAAGTGTGGACCTTGGAAATTGCTCCACCTGGGGTAAAACCCGTTGGATGCAAATGGATTTACAAAAGGAAGATTGGTGTAGATGGGAATGTGGAAACCTGTAAGGATAGACTTGTTGCAAAAGGTTTTCATCAAAGACCAGGATTGGACTATGATGAAACTTTTTCTCCAGTGGCTATGCTCAAATCCATTCGGATCCTACTTGCCATTGCTGCCTTCCATGAATATGAAATATAGCAGAAGGACGTAAAAACCTAATTTCTAAACGGATATTTTGAAGAGTGCGTTTATATGGATCGGCCATAAGGTTTTGTAGATAGTGGTAGCAGCGGGAAGGTGTGCAAGTTGCTCAAATCCATTTATGGATTGAAACAGGCATCGTGGAGCTGGAACATCTGTTTTGATGAAACAGTCAAGGACTTTGACTTCATCAAGAACGAGGATGAGTCATGTATTTATAAGAAAATTGCAGAACGAGTTGTTGTATTCCTAGTCTTGTACGTGGATGGCATTCTTTTGATAGAAAACGATATTCCTATGCTACAATCGGTCAAGCTGTTATTGTCGCAAAGGTTCTCCATGAAGGACCTGGGTGATGTCTCATAGATTCTGGGGATCAGGATCTACAAAGATAAATCCAAGAGATTACTGGGACTTTCGTAGTCCAGGTATATAGAGACTGTACTAAAGAGATTTAGTATGGAAGATTCCAAGCGTTGTAACATATCTGCATTGCTCGGAATCACCCTCTCCAAGGAGATGTCTCCTAAGACTGATGAGGAGAGGCTTCACATGAGCACTATACTCTACGATTCGGCGGTTGGATCTATAGTGTATATGATGCTATGTACAAGACCAGATGTAGTTTACGCGGTAAGCGTGGTGAGCCGGTATAATTCGAACCCAGGTGGGAACCACTGGACAACATTGAAGAACATTCTCAAGTACCTGAGAAGGACTAAGGAGATGTTTTTGGTTTTTGGTAATGGAGACCTCAAGGTCGAGTCATTTACCGATTAACGCTTTCAAAGTCACAAGGATGACAACAATTCTGTCTCGGGTTTTGGGTTTATCCTCAATGGAGGGGCGGTGTGTTGGAGGAGTTCCAAATAGGATACCGTCGCAGACTCGACGATGGAGGCTGAATACATTGCTGCGAGCGATGCCGCAAAAGAAGCGATCTGGATGAAGAAGATCATTGCTGAACTTCAAGTAGTTCTGTCCATTGTTGACCCAATACCGTTGTATTGTGATAACTATGGGGCTATAGCTTTAGCAAAGGAACCATGGTCCCATCAGAAATCCAGACACATCTTAAGACGGTATCACTTGATCAGGGAGATCATAGATCGCAAGGAGATCGAGGTCCGGAGAGTGGATACAAAAGAGAATACGGTGAATCGATTTACAAAGGCCCTCCCTCAAGCACAGTTCGAGCGACTTTTTGAGATGTTGGGTATACTGTACGCCAGCAGCTGGCCATAGAGCAGACTTTGGGTATTCAGTACGCCAATAACTGACCTTTAGTGCAAGTGGGAGATTGTTGGATATGTATGCCATAGAGGCCATTATTGTATATGTATACATGTGAATGCTGGGGATATATATATGTACAGGACGATCATGCTCTATTATATAGTATATTATTTCAGTTGTCTTTATCAGGATACGTGTATTTGTTTTTATTGATGTTTTATCCATCTTGCACATATTGTTAAAGACTTGATATAGTAGTATACTATTATGGTTTGACTTTATCTTAACATGCCATATGTTATACATGTTATTACATATTGCGGTTACATGTTGATAAAGCCCATAGGATCTTGCTTGACTACCTACATTGTGATGGAGCTCATACTTATGGGAGCTGGGTTATTTATAAGCACATCCTTAAATGTCCTAAGTCGCAGGGGTATCGAGATCGGGCATCGATACTCCAGAGTAGACTTGCGTGTACGTTTATAGACCCCGACGAGGGGCGGTGGTTGGTCCCACAACCATTGGTGTGATCACCTAAGATTGTATACAGGTGCTCACTGGGGGTGAGTACACTAGACGGACTCGCTGAGAACTTTTAGATGTTATTATACCTATCGTCAGATAGCGGTTCTCTTATGACATGTGTACAGGTTAGTCTTTGGACCTGAGATAGTCATTTGTCTCCTGTGAGTTCCCACTGTGCTTTGATCACTATCCTTCCACGGCTCTATTATATCGTGCAAACATGTTTTGGTTGGGTACAGTCCCGAGCCACATGGTGGCAGTGAGTGATTGTCATGAATTCATCTCTCCAGGTATTCGGAGTTGATATCGCAATGTGTTCGATTGGTTAGGACCATAAGACCTTGGCCAATGCAGTTTGGATTTAATAATAGGTTGATCAGTAGTTTCTTGGATTGGTCCTGAGCTGAATCGGCACGAATTATCGGGTTATTAGGGTATGACGCTTACCACCCCTAAATCTGGTATGCGATACTCTTAGACGAAGAGACCGGACTGTATGGAGATTGTCACGGATAGGCTCAGTAGGGATCCAGATGACTTTGCTCGTCGGCTTTCCTTTTCGACAGGTACTCGGGTAGCCATTACGTACAGCTAGTGCCGCTGACATACTTGTGGTTATGGATTTATCCAGTAACGCACAGCCGGCATACTGTCGAGTCTTTAGAGTCCCACACAGAGGGTTTCTCCACTTCAGGAGAAACGATGTGGAGGTCGTATGGTTTTACGGCAGGGTTCGATCACATACGTGGACTTGTGCATGTATGATGTTCGGGCGGATGATACTAGCGGGCTATGGTTTAAGCCGAATTCTAGTATTGTATTGTTGGATTATTTTCGTCTCTTTTGTATTCGTATTTTTCGGAATACGGATACAGGTATGTATATATGGTGAGGGGTATTCTTGTAATTTACTACAAGAGTGCTTCTAGAAGAAGACACCTCATTATTTGCTTTAACCATTTAGTTAAATGGTTAATGAGGTGGAGGGTGAGGTGTTATCATTCAATGAATGAAGCATGGCTACTTGGTAACTCACTTAGCGAGTCATGGATTACTATTGAGGCAAGGTGACATCTAGATATTTTGTGGAAAATATCTAGATATTTTGTGGTGAAGATCATTTTTTAGTATTATTTTCGAATGCTTTCTTTATTAGTTACAAGAATTATCCATTCTTCTTTCTATTCTTATTATGCTCACTACAGCACTCTCATCTCCTCCAAACTTTCTTCTTCTACCTCAAACCATAAATGTCTCATGTGTTGAGAAACCTAGGGTATCTTGAGACTAATTAATCCACCATCACTCTCTACATCCTCTAGGATACTTAGATTAGTATACTAAGTAACCTAGTTACCTTAGTTAAAGGTAGGAGTTCGAAGTAGACAGTCTCGGGTGGATCATTTTTGACGTGAGGAAGCCGTCGATCAAGCTCGATCATGGTGGAAACTAAGAGCATGCTTAAGGAGATGAGTGAAGACCCGATGGACTTGAGCCTCTTGGTATAAAACCTTTTCATAGTAGATAGCTTCTTTAGTTGCTAGTTAGGTTTATGGTAGATCCAGTTTAGGGATATTTGATTGATACGGATTTTCACCGTGTCGTATTTAGAAAGAATTTCAAATTATCGCAATCAAAAGACGGTGTCGCGTGTAGCGAGCCGCGATGAGTACGGATCGTCCGCAGGGAGATGGTAGGCTTTTTAGCTTGTTTTAATGAGTTAATACCGTAACTTGGATTGTTTGTTATACTTAGTGTCGTAACAATGATATGTTTAATAAAAAGACTTGTTAGGGGTAGTTTTAGGTTAGCTTGTGCTAGTATGATGTTTGCCGCTTCCTTATAGTCCTTAATTTTGATATTGACACTAAGGCAATAGGCAATAACATGGATTAGGGAACTTGAAATACGGTATTTGCGAATTTGAGCTAAATCCGTATTCCTTGTCCCCTGTCCTTCCGTTGTTGTCTCTTGACCTTATCCTTCGGCAAAACATTCGCAATCCAGTCACGATTAGGATTCACTGCTACCGTGGTAGGATAGGGTGCCTAACGGAGCGGAATTGCGAGTGGTTTGTTCGGAGTTTCAATTGCAAAGTTAAGGTTATTAAGGTTTTAACAAACACATCTCCTAAAATAAACTAACCATATTCTACCCTTAACAAGTAAATCAATTATTCACACACATATATGTTAGTGTATATGCCCTAGAGGCCATTACTGTATCATACTAGTTTGTATATTACTTAATGGATGTTTGGGATATTCACCTTGTATATACAATCTTGCTCAAAATAGTAGTATGCTACTTGGTTTGTTTCTACTTCAATGTGTACATGTGTTTATTTTGTTTATCGCCTATACACATTAGTAGAGCCCTTAGGATCTTTGCTTGATTACCAGCGATGTGATGGCCGTCACACTAGTGGGGCTGGGTAATCTATAAGCACATCCTTATGCAGGTCCCTGGTCGCAGGACTATCGAGACAGGGCATCGATACTCCGGAGTAGACCAGCGCATGCGCTTCTCATCCCAGTGTGGGAGACGGTCTGTCCCACAGCCGTCAGTACGTCGTACTTGAGATAGTATGCGGGTGCTCGTTAGGTTACGGGTACACTGGACAGGACTCGTCGGGAACTGACTAGTTGGTATTATACCTATCGTCAGTTATCAGTTCCCAGGTGACATGAGTACAGCTTAGTCCGCTGACTTGACACTGTCACTTCGCCTCGAGTGTGTTCCCACTGTACTTTGATCACTACCCTACCACGGCTCAAAGGAGTCGTGCAAACAGGTAGTGGTTGGGTGCAGTCCCGAAGCACTTGGAGGCAGTGACGGTTAGACAGGATTCGTCTCTCCCGGTATTGGGGGTTGACATCGCGCTGTGTCTAGGAGAGCCATTACACGAGTAGTCCCTGGCCAGGGCAAACGAGATATACTGGTAGGTTTCCAGTGTTATCTCAGGGTGTTTTGGGCTTCGCTCCGGCACGACTTGTACCGCTATTGGGGGACTGACGTTTACCGCCCCCTAGGCCCGCCATGCGATGTATCAGACGAATAGACCGGACTGTACGGAGAATGTCACACTCAGGCTCAGTAGGAGTTCAGATGGGTTTCGCCTCGTCGGTCTTCTTGTCGGCATTACCTGGGGACCGTTACGCACAGCTAGTGTCGCTTGCGGTCTGTGGTTAAACCCACTGCCAGCGTAGTGTCGAGTCTTTAGAGTCCCACACAGAAAGCTTTTCGCCTTTAGGCTAAAGAGTAGAGGTCGCATGGTATTGCGACAGGTCGCATGGTTATGCGACAGGGTTCGGTCACATCCGTGCACTTGTGCACGTACAGTGTCCGGACAGTTTACACTAGCGGGCTTTGGTTTAAGCCAGATCCTAGTGTACCTTATGGGATTGGATTTATCCAGTTTGCATTCGTGTTCCTCGGAACGCGGATGCGGGTGTGTATGCACAGTTGACAGGGAGGCACAGACAGCGGATTCTCATTAGGGTTGTTGACAGTTGACCGTTGACTTTTTGACTTTTTGCTCAACCCTAATGAGAATATGATATGTGATTAACTATTATATTAATTAAGTATTATGGTGATATGGTTGTTGACTTGTTGACTTTTGTTGACTTGTTGACTTTGTTGACTTGTTGACTTTTGTTGACTTGTTGACCGGTTGACTAGGCTTGACTAGTTGACCATCATGATAACCATGGTTATCATTTCATGCCAAAGACTTTTTCTTGCTTGCTCATTTGAGTAAAATGAGTGCATGACATGATAAGGTTATGGTTGCTTCTAACCATCACATAAGACCTTTTTGATATGATGAGTTATGATCACTTTGGATTATGAGAGGGTGAAAGACAAAAGAGTTGCTCATTCTTTCTTGCTCATTCTCTCTCTTGTTCTTGAGCTCTCCTCTTGCTCTCACCCTCAACCTCTTGCTCCCTCTCTTGATCTATGGTTCTCTTGTCTCATGAGTTGAGAATCAAGAACCATAGATAAAATCCCATTCTAAATCATCTCTACTCATTCTAGTTCACTAGGTTTGGCAAACCAAGTGAACTAGTTTCTTCAAAGAACGAAGAAGGAGCTAAAGGTTGGAGCTTTCAAGTGGATCTATCTTCGGCGTACGGAGACAACGAGAAGGAGCCATCGAACCACCATCGGAGCTTGAAGAGAAGGAGTTCAAGTTTAGGTATAACCATCTTCATCCGAGTAGCTAAATATCTTTAGCTTAGTATGCTAGTTTTAGTTTAGGTAAAGATCCCGACCTAGCTTAGTCCATGTTGCCTCTTGCGTTAAAATTTTGATTTTATACCGTTTCCGCCTCCCCGTAAGAACCGGGGGTCGCAACGTGGACTTACAGTGGTATCAGAGACTAACTAAACTTAAACTAGCTTGGTAGTGAAGTGTAACGAAGTTCGGAACCGGAAAAATCCAAAAACCAAACTTTTACAAAAACTGAGTTTCTGTTGAAATTTTTTTGGCTCAAAATGAAAAACTTTACACTTGTAAATTCGGCTCAGGGTTTTGTGTGAACACCCAAGAAAAACGATACAGTAATTCGTCCAAACCGCCGCCCTTCCGCCGCGCGAGCTAGGCATCCGCCGCGGAACCGCCGCGCTTTGTCGTCTTCTGTGCATCGTTTTTCGTGCAGTGTGTGTCTGTGTTGGTTTTGGGATTTTTGGAATATATTATATGTGCCCAGATTTTCCAGAAAAGAAATTTCCTTTTGGGGTCCTATAATTCCGTATTTTTTCCGAACTTCACTGCACTTTGACTTTGATGGTTATATCTGTGATGTTTGCATGTATTGAACGTCGGCTAATCGCTATAAGTCGATTAGTCGGGGTTATACATGATCTGTAATGTGCTGGAATGTGTATATAAATATGTTGGATTGTCGCGGCTGAATAGCCGGGGGGTTGTGAGACGAGAGTTTTCTTTTCTTGCAATTCATGTAAATCTGTAAATTGATGTAATAATTATTTGTATGGCCGCACAACCGGGAAGGGGTTGTAGCCGTCATTGTATAATTTCTTTTTACTGTTTTTGCTCCTAGGATAGACCCATGGAGGGGTGCACAAACTACCGGGTATGCCGAAGTGTCGAGTGGCCTACTCATGGAGATGAGGGAGGTTGCTACGCTTCGGGTACTTGGCGGGTAGTTTGCCGCACCCGTAGGGGTCTTGGGTGGGGTTTTGGCTATTCACCGCGACCGTGTTATCTGTTTTTGTTACAGGCTCGTACAAATTACAGATTGCTAGTATATCCAATGTATTTATCTGTGATCTGAAATGTTTATCATTGCAGTATATCTATATATGATATTATTTAGGCGTTGCTTATGTTTTACAGACGCGCTAGCCCAGCCCCCGCTCTGTCGTTAGTTAAGTAACCTAACGGGTAATGATGGGGCCCCGTGGCGAATGCGAATGGCATAAGCGTACGTCATATTTTGGTTGTTTTCTGCAATGGTAGGATTAAATGATGGGACGCATTAAAAGAACTAATGCAAGAATATCACGCATTAAAAGAACTAATGCAAGATAATAAACCAAGTTAAAGTCGTTGGAACACTTTCGAAAAACCACTCGGTTCTTTTCAAAACAAACTTTTAAAATACGGAGTTTGAGCCACTCCATTTAAAAGCTATCTCATTCCATCGACCAAATCAAGTTCACTACGTTCACGGTTTTGCCAAAACCATCCGTAGCCCTCCATCATTTCAGTTAAATATTCGGTAGTATTCAAGCTATGTATTTTGACCTCACGCCAAGGCATAGTGATTGGTAGCTGCCGGATATTTATCTGTTGCATAGATAGAATGCGTTGGTTTGAGACAGTCGTACTGCCATTTTGGCCTACGTCAAGGGTATGTACGGGTGGGTTCAAATTAACCTGGATAATGATGGGACGAACTTGATATGTGACTTATGACATTTTGACCTCACGCCAAGGTCATAAGAGCATGGGGCAAAAATCCACATCGGGAGTTTCATAAGTACTGAAACTTGCTAGATTTGCATATCATTTGGAGTGTGATGATTCTGGTAGGATTCCTTCAGTTTCGTCACGCGATGATATTTGGATCCCGATCCTACTGTGAGTATATGCTACTCCTCGGGAAATTTCTCACTTAACGATCAATGCTATAAACCTAGTAGGTGCCTAGAAAGGTGTTAGCGGGGCTACGCCCCCAGGGAAAAGAGGTTCTTTAATTAAGGAACTTCGCGAAAGCGTTGGAAAACCTCCCTCGAAGTACCGACACCGGCCTGGCTGAACGGTTAAGCAAGTATTGTACGGTGGGATTAATCCTGACTAATTCTTCCTTTATGGTTTGAGGAGGGATTCGAGAAACAGTGGGAGCCATCCTGTTTAGACAAATTAAAAACCACTCTAAACTTGCAAGAGCATCATGCTGAGTGTTTCTTCTTCTCTCTCCTAATTGCAGCGACCAATCAACATGACTGGACTTAAGTTACTCCTAGATAAAAACAAACTGACAGGGCCAAACTACAATGATTGGCTCAGGAATGTCAAGATAGCAATCACTTATGACAAGCTGGGGTATCTTCTTACCACCAAAGCTCCCCCTGTCCCTGGTCCAACTTCCAGTGTCGCGGATAAGGAAATCCGCAAGACTTGGGAGATTGATAGCGCGAAGGCCAAGTGCCTCCTGCTTGCCTCGATGGACAACGAACATCAGAGGAGGCATGAGAATATGGACATGGAGTCCATATTGCTCCATACAAAAGAACTGTATGGAGAGCAATAACGTATCGCAAGATACGAAGCGTCGAAAAAGTTATTTTCGACAAGAATGGCCGTCGGATCATCAGTAGCCGAGCACGTGCTAAAGATGATCGGCTTCATTGAGGAGCTCGCTGACCTAGGGATCACATTGGAGAGTGAGCTATATACGGATATAGTTCTCCAGTCCCTTCCTTCCACTTACGCCCAGTTTATACTGAACTTCAACTTACAAGAAAAAGAGGTTGAACTTTCAGAGCTCCTCAACATGCTGAGGAGAGCAGAGGGCACCCTACAGAAAAGTAGGGATACATCCACTTTGTTTGTAGGAGGATCATCTTCTTCTAGGTCCAAGGCGAAAGCCAAGGGAAAGAAGAAGAAGGCCCCCGCCAAACCAAGGGGCGGTGTTAGTAAAGTGGATACGAAGGGAAAAGGAAAAGCAACAAAGATAGCGGGGAAGCTTGTGGATAAGGAAGAATGCTTCTATTGTCATAAGAAAGGACACTGGAAGAATGATTGCAGGGCCTCGAAGGCCAGAACACAGGAATTGAAGCAGGTTGCAGCTTCAGCTTCAGGTGTGTATGTTATTGAAAACTGTCTTTCAATAAACTCTACTTCCTCGGTATTGGATACCGGATCAGGATCTCATATCTGTAATTCTTTGCAGGCGTTGAGAAACCGTAGGGTTTTGAAGGCAGGTGACATGACCCTCAGAGTTGCGAACGGAGCTAGCATGGATGCTAAAGCCGTGGGGGACTATCACCTGGGAATGTCAGATGGACATGTTTTGGTTTTGCGTAATTGCTTTTTTGTACCCAACGCAACTTGTAATATCATTTCTGTATCTTTAGTTTCTAAAGAAGGTTATGAATTTGCGTTTGTAAGTAATGTTGTAAACATTCACCTTAATCAAGTTCTGATTGGGTCAGGTACATTGAGTAATGGTATATACGTGTTAAACCAACCACAGATTTTCAACGTCCAGAATACACACAAAAGAAAGTCTCCAGAACTAAATCAGACTTTCTTATGGCATTGTAGATTGGGTCACATCAATGAGAGAAGGTTGACTAAGTTACATACAGAAGGATATTTGAATACGTTCGAATATCAATCGAATGCCACTTGTCAATCTTGTCTCAAAGGAAAGATGACAAAGACTCCGTTTACTGGACAAGGAGTAAGAGCGAGCGAGCTCTTGGGACTCGTACACAGTGACGTGTGCGGTCCAATGTCTACACATGCCCGAAGCGGACATTCTTACTTCATTACTTTTACGGATGACTTCTCAAGGTACGGTTATGTCTTCTTAATGAAACATAAGTCCGAGGCCTTTGGAAAATTCCAGGAGTATAAGAATGAAGTAGAGAAACAGACCGGCAAAAGTATTAAGATTCTAAGATCGGATCGAGGTGGAGAATACTTAAGTGCCGAGTTCCTGGACTATTTAAAAGAGAACGGAATTCTCTCTCAGCTTACTCTTCCATACACCCCGCAACATAATGGTGTATCGGAGAGACGGAACCGCACCCTATTGGATATGGTGCGGTCCATGATGAGTAACGCTGAGTTACCGCGATCGTTCTGGGGGTATGCGCTAGAATCAGCTGCATACCTTTTGAACCGAGTTCCGACTAAGACTGTGCCTACCACCCCATATGAAATGTGGAGTGGGAAGAAACCCTATCTTCAATATCAGAAGATCTGGGGATGTCCAGCTTTTGTCAAAAAGCAGCATGCGGACAAACTCGAGGCACGCTCAGTACTGTGCAAGTTTGTGGGATACCCAAAGAACGCCAGGGGGTATCTTTTCTACTACGCAGAGGAACAAAAAGTCCTTGTTTCTCGTAATGCCCACTTTCTAGAACACCAGTTCTTGGAAAAGGAAATTAGTGGAAGCGCAGTAGAACTGGAAGAAATTCCAGAACCACAGACTATTACTGAAAGGTTAGTGGAACCAGAGGGTTCAACAGAACAGGACATTCCTACGCCGCTCCGCAGGAGTAGTAGGCAGTCTCATCCGCCCGAGAGATACTGCGGTTTTCTCATAGACGGGGATAGAGAGGATTGCATCATAGATTATGATGAGCCTACTAGCTTCCAGCAGGCCGTTCAGAGCGTTGACTCAGTGAAATGGCTGGATGCAATGCGGACCGAAATGGAGTCCATGTACACCAACAAGGTATGGACGTTGGACATTGCTCCAGACGGGGTAAAACCCGTAGGATGCAAGTGGATCTTCAAAAGGAAGATTGGTGTTGATGGACAGGTTGAGACCTATAAAGCTAGGCTGGTAGCAAAGGGTTTTCGTCAAAGACCTGGCTTGGACTACGACGAAACCTTTTCTCCAGTAGCCATGCTGAAATCCATTCGGATCCTTCTTGCCATTGCTGCCTTCCACGATTATGAGATCTGGCAAATGGACGTAAAGACAGCTTTTCTAAATGGAAATTTAGAGGAGTGTGTCTATATGGACCAGCCGGAGGGTTTCATTCAGAGTGGGAGCAGCGGAAAGGTGTGCAAGTTGCTTAAGTCCATCTATGGACTAAAGCAGGCGTCGCGGAGTTGGAACATCTGCTTTGATGAGACGGTCAAGGAATTTGGCTTTATCAAAAATCCAGATGAACCATGCATCTATAGTAGATTTGTAGCGAGAACTGTAGTATTCCTCGTTTATACGTGGATGACATTCTCTTAATAGGAAATGACATTCCTATGCTACAATCTGTCAAGGGGTTCTTGTCACACAGGTTCTCCATGAAAGACCTGGGTGATGCCTCATACATTCTGGGTATCCGGATCTACCGTGACAGATCCAAGAGGATATTAGGACTTTCTCAGTCCAGGTACATCGACACCATACTGAAGAGATTCAGTATGGAAGATTCCAAGCGCGGTAACCTACCGGCTTGTCACGGGATCACCCTCTCTAAAGAGATGTCTCCCAAGACTGATTTGGAGAAGGATCGCATGTCTATTATACCCTACGCTTCTGCGGTAGGCTCTATAATGTATGCGATGTTGTGTACCAGACCGGATGTAGCTTATGCACTGAGTGTGGTAAGCCGGTATCAGTCAAACCCTGGGGAGAAACACTGGATAGCGGTAAAGAACATTCTCAAGTACCTGAGAAGGACTAAGGAGATGTTCTTGGTGTATGGCGGAAAAGACCTCCAGATCGAGGCCTTTGCTGACTCCAGCTTCCAGAGTGACAAGGATGATTCCAAGTCCATGTCGGGTTTTGTCTTTACCCTCAATGGAGGGGCGGTGTGTTGGAAGAGTTCCAAACAGGAAACCGTTGCAGACTCGACGATGGAAGCGGAATACATCGCTGCATCTGATGCCGCAAAAGAAGCTGTCTAGATGAGGAAGTTCTTGAAAGAACTTCAGGTGGTTCCGTCCATTGTTGATCCAATACCTCTGTATTGCGACAACAACGGGGCTATAGCTTTAGCGAAGGAACCCAGGTCCCATCAGAGATCCAGGCACATCTTGAGGCGGTATCACCTGATCAGGGAGATCGTGGATCGCCAGGAGATCGAGGTTCGGAGAGTCGCTTCAGAAGACAACACTGCAGATCCATTCACCAAGGCCTTGCCCCAGACTCAGTTCGAGCGGCTGATCGAGATGATAGGTCTTCGATACGCCAGTACATGGCCTTAGTGCAAGTGGGAGATTGTTAGTGTATATGCCCTAGAGGCCATTACTGTATCATACTAGTTTGTATATTACTTAATGGATGCTTGGGATATTCACCTTGTATATACAATCTTGCTCAAAATAGTAGTATGCTACTTGGTTTGTTTCTACTTCAATGTGTACATGTGTTTATTTTGTATATCGCCTATACACATTAGTAGAGCCCTTAGGATCTTTGCTTGATTACCAGCGATGTGATGGCCGTCACACTAGTGGGGCTGGGTAATCTATAAGCACATCCTTATGCAGGTCCCTGGTCGCAGGACTATCGAGACAGGGCATCGATACTCCGGAGTAGACCAGCGCATGCGCTTCTCATCCCAGTGTGGGAGACGGTCTGTCCCACAGCCGTCAGTACGTCGTACTTGAGATAGTATGCGGGTGCTCGTTAGGTTACGGGTACACTGGACAGGACTCGTCGGGAACTGACTAGTTGGTATTATACCTATCGTCAGTTATCAGTTCCCAGGTGACATGAGTACAGCTTAGTCCGCTGACTTGACACTGTCACTTCGCCTCGAGTGTGTTCCCACTGTACTTTGATCACTACCCTACCACGGCTCAAAGGAGTCGTGCAAACAGGTAGTGGTTGGGTGCAGTCCCGAAGCACTTGGAGGCAGTGACGGTTAGACAGGATTCGTCTCTCCCGGTATTGGGGGTTGACATCGCGCTGTGTCTAGGAGAGCCATTACACGAGTAGTCCCTGGCCAGGGCAAACGAGATATACTGGTAGGTTTCCAGTGTTATCTCAGGGGGTTTTGGGCTTCGCTCCGGCACGACTTGTACCGCTATTGGGGGACTGACGTTTACCGCCCCCTAGGCCCGCCATGCGATGTATCAGACGAACAGACCGGACTGTACGGAGAATGTCACACTCAGGCTCAGTAGGAGTTCAGATGGGTTTCGCCTCGTCGGTCTTCTTGTCGGCATTACCTGGGGACCGTTACGCACAGCTAGTGCCGCTTGCGGTCTGTGGTTAAACCCATTGCCAGCGTAGTGTCGAGTCTTTAGAGTCCCACACAGAAAGCTTTTCGCCTTTAGGCAAAAGAGTAGAGGTCGCATGGTATTGCGACAGGTCGCGTGGTTATGCGACAGGGTTCGGTCACATCCGTGCACTTGTGCACGTACAGTGTCCGGACAGTTTACACTAGCGGGCTTTGGTTTAAGCCAGATCCTAGTGTACCTTATGGGATTGGATTTATCCAGTTTGCATTCGTGTTCCTCGGAACGCGGATGCGGGTGTGTATGCACAGTTGACAGGGAGGCACAGACAGCGGATTCTCATTAGGGTTGTTGACAGTTGACCGTTGACTTTTTGACTTTTTGCTCAACCCTAATGAGAATATGATATGTGATTAACTATTATATTAATTAAGTATTATGGTGATATGGTTGTTGACTTGTTGACTTTTGTTGACTTGTTGACTTTGTTGACTTGTTGACTTTTGTTGACTTGTTGACCGGTTGACTAGGCTTGACTAGTTGACCATCATGATAACCATGGTTATCATTTCATGCCAAAGACTTTTTCTTGCTTGCTTATTTGAGTAAAATGAGTGCATGACATGATAAGGTTATGGTTGCTTCTAACCATCACATAAGACTTTTTTGATATGATGAGTTATGATCACTTTGGATTATGAGAGGGTGAAAGACAAAAGAGTTGCTCATTCTTTCTTGCTCATTCTCTCTCTTGTTCTTGAGCTCTCCTCTTGCTCTCACCCTCAACCTCTTGCTCCCTCTCTTGATCTATGGTTCTCTTGTCTCATGAGTTGAGAATCAAGAACCATAGATAAAATCCCATTCTAAATCATCTCTACTCATTCTAGTTCACTAGGTTTGGCAAACCAAGTGAACTAGTTTCTTCAAAGAACGTAGAAGGAGCTAAAGGTTGGAGCTTTCAAGTGGATCTATCTTCGGCGTACGGAGACAACGAGTAGGAGCCATCGAACCACCATCGGAGCTTGAAGAGAAGGAGTTCAAGTTTAGGTATAACCATCTTCATCCGAGTAGCTAAATATCTTTAGCTTAGTATGCTAGTTTTAGTTTAGGTAAAGATCCCGACCTAGCTTAGTCCATGTTGCCTCTTGCGTTAAAATTTTGATTTTATACCGTTTCCGCCTCCCCGTAAGAACCGGGGGTCGCAACGTGGACTTACAATATATACAATACCAAAATAAAAAAGAAAAGAGTAAGGCAACATAACAAAAAATTACAAGAAAAGAAAAGCCAAAGAGAGAACCGATAAATCAAACGTGCAATTTCCTTCAACTATTATTTAATCCCGTACCAATGTGAAATCAAAATACCAAACTTTAAGATTGCAAGCTCACTTAAGAGATTGCAAGGTCAAAGTAAAGCAAGGATTTCACAAGTTCCAAGTATGTAGAAAGCAAGACATATGTAATGAAATGATAACTTTTATTGAATTTCAAACAAAATCCAACTAATCTTGAATTCAAGAACCTAAATCTTAAGCTTGCAAGTTCAATGAAGAAGTTGCAAGGTCAAGACAAAGGGGCAAGAGCTCAAGAGTTCAAAGGAAAAGCAAGTTACCATCTAAAAATTACAATTGTTCTAAAGAAAAAAAGTATATCCTCTCCCCTTGCCCATTGATCTGGTATTTATAAGCCTTTTTCCAGAATAAACAAACAATAAAAATAAGATGATGTGACCCAAATAAACAACTTGAAGAAAAAAAGGGAGCATCGGGGTTGATTGGACCGGCGGCGCCAGTTTTTGGGGGAGTCTCGCCGGGCTAGGTCCGAGATGTAGGACTCGTTTTGGTGTGGTGTTCTCTAGTGCACTCCAGAAATCTACTAGCATTGCTTGATTTCTTGATATATAGATAACTTTCTTACTCGACATGATAGTATGCTAACTAGTTGTACATGTATTATCGGATGATTGATCCATACCCTTGACTAGAGGATTCCATACGATGTATTATACCGTACGTGATGTTGTGAGGCTGGATGCCGATTGATAGATTCATCGACTTGGATTTGATGTTGATACGTATACCTTATAGTATCGCACTCACGATTTACTTTATGCCTCGTTCAGGATATTTTGATTTCATTATATGTATCTGTGCTAGCAGACCTACACTATTATTGATGATGCGTATGTTATGTAGGATATATGTATGCCCTAGAGGCCATTATATGTATAATGGATGCTTTGACATGTATATATATAGATAACTTTCTTGCTCGACATGATAGTATGCTAACTGGTTGTACTTTATTTTGACATGTTTACTTGATACTGTTCATTTGATACATGTTGATAAAGCCCTCAGGATATCGGCTTAACTTTCATTGCTATGATGGAGATCATACTAGTGGGGCATGTGTGGTCTATAAGCGTATCCTTAAATGTTCCTAGTCGAGGGTATATCGAGAAAGGACATCGATATTCCAGAGTAGACTAGCGTATACGTTTCTTAACCCATATGATGGGCGATGGATGATCCCATATCTATTGGTATTGTGACATCAAAGATTGTATACGGGTGCTCAGTGGAGACTGGATACGCTGAACGGACTCATCGAGAACTCTTATATGGTATTATGTCTATCGTAGGATAGCAGTTCTCAGGTGACACGGGTACAAGTTAGTCTGTAGACCCGAGATCGTCATAGAGTCTTGTGTGTTCTCCCACTATACTTTGATTTCCACCCTACCATAGCTCTACTGAGTTATCCAAACAGGTGGCTTTTGGGTACAGTCCCGAGACACATAGAGACAATGAGCGATAGGAAGGGTTTCGTCTCTCCGGATATTGGGAGTTGATGTTGTGCTATGCGCGATTGGTTTTGACTTGAATTCCCTGGCTAGGGCAGATGAGATTTACTGATAAATGTTATCAATAGTTTCTCGACCGGTAATAGTCCATATCGGCATAACTTATTAAGTTATTAGGGTTCGACGATTCCATCCCTATGCAGCATATCAGATGAAGAGACCGGACTGTACGGTAAGTGTTACCAATGACTTTGCGGGAGCTTTGACAAGTTCACTTGTTGTTCTTCTATTCGCTCAATACCCAGGTGTCCGTTACATTTAGCGGACCGCTTGCGGATTGTGGGTGTTTTGATATGATCATCACCTACTGTCGGCGTATTGACGAGTCTTAGAGTCCCACACAGGATTTTTCTAGCTCAGGCAAAACGATGTGGTGTGCATATGAGATATGCGTGGGAGCTCGATTAAATGCGAATATGTGATACCATATTTTAATCGGTCGTTTACTATTGGTTGGGTCGTATTTGATATGACCGATTTATTAAATCAAGTGTTGATTTAATATTCACTTTTAGCTCACTTTTAATTGAACCTTTTATTTTGGATGTATGCATATATGTTTATACATGCACATGATGATGTGCATGCACACATACATACATACATATGTGTCATGGTTATTGATACATAGAAGATGGCAATACAAGACTCACATGGTTGCTATATATATATGTATTTTTTGTTCTTGAGTAAAAGGAAAAAGGAAATTTAATTGTGACTCATTGTTTCCACACACTTCTCATTTGACCATTGACTTAACCATAGTTATATTTCCTTTGTTCTTTAACTCATCTACAAAATATCTAGATATTTAGTTAACCATGGTTATATTCGAGAGTGTCTCATATATATTCTTTTATTTTTCATTGTAGAAAAGAGATTATCACAACATTTACAAAAGCTTTGCCATCTTCTTCTTCCTCCTCTTTCAAGCTCTCTTGAGTTTTATTTTGAGTGACGAACTTAAAAAGAAAGGGTTTTTAAGTGAGTATACAAACCATAAAACCATTCTACACTACCCTAGCCCTTTAGTGTAGTGTAGGGTGTTTGCTCCACTTCTTCTTGATCTTGTGAAGCAAAAAGCTTGACTTAGGAATCTCCGGGTGGATCATCGTAGATGACGAAGGACCTTGAGCGGAGTTGATCCAAGCTTCAAACAAAGCTGTAGGAGTCCAAAAGAGTGAAGGAGTTGGCTATAAAGGTTGTATTTCATTTTCCTTTAGCTTAGACTTTACATACTGTTGCTATTACCCTAATCTCTAGTTACGATTCACAGTTCGTTTGTAATAGCCCTCTCGAAATTTAAAAGTTCATTACTTTATGATGTTGAAACCCAACTAGATGGGCTACTACACACCAACATGTTACACTTACACAGATTGCCGGCTCACAAACTTTCATCATCGATAATTGTTATGTTACTTACACAGTTGAATTGCTACATCATGCTATGATATATTGCTATGCTCACATCATTATGCTATGTTGCATGACATACTTACTATGCTCATATCATTATACAATGTCGCACGATATACTTGGTATGCTTACATTTCTGCTCTATATTTTCATATATCGTGCTTTACGATTTTACGCATTATATGCTGTTTTAATGAGATTCTGGATTTGAGAACCGTGGTTATATTTCAAAAGAAAGTATGTATTATTTTAAAAATCCGATTTCTCTTGTTATGATATTTTGAGACATCCACCATGTGTTTTCTCGGTTCTGAGATTTATATGTGAAACCCGATTCGAGGAGCGGTAGGCACCGTCTGCGGGTATATGGTGGACCCGGTGAGGTACCTCGGGACAAGAAGACTCGTAGAGATAGGCGGTGAGCCTGGCATGGGAGCACTACCTACCAGTGATAGTATTTGTTGGGTTGTCTAGCGCGGCAGCAAGTTTTTGGGAGGTATCGTCCTTTCCATATTTAAAATTTTGCCGTTCTAGCTAACCCTAACCCTAGAATCGATACTAGAAAATCCGACGAAACATAATGTAAACACTTTACATCTAAATTGAACAAGGAATACAACCTTTGTAGACCGGTCCTTCATTTCAATAGCTCCGTGTAGTAGTCCCTTCGCTGCGATCATGAACTCCCGGACTCTAGAGAGGCTCTCATGATGAAACAAACAAGTTTGCATCGAAGTATTCGAGGCCGAAGATGATCTACGTCGAGGAGACACTAACCCAAGCTATCTCTTTACTAATGGTGAGATTAGTAAAGCAAACACCCTAAATTAAATGGCAAGTAGTAGAGGATGATGAAGTAGGAAATGGGCTCACATTAGTTTTATTTTTCTCACACTAATTCTTCACTTGGAAAAAACCTATGAAGCTTTTTCTTTTGTTGTTAAAGAAGAAGAAATGAAACTCATGAGAGAGTGAGGTTAGAATTGTAACTATGGGTGAGTAAGTATCATGCCTAACTCATGTAGAGAATAAACCAAGGTCAAGGGTTAAGGTTGGGTTAACAAATATATTAAGGAATGACAAAAGAGTGGACTTGGTGAATGTTCTACAAGCTTCATTCAAGCTTGAAATATTGACTAAGTCTTCACTATTTTTTGATAACTTAAGTGATAAATATCAAACCCTAGCTTTAACCCTACAATGGTAAAAGTCTCATTCATTCATGTTGCAAGTGTAACCTAGTATGACACTACAGTATATATCACATATATATTTTGTGTGCAAATAGAAAACCATAAATATATCACATATATGTAAAGTGTATCAAATATGAGAAAAGAAATCTTCAGTGAGCTAATACTAGTTAATATAATGTAATATATCAAATATATAATTATACATTAAATTATCTAATCAAGACTTGATTTAATAATCCGGTTATATCACATATAATCGACTAATATCAAACGTAACATCTTATCGAACCAACACTTGATCCGATAAACCGGCTATATCACATATAATCAATCATGTCACACATCGCGAGAATAGAATGCGGTATCACATACACGCATTAATCTCGGTCCCCAACATATCACATATGTGCTCCTACTCCATTTCGCTTGAGCTATGAAACCTATGTGTAGGACTCTAAAGACTTGTCAATACGCCGGCAGTAGGTGATGATCATATCAAACACCCACAAACCGCAAGCGGTCTGCTAAACGTAATGGCCACCTGGGTATTGAGCGATCAGAAGATCAACAAACAAGCCTGCTCATACTCCTGCGAATCCACTCAGTAACACTACCGTACAGTCCGGTCTCTTCGTCTGATATGTCGCATATCACAGCCTGGGGGTGGTATAACGTCAGACCCCAATAGCCTGATAAGTCATGCCGATGCAAGGTCCATAACGGTTCGAGAAACTACTGGTAACACTTACCAGTAATTCTCAGCAACCCTGCCTAGGGATTTCCTGTTATGGCCAACCGAGTATAGAGCAACATCAACTCCAAATACCGGGGGAGACGAAACCCCTCCTATCGCTCATTGCCTCCATGTGAATCGAGACTGTACCTAAAAACTACCTTTTTGCACGATCTCTTGACCGTGGTATGGTCAAAATCAAAGTACAGTGGGAATCACACAAGACTCTATGACGATCTCGGGTCTACAGACTAACCTGTACCAGTGTCATCAGAGAACTGCTATCCGACGATATGTATAATACCATCTAGGTGTTCACGGCGAGTCCGTTCAGTGTACCCAGTCTCCACTGAGCACCCGTATACCTTCTCTGATATCAAACACCAATGGATGTGGGATCATCCATCGCCCATCACATGGGTCGAGAAGCGTATACGCTAGTCTACTCTGGAGTATGGATGCCCTGTCTTGATATTCCCACGACTAGGAACATTTGAAGGATGTACTTGGCGACTACCCTGTCCCCACTATTATGATCTGCATCATAATCCTGTTAGTCAAGTATTCATCCTAAGGGCTTTATCAACTTGTAATAGAGGGACAATAAGTGTACATGTTATCGAGCAAGAAACTCCTCCTTATATATGTCCAAGCATCCACTACAATATACATCGCATGTACAGTAATGGCCTCTAGGTCATACATATAACTAACAATCTCCCACTTGCATTAAGGCTATCTGTTGTAGTATCCAGTACCCAACAATATAGCAGTGGTTGTAGTATCCCATACTCAACCATCCTATAGAAGTCTCTCTTAGGGTAAGGCCTTTGTGAGTGGATCCACTATGTTATCCTCAAAATCTGCTCTCCTTACCTCGATCCCTTGGAGATCAACTATCTCCCTTATCAGGTGATACTTGCCTCAGAATTTGTCTGGAATACTGATGGGACCTGCGTTCCTAGGCCAAAGGCACAACTCCATTGTTGTCAAAATAACAGTTATTGGACGCTCAATGGTCAGAACTTTGTTCATCTCATGTACAAGAAATGCCCAGACAGCCACTTTGGTAGCATCATTGGTGGCAATGTATTCAGTCTTTATCATCTAGTATGTCACGGTATCTATATTGGAACTTTTCCAACATATCGTCCCCCCACTGAGGGTAAAGACAATGCCTGTGACTGACACTCAGTCGAACTTCTCACTATGGAAGCTGGAACCAAGAACTTTCTTTTAGTGCTTCTCAATTACTTTAAGAATGTCTTCCACAGCTTCCAGTGATTCTCCTAAGATCCGATTGATTCCTGATCACTACACCTAGTGAGTCAGCTAAATTTGGTCTGATATATAACATCGCATACATGATAGAGCCTATTGCCGAAGTATAGGGTATCCCTTGCACGCGAGCTCTCTCCAAATCAGTCTTTGGAGAGAGTGATCCATGAGTAAGTGGGCGAACCGCCACGCATAGAATCTTCCATACTAAACCCTTTTAGTATGCTGTTAATGTACCTGGAATTGGGACACTCCCAACATCTATTTAGATCTATCACCATAGATCATAATCCACAAGATGTAGTAGGTATCATCCAAATCTTTTATTGAGAATCCCCATGATAAGAGGAGCTTGACCGAATGTAGCATAGAAAACCATTTCCTATCAAGAGTATGTCATCTACATACAATACGTGGAAGAAAACCTTACTCTCTACAACCTTCTTATATATATTAGGTTCATCAACCATTTTGATGAAGTCAAACTCTTTGACTGTCACATCGAAACAGATGTTCTAACTCCGCGATACATGCATTGATCCTGATGGACTTAAGCATAGCTTTGAAAGTCTCAACTTTTCTATTTACACCAAGAATCTTCTCAAGATCCATTTGCTCCTAATGGATTTTACCGCTTCAGATGCAACATTCAAAGTCTTACTTTGTTGGTGTAGATGGATTCCATCTTTGATCGCATATCATCCAGCCATTTCACAAAATCCCCACTCGTAATGGCCTGTCACCGAGAATACCGTAGTATCTCTCAAGTGGCTGAAGAACCCTACCAGATTCGCGAAGAGGCTGAGGCTCGTTGGAGACTATTGAATCCTTTGGTTTCACCAAATCATCAGTTGTTAGTTTGTTTAGCTGGAACTCCTTCCAGTTCTAACTCATGACCACATATTTCTTCACAAGAAATACTTTTTCTAAGAAGGTGGCATGCTGAGAAACAAAACACCTTTTGCTCCTCAGAGTGGTAGAAGATATTCCCTCGCAAATATTTGGGATATCCTAACAAACTTATACAGAACTGACCTTTCCTCGAGCTTGTCCGGATTTTTCTTTTCAGCATAGGCTGGACAACTTCATATCTTAACTCGTTTAAGACATAGTCTCTTCCCATTCCATATCTAATATGTAGTGGTAGGCCCTGATTTGGACAGAACCCTATTCAATATGTATACAGCTTCTCAAGTGCATAACACCCAAAAGGAAACAGGTAACTCAGTAGTACTCATCATAGAGCGCGCCATATCTCATAGGGTGTGATACCTCCGCCCCGATATACCATTGTGCTGTGGTGTACTCGAAGGGGTAAGCTGAGAGAGAATCACAATCTCTTTTAAATAATTCAGGAACTCCATGCCCAAGTATTCTTCTCCTCGATAACATCGAAGGAATTTAATACTTCTACCTATCTGGTTCTCAACTTCAAGCTTATATTCCTTGAATTTCTTAAAAGTTTCAGACTTGTGTTTCAACAGGAACACATGTTCGAATCTCGATAGATAGTCGATGAATATAATGATGTAACAAGAACCAACCTTGACATTTATAGACATAGTACCGTATACATTATCATGTATCTATCCCAAGAGTTCTGTAACTCTTTCTCTGTTTCCAGTAAATAGAGTATTGGTCACTTTTCCTTTGTGACAAGACTGGCAAGTAGCATAAGATAAAAATTCGAACAGATTCTCACATTCATCCTTATGTAACTTAGCTGGTCGCGTCGTACTGATATGACCTAGTCTACAATGCCACAAGAAAGATTCGTTCATTTCTGAACTACTCCTCTTATGTGTGTTCTACATAATTTGAACTGTGGTTTGATTTAGAACGTATATGCTATTATATAACGTGCCTGATCGAATCAACTCTTGACTCAGTAAAATGTTCACAACATTATCCTCCAAAACAGAATTATATCCTTCTTTAAGTCATTAAAGAAACTGATGTAATGTTGTATATCAGGTTCGGTATGTAATAACATTTGTTCAGAATAAATGTATTAATATAAGGTGATATCTGCCAACAGACTTGGCTGCAACAATTGCACCATTCTCAAACACTTAGTGAAATATCACACATTCTCAATTCTCTACCTTTCTGTAGCCCATGTAACATATAACATATGCGGGATCCTGATCTGGTATCCCATACCTAGGAAGTAGAGGATACTGAGAAACAGTTCTCGGTAATAAGGACACCCGAAGGATATGCATCAACATGCACTTTCTTTGATTGGGTGGCATGGGAATCCGGATATTCCTCTATTTCCTGTTCGGACTTATAATAATTATAAGTTGGAGCGGACCCACGTTCCCTAGCTCAGTATGGTAAGGAGGTTCGGTCATTGCATCCATATTATTATCTTGATTAAGGCGTGACATGGTTGCTACAAGGAGATAGAGAGAAGAAAACACTCTGCGTGCGCTCTTGCAGGATTAGATTGGTTATTAGTTCATCTAATCAGGTTGTCTCCCACTGTTTTAGTCAAATCTACCATCAAACCCTAAAAAGTAAGACTAGCCGGGATTAATTACACCCTACAAGTTCGCCAATCTTTCGGCTAGGCCATTGTTGGATAAAGTACCCTCAGAGTCAATTATTGGATCGCAGGCACGTGATTGCAATGATTGAGGGAGGATCTATGCTGGTAGGACAATCTTACTCAGGATGATTGTATACTATCTGGTTTGCCTTTATCATCGTGTACATGTTCTAGGTGACATTGTGGTTCACTATTACACGTTGATGGAGAATAGTATGCTACCATGGTTTGTCTTTATCATCGTGTACTGCTTTAGGTGACCTTACTGGTCGCTATTGCACGCTGATAGAGCCCTTAGGATTCTTGCTTGACGACCAGCAGTATGATGGCGATCATATACGTGGGAGCTGGGGTCGATAAGCACATCCTTAAAGTGGTCCCTAGTCGTGGGAGTTTCGAGACTGGGCATCGATACTCCATTAATAGACTAGTGTATACTGTCGAGACCCCGATGAGGGGCGGTGGCCGGTCTCACAAGCCATTGGTGTCAGTTGGATCACCTAAGATGTATACAGGTGCTCATTAGGTTATGAGTACACCGGACATGACTCACCGGGAACATGCTAGTTGGTATTATACCTAGCGTCAGATAGCAGTTCCCTGGTGACATGTGTACAGGTTAGTTCATCGACCTGAGATCGTCATTTGTCTCGTGTGAGTTCCCACTGTACTTTGATAACTACCCTACCATGGCTCAAAAGAGTCGTGCAAACAGGTTTTATTTGGGTACGGTCCCGAGCCACATGGAGGCAGTGAGCGGATCGGCAGGGGTTCGTCTCTCCCGGTATTGGGTTTGAGGTCGCGCTGTGTCTAGGAGAGCCATTACACGAAGTCCTTGGCCAAGGCAGGATATTTACTTATAGGTATTCCAGTAGTATCTCAGGGTGTTCTGGGCTACACTCCGACACGACTATTACCGCTTTTGGGGGTCTGACTTTTACCAACCTCTTAGGCCCGCCATGCGATGCTCTTAGACGAACGGACCGGACGGTATGGATATTGTCACTGACAGGCTCAGTAGGGTGTCAGGATGAGTTCGCTCATCGACGTCCCTTTTGGTCAATAGCTGGTAGCCCGTTACGTATGGCTAATACCTCTGACGTGCTAGTGGTTAAATGAACAGCCAATGTATTGGCGAGTCTTTAGAGTCCCCCACAGACAGTTTCTTAAGTTTCGGGGGAAACGCTGTAGAGGCCGTATGGATTTATGGCAGGGTTCGAACGTACGCGTGCACTTTTGCACGTGTTATGGTTCGGACGGATAATACTAGCGGGCTTTGGTTTAAGCCAGATCCTAGTATTATTAAGTGTAGATTTTGTCTCATTGCATTTGTATTCGGTTGAAATATAAATGCGGGTATGTATATACAGTTGCGGGGTTTTCCTGTAATTTATTACAGGATCGTCTTTTTCAATTTGCCAGTTTGAATTCCGTTTCGGCCATTTTTCTTTCTTCCATTCTTGGTTGAAATTCCTTTGATGGAGGGGCTTATTTGCAAATGTGCAAATTAGCAAATGGGAGGGTTTTTGTGGCACATGGTTGCTTCATGATGGTTCTAGCATCCTTTGACTTCTTTTTGTTCATCATTACTTGCTTTATGGAGATGGGATTGAAAAAGACTGTGGAAAATAATTTCTTCATGATGATCACTCATCATTCTCTTTCTTGCATTATTCACACACTACCTCCTCTTCTCATTCTAATGGCCGGCCACATTTTGCGAGAGAGAGGATTGATTTTGTGGTGGGAAAAAAAAGGTTGATCTCAATTTTGGCTTGCAACAAAAATTCCTTAGCTCATCTCCATAGTTTATTCCTCCATCCAATAATGGCAACTTCAAAAAACCCCTCGAGACATTGCATTCTACACTCAGTCTAAAACAATCTTGGACACGTCGGCTTGCCAACTTCGTGTCCGAGTTGCCTCGGTTCAGAGGTGGGAGCCCGTAAAAAGACTCGGTGATGTGGTGCCCTTTCCGACGAGGAGATCGAGACCGGAGATGCCGCGGTGAGATTGGGATGGTGGCCGAAGACCGAAGGACACGGATCACTCGGTATAGCTCTCTACCCTTTCTCTAGTTAGCTAGTAGTAGGTTAATGGTCCGATCCGGGTTTATAATCCTCGCAAGCGCCGGTTTCTAGTTATAGAAAAGTTTTTGTTTCCGCATTTTGGCCTCGGACAGACGGCCGGGGCGCCCATAGACTTACATGGTATCGGAGCCACGCCATTAATCTTTACTAGCTTGCTCTAACGTGTTTAGAACTTCGATCGAACAAAAATTCCGAAACCGCGTTTTCAAAAGCATCAGTTTCTGTCGATTCTGTTTTGTTGTCAAAAAATTATTTGGTATGTTGCAGAAATACGTGCAGGGTTTTCAGAGAACACTGCAAAAATTTGGTACAATGATCTTACTGTATTGCCGCGGAACCGCGGCCGTAACCCCATTTTGGCCGCGGTTCCACCGCTGAACAGTAGCCTCGCTGCACCATATTTTTACAGTAGGTCTCTGACATGAAAAAGAGGTTTCTGGAATATTCTGTTTGGGCCCAGATTTATTTTGAGTGCTACAGTTGTGCATGGGGCCTACTTCGGGAAATTTTGTCGATCGAAAATTTTAAACGTGTTAGTTTACAGTATTTACATTATATCTGCGACCGTGAATGTCATTTGATAGGTAAATCCAGTCTAATTGCTATAGTTCTTTTAGACGGATTTGCGAACGTGACATTCACGTTGATGTTCTGTGTTGTGCTGTGATGTTGCTGATTTGTCGTGGTGGATAGCCTGGATGCAATGGTAGTACAGTTTGGTTGTATATGTACATTTGATATTGCGGGGCGAGCGTCCGACATGTGGACTGCCGTTACTGCCTGTTTATATATTATTCTTTTGGGGCACCACCGGACTGAGGTCGATGTACACGTTGTATATTTTTACTTTCTGTACTAGAATTACCCCGCGGAGGGGTGAACGGATAGCCGGGTTCTAGAGGGCAACGGGCCCGCATCTCATGGCTTTGAGACGGAGGGGGCTTCACTCTAGAATTGGCAGGGCTATTCGCCGCACTCGTATGGGGTACAAGTTGACCCAAGGAGGGGTGCTCAAGTTACCGGATTCCGTGAAGTGCTGGTTAGTCAATTCATGTTGTTGAAGGGGGCTGTCTCGCTTCAGGTTTTGGCGGGTAACTTTCCGCGCCCGTAGGGGTCTAGGATTTCATTGCACAGGCTATCCAAACGACTAGGGGAATGTCGGGTTTCAGTAGCGGCTCTATGCAACCCGGGGATCCCAGATATCTGTATTGTTCTGTGATGCTTATTATATTTCTGTGATGTTGCATTTTATCACGCCTTGAGCGAATATTATATATTGATATATATACTAGTAGATGTTGTATATGTTTTGCATCCGCGCTAGTCCAGTCCCCGCTCTGTCGTTAGTTAAGTAACCTAACGGGTGATGAAGGGACCCAGTGACGAAGGCGGATGGCATATATGTACATCGTATTTTCGTTCTTTTGTGGTGTGATCAATTGATGGGACTGCGTTGATTCGGATCAATGCAAGCTAAACAAACCTATTCTGATGTTGTTGGAACAATTTTTCAAAAAAGCTGTTATTGCAAGGACGTTCTCTTTTGTTTTGCACAGTGGTATTCTGTTATGAATATCCAGCACCTCAGTCGACGAGGCAAGGGCCGAGATCCGTTCACCGGGAGTGACCCCTTGGACAGAAGTTTCCGTCAGGGCAATAACTTCACTATAGTCGATTACTTTTTCTTTGCATTGTGGTATTCAGTTTGAATATCCTGCACCTCATTTTACGGGGAAAGAGCCGAGATCCCTTCACCGGGAGTGACCTCTTTAGCAAAGGTTTTCGTCACTATATTTTTATAAAAAGCTATCCGGTTCCTTCAAGGATATCAAGTTCATTACGTTAAAGGTTTTTCGCCAAAAACCATTCGAATCCCTCTGTCATTTCAGAAAGGTAGCACTTAGTATTCATGCTATGTATGTTGGCCTTCGTCAAGGCATAGTGTATGGTAGCTATTTGTTACTTTTCTGCTGCATAGATAGATGTGTTGGTTTGGGACAGTCGTACTACTATTTTTTCCTTCGTCAAGAGTATGTACGGGTGGGTTCAAATTAACCTGGATAATGACGGGTAGAACTTGACATGTGACTTATGATATGTTGGCCTTCGTCAAGGTCATAAGAGAATGGGGTAAAAATCACATCGGAAGCTTCTAAAGAAACTGAAACATGCCAGATATGCGCATACATTCTGGAGTGTGATAACGTGAGTGGATTTCATCACGTTATCATGCGATGATAGTTGGATCCCGATTCCTACTGATGAGTTGGTTTACTCCTCGGTTGATCCCGACTAATTCTTCTTTCAAGTTTGGAGGAGAATTTGACGTTACAGTAGGAGGCTTCATGATTAGACAAAGTGATAACCATTCTGATCTAGGTTAGAGTACACGCTGAGCGTTTCTTTTCTCTCTCTCTTTGGCACTGACCTTGACCCGACCCTTGTCCATGACTCAGTGACCAAGTTGACCGAACCTTCTTAAACACTGGCTTTTGGATTGTCAGAGTTGCATACCTCATTGCCACTCCTACTTTTACCCTTTTCTCCAGAACACCCCGTATTATTACGAACGTCCACTTCCATTGGATAAAACCATCATATGGTTATATACGAACTCGAAGGAACTTGTTCCAGATTCGGTGATGGTTTCCGGTTATGGAGAAAACAAATAGGACTATTCAGTTGTCTTTTCCTTTTACCTTCTCTCAAGTTGCGAGTGCTCCTTGGATTAGGGGATAGTACACCTGTTACGCTTATTGGATAATCTTCATCCAAACCTTTGGCTGGTTCCGAACGGTAGGGAATGAAGAAAACTAACTAGCCTAACGATGGTGTACAGAAGGTATTAAGTTAGGACAAATAAAGGGCATAGTTAGAGGGCAATGTAAACTGCGACTGATATTCACGACCAAACCAAGTATTTCATCGCCACTCCTATTTCACCTTTGTATTTCTCCGGGACACTCCGTATCACTATGAAGATCCACAGTTATTTGGATACTCCATCGTATGGTTATATACGAACTCGAAGGAACTTGTTCCAGTTCGGGGATGGATTCTGGTTCAGGAGAAATAGGAATAAGGTTTATTCAGGCGTCTTTTATCTTTACCTTCTCTCGGGTTGCGAGTGCTCCTAGGATTAGGACAGTACACCTGTTACGCTTATTGGATAGTCTTCTTCCAAACCATAGGCCTGTGCCGAACGGTAGGGAAAGAAGAAAACCATTTGGCCTAAAGGGGTGTACAGATGGTAATGACTAAAGACATATGAAGGGATTTGGAGAGATGGCAAAGAAATATACGGTTACAGTTGTGAATCTGGATAATGGAAGAGGCATTACTAGGAATACCCGGATACCCCTACGAAACATTTCAATGTTTCAGTTTTACTATGTATTGTTAATAGAAATTTGATTTCCCAATTAGACACTTGCTCCAAGGTATGTATTTACCAGGTATGATTCTCACATCTGTATGGTTTATAGATGATTAGTGGGAGTAAGTTATTGGGAATTAGGTGATCATCCTCATTATATCGGAATTCGTTGTAACTGGTGATATTTCAGGAAATCACATGGGTTGTTTGCCGGACGGCAAATATTTGGTTTTGAATATCCGTTGTTATGCACCAATTTCAAATTGACATATCTGTACGTCTATATTTATAGAGTGGGATATAACTTTTTGAAATTATGTCTATTACATTTACCTATATCAGTGGATGGTTAGGTAAGGAGTATTAAACAGCGGTGTAATTCTTCTTAACCATAAGTATAGTTTTCAAACTACGACACACAGGGATTGAGTTATTAGACTCAAGGGACTTATACAGAGTATTGTATGTTGTCCAGTGTCCATTATGACAAAGGGGTTGGTCCTCGTACTGTATTCGGTTTACTTATGACTTCTCTAGTTTTTAGACAAGTGTTTCGTAGAAACACAAGGTCCAAGTTTTGAGAAGTTATAGGTATATGAATAAAGTAGAGAAGCAGGTGTTGCAAGTATCGAGATTCTTCAAGGTGATCGAAGATGTAGATACTTGTGTATGGTATTCAGTTGATAGTAATGGTTTTGAGAAACTTGTTTCTCTATCAGGTTACTCATAATTGGAAGCACTCCTAAGTTGAGTAATGCCGATTGGCCTCTCTCCATTTAGTTGGCATGCACTAGAGACAACTGCATGGTTTGAATCTTGTTCCAATTAAATCAGTGCCTCTATTTTTATATTGGATATAGAATAGTTCATACCTTAACATTGTTAAGGTACGGGGAGTTGTCCGGCTTATGCTTAAAACCAGACTCTGGATAACTCAAGGCACGTTTCTGTAATGGCTGTTTGTAGGTTGACCTGGGCTATGACGAGGGTTGACTTTCGACCATCTGGAAGATCAGTAGTGATATTGTTCTGGACTCGCCACAGTTTTAATAAAAATTGATTTTTTCAGAAAACAGTAGTGGGAGTATGGTAGAACTGGAAGTGATTCCAGAACCGCAAACGATTGCTGAAAATTTTATATGAACCTAAAGATTCAATCTGGATTGACATTCCATTGGCCACTCCTCAGATAAGGTGGGTAACCTTAGGCACCCGAGAGGTACTCTGGTAGCCTCAAGGATGGTGACAGGGAGGTTCTTGTTTACCCAGACTTGACACTACTGTTGTTCCAGGCTATGAGACCCGGCAGGAATATGAGTATAGCGTCGTTCTGAACTAGCTTTAGAAGTGTACATGTATATGACTCTGCCAGAGGGTTGTCGTAGTCAGTGGGAGCAGCGGAGGCATAGTGGACAGGTAACTTATGTCTATTTATAGACTAAAGCAGATATAGCGGAGATAGATCATCTATTTCTGATGTGACAGTCATAGTTTTGACTTCATCAGAATAAGAGATGGATCTGTTAAGAAGGTAGTAGAGTGTAATATCCTGGTATTTGGATGACATACACAGAGTAGGAGGTGAAATTCCTATCCTACGATCAGTTATACTTTGGTTGTCACACAGTGGTTTCTCTACATGGGAAATGGATATTATATCAAATATTATGGTTACTAGATCTATGGTTTTAGATCTAGATCTGGGTAGTTTCCCAATCAGGGTACTTAGACAGCATTCTAAAGGTATTTACAATGGACGACTTCGGGCATGGTAGTGTACCTGCAGGTGATGGAGTCACCCTCTCTAAAGGTGTCTTACAGACTAAAGAAGAGAGGGATGTGCATGATTGACATATCACTTGTTTAGGCAATTGAGTCAATCATGAGATGTCAAGTACCACACCAGATGTTGTTTTTTGCATTAGATGCAATATGTTGATATTAATCCAATCCTGGAGAAACGATCGGAAGCAGTTTTAGAACATAAGTGGATGTTCTAGGGATATGATAACAACAGTCTCTTTTAAGAGACAGTTATTATTCCAGGCTTCCAAGATGACCTGGATGACAGAGTGACTGTCAGAGTTATAGTTTTCCCTCTGACGAGGGGCAGTGTTTTGGACAGGTGGTCTAGGCGGTTACTGAGGGAGGCATAACGCAGGATACTGATTAAGTTCAGTTGACGATACAGTCTAAGAAATTTGGATTTGGAGTTCATTTATGAACTAGGTCCCATCAGATATCCAGACATATTCTAAGACAGGTATTACTCATTTCGAGAGATGGTTTTCTCCACGAACTTGAGATAAAGAGAGACATAGTAGGAAACATCAGGGCGGATCCACTCATTGAGGCTATTCCTCGAACGCAATAGATTCGCAAATGTGTTTTGTGAGACAGATTAGTAGAGGAGTTGGGTGTTCAGTATCACACGGGCTGTGAGTATGCGACATCGCAATAATTAGCCTTGAGTGCAATTGGAAGATTGTTGGATATAGTGCCCTCAGAGTCAATTATTGGATCACACGCACGTGATTGCAATGATTGATGGAAGACCTATGCCGGTAGGACAATCTTACTCAGGATGATTGTATACTATCTGGTTTGCCTTTATCATCGTGTACATGTTTTAGGTGACATTGTGGTTCACTATTACACGTTGATGGAGAATAGTATGCTACCAAGGTTTGTCTTTATCATCGTGTACTGCTTTAGGTGACCATACAGGTCGCTATTGCACGCTGATAGAGCCCTTAGGATTCATGCTTGACGACCAGCAGTATGATGGCGATCATATACGTGGGAGCTAGGGTCGATAAGTACATCCTTAAAGTGGTCCCTAGTCATGAGAGTTTCGAGACTGGGCATCGATATTCCATTAGTAGACTAGTGTATAGAGTCGAGACCCCGACGAGGGGCGGTGGCCGGTCTCACAAGCCATTGGTGTCAGTTTGATCACCTAAGATGTATACAGGTGCTCATTGGGTTATGAGTACACCGGACAGGACACGCCGGGAAAATGCTAGTTGGTATTATACCTAGCGTCAGATAGCAGTTTCCTGGTGACATGTGTACAGGTTAGTTCATTGACCTGAGATCGTCATTTGTCTCGTGTGAGTTCCCACTGTACTTTGATTACTACCCTACCACGGCTCAAAGGAGTCGTGCAAACAGGTTTTAGTTGGGTACATTCCCGAGCCATATGGAGATAGTGAGCAGATCGGCAGGGGTTCGTCACTCCCGGTATTGGGGGTGAGGACGCGCTGGTGTCTAGGAGAGTCATTACACGAAGTCCTTGGCCAAGGCAGGAGATTTACGGGTTGGTATTCCAGTAGTATCTCAGGGTGTTCTGGGCTACATTCCGACACGACTTGTACCGCTTTTGGGGGTCTGACTTTCACCGACCCTCTAGGCACGACATGCGATGCTCATAGACGAACGGACGGGACTGTACGGATATTGTCACTGACAGGCTCAGTAGGGTGTCAGGATGAGTTCACTCATCGACTTCCCTTTTGGTTAATACCTGGTAGCCCGTTACGTACGGTTAATACCTCTGACGTACTAGTGGTTAAATCCACAGCCAAAATATTGACGAGTCTTTAGAGTGCCCCAAAGACAGTTTCTCTAGTTTCGGGCGAAACGCTGTAGAAGCCGTATGGATTTATAGCAGGGTTCGAACGTACACGTGCACTTATGCACGTGTTATGGTTCGGAAGGATAATACTAGCGGGCTTTGGTTTAAACCGGATCCTAGTTTTATACAGTGTAGATTTTGTCTCATTACATTTGTATTCGGTCGGAATACAAATGCGGGTATGTATATACAGTCACGGGGTTTTCCTGTAATTTATTACGGGATTGTCTTTTTGAAGTTTCCAGTTTGCATTCCGTTTCGGCCATTTTTCTTTCTTCCATTCTTGGCTGAAATTCGTTTGATGGAGGGGCTTACTTGCAAATGTGCAAATTAGCAAATGGGAGGGTTTTTGTGGCACATGGTTGCTTCATGATGGTTCTAGCATCCTTTGACTTCTTTTTGTTCATCATTACTTGCTTTATGTAGATGGGATTGAAAAAGACTTTGGAAAAGACTTTCTTAAAGATGATCACTCATCATTCTCTTTCTTGCATTATTCACAAACTCCCTCCTCTTCTCATTCTAATGGCCGGCCACATTTTGAGAGAGAGAGAGGATTGATTTTTTGGTGGAAAATTAAAGGTTGATCTCAATTTTGGCATGCAACAATTCCTTAGCTCATCTCCATAGTTTATTCCTCCATCCAATAATGGCAACTTCAAACAACCCCTTGAGACATAGCATTCTACACTCAGTCTACAGCAATCTTGGACACGTCGGCTTGCCAACTTTGTGTCCGAGTTGCCTCGGTTCAGAGGTGGGAGCCCGTAAAAAGACTCGGTGATGTGGTGCCCTTTCCGACGAGGTGATCGAGACCGGAGATGCCGCGGTGAGATCGGGATGGTGGCCGAAGACCGAAGGACATGGATCGCTCGGTATAGCTCTCTACCCTTTCTCTAGTTAGCTAGTAGTAGGTTAATGGTCTGATCCAGGTTTATAGTCCGTGGTAGCGCCGGTTTCTAATTATAGAAAAGTTTTTGTTTCCGCATTTTGGCCTCGGACAGACGGCCGGGGTGCTACCGTAGACTTACAGGCCAGTGTCGGTATTTTGAGGGAGGTTCTCCGTGCTTTCGTACGGACCTAATTAAACTAAACCTTGTTTTCCCATGGGCGTAACCCCGTTAACACCTTTTTAAACACCTACTTGTTCGGCTAATTGTAATGTGTAAAACTCTCCCAGAAGTAACTCTTACTCACAGTGGGTATTAGGATCGAACTATCTCATAGAAGGTATGTAATCTCATTGCAAATTTTAACACTTGAAATTCCCGGTAATGGTTTTTACCCCTAGTGTCTTATGACCTTGACGTAGCCCAAACAACTCATAGTCTGCTAGTCAAGTTCAACCCGTACATTTCATGATTGAATTAAACCCACCCGCACGACCCTTGATGGAAGCCAAACAACGCCATATGAATACCCTAATCCAATCGCATCATATGCTAGCAGATAAGCACAAGTTAGCTACCGTACACTATGCCTTGAAGGAGGCCAAACTACCATAGCACGAATACTAAGTAGCACTTATCTGAAATGACGAAGGGCTACGCGGGTTTTTAAGAAAACCTTGAGCGTAATGAACTTGATATCGTTGTAGAATCGAGTGATTTTGAAAAGGAGTGTTCTTAGGCTTTTACTAGTTTTGCTAAAGAGGTCAGTCCCGGTGAAGGGATCTCGGCTCTTTCCTTATCGAATAAGGTGCAGGATATTTTATAAATACCACTATTCAAAGCAAAAACTATAGAAGCAGTCAAAAGACAAACCGAGTAGGTTGTAGCATCTGCTAATTTCGCTAAAAAGGTCACTCCCGGTGAAGGGATCTCGGCTCTTTTCTTATCGAATAAGGTGCTGGATATTCTATAAGGAATACCACTATGCAAAGCAAGAACTAGAGCTACCAGTTTTTAAACAAGTTTCTACAACATCTTTAGGTTTCTTATATTTCATTAATCTCATTTATGAAGTCCCATTATTTATGCTTCACAAGTATCACAGAAGAAACGAAAGAAATAATATTAATTATATCTCATATATATAATATAGGCATTCATCATAGAACATATCAAGTGATCACATCACAAAATATCAGCAGCAGAAGAAACACATATGAAATATTGGATATACTATGAATTCCGTGTTTTATTTAAGCCAATAAAAACGTGGATTCCACGGTAGTGATGAATTGCTAAACCCACATCCCTAGACCCCTATGAGAGCGGCAAGCAACCCTACCAATTCTAGGGTTAGGAGACCGGGTCTCGACTCCTCGAGATAGTCTTCCACTGGACCCTAGAACCCGGTTACTTGTGCTCCCCGCCTTAGGTTTATCCTAATGCGGAAAAGTAAATAATATACATCAATGGTGACATCATCCTCAACCTGGAAGTACCTCAATAAAAGAATATTACATACAATGAATTTTACATGAATGAAAATAAAACCCCCTGCTATTCAAAACACGACGATCCAATATAAACATATCAGAGCAACACATAACATCACATGTCATCAACGTAAAGAAATATGCGTATCCCAATTGTCATTGACATATTGCACCGAAACTGGCGATACACCATATATTGCACTTACAGTCGCAGAAAAGAAAGTGAAAAACTACAACAATTGGAATCCGTAACCACCGTAGACATTATAAACCCAATGTATCTCATACTTTGGGTTTCATGCCTAACCAAATGAATTCCTTAGACATCACATGCCTAACAATTATAAACCCCGCATTTTAGTTTCGATATTGAAAACACTTTCCAATAGCCTGTCGGGTAATTCAACAAGATTCCCGATAATATGATCGAATGTTCGTCGGAAACTTTAGTAGACGGCCGCACCCCCCGATGCCGTCAACAAAGTGCACTAATGCGGAACACCGCTGCCGCGAGCACCCGAACGGATGCTTTTGGCGACGTGGTTCTCCTACGGTCACTTGGTCGGGGCTATGGGGCATAGCTATCTATTAAGGTTACCCAGCGAGTATCCGCGTAAACTACGTAATTGCGACGGACTTTTGATCAACATCAAAGTCCCGTGGCAACCAATCAAATAAGACTAAGCTGCTAGATTTATCAAATTCAAACTAGTTATCACATAACCTATTTTGTGGATTACAAATATTGTATCACAATCATAGATAGCTAGACGAATTTATGCTTTTCGATCGAATAAGATGTACCCAAAATTTCCTAACAAGCTCAACACTTGAGCGGAGTTCAAAAAGTGCCAAGAAACTGCCACAACTCCTTTGAACCAGCCGTAGAAGGGTAAACCAATGCCTCAAATGTGGCACCGCTGAACTAGCACAAACCCTAGAGTTTGGTGGCGGTTCTGACCGTCACATAATCGAGTTAAGGTTTCGTTCTTCTAGAGGGTCCAAAGAATCGCTTGCAAGATTTTCTGAAAATTTTAAACTCGGAAAAAATCCAACTCTTGGAAAATTTCCAGCGGGGAAAGATTGGGTTATTGATATCCGTTTAAACATTTTAACATCGTCTAAATAACCCGAATACATGTTCGAATTACGATTACGAAACACTCCGAGTTGCTTTTGCAAAAAGTTAACATCACATGAAAATTTAGCAAAAACAAACAACACCTGAAACCCTAAAACCCAGAGACTGGAATACCCTAAAAATTTGAAGCCCAAACTCCCCAAAAGATCCGGTGATCTCAGTTTTGAGGCCAATGTTGCTGGCCAAAAGTCAGTGGATATGCCTCAAATTTGCATGGTGTTCATTTTATATCACATACAACATTCTGCAGTTCTTTAAAAAAAAATTTGAGCTCAAATGAAATTCGACAAAAACTAGTTTAAAGGGTTTCAAGTTTTGAATTCATTTCTGTTTCGTAATCTAAGAAACATCGTAGAATTTTCTAGCATGGCTCTGATACCACTGTTGGGTTGTCTAGCGTGGCAGCAAGTTTTCAGGAGGCATCGTCCATACCATATTTAAAAAATTTCCGTTCTAGCTAACCCTAACCCTAGAATCGATACTTGAAAACCCGACGAAACATAATGTAAACATTTTACATCTAAAGTGAACAAGGAATACAACTTTTGTAGACTAGTCCTTCACTTCAATAGCTCCGTATAGTAGTCCCTTTGCTACGATCACGAACTCCCGGACTCTAGAGAGGCTCCCATGAAGAAACGAACAAGCTTGCATCGAAGTCTTCGATGCCGAAGATGATCTACGTCGAGGAGACACTAACCCAGGCTATCTCTTCACTAAGGGTGAGATTAGTGAACCAAACACCCTAAACTAAATGGCAAGTAGTATAGGATGATGAAGTAGGAAGTGGGCTCACTTTAGTTTTATTTTTCTCACACTAATTCTTCACTCGGAAAAAACCTAGCAAGCTTTTTCCTTTGTTGTTGAAGAAGATGAAATGAAACTCATAAGAGAGTGAGGTTAGAATTTCAACCATGGGTGAGTAAGTATCATGCCTAACTCATGTAGAGAATATACCAAGGTCAAGGGTTAAGCTTGGGTTAACAAATATCTTAAAGAATGACAAAAGAGTGGACTTGGTCAATGTTCTACAAGCTTCATCAAAGCTTGAAACATTGACTAAGTCTTCATTATTTTGTGATAACTTAAGTGATAAATATCAAATCCTAGCTTTAACCTTAGCATGGTATAAGTCTCATACATTCATGTTGCAAGTGTAACCTAGCATGACACAACAATATATATCACATATATATTTTGTGTGCAAATAGAAAACAATACATATATCACATATATGTAAACTGTATCAAATGTGAGAAAAGAAATCTTAAGTGAGCTAATACTAGTTAATGTAATGTAATATATCAAATATATAATTATACATTAAATTTTAAAATCAATACTAGACTTACTAATCCGGCTATATCACCTATAACCGACTAATATCAAATGTAACATATTATCGAATCAACACTTGATCCGATAACCCAGCTATATCACATATAACCAATCATACCACACACCGTGAGAATAGAATGCGGTATCTGTTGGAGATAGTGCCCTCAGAGTCAATTATTAGGTCACAGGTACGTGATTGTAATGATTGAGGGAGGACCTATCCCGGTAGGACAGTCTTACTCGAGATGATAGTATGCTATCTGGTTTACCTTTATCATCGTGTACTGCTTTAGGTGACATGACACGTCGCTATTACACGTTGATAGAGCCCCTAGGATTCTTGCTTGACCACCAGCAGTATGAGGGCGATCATATAAGTGGGAGCTGGGGGTCTATAAGCTTATCCTTAAAAGGTCCCTAGTCGTGGGAGTTTCGAGACTGGGCATCGATACTCCATTAGTAGACTAGTGTATACAGTCGAGACCCCGACGAGGGGCGGTGGCCGGTCTCACAAGCCACTGGTGTCAGTTGGATCACCTAAGATGTATACAGGTGCTCATTGGGTTATGAGTACACCGGACAGGACTCGCCGGGAACATGCTAGTTGGTCATATACCAGACGTCAGATGGCAGTTCCCTGGTGACATGTGTGCAGGTTAGTTCATCGACCTGGGGATCGTCATTTGTCTCGTGTGAGTTCCCACTGCACTTTGATTACTACCCTACCACGGCTCAAAGGAGTCGTGCAAACAGGTTTTAGTTGGGTACAGTCCCGAGCCACATGGAGGCAGTGAGCGTATCTTCAGGGGTTCGTCTCTCCCGGTATTGGGGGTGAGGTCGTGCTGTGTCTAGGAGAGCCATTACACAAAGTCCTTGGCCAAGGCAAGGAGATTTACTGGTAGGTATTCCAGTAGTATCTCAGGGTGTTCTGGGCTACACTCCGACACGACTTGTACCGCTTTTGGGGGTCTGACTTTTACCAACCCCCTAGGCCCGCCATGCGATGCTCATAGACGAACGGACCGGACTGCACGGATATTGTCACTGACAGGCTCAGTTGGGTGTCGGGGTGAGCTTCCTCATCGACGTCCCATTTGGTCAGTACCTGGTAGCCCGTCACGTATTGGCTTATACCTCTGACGTGCTAGTGGTTAAATACACAATCAAGGTGTTGACGAGTCTTTAGAGTCCCCCACATTCAGTTACTCAGCTTTCGGGCGAAAGGTTGTAGAGGCCGTATGGAGATATGGCAAGGTCCGATCAGATACATGCGGTATTGCACGGATCAGGATCGGACAGTTTGTACTATAGGCCGTATGGTTATATGGCAGGGTTTGATCAGATACGTGCGGTATTGCACGGATCAGGATCGAACAGATATTACTAGCCGGTTTTGGTATAAGCCGGACCTAGTATAGTACAGTGTAGACTTTGTCTCATTGCATTTGTATTTCGGTCGAAATACAGATGCGGGTGTGTATGCACAGTATCGGGGTTTTCCCGTAATTTATTACGGGACCAGTTTTCTGGAGTTGCCAGTTTGCTTTCCGTTTCGGCCAATTTCCATTGTTCCGTTCATTGGCCGAAGATTGGTGGAGGAGGGCTTATTTGCATTGTTGCAAATAAGTGTTTGTGGAGGGGTTCTTTGCTTATTGTTGTATCATGACATCTTTTCATTGACCTTGACCTCTTCTTGTCATGATGGCATGACTTTTGGCTCATCATGGTTGTTGATGATGAGGTTGGTGGTTGGTGGTGGAGTATTGGTTTTGCTTGTGATCATTACTTGATATCATAACCATTCCTTTCTCTCTCTCTTTTGATTATGGTTGGGTTTTGATCTTTTGTTTTAGAATATATCACTCCCTCACTCTCATGCTCTTCTCACCACCTAAAAAGAGTGTGGCCGGCCATTCTTTTGGGTAAGGGTTGATTGATTCATTTTTGGTGTGGCATATTGTTTTCTCATGCTTGCTAGAAAAGCCCTCTAGTTCCTTTCCAAAAGTTCCTCTCTTTTCCTCCACAAAATGGCACAACTCCATAACCCCATATGAGACTTCCTCTACTACACATTCTACAGCGAACCTTGGGCACGTCGAGTAGCCGGCTTCGTGCCCGAGTTGCCTCGGCATTGAGGTGGGAGCCCGTAAAAGAAGTAGGCGATGTGGTGCACTTCTAGCGACGAGGAGGAGACGGGACTTTTCCGCAGGAGATCGGGACCATGACGAGAAGACCGGAGGACTTGGATCGTCGGTATATCTCTAACCCATCTTCTTGTTAGCTTAGACTAGTTAATGGTTTTCGATCCGGGTTATAGTGCGCGGTGGTGCCGGTTTGCTAAGTCCGCAAAATTTAAGTTATTCACCGCTTCCGCTTTCCGGCGTCGGATTGACGGCCGGGGCGCCGCCGTGCACTTACAGTGGTATCAGAGCCTCGCCATTAACTTAGTCTAACTTTGTGTAATGTGTTTGCATTTCCGATCGATCAAAAAGTTCCAAAACTGCATTTTAGTTCGCATCAGTTTCTGTTGAAAATTTTTGGTCTCGAAAATTTTTTCAGGTTATAAAATATTGATGTACTGGAAAATCTAAGAGTTCTGTAAAAATTTGACGAAGTAACTCCACAGTTGGAGCGCGGAACCGCCGCGAAAACCCCATTTATGCGGCCCTTCCGCCGCGCACTATTCACATCACTTCACCATTTTTTTACAGAGGCCTTATGGGCTTAAAATATGGGCTTTGGAATATTAAAGTTGGGCCAATTGTTTCTGTGAGTGCTACAGTTTTCTTTGGGGCCCACTTGTTAATTGTTTGATCAATCGGAAATTTTTTAAACACATTTTTCACAGTATTTACATTATATCTGCGACCGTGAATGTCACTCGATCGGTAAATCCGGTCTAACTGCTATAGCCCGGTTAGACGGATTTGCGAACGTGACTTTCACGTTGATGTTCTATGTATTTGCTGTGATGTTGCGGATCGGTCGTGGGGGATAGCCTGGATGCAATGCTAGTACTGTGCTGTTGTATTATGTACATTTGATATTGCGGGGCGAGCGTCCGACATGTGGACTGCCGTCACTGCCTGTTTGTATTATTATTTTGGGGCACGACCTGGTTGCGGTCGATGTACCCGGTGTATGTATATTTTACTTTCTGTACTAGGATTGCCCCGCGGAGGGGTGCACGGATAGCCGGGTTCTAGAAGGCAACAAGCCCGCATCTCATGGCATTGGGACGGAGGGGGCTTCACTCTAGGATTGGCGGGCTATTCGCCGCACTCGTAGGGGGTACAGGTTGACCCAGGAGGGGTGCCCAAGTTACCGGATTCCGTGAAGTGCTGGGTGGTCCATTCACGGCGCTGAAGGGGGCTGCCTCGCTTCAGGTTTTGGCGGGTGACTTGCCGCGCCCGTAGGGGTCTAGGATTTCATTGCACAGGCTATCCACACGACCAGGGGAACGTCGGGTTTCAGCGGCTCTGTGAAACCCGGGGATCCCAGATATCTGTATTGTTTCTGTGATGTTGCATTTTATTCACGCCTTGAGCGAATATAATATATTGGTATATATATTAGTAGATGTTGTATATGTTTTGCATCCGCGCTAGTCCAGTCCCCGCTCTGTCGTTAGTTAGCTAACCTAACGGGTAATGACGGGACCCAGTGGCGAATGCGGATGGCATATACGTACATCAGTATATTTTCGTTCTTTTTGGTGTGATCAATTGATGGGACTGCATTGATTCGGATCAATGCAAGTTAAAAACAAACCTAATCTGATGTTGTTGGAACACTTTTTCAAAAAGCTGTTATTGCAAGGACGTTCACTTTTGTTTTGCATCGTGGTATTCATTTGGAATATCCTGCTCCTCAGTCGACGAGGCAAGGGCCGAGATCCCTTCACCGGGAGTGACCCCTTGGACAAAAGTTTGCGTCAGGGCATTAATTTCACTATAGCCGATTGCTTTTGCTTTGCATCGTGGTATTCAGTTGGAATATCCTGCACCCCATTCTACGGGGAAAGAGCCGAGATCCCTTCACCGGGAGTGACCTCTTTAGCAACGGTTTTCGTCACTATATTTTTAAAAGCTATCCGTTCCTTCGACGATATCAAGTTCTTTACGTTAAAGGTTTTCGCCAGAAACCATTCGTAGCCCTCCGTCGTTTCATATGGGTAGTCAATAGTATTCAAGCTGTGTTTGTTGGCCAAAGTCAAGGCACAGTGTTTGGTAGCTGTTGGTTATTCATATGCAGCATAGATAGATGCGTTGGTTTGGAACAGTCGTATAGCCTTGTTGGCCAAAGTCAAGGGCTTGTGCGGGTGGATTCGAATCAACCTGGAGAATGACGGGTAGAACTTGACATGTGACTTATGATTTGTTGGCCAAAGTCAAGGTCATAAGAGCATGGGGCAGAAATTACATCGGGAGTTTTCAAAAGAACTGAAACTTGCCAGATATGCGCATACCTTCTGGAGTGTGATAGCGTGAGCGGATTCCGTCACGTTATCATGCAATGATAGTTGGATCCCGATTCCCACTGATGAGTTGGTATACTCCTCGGGTAACCCCGACTAATTCTTCTTTCAGGTTTGGAGGAGAATTTGAGGTACAGTGGGAGGTTTCCAGATTAGATAAATTGGTAACTATTCTGATCTAGGTTAGAGTGCACGCTGAGTGTTTCTTTTCTCTCTCTCTTTGGCAGCGACCATTGACCCGACCCTAAGACTTTGACTCAGTGACCAAGTTGACCGAACCTTCTTAAACACCGGCTTTTGGATTGTCAGAGTTGCAGACCTCATTGCCACTCCTACTTTTACCCTTTTTCTCCAGGACACCCCGTATTACTACGAACGTCCACTTCCATTGGACAAAACCATCGTATGGTTAGATACGAACTCGAAAGAATTTATTCGAGGATGGTTTCCGGTTCTGGAGAAAACGGATAGGATTATTCAGTTGTCTTTTCCTTTTACCCTCTCTCAGGTTACGAGTACTCCTTGGTTTAGGGGTAGTACACCTATTACGCAAATTGGATTGTCTTCTTCCAAACCTTAGGCTGGTGCCGACCGGTAGGGAATGAAGAAAACCAATTAGCATAACGATGGTGTGCAGAAGGTATTAAGTTCAGACAAAGCAAGGGATTAGTAAGAGGGCAAAGTAAATTGCAACAGATATTCACGACCAAACCAAATATTTCGTTACCACTCCCACATCACCTTTGTATTTCTCCAGGACACTCCGTATCACTACGAAGATCCACAGTTTATTTGGATACTCCATCGTATGGTTATATACGAACTCGAATGGAACTTGTTCCAGTTCGGGGATGGATTCTGGTTCAGGAGAAATAGGAATAAGGTTTATTCGGTTGTCTTTTATCTTCACCCTCTCTCATTGCGAGTGTTCCTAGGATGCGGACAGTACACCCATTATGCTTATTGGATAGTCTTCTTCCAAACCATAGGCTGGTGCCGAACGGTAGGGAAGGAAGAAAACCATTTGGCCTAAAAGGGTGTGCAGAAGGTAAAGACTAAAGACATATGAAGGGATTTGGAGAGGTGGCAAAGAACTATACGGTTACAGTCGTGAATCTGGAAGAGGCATTACTAGGAATACCAGAATACCCCATCGGAACATTTCAATGTTTCAGTTTCACTGTGTAATGTTAAAGGAAAACTGATTTCCCGATTTGATACTTACTCCAGGGTATGTATTTACCAGGTACGATTCTCACATCTGTATGGTTTTACAGATGATGAGTGGGAGTAAGTTATTGGGAATTGGGTGATTATCCTCATTATATCGGGATTCGTTGTAATCGGTGATATTTGAGGAAATCACCTGGGCAGTTTGCCGGTCGGCAAATATTTGGTTTTGAATATCCGCTGTTATGCACCAATTTCAAATTGATATATCTGTACGTCTATTTTCATAGAGTGAGATATACCTTTCTGAAATTATGTCTATGACATTTACCTATATCAGTGGATGGTTAGGTAAGGAGCATTAAACAGCGGTGTAATTCTTCTTAACCATAAGTACAGTTTTCAACCTACGACACACAGTGAAAGAGTTATCAGACTCAAGGGACTTATACAGAGTATTGTATGTTGTCCAGTGTCCATTAGGACAGAGGGGTTGGTCCTCATACTATATTCTGTTTACTTTTAACTTCTCTAGTTCTTAGACATGTGTTTCGTAGAAACACAGGGTCTAAGTTTTGAGGAGTTATAGGTATTTGAATAGAGTAGAGAACCAGGTGTAGCAAGTATCGGGATTCTTCAAAGTGATCGAAGATGTAGATACTTGTGTATGGTATTCAGTTGATAGTAATGATAAAGAGATCTTGCTTCTTTTTCAGGTTACTCATAATTGGAAGCATTCCTAAGTTGAATAACGCTGATCGGCCTCCTTCCATTTAGTTGACATGCACTGGAGACAGCTGCATGATTTGAATCTGGTTCAATTAAATCAGTGCCTCTGGTTCTATATATGATATAGAACAGTTCATATCTTAACGATGTTAAGGTACGGGGAGTTGTCCGGTTTATGATTAAAACCAGACACTGGACAACTCAAGGCACGTTTCTGTAATGGCTGTTTGTGGGTTGACCCAGGCTATGACGCGGGTTGATTTTCTACCATCTGGATGAACAATAGCAATATTGTTCTAGACTCGCCACAGTTTTAATAAAAATGGATTTTTTCAGGAAAACAGTAGTGGGAGTATGGTAGAACTGGAAGTGATTCCAGAACCACAAACGATTACTGAAGATTTGATAAGGAACCTAAAGATTCAATCTGGATTGACATTCCATTGGCCACTCCGCAGATAAGGTGGGTAACTTCAGGCACCCGAGAGGTACTACGGTAGCCTCAGGGACGGTGACAGGGAAGTTCTTGTTTACCCACAATTACCATTGCTGTTGTTCCAGGGTGCGAGACCCGGCGGGAGGATGAGTATAGCGTCGTTCTAAACTAGTTTTAGAAGTGTACGTGTATATGACTCTGCCAGAGGGTTGTCGTAGTCAGTGGGAGCAGCGGAAGCATTGGTGGACAGGTAGCTTATGTCTATTTATAGACTAAAGCAGATGTAGCGGAGATAGATCATCTATTTCTGACGTGACAGTCATAGGTTTGACTTCATCAGAATAGGGGATGGATCTGTTGAGAAGGTAGTAGGGTGTGATGTCATGGTGTTTGGATGACATACACAGAGTAGGAAAGGAAACTCCTATACTACAACCGGTTATACTTTGGTCGTCACACAGTTGTTTCTCCACAAAGGAAATGGATTTTATATCTGACATACTGGTTACTGGATCTATGGTTTTAGATCTAGATTTGGGTGGTTTCCCAATCAGGGTACTTGACAGCATTCTAAGAGTATTTAGGATGGAAGACTCCTGGCACGGTAATGTACCTGCAGGTAATGGAGTCACCCTCTCCAAAGGTGTCTTACAGACTAAAGGGGAGAGGGACGTGCATGATTGACAGATCACTTGCTTAGGCAATTGAGTCAATCATGAGATGTCAAGTACCACACCAGATGTTGTTCTTGCACTAGATGCAATAAGTTGACATTAATCCAATCCTGGAGAAACAGTCGGAAGCAGTTTTAGAACATAAGTGGATGTTCTAGGGATATGATAACGACAGCCTCATTCAGGAGACAGTTATCATTCCAGGCTTCCAAGGTGACATGGACGACAAGGAGGTTGTCAGAGTTATAGTTTTTCCTTCTGATGAGGGGCAGTATTTTGGACAGGTGGTCCAAGCCAATACTGAGGGAGGCATGGCGCGCAGGATACTGATTAAGTTCAGTTGTCGATACAGTCTAAGAAGTTTGGATTTGGAGTTCATTTATGAGCTAGGTCCCATCAGACATCCAGACACGTTCTAAGACATGTATTGCTCATTTCGGGAGATGGTTTTCTCCGCGAACTTGAGATATAGAGAGACATAGAAAGAAACAACTAAGCGGATCCACTCACTGAGGCTATTTCTCGAACGCAATAGTTCCGCAAACGAGCTTTGTGAGACTGACTAGTAGAGGAGTTGGATGTTCGGTATCACACGGGCTGTGAGTATGCGACATCGCAATAATTAGCCTTGAGTGCAAGTGGGAGATTGTTGGAGATAGTGCCCTCAGAGTCAATTATTAGGTCACAGGTACGTGATTGTAATGATTGAGGGAGGACCTATCCCGGTAGGACAGTCTTACTCGAGATGATAGTATGCTATCTGGTTTACCTTTATCATCGTGTACTGCTTTAGGTGACATGACACGTCGCTATTACACGTTGATAGAGCCCCTAGGATTCTTGCTTGACCACCAGCAGTATGAGGGCGATCATATAAGTGGGAGCTGGGGGTCTATAAGCTTATCCTTAAAAGGTCCCTAGTCGTGGGAGTTTCGAGACTGGGCATCGATACTCCATTAGTAGACTAGTGTATACAGTCGAGACCCCGACGAGGGGCGGTGGCCGGTCTCACAAGCCACTGGTGTCAGTTGGATCACCTAAGATGTATACAGGTGCTCATTGGGTTATGAGTACACCGGACAGGACTCGCCGGGAACATGCTAGTTGGTCATATACCAGACGTCAGATGGCAGTTCCCTGGTGACATGTGTGCAGGTTAGTTCATCGACCTGGGGATCGTCATTTGTCTCGTGTGAGTTCCCACTGCACTTTGATTACTACCCTACCACGGCTCAAAGGAGTCGTGCAAACAGGTTTTAGTTGGGTACAGTCCCGAGCCACATGGAGGCAGTGAGCGTATCTTCAGGGGTTCGTCTCTCCCGGTATTGGGGGTGAGGTCGTGCTGTGTCTAGGAGAGCCATTACACAAAGTCCTTGGCCAAGGCAAGGAGATTTACTGGTAGGTATTCCAGTAGTATCTCAGGGTGTTCTGGGCTACACTCCGACACGACTTGTACCGCTTTTGGGGGTCTGACTTTTACCAACCCCCTAGGCCCGCCATGCGATGCTCATAGACGAACGGACCGGACTGCACGGATATTGTCACTGACAGGCTCAGTTGGGTGTCGGGGTGAGCTTCCTCATCGACGTCCCATTTGGTCAGTACCTGGTAGCCCGTCACGTATTGGCTTATACCTCTGACGTGCTAGTGGTTAAATCCACAATCAAGGTGTTGACGAGTCTTTAGAGTCCCCCACATTCAGTTACTCAGCTTTCGGGCGAAAGGTTGTAGAGGCCGTATGGAGATATGGCAAGGTCCGATCAGATACATGCGGTATTGCACGGATCAGGATCGGACAGTTTGTACTATAGGCCGTATGGTTATATGGCAGGGTTTGATCAGATACGTGCGGTATTGCACGGATCAGGATCGAACAGATATTACTAGCCGGTTTTGGTATAAGCCGGACCTAGTATAGTACAGTGTAGACTTTGTCTCATTGCATTTGTATTTCGGTCGAAATACAGATGCGGGTGTGTATGCACAGTATCGGGGTTTTCCCGTAATTTATTACGGGACCAGTTTTCTGGAGTTGCCAGTTTGCTTTCCGTTTCGGCCAATTTCCATTGTTCCGTTCATTGGCCGAAGATTGGTGGAGGAGGGCTTATTTGCATTGTTGCAAATAAGTGTTTGTGGAGGGGTTCTTTGCTTATTGTTGTATCATGACATCTTTTCATTGACCTTGACCTCTTCTTGTCATGATGGCATGACTTTTGGCTCATCATGGTTGTTGATGATGAGGTTGGTGGTTGGTGGTGGAGTATTGGTTTTGCTTGTGATCATTACTTGATATCATAACCATTCCTTTCTCTCTCTCTTTTGATTATGGTTGGGTTTTGATCTTTTGTTTTAGAATATATCACTCCCTCACTCTCATGCTCTTCTCACCACCTAAAAAGAGTGTGGCCGGCCATTCTTTTGGGTAAGGGTTGATTGATTCATTTTTGGTGTGGCATATTGTTTTCTCATGCTTGCTAGAAAAGCCCTCTAGTTCCTTTCCAAAAGTTCCTCTCTTTTCCTCCACAAAATGGCACAACTCCATAACCCCATATGAGACTTCCTCTACTACACATTCTACAGCGAACCTTGGGCACGTCGAGTAGCCGGCTTCGTGCCCGAGTTGCCTCGGCATTGAGGTGGGAGCCCGTAAAAGAAGTAGGCGATGTGGTGCACTTCTAGCGACGAGGAGGAGACGGGACTTTTCCGCAGGAGATCGGGACCATGACGAGAAGACCGGAGGACTTGGATCGTCGGTATATCTCTAACCCATCTTCTTGTTAGCTTAGACTAGTTAATGGTTTTCGATCCGGGTTATAGTGCGCGGTGGTGCCGGTTTGCTAAGTCCGCAAAATTTAAGTTATTCACCGCTTCCGCTTTCCGGCGTCGGATTGACGGCCGGGGCGCCGCCGTGCACTTACAGTATCACATACACGCATTAATCTCGGTCCTGCACAAATCACATATGTGCTTCTACTCCGTTTCGCTTGAGCCAGGAAACCTCTGTTTAGGACTTTAAAGACTCGTCAATACGCCGGCAGTAGGTGATGATCATATCAAACACCCACAAGCCACAAGCGGTCTGCTAAACGTAACGACCACCCGGGTATTGAGCGAACAGAAGATTAACAAGCAAGCCTGCTCGTACTCCTGCGAATCCTCTCAGTAACACAACCGTACAATCTGGTCTCTTCGTCTGATATGTCACATATCTCAGCCTGGGGGTGGTATAACGTCATACCCCAATTGCCTGATAAGTCATGCCGATGCAAGGTCCATAACGGTTTAAGAAACTACTGGTAACACTTACCAGTAATTCTCAGTAACCCTGGCCAGAGATTTCCTGTTATGGCCAATCGAGCATAGCGCAACATCAACTCCCATTACCAGGAGAGATGAAACCCCTCCTATCACTCATCGCCTCCGTGTGACTCAGGACTGTACCCAAAAACCACCTTTTTGCACGATCACTTGAACGTGGTATAGTGGAAATCAAAGCACAGTAGGAATCACACAAGACTCTATGATGATCTCGGGTCTACTGATTAACCTGTACCAGTGTCACCAGAGAACTGCTATCCGACGATAGGTTTAATACCATCTAAGAGTTCTCGGCGAGTCCGTTTAGTGTACCCAGTCTCCACTGAGCACCCGTATACTTTCTCTGATGTCAAACACCAATGGATGTGGGATCATCCATCGCCCATCACATTGGTCAAGAAGCGTATAGCTAGTCTACTCCGGAGTATCGATGCCCTGTCTCGATACTCCCACGACTAGGAAAATTTGAAGGATGTACTTAGAGACTACCCTGTCCCCACTAGTATGATCTTCATCATAATCCTGCTAGTCAAGTACTCATGGTAAGGGCTTTATCAACATGTAATAGAGAGACAATAAGTGTACATGTTAAGATAAAGTGCAACCAGATAGCATACTATCATATCGAGCAAGAAAGTCCTCCCTATATATGTCCAAACTTCCACTACAATATACATCGCATGTACAGTAATGGCCTCTAGGGCATACATATAACTAACAGTATTTGGACTCGGCGGTTATCCGGAGGATACTGAGCGGAGTCATGATGTAACATTTCAGAAAAATAAAATATTATTTTTAGGAATTTATATAATTAAAATAATAAATATTATGAATATTTTAGCGACATGTTATAATTAAATACCAATAAATTGGAAAATATTGAAAAATTAAATTGAATGGTGATTTTGGAGGGGCTTTTGTGATTTTGGCAAATTATGAAATTTTATAAATAGTTATATACAAGTTTATTTCTAAACGTGATTAATTTTCAAGCATTGATTTCATTTTGTGCACATGACATGCACCATGTCATATTACACATTGTTAGAATTTCTACCAAGGCTTTTTCTTTATTTTCATGCATGGTTTTGTTTTTAATTATGATGAAAAGAAAAGAAAAAGGAATACAAAGAGAAAAAAAAGAAAAAAAAAGAGATTAAACAAAGGAGGTATGGGCAAGAGAGAGAGAGGGGGGGGGGAGAGAGAGAGAGAGATGTGAGAGGTCAACCTTGGTCATGGCTCATTGTTTTCATTTCGTCCTCATCCTTTTCCCTCCTCTCCCTTCATCTTGGCAACCATCTTCTCCTCCCTCCTCTAAAACCTACACAACACCACCTAAAACACATCCAAACACCCATTTGCCTTCATTAAAAACATGCACAAGTTCACTACATATATGGGAGATCAAGAAAAATTGAATTTTGAAGACTTAGTGCAACTCATGAATTTTCTTGAGTTGCCAAATGTGGTATTCCCATCACCATTTGTGTAGTTTTTCATTTACCTTAGCATCCAATTTAGTTTAGAAGTGTTTAAATAAGGTTTAGTGAGCTTTGAAAATTTCTAGAGGAGGTTTAGGGGATTCTTGAGTTGTGATGGTGAACTTGAGTGTAATTAGTGACTACAAACCCCCTTAGTGTTAAAAACACAAACGAAACCAATGACAAACCCAAGACTTGGACTTTAGCTGTTTGATATCGGTTTTTTGTGCAATTGGTGGCCTACAGGGAATCTGGAGTGACCCGGGGCATTTATTAGAAAAACAAACAACACCATTGACCTAGTTGGACCACTGCGAACCACCCTGCAAATCGAGACCAATCCAAGCTTAAAGAACCGAGCAGGCTGGATTTTTTGGGTAAATGGCCGGCCACATTCAGGAGATTGGTGTTCAGGTTGCTTCTGTAGTTCATATATCCCCTATACATCAACCCAGTACTGTTTACTCATTCCAATTTTACCTGAACTAAAATCTGGAACAACTTTTGTAAGTTGCTGTTTTGGTTTCCTCGATGTTTATGAATTTAAGTGTTGATAATTATGTTTTGTATCGGCCACTTGACGTTTGTACATCGATATTGGGTGTAGTTTGGTAAATTTACGTGAGTGGATCAAAGGTTTTAACCTATGTACGTTTCGTGTATCGTTTTGGTTTTCGTGCGTGATTCTATTTACGATGCTATGTGTATACATATTTAGGTGCCTCCGCATGGACTTCGGATGACGAAGAAGAGGATGTCGACTTCGGCAAGCAAGGATCGAGGTAAGTAGATATATATCTACGGGTGAAGTCGGGTGGATGGCGTATAGCACCCACGCAGTTTCGCAGTCTAGTATACGAATACGTATACCTATATATATAAATATGTTTATTATGAAACTAGATGATTATCAAGATAGGTTTATGTGTTCATAGGTTAGTTTTAGTGTAATTAGAAGTAACTTAGTTAGCTTCTGAGTCGCAAAACCCTAGAGTAAGGATTTGCACACACGCGCACACACAAGCATACATTTACTTTACTTGTGCACATATGGGGATACATATATACATATATGTATGTGAATATATATATATATATATATATATATATATATATATAGGTATACATATACATGGATATGAGGATTGTATATGTGTAACGTTTTGAAAATCGTTTCGGTGAAATTTCGAAAAAACGGTAAAATAAGGGGTTTTTTTGTAAAAAGTCAAAATACAAATATCTTTATTATAAAATTAAATATACATATTCTAGCTATGAATTTGCTAGTATTTGGTGTTTATTGAGTCACTGGTGAAATTTTAAATTTTCTGAAATTTTTTCCGAAATTAATTATTTTAATATTATTTTAAGCCGTCACTAATACATTTAATTAGGGAAAATTACAAATTGGAATGAGTTGAAACAAATTTTGTGTATCCTAACACATTAAACAAAATTTTATCATATGGTTTTTGAAATGAAATGGTTTGCCAAAACGGTTTAGAAAATATCGAAGAAAAAGGCTTTTTTTCGGTGAAATTAGTGTTAATGGGAATTGGGGTAATACATTTATCTTCTTCCCTCACCCACACCCTCTCTCTCCTCTCCAAATCAGCAGCCCCAAGTGCCCCCTCATTTTCCCACTTGAATGGCTAAAAGAAAAGAAATGAAAATAAATGAGAAGAAAGGGTAATATATATAAGTATTGGTTGGGTTGACTTGGACTTTCTTTAACTTGACTTTTCTCCCCACACCCACACACTTCACTCCCATACTTCCCCATTTCTGGCCGAGCCCTCCCCAAGTGCAGCCCCCCAATTTTCTCGTCTCATTTCCTCATCAAAAACCTATCAAAAACCTCCAAAATTCCATCACAAATCAAGCTAAAACCCAAATCCAACTCTTACCCATTTTTCCTTGACCTATTCTAGTGTGGATCTTGGAGCAAGAAGCAAGTTTGTGAGGCTAGGTTGGATCTTGATTCAAGTTTTGTGAGGTATAAATTCTTGTTCCATGGTTTGTTTGTTGCTTAGTTACTTAATTGTTGCTATCATACCTCATTTGAAGCTAATTAGGTGTTTAATTAGGTTTAATTGCTTGGTTGGAAAATTCAAGAAAAGGGTTTGTAAATAAAATTAGGGTTTTATTCATTGGGTATTGATCTTGATGTGGGGATTAACATGTTAATGTGATGCTAAAATTAACCTAGTTGCTAGTTTACTAATTGATGCTTGTAATTGTTAAAATTGGAATTTCATGCAAACTAGGTTTTGGAAATTTATTGCAAATGTTAGACTAAAAATCTAATTAGGTTTTTCATGACATCATTAACATTATTAAGTGTAGTTTAATGCTTTAGATCATGCAAATCTAAGCTAGATTGTAGTTTGTGCATTTTTGCAATGAAATTGTTAAAATTTAGGTATTTTGTAAACTAGAATTTTAGGGTTTTTTGGAATTTAATGAGATTAAATTATGGGAATTGTTTTTATGACTTATTTAAGATATTTAGTGAATGTTGTGGCCGCTAGATTCGTTTATACATCGAGTTTTGTACTAAAACGGTGATTTGTGCTTGCTAGATTTTCGGGAAAATGACTTTTTAAGTGAAATTGGGGTTTTTGTGAATTTTAAGCTATTTTATATTATAATTAGTGATTGTAATTGTACAAATGAGTATGTTGAGAGCTTTCTCGATGGTTTGGCGTTTGTACGCCGACGTCGATGGTTTTTGGGTCGATTTGTGAAGGCAACCATAGGTTTTGACCTATGTGGGATTCGTGCGTCGTTTTGGTCATGAGTCGGATTTTAATGCGATACGGTGCGTTATGATATGTAGGTACCCTACGTGGACTTCGAGATGACAAGCAAGCGCGTGGCGACGTCGGCACCGGCGAGCGAGGACCAGGTGAGTAGATTTATATCTACGGAGAGAAGTCGGGTGTATGGCGTATAGCACCCCCGCTGTTCGTGGTGATGTATACGAATATGTATACACACATTTATTGATTATATTTTGTTTGAGTTTATTGATGATAAATACGGATGGTTTAGTATCGCGAAACCCTAAAGCAGTGGTCGCACCATACATTCACACACCCACCCATACTTGCATACATTCTTCTTCCATTTGTGTTTACGGGAATATATATATAGTTATGTGTTCACATGGGTATGGGACTATATGTTCACATACGGATTTGAGGATGATACTTGGGTTTGAGATGAGTCGATAAGATTTGTGTTGAGATGAGGCGGGATCACCGACTAATATATATATACAGGTATGTATATGGATCGACTCAGATGTTAGCCGGTTTCCTTACCTGTAGTCCAGCTTGTTAGCTTAGCCCTTTAGTTTAGTTTAGTTATTAGATTAGATTCGATTCTTACCTATTTCAAAAACCAACGAATCGTGGTTATTTTAAAAGACAGCCCAAGGGATCCTACGGATATTTCAAAAGATGTATCTTTTCATAAAAACACCATAGCCCCTATTTTCAAAACCCCATGGTTCATGTTATTTCAAAAGGCACCATTTGTAGGACTTATATTAGATTAATGCAGGTTAGTTACAGTTGCGTCTTGTATTCAGCTCCCGCTTATTATTGTGGTTCGCTTCGCATCGCATACTTATGTTATAATTTCTTGTTGCAATGTTGATATCATATTGTTAGGACACCAGCACCATTACCGATGATGCGTATGTACCACGTACACTTACTTGCCGGCTCACACACATCTTCATCGGTAATTGCCATGTCACGTACACCTTAGAAAATATTATTGCCTGACTTAGCTTGTTAGTTAGTAATTTGACATGATATTAGTGTACCTGCCTTATATGCCAGCTTAACATTGTAGTTATTACTTGCCACTTCATGCATACTGTTATTCATTGTTATGCCTATATTCATGGTTTTACATGCTATTGATGATTTGGATTCGGATTTGCATGAGATTTTCTGGATTTGGGGGGGGGGGGCAACCGCAAAACTTATATAAACTGATTTCTCTCTTTTTAAATAAAAAGTGCGGTTTTTCCCATGATGTATGAGTCGTCCACCATGAGTTTGCTGATGGATTTCGAGACCCGATTCGAGGAGACGGATGAACCGTTTCGGGTACATGGTGGACCCGGTAAGGTACCCCGGGGCAAGAAGCGCGTTATGATGACGATGTGAGCCTGGCAGGGGAGTACTACCTACCGGTGATATTACCCGACGCGTCGGATATCCGGAGGATACCGTCGTGGTTTTGAGATGGAGGGTAGGGGCCGGTCTGGACTGACGGCGCCCTAGATATTGTGTTTGAGACATTGAGATTTTGAGATATTGAGGTACAGAGACTGTGATACAGAGATATCGAGATATTGGGATTACGTTTTGTGCCGATGCTAGGCACTGTTTTATGCTGATTTCATTTATGATCTCATTTAAAAATACAAAGGAAATCTCACTAAATTATGAAAACAGTTTCTTCATTTACATGTATTCTGTTTTCATGCATTCATACCTCATTCATATGATATATTGCTACCTGAGGCACTGACACGGGCACATGAGATTACACTCGGGTTAGATATTTACCCTAGCCTTGTTATAGGTTGCATGTTATATATATAATTGGGGATATATATTACGATCATTGACCTGGTTTGCGTTATTTATGCGATTTCTTTCCGTAGATGTTTTTCTATTCACGAATTGGCAACTCACCCCCTTTGTGCCCCAGTTCCTTGCAGGTTTGCTGTACAGGTTTCTTTACGGCTTACTGGCATAGTTTCCTTCAGGTGATTTGCTAGTAGGTAGGTTTACTTGTATCGTACCCCCCATTATATAACTTGTATATTATTACTCTGTTGTATCTAAAAGTTCCATCAACCAAACATGTATTTATTTTGAGATAGAGACCAGTGATGTTATTCCTTCGACATTAGAGTCGCGCGTTATATTTCTATGGTTTTCTTGTGGTTTTAAGTTTCCTTTGAATTTTAATCCTCTCCGTTGGCGTTGTATATTATATTGCTTGTATGGTTGTGACCGTCGATTGACGAAGAGCTAGCTCCCGCTTAGGGATGCCTTTTTATTGATTTCGTATACTATTCATGTTGTATCCCGTTTGGGAGCCAGTATTTACAAAGGAGACTCTGCCGAAATTTTCAGGAAATATTTGATGTTTTAAAACCGCATAACTCGGCTTATGCTATTAAAACTACTTGATTTTAAATTGGTTTTCCTTCATTCTACTACTTTTCTTGGTTTGGATTTCTGGGTTTTCGGTTTACTTAGATTACGTATGCCTCGAGACGTTCGTAGTTTAAGTGCCGGTCATGTTCCGTACTTTCGGGTCGTGACAAAGTTGGTATCAGAGCGTTAGGTTTTACCTTCGGAGCGTAGGATGACCCTTGGTTGATGGAATAGGTGACTAAAGTAGAGTGACGTATCGTGGGTATGTTCCGCGGCATACTTACGATACGCTACTCCACTTAAGAATCCTTAGGATGTACATTTCTTTGTTCAGTATTATATTCATTCCTGATCAAGCCTCATCGGTACCAGTTATGGTTTTGCTGCCACGATTACGGGCAGGGAGAGCTACGGCTAGAGTTGCGGTCAGCACGAGCTCGTTATGAACGAGGACTGACCAGGGCGTGATTCCGGCGACACACGATTGCAGAGATGTGTCTTTTTATTGTGTTTTCACGCCACGAGCGTTGATGGATCGCTGTATGAGATTACTCGGACGGGCAGATCAGCATCAGAGGATTGAGCCAATGATAGAAGGTCGCCAGTCATCGAGGATGAATGACTAGGACATGTGGATCGTTCGCCTACCCTGATGCGAGGTCATCAGATTGATTGTTTCTAGCTAGAGACGACTTCACGCGGAGACGTTGGGAGTCGACGGAGACGTTGGGAGTCGACAGAGACGATCGAATGTCAGAAACCTATTATTCCAAGTTTAAAGTATTCGGAAGGGCATGCAGGCAATTCTATGGACCCTCTAGAAGAATGAAACCCTAACTCGACTTAATGACCGTATGAAAGCCTTTGAACCTTCGGGTTTGCGGCAGTTCGACGGCGCCATTAGTGAGGCTTGGGTTTGCCCTTCTACGGCTGGACCACCGATGCTGTGGTATGTACCCGATACTATTAAACTGTGCCCAAGATGTTGAGCTCTTGGGGGATTATGAGGTTTTGACGACTTGATCGGATGGCTCGACTTAATTCGGATGCTAGGTGGTGAGATGCATTCTTGGGAGACTCCAGATACAAGGATAGCCGTTAGAGCTCAGTCCATGCAGCCACGACGAGACGAGTCCGAAGCGGTCGACATTAGAGAAAGGTGAAGTAAGAGGTTCGTACCAGATCTAGATGAAACGACGTTCCACTCTGCCGACATCAGAAATGCGATACGCATGCCAAGGCATTATACTTGGATATACCTTCCAAAAGGAGTCGCGATGAGTATGCAGCCGTTCCGGAACGAGAATAGATCTAGTAAGGGACGATGACTTCCGGACAGTTCAGCAGAGATGAGATTTGGGAGAGATCTCGACAGGACCTTTCTGGAATGAATTACAAGAAGACTTGGACCCAGGAGTGGTCATGTTACGCACACCGGCAGGCCAGAGCTCAGGTTCGTCGATGAGACATGCTATGAGTGACCACGACAGTTGGCCAGAGATTCTTGGAGGATGTGCTTGAGCGGGACTTTTCCGCCATACTTGATTTTGGTATTTTGAGCGATCTATTTGCATGATTGATTTTGATGATGGAGTTTCGTGATATTTGTTTCCATGGACCATGGTTGCACCTACTGAGTATTCACGATTTTTGCACAGTTGTTGCACTTGAGATAGTTTTCGTGCCTTGGTTCCTCATGTTTGTGATTATATGGATTTCATACAGTTGACTTGATTGTGCGTATATACACATACGATTTGGTTTTTGCACTCGATATGATTCACATATGCTTGCAGTGCAGTGATACGCATTTTGTGCACTTAGATGCACTGGACTTCGATTTCGATTGTGATACTCGATATTTGTTTTGTGCACCTTGTGCACCTGATTTGATTTTGCGCATGTTCGGCGCTTGATATTGGATTTCATGATTTCGTGCATGATGGATGCACCTGCCTTGGATTTTCGCACATGTTGAGCGCATGTTTTGAGATGTGATTTTGGTGCACACCAGATGCACTAAATCGAGATTTTTCGTGCATGTCAGATGCACCTGATTTTGCTGTCAGGCACACATGTTGCCTATGACAGATGTTTCATGCACACCCGATGCACTTAGATGTTGTTTCTGTGCATATGTATGGCACATATATGGATTTTGATTTCCGTGCGCACCAGACGCAAGTAGTATTCATACGCGTATTTTGGGATTGATTTTTCTTATAGAGCAGTACGTTTTTATGATATTTGCTATGTGTTTTCGTACTAAGCAGGACTAGTCAGAGGACAGTACCTGAATGTATTTTGCATGCATTGATAGCTATTGAAGGGAATTTCAAAAAAAAAAGCGAGCTATAGTCTCAGTATTTACCTACGTGTCTGATATGACACGAAACGTTTAAAACAAGGAAAACCCTTCTAAATTGTTTCCCAAAACGGCGGAACGTATATTTCAAACAAAGGTATATATGTATATAGTTATTTTCTTATGATAGACGTCCGCCACTGTGCATTGTTATGTGCATTGCACAGCAACTTTAAGAGATTTGACATGCATTTCCTTCAGATAATTACATATATAGATTTGATATTTACGTGTATAGTTTCGAGTTATATCATATTGGTTTTGGTTTTGGATTTGACATTGTGTCTTTACCGTGACTCCGATGATTGCGGGATGCTTGACGGAGTTTTGATTTTGAGTTATCTGGTCATTACCCATGCGCATGTATTGTGCTATGATGCGTTTTATGTACTTATGATTTCGGAGCCTGACGAGTTGATGGTTTTGCTTAGATGTTTTTGTATTTAGGGGGAGTTGAATTTAAATTCGGGGATCGAATTTCTTTAAGGGGGGAAGATTGTAACGTTTTGAAAATCGTTTCGGTGAAATTTCGAAAAAACGGTAAAATAAGAGGGTTTTCTGTAAAAAGTCAAAATACAAATATCTTTATTATAAAATTAAATATACATATTCTAGCTATGAATTTGCTAGTATTTGGTGTTTATTGAGTCACTGGTGAAATTTCAAATTTTCTGAAAAACTTTCCGAAATTAATTATTTTAATATTATTTTAAGCCGTCACTAATACATTTAATTACGGAAAATTACAAATTGGAATGAGTTGAAACAAATTTTGTGTATCATAACACATTAAACAAAATTTTATCATATGGTTTTTGAAATGAAATGGTTTGTCAAAACGGTTTAGAAAATATCGAAGAAAAAGGCTTTTTTGTGAAATTAGTGTTAATGGGAATTGGGGTAATACATTTATCTTTTTCCCTCACCCACACTCACCCACACCTTCTCTCCCCTCTCCAAATCAGCAGCCCCAAGTGCCCCCTCATTTTCCCACTTGAATGGCTAAAAGAAATGAAATGAAAAGAAATGAGAAGAAAGGGTAAAATATATAAGTATTGGTTGGGTTGACTTGGACTTTCTTTGACTTGACTTTTCTCCCCACACCCACACACTTCACTCCCATCCTTCCCCATTTCTGGCCGAGCACTCCCCAAGTGCAGCCCCCCAATTTTCTCGTCTCATTTCCTCATCTAAAACCTATCAAAAACCTCCAAAATTCCATCACAAATCAAGCTAAAACCCAAATCTAACTCTTACCCATTTTTCCTTGACCTATTCTAGTGTGGATCTTGGAGCAAGAAGCAAGTTTGTGAGGCTAGGTTGGATGTTGATTCAAGTTTTGTGAGGTATAAATCCTTGTTCCATGGTTTGTTTGTTGCTTAGTTACTTAATTGTTGCTATCATACCTCATTTGAAGCTAATTAAGTGTTTAATTGCTTGGTTGGAAAATTCAAGAAAAGGGTTTGTAAATCAAATTAGGGTTTTCTTTATTGGGTATTGATCTTGATGTGGGGATTAACATGTTAATGTGATGCTAAAACTAACATAGTTGCTAGTTTACTAATTGATGGTTGTAATTGTTAAAATTGGAATATTATGCAAACTAGGCTTTGGAAATTTATTGCAAATGTTAGACTAAAAATCTAATTAGGTTTTTCATGACTTCATTAACATTATTAAGTGTAGTTTAATGCTTTAGATCATGCAAATCTAAGCTAGATTGTAGTTTGTGCATTTTTGCAATGAAATTGTTAAAATTTAGATATTTTGTAAACTAGAATTTTAGGGTTTTTTAGAATTTAATGAGATTAAATTATGGGAATTGTTTTTATGACTTATTTAAGATATTTAGTGAATATTGTGGCCGCTAGATTCGTTTATACATCGAGTTTTGTACTAAAACGGTGATTTGTGCTTGCTAGATTTTCGGGAAAATGACTTTTTAAGTGAAATTGGGGTTTTTGTGAATTTTAAGCTATTTTATATTATAATTAGTTCTTGTAATTGTACAAATGAGTATGTTGGGAGCTTTCTCGATGGTTTGGCGTTTGTACGCCGACGTCGAGGGTTTTTGGGTCGATTTGTGAAGGCAACCATAGGTTTTGACCTATGTGGGATTCGTGCGTCGTTTTGGTCATGAGTCGTATTTTAATGCGATACGGTGCGTTATGATATGTAGGTACCCCATGTGGACTTTGAGACGACAAGCAAGCGTGTGGCGACGTCGGCACCGGCGAGCGAGGACCAGGTGAGTAGATTTATATCTACGGGGAGAAGTCGGGTGGATGGCGTATAGCACCCCCGCAGTTCGTGGTGATGTATACGAATACGTATACACACATTTATTGATTATATTTTGTTTGAGTTTATTGATGATAAATATGGATGGTTTAGTATCGCGAAACCCTAGAGTAGTGGTCGCACCATACATGCACATACCCACCCATACTTGCATACATTCTTCTTCCATTTGTGTTTACGGGAATATATATATAATTATGTGTTCACATGGGTATGGGACTATGTGTTCACATACGGATTTGAGGATGATACTTGGGTTTGAGATGAGTCGATAAGATTTGTGTTGAGGTTGTGATATCGGTGATATGGCAGGATTCGTTTTTGAGATACGTCCTGATATTATAGCGGGTCTTTGAACGACGATACGGGTGAATAGTGCTATAATCAAAATGGTCGACATGTGATCGTGATATGAGATATGATATGCTAGGATATTGATATTAGGCCGTATCGGGCGATGTATACCCTTGATGATGCTATGTGCTGACGGTATCGGTTTGTACGAGATTGTCGATCTGTAGTCAGATCATGAGTATATTGAGGATATTAGTATTGTACTAGACATAGGTCAGTACCCTAGACTATGATCTTGAATAAAGAGGATACCAGAGGAATGGTGTGAGGAATATGATATTGACCCGTACCCAGATTTGGGGATGCCGTACGACGGATTTACGTACGAGCTATATCTTGATGATCGATCCGCACTCTTGACTTAGGATGTCTGATTGGAGATATGGTATCGGATATGATATTATTGAGGCGGGATCACCGACTAATATATATACAGGTATGTATATGGATCGACTCAGATGTTAGGCGGTTTCCTTACCTGTAGTCCAGCTTGTTAGCTTAGCCCTTTAGTTTAGTTTAGTTGCTAGATTAGATTCGATTCTTACCTATTTCAAAAACCAACGAATCGTGGTTATTTTAAAAGACAGCCCAAGGGATCCTACAGATATTTCAAAAGACGTATCTTTTCATAAAAACACCGTAGCCCCTATTTTCAAAACCCCATGGTTCGTGTTATTTCAAAAGGCACCATTTGAAGGACTTATATTAGATTAATGCAGGTTAGTTACAGTTGCGTCTTGTATTCAGCTCCCGCTTATTATTGTGGTTCGCTTTGCATCGCACACATATGTTATAATTTCTTATTGCAATGTTGATATCATATTGTTAGGACACCAGCACCATTACCGATGATGCGTATGTACCACGTACACTTACTTGCCGGCTCACACACATCTTCATCGGTAATTGCCATGTCACGTACACCTTAGAAAATATTATTGCTTGACTTAGCTTGTTAGTTAGTAATTTGACATGATATTAGTGTACCTGCCTTATATGCCAGCTTAACATTGTAGTTATTACTTGCCACTTCATGCATACTGTTATTCATTGTTATGCCTATATTCATGGTTTTACATGCTATTGATGATTTGGATTCGGATTTCCATGAGATTTTCTAGATTTGGGGGGGGGGGGAAACCGCAAAACTTATATAAACTGATTTCTCTCTTTTTAAATAAAAAGTGCGGTTTTTCCCATGATGTATGAGTCGTCCACCATGAGTTTGCTGATGGATTTCGAGACCCGATTCGAGGAGACGGATGAACCGTTTTGGGTACATGGTGGACGCGGTAAGGTACCCCGGGGCAAGAAGCGCGTGATGGTGACGATGTGAGCCTGGCAGGGGAGCACTACCTACCGGTGATATTACCCGACGCGTCAGATATCTGGAGGATACCGTCGTAGTCTTGAGATGGAGGGTAGGGGCCGGTCTGGACTGACGGCGCCCTAGATATTGTGTTTGAGACATTGAGATTTCGAGATATTGAGGTACAGAGACTGTGATACAGAGATATCGAGATATTGGGATTACGTTTTGTGCCGATGCTAGGCACTGTTTTATGCTGATTTCATTTATGATATCTCATTTAAAAATACAAAGGAAATCTCACTAAATTATGAAAACAGTTTCTTCATTTACATGTATTCTGTTTTCATGCATTCATACCTCATTCATATGATATATTGCTACTTGAGGCACTGACACGGGCACATGAGATTACACTCGGGTTAGATATTTACCCTAGCCTTCTTATAAGTTGCATGTTATATATATAATTGGGGATATATATTATGATCATTGACCTAGGTTGCGTTATTTATGCGATTTCTTTCCGTAGATGTTTTTCTATTCACGAGTTGGCAACTCACACCCGTTGTGCCCCAGTTCCTTGCAGATTTGCCGTACAGGTTTCTTTACTGCTTGCGAGCATAGTTTCCTTCGGGTGATTTGCTAGTAGGTGGGTTTACTTGTATCGTACCCCTCATTATATAACTTGTATATTATTACTCTGTTGTATCTAGAAGTTCCATCAACCAAACGTGTATTTATTTTGAGATAGAGACCAGTGATGTTATTCCTTCGACCTTAGAGTCGCGCGTTATATTTCTATGGTTTTCTTGTGGTTTTGAGTTTCCTTTGAATTTTAATCCTCGCCGTTGGCATTGTATATTATATTGCTTGTGTGGTTGTGACCGTCGATTGACGAAGAGCTAGCTCCCGCTTGGGGATGTCTTTTTATTGATTTCGTATAATATTCATGTTGTATCCCGTTTGGGAGCCAGTATTTACAAAGGAGACTCTGCCGAAATTTTCAGGAAATATTTGATGTTTTAAAACCGCATAACTCGGCTTATGTTATTAAAACTACTTGATTTTAAATTGGTTTTCCTTCACTCTACTACTTTTCTTGGTTTAGATTTCTGGGTTTTCGGTTTACTTAGATTACGTACGCCTCGAGACGTTCGTAGTTTAAGTGCTGGTCATGTTCCGTACTTTCGGGTCGTGACAATATAGTACTAAGAGATGAGTCGATGAGATTGGGCATGGTGCCATGAGATCGGTGATGTGATTTGGTTCGCATTATGAGATACGACATGATATTATAGCGGTTCTTTAGGCGATGCGTTTTCATACACACGTACATATATATGTTGATGGTATCGGTGTGTTCTAGACCTTAGATCAGTACCCCTAATTCAGGATATGATGATAAGGATACCTGATGAATAATGAGGTAGATGTGATATTCGACCCATACCCAGATTTGGGATGCCGTACGATGGATTTACCGTACGTCATATAATTATGATGATAGATCCGCACTCTTGACTCGAGGATGTCATATTATATATATTGTATTGTACGCGATACTATTGAGGCGGGATCACCGACTACTAGATGTTTATATATATATCGACTCAGACTTTGGTGGATTTCCTTACCCTTTCAATTAGTCCAGTAATTTATCAGGTAGATGTTAGTTGGGCTTGAGTTATACTTATTTTCAAAACAGACGAATCGTGGCTATTTTTAAAGACATGCCCTATTTTCTTAAAACCAAAATTCGTGTTATTTCAATAGTCCAAAAACTGTATGACTCGTATATAGAAATGTATATTTTTTTTATTATTGCATTTATCATTCATTCTCCGTTTGTTCATTGTTGTTATCATCGCATTGAATGATTAATGGGTATTTTAGTTATCATGAAACCCTGCTGTCAGGATACTAGCACCATTACCGATGATGCGTATGCTCCACATACACTTGTTTGCCGGCTCACACACATCATCATCGGTAATTTCTATGTCACGTACACATTAGAAAATACTACTTCATTAGTATAAATTGTTAGCTGATAGTTTCGAAATGGTACTAGTGAGCTTGCTTTTATATGATAGCTTAGACATTGCATTTATTTACTGTGTTATCTCATGAATGTATATTCATATATTCATTTGCCATGCGATAGTATGGGCCAGTGCGGATTGCCGGAGCCCGGTATTCATTATTTATTTACATCGTGATTTGAGATTTCGGATTTCCATTAGATTTCTGGATTTGGAGAAACCACAAAGCTTTTATAAACTGATTATCATTTCTAAAAATAGAAAATGCGGTTTTCTCATTATATGATATGAGATATGACCACCATGAGTCGGCTCTTGAGCGATATCATACACCCGATTCGAGAAAGAGGGGGAACCGTCTGTGGGTGCATGGTGGACCCGGTGCGGTACCCCGGGGCAAGATGGTCGCAGATGATGGTGTTGCACCTGGCAGGGGAGCACTACTGACCTGTTATTTGTGACGCGGTGGATATCCTGAGGATACCGACGTAGTCATAAGATTTGATGATTTGGTCCATTCCGGATAGCCGGAGCCCAGGGGCCAATCCGGATAGCCGGAGCCCGAGATATTAAGACACAGAGACTTTGATATTTTATGATATGGGCCATTCCGGATTGCCCGAGCCCGAGATGTTGAGATATTGGGATATATATTTTTGTGTCGATTCTTGACACGGATCCTCTATGATTTCATTGATGATACTTGATTTTTATACAGAAATCTCACTGAGATATGAAAACAGTTTTCTCATTTAAATTGTATTATGTTTTCATGCATTCATACATCATATATATGATATGTTGCTACCTGAGGCACTGACACGAGCACGTGGTATTACACTTATGTGTAGATGGTACATGATTATATATTGAGGTTATATATTATCGTATAACCTAGGATTGAGTCATACATACGATTTCTGCTCGGTGATGTTTTCTACTCATGAGTTGGCAACTCACCCCCGTTGTGCCATAGTTTCTTATAGGTTTTGCCGTACAAGTTTCCTTGGCGGCTTTGCTGGCACACCGCTTCTTTCCGTGTGATTGCTTTGGTAGGTGGGTTCACTCGCATCATGACCACCATTGTACCTTTTATTATATTTCAGTTGTATCTAGTAAACTCCATCAACCTGACTTGTATATTATTTCAGACTTTGAAAACCAGCTGTTATTCTTTCGACCTTAGAGTCGCGCTTGTATTATTATGGTTTTCTTGATGATTTTGGGTTTCCTTTTGAGTTTTGATCCTCGCCCTTCGGCGTTGTATATTATATTGCTTGCGTGGTTGTGACCGCCAATTGGCGAAGAGCTAGCTCCCGCTTGGGGATGCCTTTATATTTATTCATGTGTTGTACCCGTTTCGGGCCAGTATTTACAGAGGAAACTCTGCCGAGATTTTCAGAAAAGACTTGAGGATTTTAAAATGCATAATTCGGCTTATTTTGTTAAACCACTCGCTTTAAAACTAAAGTTTTCCTTTACTTTCTTCTTTAAATGGTTTAGATTTCTGGTATTTTGGCTTACTTGAATTAGATGGGGTCCTGTAGACTTCATATGAATTCAAGTGCCAGTTACGTGACATTTCGGGTCGTGACAGATATCGGAGCGCTAGGTTAACCTTTGTTCGAGTCTATGTTTTACTATGCGGAGTCTAGGGCGTATATTTATTCGGAACCTAGGCTTGATCTTACGGAACTTAAACTTGGTCGAGGGGGTATTAGACCCAAACTTTTGTCGCGTAGGTTGACCTTAGTTGATGGAGTAGGTGACTTAAGTAGAGTGACATGCCATGTGTATGTTCCGCGGCATACTTACGATATGCTACTCCTCTTAAGAAGCCTTAGGATGTACATTTCCTTGCACAGTATTATATTCATTCCTATAATCTTTCCTCATCGATATCAGTTGGTGAATTGTTACCATTATTGCATAAATAGAGAGAGCTGCAGCTAGAGTTGCGGTCAGCATGAGCTTGTCACGGACGAGGACTGACCAGGGCATGATTCCAGGGAGACACGATTGCATAGATGTATCGTTTTATTGTGTTTTCATGACAAGAGTGTTTGCTGGATTGCTTTTACGAAATTTCTTGAACGTGCAGATCAACACCAGAGGATTGGGCCACTGCTAGAGGCCAGTCAGAATGTGATGACCGTCAATAAACCGATTATTCTTGATGATTGAGGCACTGTTCAGCGTGCGGACGAATGATTCAGTTGTTGCTACAACTGAAGAGATATCGCCCCAGATGTTGAAGATAATGCAGCACGAGTTGTACTTAGAGATATGATAGAAGATCGCTAGTCGCCCAAGGAGGAATGACTAGGACATGTGTTTCGTTGCACACCCCGATGCGAGGTCATCAGATTGATTGATTCCAGCAAGAGAAGACTTCATGCAGGTACGTTGGGAGTCGAAGGAAGACGATCGAATGCCAGAAGCCCATTTTTCCAAGTTTAAAGTATTCGAAAAAACATGCAAGTAATTCCATGGACCCTCTAGAAGAATGAAACCCTAACTCGATATAATGACCATGGGAACGCTTTTGAATCCTAGGGTTTGAAGCAGTTCCGTGGTGCCATTAATGAGGCTTGGATTTGCCCTTCTACGGCTGGTCCATAGGTACTGTGGCATATACTGAATATTATTAAACCTTACTCAAGAGTTGAGCTCTAGGGAAATTATGGGACTTTGACGAATCGATCAAAAATTTCAACGTCGTTCAGATATCATGTGTCACGACCCGAAAGTATGGAGCATGACTGGCACTTAGATTACGAGACGTCTCAAGGCGTAACGTAACCTAAGTCAGCCAAAGTCCAGAAAATCTAAACCATAAAAAATAAGAGTGAGGGAAAACCTTTTATGAAAACGATTTTAAACCAATAAAGTTATATCAATCCCTTTTTAAAAACATCAAAATTTTCCGAAAATTTCGGCAGAGTCTCCTTTGTAAATACTAGCCCCCAAAATGGGTACAACAAGATATATAAATCTGTAATGAAATAATGGCATCCCTAAGCTGGAGCTAGCTCTTCGCCAAAGGCGGATCACAGCCACACGCAATATGTATATGATATCAAGCAAATAAGCAGAATGAAGCACAAAAATAAAGAAAACACAACGTCGGCTCAAGTGAGCTCGACCCCAGAGAAACCACATATACACAAATCTTTCAGTCTCATCACTAGGTCGCATATACAAATAAGAAGTGGTAGATGGAGAATACTAGATACAATGATAGTAGAAAAAGAGACAAGTGTCCTCGCAACCCACCAACAAGCAATGTCGTGAGTCTGAACAGAAGAAGCCAATGAAAAGATATGCCCACCGCTACAAGGCTGACAGGTCCGACCTGCAAGACACTGTGGCACAACGGGGGTGAGTTGCCAGATCGTGAGTAGAATATAACATCTAGTAAGGCTATCGTAAGAATGCACGCAAATGCGTCGCAATCTGCATATCTAAGTATAATACGAAGCTACTAATATGTTTGCACATGGATGCCAAATCAATACGCAATCTTTCAGCTTTTAAATACGACGATCTTTGCATTCTTAACTCAAAAAAAATATCTGTACAAAAGCCAAAGTACCATCAATGAAATAATCCGAAAACCGTGTCAAGCATCGACACCAAATATGGAAATATATCTGTCTCAATGTCTCACTATATCAATGTCTCAATACATCGGGCTCCATCAGTCCAAATCGGCCCATATCATCAAATCTCATGACAACGGTCGGTATCCTCCGGATATCCGCCGCGCCAGACATTACCGGTAGGTAGTCTTCCCCTGCCAGGCTCATCGTCTACAACTCGATCTTCTTGCCCCGGGGTACCATACCGGGCCCACCATGTACCCGAGACGGTTCATCCACTCTTCGAAATCCAACAGAAAACATGAAAACTCATGGTGGACGACACATACATCACGAGAAAACCGCAGCTTTATTTTAAAAATGATAATAATAAGTTTTTTAAAATTCTTGCGGTTTTCCCCAAAATCCAAAAATCGCAGCAATACTGAAATCCTCAAGAAAATCATAATACCCAACATGTTGTATATGATAAAATGCTTATGATATCAAAGGTATGCAATGTGATTTGTGGCTAGGAATCTATATAAGCATGATGATGAAGTGAGGTATATACATGCTATGCAATTCAATGTATCATGTATGATGCAAGTGTTTGATACTGAACTAAGAAAGTTCTATAGTGGTCGTGGCATGGCAATTACCAAAGGCGTGTGTGTTCACATGAATAGTGCATGTGCAACATGAGCCAATGGTAATGGTGTAAGTGTCCTAAGAGGTGATATCATGCATAGGTATATAAACAACCATGCGATGCCAGCAGATGAATAACCAGAAAGATATGCATATGACTGAGATGGTTAACTAAATAACAATGTATAGTTTGCAAGTAATATAGTGATCCTAACAATGGGGCGCCTCGCGCCATCCAGACGATTTCCCCATAGATGTATACATCTACTCATCCGGATGCCTCGCTAAGCTGATCCAACCACCGCTTTGCCTTTATGCGCCGCGTCCGATATTTCCGCAACCGATCCTATAATTGCACCACACAAAACATAAGATTAAAGATAATGGAACGATGCAAGTCACAATCTGAAAAGATCAACTGTAACACCTTAGGATGTGTTTAGTGGCTAATTATATTTAAATAAATGGTTTTAATAAAAAGTTTACCAAATTGGTTTTCAAATATTTTATCGAATTTAATGAATATTTTAGTAAAATTTTTCTAGGCTTGCACACACATGTGCATGTGAACTAGGTTTAAAAATTGCAGATAAACCATGGTTACCAACCATGATGGGTTAAAATATGAGAATTAAGTCTTGGGGTTTTAATTGAGTTTAATGGGTAATTTCAATTAAAGGTTGTTTTGTTATATATGTGAAATGATTTGAATATGTTGAGTTGGTGAGAGAGAGAGAGTGTGTGAGAATGGGCATCATGGAAAATGCCCTGCTTGTATAAAATGAAGAGAGAGAGGGGGGGGGGTTTACCACTTGTGCTATCATTCCATGCCTCTCAATTTTCCTTCTCACTTCACTCTCACTCACTCATACACACACACACACACACACACACTCTCCCAACAGCAGCCCCAGCGGCCTCAGAAGCAGCAGCAACATCAGAAGCAGCAGCAACATTAGCAGCAGCTTCAGCAACAGCACCGGCTCCAGCAGCATCAGCGGCAGTTCCAGCAGCAAAATCAGCACCAAGTCCCCTTCTTCTCCTGCCTCCTAGGGTCGAGAGTGGGGTATATTTCTTAACCCTACATCCTAGTTTGCTTAGTTTGTGTGTTTATAGCTTCGATTAGTGATTAATTACGCGTTTTAGTGCTAAAATGGTATGTTGTGTGAAGTTTTGGCATGGTGGTGATTTTAATAGTTAGCCTAGCTTAATTAGGTGTTGTTAGGGCCATGTTAACTTAGTTTAACCCCAATTTCACTAAAATACAATCAGGTTTCTGTTTGATGCAAAATTTATCGTTTTTAAGCAAAATTCTAGCTTCCTGTAATCTCCTGTTGACCCAGTGATTTCAGAATAAATCTGAGTTAACTGGAGTATAGTTATTAGGTGTTGATCCCATATATAGAACACAACCCCCAAATTCCACCTCTTGGCCGCCGGAAAATTCGTTCTGGCCGCAATTTGCGGCCAGATGAGGGATATGGGGTTTGGGTTTTTGCTCTGTAGGTGTCTACTGGTATTCTAAGACCTATGGTATATGCAATTTTGTTATATTATCTCTGTAGGAAAATCTAGGATCAATTACCCTATTTTCTATGTTTTTAACCTTCGCGACACGTGTGATACGTGTGTGGGTTTGGGGTTTTCTGCGCATCGCGACGTGTCGGGGTAGCTTCAGGCGCGTAATCACACGTTTTAGCGTATCGCACACGCACGCGTTTGGTTCGCGACACGGGTTTCTAGTTTGGTTTTAATGTCGTGTTTTAGAAGATTTGAGCTTATGAGTACTATTTTGTGAAATTCTAGGTTCGCAGGCTAGTACGACGGATGCCGCGAAGAAGGGGAAACAAGTCGTCAGCTACACTTAGCGAGAGACTACGGTGAGTAGATTTAACATCTATGGGGAAATCGCCCGCATGGCGTTATGCGTCAGGGCTGATAGGACCTTGTAGCTGCATATTGCATTTACCTACATTGACTGTTCATGGATACTATTTGTTGCATATCGCATTCCCTGCTGCATGTATATGAACTTAGAAGTTATAGGGCACCGCAATGTTACTAACGGTTCATTTTGCATGAGCACTAATCTGCATGTTACACACACACCGTTAGTAATTGCCATGACACTCACATTATAGAATTGCCATGATCATTATACTGAAGCTCATCTCACATATGACTTGACATGATTCTGCTATTTGTACACATACTCATTTGCTTATCGAGACTTATGCATATCCAAACTGTACTTACCTAGATAAGCTGATTTTTGGGTAAAAACTGGGGACCGCATGATACCTTTTAAAACTGAATCTACTTAAAGAGCGGTTTTCCCTTTTTCTTCATAGTATGACTTATAATGCATATATTACATCGCATGGATTACGCATTGGCTTTGGTTTTCATGTGATTTCTGGATTTGAGGACCGTGCGGTTATTTAAGAAAAGATGCACCGTGTTGAAAACCCGGTCCCTCTTGATATGATATTTCAGTACGTCCACCATGTGTTTTGTCGGTGCTAGAGTGGCATATGAAACCCGATTCGTGGAGCGGATGAGGCCGATTACGGGTACATGGTGGACCCGGTATGGTACCCCGGGGCGAGAACGGCTCTGCTGTGTAGCTAGACGGTGAGCCTGGCAGTGGGACTTCTACTTACCGGTGATTGGTTGGACCTGGCGATTATCCGGAGGATACTGACCAGAGTCGATAAATGGATGGGATGACCCGTACTGCCGGGGCCGAGGGCCGATACCGCAGACGGAGCCCGTGGGCTGATCCGGACTGACGGAGCCCGATATATGTGGATTTGCGTGTCGATACTGGACACGATTATTTCATGATATTTTGAGTGCCACTGTTGGGCACTCGTGATTCTCAGAGATTTACAGGATTTGAGGGCCGATGAGGATGACGGCGCCTAAGTTTCATTGGGATTTGGGTGCATTGATGGACACCGATCATATTTTCCACGTTGACATTCCATGTAGATGTTATATTTCCCATGCTCAGCATTCATTATTTTGCATCTCATCCTGTAGTCATATTACCTGATAGAGCACTTGCAGGATTATTGTACATACTGCTTATCGCATATAGATATTATCTGCAGGCATATGATAGAGTAGCGCAGTACGTGCATGCTCGCGATTACCTTTATATGTTATCTTCTATTCACGTGTTGGCAACTCACCCCCATTGTGGCACAGTGTTTGCAGGTTGCCCCTCAGAGTAGTCGCGGCAGGCTGCTTTCTTGTATCTTTTTGGCTACAGATACTACTAGAGTTGGTGCGCGAGCTGTTTTCTGTTAGGTGGGTTGTGGTATCTGGTTATTTACATTGTACCCATACTTTTGTATCTAATATTCTCCATCTACCTTTATGTATTGACTTAGAGACCAGTGTGAGGACGATGATGTATATTATTTGTATTCTGGTGTCGAGCTCGTGTGGGCCGACTTTACTTATGCAGTTTATCATTCTGTGATGTTTTTCACTTATTACTCATTTCTTCGCTACGGCATCGTATATTACTCTTGTTGTGTTTGTTTCCGCCGTTGGGCGTGATTGTTCCCGTTTGGGATGTCTTATTTCACTGCATATCATTTTTAGTCATATTTTGTCTTGTACCCGGATTCGGGGATACTTTTACAAAGGAAATGCTGCCAAAATTTTTAAGATAATAACTTAAACTTTAAAGAATATTATTAAACAACTTAAGGTTTTCCAAATGTATTTAAACAAATGTTTTCAACAAACTCACTACTTTTAATGGTTTTGATTCCTGGGTTTTCGGCTAAATTAGTTGCGTTACGCCTGTATACGTTACGTGGTTAAGTGCCGGTCACGAGTCGAGCTTCGGGTTGTGACAAAGTTGGTATCAGAGCATAGGTTTTACCTTTCGGAATGTAGGATGACCCTGGTATGATGGAGTAGGTAGCTGAAGCAGAGTGGCGTAGCGTGCGTATATTCCGCGGCATACACACGACACGGTACTCCGCCTAAGCGACCTTAGGACTTATTGATTTAAATTCCTTCATGAGTATAAATATTCTTGCGATTCGATTTCCGTATCCTTATCGAATTCGATTTGCTTTTCAGCCATTATGCCGCCAAAGACTACGAGGGCGCAGAGAGCCGCCGCGAGGGCCGAGATTCGAGTTGACTCGTCCGAGACGAGGACTGATCCGGGTATTACACCGGTTGTACCCGAGCAGGCTTTTCGTCCTATGACAGATCAGATCGCCATGCTAGGGGCTGGTATGCAGGAGATGTGCCAGACGGTGGGGTCCAGTATGCAGGAGATGCGCCAGATGATGGGATCACTTGTTGAGACACTTCGAGGGCAGCGACCAGAGGTAGCTCCACCCATCACAGGGACCGCGATGGTACCATCGTACAGGCAGTTGCCCCTGCAGCCACGGAGGTGATTACAGTATCGTTATCAGAGTTCATGAGGCTGAAGCCTCCGGTCTTCACAGGCACCGATGCAGCCGAGGACCCACAGTCTTTCATTGATAGGATAGCCTGGATATGTCGTTCCCTGAGATGCGCAGATGCGAGAAGGGTAGAGTTCGCTAGCTTTCCCCTGGAAGGTCTTGCGCAGAAATGGTGTGAATCGGTCGAGAAGGGTCGAGCGACAGGTCTTCCTCCTATGACCTGGACAGAGTTTGTGACGGTATTTCTAGCCCGCTTCCTTCCACTGAGTGTCAGAGAAGCTAGAGCGCGCAAGTTTGAGTCCTTATGCCAGACTCCGGAGATGACAGTGGCAGTGTACGATGTGTTGTTCACAGAGTTATCAGTTTAGGCCCCATATCTAGTGGCTACTGAGGAGATGCGAGTCAAGAGATTTGTCCGAGGCTTGCTTACACCACTGTTCCTTGCGATCAGCGCCCAGCATTGCGAGACTTATGCAGCAGCTGTAGACGCAGCCTTATTAGTCGAGGAGCGCCTTGCTGAGACTTCGGTAGTTCCAGAGCCGAAGAGAGTTCGTGCAGATACATCAGCACAGAGACATCCTTTCCGGCGCCGTGACAGACGTCTTGCAGGTGGCAGAGATTTAGGGTGAGGACGATTGTTCAGCTCCTATCCCTAGGAGGGTCAGCGGTCATCGTCGGGATGTTTCCGCTGTGGGAGTTCTTATCATCGTGTTCGAGATTGTCCGGAGATACCCCGGAAGGAGGCAGCAGCACCGCATGTCACATTACTACCTTCACCACCCCAGTGAGCATTGCCTATTGTACCTACTGTTGCTCTGCGCCAGTTTCATGCACAGAGAGGTCATGGTCGTGGAGGATTTGCTCATAGAGGACAAGGTGACCGAGGCAGAGGGCAGCCAGCTGCCGGCAGGGGACAGTCAGTCGTAGGTAGAGGGCAGGCACGGGTTTTTGGTTTGACGCATCAGGACGCGCAGGCGTCCAATGCGGTGGTCTCAGGTATCCTTCCAGTATGTTCTGTTGATGCACACGTGTTATTTGATCATGGATCTACGCACTCGTACGTATCCACACACTTTGTGTCGAGTTTGGGTAGAGAGTCAGGTTTGGTTGATCAGCCGCTTGTTGTGACCACTCCTGTGGGGGAGTCGTTTATTCCTAGTCACGTGTTCCTATCCTGTGTTGTCCGTATTGGCGAGAGAGAGTTGCCTGTCGACTTGATCCTTCTTGAGATGTTGGACTTCGACGTTCTTTTGGGCATGGATTGGTTAGCCACGTGCTATGCGTCTGTGGACTGCCGTGAGAAGAAAGTTAGATTTTGTTTTCCCGGCGAGTCGGTCTTTGTTGTGCAGGGGGACCGTGGTGCCGCCCCTCACAGTTTGATTTCTTCTTTTCGCGTTGGACAGCTGTTGAGGAAGGGATGTCAGGGATTTCTCGCCTATGTTTGCGATAATAGAGCTACAGAGGTCCCGTTGGATCAGGTTTCGGTTGTTAGCGAGTTTCCTGATGTATTCCCTGACGAGCTTCCTGGGCTACCGCCTGAGCGCGACATTGCCTTCTGTATTGATTTGATTCCCGGTACGGGGCCTATTTCTATACCGCCTTATCGGATGTCCCCGGCGGAACTTAGAAAGTTGAAGGGTCAGTTGCAAGATTTGCTCGATAAGGGACTTATTCTACCCAGTGTTTCTCGTTGGGGTGCTCCAGTCCTGTTGGTCAAGAAGAAGGACGACAGTTTGCATTTGTGTATCGACTACCGCCAGCTGAACAGGGTTATCGTGCGGAACAGATATCCTTTGCCATGCATCGACGACTTGTTCGACCATCTTCAGGGGGCTGGATATTTTTCGAGGATTGATTTACGATCGGGCTATCATCAGCTGCGAGTTCGACAGGAGGACATTCCGAGGACAGTTTTCCGAACGCGCTACGGCCATTATGAGTTTTTGGTGATGTCGTTCGGACTCACCGACGCACCAGCAGCATTCATGGACTTGATGAACCGTATATTCAGGCCGTATTTGGACTTGTTCATCATCGTATTCATTGACGATATATTGGTGTATTCTCGGACTAGAGAGGAGCACGAGCAGCACCTGCGGATCACACCGCAGACCTTGAGGGAGCACCAGCTTTACGCGATATTCTCCAAGTGTGCATTCTGGCTGGACAGCGTAGACTTCTTGGGTCACGTGATTTCATGAGACGGTATATGTATAAACCCGAGGAAGATCGAGGCCGTTCAGCGTTGGCCCAGACCCACATCGGTTACGGAGATTCGCAGCTTTCTAGGACTGGCCGGTTACTATAGACGATTTGTACAGGATTTCTCCCGTATTGCTGCACCTTTGACCGGATTGCCCTGAAAGTGAGTTCCTTTCGATTCGACGGAGGAGTGCGAGCATAACTTTCAGCAGCTACGGACTTGTTTGACTACGGCGCCAGTATTATCATTGCCTTCAGGATCAGGCGGATTTGTGGTCTATTGTGACGCTTCACGAGTGGGGCTAGGGTGCGTATTGATGCAGTATTACAGGGTGATCGCATATGATTCACGACAGCTGAAGAAACATGAACAGAACTACCCTACTCAGGATTTGGAGATGGCTGCAGTGGTCTTTGGACTTAAGATCTGCTGACATTACCTATACGGCAAGTCATGCCAGATATTCACTGATCACAAGAGCTTAAAATATATATTTCAGCAGTGGGACCTGAATCTCCGACAGCGCCGTTGGATGGAGCTAGTAAAGGACTACGATTGCGAGATCTTGTATCACCCGGGCAAGGCTAATGTAGTGGCGGATGCTTTGAACAGGAGACCCGGGGGCAGTCTATCTTGCTTGAGCGCAGTGCAGAGGTAGTCATCGGCAGATTGGCAGATATTATGCGATAGCCGAGTATAGTTCGAGTTCACGCCGATCGGGGGACAACTTGCGCATGTTTGTGCACGCCCACAGTTGCTTGACCGTATACATGAGGCCCAGCACAGTGATGACCGATGTTCAGAGATCATGGCGCAGATTGGGTAGGGCAGATTTTTCGAGTTCGTGATCGATGATCAGGGGATACTGTGATTTGGGACTAGACTGTGCGTACCAGATGCTAAGGGACAGCGGCGCGAGATTCTTGAGGAGGCACATCGATCGGTGTACAGTGTTCATCCAGGTTCAACCAAGATATACCATGATATAAGAGATGTTTACTGCTGGGACGGAATGAAAAGGGACATCACGGATTTCGTGTCGAGATGCCTGACTTGTCAGCAAGTCAAGGCCGAGCACCAGAGGCCCGCGGGAGAGCTACAGCCGTTGCCCATTCCGGAGTGGAAATGGGAGCAGATTTCTATGGACTTCATTGTGGGTCTACCCAGGACTAGTCGAGGGTATGACTCCATCTGGATGATCATGGATCATTTGACGAAAGCGGCTCATTTCCTACCGGTGAAGAAGACTTTCGGATTTGCTCAGTATGCCCAGATATACATCGACGAGATTCTACGACTGCATGGAGTCCCGACGTGTATCGTGTTCGACAGAGGCACCCAGTTTACCAGCCGACTATGGCAGAGGCTTCAGGAGGCTTTGGGCACCCGCTTGATTTTCAGCACAGCATTTCAGCTGCAGACCGACGGCCAGTCAGAGCGGACTATTCAAACTCTCGAGGACATTCTCCGAGCATGCGTTTTAGACTTTGGTGGTAGATGGGATCATCATTTACCCTTGGTGGAGTTCTCCTACAACAATAGTTTCCAGGATACTATTCAGATGGCACCTTTCGAGGCTCTGTATGGGAGTAGATGTAGATCGCCCGTCTGTTGGACAGAGCTCAGTGAGAGCAGTATTTTGGGGCCACAGCTCATACAGGAGACGACCGAGAAGATACAGTTGATTCGAGATAGGATGGGGACAGCTCAGAGCAGGCAGAGATTGTATGCTGACAGGCGCCGCCGCAGATTAGAGTTCGCAGTTGGAGATCACGTTTTTCTGAGGGTCTCTCCGATGAAGGGAGTGATGAGGTTTGGACGGACGGGAAAGCTTAGCCCCAGATTCATAGGTCCCTTCGAGATCCTCAAGCGTGTGGGCGCAGTAGCATATCGTTTGGCTCTTCCACCCGAGTTCCCAGATGTTCACCCCGTGTTCCACATGTCGATGCTTCGCAGATACCTACATGACCCTTCGTACATAATTCAGCATCAGACCGTTCAGCTCGAGCGCGATCTTTCGTTCACCGAGAAGCCAGTCGTGATATTGGACCGGCAGGTGAAGAAACTTAGATCGATGGTCTTGCCATCAGTGAAGGTGATTTGGCGCAGCCCGAATGGTGAAGAGATCACTTGGGAGGCCGTGGGCGAGATGTGGAAGAAGTTCCCTCATCTCTTTGAAGGTATGCGTAGCTTTATATTTTTAAATTCGGGGACGAATTTCTTTAAGGGGGAAGATTGTAACACCTTAGGATGTGTTTAGTGGCTAATTATATTTAAATAAATGGTTTTTAATAAAAAGTTTACCAAATTGGTTTTCAAATATTTTATCGAATTTAATGAATATTTTAGTAAAAATTTTCTAGGCTTGCACACACATGTGAATGTAAACTAGGGTTAAAAATTGGGGCTAAACCATGGTTAGCAACCATGATGGGTTAAAATATGAGAATTAAGTCTTGGGGTTTTAATTGAGTTTAATAGGTAATTTCAATTAAAGGCTGTTTTATTATATATGTGAAATGATTTGAATATGTTGACTTGGTGAGAGAGAGAGAGAGAGAGAGTGAGAATGGGCATCATGGCAACTGCCATGCTTGTATTAAATGAAGAGAGGGAGAGGGGTTGACCACTTGTGCTATCATTCCTTGCCTCTCAATTTTCCTTCTCACTTCACTTTCACTCACTCATACACACACACACACTCTCCTAACAGCAACCCTAGCAGCCTCAGAAGTAGCAGCAACATCAGAAGCAGCAGCTGCAGAAGCATCAGCAGCACCATTAGCAGCAGCTTCAGCAACAGCAACAGCTCCTGCAGCATCAGCAGCAGTTCCGGCAGCAACAGCTGCACCAAGTCCCCTTCTTCTCCTTCCTCCTGCTTCCTAGGGTCGAGAGTGGGGTATATTTCTTAACCCTACATCCTAGTATGCTTAGTTTGTGTGTTTATAGCTTCGATTAGTGATTAATTACGCATTTTAGGGCTAAAATGGTATGTTGTGTGAAGTTTTGGCATGGTGGTGATTTTAATAGTTAGCCTAGCTTTATTAGGTGTTGTTAGGGCCATGTTAACCTAGCATAACCCCTATTTCACTATAATACCATCAGGTTTCTGTTTGATGCAAAATTTATCGTTTTTAAGCAAAATTCTAGCTTCCTGTAATCTGCTGTTGACCCAGTGATTTCAGAATAAATCTGAGTTAACTGGAGTATAATTATTAGGTGTTGATCCCATATATAGAACACGACCCCTAAATTCCACCTCTTGGCCGCCGGAAAATTCGTTCTGGCCGCAATTTGCGGCCAGATGAGGGACATCGGATTTGGGTTTTTGCTCTGTAGGTGTCCGCTGGTATTCTAAGACCTATGGTATATGCAACTTTGTTAAATTATCTCTGTAGGAAAATCTGGGATTAATTACCCTATTTTCTATGTTTTTAACCTTCGCAACACGTGTGATACGTGTGTAGGTTTTGGTTTTTCTGCGTATCGTGACGTGTTGGGGTAGCTTCAGGCCCGTAATCACACATTTTAGCGTATCGCACACGCACGCGTTAGGTTCGCGACACGGGTTTCTTGTTTGGTTTTAATGTCGTGTTTTAGAAGATTTGAGGTTATGAGTACTATTTTGTGAAATTCTAGATTCGCAGGCGAGTACGATGGATGCCGTGAAGAAGGGGAAACAAGTCGTCAGCTACACTTAGCGTGAGACTACGGTGAGTAGATTTAACATCTATGGGAAAATCGCCCGCATGGCGTTATGCGCCACGGCTGATAGGACCTTGTAGCAGCATATTGCATTTACCTACATTGACTGTTCATGGATACTATTTGTTGCATATCGCATTCCCTGCTGCATGTATATGAACTTAGAAGTTATAAGGCACCCACTGTTACTAACGGTTCATGTTGCACGAGCTCTAATCTGCATGTTACACACACACCGTTAGTAATTTCCATGACACTCACATTATACAATTGCCATGATCATTATACTGTAGCTCATCTCACATATGACTTGACATGATTCTGCTATTTGTACACATACTCATTTGCATATCCAGACTTATGCATATCCAAACTGTACTTACCTAGATAAGCTGATTTTTGGGTAAAAACTGGGGACCGCATGATACCTTTTAAAACTGAATCTACTTAAAGAGCGGTTTTCTCTTTTTCTTCATAGTATGACTTATGATGCATATATTACATCGCATGGATTACGCATTGGCTTTGATTTTCATGTGATTTTAGGATTTGAGGACCGTGGGGTTATTTAAGAAAAGATGCACTGTTTTGAAAACCCGGTCCCTCTTGATATGATATTTCAGTGCGTCTAACATGTATTTTCTCGGTGCTAGAGTGACATATGAAATCCGATTCGAGGAGCGGACGAGGCCGATTGTGAGTACTTGGTGGACCCGGTATGGTACCCCGGGGCGAGAATGGATCTGCTGTGTAGCTAGACGGTGAGCCTGGCAGTGGGACTACTACCTACCGGTGATTGGTTAGACCTGGCAGTTATCCGGAGGATACTGACCAGAGTCGATAGATGGATGGGATGACCCGTACTGCCAGGGCCGAGGGCCGATACCGCAGATGGAGCTCGTGGGCTGATCCGGACTGATGGAGCCCGATATATGAGGATTTCCGTGTCGATGCTGGACACGATTATTTCATGATATTTTGAGTGCCGCTGTTGGGCACTCGTGATTCTCAGAGATTTACAGGATTTGTGTAACGTTTTGAAAATCGTTTCGGTGAAATTTCGAAAAATCGGTAAAATAAAGGGGTTTTCTATAAAAAGTCAAAATACAAATATCTTATTATAAAAATTAAATATACATATTCTAGCTATATAATTGCTATTATTTGGTGTTTATTGAGCCGCTGGTGAAATTTCAAATTTTCTGAAAAAAAATTATTTTATTATTATTTTAAGCCGCCACTAATACATTTAATTAGGGAAAATTACAAATTGGAATGAGTTGAAACAAATTTTGTGCATCATAAAACATTAAATAAAATTTTATCATGTGGTTTTTGGAATGAAATCGTTTGCCAAAACGGTTTAGAAATTATTGAAGAAAAAAGGCTTTTTTTAGCGTAAATGGATGTTTGGGGTATTGTATTTATCATTTTTCATCACCCCACATCCATACACACACTCACACATCCCGATTTTCCCTCCCCCTTGACTGAGTTCAGCAGCCCCCCCTCTCTTGTCCCCACTTTTTTTGCAAAAGAAAAGAAAAGAGAATGATAGAAGTAAAAGGTGGACTTTGACTTTTCTTCTCATTTTTTCCACCCCACTCTCTCTCCTCCCTCACCCACCCACAATTTCTGAAAGAAATTGTGCAGGCCAATAGCAGCCCCCCCCCTTCCTTCTTCTCCTCTCTTTCCATCAAAAAAAATTTGTCAAAAAAATCAATTAAAACCTCACCGAAGTCAAAATCCGACTCCTACCCATTTTCCCTCATCTCCTTTAGCATGGATCTTGGTGCAAGGATTTCAAAATGGAGGTCTAGAATTCAAGTTTGATCATGGTTTGTGAGGTATAACTTTTGACCCATTATTCATTTTTTTGATTTAAATTCCTTAATGAAGCTAATTAGGTGTTAAATTGTGGGTTTAATTGAATGTTTGGAAATTCAATTGGGAATTTTGAATTGAAACTAGGGTTTGAATTAAATTAGGTTCTTTATCATTAGCTTATGATTGTAATGAGGGGATTAACATGTAATTGAATGCAAAATCTAATTTGGTTACTAGTTGCTAATTTGTTAGTTTTAAAATGGTGATAATTATGCTAAATTGCTAACTAGGTTTTAGAAATTAAATAAAAACGTGGGATTAAAATCTAGTTAGGATTTTTAGCACATCATTAAGGTTTCCATGAGTGGTTTAACCATTTAATATATGCAAAACCAAGTTTAATTGTAAAATTGTGAATTTTACAATAAAAAGTGTTAAAATTGATATTTTTGCAATCTAGGATTTTGGAAATTATGCAAATTTATGTGATTAAATTATGGAAATGGTTTTTACGACTTATTTAAGTTATTTAATAAGTATTATGGCCGCTAGAATTGTTTAAACATCGAGTTTTGCACTAAAACGGGTAATTTTGCTTGCTAGTTTTTCGGAAAAACGGCTTTTAAAGTGAATTTGGGGGTTTTGTGAGTTTTAACCTAGTTTATATTAAAATTAGTGTGCGGGAATGTGCAAATGAGTATGATTGGATTTTTCTCGATGGTTTGACATTTGTACATCGACATCGAGGGTTGGTTTGACTATTCTTGCATGCGTAGGCGATAGGTTTGGACCTATGCGTGATACGCGTGCCGATTTGATTTTCGTATGCCGTTTCAATTTCGAATTTAGTTTTAATGCGATACGGTGCGTTATGATATGTAGATACCCCATGTGGACTTCGAGACGACCAGCAAGCGCGTGGCGACGTCGGCACCGGCGAGCGAGGACCAGGTGAGTAGATTTATATCTACGGGGAGAAGTCGGGTGGATGGCGTATAGCACCCCCGCAGTTCATGGTGATGTATACGGACACGTATATATATATATTGGTTATATATTGTTTGAGTTATTGATGATAAATATGGATATTTGGTGTTCTTGGATGATTGATTGTCGCGAAACCCTAGAGTAGCGGTCGCACCACACTTGCACACACCCACCCATACTTGCATACTTTCTTCTTTCTTTTGTGCTTATTCGGGAATATATAGTTATGTGTTCACATAGGTATGGGACTGTGTGTTCACATACGGATTTGAGGATAGTACTTGGGATTTATGATGAGTCGATGAGATTTGATTTGAGGCCGTGAGATCGGTGATATAGCGGGATTCGTATTTGAGATACGACATGACGTTGTAGCGGGTCCTTGACGTAGTTTTTACACACGTGCATGCATACTTAGGCGATATCAGTATTGTACTAGACGTAGATCAGTACCAGATCATAATATTGATAAAGAGGATACCAGGTGAATAGTATGATGAATGTGATTTTGACCCGTACCCAGAATTGGAGGATGCCGTACGACGGATTTACGTACGAGCTATATCTTGATGATTGATCCGCACTCTTGACTTGGGATGTCCGATTATAGATATGGTATCGGATATGATATTATTGAGGCGGGATCACCGACTAATATATATACAGGTATGTATATGTATCGACTCAGACGTTAGGCGGTTTCCTTACCTGTAGTCCAGCTTGTTAGCTTAGCCCTTTAGCTTAGTTTAGTTGTTAGATTAGATTCGATTCTTACCTATTTCAAAGCTTACGAATCATGCGTATTTTAAAAGACAGGTCAAGGGATTCTACAGATATTTCAAAAAACGTATCTTTTCTTAAAAACACCGTAGCCCCTATTTTCAAAACCCCATGATTCGTGTTATTTCAAAAGGCACCATTTGTAGGACTTATATTAGATTAGTGCAGATTAGTTATAGTTGCGTCTAGTATTCAGCTCCCGCTCATTTTTACTGTTCGCTCCGCATCGCATACTTATATTATAATTTCCTATTGCATTATTAATATCATGCTGTTAGGACACCAGCACCATTACCGATGACGCGTATGTACCACGTACACTTACTTGCCGGCTCACACACATCTTCATCAGTAATTGACATGTCACGAACACTTTAGAAAATACTATTTCATTTGACATAGGTTGTTAGCTAATAGTTTAGACATGATATTAGTGTACTTGCCTTATATGCTAGTTAGACATTGTAGTTATTGCCTACTACTTCATGCATGTTATTATTCACTGTTGTGTCGCATTCATGGATTCTCATGCCTATATTCACTATTTACTTGCTATTGATGACTTGGATTCGGATTTCATGAGATTTCTTGGATTTGGAGGAAAACCGCAAAAACATAAATAAACCTTTTCCCCCTTTTAAAATAAAAAGTGCGGTTTTCCCATGATGTATGAGTCGTCCACCATGAGTTTGCTGATGGATTTCGAGACCCGATTCGAGGAGTGGAGGAACCGTTTTGGGTACATGGTGGGCCCGGTATGGTACCCCGGGGCAAGAGGAATGTGGTGTTGACGTTGAGCCTGGCTGGGGAGCACTACCTACCGGTGATATTACCCGACACGTCGGATATTCGGAGGATACCGTCGTGGTCTTGAGATGGATGGTAGGGGCCGGTCTGGACTGACGGCGCCCTAGATATTGAGATTGAGACATTGATATTTCGAGACATTGAGATTTATGTTTTGTGTCGATGCTAGACACTGTTGATACTGATTTCATTTATGATACCTCAGTTTAAAAATACAAAGGAAATCTCACTAATTTATGAAAACAGTTCTTCATTTACATGTATTCTGTTTTCATGCATTCATACCTCATTCATATGATATATTGCTACCTGAGGCACTGACACGGGCACATGAGATTACACTCGGGTTAGATATTTACCCTAGCCTTGTTATAGGCTACGTGTTATTCCTATATTTGAGGACATATTATGATCATTGACCTAGGATTGCGTTATTTATGCGATTTCTGTGCGTAGATGTTTTTCTATTCACGAGTTGGCAACTCACCCCCGTTGTGCCCCAGTTTCTTGCAGGTTTGCCGTACAGGTTTTATTACGGCTTTGCTGGCACTATTTCCATTTCCGGGTGGCTTGCTAGTAGGTGGGTTATTTGTATCTTACCCATCATTATATCTTGTATATTATTATTCTGTTGTATCTAGAAGTTCCATCAACCAAACATGTATTTATTGAGATAGAGACCAGTGTTGTTTATTCTTTCGACCTTAGAGTCGCTCGTTATATATTTGGTGGTTTTGAGTTTCCTTTTGAGTTTTGATCCTCGCCGTTGGCGTTGTATATTATATTGCTTGTGTGGTTGTGACCGTCGATTGACGAAGAGCTAGCTCCCGCTTGGGGATGCCTTTTTCTTGATTTCGTATACTATTCATGTTGTATCCCGTTTGGGGGCCAGGATTTACAAAGGAGACTCTGCCGAAATTTTCAGTAAATTTTTGATGTTTTAAAAAACCGCATAATTCGGCTTATGCTATTGAAACTACTTGCTTTAAGTTGGTTTTTCCTGCACTCTACTACTTTTCTTGGTTTGGATTTCTGGGTTTTCGGTTTACTTAGATCACGTACGCCTCGAGACGTTCGTAGTTTAAGTGCCGGTCATGTTCCGTACTTTCGGGTCGTGACAAAGTTGGTATCAGAGCGTTAGGTTTTAACCTTCGGAGCGTAGGATGACCCTTGGTTGATGGAATAGGTGACTAAAGTAGAGTGACGTACCGTTGATATGTTCCGCGGCATATTTACGACACGCCACTCCACTTATGAAGCCTTAGGATGTACATTTCCTTGTTCAGTATTATATTCCTTCCTGATCAAGCCTCATCGGTACCAGTTTGGTTTTGCTGCTACGGTTATGGTAGGGAGAGCTACGGCTAGAGTTGCGGTCAGCACAAGCTCGTCACGAACGAGGACTGACCAGGGCATGATTCCGGCGACACACGATTGCGGAGATGTGTCTTTTTACTTTATTTCCGCGCCACGAGCGTTTGGCGGATCGCCTTTATGAGGTTACTCGGATGTGCTGATCGACACTAGAGGATTGAGCCAATGATAGAGGCCAGCCAGATCTTGATGACCGTTGGTGTGTTGCTTACACATGATGATTGAGGCACTGTTCAGCGTGCAGACGAGTGAGCTAGTTGTTGCTGCGAGTGACGAGATATCGCCCAATATGTTGGAGCTATTGCAGGACGAGTTGTACTAATAGATGCTAGAAGGTCGCTAGTCATCGAGGATGAATGACTAGGACATGTGGATCGTTCGCCTACCCCGATGCGAGGTCATCAGATAGATTGATTCCAGCTGGAGACGACTTCACGCGGAGACATTGAGAGTCGATAGAGACGATCGAATGTCAGAAACCTATTATTCCAAGTTTAAAGTAGTCGGAAAGACATGCATGCAATTCTATGGTCCCTCTAGAAGAATAAAACCCTAACTCGACTTAATGACCGTGTGAAAGCCTTTGAACCTTCGGGTTTGCGGCAGTTCTACGGCGCCATTAGTGAGGCTTGGGTTTGCCCTTCTACGGCTGGACCACCGATGCTGTGGTATGTACTCGATACTATTAAACTGTGCCCAAGAGGTTGAGCTCTTGGGGGATTATGAGGTTTGACGACTCGGTCGGATGGCTCGACTTAATTCAGATGCTAGGTGGTGAGATGCATTTCTTGGGAGACTCCCGATACGAGGATAGCCGTTGGAGCTCAGTCCATGTAGCCATGATGAGACGATTCCGAAGCAGTCGACATTAGAGAAAGTGGAGTAAAGAGGTCCGTACAAGATCTGGATAAGACAACGTTCCACTCCGCCGACATCAGAGATGCGATACGCATGCCGAGGAAGAGTACTGGATATACCTTCCAGAAGGAGTCGCGATGGGTATGCAGCCGTTCTGGAGCAAGATGCAGATATAGGAAAGGACGATGACTTCCGGACAGTTGGCAGAGGCGAGACATGGAAGAGACCATGAGCAGGATTCCTTCCAGGACACTGCTGCAATGATACTTGCACCCAGGATCAGATGTGTCACGTACATTCAGAGAGCCAGAGGCCGACGCCAGTAATACGCTGTCTTACGAATGGTCGCGATGATTGACCAAGAGATGACCAGAGAAGTGCCAGAACGGAATCGTCCCCGTTAGCACACCTGACAGGCCGATGAGCCGATGGACCGAAAGATTGGTAATTCACAGTGAAGACCTTGACCCAGGAGTGGTCATTGTTACGCACACCAGCAGGCCAGAATTCATGATCATCGACGAGACGTCCCACTAGTGACCGCGACAGTTGGCCCAAGATTCTTAGAGGATGCACTTGAGCGGTACTATTCCGCTATTATTGATTTCGATGTTTTGGGTGATTTATTCGCATGATTTGATTTTGATGATTGTGGATTTACGATCCTTACACAGTGTTACACTTGATATCGTTTTCATGCTTTGGTTTCACATGTTTGTGATTTTACGGTTTTAGACACTTGAGTTGATTTTGTGCGTATGCATGCACACGATTTGGTTCCTGCACTCTGTATAGTTTATATATGCTTGCAGTGCAGTGATACGCCTTTTGTGCACTTAGATGCATTGGACTTTGATTTCGATGGTGATGTTCGATATTTGTTTTGTGCACCTCGTGCACCTGATTTGATTTTGCGCATGTTCGGCGCCTGATATTGGATTTCATGATTTCGTGCATGATGGATACCCCTGGTTTTGGGTTTTCGCGCATGTTGAGCGCATGTCTTGAGATGCGATTTTGGTGCACACCAGATGCACTAAATCGAGATTTTTCGTGCATGTCAGATGCACCTGATTTTGCTGTCAGGAACACATGTTGCCTACGACAGATGTTTCGTGCACACCCGATGCACTTAGATGTTGTTTCTGTGCGCATGTATGGCACATTCATGGATTTTGATTTCCGTGCGCACCAGACGCACGTAGCATTCATGTGCATATTTTGGGGATTGATTTCGTATAGAGCAGTACGTTTTTAAGATATTGCTATGTGTTTTCGTACTGAGCAGGACTAGTCAGAGGACAGTAGCTGAATATATTTGGCATTCATTTCCTCCAGATATTTACATATATAGATTTGATATTTACATGTATAGTTTCGAGTTATATCATATTGGTTTTATATTGGATTTGACATTTGTGTCTTTACCGTGACTCCGATGATTGCGGGATGCTTGACGGAGTTTTGATTTTGAGTTATCTTCTCATTACTCATGCGCATGTATTGCGCTATGATGCGTTTTATATACTTAGGATTTCGGAGCCCCGACGACTTGATGGTTTTGCTTAGATGTTTTTGTATTTGGGGGCAGTTTGAATTTAAATTCGGGGACCGAATTTCTTTAAGTGGGGAAGATTGTAACGTTTTGAAAATCGTTTCGGTGAAATTTCGAAAAATCGGTAAAATAAGGGGGTTTTCTGTAAAAAGTCAAAATACAAATATCTTATTATAAAAATTAAATATACATATTCTAGCTGTATAATTGCTATTATTTGGTGTTTATTGAGCCGCTGGTGAAATTTCAAATTTTCTGAAAAAAATTATTTTATTATTATTTTAAGCCGCCACTAATACATTTAATTAGGGAAAATTACAAATTGGAATGAGTTAAAACAAATTTTGTGCAACATAAAACATTAAATAAAATTTTATCATGTGGTTTTTGGAATGAAATCGTTTGCCAAAACGGTTTAGAAATTATTAAAGAAAAAAGGCTTTTTTTAGCGTAAATGGATGTTTGGGGTATTGTATTTATCATTTTCCATCACCCCACATCCATACACACACTCACACACCCCGATTTTCCCTCCCCCTTGACTGAGTTCAGCAGCCCCCCCTCTCTTGTCCCCACTTGTTTTGCAAAAGAAAAGAAAAGAGAATGATAGAAGTAAAAGGTGGACTTTGACTTTTCTTCTCATTTTTTCCACCCCACTCTCTCTCCTCCCTCACCCACCCACAATTTCTGAAAGAAATTGTGCAGGCCAACAGCAGCCCCCCTTCCTTCTTCTCCTCTCTTTCCATAAAAAAAAATTTGTCAAAAAAATCAATTAAAACCTCACCGAAATCAAAATCCGACTCCTACCCATTTTCCCTCATCTCCTTTAGCATGGATCTTGGTGCAAGGATTTCAAAATGGAGGTCTAGAATTCAAGTTTGATCATGGTTTGTGAGGTATAACTTTTGACCCATTATTCATTTTTTTGATTTAAATTCCTTAATGAAGCTAATTAGGTGTTAAATTGTGGGTTTAATTGAATGTTTGGAAATTCAATTGGGAATTTTGAATTGAAGCTAGGGTTTGAATTAAATTAGGTTCTTTATCATTAGCTTATGATTGTAATGAGGGGATTAACATGTAATTGAATGCAAAATCTAATTTGGTTACTAGTTGCTAATTTGTTAGTTTAAAAATGGTGATAATTATGCTAAATTGCTAACTAGGTTTTAGAAATTAAATAAAAACGTGGGATTAAAATCTAGTTAGGATTTTTAGCACATCATTAAGGTTTCCATGAGTGGTTTAACCATTTAATATATGCAAAACCAAGTTTAATTGTAAAATTGTGAATTTTACAATAAAAAGTGTTAAAATTGATATTTTTGCAATCTAGGATTTTGGAAATTATGCAAATTTATGTGATTAAATTATGGAAATGGATTTTATGACTTATTTAAGTTATTTAATAAGTATTATGGCCGCTAGAATTGTTTAAACATCGAGTTTTGCACTAAAACGGGTAATTTTGCTTGCTAGTTTTTCAGAAAAACGGCTTTTAAAGTGAATTTGGGGGTTTTGTGAGTTTTAACCTAGTTTATATTAAAATTAGTGTGCGGGAATGTGCAAATGAGTGTGATTGGATTTTTCTCGATGGTTTGACGTTTGTACATCGACATCGAGGGTTGGTTTGACTATTCTTGCATGCGTAGGCGATAGGTTTGGACCTATGCGTGATACGCGTGCCGATTTGATTTTCGTATGCCGTTTCAATTTCGAATTTAGTTTTAATGCGATACGGTGCGTTATGATATGTAGGTACCCCATGTGGACTTCGAGACGACCAGCAAGCGCGTGGCGACGTCGGCACCGGCGAGCGAGGACCAGGTGAGTAGATTTATATCTACGGGGAGAAGTCGGGTGGATGGCGTATAGCACCCCCGCAGTTCATGGTGATGTATACGGACACGTATACACATATATATATATTGGTTATATATTGTTTGAGTTATTGATGATAAATATGGATATTTGGTGTTCTTGGATGATTGAGTGTCGCGAAACCATAGAGTAGCGGTCGCACCACACTTGCACACACCCACCCATACTTGCATACTTTCTTCTTTCTTTTGTGCTTATTCGGGAATATATAGTTATGTGTTCACATAGGTATGGGACTGTGTGTTCACATACGGATTTGAGGATAGTACTTGGGATTTATGATGAGTCGATGAGATTTGATTTGAGGCCGTGAGATCGGTGATATAGCGGGGTTCGTATTTGAGATACGACATGACGTTGTAGCGGGTCCTTGAGGTAGTTTTTACACACGTGCATGCATACTTAGGCGATATCAGTATTGTACTAGACGTAGATCAGTACCAGATCATAATATTGATAAAGAGGATACCAGGTGAATAGTATGATGAATGTGATTTTGACCCGTACCCAGAATTGGAGGATGCCGTACGACGGATTTACGTACGAGCTATATCTTGATGATTGATCCGCACTCTTGACTTAGGATGTCCGATTATAGATATGGTATCGGATATGATATTATTGTGGCGGGATCACCGACTAATATATATACAGGTATGTATATGTATCGACTCAGACGTTAGGCGGTTTCCTTACCTGTAGTCCAGCTTGTTAGCTTAGCCCTTTAGCTTAGTTTAGTTGTTAGATTAGATTCGATTCTTACCTATTTCAAAGCTTACGAATCATGCGTATTTTAAAAGACAGGTCAAGGGATTCTACGGATATTTCAAAAAACGTATCTTTTCTTAAAAACACCGTAGCCCCTATTTTCAAAACCCCATGATTCGTGTTATTTCAAAAGGCACCATTTGTAGGACTTATATTAGATTAGTGCAGATTAGTTATAGTTGCGTCTAGTATTCAGCTCCCGCTCATTTTTACTGTTCGCTCCGCATCGCATACTTATATTATAATTTCTTATTGCATTATTAATATCATGCTGTTAGGACACCAGCACCATTACCGATGACGCGTATGTACCACGTACATTTACTTGCCGGCTCACACACATCTTCATCGGTAATTGACATGTCACGAACACTTTAGAAAATACTATTTCATTTGACATAGGTTGTTAGCTAATAATTTAGACATGATATTAGTGTACTTGCCTTATATGCTAGTTAGATATTGTAGTTATTGCCTACTACTTCATGCATGTTATTATTCACTGTTGTGTCGCATTCATGGATTCTCATGCCTATATTCACTGTTTACATGCTATTGATGACTTGGATTCGGATTTCATGAGATTTCTTGGATTTGGAGGAAAACCGCAAAAACATAAATAAACATTTTCTCCCTTTTAAAATAAAAAGTGCGGTTTTCCCATGATGTATGAGTCGTCCACCATGAGTTTGCTGATGGATTTCGAGACCCGATTCGAGGAGTGGAGGAACCGTTTTGGGTACATGGTGGGCCCGGTATGGTACCCCGGGGCAAGAGGAATGTGGTGTTGACGTTGAGCCTGGCTGGGGAGCACTACCTACCGGTGATATTACCCGACACGTCGGATATCCGGAGGATACCGTCGTGGTCTTGAGATGGATGGTAGGGGCCGGTCTGGACTGACGGCGCCCTAGATATTGAGATTGAGACATTGATATTTCGAGACATTGAGATTTATGTTTTGTGTCGATGCTAGACACTGTTGATACTGATTTCATTTATGATACCTCAGTTTAAAAATACAAAGGAAATCTCACTAATTTATGAAAACAGTTCTTCATTTACATGTATTCTGTTTTCATGCATTCATACCTCATTCATATGATATATTGCTACCTGAGGCACTGACACGGGCACATGAGATTACACTCGGGTTAGATATTTACCCTAGCCTTGTTATAGGCTACGTGTTATTCCTATATTTGAGGACATATTATGATCATTGACCTAGGATTGCGTTATTTATGCGATTTCTGTGCGTAGATGTTTTTCTATTCACGAGTTGGCAACTCAACCCCGTTGTGCCCCAGTTTCTTGCAGGTTTGCCGTACAGGTTTTATTACGGCTTTGCTGGCACTATTTCCATTTCCGGGTGGCTTGCTAGTAGATGGGTTATTTGTATCTTACCCATCATTATATCTTGTATATTATTATTCTGTTGTATCTAGAAGTTCCATCAACCAAACATGTATTTATTGAGATAGAGACCAGTGTTGTTTATTCTTTCGACCTTAGAGTCGCTCGTTATATATTTGGTGGTTTTGAGTTTCCTTTTGAGTTTTGATCCTCGCCGTTGGCGTTGTATATTATATTGCTTGTGTGGTTGTGACCGTCGATTGACGAAGAGCTAGCTCCCGCTTGGGGATGCCTTTTTCTTGATTTCGTATACTATTCATGTTGTATCCCGTTTGGGGGCCAGTATTTACAAAGGAGACTCTGCCGAAATTTTCAGTAAATTTTTGATGTTTTAAAAAACCGCATAATTCGGCTTATGCTATTGAAATTACTTGCTTTAAGTTGGTTTTTCCTGCACTCTACTACTTTTCTTGGTTTGGATTTCTGGGTTTTCGGTTTACTTAGATCACGTACGCCTCGAGACGTTCGTAGTTTAAGTGCCGGTCATGTTCCGTACTTTCGGGTCGTGACAATTTGAGGGCCGATGATGATGACGGCGCCTGAGTTTCATTAGGATTTGGGTGCATTGATGGACACCGATCATATTTTCCACGTTGACATTCCGTGTAGATGTTATATTTCCCATGCTCAGCATTCATTATTTTGCATCTCATCCTGTAGTCATATTACCTGATGGAGCACTTGCAGGATTATTGTACATACTGCTTATCGCATATAGATATTATCTGCATTCATATGATAGAGTAGCGCAGTAAGTGCATGCTTACGATTACCTTTATATGTTATCTTCTATTCACGAGTTGGCAACTCACCCCCGTTGTACCACAGTGTTTGCAGGTTGCCCCTCAGAGTAGTCACGGCAGGCTGCTTTCTTGTATCTTTTTGGCTACAGATACCACTACAGTTGCTGCGCGAGCTGTTTGCTATTAAGTGGGTTGTGGTATCTGGTTATTTACAATGGACCAATACTTTTGTATCTAGTATTCTCCATCTACCTTTATGCATTGACTTAGAGACCAGTGTGAGGACGATGATGTATATTATTTGTATTCTGGTGTCGAGCTCGTGTGGGCCGACTTTACTTATGCAGTTTATCATTCTGTGATGTTTTTCACTTATTGCTCATTTCTTCGCTACGGCGTCGTATATTACTCTTGTGCTGTTTGTTTCCGCCGTTGGGCATGATTGTTCCCGTTTGGGATGCCTTATTTCACTGCATATCATTTTTACTCATATTTTGTCTTGTACCCTGATTCGGGGTTAGTTTTACGAAGGATATGCTGGCAAAATTTTTAAGATAATAACTTAAACTTTAAAGAATATTATTAAACAACTTAAGGTTTTCCAAATGTCTTTAAACAAATGTTTTCAACACTCACTACTTTTAATGGTTTTGATTTCTGGGTTTTCGTCTTACTTAGTCGCGTTACGCCTGTAGACGTTACGTGGTTAAGTGCCGGTCACGAGTCGAACTTCGGGTCGTGACATCAACGCCCATTAGTTAGGCACAATGTGCACTCGGTGAGCGGAAAACACACGAAAATCCCTAAAAGCTTAACTAAAATCGTCGTTTCGGGACAACCGTCAAAACTAAAACCTGAGTAAACCGAACTCGGCATTCGCACACCCTACAAGTCATAATAGATGCTAATAGTATTGTCATGATATCGCAATTAAGTCACTTCCTAATTTTAAGAAAAACCTAGTAAGCATTCACGGACAAATTTCGATGCAAACCTCGCGAATTAACGATTTAGCGTTCACAAACTAGCACAAACGTCCGATCTAACCCACTAGATGGCCACAAAACTTACTTAAACCCACTTATCATACTTCAAACCCTAATTACAACACCAATCCTTTTCTTGAATTTTCAAAACGAACCATCACAATGAAATTAACACTTTAAACTTCTAATTTAACTTGTTTAAACTAAAAATTAACAACTTGATTAAAAATATACCTCCCAAGTGTTGAACCTCTTGCACTTAGCCTCCAAAGATGTCTTCTTTCTCCTTGTTTTAAACAAATTAGGGTTTGGAAAGAGGTGGAAAAGGGTTTTGGTTTGAATTTGTGAAGGAATTTGTGAATTTTATAGATTTTTGGTTGATTTTTACATGGATTTTTAAAGCAAGAAAATGGGGAAAGATGGGGAGCTGCTGCTGTAGGTTTCTGCCAGAGGTAAGATGGTGGGAAAAGTGAGGGAAATATGCATAATTTTCTAGGAAGAAAGTCTCTTCAAAGGCATTAAATGCATATCACACCAATTTTACAAAAAAAACCATTTTAAGTCATTTTTGCTTTAATTTTTAACCATAGAACTAAAATCTTGCAAAGTCTTGATAAAATTTTATTAACACTAGAGTTTAGTTTATAATGTTTCCTAAGTGTGTAATTTACCCATTTAAATTTGTATTTATCACTAATTTAATGTATTTTTAAAAGCTTAAAATAATATTAAAAATAATTAATTAAGTAATTTTTTTTAAATAACTAGAAAATTTTAAGTGACAATTTAGTGACCAAATTTTAGCAATATCTTATCTAAATTTTGTATAATTAGGCCTATATTGAAAATTATTTATTTTGACTTTTTACGGAAAAGACTGATTATTTTACCGATTTTCGAAAAACTGCCAAAACGATTTTCGAAGCGTTACATCATGTGATGGGATACACTGCTTGGAAGACTCCAGATATGGGTATAGACATTGGAGCGCAGTCCATGCAGCCACGAAGAGACGAGTCCGAATCAGTCGACATTAGAGAAAAAGTGGAGTAAGAGGTTCATACGAGCTTTCGATGAGATGACGTTCCACTCCGCTGACATCAGAGATGTGATACGCATGTAGAGGCGTTGTATATGGATATATCTTCCAGAAGGAGTCACGATGAGTTTGAAGCCGTTTTGGAACAGGAAGTAGATTTAGTAAAGAGTGATTACTTCCGGGCAGTTTAGCAGAAACGAGATTGGGAGAGAACCCGACAGGATCTTCTGGAAATACAAAATGAGAAGACTTGGACCCAGGATCGGTCGTATTGTGCACACCCAGTAAGCCATAGTTTTGCACCTTCGATGAGACATGTTATGAATGACCATGACAGTTGGCCAGAGATCTTTAGAGGATGTGCCAGAGCGGGACTGTTTCCGCCATTTTTGATTTCGGTATTTTGTGCGATTTATTTGCATGATTGAGATTTTGTGCACCACAGTTGCACTCGGTGTCGATTTGATATCATTCGAGATGCTGATTTTGATTTCATGCCTATGGTATGCATATGATTTGACTTGTGTTTTCGGCATAGTTTTCATGCACTTTCAGTATTTGGATTCGATTTCTGTGCACACTGATGCATACAGTTGTGAGATTTTATACCGCGGTATACCTGATTTGGATTGAGATGTGTTGTATACCATCGATTTCGATTGTGATACTCGATATTTCTGTTCGTGCACTTTGTGCACTTGGTTTGGATTCTTGCGCATACTTGACGCGCTTGATACGATTTTGGTGCACACCAGATGCACTAAATTGTGATTCTTCGTGCATATCAGATGCACCTGATATTGCTGTCAGGCACACACCGTTGCCCTTGACAGGTGTTTTTGTGCATACCCATTGCACTTAGATTTTGTTTCTGTGCACATGTATGGCACATTTATTGATTTCGATTTCCGTGCGCACCAGACGCACGTTGCATTCTTATGCACATTTTTGGATTGATTCTTGTGGAGCAGTACGTTTTTATGATATTTACTATTTGTTTTAGTACTGAGTAGAACTAGTCAGAGGACAGTACCTGGATATATTTTTGATTGCATTGATAGTTATCGAAGGGATTTCCAAAAAAGAGCTATAGTCTCAGTATTTACCTACGTGTCCGAGTGGACACGAGACATATAACAAAGGAAACCCTTCTAAATTGTTTCAAAACGGCGAGGCGTGTATGTTAAACAAAGGATATATATATATATATATTTATATGTATAGTTATTTTATTACAGTAAACGTCCGCCATTGTGCCGTGATACGCGCATCGCACAGCGACTTGGAAAGGTTTGGCATTAATTTCTTTCAGATGTTTTAACGATACGTACATGTATAGTTTGATGTATATCATATTGGTTTTCGTATTGGACTTTGACATTGGTGTCAACACCATAACTCCGATTATTGCGTGATGCTTGACGGAGTTTTGATTTTGGTTTATATACTCGTTTATCATGTGCATGCAATACGCTACGATGTGTTTTTATGTATTTATGATTTCGGAGCCCCGACGACTTGATCTTTTTACAGAAATGTTGTAATATTTGAGGGGTTTAAATTTAAATTCGGGGACCGAATTTCTTTAAGGGGTGAAGATTGTGACATTTCCGAAAAATAAAATATTATTTTTGGGAATTTATATAATTAAAATAATAAATATTATGAATATTTTAATAACATTTTATAATTAAATACCAATAAATTGGAAAATATTGTCAAATTAAATTAAATGGTGATTTTGGAGGGGTTCATGTGATTTAGGCAAATTATGAACTTTTATAATTAGTTATATACAAGTTTATTTCTAAATGTGATTAATTTTCACTAATCATGTATTGATTTCGTTTTGTGCACATGACATACACCATATCATATTACACATTGTTACATTTTCTACCATGGCTTTTTCTTTATTTTCATGCATGGTTTTGTTTTCAATTGTGATGAGAAGAAAAGAAAAAGGAAAACAAAGAGAAAAAAGAAGAAATGAAAAGAAAAAGGGATTAAACAAAGGAGGTATGGGCAAAAGAGAGAGAGAGAGAGGTGAGGGGTCAACCTTGGTCATGGCACATTGTTTTGATTTCATCATCATCCTTTTCTCTTCTCTCCCTTCATCTTTGCAGCCCTCTTCTCCTCCCTTTTCTAAAGCCCTCACAACACCACCTAAAACACATCTAAATACCCATTTGCCTTCATTAAAAACATGCACAAGCTCAATACAAGCATAGGAGATCAAGAAAAAAATGGATTTTGAAGACTTGAGGCAACTCAAGAATTTTCTTGAGTTGCCATATGAGGTATTCCCTTCACCATTTGTGTAGTTTTTCATTTACCTTCGCATCTAATTTAGTTTATAAGTGTTTAAATAGGTTTTAGTGAGCTTTGAAAATTTCTAGAGGAGGTTTAGGGGGATTCTTGAGTTGTGATGGTGAACTTCAGTGCAATTAGTGACTGTTAGTTACGTATATGCCCTAGTGGCCATTGTTGTACATATGATGTATATTATAATGGATGCTTGGATATATATAGAGAGGACATTCTTTCTCAATATGATAGTATTCTATCTGGTTTCACTTTTTCTTAACATGTTGACTTGTATTGGTTTACTGTCTTGCTCTCATATGTTGATAAAGCCCTTGGGATATGTAATCGACTCCTAAGATTATGATGCAGATCATACTAGTAGGGCAAGGGTAGTCCAACAGTACACCGTATAATAGTTCCTAGTCGAGGGTGAATCGAGAAAGGGCATCGATACCCCAGAGTAGACTAGCGTATGCGCATCTTGACCCATGTGATGGGCGATGGATGGTCCCATATCCATCGGTGTTTGACATCAAAGATGGTGTATGGGTGCTCAGTGGAGACTGGGTACACTGAAAGGACTTGCCGAGAACTCTTAGTTGGTATTATACCTATCTTCAGATAGCAGTTCTCTGGTGACACTGTTACAGGTTAGTCTGTAGACCCAAGATCGTCATAGAGTCTTGTGTGATTCCCACTGTGCTTTGATTTACACCTTACCATGTTCAACAGGACGTGCAAAACGGTGGATTTGGGGTACAATCCCGAATCACATGGATGCAATGAGCGATAGGAGGGGTTTCGTCTCTCCCGGTATTAGGGGTTGATGTTGAGCTGTGTTCGATTGGCTATAATTGGAAGTCCCTGGCCAGGGTTGATATGGAGATATACTGGCAAGTGTTATCAGTAGTTTCTCGACCGGTTATGAGCCTCACATCCACACGACTTATTGGTTACTGGGTCTGACGTTTACTACCCCTAGACTGGATATGCGATATATCAGACGAAGAGACCGGACTTTATAGTATTGTTACTAATTAGATTCACAGGTGTGTGTGCAGGCTTGTTTGTTGATCTTCTTATCGCTCAATACCTGGGTGGTTGTTACGTTTAGCTGACCGCTTGCAGCTTGTGGGTGTTTGATATGATCATCACTTACTGCCGGCGTATTGACGAGTCTTTAGAGTCCTACACAGAGGTTTCCTAGCTCAGGCGAAATGGAGTAGGAGCACATATGTGATATGTGCGGGACCGAGATTAATACGATATGAGATACCGTATTTGATTCTCGCAATATGTCATATCGGCCGGGTATATGTGATATAGCCGGGTTATCGGATCAAGTATTGATTCAATAAAAAGATACATATTATATTAGTTGGTTATATGTAATATAGCCGGGTTATTAAATCAAGTGTTGATTTAATAATTTAATGTATAATTATATATTTGATATATTACATTATATTAACTATTATAAGCTCACTTAAATGATTCTTTTTCTCACTTGATGATACATTGATATATATAGGATATATGTTAATTGTATTATTTTCTTTTGTTACATTATATATTATATATGTAATATATAATATTGTAACATGTTAGGGTTACAAATGCAACTATGGTTTAAGAGATTAAACCATACTAGGGTTTAAATTAGGGTTAACATTTTCTTTTTAGTTAATTCTTAATTGTGGATTAAAGTTAAGATATTTCTTTGTGTTGACTTTGTCCACTTTTTCGATAATTTGCTAGATTTTTGTTAACTTCACCTTTTAAGCCTATCCTATGGTTTATTCTCTACAAGGGTTAAGCATGCCATGCTTAACCCACGGTTTCTTTTCTAACCTCAACAATAATTCATTATTCATTCATCACACTTCATCTTCTTCTTCCTCCTCAGAAAAGCTCTCTAACTTTTTAATTTGTGATGAATTAAAGTGAGAAATAGAAAGAAAAAAAGAGAGCAAAATTCCTACTTCATCATACTCATCTATTTTAGCCACATAGATTGGGGTTTTGCTTCACTAATACCTCATTAGTGAAGTGAGAGCTTGGTTTTGTGATTTCTCAAGGTAGATCATCTTGGATTGTGAAGACTACAAGCAAGGATGCCTCATTCACCTTATGGAGGCTCTCTAGAGTCCGGGAACATGATGATCGCAGTGAGGGGACTTCAACTCGGTGCTTTAGAAGTGAAGGAACGGACTACAAAGGTTGTAATCCCTATCACTTAGAAGTAAGTAGTTTACTTGTTGTTTCTAACCCTAATTCTCTAGTAAAGATCCTTGCTTAGGTTGTTTGGCACATGAAAATTTTAAAATACGGTATGTTTGATATCTTATAGAACCTTGTTCTAGTGCCTAAGAACCTGACAGTGGTATCAGAGACTAGTTAGAGCATTAGGCATTGCGTATGCGAAGTTAAAAGTCCGATCGAACCCCAAAAACCCAAATTATACCCCCTCTCTGGAAATTTTTCAAAAAGTTGGATTTTTCCATGTTAAAAATATTCAGAAAAACATGCAGGGAATTCTATGGACACACCTGAAGAACAAAACCCTAACTCTTCTAAGTGACCGCGGATCCGCGGCTAAAACAAGGTTTTGGCGGCTGATCCGCGGCGCCACTTAAGAGGCATGGGTCGGGCCCTTCAGCTATTGGTCCATAGGTGCTGTGGTATGTCTCTGGTTAATTTTAACAGTACTCAAGTGTTGAGCTTTCAGGGAATTTTAGGAATTCGTTGTTTCAATCGAATTGTTTAACATCGTCTAGCTTTCTATAATGTGATACAATAATCGGAATCTACAAATTTGTTTGTTGCGTGTAAATCTATCATTTCGGTCTTGGGTGTAATTAGAAATCTTGTTGAATTATCCGACATATTTTGAAAAAGTGTTTTCATGGGTGAGACCTAAATGCAAGCTTTACATTGTTAGGCATTAAATCTTGGATATGTGATATCCCGGGTTTATGTTGTCTAAGGGCAGTTACGATTCCAATTGTTGTAGTTTTTTATTTTCTTTTCTGCGACCGTAAGTGTAATATGTGGTGTATCGCTGATTTCGTTGCTATACATCAACGACAATTGGAACACGCATATTTACTTACGTTGATGACTTGTGTTGTTATGTGTTGCTGTGATATGTTATATTGGATCGTCGTGTTTTGAATAACCGGGGGTTTTATGTGAGATGAGGTTTTTTTTCATTCATGTAAAATTCATTGTATGTAATATTCTTTTATTGGGGCACTTCCGAGTTGAGGATGATGTCTTCTTTGTATATTATTTACTTTTTCGCATTAGGATAGACCCAATGAAGAGAGCATAAGTAACCGGGTTCTAGGGTTCAGTGGGAGGCCATCTCTAGGAGTCGAGACCGGGTCTCCTAACCCTAGAATTGGGAGGGTTGCTTGCCGCTCTTGTAGGGGTATAGAAATGTGGGTTTAGCTATTCATCGCGACCGTAGAATCCGTGTTTTATACAGGTTCAAAATAAAACACGGACCTCCTAGTATATCCAATATTTCATATGTTATCTTCTGCTGCTGATATTCTGTGATGTGATCATTTTAAATGCGTGAGACGAATGTTTTATTATTGTATATATATGAAATATAATAAACGTTGCTTATGTTTTGAACCCGCGCTAGTCCCGTCCCGGTATGCCGTTAGTTATGTAACCTAACGGTGCATAACGGGACACCGTGGCGAATGCGGATGGTATAAGCGTACGTTGTATTTTCATTTCTTCTATGATGCTTAGGAAGCTTAAAATGATGGGATTTCATTAATGAGATTAATGAAAGGAAAAGAAACCTAAAAGATATTGTAGAATCAAATTTATAAAAAAGAGTAGCTATAGTTCTTGCTTTACATAGCGGTATTCCTTGTACAATATCCAGCACCTTATTCGATAAGGAAAGAGCCGAGATCCCTTCACCGTGAGTGACCTCTTTAGCAAAACTAGCAGATGCTATAACTCACTCGGTTTTGTTTTTGATTGCTTCTATAGTTCTTGCTTTGTATAGCAGTATTCCTTGTAGAATATCCAGCACCTTATTCGATAAGGAAAGAGTCGAGATCCCTTCACCGGGAATGACCTCTTTAGCGAAACTAGAAAAGCCTCAAAAACACTCCTTTTCAAAATCACATGTTTCTACAAGGATATCATGTTCATTACGCAAAAGGTTTTCTGAAAAAACTGTTGTAGCCCTCCGTCATTTCAGATAGAGACTAGTCAGTATTCGTGTTGCGTTTGTTGACTATGTTAAGCCATAATGTCCAGTAGCTAATTAGTGCTTATCTATTAAAACATGAGATGTAATTGGATTAAGGTAGTTGCACGACTTTGTTGACTATGTTAAGGGTCGTGCGGGTGGGTTTAATTCAATTGTAAAATGACGGGTTGAACTTGGCTAGCGCTTATGATTTGTTGACTATGTTAAGGTCATAAGTTGCTAGGGGCAAAAGAATTATCGGGAATTTCAAGTTTTGAAATTTGCAATAAGATTGCATACCTTCTATGAGATAGTTGGATCCCGATACACACTGCGAGTAAGAGTTACTCCTGGGAGAGTTTTACACATGACAATTAGCCGATCAAGTAGGTGTCTAGAAAGGTGTTAACGGGGTTATACCTCTGGGAAAACGAGGTTTATTTTAATTAGGTCCGTGCGGAAGCACGTGGAACCTCCCTCAAAGTACTAACACTGACCAGACAGAAAGATTGGCGAACTTGTAAGGTGTAATTAATCCCAGCTAATCTTATCTTTAAGGGTTTGAAGGAAGATTTGATGAAAATAGTAGGAGCCATCCTGATTAGATAAGATAATAACCAATCTAATCTTGCAAGAGCATACGCTAAAGTGTTTTCTTCTCTCTCTCTCCAGGTAGCGACCATGTTAGGCCTTAATCAAGATAATAATATGGATGTGTTGACCGAACCCGCTTGTTATGCTGAGCAGGGGAACGTTGGTTCCATTCTTTCTTATAACTGTTATAAGACTGAACATGAAATAGGGGAATATCCGGATTCTCACGCCGCCCAAACGAAAAACAAGCATGTTGATGCATCTTCTTCAGGTGTGTTAGTTATCGATAACTGTTTCTCAGTTCACTCTACGTCCTGGGTATTAGATACCGGATCGGGATCCCACATATGTAATATGTTACATGGGCTACGGAAAGGTAGAGAACCGGGAGAGGGTGATCATTCTATAAGAGTAGGGAATGGTGCAAATGGTGCAAATGTTGCAGCCAAAGCAGTTAGCGAATATCACCTTGTGTTACCAAATGGTAATACATTGGTTCTGAACGAATGCTCTTACATACCGACCCTGATATGCAATCTTATATCAGTTTCTTTATTAAGTAAAGAAGGATATAATTTTGTAGTACAGGATAATTTTATGAACATCTTCCTGAATCAAAATTTGATTGGATCAGGCTCGTTAAATAATGGCATATACGTTCTAAATCAAACTACAGTCCTTAATATACAGAACACACAAAAGAGAATGAGTTAACGAACGAATCTTTCTTGAGCCATTGTAGACTAAGTCATATCAAAGCGATACGACTAACTAAGTAGCATAAGGTTGGATATTTGAATCCGTTCGAATTTTCATCTTATGACACATGCCAGTCATGTCACAAAGGCAAAATGACCAAAACTCTATTTAGTGGACACGAAGAAAGAGTAACGGAACTCTTGGGACTGATACATAGTGATGTATGCGGTCCCATGTCTGTACATGCCAGGAATGGTTCCTCATAGTTCATTACATTCACTGACGATCTCTCAAGATACGGACATGTGTTCCTGATGAAACACAAGTTTGAAACTTTTGAGAAATTCAAAGAATATAAGCACGAAGTATAGAACCAAACGGGTAAAAGAATTAAAATCCTTCGATCTGATCGAGGAGGAGAATACTTGAGCAATGAGTTCCTGGGCTATCTAAAAGAGAATGGGATTCTCTCTCAGCTTACTCCTCCATATACACCACAGCACAACGGTGTATCGGAACGGAGGAATCGCACCCTATTAGATATGGTGCGCCCTATGATGAGCACTGCTGAGTTGCCTATTTCCTTTTGGGGGTATGCGCTTGAGACATCCATATACCTATTGAATAGAGTTCCAACCAAATCGGTGCCTACCACTCCATATGAGATATTGAATGGGAAGAGACCATCTCTTAAACAAGTTAAGATATGGGGTTATCCGGCCTATATGAAAAAGAAAAATCCGGGCAAGCTCGAGGCAAGGTCAGTTCATTGCAAGTTTGTAGGATATCCAAGCAATTCGTATGGATATCTATTCTACCACGGTTAACAACAAAAGGTGTTTTCTTCTCAACATGCCACCTTTTTAGTGAAGGAATTTCTTGTAAAAGAAATTAGTGGCGATAAGGTAGATCTGGAAGAAATTCCAGCAGCACAAACTGCAACTGATGATTTATTGGAACCAGAGGATTCAGTAGTTCCCGACGAACCGCAGCCGCTCCGCCGATCTAGTAGGGTTCCTCATCCACCTGAGAGATGCTACGGTTTTCTCATTGATGGTGGGAGTGAGGATTGCATCATGGAAGATGATGACCCGACTAGCTTCGAGCTGGCCATCACGAGTGGAGACTCTGTGAAATGGCTGGATGCAATGCTATCTGAGATGGAATCCATGTACACCAGTAAAGTATGGACTTTGGAAATTGCTCCTGAAAGGGTAAAACCCATTCGGAGAAAATAGATCTTTAAGAAGAAACTTGGGGTAGAAGGAAAAGTTGAGACTTTCAAAGCTAGACTTGTTGCAAAGGGTTTTCGTCAACGACCAGGTTTGGATTATGACGAAACCTTTTCTCCAGTGGCTATGCTTAAGTCCATACGGATCTTACTTGCCATTGCTGCATACCATGACTGCGAAATCTGGCAAATGGATGTTAAGACCGCCTTTCTAAATAGTGGTTTAGAGGAGTGCGTGTGCATGACTCAGTAAGAGGGCTTCATAGACAGTGGGAGTAGCGGAAAGGTGTGCAAGCTGCTTAAATCCATCTACGGTTAAAGCAGGCATCACGGAGTTGGAACATCTGCTTTGGTGTGGTAGTCATAGAATTTGACTTCATCAAGAACGTAGATGTACCTTGTATTTAGAAGAAGGTTGCAGGTAGTAAGGTTGTCTTCCTCGTATTGTACGTGGATGACACACTCTTGATAGGTAATGATGTTCCTTTGCTGCACTCGGTCAAGCTCTTCTTATCACATAGATTCTCAATGAAAGATCTAGGTGATGCCTCCTGCATTTTGGGGATTAAGATCTACAGAGATAGATCTAAATGGATATTTGGATTGTCCCAATCCAGGTATATTGACACCACACTAAAGAGGATTTGTATGGAAGAATCCAAACGTGGGAATTTACCCACGATCTCTAGACCCACTCCCTCCAAAGAGATGTCTCCCAAGGCTGATTTGGAGAGAGCTCGCATGCAAGGGATACCCTATGCTTTGGCAGTAGGCTCTATCATGTACGCGATGCTATGTACCAGACCCGATGTAGCATACTCACTAAGTGTAGTGAGTAGGTATCAAGCAGATCCAGGAGAGAGTCACTGGACAGCTGTGAAGAACATTCTCACGTACTAGAGAAGGACTAAAGAGATGTTCTTGGTGTATGGTAATGGAGAACTCCAGGTGGAGTCCTTTACCGATTCGAGCTTCCAAAGTGATAAGGACGACTTTAAGTCGCAATCGGGATTTGTCTTTACCCTAAATAGAGGGTCGGTTTGTTGGAAGAGTTCCAAACAGGAAACCGTGGCAGACTCGACGATGGAGGCTGAATACATCACTGCCAATGATGCTGCCAAAGAGGCTGTCTGGACGAAGAAGTTCATAAACGAACTTAGAGTGGTCCGTCCATTGAACATCCAATACCTTTGTATTGTGATAACAATGGAGCTGTGGTTTTGGCCAAGGAACCCAGATCCCATCAGAAATCCAGAGATATTCTGAGGTTGTATCACCTGGTCCGGGAGATAGTTGATCGCCAAGAGATTGAGGTCAGGAGAGTTGACACGAAGGACAACACTGCGGATCCACTCAAGAAGGCCATACCCCAGATACACTTTGAAAGACTTTTTGGAATGTTGGGTATGAGAAACTACAACAGCTGGCCTTAGTGCAAGTGGGAGATTGTTAGTTATGTATATGCCATAGAGGCCATTGTTGTACTTATGATGTATATTATAGTGGATGCTTGGATATATATATACACAGAGAGAGAGAGAGAGAGTAATTTCTTGCTCGATATGATAGTATGCTATCTGCTTTCACTTTGTCTTAACATGTTGACTTGTATTGGTTTACTGTCTTGCCCTCACATATTGATAAATCCCTTGGGATATGTACTCGACTACTAGGACTTTGACGCAGATCATACTAGTGGGGCCAAGGTAGTCCAAGAGTACATCCTATAATAGTTCCTAGTCGAGGGTGTATCGAGACAGGGCATCGATACTCCAGAGTAGACTAGCGTATATGCATCTTGACACATATGATGGGCGATGGACGATCCCATATCCATCGGTGTATGACATCAAAGATAGTGTATGGGTGCTCAGTGGAGACTGGGTACACTGAACGGTCTCGCCGAGAACTCCCAAATGGTATTATACCTATCATCGGGTAGTAGTTCTCTAGTGGCACTGGTACTGGTTAGTCTGTAGACCCGAGATCGTTATAGAGTCTTGTGTAATTCCCACTGTGCTTTGATTTCCACCTTACAACGTTCAAGAGGACATGCAAAACGGTGGCTTTTGGGTACAGTCCCGAATCACATGGAGGCAATGAGCGATAAGAGGGGTTTGGTCTCTCTTGGTATTGGGGGTTGCTGTTGCGTTGTGTTCGATTGGCTATAACTGGAAGTCCTTGTCAGGGCTGATATGGAGATGTACTGGTAAGTGTTATCAGTAGTTTCTTGACCCGTTATGAGCCTCACATCGACATGACTTATCGGTTACTGGGGTCTGACGTTTACTATCCCTAGACTGGATATGCGACAAATCAGACGAAGAGACCGGACTGTACGGTAATGTTACTGATTGGATTCACAGGAGTGTGTGCAGGCTTGCTTGTTGATCTTCTGATCACTCAATACCCGGGTGGCTGTTATGTTTAGCTGGCCGCTTGCAGCTTGTGGGTGTTTGATATGATCATCACCTACTGCCGGCGTATTAAAGAGTCTTTAGAGTCCTACACAGAGGTTTCCTGGCTCAGGCAAAACGGAGTAGAAGCACATATATGATATGTGCGGGACCGAGATTAATACGATATGAGATACCGTATTCGATTCTCACGATTTGTGATATCGGCCGGGTATATGTGATATAGCCGGATTATCGGATCAAGTGTTGATTTGATAAAAAGATACATATTATATTAGTCGGTTATATGTAATATAGCCGGGTTATTAAATCAAGTGTTGATTTAATAATTTAATGTATAATTATATATGTGATATATTACATTAAATTAACTATTATAAGCTCACTTAAATGATTATTTTTCTCACTTGATGATACATTGATATATATGTGATATATGTTAATTGTATTATTTTCTTTTGTTATATTATATATTATATATGTGATAAATAATATTGTAACATGTTAGGGTTACAAACGCAACTAGGGTTTATGAGATTAAACCATGCTAGGGTTTAAATTAGGGTTAACATTTTCTTTTTAGTTAATTCTAAATTGTGTATTAAAGTTAAGATATTTATTTGTTTGGACTTTGTCCACTCTTTAGATATTTTGCTGATATTTGTTAACCTAACCATTTAATCCTAGTCCATGGTTTATTCTGTACAAGGGTTAAGCATGCCATACTTAACCCATGGTTGCTTCTCTAACCTCAACATTAATTCATTATTCATTCATCACACTTCATCTTCTTCTTCCTTCTCACAAAAGCTCTCTAGCTGTTTAATTTTTGATGAATTAAAGTGAGAAATAGAAAACAAAAGAGAGCAAAATTCCTACATCATCATCCTCATCTATTCTAGGCACTTAGATTAGGGTGTTTACTTCACCAATACCTCGTTAGTGAAGAGAGAGTTTGGGTTTGTGATTCCTCAAGGTAGATCATCTTGGAATGTGAAGACTATAACCATGGATGCCTCATTCACCTCATGGTGCCTCTTCAGAGTCCGGGAGCATGATGATCGCAGCGAGGGGACTTCAACTCGGAGCTTTAGAAGTGAAGGAATGGACTTCAAAGGTTGTAATCCGTATAACTTAGAAGTAAAGTATTTTACTTGTTGTTTTTAACCCTAATTCTCTATTAAAGATCCTTGCCTAAGTTGTTTGTCACATGAAAATTTTAAAATACGCCATGTTTGATGTCTTGTAAAACCTTGTTCTAGTGCCAAGAACCTTACAGTGACTACAAACCCCCTAAGTGTTAAAAACACAGACCAAACCAGTGACAAACTTAAGACTTGGACTTCAGATGCTCGATATCGGTTTTGTGTGCAATTGGTGGCCTACAGGGAATCAGGAGTGACCCTGAGCATTTTCTAGAAAAACAATCAACACCATTGACCTAGTTGGACCACTACGAGACCACCCTACAAATACGAGACTAATCCAAGCTTAAAGAACCGAGCAGGCAGGATTTTTTGGGTAAGTGGCCGGCCACATTGAGGAGATTGGTGTCCAGGTTGCTTTCTGTAGTTCATATACCCCCTATACATCACCTCAGTACTGTTTGCTCATCCCAATTTTACCTGAACTAAACTCTTGAACAAGTTTTGTAAGTTGCTGTTTTGGTTTCCTCAATGTTTATGAATTTAAGTGTTGATAATTGTGTTTTGTATCGGTCACTTGACGTTTGTACGTCGATATCGGGTGTTGTTTGGTTGATTTGCGTGAGTGGACCATATGTTTTAACCTATGTACGTTTTGTGTATCGTTTTGGTTTTCGTGCGCGATTTTTTTTACGATGCTATGTGTGTACATATGTAGGTATCTCCGCGTGGTCTTTGGATGATGAAGAAGAGGATGGCGACATTGACTTCGGCAAGCAAGGATCGAGGTGAGTAGATATATATCTACGGGGGAAGTCGGGTGGATGGCGTATAGCACCCCCACAGTTTCGTAGTGTAATATACGAATACGTATACCTAAATATATAAATATGTTAATTGTGATACTGGATGATTATCAAGATAGCTTTATGTGTTCATGGGTTAGTTTTAGTGCAATTAGAAGTAACTTAGTTAGCTTCTTAGTCGCAAAACCCTAGAGTAAGGATTTGCACACATGCGCGCACACACACACACGCATACATTTGCTTTACTTGTGCGCATATGGAGATATATATATATATACAAATATGTATGTGAGTATGTATATATATAGGTATACATATACATGGATATGAGGATAGTATATGGTACTTGGAGATGAGTCGATGAGATTGGGCACGGTGCCACGAGATCGGTGAGGTGATTTGGTTCGTATTATGAGATACGACATGATATTATAGCGGGTGTTTAGGCGATGTGTTTTCATACACACGCACATATATATGTTGATTGTATCGGAGTATACTAGACCTTAGTTCAGTACCCCTAATTCAGTGATGATGATAAGGATATTTGATGAATAATGGGTAGATGTGATATTCGACCCGTACCCAGATTTCGGATGCCGTACGATGGATTTACCGTACATGATATAATTATGATGATAGATCCGCACTCTTGACTCGAGGATGTCATATTGTATATATTATATCGTACGTGATACTATTGAGGCGGGTTCACCGACTACTAGATGTTTATATATATATCGACTCAGACTTAGGTGGATTTCCTTACCCTTTCGATTAGTTCTGTAGTTTATCAGGTAGATGTTAGTTGGGCTCGAGTCATACTTATTTTCAAAACTGACGAATCATGGGTATTTTTAAAGACATGCCCTATTTTTCTAAAAACCACGATTCATGTTATTTCAATAGTCCAAAAACTGTATGACTCGTATATAGAAATGTATATTTTCTTTATTATTGTGTTTACCATTCATTCCCCGTTTGTTCATTGTTGTTATCATCGCATTACATGATTAATGTGTATTTTAGTTATCATGAAACTCTACTGTCAGGACACCAGCACCATTACAGATGATGCGTATACTCCAAGTACACTTGCTTGCTGGCTCACACACATCATCATCGGTAATTTCCATGTCACATAAAAATTAGAAAATACTACTTCATTAGTATAAATTGTTAGTTGATAGTTTCAACATGGTACTAGTGAGCTTTCTTTTATATGATAGCTTAGACATTGCATTTATTTACTGTGTTATCTCATGCATGTATATACATATATTCATTTTCCATGCGATAGTGTGGGCCAGTCCGAATAGCCGGAGCCCGGTATTCATTATTTATTTACATCGTGATTTGAGATTTCGGATTTCCATGAGATTTCTGGATTTGGAGAAACCACAATGATTTTATAAACTGATTATCATTTCTAAAAATAGAAAATGCGGTTTTCTCATGATATGATATGAGATGTATCCACCATGAGTTTTCTCGGCTTTTGAGCGATATCATACACCCGACTCGAAGAGGAGGAGGAACCGTCTGTGGGTACATGGTGGACCCAGTGCGATACCCCGGGGAAAGATGGTCACAGATGATAGCATTGAGCCTGGTAGGGGAGCACTACTGACCGGTTATTTATGACGCGGCGGATATCCGGAGGATACCGACATAGTCGTGAGATTTGATGATTTGGGCCAGTCCGGATCGCCGGAGCCCAGGGGCTAGTCCGGATAGACGGAGCCCGAGATATTGAGAAACAGAGACTTTGATGTTTTATGATATGGGCCAGTCCGAATTGCCGGAGCCCGAGATATTGAGATATTGGGATATATATTTTTGTTTCGATGCTAGACACGGATTCTCTGTGATTTCATTGATGATACTTGATTTTTAAATAGAAATCTCACTGAGATATGAAAACAGTTTTCTCATTTAAATTGTATTCTGTTTTCATGCATTCATACATCATATATATGATATGTTGCTACCTGAAGCACTGACATGAGCACGTGTTATTACACTTATGTGTAGATGGTACAAGATTATATATTGAGGTTATATATTATCGTATGAATTAGAATTGAGTCATACATACAATTTCTGCTCGGTGATGTTTTCTACTCACGAGTTGGCAACTCACCCCCATTGTGCCACAGTTTCTTGCAGGTTTTGCCGTACAGGTTTCTTTGGCGGCTTTGCTGGCACACCGCTTCTTTCCGGGTGATTGCTTTGGTAGGTGGGTTCACTCGAATCGTGACCACCATTGTACCTTTTATAATATTTCAGTTGTATCTAGTAAACTCCGTCAACTAGACTTGTATATTATTTCGGTCTTAGAAAACCAGTTGTTATTCTTTCGACCTTAGAGTCGTACTTGTATTATTGTGGTTTGCTTGATGATTTTGGGTTTCCTTTGGAGTTTTGATCCTCGCGCTTCGGCATTGTATATTATATTGCTTGTGTGGTTGTGACTGCCAATTGGCGAAGAGCTATCTCCCGCTTGGGGATGCCTTTATATTTATTCAATTGTTGTACCCGTTTGGGGTCAGTATTTACAAAGGAAACTCTGCCGAAATTTTCAGAAAAGACTTGAGGTTTTAAATATGCATACTTCGGCTTATTTTGTTAAACCACTCTATTTAAAACTAAAGTTTTCCTTTACTTTCTTCTTTAAATGGTTTAGATTTCTGGGATTTTGGCTTACTTGAATTAGATGGGGTCCTATAGACTTCATATGATTTAAGTGCCGGTCACGTGCCATTTCGGGTCGTGACACATGAGATGGATATGAGGGACGACCAGAATATGCCGTGCCTGAGGGCCGATCCGAGGATGCGGCGCCTGAGGGTCGATATGAGGATTTACGTGTCGATATTGCACACGGGTTTCATGATGTTTCGAGTGTCGATGTTGGACACTCAGGTTCCATGATTTTGATGTGTCGTTAATGGACATACGTTGATTTATATCCTCATATTTACATGCATATGCTTTCATGATATTTACATGCATGATGTTGTTGTGTCATTGATCGACACATAAATGTTATCTACATGCAGATAGGCATTGAATATATTGTTGGCACATATGCAGATACGGTCACATTAGATATCATAGTATTACTTTTATGATATAGTTGACCTAAGAATCGTTGTTTTATTCGATTTCTGCCAGATGATGTTTTCTACTCACCAGTTGCCAACTCACCCTTGTTGTGCCACAGTTCTTGCAGGTTGTCTGCATAGATCAGTAGCGGCATCGCTGGCATACAGCTTTCTTTCGGGTTATTTGCTTTAGCAGGTGGTACATATTGGATCGTGCCACTCTTGTATTATTATTCCTATCGCATTTAGTCAACTCCATCAATCAAAACTAGTATTTGTATATGTAGTAAGACTTAGCAAGACTTGTAGTTGCGAGACTTAGAGCGATGGGTTATATGTTCGCTTGGTGGGTTTGATGTCATGCTTTACATTTTTCTTTGTGTTGATCTTCGCCGTTGGGCGTCGTATACATATATTCTGTCTTGTGTGGTTGTGATTCTGCCGATTGGCGAAGAGCTAGCTCCCGTTTGGGGTTGACTTTTATATTATCATATATATGTGGTTTTGGATCAAAATATACAAGGGAGGTGCTGCCCAAATTTTTAAAAGACGAAACATGTTTTTCAATTAGTAAAATCCACTTTCATTTTTCATGTTCCATTATCTCAGCATTTAAGAAAACCTTTGATATCATCATACCTTTATTTCAAAAGTTCACCTCTTTTTTTTCATAAAAAGGTTTAGATTGCTGGGCTTTGGCTTACTTAATTTACGTTGCGCCTTTTGATGTTGCATGATTTAAGTGCCGGTCACGAACTAAATTTCTGGTCGTGACAAAGTTGGTATCAGAGCGCTAGGTTTAACCTTGGTTCGAGTCTAAGTTTGACTATGTAGAGTCTAGGGCATATATATACTTCGAAACCTAGGCTTGACCTTACAAAACATAGACTTGAACAGGGGGGTATTAAACCCGAACATTCGTTACATAGGTTGAGCCTGATTGATGGAGTAGGTAACTCAAGTAGAGTGACGTACCATGCGTATGTTCCGCGACATACTTGCGATATGATACTCCACTTAAGAAACCTTAGGATATACATATCTTTGAGATCTATGATTCTCTTCGTTCCCTTGATTATACAATCCATTTGAGATCCTTGATCCTATAGTAAGTCTACGGTAGCGCCCCGGCCGTCTGTCTGAGGCCAAAATGCGGAAACAAAAACTTTTCTTTAACTAGAAACTGGCGCTATCGTATACTTTTTCCCTGGATCGGACCATTAACCTACTACTAGCTAACTAAAGAAAGGGTAGAGTGGCTATATCGAGCGGTCCGTGTCCTTCGGTCTTCGGCCACCATCCCAAGCTCCTCGCGGCATCTCCGCTCTCGATCTCCTCGTTGGAAAGGGCACCACATCGAGAAGTCTTTTTACGGGCTCCCACCTCTGAACCAAGGCAACTCGGACACGAAGTTGGCTAGCCGACGTGTCTAAGATTGCTGTAGAATATACGTAGAAACCTTTGTCTCAAGGGGTTATTAGAAGTTGGCATTTTTGGAGTGGAGAAGAAAATGAGCTTGAGGAATTTTTCTTTGCAATGAGAATCAACCAAAAATTCCTCTCACCAAAATGTATATACCTCTCCCAAAAATAGTGGCCGGCCATATCTAGAGAGGAGGGATGTGAGGGAATAAAGCAAGTGGGGAAAATGTGCGATAACAAGGAAAAATGGTCACACCAAATATCCATCACCATCCCTTCTCCATAAAGCAAGTAATGATCACAAACAAAGCCACAAAAGAAAGCAAGCTTTCTAGAATTCTCATGAACCCTCCACCAAAAAAAAAAAACCTTTTGCATTTTGCTAAATGCACATTTGCAAATAAGCCCCTCCCATCAAAGGAATTTCTGCCAAGAAGGAATAAAGGAAAAATGGCCGAAACGGAATGCAAACTGGCAACTTCAAAAAGCGATCCCGTAATAAATTACGGGAAAATCCCGCGACTGTATATACATACCCGCATTTGTATTCCGACCGAATACAAATGCAATAAGACAAAATCTACACTGTATAATACTAGGATCCGGCTTAAACCAAAGCCCGCTAGTATTATCCGTCCGATCATGATCCGTGCAATACCGCACGTATAAGATCGAACCCTGCCATATATCATACGGCCTCTACAACGTTTCGCTCGAAACTTGAGAAACTGTCTGTGGGGGACTCTAAAGACTCGTCAATATTTTGGCTGTGGATTTAGCCACTAGCACGTCAGAGTACTAGCCGTACGTAACGGGCCACCAGGTATTGGCCAAAAGGGAGGTCAATGAGCGAACTCATCCTGACACCCTACTGAGCCTGTCAGTGACAATATCCGTACAATCCGGTCCGTTCGTCTAAGAGCATCGCATGTCGGGCCAAGAGGGTTGGTAAAAGTCAGACCCCCAAAAGCGGTACAAGTCGTGTCGGAGTGTAGTCCAGAACACCCTGAGATAATACTGGAATACCTACCAGTAAACCTCCTGCCTTGGCCATGGACTTCGTGTAATGGCTCTCCTAGACACAGCGTGACCTTACCCCCAATACCGGGAGAGACGAATCCCTGCCGATCTGCTCACTGCCTCCATGTGGCTCGGGACTGTACCCAACTAAAACCTGTTTGCACGACTCCTTTGAGCCGTGGTAGGGTAGTAATCAAAGTACAGTGGGAACTCACACGAGACAAATGACGATCTTAGGTCGATGAACTAACCTGCACACATGTCACCAGGGAACTGCTATCTGACGCTAGGTATAATACCAACTAGCATGTTTCCGGTGAGTCCTGTCCGGTGTACTCATAACCCAATGAGCACCTGTATACATCTTTGATGATACAACTGATACCAATGTCTTGTGAGACCGGCCACCGTCCCTTGTCGGGGTCTCGACTGTATACACTAGTCTACTAATGGAGTATCGATGCCCAGGCTCGAAACTCCTACGACTAGGGACCACTTTAAGGATTTGCTTATAGACTACGCAACTCTCACGTATATGATCGCCATCATACTGCTGGTAGTCAAGAAAGAATCCTATGGGCTCTATCAACATGCAATAGTCACCTGTAAGGTCACCTAAAGCAGTACACGATGATAAAGACAAACCATGATAGCAAACTATTCTCTATCAACGTTTAATAGTGAACTACAATGGCACCTAAAACATGTACAGGATGATAAAGACAAACCCGATAGTATACAAACCACTCGAGTAAGACTGTCCTACAGGTATAGGTCCTCCTTCAATCATTGTAATCACGTGCCTGCGATCCAATAATTGACTCTGAGGGCACTATATCCAACAATCTCCCACTTGCACTCAAGGCTAATTATTGCGATGTCGCATACTCACAGCCCGTGTGATACCGAACACCCAACTCCTCTACTAATCAGTCTCACAAAGCCCGTTTGCGAAACTATTGCGTTCGAGGAATAGCCTCAGCTAGTGGATCCGCTCTGATGTTTCATTCTATGTCTTTCTTTATCTCAAGTTCGCGGAGAAAGCCATCTCCCGAAATGAGCAATACCTGTCTTAGAATATGTCTGGATATCTGATGGGACCTAGTTCATAAATGAACTCCAAATCCTAACTTCTTAGACTGTATCATCAACTGAAACCAATCAGTATCCTGCGCCATGCCTCCCTCAGTATCCGCTTGGACCACCAGTCCAAAATACTGCCCTTCGTCAGAGGGAAAACTATAACTCTGACAGCCACTCTGTCATCCAGGTCACCTTGGAAGCCTGAAATGATAATTGTCTCCTAAAAGAGGCTGTTGTTATCATATCCCTAGAACATCCACTTATGTTCTAAAACTACTTCCGAATGTTTCTCCAGGATTGGATCAATATCAACTTATTGCATCTGCTGCAAAAACAACATCTGGTGTGGTACTTGACATCTCATGATTGACTCAATTGCCTAAGCATGTGATCTGCCAATCTTGCACATCCTTCTCCCCTTTAGTCTGTTAGACACCTTTAGATAGGGTGACTCCATCACCTGCAGGTAAACTACCGTGCCAGGAGTCGTTCATTCTAAAACCTTTTAGAATACTGTCTAAGTACCCAAATTGGGAAACTACCCAAATCTAGATCTAAAACCATAGATCTAGTAACCAGAATATCTGATATAATATCCATGTCCTATGTGGAGAAACCACTGTGTGACAACCAAAGTATAACCGATCGTAGTATAGGAACTTCACTTCCTACTCTGTGTATGTTATCCAAATACCAGGACATCACACCCTACTACCTTCTTAACAGATCCATCCCCTTTTCTGATGAAGTCAAACCTATGACTGTCACATTAAAAATAGATGATCTATCCCCGCTATATCTGCTTTAGTCCATAAATAGACATAAGCTACTTGTCCACTATGCTTCCGCTGCTCCCACTAACTACGACAACCCTCTGGCAGAGTCATATACACGTGCACTTCTAAAGCTAGTTTAGAACGACGCTATACTCATCCTCCTGCCGGGTCTCATAGCGTGGAACAACAGTAGTGTCAAATCTGGGTAAATACGAACCTCCCTGTCACCGTGCTTGAGGCTACCGGTGTACCTCCCGGGTGCCTGAGGTTACCCACCATATCTGCGGAGTGGCCAATGGAATGTCAAATCAGATTGAATTTTTAGGTTCTTATCAAACTTTCAGTAATCGTTTGCGGTTCTGGAATCACTTCCAGTTCTACCATACTCCCACTACTGTTTTCTGAAAAAATCCATTTTACTAAAACTGTGGCGAGTCACGAACAATATCACTATTGATCTTCCAGATGGTAGAAAGTCAACCCTCGTCATAGCCCGGGTCAACCCATAAACAGCCATTACAGAAACGTGCCTTGAGTTATCCAGAGCCTGGTTTTAAGCATAAGCCGGACAACTCCCCGTACGTTAACATTGTTAAGATATGAACTATTCTATATCGAATATAGAAACAGAGGCACGGATTTAATTGGAACCAGATTCAAATCATGCAGCTGTCTCCACTGCATGTCAACTAAATAGATGGAGGCCGATCAGCATTACTCAACTTAGGAGTGCTTCCAATTATGAGTAACCTGAAAGAGAAGCAAGTTCTCTTAATTATTACTATCAACTGAATACCATACATAAGTATCTATATTTTCGATCACCTTGAAGAATCAAGATACTTGCAACGCCTGGTTCTCTTCTTTATTCTTATACCTGTAATCTCTCAAAACTTAGACCTTGCATTTCTACGAAACACATGTCTAAGAACTAGAGAAGTCACAAGTGAATAGAATATAGTACGAGTATCAACCCCTCTGTCCTCATGGACACTGGACAACATACATTACTCTGTATAAGTCTCCTGAGTCTAATAGCTCATTCCCTGTGTGTCGTAAGTTGAAAACTGTACTTATGGTTAAGAAGAATTACACCGCTGTTTTAATGCTCCTTACCTAACCATCCACTGATATAGGTAAATGTCATGGACATAATTTCAAAAAGTTATATCTCACTTTATAAAAATAAACGTACAGATATATCAATTTGAAATCGGTGCATTACAACGGATATTCAAAACCAAATATTTGCCGTCCGGCCAACAACCCAGGTGACTTCCTCAAATATCACCAATTACAACGAATCCCGATATAATGAGGATGATCACCCAATTCCCAATAACTTGCTTCCACCCATCATCTGTAAAACCATACAGATGTGAGAATCAAACCTGGTAAATACATATGCTGGAGCAAGGGCTACTTGGGAAATCAGTTTTCTTTTAACAATACACAGTGAATCTGAAACATGTAAATGTTTCGAAAGGGTATCCGGGTATTCCTAATAGTGCCTCTTCCATTATCAGATTCACAACTGTAACCGTATATTTCTTTGCCATCTCTCCAAATCCCTTTATATGTCTTTAGTCATTACCTTCTGTACACCCCTTTAGGCCAAATGGTTTTCTTTCTTCCCTACTGTTCGGCACCAGCCTATGGTTTGGAAGAAGACTATCCAATAAGCATAATGGGTGTACTCTCCTAATCCTAGGAGTACCCGTAACCTGAGAGAAGGTGAAGATAAAAGAAAACTGAATAAAACTTATTCCTATTTCCCCTGAACCAGAATCCATCCCCGAACTGGAACAAGTTCCTTTCGAGTTTGTATATAACCATACGATGGAGTATCCAAATAACTATGGATCTTCGTAGTGATACGGATTGTCCTGGATAAATACAAAGTATGTAGGATTGGCGAAGAAATACTTGGTTTGGTCGTGAATAGCAGTCGCAATTTACTTTGCCCTCTTACTAATCTCTTTATTTGTCTTAACTTATTACCTTCTCTACACCATCGTTAGGCTAAAAGGTTTTCTTCATTCCCTACCGTTCGACACCTGCCTATGGTTTGGAAGAAGACTATCCAATTAGCGTAATAGGCGTACTGTCCTAATCAAAGGAGCACTCACAACCCGAGAGAAGGTAAAAGGAAAAGACAACTGAATAGTCCTATTCATTTTCTCCAGAAGCAGAAACCATCCTCGAATCTGGAACAAGTTCCTTCGAGTTCGTATATAACCATACGATGGTTTTATCCAATGGAAGTGGATGTTCGTAATAATACGGGGTGTCCTGGAGAAAAAAGGGTAAGAGTAGGAGTGGCAATGAGGTATGCAACTCTGACAATCCAAAATCTAGTGTTTTAAGAAGGCTCGGTTAACTTGGTCACTGAGTCATAGTCTAGGGTCGGGCCATGGTCGATGACAAAGAGAGAGAAAAGAAACACTCAGCGTGCACTTTAACATAGATCAGAATGGTTATCACTTTATCTAATCAGGAAACCTCCCACTGTAACCTCAAATTCTCCTCCAAACCTGAAAGAAGAATTAGTCGGGATCACCCGAGGAGTAAACCAACTCATCAGTGGGTATCGGGATCCAACTATCATCGCATGATAACGTGATGGAATCCATTCACGTTATCACACTACAGAAGGTATGCGCATATCTGGCAAGTTTCAGTTTCTTTAGAAACTCCCGATGTGATTTTTACCCCATGCTCTTATGACCTTGACGAAGGCCAACATATCATAAGTCACATGTCAAGTTCTAGCCGTCATTATCCAGGTTAATTTGAACCCACCCGTACATACCCTTGACGAAGGACAAAATAGTAGTACGGCTGTCCCAAACCAACGCATCTATCTATGCTGCAGAAAAGTAACAAATAGCTACCATATAATATGCCTTGACGAAAGCCAACATACATAGCATGAATACTAAGTGCTACCTTCCTGAAATGACGGAGGGCTACGAATGGTTTTTGCGAAAAACCTTTAACGTAATGAACTTGTTATCGTTGAAGGAACCGGATAGGATTTTATAAAAATATAGAGACGAAAACCTTTGCTTAAGAGGTCACTCCCGGTGAAGGGATCTCGGCTCTTTCCCTGTAGAATGAGGTGCAGGATACTCTAACTGAATACCACGATGCAAAGCAAAAAGTAATCGGCTATAATGAAGTTATTGCCCTGTCGCAAACTTCTGTCCAAGGGGTCACTCCCGGTGAAGGGATCTCGGCCCTTACCTCGTCGACTGAGGTGCTGGATATTCATAACCGAATACCACTGTGCAAAACAAAAGAGAACATCCTTGCAATAACAGCTTTTTGAAAAATGTTCCAACAACATCAGAACAAGTTTGTTTAGCTTGCATTGATTCGAATCAATGAAGTCCCAACAACTGATCACACCAATAAAGAACGAAAATACGATGTACGTATATGCCATCCGCATTCGTCACTGGGTCCCGTGATCACCCATTAGGTTACTTAACTAACGACAGAGCGGGGACTGGACTAGCGCAGGTGTAAAACATATACAACATCAACTAGTATATATATATCAATATATAATATTCGCTCAAGGCGTGATAAAATGCAACATCACAGAAACATAATAAGCATCACAGAACAATACAGATAATCTGGGATTCCCCGGGTTTCATAGAGCCGCTACTAAAACCCGACGTTCCCCTGGTCGTGTGGATAGCCTGTGCAATGAAATTCTAGACCCCTACGGGAGCGGCAAGTTACCCGCCAAAACCTGAAGCGAGGCATCCCTCCACAACAACGTGAATGGACCACCCAGCACTTCACGGAATCCGGTAACTTGAGCACCTCTCCTTGGGTCAACCTGTACCCCATACGAGTGCGGCGAATAGCCCGCCAATTCGAGAGTGAAGCCCCCTCTGTCTCAAAGTCATGAGATGCGGGCCCGTTGCCCTCTAGAACCCGGCTACCCGTGCACCCCTCCGCGGGGTAATCCTAGTACAGAAAGTAAAAATATATACAACGGGTACATCGACCTCAGCCCGGTAGTGCCCCAAAAGAATAATATACAAACAGGCAGTGACGGCAGTCCACATGTCGGACGCTCGCCCCGCAATATCAAATGTACATATACAACCAAACTGTACTACCATTGCATCCAGGCTATCCACCACGACAAATCCGCAACATCACAGCACAGCACAGAACATCAACGTGAATGTCACGTTCGCAAATCCGTCTAAAAGAACTATAGCAATTAGACAGGATTTACCGATCAAATGACATTCACGGTCGCAGATATAATGTAAATACTGTGAACTAATATGTTTAAAATTTTCAATCGACCAAATTCCCGAAATGGGCCCCAAGTACAATACCCAGTAAACAAAGTAAATCTGGGCCCAAACAGAATATAGCATAATCCCCAATTCCAAGTTTAAAGAGCACTGTAGAAAAATGGTACGGTGATGACTCTTTACTGCGGCGGAACAGCGGCCAGAACAGGGGGTTGGCCGCGGTTCCGCGGCCTTACTGTAGTATCACATTACCAATTTTTTACAGAATTCTTAAAAAACCCTGAACGTATTTTTGCAACACGCAAAATAATTTTTCGAGCACAAATGAAAATTGACAGAAACTGCATTTTGAAATTATGGTTTTTGGAATTTTTGTTCGATCGAAGTTCTAAACAAGTTAGAGCAAGCTAGAAAAGGTTAATGACGTGGCTCAGATACCATGTAAGTCTACGGTAGCGCCCCGACCGTCTGTCCGAGGCCAAAATGCTGAAACAAAAACTTTTCTTTAACTAGAAACTGGCGCTATCGTATACTTTTTCCCCGAATCGGACTATTAACCTACTACTAGCTAACTAGAGAAAGGGTAGAGAGGCTATACCGAGCGATCCGTGTCCTTCGGTCTTTGGCCACCATCCCAAGCTCCTCGCGGCATCTCCGGTCTCGATCTACTCGTCGGAAAGGGCACCACATCGAGAAGTCTTTTTACGGGCTCCCACCTCTGAACTGAGGCAACTCGGACACGAAGTTGGCTAGCCGACGTGTCCAAGATTGCTGTAGAATATACGTAGAAACCTTTGTCTCAAGGGGTTATTAGAAGTTGTCATTTTTGGAGTGGAGAAAGAAAATGAGCAAGAGGAATGAGCTTGAGGAATTTTTCTTTGCAATGAGAATCAACCAAAAATTCCTCTCACCAAAATGTATATACCTTTCCCAAAAATAGTGGCCGGACATATCTAGAGAGGAAGGATGTGAGGGAATAAAGAAAGTGGGGAAAATGTGTGATAACAAGGAAAAATGGTCACACCAAATATCCATCACCATCCCATCTCCATAAAGCAAGTAATGATCACAAACAAAGCCACAAAAGAGAGCAAGCTTTCTAGAAATCTCATGAACCCTCCACCAAAAAAAAAAAAATTTTCCACTTTGCTAAATGCACATTTGCAAATAAGCCCCTCCTATCAAAGGAATTTCAGCCAAGAAGGAATAAAGGAAAAATGGCCGAAACGGAATGCAAACTGGAAACTTCAAAAAGACGATCCCATAATGAATTACAGGAAAACCCTGCGACTGTATATACATTCCCGCATTTGTATTCCGACCGAATACAAATGCAGTGAGACAAAATCTTCACTGTATAATACTAGGATCCGGCTTAAACCGAAGCCCGCTAGTATTATCTGTCCGATCATGATCCGTGCAATACCGCACGTATAAGATCGAACCCTGCCATATATCATACGGCCTCTACAACGTTTCTCCCGAAACTTGAGAAACTGTCTGTGGGGGACTCTAAAGACTCGTCAATACTTTAGCTGTGGATTTAACCACTAGCACATCAGAGGCACTAGCCGTACGTAACAGGCCACCAGGTATTGACCAAAAGGGAGGTCAATGAGCGAACTCATCCTAACACCCTACTGAGCCTGTCACTGACAATATCCGTACTGTCCGGTCCGTTCGTCTATGAGAATCGCATGTTGGGCCTAGGGGGTTGGTAAAAGTTAGACCACCAAAAGCGGTACAAGTCGTGTCGGAGTGTAGCCCAGAACACCCTGAGATACTTCTGGAATACCTACCAGTAAATCTCCTGCCTTGGCCAAGGACTTCGTGTAATGGCTCTCCTAGACACAGCGCGACCTCACCCCAATACCAGGAGAAACGAACCCCTGACGATCCGCTCACTGCCTCTATGTGGCTCGGTACTGTACCCAACTAAAACCTGTTTGCACGACTTCTTTGAGCCGTGGTAGGGTAGTAATCGAAGTACAGTGGGAACTCATACGAGACAAATGACGATCTCAGGTCGATGAACTAACCTGTACATATGTCACCACGGAACTGCTATCTGACACTAGGTATAATACCAACTAGCATATTCCCGGCAAGTCCTGTCCGGTGTACTCATAACCCAATGAGCACCTGTATACATCTTATGTGATCCAACTGACACCAATGGCTTGTGAGACTGGCCACCGCCCATCGTCGAGGTCTCGACTGTATACACTAGTCTACTATTGGAGTATCGATGCCCAGTCTCGAAACTCCCATGACTAGGGACCACTTTAAGGATGTGCTTATAGACTACCCAACTCTCACGTATATGATCGCCATCATACTGCTGGTAGTCAAGCAAGAATCCTATGGGCTCTATCAACGTGCAATAGTGACCTGTAAGGTCACCGAAAGCAGTACACGATGATAAAGACAAACCATGATAGCATACTATTCTCTATCAACGTGTAATAGTGAACCACAATGTCACCTAAAACATGTACACGATGATAAAGACAAACCAGATACTATACAAACCTCTCGAGTAAGACTGTCCTACCGGTATAGGTCCTCTCTCAATCATTGTAATCACGTGCCTGCGATCCAATAATTGACTCTGAGGGCACTATATCCAACACCTATTCATTCCAATGATCATACTCACATTGATTTTGTTCCTCCTTATAATCAGGTATCCATTCTGGATCTGTTGATTCCTTTCATCCCTTTGATCTGTCATTATCGATACATGCTTTAAGTTCCCATCACCATGGTTTGAGCGTAGATTGAGCTGCTGCTAGTGATGCGGTCAGGGCAAAATCGTCATGGACGAGGACTAACCATCGTGTTTTACGGTGACATGGGAACGTATCGGTTTATTGTATGTATTGTGACCTTTCGTTTGAGGCGAGTGTTCGGTTTTGCACCGTATGATCGGGCCATTAATAGAGGCTGCCAGTTGTGAGAGAACTGTTGATGTACAACCTACCTCAGAGATGGTGATGTCGTCTACCTTGCAGACAGATGACCCAGCTGTTGCTGAGATTGATGGGATGTCGCTTCCATAGATTACGAGCTGAGATCGCTGGAGCTTTCAGGCAGAGATGCGACAGGTGATAGCTTGTCTATCTTGAGTTGAGAGATGAATGATTCGTCAGAATTGATGCACCGACACAGGCCCGGTTGAGTTGAAGATTTCGAGTGTGGAGAATCTTACTCAGATCTAGAGTAGATCGATCCAGAGATGACGATGTTCGTTGGATGATCCGATAGGAGATCGGCAAGTTGACCATCTTCGAATTGAGGACCTCACCCAGATGCGTTGTTAGTTGATCGAGAACGGACGAATATAGAGTATTCCTCCGATGGTTGGGACGAGTTCCTAAGGACGTGTTCGGCTAGATATCTTCTATAGAGTGATGAAGATACCAAGTTCATAATTTCGAGTCCGTGTGAGAGACTCCAGATTGACTGTAGCCGAGAACAATTGCCGTATGCATATAGCTGAAAGAATGAACTCATGAGGTGAGAATAGAAACCATGGGTGAGTTAGTGTCATACACTATAGAGTTAACCATGGCTAATCAATATTGGTTAGGTTAATAAATATCTACAAGTAAAACAAACTTAGTGGACTTGGTCAATGATTCCACAAGCTTTAACCATGTGACTTAATCCCACTAATTTTGATTAACTTTAAACAAATAAAACCATCACATTATTAAGCTTGGTGTATGTCTCATACACCCATGTTGCATGTGGCATCAAGCATGACACAAATTCATGTACATTAATATATATCACATATATACTACATGCACACTGGTGCGACAAAGAAATTTTTAAGTGACCTAATATTAGTCAATGGAAATTAATATATCACATATATAGTTATACATTAAATTATCAAATCAACTCTTGAATTAATAATTTGGCTATATCACATACAACCGACTAATATCAAATGTAACAATTTATCGAATCAACACTTGATCCAATAACCCGACTATATCACATATAACCGACCGATATTACATATCGCGAGAATAGAATGCGGTATCACATACGCGCATTAATATCGGTCATGCACATATCACATATGTGCTCCTACTCCGTTTCGTATGAACCAGGAAACCTCTGTGTAGGACTTTAAAGACTCGTCAATACGTCGGCAGTATGTGATGATCATATCAAACACCCACAAGCCGCTAGCGGTCTGCTAAATGTAACGGCCACCCGGGTATTGAGCAATCAGAAGATCAACAAGCAAGCATGCCAGTACTCCTGCGGATCTAATCAGTAACACTACCGTTCAGTCCGGTCACTTCGTCAGATATGTCGCATATCACAGCCTGCGGGTGGTATAACGTCAGACCCCAATAGCCTGATAAGTCATGCCGATGCAAGGTCTATAACGGTTCGAGAAACTACTGGTAACACTTGCTAGTAAATCTCAGCAATCCTGTCCAGGGATTTCATGTTATGGCCAATCGAGCATAGCGCAACATCAACTCCCAATACCGGGAGAGTCGAATCCCCTCCTATCGCTCATTACCTCCTTGTGACTCGGGACTGTACCCAAAAACCACCATTTTTCATGATCTCTTGACCGTGGTATGGTGGAAATCAAAGCACTGTGGGAATCACACAAGACTCTATGACTATCTCGGGTCGACAGACTAACCTGTACCAGTGTCACCAGAGAACTGCTATCTGACGATAGGTATAATACCATCCAGGAATTCTCGGCGAGTCCGTTCAGTGTAACCAGTCTCCACTGAACACCCTTATACCATCTTTGATGTAAACACCAATGGATGTGGGATCATCCATCGCCCATCATATGGGTCAAGATGCGTATACGCTAGTCTACTCTGGAATATCGATGCCCTGTCTCGATACACCTTCGACTAGCAACAATTATAAGGTGTTCTTTTAGACCACCTTTGGCCCCACTAGTATGATCTCCATCATAGTCCTGGTAGTCAAGTACAAATCCTAAGGGCTTTATCAACATGTGAGGGCAAGACAGAATCACTCATACAAGTCAACATGTTAAGACAAAGAGCAACCAGATGGCATACTATCATATCGAGCAAGAAAGACTTCTCTATATATGTCCAAGCATCCACTATAATATATATCCCATGTACAGTAATGGCCTCTAGGGCATACATATCACTAACAATCTCCCACTTGCACTAAGGCCATCTGTTGTAGTATCCAATACCCAATAATATAGCAGTGGTTGTAGTATCCCATACCCACCATCCCATAATCTCTCAAATAGTAATTAGGGAAGCAGGCCTTGGTGAGTGGATCCGCCGTGTTGTTATTCGTGTCCACTCTCCTTACCTCGATCCCTTGGAGATCAACCTTCTCCCTGATGAGGTGATACTTTCCTCAGAATATACCTGGATCGCTGATGGGACAGGTGTTCCTAGGCCAAAGCCACAACTCCATTATAGTCACAATAACAGTTATTGGACGCTCAATGGTAGGAACCTTGTTCATCTCATGAATATGTAATGTCCAGACAAACTCTTTGGTAGCATCATTGGTAGAGATGTATTCAGCCTTTATGTCTAGTATGTCACGGTATCTAGCTTGGAACTCTTCCAACATACCGTCCCTCCACTGAGGGTAATGACAATGCCTGTGACTGACTTTCAGTCATCCTTATCACTCTAGAAGCTTGAACCATGAACTTTCTTTTAGTGCTTCTCAAGTACTTAAGAATGTCCTCCACAGCTTTCCAGTGATTCTCCCAATATTCGATTGATTCTTGTTCACTACACCTAGTGAGTCATCTATATTTGGTCTGGTACAAAACATCGCATACATGATAGAGCTCACTGCCGAAGCATAAGGTATCCCTTGCATGCGAGCTCTCTACAAATCAGTCTTGGAAGACCTCTTTTTAGAGAAAGTGATTCCTCAGTAACTAGGTGAACCACCACACTTAGAATCTTCCATACTAAACCTTTTATTATGGTGTTATTGTTCCTGGATTTGGGACACTGCAAACATCCACTTAGATCGATCATCATAGATCATCATCCACAAGTTGTAGTAGGTATCATCCAGATCTTCCATGGAGAATCCTTCGTGATAAGAGGAGCTTGACCGAGTGTAGCATAGGAAACTATTTCCTATCAAGAGTATGCCATCTACGTATAACACGTGTAAGACAACCTCACTCTCTACAACCTTCTTGTATATACAAGGTTCATCTACCTTTTTGATGAAGTCAAACTCTTTGACTGCCATATCAAAACAGATGTTACAACTCCGCGATGCGCGCATTGATCCTGATGGACTGAAGCATAGCTTTGAAAGTCTCAACTTTTCCATCTACACCAAGAATGTTCTCAAGATCCATTTTCTCCCAATGGGTTTTACCCCTTCAGGTGCAACATACAAAGTCATATTTTATTGGTGTACACGGATTCCATCTTTGATTGCATAGCATCTGGCTTTTATACAGAGTCGCCACTCGTGATGGCCTGCCTGAACCTAGTTGGGCAATCATCTACCATGATGCAATCCTCACTCCCACTATCACCGAGAAGATCGCAGTATCTCTTAAGTGGATGAGAAACCTTACCAGATTCGCGGAGAGGCTGAGGCTCCTTTGAGACCATTGAATCCTTTGGTTTCACCAAATCATCAGCTGTTAGATTGTCTAGCTGGAACTCCTTCCAGTTTTATCTCATGACAACTAATTTCTTCACAAGAAATACCTTTTCTAAAAATATGGCATGCTGAGAAACAAAACACCTTTTGCTCCTCAGTGTGGTGAAGATATCCCTCACAAATGTTTAGGATATCCTAACAAACATATACAGAACTGACCATTCCTTGAGTTTGTCCGGATTTTGCTTTTCAATATAGGCCGGACAACCCCATATCTTAACTCGTTTAAGACATAGTCTCTTCTCATTCCATATCTCATATCTAGTTGTAGGCACTGATTTGGATGGAACCCCGTTCAATAAGTATGCAGCTTCTCAAGTGCATAACACCCAAAAGAAAATAGGTAACTCAGCAGTACTCATCTTAGAACGCGCCATAACTCATATGGTGCGATACCTCCGCCCCGATACACCATTGTGATGTGCTGTATACGAAAGAGTAAGCTGAGAGGGAATCACATTCTCCTTTAATTAATCCAGGAACTCCATGCCCAAGTATTCTATTCCTCGATCACATCGAAAGAGTTCATACTTCTACCCGTCTAGTTCTTAATCTTCAAGCTTATATTCCTTGAATTTCTCAAAAGATTCAGACTCGTGTTTCAACAAGAACACAAGTCCCAATCTTAAAAGATGATCAGTGAATATAATGAAGTATAAAGAACCAAACCTGGCATTTGTAGACATAGGACCATATACATCAGAATGTATCCGTCCCAAGAGTTCAGTAACTCTTTTTCTGTTTTCCGTAAACGGAGTATCAGTTATATTACCTTTGAGACAAGACTGGAAGTAACATAAGATGAAAATTCGAACGGATTCTAATATTCATCCTTATGTAACTTAGCTGGTCGCGTCGTATTGATATGACGTAGTCTATAATACCACAAGAAGGATTCGTTTATTTCTGGACTACTCCTCTTGTGTGTGTTCTATATACTTGGAACTGTGGTTTGAATTAGAACATATATGCCATTACATAACGTGCCTGATCCAATTAACTCTTGATTCAGGAAAATTTCCACAACATTATCCTCCAATATAGAATTATATCCCGCTTTAACTTAATAAAGAAACTGATGTAATGTTGTATATCAGGTTTGGTATCTAATAACTTTTTTTCAGAATCAATGTATTAATACAAGGTGATATTTGCCAACTGGTTTAGCTGAAACAATTGCAGCATTCTCTAACTCTTAGAGACATATCACCAGTCTCAGTTCTCTACCTTTCTATAGCCTATGTAATAGATTACATATGCAGGATCCTGATCCGGTATCACATACCCAGGACGTAGAGTATACTGAGAAACAGTTCTCTCTAATGAACACACCCGAAGAAGATGCATCAACATTCACTTTCTTCGATTGGGTGGCATGGGAATCCGGATATTCCCCTATATCCTGCTCGGACTTATAACAGTTATAAGATTAGAGCGGAACAAACGTTCCCTAGCACAGTATAATAAGCAAGTTCGGTCAATACATCCATATTATTATGTTGATTAAGGCGTGACATGGTCGCTACCCGGAGAGAGAGAGAAGAAAACACTCTGCTTGCGCTCTTGCAAAATCAGATTGGTTATTATTTTATCTAATCAGGCAGGCTCCTATAGTTTTTATCAAATCTTCGTTCAAACCCTAAAAGGTAAGAATAGCCGGGATTAATTACACCCTACAAGTTCGCCAATTTTTCAGCCAGGCTAGTGTCAGTACTTTGAGGGAGGTTCCCCGTGCTTTCGCACGGACCTAATTAAAATAAAACTCATCTTCCCAGGGGGGTAACCCCGTTAACACCTTTCTAGACACCTACTTGATTGGCTAATTGTAATGTGTAAAACTCTCCCGGGAGTAACTCTTACTTTGAGAGGGAATCGGGATCCAACTATCTTATAGAAGGCATGCAATCTCATTGCAAATTTCAACACTTGAAATTCCCGATGAAAGTTTTTCCCCTAGCGTCCTATGACCTTGACGAAAGCCAACAAACCATAGTCCGCTAGTCAAGCTCAACCCGTACATTTCGTAATTGAATTAAACCCACCAGCACGACCCTTGACGAAAGCCAACAAAGTCGTATGACTATCCTAATCTAATCGCATCATATGCTTAAGCAGATAAGTACTAATCAGCTACCGCACACTACGCCTTGACGAAAGCCAACAAACATAGCATGAATACTAAATACTACTTATCTGAAATGTCGGAGGGCTACAACAGGTTTTTATGAAAACATTTTGCGTAATGAACTTGATCTCGTTATAGAATCGAGTGATTTTGAAAAAGAAGTGTTTTTGAGGCTTTTAGTAGTTCCGCAAAAGAGGTCACTCCCGGTGAAGGGATCTCGGTTGTTTCCTTATTGAATAAGGTGCTGGATATTTCACAAATACCAATATGTAAAGCAAAAACTATAGAAGCAATCTGAAGACAAACAGAGTGGGTTGTAGCATCTGCTAGTTTTGCTAAAGAGGTCACTCCCGGTGAAAGGATCTCGGCTCTTTCCTTATCGAATAAGGTGCTGGATATTCTACAAGGAATACCGCTATGCAAAGTAAGAACTAGAGCTACTAGTTTTTAAAACAAGTTTCTACAACATTTTTAGGTTTCTTTTTATTTCTTTAATCTCATTAATGAAGTCCCACCTTTTATACTTCCTAAGCATCACATATGAAACGAAAGCAGTAATATTAATTATATCTCATATATATAATATAGGCATTCGTCTCAGAACATATCAAGTGATCACATCATAAAATATCAGCAGCAGAAGAACACATATGAAATATTGGATATACTATGAATTCCGTGTTTTATTTAGAACAATAAAAACGCGGATTCCACGGTAGTGATGAATAGCTAAACCCACATCCCTAGACCCCTATGAGAGCGGCAAGCAACCCTACCAATTCTAGAGTTAGGAAACCCGGTCTCGACTCCTCGAGATGGTCTCCCACTGGACTCCAGAACCCGCTTACTTGTGCTCTCCTCCTTGGTTCTATCCTAATGCGGAAAAGTAAATAATATACATCATTGGTGACATCATCGTCAACCCGGAAGTGTCCCAATAAAAGAATATTACATACAAGCTTTTACATTAATGAAAATGAAAAAGTCTCATCTCACATAAAAATCCCCGGCTATTCAAACACGACGATCCAATATAACATATCACAGCAACACATAACATCACATGTCATCAACGTAAGTAAATATGCGTATCCCAATTGTCGTTGACATATAGCAACGAAACCGGCGATACACCACATATTACACTTATGGTCGTAGAAAAGAAAGTGAAAAACTACAACAGTAGGAATCCGCAACCACCTTAGACATCATAAACCCAATGTATCACATACATTGGATTTCATGCCCAAGCAAACGAATTCCTTAGACATCATATGCCTAACAATTATAAACCCCGCATTTTAGTCTCGATATTGAAAACACTTTCCAATAACATGTCGGGTAATTCAACAATATTCCCGATAACTTGATCGAATGCTCGTCGGAAACTTTAGTAGACGACCGCACCCCCGATGCCGTCGACGAAGTGCACTAAGGGGGAACACCGCTGCCGCGAGCACTTGATCGGATGCTTTTGACGACGGGGTTCTCCTACAGTCACATGGTCGGGGCTATGGGGCATGGCTATCTAGTAAGGTTAGCCGGCGAGTATCCACGTACACTACGTAATTACGACGGACTTTTGATCACAGCGAAATCCCGCGGCAACCGATCAAATGAGGCTAAATTGCTAGATTTATAAAATTCAAACTAGTTATCACATAACTACTTTTGTGGATTCCAAGTATTATATCACAATCATAGATAGCTAGAGGAAGTTTAACTTTTCGATCGAATAATCAAACACCCAAACTTTCCGAATGAGCTCAACACTTGAGCGGAGTTCAAAAAATAACCAGAACATGCCACAGCTCGTATGAACCATCCGTAGAAGGGTCGACCCATGCCTGTAACACCTGAGAATGTGTTAGTAACTAAGTATATCTTAATATGTGATTTTTAATAAAAGTTTACCAAATTGATTTTCAAATATTTTATCAAAATTAATAAAGATTTTTCTAGAATTTTATCTCGACCGCACACACTTGTGCACGTTAACTAGGGTTAAGACTAAGATTGCCATGTAAATGAGCTTGTTGGTTAACCATGTTTAAGTTAACCATGGTGGTCTAACACACTTGTTTAAGCTAATTAGGATTAATTTAGGGCTTTTGGTTTTGTCCAAGGGTGTTTAGGGTGAAGGTTGACTTGGTGAGATAAAGGGTTATGATGGTTGTGCATTTATTGAGTGAGAGAGAATGGTGGCTCCAAGGTTTGGTCACCATCCATCTCCTCAAACCTTTTTGCATGTCATATTTCACACTCTGCTTCTCACTCACATCCCTCACATCTCTCACTCACACACCCCACACCATCTTATACACAACCCCACACCACAACAACATACACACAACCTTTCCCCCAGCTGCTACAACAGCAACTCACACACCAAAAAGTCATAGCTTCAACTTCTAAATAAAACAACAGAACATAGCAACAGCAACAGTTTGTACTGCATCAGCAGTGAGCAGATCAGCAATCCAGCCAAAACATTGAGCACTTAGAGCCTTAGCAGCAGCAATCCAGCAGCACAACTTCCTCCCCCTTCTTCTCTTACCCTTCATCTAGGATCTCTAGAGGTATAACCCCTCAAATCAACTCCTTATTGCTAAGTATTGTCGATAGAATAGTTAGTGTTCATAACATGTAGTTTAGTGCTAGTTTTAGCAATTTTGAGTGAGATTTAGCCAAGTGAAGGTTGTGATGGTTAGTATAACCTAATTAGGTGCTGTTGAGACTAGATCACTCAAGTTTGGTCCCAGATTCCTTAAAAATACCCGATTTGTTCGAGTTGGCGTAATTTAGCATTTTAGCGACTTTTTAGCCGCTGTTAGATCTGTTGTTGACCCGAACCTCCTAGAATAAAATTGGTGAAACTGTAGCATGGTGAGAATAGCAGACACACACACACAAAGCATGGGGACCCACCTCCAAGTTGAGGCCGCCGGTTTATTCCTTCTGCCCGCAAATTGGTGCCAGATCTGGGGTTGGGGTGTTGAGTTTTTGGCTGTGGAGTTCTTCTGGGTAGCTTAGGGTTTTGGTATCAGTAACTTTTTAAGTTTGGCCCAGAGGCAAAATCTGGAGCTATAAACGAGTTATCGATGTTTTTAGAACTTACGCGACATGCGCGTGATCCACGTGGTTCTGTGGCGCGCTGCGCGACACAGCGCGTCAAAGTTGGTTCGGGTAAGTTCGCACGCGTCGCGACGTGTCGTGTGCACACGCGTTTTGTTTCACGCACGCGTATCCTTATAGCGATAATTATACGATTTTGGTGATTTGTGTGGATTTGTGTTAAGTTATGTTAGTGTTAGTTAGACTATCCTAACTAGGTATTGTTAGGGCCAAGTTAACCTAGGAAAACCCCAGTTTACACAAAAATACCCTGAGTTTTCAAATTGGTGCAAAACATGATGTTTTTGAGCAAAACTTAGCCTTTTTAAAATCTGCTTTAGACCCAGTGGGTTCAGGATGAATTTGAGTGGACTGTAGCCTAGTGGAGATGCCCTGATCACACCACCAGAGCCCGACCCCAGCAACCCAAACCCAGGCTGCCGGAAAATTAATTCTGGCCGCAAATTACGGCCAGACTAGGGAGATAGGTCCCAGGTTTTTTAGGGTAGGTGTCTGCTATATTTTGTAGGTCCCTGGTATATATAGTTTTGTAATATTGTGATCTGGGTAAAATCTAGGCAGTATATCGTTTTCTGGTGTTTTTAGTTTGCGCGATACGGGCGGTACGCGAGTAGGTTCTGTGATTCAGCGTATCGCGGTGTGTCGGGTTAAGCGTTAGGCACATACACGCACGTTTCAGCGTATCGCACACACGCGCGTTAATTCGCGACGCGAGTTTCTCGCTTTGTTTTGATATCGCGTTATGCGAGATTTTTGATTATATTTGGATTCTTGTATAAATTCCAAGTTCGCAGGCGGGTATGTCAGACGCCGCCAGGAAAGGGAAGTAGGTGGTCGGCTATACTTAGCACGCGACCAGGTGAGTAGATTTAACATCTACGGGGAAATATCCCGTATGGCGTTAAGCGTCAGGGCGTAATAGGATATTTAGTTTTATGTGTTCATGTAAACATACTAGAGTAGCATGCCTTTTGTTACATATATAAAACTGGAAGTATAGAACACTGCACTGTCACTAACGGTACAAGTTGCACGAGCACGATTTATATGCTACACTCACACCGTTAGTGATTGCTATGACATGCATAGTATAGGATTGCTAGAAATCACATATCATATTGATTCCGTGTTATTGACGTTGTCATGTTTTGCCACATACTAGCATATGTTATATTCATACCATGTACACTATATACTTACGGTTGTGCATACCTTCATTGATATATCACTACCTGTGCACATGTACCCTTATATTTCATTATAGTGCATATATATATCTTGATATGTTTACCCTTGTGCCCCTACACAGCATATATTTAGACTTGGGCACATATACATCACATATATTCACACTTGGCATGGATACATCACATGTTCATACTTGTGCCCTACACATCACATATATTCACACTTGGCACAGATACATCACATGTTCATACCTGTGCCCTATACGTCACATATATTCATGCTTGGCACAGATACATCACAGATTCATGCTTGTGCCACATATAGCATCTATTCGTACTTGGACACATATACATCATATGTCCACATTAGTGCACATGTACATTGCTACATTCACTTGCATACTTATCTTTTCGCATATCCATACCTATACTCATATTCATATGTTACATACATGGATGATATTGACTTGATTTAAAAACTAAGGGACCGCATATGATATTTTCCAAACTGGATCTTTTAAAAGGGCGGCTTTCCTTTTCTTTTACTCTTAGTATCATACGACGCATGGCATGGATCTACGCATTTGATTGATTTATGAGATTTCTGGATTTGGGAACCGGAGTGCTATTTTAAGAAAACACGCACTGTTTAAAAACCCGGTTTCCCTTGATATGATATTTCAGTGCGTCCACCATGTATTTTCTCGGTGCTAGAGCGATACATGTGAACCCGAGTCGAGGAGCTGGACGAGGCCGATTGCGGGTACATGGTGTTAGTGTATATGCCCTAGAGGCCATTACTGTATCATACTAGTTTGTATATTACTTAATGGAAGCTTGGGATATTCACAGTTGTATATACAATCTTGCTCGAAATGGTAGTATGCTACTTGGTTTGTCTCTGCTTTAATATGTGCATGTGTTTCTTTTAGCATATTGCTGATATACATATTAGTAGAGCCCTTAGGATCTTTGCTTGATTACCAGCGTTGTGATGGCGCTCACACTCGTGGGAGCTGGGTGATCTATATGCACATCCTTATACAGGTCCCTAGTCGTTGGACTATCGAGACAGGGCATCGATACTCCGGAGTAGACTAGCGTATGCGCTTCTCATCCCAGCGTGGGAGACGGTCTGTCCCACAGCCGTCAGTACGTCGTACTTGAGATAGTATACGGGTGCTCGTTAGGTTACGAGTACACTGGACAGGACTCGTCGTGAACTGTTGGTTGGTATTATACCTATCGTCAGTTATCAGTTCCCAGGTGACATGAGTACAGCTTAGTCCGCTGACTTGACACTATCACTTCGCCTCGAGTGTGTTCCCACTGCACTTTGATTGCTACCCTACCACGGCTCAAAGGAGTCGTGCAAACAGGTAGTTTTTGGGTGCAGTCCCGAAGCACTTGGAGGCAGTGACGGTTAGACAGGATTCGTCTCTCCCGGTATTGGGGGTTGACATCGCGCTGTGTCCAGGAGAGCCATTACACGAGTAGTCCCTGGCCAGGGCAAGCGAGATATACTGGTAGGTTTCCAGTGTTATCTCAGGGTGTTCTGGGCTACACTCCGACACGACTTGTACCGCTATTAGGGGACTGACGTTCACCGCCCCCCTAGGCCCGCCATGCGATGTATCAGACGAACAGACCGGACTGTACGGAGATTGTCACATACAGGCTCAGTAGGAGTTCAGATGGGGTTCACCTCGTCAGTCTTCTTATCGACATCTACCTGGGGACCGTTACGTACAGCTAGTGCCGCTTGCGGTCTGTGGTTAAACCCACTGCCAGCGTAGTGTCGAGTCTTTAGAGTCCCACACAGAGAGCTATTCGCCTTTAGGCAAAATGAGTAGAGGTCGCATGGTTTTGCGACAGGGTTCGTTCACATCCGCGCACTTGTGCACGTTTGCTGTCCGGACAGCTTATACTAGCAGGCTTTGGTTTAAGCCGGATCCTAGTATATGATTTGGGATTGGCTTTTGCTCATTGTATTCGTGTTCCTCGGATCACGAATACGGGTGCGTATGCACAGTTGCTTGAGACAGAGGGAGAGGACTTTGATTAGGGTTAATGACTATTGTCATTTTATTAACCCTAATGCTTATGTGTGTTTTATTGTTAATTGATATTAGTTTAATAATTGTGCATGGTTATGGTTGTTGACCATTTGACCCATCTTGACTTGTTGACCTTGTTGACACTTTGACCATCATCATTTCATTTGGAAGATGCTCTTTGATCCTTGCAATTTGCATTAAAAATGAAATGATAATGGTCATGTCTTGATTAAGCCATGACAATTATCTCACTAATTTTATAATTACAATAATTCACATATATGAGAGAATGCTTCATATTATTCTCTCATTCTATTATTCACATTCTCTCTCTTATTCTTCCTCTCCCTCAAGCTCTCCCCTCTCATGTGTTGAGAAACACTTGAGCTTGAGAAAAACCATCTCTTGATAATCTCTACTCTCATCTAGGGTTCAAGGATTAGCACTTCTTGCACCCTAGTTACTTCTAGCTTGGAGTTGAAGCCAAAGGTTGAGCCTTTCGGGTGGATCTTTCTTTGACGGGAGAAGACGACAAAGGTGACCTCCTTCCACCACTCCAAGGAGCAAGGAGAGAAGGACTTAAAGCCCAAGGTATAACCTTTCTAGCACTTAGCTAGTTTCTAGTTAGCTTTAGCTTGTTTTTGTTTAGCAAAGATCCTTCATAGTCTAGTCCATGTTGCCTAAGCTCATAAAAATTTGATTTTTATTCCGTTTTCCGCCTCCCCGCAAGTACCGGGGTGGGCAACGTGGACTTACAGTGGTATCAGAGCCTAACTAAACATAAACTAGCTAGGTAGTAGAGTGTATTGAAGTTCGAATCGGAAAAATCGAAAAACCGAGTTTTCAAAACCCTAAGTTTCTGTTAATTTTTTTTCTGTTCAAAACAAAATTTGTTATACTCCAAAAATCATCTTAGGGTTTTGTAAAGAAAGCCACCAAAAACGAACCAATGATTCGACCAAAGAGCCGCGGTTCCGTGGCAATAGCAAGCAATTGCCGCGCAACCGCGGCCGTATTGGCTCATCACTGGGTCGAGTTTGGTGCAGTGTATTTCTGGCTTGGTTTTAGGATTTTTAAGATGGTTTATATGTGCCCAGATTTTCCAGAATAGAAATTTGTTTTTGGGGGCCTATAAATACGTATTTTTTTCCGAACTTCAATACACTTTGACTAAAAGGTTATATCTGTGATGTTTACATGTACTGAACGTCGGCTAATCGCTATATGTCGATTAGTCGGGGTTATACATATCTGTGATCTGTGATTAGTTGATGGTATGTGTATATGAATGGGTTGGATTGTCGCGGATGAATAGCCGGGGTGGATGTGAGATGAGTGTTGCTTTTTCTTTCATTCATTGTAATATGTAAATTGATGTAATATTATTATTTGTTTGGCCGCACAACCGGGTCAGGGTTGTAGCCGTCATTGTATAATTCATTCTACTGTTTTTGCTCCTAGGATAGACCCATGGAGGGGGTGCACAAACTACCGGGTATCTCGAAGTGCCGAGTGGCCTACTCACGGTGGTGAGGGAGGTTGCTTCGCTTCGGGTACTTGGCGGGTAGTTTGCCGCACCCGTAGGGGCTTTGGGTGGGGTATTGGCTATTCACCGCGACCGTGTAATCCGCTTTTCGTTGCAGGCTCGAACGGATTACGGATTCCTAGTATATCCAATGTATTCATCTGTGATCTATAATGTCTATCATTGCTATATATTTATATATGATAACTATTTAGGCGTTGCTTATGTTTTACAGCCGCGCTAGCCCAGCCCCCGCTCTGTCGTTAGTTAAGTAACCAAACGGGTGATGACGGGGCCCCGTGGCGAATGCGAATGGCATAAGCGTACGTCATATTTTGCTTGTTTTCTGCAATGGTAGGATTAAATGATGGGACGCATTAAAAGAACTAATGCAAGAAAATAAACCAAGTAAAAGTCGATTGGAACACTTTGAAAACCACTCGGTTCTTTTCAAAACTAAACTTTTAAACACGGAGCTTGAACCACTCCTTTTAAAAGCTATCTCGTTCCATCGATTATATCAAATTCACTACGTTCACGGTTTCGCCAAAACCATTCGTAGCCCTTCGTCATTCCACATGAATGGTCAAAAAGTATTCAAGCTATGTATTTTGGACAAAGTCAAGGCATAGTGATTGGTAGCTATTGGGTATTCATGTGCAATATAGATAGATGCGTTGGTTTGGGACAGTCGTGCTGCCATTTTGGCCAAAGTAAAGGGTAGGTACGGGTGGGTCCAAATTAACCAGGAGAATGACGGGTAGAACTTGACATGTGACTTATGATATTTTGGCCAAAGTCAAGGTCATAAGAGCATGGGGCAAAAATCCACATCGGGAGTTTCATAAGTACTGAAACTTGCTAGCGCTGCATACCATTTGGAGTGTGATAATTCTGGTAGGATTCCTTCGGTTTTAACACGCGATGATATTTGGATCCCGATCTTACTGTGAGTATATGCTACTCCTCGGGAAAACTCTCACTTAACGATCAATACTATAAACTTAGTAGGTGTCTAGAAAGGTGTTAGCGGGGCTACGCCCACAGGGAAAAGAGGTTACTTAATTAAGGAAATTCGCGAAAGCGTTGGAAAACCTCCCTCGAAGTACCGACACTGGCCTGGCTGAACGGTTAAGCAAGTATTGTACGGTGAGATTGATCCTGACTAATCCTTTCTTTACTGTTTGAGAAGGGATTCGAGAGACAGTGGGAGCCATCCAGTTTAGACAAACTAAAAACCACTCTAAACTTGGAAGAGCATCATGCTAAAGTGTTTCTTTTCTCTCTCCTAATTGCAGCGACCATTCATCATGACCGGACTTAAGTTATTATTAGATAAAAACATATTGACAGGGCCAAACTACAAAGATTGGCTCAGGAATGTCAAGATGGCAATCACTTACGACAAGTTAGGGTATGTCCTTACCACCAAAGCTCCCCCTGTCCCAGGTCCCAAAACCAGTGTCGTAGATAGGGAAATCTACAAGACCTGGGAAATAGATTGCGCAAAGGCCAGATGCCTCGTCCTTGCCTCGATGGACAACGAACATCAGAGGAGGCACGAGAATATGGACCTTGAGTCCATATTTCTTCATACAAAAGAACTGTATGGAGAGCAGTCTCGTATCGCAAGATACGAAGTGTCGAAGAAGTTGTTTTCGGCAAGGTTGGCTGTCGGATCATCGGTAGCGGAACACGTGCTTAAGATGATTGGCTACATTGAGGAGCTCGCGGACCTTGGGACCACGTTGGAGAATGAACTCTATACTGATTTGATTCTCCAGTCCCTTCCTTCCACTTATGCCCAGTTTATTCTTAACTTCAACATGCAAGGAAAGGAGGTTGAACTTTCCGAACTTCTGAACATGTTGAGGAGTGCTGAGGGCACCCTACAGAAGGGTAGGGAGACATGCACTTTGTTTGTAGGAGGATCTTTCTCTTCTAGGTCCAGGGCGAAAGCCAAGGGCAAGAAGAAGAAAGCCCCCGCCAAACCAAGAGGCGGTGTCGGTAAAATGGATACGAAGGGAAAAGGAAAAGCAACAAAGATAGCGGGAAAGCTGGTGGGGAAGGAAGAATGCTTCTATTGTCACAAAAGTGGTCACTGGAAACAGGATTGCAAGGCTTGGAAGGCCAGAACACAGGATTTGAAGCGAGTTGCAGCTTCAGCTTCAGGTGTGTATGTTATTGAAAACTGTCTATCAATAAACTCTACATCCTGGGTATTGGATACCGGATCAGGATCTCATATCTGTAATTCTTTGCAGGCGTTGAGAAAGCGTAGAGTTTTGAAGGCAGGTGACATGACCCTCAGAGTTGCAAACGGTGCTAGCATGGATGCTGAGGCCGTGGGGGACTATCACCTGGGATTGTCGGATGGACATTTTTTGGTTTTGCGTAGTTGTTATTATGTACCAAATGCAACCTGTAATATCATTTCTGTATCTTTATTATCTAAAGAAGGTTATGAATTTGCATTTGTAAGTAATGTAGTGAACATTCACCTTAATCAAGTTTTGATTGGGTCAGGTACATTGAACAACGGTATATACGTATTAAACCAGCCACAGATTTTCAATGTCCAGAATACACACAAAAGAAAGTCACCAGAAATTAATAAAACTTTCTTATGGCATTGTAGACTGGGTCACATCAGTGAGAGAAGGTTGACTAAGTTACATGCAGAAGGATATTTGGATTCGTTCGAATATCAATCGTATGCAATTTGTCAATCCTGTCTCAAAGGAAAGATGACAAAGACTCCGTTCACTGGACACGGAGTAAGAGCGAGCGAGCTCTTGGGACTCGTACACAGCGACGTGTGCGGTCCAATGTCTACACATGCACGAAGCGGTTATTCTTACTTCATTACTTTTACGGATGACTTTTCAAGGTACGGTTATGTCTTCTTAATGAAACATAAATCCGAGGCTTTTGAAAAATTCCAGGAATATAAGAATGAAGTAGAAAAACAAACAGGCAAAAGTATCAAGGCACTGAGATCTGATCAAGGTGGTGAATACTTGAGTGCCGAGTTCCTGGGTTACTTAAAAGAGAATGGAATTCTCTCTCAGCTTACTCCTCCATACACTCCGCAACATAACGGTGTATCGGAGAGACGAAACCGAACCCTATTGGATATGGTACGGTCCATGATGAGTAACGCTGAGTTGCCGCGATCGTTCTGGGGATATGCGCTAGAATCAGCTGCATACCTTTTGAACCGAGTTCCAACTAAGACTGTGCCTACTACACCATATCAGATGTGGTGTGGGAAGAGACTCTATCTTAATCACATTAAGACATGGGGATGTCCAGCTTTTGTAAAAAAAACCAGCATGCGGACAAGCTCGAGGCACGCTCAGTACAGTGCAAGTCTGTGGGATATCCAAAGAGCTCCAAGGGATATTACTTCTCTTGCGAAGAGGAACAAAAAGTCCTTGTTTCTCGCCATGCCCACTTTCTAGAACACCAGTTCATAGAAAAAGAATTAAGTGGGAGCGCAATAGAACTGGAAGAAATTCCAGAACCACGAGCTATTACTGAAAGCTTGGTTGAACCAGAGGGTTCGAAAGATCAGGACATTCCCACGCCACTCCGCAGGAGTAGTAGGCAGTCTCATCCGCCCGAGAGATACTACGGTTTTCTCATTGACGGGGATAGAGAGGATTGCATCATAGACTTTGATGAGCCTACTAGCTTCCAGCAAGCCATTCAGAGCGTCGACTCGGTAAAATGGCTGGATGCAATGCGGACCGAAATGGAGTCCATGTACACCAACAAAGTATGGACGTTGGACATTGCTCCAGATGGGGTAAAACCCGTAGGATGCAAGTGGATCTTTAAAAAGAAGATTGGTGTAGATGGACAGGTTGAGACCTATAAAGCTAGACTGGTAGCAAAGGGTTTTCGTCAGTGACCTGGTTTGGACTATGACGAAACCTTTTCTCCAGTAGCTATGTTGAAATCCATTCGGATCCTTCTTGCCATTGCTGCCTTCCACGACTATGAGATTTGGCAGATGGACGTAAAGACAGCTTTTCTAAATGGACATTTAGAGGAGTGTGTCTATATGGATCAGCCAGAGGGTTTCATTCAGAGTGGGAGCAGCGGAAAGGTGTGCAAGTTGCTTAAGTCCATTTATGGACTAAAGCAGGCATCGCGGAGTTGGAACATCTGTTTTGATGAAACGGTCAAGGAATTTGGCTTTATCAAAAATCCAGATGAACCATGCATCTATTGTAGATTTGTAGCGAGAACTGTAGTATTCCTCGTTTTATACGTGGATGACATTCTCTTAATAGGAAATGACATTCCTATGCTACAATCTGTCAAGGGTTTCTTGTCACACATGTTCTCCATGAAAGACCTGGGTGATGCCTCATACATTCGGGGTATTCGGATCTACCGTGACAGATCCAAGAGGATATTAGGACTTTCGCAATCCAGGTACATCGACACCATACTAAAGAGATTCAGTATGGAAGATTCCAAGCGCGGTAATCTACCGGCTTGTCACGGGATCACCTTCTCCAAAGAGATGTCTCCCAAGACTGATTTGGAGAGGGATCGCATGTCTATTATACCCTACGCATCTGCGGTAGGCTCTATAATGTATGCGATGTTGTGTACCAGACCAGATGTGGCTTATGCACTGAGTGTGGTAAGCAGGTATCAGTCAAACCCTGGGGAGAAACATTGGATAGCAGTAAAGAACATTCTCAAGTACCTGAGAAGGACTAAGGAGATGTTCTTGGTGTATGGCGGAAAAGACCTACAGATTGAGGCCTTTGCTGACTCCAGCTTCCCGAATGACAAGGATGATTCCAAGTCCATGTCGGGTTTTGTCTTTACCCTCAATAGAGGGGCGGTGTGTTGGAAGAGCTCCAAACAGGAAACCGTTGCTGACTCAACTATAGAAGCGGAATACATCGCTGCATCTGATGCCGCAAAAGAAGCTGTCTGGATGAGGAAGTTCTTGAGAGAACTTCAGGTGGTTCCGTCCATTGTTGACCTAATACCTCTGTATTGCGACAACAACGGGGCTATAGCTTTAGCGAAGGAACCCAGGTCCCATCAGAACTCCAGACACATCTTGAGGCGGTATCACCTGATCAGGGAGATCGTGGATCGCCAGGAGATCGAGGTTCGGAGGGTTGCTTCAGAAGATAACACAGCAGATCCATTCACCAAGGCCTTGCCCCAGACTCAGTTCGAGCGGCTGATCGAGATGATAGGTCTTCGATACGCTAGTACATGGCCTTAGTGCAAGTGGGAGATTGTTAGTGTATATTCCCTAGAGGCCATTACTGTATCATACTAGTTTGTATATTACTTAATGGAAGCTTGGTATATTCACTGTTGTATATACAATCTTGCTCGAAATGGTAGTATGCTACTTGGTTTGTCTCTGCTTTAATATGTGCATGTGTTTCTTTTAGCATATTGCTGATATACATATTAGTAGAGCCCTTAGGATCTTTGCTTGATTACCAGCGTTGTGATGGCACTCACACTCGTGGGAGCTGGGTGATCTATAAGCACATCCTTATACAGGTCCCTAGTCGTTGGACTATCGAGACAGGGCATCGATACTCCGGAGTAGACTAGCGTATGCGCTTCTCATCCCAGCGTGGGAGACGGTCTGTCCCACAGCCGTCAGTACGTCGTACTTGAGATAGTATATGGGTGCTCGTTAGGTTATGAGTACACTGGACAGGACTCGTCGGGAACTGTTGGTTGGTATTATACCTATCGTCAGTTATCAGTTCCCAGGTGACATGAGTACAGCTTAGTCCGCTGACTTGACACTATCACTTCGCCTCGAGTGTGTTCCCACTGCACTTTGATTGCTACCCTACCACGGCTCAAAGGAGTCGTGCAAACAGGTAGTTTTAGGGTGCAGTCCCGAAGCACTTGGAGGCAGTGACGGTTAGACAGGATTCGTCTCTACCGGTATTGGGGGTTGACATCGCGCTGTGTCCAGGAGAGACATTACACTAGTAGTCCCTGGCCATGGCAAGCGAGATATACTGGTAGGTTTCCTGTGTTACCTCAGGGTGTTCTGGGCTACACTCCGACACGACTTGTACCGCTATTAGGGGACTGACGTTCACCGCCCCCCTAGGCCCGCCATGCGATGTATCAGACGAACAGACCGGACTGTACGGAGATTGTCATATACAGGCTCAGTAGGAGTTCAGATGGGGTTCACCTCGTCAGTCTTCTAATCGACATCTACTTGGGGACCGTTACGCACAGCTAGTGCCGCTTGCGGTCTGTGGTTAAACCCACTGCCAGCGTAGTGTCGAGTCTTTAGAGTCCCACACATAGAGCTATTCGCCTTTAGGCAAAATGAGTAGAGGTCGCATGGTTTTGCGACAGGGTTCGTTCACATCCGTGCACTTATGCACGTTTGCTGTCCGGACAGCTTATACTAGCGGGCTTTGGTTTAAGCCGGATCCTAGTATATGATTTGGGATTGGCTTTTTCTCATTGTATTCGTGTTCCTCGGATCACGAATACGGGTGCGTATGCACAGTTGCTTGAGACAGAGGGAGAGGACTTTGATTAGGGTTAATGACTATTGTCATTTTATTAATCCTAATGCTTATGTGTGTATTATTGTTAATTGATATTAGTTTAATAATTGTGCATGGTTATGGTTGTTGACCATTTGACCCATCTTGACTTGTTGACCTTGTTGACACTTTGACCATCATCATTTCATTTGGAAGATGCTCTTTGATCCTTGCAATTTGCATTAAAAATGAAATGATAATGGTCATGTCTTGATTAAGCCATGACAATTATCTCACTAATTTTATATTTACAATAATTCACATATATGAGAGAATGCTTCATATTATTCTCTCATTCTATTATTCACATTCTCTCTCTTGTTCTTCCTCTCCCTCAAGCTCTCCCCTCTCATGTGTTGAGAAACACTTGAGCTTGAGAAAAACCATCTCTTGATAATCTCTACTCTCATCTAGGGTTCAAGGATTAGCACTTCTTGCACCCTAGTTACTTCTAGCTTGGAGTTGAAGCCAAAGGTTGAGGCTTTCGAGTGGATCTTTCTTTGACGGGAGAAGACGACAAAGGTGACCTCCTTCCACCACTCCAAGGAGCAAGGAGAGAAGGATATAAAGCCTAAGGTATAACCTTTCTAGCACTTAGCTAGTTTCTAGTTAGCTTTAGCTTGTTTTTGTTTAGCAAAGATCCTTCATAGTCTTGTCCATGTTGCCTTAGCTCATAAAAATTCGATTTTTATTCCATTTTCCGCCTCCCCGCAAGTACCGGGGTGGGCAACATGGACTTACACATGGTGGACCCGGTATGGTACCCCGGGGCTAGAATGGATCGTTGTGCAGTAGACGGTGAGCCTGGCAGAGGGACTACAACCTACCGGTGATTGGTTAGACCTGGCGGTTATCCGGAGGATACTGACCAGAGTCGAGAGATGGATACGGGACAACTCGTACTGCCGAGGCCGAGAGTCGATACCGCAGACAGAGCCCGTGGGCTGACCCGGACTGATGGATGCCCGAGATATGAGGTTTTGTGTGTCGATGCCGGACACGAGCTTTCTTGATATTTGGGTGCCGATGTTGGGCACTCACGATTTTATAAGATTACAGGATTTGAGGGCCGATGTGGATGACGGCGCCTGAGTTGTACTGGGATTTGGGTGTATTGATAGACACCAGTTATTTTTCCACGTTGATATTCCGTGTTGACATTATTTCTTCCCATACTCAGCATTCAGTACTTGACATCTCATCCTGTAGCTAGCATACATGATAGAGTACACATGCTTGCATATCATTGCATACTCTGGTCATCATATATAAGGTTGTTAGATTACACTGCCATGTCTGATTATCACATATCTTGCTCATTACATAGAGATGTTAGTAGATCGCACTTGTTGCATGATATTGAGCATCGAGTTCATCATATAGATGTTACCTGTTGGCAAAGGTTAGTGTATCACAGCATGTGCATACTCGCGATTAACTTTATATGTTATCTACTACTCACGAGTTGGCAACTCACCCCCGTTGTGCCACAGTGCTTGCAGGTTGCCCTTTGGAGTAGTCGCGGCTGGCTGTTTACCGCATCTTTTGACAAAGATACCATTGCTGAGGCGTGTTAGCCCTTTTGCTATTAGATGGGTTTTTGTACAGTATCTGTTTACTTTCAGTTGTATATTGATGTATCTAGTACTCTCCATCTACCTTCATGTATTGGCTTAGAGACAGTTGTGAGGACGACATATGTTATTTTGTACCCTGGTGTCGAGCTCGTTGTGAGCCGACTTTATTTATGCAGTCTTATATTTCTTGCTATTTTCATTTCATTTTTTACTCAGTCGTACATTATCATTGTGATGCTCTGTCTATTCCGCATGTCATTTTACTTACATCTTGTCTTTTACCCGCTTCTCGGGACAAATTTTTTTATAAAGGAAATGTTGCCAAAATTATTAAACAACACTTGAACTTAAAAAGGGTTTCTACTAATTTAATTAATGTTTTCTAAACATTTACAACAGTTTTTACAAAATGTTTTAACACTCTAAAATTAATGGTTTTGATTTCTGGGTTCGGCTTACTTAGTCGCGTTACGCCTGTAGACGTTACGTGGTTAAGTGCCGGTCACGGGCCGAACTTTGGGTCGTGACAAAGTTGGTATCAGAGCGTAGGTTTTTCCTTCGGAGTGTAGGATGACCCTGGTATGATGGAGTAAGTAGCTGCAGCAGGGTGGCGTGGCGTGTGTATATTCTGCGGCACACTCACAACGCGGTACTCCTCCTAAGCGACCTTAGGACTTATTGATTGAAATTCCTTCTTGATATACATTCTTGTGATTCGATTTCCGTATCCTCATCGAATTCTACTTTCCTTTCAGCCATTATGCCGCCAAAGACTACGAGGGCACAGAGAGAAACCGCGAGGGCCGAGATGCGAGTTGACTCATCCGAGACGAGGACTGATCCGGGTAGTACCCCTGTTGTACCCAAGCAGACTGTCCCTCCTATTACAGATCAGATCGCCACACTAGTGGCTGGCATGCAGGAGATGCGCCAGATGGTGGGATCTAGCATGCAGGAGATGCGCCAGATGATAGGATCACTAGTTGAGACGCTTCGAGCGCAGCGACCAGAGGTAGCTCCACCAGTCACGGGGACCGCGATGGTATCTACAGCACATGCAGTTGCCCCTGCAGCCATGGAGGTGATTACAGTATCGTTAGCAGAATTCATGAGGCTGAAGCCTCCGGTCTTCACAGGCACCGATCCAGCCGAGGACCCGTAGTCTTTCATTGACAGGATGGCCCGGATATGCCGTTCGCTCAGATGCTCAGATACGAGATGGGTAGAGTTTGCGAGCTTTCGCCTGGAAGGACTTGTGAAGAAATGGTGCGAATCGGTTGAGAAGGGCAAAGCAGCAGGTCTTCCTCCTGTGACCTGGACAGAGTTCGTGACGATGTTCCTTGCCCGCTTCCTTCCCCAGAGTGTTAGGGATGCCCGAGCACGCAGATTTGAGTCCTTGCGCCAGACGCCAGATATGACCGTGGCAGAGTACGATGTGCTATTCACCGAGCTATCAGTCTATGCTCCGTACCTAGTGGCTACTGAGGAGTTGCGAGTCAAGAGATTTGTCCGAGGCTTGCTTACACCACTGTTCCTTGTGATCAGCGCACAGCATTACGAGACATATGCAGCAGCCGTAGACGCAGCCCTATTAGTCGAGGCGCGTCTTGCAGAGACTTCGGCAGTTCCAGGGCCGAAGAGAGTTCGTACTGATATGCCGGCACAGAGACGGCCATTCAGGCGCCGCGACAGACACCTCGCAGGTGGCAGAGGCTCGACATGAGGTCAGCTTTCCAGCTCTTATCCCCAGGAGGGTCAGCCAGCATCATGCGAATGTTTCCGATGCGGGAGCTCCTATCATCGTGTACGAGAGTGTCCTGAGATATCCCGTAGGGAGGCAGCCGTACCATATGTCACACTACCACCTTCACCACCTCAGAGGGCATTGCCCATTGTACTTACAGTTGCTCCGCGTTAGACTCAGGCACAGAGAGGCCGTGGTCGTGGAGGGTTTGTTCCTAGAGGGCGAGGCAGTCGAGGCAGAGGACAGCCAGCCATCGGTCGAGTACAGCCAGTTGCTAGTACGGGACCTCCAGTTGTAGGTGGAAGACAGGCACGGGTTTTCGCGTTGACGCATCAGGATGCACAGGTGTCCATTGCGGTGGTTTTAGGTACCTTATCAGTATGTTCTGTTGATGCATACGTATTGTTCGATCTCGGATCCACGCACTCGTACGTTTCTACACATTTTGTGCCGAGTTTGGGTAGAGAGTCTGGGTTGCTTGATCAGCCGCTTGTTGTGACCACTCCCATGGGAGAGTCGTTTGTTGCTAGGCACGTGTTCCGATCCTGTGTTGTCCGTATTGGCGAGAGAGATTTGCCTGTCGACTTGATCCTTCTTGAGATGTTGGAATTCGACGTTCTATTGGGCATGGATTGGTTGGCCACGTGCTATGCGTCTGTGGACTGCCGTGAGAAGACAGTGAGATTTTGTTTTCCCGGCGAGTCGGCTTTTGTTGTGCAGGGGGACCGTGGTGCCGCCCCTCACAGATTGATTTCTTCACTTCGCGCTGGACAACTTTTGAGGAAGGAATGTCAGGGATTTCTAGCCTATGTTTGTGATACTAGAGCTACAGAGGTTCCGTTGGATCAGGTTCCGGTTGTATGTAAGTTCCCTGACGTATTACCTGATGAGCTTCCTGGGCTACCGCCTGAGCGTGATGTTGTCTTTTGTATTGATTTGATTCCCGGCACGGGGCCTATTTCTATACCGCCTTATCTGATGGCCCCGGCGGAGCTTGGTGAGTTGAAAAGTCAGTTGCAAGATTTGCTGGACAAGAGGCTTATTCGACCCAGTGTTTCTCCTTGGGGTGCTCTGGTCCTATTTTTTAAGAAGAAGGACGGAAGTTTGCGTCTGTGTATCAACTACCGGCAGCTGAACCGGGTGGCTGTGCGGAACAGATATCCGTTGCCCACATCGACGACTTGTTCGACAAGCTTCAGGGGGTAGGATATTTTTCGAGGATCGATTTGCGATCGGGCTATCATCAGCTGCGAGTTCGACAGGAGGACATTCCGAAGACAGCTTTCCGTACGCGTTATGGCCATTATGAGTTTTTGGTGATGTCGTTCGGACTCACCAACGCACAAGCAACCTTCATGGACTTGATGAACCGTATATTCCGGCCGTATCTCGACTTGTTCATCATCGTATTCATTGACGATATATTGGTGTATTCCCGGAGCAGAGAGGAGCACGAGCAGCACTTGCGGATCACGCTGCAGACTTTGAGGGAGCACCAGCTTTATGCAAAATTCTCCAAGTGCGCGTTCTGGTTGGACAGCGTGGACTTCTTGGCGCATGTGATTACACGGGATGGTATATGTATAGACCTGAGGAAGGTCGAGGCCGTTCGGAGTTGGCCCAGACCAACATCCGTTACTGAGATACGCGGCTTTCTAGGACTGGCCGGCTATTATAGGCGATTTGTACAGTATTTCTCCCGTATTGCTGCACCCTTGACCGGATTGACCCGGAAGGGAGTGCCTTTCATTTGGACGGAGGAGTGCGAGCGCAGTTTCCAACAGCTATGGACTTGTTTGACTATGGTGCCAGTATTATCATTGCCTTCAGGATCAGGCGGATTTGTAGTCTATTGTGACGCTTCACGAGTGGGGCTAGAATGCGTATTGATGCAGCATGGTAGGGTGATCGCTTATGCTTCCCGGCAATTGAAGAAACATGAACAGAACTACCCCACTCACGATTTGGAGATGGCCGTAGTGGTCTTTGCGCTTAAGATCTAGCGACATTACCCATACGGCGAGTCGTGCCAGATATTCACTGATCACAATAGCCTAAATATATATTTCAGCAGCGAGACCTGAATCTCCGACAGCGCCGTTGGATGGAACTGGTGCGGGACTACGACTGCGAGATCTTATATCACCCGGGAAAGGCTAACGTAGTAGCAGATGCTTTGATTAGGAGGCCCGAGGGTAGTCTAGTGTGTTTGAGTGCAGTACAGAGGCAGTCGTAGGAAGATTGGCAGATATTATGCGATAGCCGAGTGCAGTTCGAGTTCACGCAGATCGGGGGACAGCTTGCGGATGTTCGTGTACGCCCACAGTTGCTTGACCGTAAATATGAGGCACAGCGCAGCGATGACCGTTGCTCAAAGATCATGGCATAGATTGGACAGGGCAGATTCTCTGAGTTCGTGATTGATGATCACGGGATATTACGATTTGGGTCTAGACTGTGCGTACCAGATGCTGAGGGATTGCGGCGCGATATTCTTGAGGAGGCACATCGATCGGTGTACAGTGTCCACCCCGGTTCCACCAAGATGTACCATGATATGAGAGAGGTCTACTGGTGGGACGGAATGAAGGGGGACATCGCAGATTTCGTATCGAGATGCCTGACTTGTTAGCAAGTCAAGGCCGAGCACCAGAGGCCCGCAGGAGAGCTACAGCCGTTACCCATTCCGGAGAGGAAATGTGAACAGATTTCGATGGATTTCATTGTGGGTCTACCCAGGACTAAGAGGGGGTATGACTCCATTTGGGTGATCATAGATCGTTTGACGAAAGCGGCTCACTTCCTGCCGGTGAAGACGACTTTCGGATTTGCTCAGTACGCCCAGATTTATATCGACAAGATTGTACGACTACATGGGGTCCCGACGTATATTGTGTCCGACCGAGGCACCCAGTTTACCAGCAGACTATGGCAGAGGCTTCAGGAGGCTTTGGGCACTCATCTGAGTTTCAGCATGGCATTTCATCCGCAGACCGACGGACAGTCAGAGCAGACCATTCAGACTCTCGAGGACATGCTCCGCGCGTGCGTTTTAGACTTTGGTGGTAGCTGGGATCATCATTTACCCTTAATAGAGTTCTCCTACAATAATAGCTTCCAGGACACTATTCAGATGGCACATTTCGAGGCTTTGTATGGGAGGAGATGTAGATCGCCCGTCTGTTGGACAGATCTGAGCGAGAGCAGTATTTTGGGGTCACAGATCGTACAGGAGACGACCGAGAAGATACAGCTGATTCGAGACAGGATGAGGACAGCTCAGAGCAGGCAGAAATCGTATGCGGACAGACGCCGCCCCAGATTAGAGTTCGCAGTTGGCGATCACGTTTTTCTGAGGGTCTCTCTAATGAAGGTAGTGATGAGGTTTGGACGAAAGGGGAAGCTTAGCCCCAGATTCATAGGTCCTTTCGAGATCCTTGAGCGGGTAGGCGCAGTAGCATATCGTTTGGCTCTTCCACCCAGTCTTTCGAATGTTCACCCCGTCTTCCACATATCGATGCTACGCAGATATCGTCATGATCCTTCCCACACGATCCAGCATCAGACAGTTCAGCTTGAGGCCGACCTTTCGTTCACCGTGCAGCCTGTTGAGATATTGGATCGGCAGGTGAAGAAATTTCGATCTAGGGTCCTGCCGTCGGTGAAGGTTCTTTGGCGCAGCCCGAATGGTGAGGGGATCACTTGGGAGGCCGAGGGGGAGATGCGGAAGAAATTCCCCCATCTTTTTGGAGGTACGCGTAGTTATATATTTTTAAATCCGGGGACGAATTTTCTTATGGAGGGGAGACTATTACAGCAGAAAATGTGTTTCGTGACTAAGTATATCTTAATATATGATTTTTAATAAAAAGTTTACCAAATTGATTTTCAAATATTTTATCAAAATTAATAAATATTTTTTTAGAATTTTATCTCGACCGCACACACTTGTGCACGTTAACTAGGGTTAAGACTAAGGTTGCCATGTAAATGAGCTTTTGGGTTAACCATGTTTAACTTAACCAAGGTGGTCTAACACACTTGTTTAAGCTAATTAGGATTAATTTAGGGCTTTTGGTTTTGTCCAAGGGTGTTTAGGGTGAAGGTTGACTTGGTGAGATAAGGGGTTATGATGGTTGTGCATTTATTGAGTGAGAGAGAATAGTGGCTCCATGGTTTGGTCACCATCTATCTCATCAAACCTTTTTGCATGTCATCTTTCATACTCTCCCTCTCACTCACATCCCTTACATCTCTCACTCACACACCCCCACACCATCTTATACACAACCCCACACCACAACAACACACACACAACCTTTCCCCCAGCTGCTACAACAGCAACTCACACACCAAAAAGTCATAGCTTCAGCTTCTAAATAAAACAACAGAACATAGCAACAGCAACAGCTTGGTACTGCATCAGCAGTGAGCAGATCAGCAATCCAGCCAAAACATTGAGCACTTGGAGCCTTAGCAGCAGCAATCCAGCAGCACAACTTCCTCACCCTTCTTCTCTTCCCCTTCATCTAGGATCTCTAGAGGTATAAACCCTCAACTCAACTCCTTATTGCTAAGTATTGTCGATAGTGTAGTTAGTGTTCATAACATGTAGTTTAGTGCCAGTTTTAGCAATTTTGAGTGAGATTTAGCCAAGTGATGGTTGTGATGTTTAGTATAACCTAATTAGGTGCTGTTGAGATTAGATCACCCAAGTTTGGTCCTAGATTTCTTAAAAATACCCGATTTGTTCTAGTTGGCGTAATTTAGCGTTTTAGGTACTTTTTCTCCTTTGTTAGATCTGCTGTTGACCCGAACCTCCCAGAATAAAATTGGTGAAACTGTAGCATGGTGAGAATAGCAGACACACACACACAAAGCACGGGGACCCACCTCCAAGTTGAGGCCTCCGGTTTATTCCTTCTGGCCGCAAATTGCGGCCAGATCAGGGGTTGGGGTGTTGTGTTTTTTGCTGTGGAGTTCTTCTGGGTAGCTTAGGGTTTTGGTATCTGTAACTTTTTAAGTTTGGCCCAAAGGCAAAATCTGGAGCTATAAACGAGTTATCGATGTTTTTAGAACTTGTGCGACACGCGCGTGATCCGCGTGGTTCTGTGGCGCGCTGCTCAGCACAGCGCGTCGAAGTTAGTTCTGGTAAGTTCGCACGCGTCGCGACGTGTCGTGTGCACGCGCGTTTAGTTTCACGCACGCGTATCCTTTTAGCGATAATTATACGATTTTGGTGATTTGTGTGGATTTGTGTTAAGTGATGTTAGTGTTAGTTAGACTATCATAATTAAGTATTGTTAGGGCCAAGTTAAACTAGGAAAATCCCAGATTACACAAAAATACCCTGAGTTTTCAAATTGGTGCAAAACTTGATGTTTTTGAGGAAAACTTAGCCTTTTTAAAATCTGCTTTAGACCCAGTGAGTTCAGGATGAATTTGAGTGGACTGTAGCTTACTAGAGATGCCCTGATCACACCACCAGAGCCCGACCCCACCAACCCAAACTCAGGCCACCGGAAAATTAATTCTGGCCGCAAATTGCGGCCAGACTAGGGAGATAAGTCCCAGGTTTTTTAGGTTAGGTGTCTGCTACATTTTGTAGGTCCCTGGTATATATAGTTTTATAATATTGTGATCTGGGTGAAATCTGGGCAGTATATTGTTTTCTGGTGTTTTTAGTTTGCGCGATACGCGCGATACGCGAGTAGGTTCTGTGATTCAGCGTATCGCGGCATGTCGGGTTAAGCGTTCGGCACATACACGCACGTTTTAGCGTATCGCACACACGCGCGTTAATTCGCGACGCGAGTTTCTCGCTTTGTTTTGATATCGCGTTTTGCGAGATTTTTGATTATATTTGGATTCTTGTGTAAATTCCAAGTTCGCAGGCGGGTACGTCAGACGCCGCCAGGAAAGGGAAGCAGGTGGTCGGCTATACTTAGCACGCGACCAGGTGAGTAGATTTACCATCTACGGGGAAATCGCCCGTATGGCGTTAAGCGTCAGGGCGTAATAGGATATTTAGTTTTATGTGTTCATGTAAATATACTAGAGTAGCATGCCTTTTGTTATATATATAAAACTAGAAGTATAGAACACTGCACTGTCACTAACGGTACAAGTTGCACGAGCACGATTTATATGCTACACTCACACCATTAGTGATTGCCATGACACGCACTGTATAGGATTGCTAGAAATCACATATCATATTGAATCCGTGTTATTGACGTTATCATGTTTTGCCACATACTAGCATATGTTATATTCATACCATGTACACCATATACTTACGGTTGTGCATACCTTCATTGATATATCACTACCTGTGCACATGTACCCTTATATTTCATCATAGTGCATATATATATATATACATATATATATATATCTTGATATGTTTACCCTTGTGCCCCTACACAGCATATATTTAGACTTGGGCACATATACATCATATATATTCACACTTGGCACGGAGACATCACATGTTCATACTTGTTCCCTACACATCACATATATTCACACTTGGCACGGATACATCACATGTTCTTACTTATGCCCTATACGTCACATATATTCATGCTTGGCACAGATACATCACAGATTCATGCTTGTGCCATATATAGCATCTATTCGTTCTTGGACACATATACATCATATGTCCACATTAGTGCACATGTACATTACTACATTCACTTGCATACTTATCTTTTCGCACATCCATACCTATACTCATATTCATATGTTACATACATGGATGATATTGACTTGATTTAAAAACTAAGGGACAGCATATGATATTTTCCAAACTGGATCTTTTAAAAGGGCGGTTTTCCCTTTCTTTTACTCTTAGTATCATACGACGCTTGGCATGGATCTACGCATTTGATTTATTTATGTGATTTCTGGATTTAGGAACCGGAGTACTATTTAAGAAAACACGCACTGTTTAAAAACCCGGTTTCCCTTGATATGATATTTCAGTGCGTCCACCATATGTTTTCTCGGTCCTAGAGCGATACATGTGAACCCGAGTCGAGAGATGGATACGGGACGACTCGTACTGCCGGGGCCGAGGGCCGATACTACAGACAGAGCCCGTGGGCTGACACGGACTGACGGATGCCCGAGATATGAGGTTTTGCGTGTCGATGCTGGACACGAGCTTTCTTGATATTTGGGTGCTGATGTTGGGCACTCACGATTTTATGAGATTACAGGATTTGAGCGCCGATGTGGATGACGGCGCCTGAGTTGTATTAAGATTTGGGTGTATTGATAGACACCGGTTATTTTTCTACGCTGATATTCCGTGTAGGCATTATTTCTTCCCATACTAAGCATTCAGTACTTGACATCTCATATTGTAGCTAGCATACCTGATAGAGTACACATGCTTGCATATCATTGCATACCCTGCTCATCATATATAGGGTTGTTGATTACACTGCCATGTCTGATTATCACATATCTTGCTCATTACATAGAGATGTCAGTAGATCGCACTTGTTGCATGATATTGAGCATCCAGTTCATCATATAGATGTTACTTGTTAGCATAGGTTAGAGTATCGCAGCACGTGCATACTCGCGATTACCTTTATATGTTATCTACAACTCACGAGTTGGCAACTCACCCCCGTTGTGTCACAGTGCTTGCAGGTTGCCCTTTGGAGTAGTCACGGCTGGCTGTTTACCGCATCTTTTGACACAGATACCATTGCTGAGGCGTATTAGCCATTTTGCTATTCGGTGGGTTTTTGTACGGTATCTGTTTACTTTCAATTGTATATTGATGTATCTAGTACTCTCCATCTACCTTCTTGTATTGGCTTAGAGACAGTTGTGAGGAGGACATATGTTATTTTGTACCCTGGTGTCGAGCTCGTTGTGATCCGACTTTATTTATGCAGTCTTATATTTCTTGCTATATTCATTTCATTTTTTACTCAGTCGTACATTATCATTGTGATGCTCTGTTTATTCCGCATGTCATTTTACTTACATCTTGTCTTTTACCAGCTTCTCGGGATAAATTTTTTTATTAAGGAAATGTTGCAAAAATTATTAAACAACACTTAAACTTAAAAAGGGTTTCTACTGATTTAATTAAAGTTTTCTAGACATTTACAACTATTTTTACAAAATGTTTTAACATTCTAAAATTAATGGTTTTGATTTCTGGGTTCGGCTTACTTAGTCGCTTTACGCCTGTAGACGTTACGTGGTTAAGTGCCGGTCACGGGCCGAACTTTGGGTCGTGACAATGCCTCACTCACGTCGCCACGGAACTGCGGGAAACCCTAGGGTATCACCGCGGTTCTGCGATCCAAAAAGTTGAGTTTGCGTATCGTTCTTCTAGAGGGTCCACAGAATCGCTTGCATGATTTTCTGATGATTTTAAACTCGGAAAAAATACAACACTTGGAACATTTCCAGCGGGGAAAAATTGGGTTATTGATATCCGCTCAAACTTTTTAACATCGTCTAAAAAACCCGAATACATGTTAGAATTACGACTACGAAACACTCCGAGTTGCCTTTGCAGAAAGTTAACATCACATGCAAATTTAGCAAAAGCAGACAACACCTGAAACACCAAAACCCAGAAACTGGAACACAGTGCAAATTTGAAGTCCAGACTCCCTAGAAAAACTAAGCACACCTGTTTTTAAGGCTATGTGGCTGGGCACTTTGCGTTAGTTTTGCTTCAAATTTTCACAATGTTCATGTTATATCTCATAAAACAATCTGCAGTTGTTTAAAAAATTTTTAGGGCTCTTTAAAAATTCGACTGAAACTAGATTTTATACCGGGTGTTTCGGAGTTGTTTCGGTTTCGTAATTCTAACAAACATCGTTTAAATCTCTAGCTTGGCTCTGATACCACTGTAGGGTTCCCTAGGTGGGCAGTAAGGTTTCGGGAGGTATCGTCCATACCGTTTTCAAATTTTTGTTGTTCTAAAGAACCCTAACGTAGAATCTTTAACTAGAGATATAAACAAAACATCATGCAAACAACTTTGCAAGTATAGTGAATGAGGAATACAACCTTTGTAGACCGGTCCTTCACTTCTAAAGCTCCATGTAGTAGTCATTTCGCTGCAAGTAGTGATCTCCCGAACTCTAGTATGGGTACCCTTTGAAAAATGAACAAGCTTGCACGAAGTCTTCGAGGCCGAAAATGATCTACATCGAGGAGACTAAAGCCCATGTTACCTCTTCACTAAATTAGGGTTTAGTGAAGCAAACACCGTAAACTAAATGGCTAATAGAAGAGGTTGATGAAATAGGAAATGGGCTCACTTTAGATTTAATTTTCTCACAATATTTTCTCACAATTTCAAAAGTTAGAAAGCTTTCTCAATGAAGAAGAAGATGATCAAGTGAAGAATGAGAGAATGAACTCATGAGGTGAGAATAGCAACCATGGGTGAGTTAGTGTCGTACACTAACTCATGTAGAGAGTTAACCATGGCTAATCAATAATGGTTAGGTTAATAAATATCTACAAGCAAAACAAACTTATTGGACTTGGTCAATGGTTCCACAAGCTTCAACCATGTGACTTAATCCCACAAATTTTGATTAACTTTAAATAAATAAAACCATCACATTATTAAGCATGGTGTAAGTCTCATACACCCATGTTGCATGTGGTATCAAGTATGACACAAATTCATGTACATTAATATATATCACATATATACTATATGCATACTAGTGAGAAAAAGAAATGTTTAAGTGAGCTAATATTAGTTAATGTAAATTAATATATCACATATATAATTATACATTAAATTATCAAATAAACTCTTGATTTAATAATCCGGCTATATCATATACAACCGGCTAATATCAAATGTAACAATCTATCGAATCAACACTTGGTCCGATAACCCGGCTATATCACATATAACCGACCGATATCACATATCGCGAGAATAGAATGCGGTATCACATACGCGCATTAATCTCATTCCCGCACATATCACATATGTGCACCTAGTCCATTTTGCATGAACCAGAAAACCACTGTGTAGGTCTCTAAAGACTCGTCAATATGCCGGCAGTAGGTGATGATCATATCAAACACCCACAAGCCGCAAGCTGTCTGCTAAATGTAACGACCACCTAGGTATTGAGCGATCAGAAGATCAACAAACAAGCCTGCTCGTACTCCTGCGAATCCAATCAGTAGCACTACTGTACAGTCCGGTCTCTTCGTCAGATATGTCGCATATCACAGCCTGGGGTGGTATAACGTCAGACTCCAATAGACTGATAAGTCATGCCTATGCAAGGTCCATATCGGATCGAGAAACTACTGGTAACACTTACCAGTAAATCTCAGCAACCCTGGCCAGGGATTTCATGTTATGGCCAATCGAGCAATGCGCAACATCAACTCCCAATACCGGGAGAGACGAATCCCCTCCTATCACTCATTGCCTCCATGTGACTCGGGACTGTACCCAAAACCACCATTTTGCATGATCTCTTGACCGTGGTAAGGTGGAAATCAAAGAACAGTGGGAATCACACAAGGCTCTTTGACGATCTCTGGTCGACAGACTAACCTGTACCAGTGTCACCAGAGAACTGCTATCTGACGATAGGTATAATACCATCTAGGAGTTCTCGGTGAGTCCGTTCAGTGTACCCAATCTCCACTATGCACCTATATACTATCTTTTATGTCAAACACCAATGGATGTGGGATCATCCATCGCCCATCATATGGGTCAAGATGCGTATATGCTAGTCTACTCTGGAATATCGATGCCCTGTCTCGGTACACCCTCGACTAGGAACAATTATAAGGTGTTCTTTTGGACTACCTTTGGCCCCACTAGTATGATCTCTATCATAGTCCTGGTAGTCAAGTACACATCCTAAGGGCTTTATCAACATGTGAGAGCAAGACAGAATCACTCATACAAGTCAACATGTTAAGACAAAGAGCAACCGGATAGCATACTATCATATCGAGCAAGAAAGTCCTCCCTATATATGTCCAAGCATCCACAACAATATACATCCTATGGACAGTAATGGCCTCTAGGGCATACATATAACTAACAATAGCAAGACGTGTCGTCGAAGTGGACGATAATGGAGACGAGTGGGACAATAGGTTCGTGCGAGATGCTGACGATCTGTTGTTACTCCCCGTTGAGATTAGAGATCTGATATGTATACTGAGGTGTTGGGATACGGCCAGTTCCAGAGGAAAAGCTGTGCTGAGATTGCAGATGCCCAGGAGACGAGAAAAGATTATGTAAGAGTACTAGCCTCCATATAGTTTGGCATAGACGAGATCGGAAGAGACCGTGAGCAGGTTCCTTCCAGGACACTGCTGCGATATGATTTGCACCAAGGATCAGTTGTGTCACGTGTATTCAGATGGCCAGAGGCCAACGCCAGTGATTTTCTGCTTTACGTGTGATCATACTAATTGGCCGAGAGATGACCAGAGGAGTGTTAGAGAGGAATCGTTTCCGTTAGTACACCTGTAGCGCCTTGAAAAGTCGTTTTGGTGTTTTCCTGAAAATCGGTGAAAATTCGGTATTTTTCCGTAAACCGTCTTTTTGTTATTTTGCAGTTTAGGACTAATTATACCTAATTTGGATAGGTAATTGCTAGTTTTTAGTAGCAAATGAGTTACTTATGAAATTCTGGTCGTTTAAAGTTTTTCCCTAATTTTTCAATTTTTTAATATTATTTTAAGCCGGTAAGAAAATACATTAAATTAGCGATAAATACAAATTTAAATGGGCTAAATTTAAGCTTTAAAATCATGTTAATTAAAATCTAGTTGTAACATAAATTTTTAGTAATTTATTTTAAGTTTTAACTAATTTTTATTATGGAAATCGAAATTTATGGAATTTAAGCTAAAACTTGCAATTTTGGACTTGTAGGGGGTCTTTTTGCATAAAATTTCTTTTGCAAAACCCCTCTCACTCTTCCCTCACCCCTAGGCCGGCCCATTTCCAGCATCTCAAGAAAAAAATTCCTTGCCTCTTTGACTTTTATTCTTGTGTAGAAAAGAGGTGTTTTTTTAAAGGATTTTGACTTTTATTTGGGTATGGGTCTTTAGTGATTGGTACGGGTTGAATTTGACTTTTTCCACACCCCACACCATCCCCCTCTCCCTTGTGCAGGCCGAAATCTGCATCCCCTCCCCTTTTCATCATTTTTCTTTTCATCTTCTTCAAAAATTCTTCAAGTTTGCTCCAAAAATTGCAATTTAAACCTCACAAATTAAACCCCATCCTTCATCCCATTCTCCTTAGCCTCTCTTGCTTGGATCATGGTGCTATGAAGCCATCTTTGGAGACCTCTTGTTCTTGCTAGATCCATAGATCTTGAGGTATAATTTCCACCAAGTTAAGTTCTTATGGTTAGAATTCTTTAATGGAGTTGTTTTAGTGTTAATATTAGTGCTAATTTCATTCTAGATTTTTTTTAAAGTTAATGGTTTGAGTTAACTAAGGTTTTAGAAACCATTATTTAGTTAATTAAATCTATTTAGCTATCTAGTTGTTTACTAAACCAATCTATAAGGTTACTTTGCTTAAGTGGCTTCATATCATGCTAATCTAAGTTGAACTTGTGTGAAATTTTCATTGTAATTGCTAATTACAAAAATCAAGAAAGGGGTTTGTGTTGGAATTATGGTTTGATGCTTTGTAAAAGGTTTAAAATTAGTGTAGTGGCTATCTAGTGGGTTAGTTTGGATGTTTGTGTTGGATTGTGAGCACTTTATCGCATAACGGCGATGTTGCGTCGTTTTTTTTGGAATGTTTGTGTTTACTAGTTTTGTGATAAAATTAAGTGATAAATTAATTGCGATATCTTGATGATATTTTTGGCATATCCTATGATAATTAGGATGTGTGAGTGCGGATTTTTGAGTGATCGGGTTTTAGCTTTGCCGGGCGACCAAATCGACGATTTTAGTAAGTTTTTGCGATTTTCGCGTGTGTTCCGCGCACTTCGTGCACGTTGTACCTAGCTTGTGAACTATAGTATTTTCGTTTGGGATTTGTGTCGTTCTTGATATGTAACCTTATGTTTGTATTGATGTAAATTCCAGGTTCGGTCGCGGAGACGTCAGACGCGGCACGAAAGGGGAAAGCGGTGACTGGACGTGACTAGCTAAGGATTCCGGTGAGTACATGTGACATCTACGGGGGACTATCGTTGGATGGCGCAAGCCGCCCGATAGTTTTAGTAGCTTAAAAAGATTCTTAGTAATGTTAGTAATTAGGGGTGTAATACTTGTATGATTAATTGCTTCATCCATGCCTTATATTAACATACATATGCGAAACCATTCTATAGGACACCTGCACCATTGCCAGGGTTTTTATATGCAGCACGAGCACTATTCATGCTTACACACACACCCTGGTAATTTCCATGCCACCACACTAGATAACCTATAATTTGAAACCTTTTACTAATTGATACTTAAACTTGTGCTATTGCCTTTAATTCCTTAAAATGAAATCATAAGATTGCCAATCATGTGCATGTACCTCATCATGTTATTTGTTCATGTCTAGTCTATCAATCATACATTGCAACTTGATTATTGATACCATATGCATTCATTATCATTGGCATATGCATTTATGAGGATTTCTTGAGATTTTGTGATATTTCTGGATTTCGGGGGAAAACCGCAAAATTTCTAAACTTATTATATTTTTAAAATATGTAAATTGCTGTTTTCTAGTGATGTAAGTGTCGTCCACCATGAGTTTGCTGTGGTTTTCGAGACCCGTTTCGAGGAGTTGGATGAACCGTCTCGGGTACATGGCGGGCCCGGTAAGGTACCCCGGGGCAAGAAGCTCATGGTGCTGATGATGAGCCTGGCAGGGGGCGGATTACCAACCGGTGACTGTTTGGGACGGCAGATATCCAGAGAATACCGACCGTGGCCGCGAGATGATGAGATATTGATATTGAGATGGGTCAGCCGGATGGCTGAAGCCAGAGATACTATGACATGGATATATGAGATTTGTGATAGTTTTGAGGTGTCATTGCTGGACACAGGTTCTTGTTGATTCTATTGGTATTGTGCTGGTATTTCAAAAGAGATTCCTAAAGGAAAAACATGATTCTTATACTTACACATTCAGATCATGAGTTGATTCGCATTGCATTCATACCTGCTAGTATATTCATATTGCATACATACCTGCTTTTATGTCCTGCCTTACCTGTATTTTAGATGCTAGGATGCTTGTGTGCATGCATTCGATAGCCTATGTAGATGTTATTTATTACTCACGAGTTGGCAACTCACCCCCGTTGTGCCACAGCCTTTTGCAGGTCCGCTCCGTCAGTACAGTAGCGGCGGGTGCACTTGCTTCTTTTGCCTCTTTTGCCTGGACTGGAGATTTTGCTCTTAGGTGCGTTATATTATTATTTTTGCACCACCTTGTATATTCTTTGTATCTAGTGTACTCCATCTACTGTATCTACCAGTATTGTTGTATATTGACCTAGAGATGAGACTGTGAGATTTGTGGACTTTTTGCTGTATTTTGGGGTCGAGCTCACTTGAGTCGACGTGTTGTTTTTCTCATGCTTCTTTATGATTATTTTGCATGTTGTTGTTTTATATTGCGTGGGATTTGTGACCGCCTTGTGGCGAAGAGCTAGCTCCCGCTTGGGGATGCCATATTTGTTGGATTTATATATATTCTTGTTGTACCCATTTTGGGGGCCAATATTTACAAAGGAGACTCTGCCGAAATTTTCGGAAAAATTGATATTGTTTTTAAAAAGGTTTTATATGACTTATTTGATAAACTCACTTTCAATTGATTGGGTTTTCTTCACTCTTTTGCTTATTTGGTTTTGGTTTCTGGGCTTTGGCTTACTTATTTTACGGACGTCTTGAGACGTTTCGTAAACTTAAGTGCCAGTCACGTTCCGTACCCCGCGGGTCGTGACAAAATTGGTATCAGAGCGATAGGTTGTACCTTTTTGAGTGTAGGATGACCCTTGGTAGATGGAGTAAGTGACTTAAGTAGGGTAACGTAGCGTGTGTATGTCCGCGGCATACTTGCGATACGGTACTCCGCCTAAGTGACTTTAGGATATACTTGCTTGAAAATTCCTTCTTCAATTCCGTGTATCCTATGATCCTATTGCACTGTTCTTATTATCCGTTTTCCTGTAACATCCACTATGCCGCCGAAAGCTACGAGGGCACAGAGGGCTGCCGCCCGAGACGAGATTCGAGCTGGCTCGTCCGAGACTAGGACTGAGCAGGGTGGTATGCCTACGCTGCAGGGACAGACCGATCCACCTTCCCCAAGCCGTATGGATAGGCTTGAGACTGGTATGGAGGAGTTGCGACAGATGATGGGGAGTATGCAGGAGCTACGTCAGATCGTAGGATCCCTAGTTGCAGCCAGTCGTACACCGAGGCTGGATGACGCACCTACTACATCCCAGACTACTATGATACCTGCTCCTACTACTACCACCGTGGCCATTCCGGTTTCACTAAAGGATTTCATGAGGCTGAGACCTCCAGTATTCACCGGCACCGAGGCAGCGGAGGACCCACAGACGTTCCTTGACAGTTTAGCCAGGATCTGCCGTTCGCTGAGATGTTCAGATGATCGATGGGTAGAGCTTGCGAGTTTCTGACTAGAGGGTCTCGCGCAGACATGGTGGGAGTCAGTCTTGAGAGGTCGAGCTGCAGGTCTACCGCCTATGACTTGGGCCGAGTTTACAGCGGTCTTTCTAGCTCGTTTCTCCCAGAGAGCGTTCGTGACGCCAGAGCTCGTAGCTTCGAGGCCTTAGTCAAGACACCTGGGATGACGGTGTCTGAGTATGACATCCAGTTTACACAGTTATCCCGATATGCTCCGTATTAGGTGGATACCGAAGAGAAGATGGTGAAGAGGTTCGTATAGGGACTTGATGCCCAGCTATATCTTGCCATTGGCGCCCAGCACTACGACACTTATTCAGCTGCTATGGATACGGCATTACGGATGGAGGCACGCATATCACAGACTTCGGCCGTTTCTGGGTCGAAGAGGATTCGCACCGAGGTGCCGTCTCAGAGGCAGCGTGCCAGATTCTTTCCGAGGGATGGGCCCGGCAGGGGATTTCGACGGGGTCAGTTATATGGTTCATATCCCCAGGGACAGCAGCCGTCGCCAGGATGTTTTGGGTGCGGGAGTCCGCACCATCTTGTCAGAGACTGTCCGGCGAGACGACAGGGAGCAGCGACAGTTCCGCATGTGACCCTACCACCATCACCACCCCCTCCTCAGAGAGCCCTACTTCCTACCATAGGCGATGCTCCATGCCAGTTAGGTGCATACAGAGGCCGTGGACGCGGCGGTCCTGTTCAGAGAGGACGAGGAGGCAGAGGCCGAGGTCGAGGTCAGCCCGCTATCGGTGGAGGACAGGCCCGAGTATTTACTTTGACACCGCAGGATGCGCAGGCATCCAATGCCGTTGTGACAGGTACCTTATCCGTATGTTCTTTCGACGCTCGGGTATTATTCGACCTAGGTTCCACACATTCGTACGTCTCTACACACTTTGCACCGATGTTGGGCCGTGAGTCGTCGTCGTTAGATCATCCGCTTGTTGTTGTTACTCCGGTAGGCGAGTCGTTTGTTGCTCGTTTTGTTTTTCGATTGTGTTCCGTTCGTATCGGGGAGAGGGATTCATCGGTTGATTTGATTCTCCTCGATATGTTGGACTTTGATGTGCTTCTGGGCATGGATTGGCTAGCCACTTGTTATGCTTCGGTGGACTGCCGTGAGAAGGAAGTCATATTTAGCTTTCCGGGAGAGCCAGTCCTTGTTATTCAGGGAGTCCGCAGCGTCACCCTTCCCAGCTTGATTTCGTCTCTTCGCGCTGGTCAGCTCTTGCGGAAGGGATGTCAGGGATTCTTAGCGTATATTTGTGATTCTCGAGCTGCAAAGGTTCCGTTGGACCGGGTCCCGGTTGTTTGTGAGTTCCCTGATGTTTTCCCTGATGAGCTACCTGGGCTACCACCTGAGCGCGATGTTGAGTTCTGCATTGATTTGATTCCCGGCTCGGGGCCTATTTCTATACCGTCTTATCGGATGGCCCCGGTAGAGCTTCGAGAGCTGAAGGATCAGTTGCAGGATTTGTTAGATAAGGGGCTTATTCGACATAGTGTTTCTCCATGGGGTGCTCTGGTCCTGTTTGTCAAAAAGAAGGACGGAAGTTTGCGCTTATGTATCGACTACCGCCAGCTGAACAAGGTTACCGTTCGGAACAGATATCCGTTGCCACGCATTGATGATTTGTTTGACCAGCTTCAGGGGGCGGGGTATTTTTCGAGGATCGACTTGTGATCAGGATACCATCAGCTGCGAGTTCGACAGGAGGATATACCGAGGACAGCTTTCCGCACACGCTACGGCCACTATGAGTTTTTGGTGATGTCGTTCAGACTCACCAACGCCCCAGCAGCATTCATGGATTTGATGAACCGTACATTCAGGCCGTATCTTGACTTGTTCATCATCGTGTTTATCGACGATATCTTGGTTTACTCCCGGAGCAGAGAGGAGCACGAGCAGCACTTGCAGATTACGTTACAGACTCTGAGGGAGCACCAGTTGTTCGCAAAGTTGTCACGACCCGAAAGTACGGAACATGACCGGCACTTAAACTACGAACGTCTCGAGGCGTACGTAATCTAAATAAACCGAAAACCCAGAAATCCAAATCAAGAAAAGTAGTAGAGTGCAGGCAAAACCAAATTAAAGCAAGTAGTTTCAGTAGCATAAGCCGAATTATGCGGTTTTTAAAAGCATAAAAAATTTACTGAAAATTTCGGCAGAGTCTCCTTTGTAAATACTGGCCCCCAAACGGGATACAACATGAATAGTATACGAAATCAAGAAAAAGGCATCCCCAAGCGGGAGCTAGCTCTTCGTCAATCAACGGTCACAACCACACAAGCAATATAATATACAACGCCAACGGCGAGGATCAAAAACTCAAAAGGGAACTCAAAACCACCAGAAATATAACGAGCGACTCTAAGGTCGAAAGAATAAACAACACTGGTCTCTATCTCAATAGATACATGTTTGGTTGATGGAACTTCTAGATACAACAGAATAATGATATACAAGATATATAATGGGGGTATGATACAAGTAAACCCACCTACTAGCAAATCACCCAAATGAAACTGAGCCCGCAAGCCGAAATGAAACCTGTACGGCAAATCTGCAAGAAACTGGGGCACAACAGGGGTGAGTTGCCAACTCGTGAATACAAAAACATCTACGCACAGAAATCGCATAAATAACGCAACCTAGGTCAATGATCATAATATATCATCAAATATAAGTATAACAGGCAGCCTATAACAATGACTAGGGTAATATCTAACCCGCGTAAAATTTCATGTGCCCGTGTCAGTGCCTCAGGTAGCAATATATCATATGAATGAGGTATGAATGCATGAAACAGAATACATGTAAATGAAGAAACTGTTTTCATAAATTAGTGAGATTTCCTTCGTATTTTTAAACTGAGGTATCATAATGAAATCAGTATCAACAGTGTCTAGCATCGACACAAAACATAAATCTCACTGTCTCGAAATATCAATGTCTCAATCTCAATATCTAGGGCGCCGTCAGTCCGGACCGGCCCCTACCATCCATCTCAAGACCACGACGGTATCCTCCGGATATCCGACGCGTCGGGTAATATCACCGGTAGGTATTGCTCCCCTGCCGGGCTCAACGTCAACACAACATTCATCTTGCCCCGGGGTACCATACCGGGCCCACCATGTACCCGTGACGGTTCCTCCACTCCTCGACACGGATCTCCAAAACCACAGCAAACTCATGGTGGACGACACTTTACATCACTAGAAAACCGCAACATTTTATATTTTAAAAGATCATAAGTTGTAAATTTTGCGGCTTTCCCCGAAATCCAGAAATATCATAAATCTCAAGAAATCATCACAAGTGCATATGTCAATGATAATGAACTAGGCATGAACAACTGAATAACAGTATGCATGAAGTGGTAGGTAATAACTACAATGTCTAATATGGCATATAATGGAAGTACACTAATATCATGTCAAAACTACCAGCTAACAATCTAAGTCAAGCAATTATATTCTTTAAAGTGTACGTGACATGGCAATTACCGATGAAGATGTGTGTGAGCCGGCAAGTAGGTGTACGTGGTACATACGCATCATCGGTAATGGTGCTGGTGTCCTAACAGCATGATATCAATAATGGAATATGCAGCAAAATAAATATGCGAGGCAGAGCGAACAGCAATAATGTGCGGGAGCTGAATACTAGACACAACGATAACTAATCTGCAATAATCTAATATAAGTCCTACGAATGGTGCCTTTTGAAATAACACGAATCATGGGGTTTTGAAAATAGGGGCTACGGTGTTTTTATGAAAAGATACGTCGTTTTTGAAATATCCGTAGATTCCCTTGAGCTGTCTTTAAAAATGCCCACGATTCGTTAGTTTTTGAAATAGGTAAGAAGTCTAATCTAATCTAACAACCACACTAAACTATACGGCTGAACTAACAAGCTGAACTACAGGTAAGGAAACCGCCTATCATCTGAGTCGATACATATACATACCTGTATATGTATAGTCGGTGATCCCGCCTCAATAATATCATATCCGATACCATATCTATAATCAGTCATCCCAAGTCAAGAGTGCGGATCAATCATCAATATAGCTCGTACGTAAATCCGTCGTACGGCATCCCAATCTGGGTACGGGTCAATATCACATTCATCATACTATTCACCTGGTATCCTCTTTATCAAATATCATGATCGGGGTACTGATCTACGTCAAGTACCATACTGATACCGCCTACGTAAGCATGGACGTGTGTGAAACACTACGTCAAGGACCCGCTACAACGTCATGTCGTATCTAAGATACGAACCCTGCTATATCACCGATCTCACGGCCTCAAATCGAATCTCATCGACTCGGTTCAATCCCAAGTATCATCCTCAATCCGTATGTGAACACATAGTCCGATACCCATGTGAACACATAACTATAATGAATCCCATGAGCACATATCAATAGGAATGTATGCAAGTATGTATGTGTGTATGTGTAGTGCAACACTACCCTAGGGTTCGCAATACTAAAATAATCCAACACACTAATATCCATCCTAAGCACCGTTATTAATCCCAAAAACATATAATAATTGTTGGTGTGTATACGCATCCGTATACACCACCACGGACTGCGGGGGTGCTATACGCCATCCACCCGACTTCTCCCCGTAGATATAAATCTACTCACCTGGTCCTCACTAGCCGGTGCCGACGTCGCCACGCGCTTGCTTGTCGTCTCGAAGTCCACATGGGGGTACCTACATATCATAACGTACCATATCGCATTAAAACTAAATTCGAAATCGAAACGGCATACGAAAATCAAATCGGCACGCGTATCACGCATAGGTCCAAACCTATCGCCCACGCATGCAGGAATAGTCAAACCAACCCTCGATGTCGATGTACGAACGTCAAACCATCGAGAAAATCCAATCACACTCATTTGCACATTCACGAACACTAATTTTAATATAAACTAGGTTAAAACTCTCAAAAACGCCAATTTCACTTAAAAAGTCATTTTTCCGAAAATCTAGCAAGCACAATTCGCCGTTTTTGTACAAAACACGATGTTTAAATGAATGTAGCGGCCAATATATTTATTAAATATCTTAAATAAGTCGTATAAACAATTTCCGGAATTTAATCTCATTAAATTCCAAAAATCCTAATATTCTAGTTTACAAAAATACCCTTTTTAACAATTTCAAAGCAAAATGCACAAACTACAATCTAGCTTAGAATTGCATGATCCAAAGAATTAAACCACACTTAATAAAGTTAATGAAGCCAAGAAAAACCTAATCACATTTTTAATCCCAAGAATTTAACAAATTTCAAAAACCTAGTAAGCAAATTAGCAAAATAACAAAATTTTTAAGCTAGCCATTAGCACTAGCTACTAAACTTGTATTAACATGAAAACAAAACCTAATTATAACACACAACCATACACCAATTTTATAAACCCTAACTTGCATTCAATTTCACAACTTGAATTCCAAAACTTGCAATTAAACTCACATATCCAAATAACACTTAATTAAATTAGCTTAAGAATTTAGTAACAATTTAAGCAACAAAAAGTTTTAGAATTATACCCAAAAATATATGAAGGTCCACAAGACTCCATGGCCTCCCAAAATTCTCTATTTTCACAAGGATCCATGCTAAACGGGCTAAGCTAAAATGGGTAGGACTTTGATTTTGATTTTGTGGGATTTTTGGTGGATTTTTGATGCAATTTTTCATGAAGTTTTGAAGGGAAAAGAGAGGGGAAAATGGAGGGGGGGCTGCTGTGGGGAGAAGGAATTTTCGGCCTGAAAAGTGGGTGGGGGAGAGAGAGGGAGGTGAGGAAAATAGGGGGGGACAAGGTCAAGGTCAAACAAAGTCAAAAGTCTAACTACTTCACTCATTTTCTTTTCTTTTCTTTCATTTCTTTTTCCTTGAAAATCAAGTGGGGAAAAATATGGTGGGTGCTGAATTCAGCCATGGGGAGGAGTAAGTGGGGGTGTGTGGGTGTGGGCACGGGTGTGGGGTGATGAAAAATGATAAATACAATACCCCAAACATCCATTTACGCTAAAAAAAAGCCTTTTTTCTTCAATAATTTCTAAACCGTTTTGGCAAATGATTTCGTTCCAAAAATCAGATGATAAATTTTTATTTAATGTTTTATGATGCACAAAATTTGTTTCAACTAATTCCAATTTGTAATTTTCCCTAATTAAATGTATTAGTGACGGCTTAAAATAATAATAAAATAATATTTTTTTCAGAAAATTTGAAATTTCACCAGCGGCTCAATAAACACCAAATAATAGAAATTACATAGCTAGAATATGTATATTTAATTTTTATAATAAGATATTTGTATTTTGACTTTTTACAGAAAACCCCCTCATTTTACCGATTTTCCGAAATTTCACCGAAACGATTTTCAAAACGCTACAATCTTCCCCCCTTAAAGAAATTCGGTCCCCGAATTTAAATTCAAACTCCCCCAATTACTAAAACATCTAAGAAAAACCATCAAGTCGTCGGGCTCAGAAATCATAAATACATAAAACAAATCGTTGCACAGCGCATGCGCTTGAAAAATGAGCATGTAACTCAAATCAAAACTCCGTCAAGCATCCCGCAATCATCGGAGTCATGGAGAAGACATCAATGCCAAATCCAAATCAAAACCGATATGACATAACTCGAAACTATACATGTAAATATCGAATCTATATCTGTAAGTGTCTGAAGGAAATGCATGCCAATCTCTTTAAGTCGCTGTGCAACGCGTATAACACTGCACAGTGGCGGACGTCTATCATAAGAAAATAGCTATATATATATATATACCTTTGTTTGAAATGTACGTTCCGCCGTTTTGGAAACAATTTAGAAGGGTCTCCTTATTTTAAACATTTCGTGTCATATCAGACACGTAGGTAAATACTGAGGCTATAGCTCGCTTTTTGGAAATCCCTTCAATAACTATCAATGCATGCAAAATGTATTCAGGTACTGTCCTCTGACTAGTCCTGCTCAGTACGAAAACACATAGCAATATCATAAAAACCTACTGCTCTATAAGAAATCAATCCCAAAATATGCACATGAATACTACGTGCGTCTGGTGCGCACGGAAATCAAAATCCATGAATGTGCCATACATGCGCACAGAAACACCATCTAAGTGCATCAGGTGTGCACGAAACATCTGTCGTAGGCAACATGTGTGCCTGACAGCAAAATCAGGTGCATCTGACATGCACGAAAAAAAAATCTCGATTTAGTGCCTCTGGTGTGCACCAAAATCACCCTTCAAAACATGCGCCCAACATGTGCGAAAATCCAAATCAGGTGCATCTATCGTGCATGAAATCATGAAATCCAATATCAAGCGCCGAACGTGCGCAAAAGCAATCAGGTGCACAAGGTGCACAAAACAAATATCGAGTATCACAATCAAAATCGAAGTCCAGTGCATCTAAGTGCACAAAAGGCGTATCACTGCACTGCAAGCATATATAAACTATACCGAGTGCAGGAACGAAATCGTGTGCATGCATACGCACAAAACCAACTCAACTGTTTAAAACCGTAAAATCACAAACATGTCAAACTAAAGAACGAAAACGATATCAAGTGCAACACTGTGCAAAGATCGTAAATCCTCAATCATCAAAATCAAATCATACGAATAAATCACCCAAAACATCGTAATCAATAATGGCGGAATAGTACTGCTCAAGCGCATCCTCTAAGAATCTCGGCCAACTGTCGCGGTCAGTAGTGGGACGTCTCGTCGATGATCATGAACTCTGTCTTGCTGGCGTGCGTAACCATGACCACTCCTGGATCAAGGTCTTCACTATGAATTACCGATCTTTCGGTCCATCGGCTCATCGGCCCTATCAGGTGTGCTAACGGGGACGATTCCGTTCTGGCACTTCTCTGGTCATCTCTTGGTCAATCATCGCGACCACTCGTAAGACAGCATATCACTGGCGTCGGCCTCTGGCTCTCTGAATGTACTTGACACATCTGATCCTGGGTGCAAGTATCATTGCAGCAGTGTCCTGGAAGGAATCCTGCTCACGGTCTCGTCCATGTCTCGTCTCTGCCAACTGTCCGGAATTCATCGTCCTTTCCTATATCTGCATCTTGCTCTGGAACGACTGCATACTCATCGCGACTCCTTCTGGAAGGTAAATCCAAGTACTATGCCTCGGCATGCGCATCGCATCTCTGATGTCGGCGGAGTGGAACGTCATCTCATCTAGATCTGGTACGAACCTCTTACTTCACTTTTCTCTAATGTCGTCTGCTTTGGACTCGTCTCGTCGTGGCTGCATGGACTGAGCTCCAACGACTATCCTCGTATCTGGAGTCTCCCAAGAATGCATCTCACCACCTAGCATCCGAATTAAGTCGAGCCATCCGATCGAGTCGTCAAAACCTTATAATCCCTCAAGAGCTCAACCTCTTGGGCACAGTTTAATAGTATCGAGTACATACCACAGCATCGGTGGTCCAGCCGTAGAAGGGCAAACCCAAGCCTCACAAATGGCGCCGTAGAACTGCCGCAAACCCGAAGGTTCAAAGGCTTTCACACGGTCATTAAGTTGAGTTAGGGTTTCATTCTTCTAGAGGGACCATAGAATTGCCTGCATGTCTTTCCGACTACTTTAAACTTGGATAATTAGGTTTCTGACATTCGATCGTCTCTGTCGACTCCCAACGTCTCCGCGTGAAGTCGTCTCTAGCTGGAATCAATCTATCTGATGACCTCGCATCGGGGTAAGCGAACGAACCACCTTTCCTAGTCATTCATCATCGGGTGACTAGCGACCTTCTATCATCTATTCATACAACTCGCCCCGCCATAGTTCCAACATATGGGGCGATATCTCGTCGCTCGCAACAACAACTGGCTCGCTCGTCTGCACGCTGAACAGTGCCTCAATCATCAGGAGTAAGCAACACACCAACGGTCATCAAAATCTGGCCGGCCTCTGTCAGTGGCTCAATCCTCTAGTGTCGATCAGCACATCCGAGTAACCTCATAAAGGCGATCCGCCAAACGCTCGTGGCGCGGAAACACAGTAAAAAGACACATCTCTGCAATCGTGTGTCGCCGGAATTTCGCCCTGGTCAGTCCTCGTTCGTGACGAGCTTGTGCTAACCGTAACTCTAGCCGTAGCTCTCCCTGCCGTAACCGTAGCAGCAAAACCAAACTGATACCGATGAGGCTAGATCGGAATGAATATAATACTGAACAAGGAAATGTACATCCTAAGGCTTCATAAGTGGAGTGGCGTGTCTTAAATATGCCGCGGAACATACCAACGGTACGTTACTCTACTTTAGTCACCTATTCCATCAACCAAGGGTCATCCTACGCCCCGAAGGTTAAAACCTAACGCTCTGATACCAATTTTGTCACGACCCGAAAGTACGGAACATGACCGGCACTTAAACTACGAACGTCTCGAGGCGTACGTAATCTAAATAAACCGAAAACCCAGAAATCCAAACCAAGAAAAGTAGTAGAGTGCAGGCAAAACCAAATTAAAGCAAGTAGTTTCAATAGCATAAGCCGAATTATGCGGTTTTTAAAAGCATCAAAAATTTACTGAAAATTTCGGCAGAGTCTCCTTTGTAAATACTGGCCCCCAAACGGGATACAACATGAATAGTATACGAAATCAAGAAAAAGGCATCCCCAAGCGGGAGCTAGCTCTTCGTCAATCAACGGTCACAACCACACAAGCAATATAATATACAACGCCAACGGCGAGGATCAAAAACTCAAAAGGGAACTCAAAACCACCAGAAATATAACGAGCGACTCTAAGGTCGAAAGAATAAACAACACTGGTCTCTATCTCAATAGATACATGTTTGGTTGATGGAACTTCTAGATACAACAGAATAATGATATACAAGATATATAATGGGGGTATGATACAAGTAAACCCACCTACTAGCAAATCACCCAAATGAAACTGAGCCCGCAAGCCGAAATGAAACCTGTACGGCAAATCTGCAAGAAACTGGGGCACAACGGGGGTGAGTTGCCAACTCGTGAATAGAAAAACATCTACGCACAGAAATCGCATAAATAACGCAACCTAGGGCAATGATCATAATATATCATCAAATATAAGTATAACAGGCAGCCTATAACAATGACTAGGGTAATATCTAACCCGAGTGAAATTTCATTTCCCCGTGTCAGTGCCTCAGGTAGCAATATATCATATGAATGAGGTATGAATGCATGAAACTGAATACATGTAAATGAAGAAACTGTTTTCATAAATTAGTGAGATTTCCTTCGTATTTTTAAACTGAGGTATCATAATGAAATCAGTATCAACAGTGTCTAGCATCGACACAAAACATAAATCTCACTGTCTCGAAATATCAACGTCTCAATCTCAATATCTAGGGCGCCGTCAGTCCGGACCGGCCCCTACCATCCATCTCAAGACCACGACGGTATCCTCCGGATATCCGACGCGTCGGGTAATATCACCGGTAGGTAGTGCTCCCCTGCCGGGCTCAACGTCAACAACACATTCATCTTGCCCCGGAGTACCATACCGGGCCCACCATGTTCCCGTGACGGTTCCTCCACTCCTCGACACGGATCTCCAAAACCACAGCAAACTCATGGTGGACGACACTTTACATCCCTAGAAAACCACAACATTTTATATTTTAAAAGATCATAAGTTGTAAATTTTGCGGCTTTCCCCGAAATCCAGAAATATCATAAATCTCAAGAAATCATCACAAGTGCATATGTCAATGATAATGAACTAGGCATGAACAACTGAATAACAGTATGCATGAAGTGGTAGGTAATAACTACAATGTCTAATATGGCATATAAGGGAAGTACACTAATATCATGTCAAAACTACCAGCTAACAATCTAAGTCAAGCAATTATATTCTCTAAAGTGTACGTGACATGGCAATTACCGATGAAGATGTGTGTGAGCCGGCAAGTAGGTGTACGTGGTACATACGCATCATCGGTAATGGTGCTGGTGTCCTAACAGCATGATATCAATAATGGAATATGCAGCAAAATAAATATGCGAGGCAGAGCGAACAGCAATAATGTGCGGGAGCTGAATACTAGACACAACGATAACTAATCTGCAATAATCTAATATAAGTCCTACGAATGGTGCCTTTTGAAATAACACGAATCATGGTGTTTTGAAAATAGGGGCTACGGTGTTTTTATGAAAAGATACGTCGTTTTTGAAATATCCGTAGATTCCCTTGAGCTGTCTTTAAAAATGCCCACGATTCGTTAGTTTTTGAAATAGGTAAGAAGTCTAATCTAATCTAACAACTACACTAAACTATACGGCTGAACTAACAAGCTGAACTACAGGTAAGGAAACCGCCTATCATCTGAGTCGATACATATACATACCTGTATATGTATAGTCTGTGATCCCGCCTCAATAATATCATATCCGATACCATATCTATAATCAGGCATCCCAAGTCAAGAGTGCGGATCAATCATCAATATAGCTCGTACGTAAATCCGTCGTACGGCATCCCAATCTGGGTACGGGTCAATATCACATTCATCATACTATTTACCTGGTATCCTCTTTATCAAATATCATGATCGGGGTACTGATCTACGTCTAGTACCATACTGATACCGCCTACGTAAGCATGGACGTGTGTGAAACACTACGTCAAGGACCCGCTACAACGTCATGTCGTATCTAAGATACGAACCCTGCTATATCACCGATCTCACGGCCTCAAATCGAATCTCATCGACTCAGTTCAATCCCAAGTATCATCCTCAATCCGTATGTGAACACATAGTCCCATACCCATGTGAACACATAACTATAATGAATCCCATGAGCACATATCAATAGGAATGTATGCAAGTATGTATGTGTGTATGTGTAGTGCAACACTACCCTAGGGTTCGCAATGCTAAAATAATCCAACACACTAATATCCATCCTAAGCACCGTTATTAATCCCAAAAACATATAATAATTGTTGGTATGTATACGCATCCGTATACACCACCACGGACTGCGGGGGTGCTATACGCCATCCACCCGACTTCTCCCCGTAGATATAAATCTACTCACCTGGTCCTCGTTAGCCGGTGCCGACGTCGCCACGCGCTTGCTTGTCATCTCGAAGTCCACATGGGGGTACCTACATATCATAACGTACCATATCGCATTAAAACTAAATTCGAAATCGAAACGGCATACGAAAATCAAATCGGCACGCGTATCACGCATAGGTCCAAACCTATCGCCCACGCATGCAGGAATAGTCAAACCAACCCTCGATGTCGATTTACGAACGTCAAACCATCGAGAAAATCCAATCACACTCATTTGCACATTCACGAACACTAATTTTAATATAAACTAGGTTAAAACTCACAAAAATGCCAATTTCACTTAAAAAGTCATTTTTCCGAAAATCTAGCAAGCACAATTCGCCGTTTTTGTACAAAACACGATGTTTAAATGAATGTAGCGGCCAATATATTTATTAAATATCTTAAATAAGTCGTATAAACAATTTCCGGAATTTAATCTCATTAAATTCCAAAAATCCTAATATTCTAGTTTACAAAAATACCCTTTTTAACAATTTCAAAGCAAAATGCACAAACTACAATCTAGCTTATAATTGCATGATCCAAAGCATTAAACCACACTTAATAAAGTTAATGAAGCCAAGAAAAACCTAATCACATTTTTAATCCCAAGAATTTAACAAATTTCAAAAACCTAGTAAGCAAATTAGCAAAATAACAAAATTTTTAAGCTAGCCATTAGCACTAGCTACTAAACTTGTATTAACATGACAACAAAACCTAATTATAACACACAACCATACACCAATTTTATAAACCCTAACTTGCATTCAATTTCACAACTTGAATTCCAAAACTTGCAATTAAACTCACATATCCAAATAACACTTAATTAAATTAGCTTAAGTATTTAGTAACAATTTAAGCAAAAAAAAGTTTTAGAATTATACCCAAAAATATATGAAGGTCCACAAGACTCCATGGCCTCCCAAAATGCTCTATTTTCACAAGGATCCATGCTAAACGGGCTAAGCTAAAATGGGTAGGACTTTGATTTTGATTTTGTGGGATTTTTGGTGGATTTTTGATGCAATTTTTCATGAAGTTTTGAAGGGAAAAGAGAGGGGAAAATGGAGGGGGGGCTGCTGTGGGGAGAAGGAATTTTCGGCCAGAAAAGTGGGTGGGGGAGAGAGAGGGAGGTGAGGAAAATGGGGGGGGGACAAGGTCAAGGTCAAACAAAGTCAAAAGTCTAACTACTTCACTCATTTTCTTTTCTTTTCTTTCATTTCTTTTTCCTTGAAAATCAAGTGGGGAAAAATATGGTGGGTGCTGAATTCAGCCATGGGGAGGAGTAAGTGGGGGTGTGTGGGTGTGGGCACGGGTGTGGGGTGATGAAAAATGATAAATACAATACCCCAAACATCCATTTACGCTAAAAAAAGCCTTTTTTCTTCAATAATTTCTAAACCGTTTTGGCAAATGATTTCGTTCCAGAAACCACATGATAAATTTTTATTTAATGTTTTATGATGCACAAAATTTGTTTCAACTCATTCCAATTTGTAATTTTCCCTAATTAAATGTATTAGTGACGGCTTAAAATAATAATAAAATAATATTTTTTTCAGAAAATTTAAAATTTCACCAGCGGCTCAATAAACACCAAATAATAGCAATTACATAGCTAGAATATGTATATTTAATTTTTATAATAAGATATTTGTATTTTGACTTTTTACAGAAAACCCCCTCATTTTACCGATTTTCCGAAATTTCACCGAAACGATTTTCAAAACGCTACAATAGTTCTCCAAGTGTGCATTCTGGCTGGACAGCGTCGGATTCTTGGGTCACGTGGTTACGAGAGACGGTATATGTGTGGACCCGAAGAAGATTCAGGCTGTTTAGCAGTGGCCCAGACCTACATCGGTTACTGAGATCCGTAGTTTTCTAGGCCTGGCGGGCTACTACAGGCGTTTTGTTCAGGACTTCTCCCGTATAGCTGCACCTTTGACCCGTTTGACCCGGAACGGAGTTCCTTTCGTTTGGACAGAGGAGTGCGAGCACAGTTTTCAGCAGCTACGGACTTGTTTGACTACGGCGCCGGTATTAACTTTGCCTTCGGGATCGGGCGGATTTGTGGTCTACTGTGATGCTTCGCGAGTGGGGTTAGGATGCGTATTGATGCAGCATGGCCGGGTGATCGCTTATGCTTCTCGGCAGTTGAAGATGCATGAACAGAACTACCCGACTCACGATTTGGAGATGGCTGCAGTGGTCTTTGCACTGAAGATTTGGCGACATTACCTATATGGCGAGTCATGCCAAATATTCACAGACCACAAGAGCTTAAAATACATATTTCAGCAGCGAGACCTGAACCTCAGATAGCGTCGTTGGATGGAGTTGGTGAAAGACTGCGACTGCGAGATCCTTTATCACCCAGGCAAGGCGAATGTGGTGGCAGATGCTTTGAGCAGGAGGCCCGGGGGTAGTCTATCCTATTTGCGCGCAGTGCAGAGGCAGTCATCAGCAGATTGGCAGATGTTATGCGACAGCCGATTTGAGTTCGAGTTCACTCAGACAGGGGGACAGCTCGCGCATGTTCGTGCACGCCCACAGTTGCTTGACCGTATATATGAGGCACAGCGCAGTGACGACCGTTGCTCAGAGATCGTGGCACAGATGGGACATGGCAGATTTTTCGAGTTCGTAATTGACGATCAGGGGATTTTACGCTATGGATCTAGACTGTGCGTACCAGATGCTGATGGATTGCGGCGCGACATTCTTGAGGAGGCACACCGATCAGTGTATAGTGTCCATCCCGGTTCTACCAAGATGTACCATGATATGAGAGAGACCTACTGGTGGGACGGGATGAAGAGGGACATTGCGGAGTTTGTATCGAGATGCCTGACTTGTCAGCAAGTCAAAGCCGAGCACCAGAGGCCCGCAGGAGAGCTACAGCCGTTACCCATTCCAGAGTGGAAATGGGAGCAGATTTCGATGGATTTCGTTGTGGGTCTACCCAGGACCAGTCGAGGGTATGACTCCATCTGGGCGATCGTAGATCGATTGACGAAAGCGGCTCACTTCCTGCCAGTGAAGACGACTTTCCGCTTCGCTCAGTATGCCCAGCTTTACATCGACGAGATCGTGCGGTTGCATGGCGTACCGACTTGTATCGTGTGAGATCGAGGCACCCAGTTCACCAGCCGACTTTGGCAGAGACTTCAGGAGGCTTTGGGCACTCGTTTGAGCTTCAGCACAGCGTTTCATCCGCAGACCGACGGACAGTCAGAGCGGACCATTCAGACTCTCGAGGACATGCTCAGAGCGTGCGTTTTAGACTTCGGCGGTAGCTGGGATCGTCATTTACCTCTAGTGGAGTTCTCCTACAACAACAGCTTCCAGGATACTATTCAGATGGCACCTTTTGAGGCATTGTATGGGAGGAGATGCAGATCGCCAGTCTGTTGGACAGAGCTCAGCGAGAGCAGTATTTTGGGGCCGCAGCTTGTTGAGGAGACGACAGCGAAGATACAGTTGATTCGAGACCGGATGAGAGCAGCTCAGAGCAGGAAGAAATCGTATGCAGACAGGCGCCGTCGCAGACTAGAGTTCGCAGTTGGCGATCATGTTTTTCTGAGGGTCTCTCCGATGAAGGGCGTAATGCGATTTGGGCGGAAAGGAAAGCTTAGTCCCAGATTTGTAGGTCCCTTCGAGATTCTTGAGCGTGTCGGCGCAGTTGCATATCGTTTGGCCCTTTCACCCAGCTTTCCCGATGTTCACCCCGTCTTCCATGTTTCGATGCTCCGGAAGTACCTTCACAACCCTTCGCATGCGATTCAGCACCCGACAGTCCAGCTAGAGCGTGACCTTTCTTTTGCAGAGCAGCCGGTGGCCATCCTGGATCGGCAGGTGAAGAAGTTGAGATCGAAAGTTATACCGACCGTCAAGGTCCTTTGGCGTGGCCCGAGCAGCGAGGAGGTCACCTGGGAGACCGAGGGCGAGATGAGGAAGAAATATCCCCATCTCTTTGAAGGTACGCGTAGTTATATTTTTTTTAATTCGGGGACCGAATTTCTTTAAGGGGGGAAGATTGTAGCGCCTTGAAAAGTCGTTTTGGTGTTTTCCTGAAAATCGGTGAAAATTCGGTATTTTTCCGTAAACCGTCTTTTTGTTATTTTGCAGTTTAGGACTAATTATACCTAATTTGGATAGTTAATTGCTAGTTTTTAGTAGCAAATGAGTTACTTATGAAATTATGGTCGTTTAAAGTTTTTCCCTAATTTTTCAATTTTTTAATATTATTTTAAGCCGGTAAGAAAATACATTAAATTAGCGATAAATACAAATTTAAATGGGATAAATTTAAGCTTTAAAATCATGTTAATTAAAATCTAGTTGTAACATAAATTTTTAGTAATTTATTTTAAGTTTTAACTAATTTTTATTATGGAAATCGAAATTTATGGAATTTAAGCTAAAACTTGCAATTTTGGACTTGTAGGGGGTCTTTTTGCATAAAATTTCTTTTGTAAAACCCCTCTCACTCTTCCCTCACCCCTAGACCGGCCCATTTCCAGCAACTCAAGAAAAAAATTCCTTGCCTCTTTGACTTTTATTCTTGTGTAGAAAAGAGGTGTTTTTTAAAAGGATTTTGGCTTTTATTTGGGTATGGGTCTTTAGTGATTGGTATGGGTTGAATTTGACTTTTCCCACACCCCACACCATCCCCCTCTCCCTTGTGCAGGCCGAAATCTGCAGCCCCTCACCTTTTTATCATTTTTCTTTTCATCTTCTTCAAAAATTCTTCAAGTTTGCTCCAAAAATTGCAATTTAAACCTCACAAATTAAACCCCATCCTTCATCCCATTCTCTTTAGCCTCTCTTGCTTGGATGATGGTGCTATGAAGCCATCTTTGGAGGCCTCTTGTTCTTGCTAAATCCATAGATCTTGAGGTATAATTTCCACCAAGTTAAGTTCTTATGGTTAGAATTCTTTAATGGAGTTGTTTTAGTGTTAATATTAGTGCTAATTTCATTCTAGATTTTTTTTAAAGTTAATGGTTTGAGTTAACTAAGGTTTTAGAAACCATTATTTAGTTAATTAAATCTATTTAGCTATCTAGTTGTTTACTAAACCAATCTATAAGGTTACTTTGCTTAAGTGGCTTCATATCATGCTAATCTAAGTTGAACTTGTGTGAAATTTTCATTGTAATTGCTAATTACAAAAATCAAGAAAGGGGTTTGTGTTGGAATTATGGTTTGATGCTTTGTAAAAGGTTTAAAATTAGTGTAGTGGCTATCTAGTGGGTTAGTTTGGATGTTTGTGTTGGATTGTGAGCACTTTATCGCATAACGGCGATGTTGCGTCGTTTTTTTTGGAATGTTTGTGCTTACTAGTTTTGTGATAAAATTATGTGATGAATTAATTGCGATATCTTGATGATATTTTTGGCATATCCTATGATAATTAGGATGTGTGAGTGCGGATTTTTGAGTGATCGGGTTTTAGCTTTGCCGGGCGACCAAATCGACGATTTTAGTAAGTTTTTGCGATTTTCGCGTGTGTTCCGCGCACCTCGTGCACGTTGTACCTAGCTTGTGAACTATGGTATTTTCGTTTGGGATTTGTGTCGTTCTTGATATGTAACCTTATGTTTGTATTGATGTAAATTCTAGGTTCGGTCGCGGAGACGTCAGACGCGGCACGAAAGGGGAAAGCGGTGATTGGACGTGACTAGCTAGGGATTCCGGTGAGTAGATGTGACATCTACGGGGGACTATCGTTGGATGGCGCAAGCCGCCCGATAGTTTTAGTAGCTTAAAAGGATTCTTAGTAATGTTAGTAATTAGGGGTGTAATACTTGTATGATTAATTGCTTCATCCATGCCTTATATTGACATACATATGCGAAACCATTCTATAGGACACCTGCACCATTGCCAGGGTTTTTATATGCAGCACGAGCACTATTCATGCTTACACACATACCCTGGTAATTGCCATGCCACCACACTAGATAACCTATAATTTGAAACCTTTTACTAATTGATACTTAAACTTGTGCTATTGCCTTTAATTCCTTAAAATTAAATCATAAGATTGCCAATCATGTGCATGCACCTCATCATGTTATTTGTTCATGCCTAGTCTATCAATCATACATTGCAAATTGATTATTGATACCATATGCATTCATTATCATTGGCATATGCATTTATGAGGATTTCTTGAGATTTTGTGATATTTCTGGATTTCGGGGGAAAGCCGCAAAATTTCTAAACTTATTATATTTTTAAAATATGTAAATTGCGGTTTTCTAGTGATGTAAGTGTCGTCCATCATGAGTTTGCTGTGGTTTTCGAGACCCGTTTCGAGGAGTTGGATGAACCGTCTCGGGTACATGGTGGGCCCGGTAAGGTACCCCCGGGCAAGAAGCTCGTGGTGCTGACGATGAGCCTGGCAGGGGGCGGGTTACCTACCGGTGACTGTTTGGGACGGCGGATATCCAAAGGATACTGACCGTGGCCGCGAGATGATGAGATATTGATATTGAGATGGGTCAGCTGGATTGCTGAGGCCAGAGATACTATGACATGGATATATGAGATTTGTGATAGTTTTGAGGTGTCGTTGCTGGACACAGGTTCTTGTTGATTCTATTGGTATTATGCTGGTATTTCAAAAGAGATTCCTAAAGGAAAAACATGATTCTTATACTTACACATTCAGATCATGAGTTGATTCGCATTGTATTCATACCTGCTAGTATATTCATATTGCATACATACCTGCTTTTATGTCCTGCCTTACCTGTATTTTAGATGCTAGGATGCTTGTGTGCATGCATTCGATAGCCTGTGTAGATGTTATTTATTACTCACGAGTTGGCAACTCACCCCCGTTGTGCCACAGCCTTTTGCAGGTCCGCTCCGTTAGTACAGTAGCGGCGGGTGCACTTGCTTCTTTTGCCTCTTTTGCCTGGACTCGAGATTTTGCTCTTAGGTGGGTTATATTATTATTTTTGCACCACCTTATATATTCTTTGTATCTAGTATACTCCATCTACAGTATCTACCAGTATTGTTGTATATTGACCTAGAGATGAGACTGTGAGATTTGTGGACTTTTTGCTGTATTTTGGGGTCGAGCTCACTTGAGTCGACGTGCTGTTTTTCTCATGCTTCTTTATGATTATTTTGCATGTTGTTGTTTTATATTGCGTGGGATTTGTGACCGCCTTGTGGCGAAGAGCCAGCTCCCGCTTGGGGATGCCATTTTTGTTGGATTTATATATATTCTTGTTGTATCCATTTTGGGGGCCAGTATTTACAAAGGAGACTCTGCCGAAATTTTCGGAAAAATTGATATTGTTTTTAAAAAGGTTTTATATGACTTATTTGATAAACTCGCTTTCAATTAATTGGGTTTTCTTCACTCTTTTGCTTATTTGGTTTTGGTTTCTGGGCATTGGCTTACTTATTTTACGGACGTCTTGAGACGTTTCGTAAACTTAAGTGTCAGTCACGTTCCGTACCCTGCGGGTCGTGACAACACCTAACCGGGCCAATGAGCCGATGGATTGCGAGATTGGTAATCCACAGAGAAAATGAGGACCCAGAGACAAAGGACGCCAGATCGTGAGAAGAAGGCAAGCGGATGTTCTTGCTCTGCCAATTTTGGGTGCACCGACATTTTTCGACATTGTAGGAGGTGTACCTCAATGTCATTTGTTGCGATTTGCGTTTGTGATCCGAGTATCATGCTTATATTGTTTGGATTGGTGTTTTGATGATTTAGTTTCATGATATAGTTTTCGTGCACCATGGCTGCATCTACTAGGTATTTACATTTTGTGCATAGTTATTGCACTTGATATATGTTTTATAGATCGTTGTGTTGGTTTATGATTTGTGCATAATTATTGCACTTGATGTCGGTTTTGTGCCTTGGCGGCACGTGGTTATGATTTCGTGGATTTCAAACGATTGATTTGATTTTCTGCATATGGTATGGACTCGATTTGATTTTTCACTCATTATAGCTCACATATGCTTGCAGTGCAATGATACGTGTGTTGTGCATGCGGTGCACACGTTTATGATTTTATACACCTTGGTACACTCGGTGTTGTTTTTACACGCATTTGAGTTATTGATGAGTTTTCGTGCATTTGTTGGACTAGATTGGTATTTCATGCACTGGATGTGATGGATTTATATTTTGCGCACTAGATGCACCAGATTTGTATTTCGTGCACTAGATGCACCGGATTTGTATTTCATGCGTTGGACGCACCAGATTTATACTCCGTACATTGGTTGCACCCGATTTATGTCTTTAAGCTTTTGTTCACCAGATTTATATTTTTGTGCGCGTTTGCACTTGATGTTCGTTTTCGTGCATGCTACTGCACTAGATGTTTTATACGGACCTGACGTGCTTGGGTTGGATTTTTGCGCATATTAGGCGCTTGGTATTGGATTTTGTGCGCACCAGATGCACTTGACCAAGATTTTAATCATGCATGTCGGATGCACTTGACTGAGATTTTATTCATGCATATTGGAAGCACTTGACTGAGATTTTATTCCTGTATGTTGGATGCACTTGATTTAGATTTCATTTGTGCATGACGGATGCACTTAATTTGGATTTTCGCGCATCTTGGGCGCATGATATGAGATGTGATTTCGTGCACACCGGATGCACTCGATTGAGATTTTCGTGCACTATAGATGCACTAAATGTTGTTGTCGTGCACACCCGTTGCACTGGACAGATGCTTTCGTCACAATCACTGCACTTAGTTTGGTTTTGTGTACATTCGTAGCACTTGTATTGGCTTTGAGTTCCGTGCGCAGCAGACGCATGTGATCGTTGGGTACGCCTTTCGAGGCTGATTTTGCTCTTCATTACTTTATTTTCATGATGGGTACTATATTATATAGTGGCCGAACATGACTGATCTAAGGACAGTACCTGAGTACTTTGCATGCATAAAAAGGTTAACCAAGTGGTTTTCAAAACGGAGCTATATTCTCGCTATTTCCTACGTGTCCGTGAGTGACACGAAATCTTACAAAGAAAACCTTTTGGGATATTTCAAAAAGGGAGGAACGTATATTTTAGCAAAACATATATGAAGGTATATTTATTACTTTACAAATGAGCATCCGTCACTTGTGCCGTGAGTTACGCATCACACGGCGATTCTGAAAAGATTTTGCATAAGTTTTATTTAGTTTTTAGAAGATTTTTCAAGGTTGCGTACTATATACGTATTATAGTATTTGACAAGTGCATATTGGAGTTCGGTAGTGGATTTCGAGATCTGTATCTCCATTGTAACTCCGATGATATGCGTGCAAATCCAAAGATTTGCGTGACGCTTAACGGAGTTCGATTTTGAGTTTTGTTCTCGTTTTCAGGCGCGCACGATGCGCTGTGTTATTTCTATATCTTCCGTGATTTCGGAGCCCCATTGATTTGAGCTGATTATTGAAATGTTTTAGCATTTGGGGGTATAAATTTAAATTCGAGGACCGAATTTATTTAACTGGAGGGATTGTAACATTTCATAAAATATAAAATATTATTTTTGGAATTTAATATTAAAATAATATATTTCGCGAAAACTACCCGATTTGCGAATTTGCGGTTTTCGTAAAACGGTATAAATATATACCAATAATTGTGAAATGATTGGAGATTAAAATAATTTATTCATTTGAACATATATTTATCAGATTTGGCATTTTTATAATTTATTATATGCAAGTTTAAAATTAATCCCGATAAGTGCACTACTAATCGCGATTAAGCCAAATCCGTATTTCTAAATTTTTCAATGATTAGTGCACCATGACATGTTACATGTTGTTTCATTTGCATTTATGATATTTGGTTTTATTATTGTGAGAAGAAAAGAGAAAAGGAAATAAAAAGTGAATTGTTGAGGAGAGAGAGAGGGGGGACCACATCATGACATGAGGCATGGCATGAGAGAGAGTGGGGGTGAGAATAAGAGAGAGAGGGGGGGCTGCCATTTCTTTCTTCCCCCATTGTTTCCTTCATCTTCTTCAACTCATACTCCCTCCACTCCTACCCTCAAGTATCATCTTCAAATATTCATCAAAACCCCATACTCCCTTCAATAAAAATGATCCCCATCTCATTCTCAACACATTGGACCAATCAAAGTTGGATTTTGAATAGCTTGAGCAACACAAGAAAATTCTTGAGTTTCCAAATGAGGAATAATTCTAGTCTCCGGTTAGGTTATGGTGTTTATTTATCCTATTGTTAGTTTAGAATTTAATTGATGTTGTTTAGTGATGTTTGGAAAATTCAAGAGAGGGCTTGGGTGTTTGTGTGGGATCGTGATCTGTAGTGGGTGTCTACAAGACCCTAGTGATGTTTTACTGGCCTAGACCCAGGATTAGAACCAAAATACGGACTTAGGAATGGTCCCATATCGGTTTTGTGGTGGTTTGGTAGCCTACAGGGTATTTGGAGTTATCTGGGGCACTTATGAGAAAATCTAGCAAGTCCATAGACCTAGGTAAATGACCAGAAGACCACCACCCGAGCACGAGATGCCAATTCCTCCATATGGCCGGCAAGCTCGGATCTGGGAGTGATGTCATCGGTTTTGTAGTGGGGTCTGGGGTTGTGTTTTTTACTGCAGCTCCTAATCCCTATAAACAACTCCCTGTTCTTGTTAGTTTAGTCCCAATTTAACCTGAGATAAATCTGGGAGCATATTGGGTTGGTTTTGGATATGTTTTCCGATATTGGGATTATTGGTTTTGGTTTGTATTTGGTTGTTGGTTGTTTGTACGTCAACGACAAGGTTGTTGGATTGTTTTGCATGAGTAAGCTATAGGTTCTAACCTATAGGCAATTCGTGTGCCGTATCAGATTGCGGAATTGATTTTAATAGCATTTCGATTGTATATTGATTGTTGGTACCTTCGCGTGGATTCCGAGACGACGAAATACATTGACTACGGCTGAACAAGGAGTTCCGCATGTGAGTAGATGTAGGGTTACTAGGCACTCTCACAAGGGTCTATAAGGCATCAACCATACCCGATTTAAAATTTAGACGTGCCGAACAAGCCTAACCAAGATCTTTAAACTAGAGATTAGGCAAAACAAAGCATGTTAAACACTTTAACATCAAAGAGTTTGGGATTACAACCTTTGTAGTCCGGTCCTTTACTTCTAAAGCTCCATGTTGTGGTCCCTTCACTGCGATCATCAAGTTTCCGAACTCTAGAGAGGCTCCACGAAGAGAAAGATGAAAGCTTGCTTTCGATCTTCGATAACTAAGATGATCTACCTTGAAGTTTCTTTAACACAAGCTCTCACTCACTATGAAGTGAACACCCTAATCTAAATGGCTAGGATAGATTAAGATGATGAAGTAGGATTTTAGCTCTCATTTGTTTTCTTAATCTCACTCATTTTCATCTCCTCTCAAAAAACTAGAAAGCTTTTCAAGAAAGAAGGAAGAAGAAGAAGAATGAATAATAATCCTTTTGTGATACATAATGAAATGTTGTTATAATTACAAATGCAACCATGGTTAAAAATGAAAGGCTAACCATTGTAGAGACTTAACTAGGGTTAATGGGTGTGGGTTGGGTTTGGAAATATCTTGCAAAATATCTAAATGAAATATCTTTGCAAGAAATAAAATAAAAGTTTCTAGAAGCTTCTAGAAAAGATTAAACCAAATCAAGCCCTAACCATATTTAATCTCTACTAATCATGTTGCATTAGTAATCATAACTTGTTACAATATTATATATCACATATATAATATTTATTGTAACAAAATAAAATAATACAATTAACATATATCGCATATATATCAATGTATTACCCGAGTGAGAAAAAGAATCTTTTAGTGAGCTTATACTAGTTAATGTAATTTAATATATCAAATATACAATTATACATTAAATTATCGAATCAACACTTGATCCGATAATCTGGATATTTCACAAATAACCGACTAATATAATCTGTATATCAGTTCATCGAATCAACACTTGATCCGATGACCCGGCTATATCACATATACCCAGCAAATATCTCATATCGTGAGAATCTAGTACGGTATCACATACAGGTATTATTCTTGGTCCCGCACATATCATATATGTGCTCCTACTCCGTTTTGCCTGAGTAAAGAAACCTCTGTTTAGGATTCTAAAGAATCGTCAATACGCCGGCAGTAGGTGATGATCATATCAAACACCCACAAGCTGCAAACGGTCAGCTAAACGTAACAGCCACCCACGTATTAAGCGATCAGAAGATCAACAAGCAATCCTGTACATTCTCCTGCGAATCCAATCAGTAACACTCCCGTACAGTCCGGTCTCTTCGTCTGATATGTCGCATATCTCGCCAAGGGGTGGTAAACGTCAGACCCCAGTAGCTTGATAAGTCGTGTCGATATGAGGTCTATAACAGTTTGAGAAACTACTGATAACACTTACCAGTAAATCTCAGCAACCCTGACCAGGGATTTCCAGTTATAGCCAATCGAACACAGCGCAACATCAGCTCCCTATACTGGGAGAGACGAATCCCCTCCTATTGCTCATTGCCTCCATGTGATTTGGGACTGTACCCAAAAGCCACTTTTTTGCACGCCCTCTTAGACGTGGTATGATGGAAATCAAAGCACAGTGGGAATAACACAAGACTCTATGACGATCTCGGGTCTACATACTACTCTGTACCAGTGTCACCAGAGAACTGCTATCTGACGTGAGGTATAATACCATCTGGGAGTTCTCGGCGAGTCCGTCCAGTGTACCCAGTCTCCACTGAGCACCCGTACACTATCCTTGATGTCAAACACTGATGGATATGGGATCATCCATCGCCCATCATATAGGTCAAGATGCGTATACGCTAGTCTACCTTGGTGTATCGATGCCCTGTCTCGATACACCCTCGACTAGGAACAGTTATAGGATGTACTCGTCGACTACCGTGGCCCCACTAGTATGATCTCATCATAGTCCCAGTAGTCGAGTACATATCCTAAGGGCTTTATCAACATGTAACAAAGAGACAATCATAGTACATGTTAAGATAAAGAGCAACCAGATAGCATACTATCATGTCGAGCAAGAAAGTCCTCCCTATATATGTCCAAGCATCCACTGCAATATACATCCCAATGTACAGTAATGGCCTCTAGGGAATACATATAACTAACAATCTCCCACTTGCACTAGGGCCATCTGTTGTGGTATCACATACCCAACAATTAGCTGTGGTTGAAGTATCTCATGCTCAACCATCCCATAAAAGTCTCTACTGGGAAAAAGGCCTTTGTGAGTGGATTCGCGCTGTTGTCCTCTATGTCCGCTCTCCTAACCTCGATTTCCCTGGAGATCAACCATCTCCATGATCAGGTGATACTGCCTAAGAATTATATCTAGATTTTGTTGGAGATAGTGCCCTCAGAGTCGATTATTGGATCACAGGCACGTGATTGCAATGATTGAGGGAGGACCTATCCCGGTAGGACAGTCTTACTCGAAATGATAGTATGCTATCTGGTTTACCTTTATCATCGTGTACTGCTTTAGGTGACCTGACAGGTCGCTATTACACGTTGATAGAGCCCCTAGGATTCTTGCTTGACTGCCAGCAGTATGAGGGCGATCATATAAGTGAGAGCTGGAGTCTATAAGCACATCCTTAAAAGGTCCCTAGTCGTGGGAGTTTCGAGACAGGGCATCGATTCTCCAGAGTAGACTAGTGTATACAGTCGAGACCCCGACGAGGGGCGGTGGCCGGTCTCACAAGCCACTGGTGTCTGTTGGTTCACCTAAGATGTATACAGGTGCTCATTGGGTTATGAGTACACCGGACAGGACTCGCCGGGAACTTGCTAGTTGGTCTTATACCTGACGTCAGATAGCAGTTCCCTGGTGACATGTGTACAGGTTAGTTCATCGACCTGGGGATCGTTATTTGTCTCGTGTGAGTTCCCACTGTACTTTGATTACTACCCTACCACGGCTCAAAGGAGTCGTGCAAACAGGTTTTAGTTGGGTACAGTCCCGAGCCACATGGAGGCAGTGAGCGGATCTTCGGGGGTTCGTCTCTCCCGGTATTGGGGGTGAGGTCGCGCTGTGTCTAGGAGAGCCATTACACGAAGTCCTTGGCCAAGGCAGGAGATTTACTGGTAGGTATTCCAGTAGTATCTCAGGGTGTTCTGGGCTACACTCCGACACGACTTGTACCGCTTTTGGGGGTCTGACTTTTACCAACCCCCTAGGCCCGCCATGCGATGCTCGTAGTCGAACGGACCGGACTGTACGGATATTGTCACTGACAGGCTCAGTAGGGTGTCAGGATGAGTTCGCTCATCGACGTCCCTTTTGGTCAATAGCTGGTGGCCCGTTACGTATTGGCTTATACCTCTGACGTGCTAGTGGTTAAATCCACAGCCATAGTATTGACGAGTCTTTAGAGTCCACCACACATTCAGTTACTCAGCTTTCGGGCGAAACGCTGTAGAGGCCGTATGGAGATATGGCAGGGTCCGATCAGATACGTGCGGTATTGCACGGGTCAGGATCGGACGGTTTGTACTAGAGGCCGTATGGATATATGGCAGGGTTCGATCTGATACGTGTGGTATTGCACGGATCAGGATCGGACGGACATTACTAGCCGGCTTTGGTTTTAGCCGGATCCTAGTTTAGTACAGTGTAGATTTTATCTCTTTGCATTTGTATCCGGTCGGAATACAGATGCGGGTGTGTATGCACAGTATCGGGGTTTTCCTGTAATTTATTACGGGATCGGTTTTCTGGGGTTGCCAGTTTGCATTCCGTTCCGGCCGGTTTTCTTTTATTCCTTCACGGCCGGACTTTTCGTTGGAGGGTGTTATTTGCAGTTTGCAAATAACATTTTGTGGATGGGGTTTATAGTGATTGTGACCTCTTCATTAAATGAATTCTTTTTCCCCACTTGTCCTTTGATGTGGCCGGCCACTGTTTGGGAGTATGGGTGGGGTTATTTTTGGTGGAAAATTTCCTTCTTGCTTAATTACTGGACCCCCCCCCTATGTGTGTGCTGAAGTTTTTTTTTGATGAGGGTTTAATTTCTTTTGGAAATTCATGAGCTAAAAAGAGGCTCATCCTTTTTGACAGCAAGAGAGAGAGAGATGCTTTTATTCCAATTTCCAGTGAGCACATATTACTTGGCCGAGCTCTTTTTCATGAGGTGCTCATTTTGTTTCTCTTAGCAAGCATCCATGAATAATTTTGTGCAAAATTCCTCCAACATGGCAACCTATTAAACCCCAAAGAGACAAGTTTCCACACTAGTCTACAGCAAATCTTGGACGCGTCGGCTAGCCAACTTCGCGCCCGAGTTGCCTCGGTCAAGAGGTGGGAGCCCGTAAAATATGCAGGCGATGTGGTGCCCTTCCGGCGAGGAGGCGACGGCCGGAGTTTCCGCAGGAGATCGGGACGACGAGGAGAAGACCGGAGGACTCGGATCACTCGGTATATCTCTTCCTATCTTGTTACTTTGCTAGATGTAGTTTAATGGCCCGATCCGGGGTTTAGTGCGCGGTGGTGCCGGTTTGCTAGTTTGCAAAATTAAAGTTTATTACCGCTTCCGCATTTGGCCGTCGGATTGACGACCGGGGCGCCGCCGTGCACTTACAGTGGTATCAGAGACTCGCCATTAACTTCGTCTAGCTTCGTTTGATGTGTTTTGCATTTCCGATCGACCAAAATTCCAAAATCTACATTTTTGCTAGCGACAGTTTTCTGTTGAAATTTTTTGGTCTCCAAAAATTTTTCAGGTTGTATAAAAGTACTGTGCTAGAAGACCTAAGACTACTGTAGAAATTCGAGACACTGATCTCTTCAGAGGAGCGCGGAACCGCGGCAAAACCCTACTTGTTGCCGCGGTTTCGCCGCAGTATTGATGGATCAGTGTGTACAATTTTTCCAGTAGGCTTTATGGGTAATTTTAGGGGTTTTGGAATATTAATATTGGGCCCAGAATTTCTTGATCTGCTACAGTATTGCTTGGGGGCCCACTTGTTAATTTTTGATCGATCGGATATTTTAAACACATTATTTCACAGTATTTACATTATATCTGCGACCGTGAATGTCACTTGATCGGTAAATCCAATCTAACTGCTATAGCCCGGTTAGACGGATTTGCGAACGTGACTTTCACGTTGATGTTCTGTGTTTTGCTGTGATGTTGCGGATCGGTCGTGGGGGATAGCCTGGATGCAATGCTAGTACAGTTTTGTTGTATTATGTACATTTGATATTGCGGGGCGAGCGTCCGACATGTGGACTGCCGTCACTGCCTGTTTGTATTATTCTTTTGGGGCACGACCTGGTTGCGGTCGATGTACCCGTTGTATGTATATTTTACTTTCTGTACTAGGGTTACCCCGCGGATGGGTGCACGGATAGCCGGGTTCTAGAGGGCAACGGGCCCGTATCTCAGGGCATTAGGACGGAGGGGGCTTCAGTTTGGAATTGGCGGGCTATTCGCCGCACTCGTAGGGGGTACAGGTTGACCCAGGAGGGGTGCCCGAGTTACCGGATTCCGTGAAGTGCTGGGTGGTCCATTCACGTTGCTGAAGGGGGCTGCCTCGCTTCAGGTTTTGGCGGGAAACATGCCGCGCCCGTAGGGGTCTAGGATTTCTTTGCACAGGCTATCCACACGACCAGGGGAACGTCGGGTTTCAGTAGTGGCTCTGTGAAACCCGGGGATCCCAGATATCTGTATTGTTCTGTGATACTGTACATTTCTGTGATGTTGCATTTTTATCACGCCTTGAGCGAATATAATATATTGGTATATATATTAGTAGATGTTTTATATGTTTTTCATCCGCGCTAGTCCAGTCCCCGCTCTGCCGTTAGTTAGCTAACCTAACGGGTGATGACGGGACCCAGTGGCGAATGCGGATGGCATATACGTACGTCAGTATATTTTCGTTCTTTGTGGTGTGATCAATTGATGGGACTGCGTTGATTCGGATCAATGCAAGTTAAACAAACCTATTCTGATGTTGTTGGAACACTTTTCAAAAAGCTGTTATTACAAGGACGTTCACTTTTGTTTTGCATCGTGGTATTCATTTGGAATATCCTGCTCCTCAGTCGACGAGGCAAGGGCCGAGATCCCTTCACCGGGAGTGACCCCTTGGACAGAAGTTTGCGTCAGGGCATTAACTTCATTATAGCCGATTACTTTTGCTTTGCATCGTGGTATTCATTTGGAATATCCTGCACCCCATTCTACGGGGAAAGAGCCAAGATCCCTTCACCGGGAGTGACCTCTTTAGTAAAGGTTTTCGTCACTATATTTTCTAAAAAAAAGCTATCCGTTCCTTCAACGATATCAAGTTCATTACGTTAAAGGTTTTCGCCAGAAACCATTTGTAGCCCTCCATCATTTCAGTTAAATATTCGGTAGTATTCAAGCTATGTATTTTGACCTCACGCCAAGGCATAGTGTTTGGTAGTTACCGGGTATTTATCTGTTGCATAGATAGATGCGTTGGTTTGGGACAGTCGTACTACTATTTTGGCCTACGTCAAGGGTATGTACGGGTGGGTTCAAATTAACCTGGACAATGATGGGTAGAACTTGACATGTGACTAATGATATTTTGACCTCACGCCAAGGTCATAAGAGCATGGGGTAGAAATCACATCGGGAGTTTCAAAAGAACTGAAACTTGCCAGATATGCGCATACCTTCTGGAGTGTGATACCGTGAGCGGATTCCGTCACGTTATCATGAGATGAGAGTTGGATCCCGATTCCCACTGATGAGTTGGTTTACTCCTCGGGTGACCCCGACTAATTCTTCTTTCAGGTTTGGAGGAGAATTTGAGGTACAGTGGGAGGTTTCCAGATTAGATAAAGGGATAACCATTCTGATCTAGGTTAGAGTGCACGCTGAGTATTTCTTTTCTCTCTCTCTTTGGCAGCGACCATTGACCCAACCCTAAGACTATGACTCAGAGACCAAGTTAACCGAACCTTCTTTACACCGGCTTTTGGATTGTCAGAGTTGCAGACCTCATTGCCACTCCTACTTTTACCCTTTTCTCCAGGACATCCCGTATTACTACGAACGTCCACTTCCATTGGACAAAACCATCGTATGGTTAGATACGAACTCGAAGGAATTCGAGGATGGTTTCCGGTTCTGGAGAAAACGGATAGGATTATTCAGTTGTCTTTTCCCTTTTACCTTCTCTCAAGTTGTGAGTACTCCTTGGTTTAGGAGATAGTACACCTATTATGCAAATTGGATAGTCTTCTTCCAAACCTTGGGCTGGTGCCGACCGGTAGGGAATGAAGAAAACCAATTAGCCTAAACGGTGTGCAGAAGGTATTAAGATTAAGACAAAGCAAGGGATTAGTAAGAGGGCAAAGTAAATTGCGACTGATATTCACGACCGAACCAAGTATTTCTTCGCCAATCCTAAATCGCCTTTGTATTTCTCCAGGACACTCCGTATCACTACGAAGATCCACAGTTTATTGGATACTCCATCGTATGGTTATATACGAACTCGAAAGGAACTTGTTCCAGTTCGGGGATGGATTCTGGTCCAGGAGGAATAAGGTTTATTCGGTTGTCTATTATCTTCACCTTCTCTCGCATTGCGAGTGCTCCTAGGACTAGGACAGTACACCCTTTATGCTTATTGGATAGTCTTCTTCCAAACCATAGGCTGGTGCCGAACGGTAGGGAAGGAAGAAAACCATTTGGCCTAAGGGGTGTGCAGAAGGTAATGACTAAAGACATATAAAGGGATTTGGAGAGGTGGCAAACAATTATACGGTTATAGTTGTGAATCTGGATAATGGTAGAGGCATTACTAGGAATACCAGGATACCCCATCGAAACATTTCAATGTTTCAGTTCAACTGTGTACTGTTAAAAGAAAACTGATTTCCTGATTAGACACTTGCTCCAGGGTATGTATTTACCGGGTTTGATTCTCACATCTGTATGGCTTTACAGATGATGAGTGGGAGTAGGTTATTGGGAATAGGGTGATCATCTTCATTGTATCGGGATTCGTTGTAATCGGTGATATTTGAGGAAATCACCTGGGCTATTTGCCGGTCGGCAAATATTTGATTTTGAATATCCGCTGTTGTGCACCAATTTCAAATTGATATATCTGTACGTCTATTTTCATAGAGTGAGATATACCTTTTGATATTATGTCGATGACATTTACCTATATCAGTGGATGGTTAGGTAAGGAGCATTAAACAGCGGTGTAATTCTTCTTAACCATAAGTACAGTTTTCAACCTACGACACACAGTGAAAGAGTTGTTAGACTCAGCGGACTTATACAGAGTATTGTATGTTGTCCAGTGTCCATTAGGACAGAGGGGTTGGTCCTCATACTATATTCTGTTTTACTTTTAACTTCTCTTGTTCTTAGACATGTGTTTCGTAGAAACACAGGGTCTAAGTTTTGAGGAGTTATAGGTATTTGAATAGAGTAAAGAACCAGGTGTAGCAAGTATCGGGATTCTTCAAAGTGATAGAAGATGTAGATACTTATGTATGGTATTCAGTTGATAGTAGTGATAAAGAGAAATTGCTTCTCTTTCAGGTTACTCATAATTGGAAGCATTCCTAAGTTGAGTAACGCTGATCGGACTCTCTCCATTTAGTTGACATGCACTGGAGACAGCTGCATGATTTGAATCTGGTTCAATTAAATCAGTGCCTCTGGTTCTATATTGGATATAGTATAGTTCATATCTTAACATTGTTAAGGTACGGGGAGTTGTCCGGCTTATGATTAAAACCAGACTCTGGATAACTCAAGGCAAGTTTCTGTAATGGCTGTTTGTGGGTTGACCCAGGCTATGACGAGGGTTGATTTTCTACCATAAGAAAGATCAATAGTGATATTGTTCTTGACTCGCCACAGTTTTAATAAAAATGGATTTTTTCAAAAACAGTAGTGGGAATATGGTAGAACTGGAAGTGATTCCAGAACCGTAAACGATTACTGAAGATTTGATAAGGAACCTAAAGATTCAATCTGATTTGACATTCCATTGGCCATTCCGCAGATAAGGTGGGTAACTTCAGGCACCCGAGAGGTACTCCGGTAGCCTCAAGGACGGTGACAGGGAAGTTCTTGTTTACCCACATTTGCCATTGTTGTTGTTCCAGACTGCGAGACCCGGCAGGAGGATGAGTATAGCGTCGTTCTAAACCAGCTTTAGAAGTGCACATCTATATGACTCTGCCAGAGGGTTTTCGTAGTCAGTGGGAGCAGCGGAAGCATTGGTGGACATCAGGCTTATGTCTATTTATAGACTAAAGCAGATATAGCGGAGTTAGATCATCTGTTTCTGATGTGACAGTCATAGGTTTGACGTCATCAGAATAGGGGATGGATCTGTTGAGAAGGTAGTAGGAAGTGATATTCCTATACTACGATCGGTTATATTTTGGTCGTCACACAGTGGTTTCTCCACAAAGGACTTGGACATTATATAAGACATACCGGTTACTAGATCTATGGTTTTAGATCTAGATTTGGGTGGTTTCCCAATAAGGGTACTTTGACAGCATTCTAAGAGTATTTAGAATGGGTGACTCCTGGCACGGTAGTGTACCTGCAGGTGATGGAGTCACCCTCTCTAAAGGTGTCTTATAGACTAAAGTAGAGAGGGATGTGCATGATTGGCAGATCACTTGCTTAGGTAATTGAGCCAATCATGAGATGTCAAGTACCACACCAGATGTTGTTCTTGCACTAGATGCAATAAGTTGATATTGATCCAATCCTGGAGGAACAGTCGGAAGCAGTTTTAGAACATAAGTGAATGTTCTAGGGATATGATAACGGCTGCCTCCTTTAGGAGACGGTTATCACTCCAGGCTTCCAAGGTGACCTGGACGACAGGGAGGTTGTCAGAGTTATAGTTTTTCCTTCTGACGAGGGGCAGTATTTTGGACAGGTGGTCCAAGGCAATACTGAGGGAGGCATGGCGCAGGATACTTATTAAGTTCAGTTGACGATACAGTCTGAGAAGTTTGGATTTGGAGTTCATTTATGAGCTAGGTCCCATCTGACATCCAGACATTCTAAGACAGGTATTGCTCATTTTGGGAGATGGCTTTCTCCGCGAACTTGAGATATAGAGAAACATAGAAAGAAACATCTAGGCGGATCCACTCACTGAGGCTATTCCTCGAACGCAATAGTTTCGCAAACAGCCTTTGTACGACTGACTAGTAGAGGAGTTGGGTGTTCGGTATCACACGGGCTGTGAGTATGCGACATCGCAATAAATAGCCTTGAGTGCAAGTGGGAGATTGTTGGAGATAGTGCCCTCAGAGTCGATTATTGGATCACAGGCACATGATTGCAATGATTGAGGAAGGACCTATCCCGGTAGGACAGTCTTACTCGAAATGATAGTATGCTATCTGGTTTACCTTTATCATCGTGTACTGCTTTAGGTGACCTGACAGGTCGCTATTACACGTTGATAGAGCCCCTAGGATTCTTGCTTGACTGCCAGCAGTATGAGGGCGATCATATAAGTGAGAGCTGGAGTCTATAAGCACATCCTTAAAAGGTCCCTAGTCGTGGGAGTTTCGAGACAGGGCATCGATTCTCCAGAGTAGACTAGTGTATACAGTCGAGACCCCGACGAGGGGCGGTGGCCGGTCTCACAAGCCACTGGTGTCTGTTGGTTCACCTAAGATGTATACAGGTGCTCATTGGATTATGAGTACACCGGACAGGACTCGCCGGGAACTTGCTAGTTGGTCTTATACCTGACGTCAGATAGCAGTTCCCTGGTGACATGTGTACAGGTTAGTTCATCGACCTGGGGATCGACATTTGTCTCGTGTGAGTTCCCACTGTACTTTGATTACTACCCTACCACGGCTCAAAGGAGTCGTGCAAACAGGTTTTAGTTGGGTACAGTCCCGAGCCACATGGAGGCAGTGAGCGGATCTTCGGGGGTTCGTCTCTCCCGGTATTGGGGGTGAGGTCGCGCTGTGTCTAGGAGAGCCATTACACGAAGTCCTTGGCCAAGGCAGGAGATTTACTGGTAGGTATTCCAGTAGTATCTCAGGGTGTTCTGGGCTACACTCCGACACGACTTGTACCGCTTTTGGGGGTCTGACTTTTACCAACCCCCTAGGCCCGCCATGCGATGCTCGTAGACGAACGGACCGGACTGTACGGATATTGTCACTGACAGGCTCAGTAGGGTGTCAGGATGAGTTCGCTCATCGACGTCCCTTTTGGTCAATAGCTGGTGGCCCGTTACGTATTGGCTTATACCTCTGACGTGCTAGTGGTTAAATCCACAGCCATAGTATTGACGAGTCTTTAGAGTCCACCACACATTCAGTTACTCAGCTTTCGGGCGAAACGCTGTAGAGGCCGTATGGAGATATGGCAGGGTCCGATCAGATACGTGCGGTATTGCACGGGTCAGGATCGGACGGTTTGTACTAGAGGCCGTATGGATATATGGCAGGGTTCGATCTGATACGTGCGGTATTGCACGGATCAGGATCGGACGGACATTACTAGCCGGCTTTGGTTTTAGCCGGATCCTAGTTTAGTACAGTGTAGATTTTGTCTCTTTGCATTTGTATCCGGTCGGAATACAGATGCGGGTGTGTATGCACAGTATCGGGGTTTTCCTGTAATTTATTACGGGATCGGTTTTCTGGGGTTGCCAGTTTGCATTCCGTTCCGGCCGGTTTTCTTTTATTCCTTCACGGCCGGACTTTTCGTTGGAGGGTGTTATTTGCAGTTTGCAAATAACATTTTGTGGAAGGGGTTTATTGTGATTGTGACCTCTTCATTAAATGAATTCTTTTTCCCCACTTGTCCTTTGATGTGGCCGGCCACTGTTTGGGAGTATGGGTGGGGTTATTTTTGGTGGAAAATTTCCATCTTGCTTAATTAGTGGACCCCCCCCCGCCATATGTGTGTGCTGAAGTTTTTTTTTGATGAGGGTTTAATTTCTTTTGGAAATTCATGAGCTAAAAAGAGGCTCATCCTTTTTGACAGCAAGAGAGAGAGATAGATGCTTTTATTCCAATTTCCAGTGAGCACATATTACTTGGCCGAGCTCTTTTTCATGAGGTGCTCATTTTGTTTCTCTTAGCAAGCATCCATGAATATTTTTGTGCAAAATTCCTCCAACATGGCAACCTCTTAAACCCCAAAGAGACAAGTTTCCACACTAGTCTACAGCAAACCTTGGACGCGTCGGCTAGCCAACTTCGCGCCCGAGTTGCCTCGGTCAAGAGGTGGGAGCCCGTAAAAGATGCAGGCGATGTGGTGCCCTTCCGGCGAGGAGGCGACGACCGGAGTTTCCGCAGGAGATCGGGACGATGAGGAGAAGACCGGAGGACTCGGATCACTCGGTATATCTCTTCCTATCTTGTTACTTTGCTAGATCTAGTTTAATGGCCCGATCCGGGGTTTAGTGCGCGGTGGTGCCGGTTTGCTAGTTTGCAAAATTAAAGTTTATCACCGCTTCCGTATTTGGCCGTCGGATTGACGACCGGGGCGCCGCCGTGCACTTACAGATTTCTGATGGGACAGGGGTTTCTCCGCATAAGCCACAACTCCATTGTCACACAATAGTAGGAACGAAGTTCATCTTATGAACTAAAATATATCCAGACTGCCTCTTTGGTAGCATCCTTGGTAATGATGTATCTTGCCTTTAATCGTCTAGTAAGTCACGGTATCTAGCTTGGAACTCTTCTAACATACCGTCCCTCCACTGAGGGTAAAGACAATGCCTGCGACTGACATTCAGCCGTCCTTATCACCCTGTAACCTTTCCAGCGATTCTCCCCAGGATCGATTGATACCATCTCACTACAACTAGTGAGAATCCTAACATCCAATTAGATCTATCCCATAGATCCATAACTCAGGATTTAGGAGGTATCACCTTATCCTATATGGAGAATCATTGTGATAAGAGGAGATTGACCGAGCGTAGCATAGGAAACTCCTTCCCTATCAAGAGTATGTCATCCACGTACTCTACGAGGATCACCACCATACTCTCTACTACCTTTTTTTATATAGAAGGTTCATCTACCATTTTGATGAAGTCAAACTTTTTGATTACCACATCAAAACAGACGTTCCAACTCCACGATGCCTGATTTATCACATAAAACATCTTGCTCACATTTCCGCTGCTCCCACTGTCTACGAAGCCCTCTGGCTTTGTACTTATAGACGCTCTCTTCCAAATCATCATTTAGAAAAGCAGTCATGACACCCAACCGCCAGATATCGCAGTCATGGTATGTAGCCGTGGCAAGTAGGATCTGGATGGACTTTAAGCATAGCTTTGAAAGTCTCAACTTTTCCACGTACACCAAGTAATCTTCTCAAGATATACTTGCTCCTGATTGGGATTTAACCCTTCAGATAAAGCAACCAAAGTCCATACTTTGTTGGTGTATAAGGATTCCATCTCAGATCGCTAAGCATCCAGCCATTCTTACAGAGTCCCACTCCTGATGGCCAGCTCGAAACTAGTTGGGTCATCATCTCATGATGCAATCCTCGCTCCCACTGTCATAGAGAAAACCGAAGTATCTCTCAGGTGGGTGAGGAACCCTACTAGATCGGCGGAGAGGCTGAGGTTCATTGGAAACTATTGAATTCTTTGGTTCTACCAAATCATCAGCTGCAGTTTGTATAGCGGGAACTCTTTCCAGTTTTACCTCATGACCAATAATTTCTTCAAAAGAAATTCCCTTTCACAAAGGTGGCATGCTGAGAAACAAAACATCTTTTGTTCCTCGGTTTGGTAGAAAATATTCCCTTGCTTATGATTGAGATATCTAACAAACTTCCACAGATCTGATTTTGCCTCGAGATTGTCCGGATTATACTTTTAGACATAGGCTGAACAACCCCAAATCTTAACATACTTAAGATATGGGATCTTCCCATTCCATATCACATATGAAGTGGTAGGCAACTGATTTGATTGTAGCCCTATTCAATAGGTATGCAGCTTCACAAGTGCATAACTCCCAAAAGAAAATAGGCAATTCGGTAGTACTCATCATAGAGCACACCATATCAAATAGGGTGTGATTGCTCCGCCCCGATACACCGACGTGCTGTGGTGTATATGGAGGAGTAATGCTGAGAGAGAATCTCATTCTCCTTTAGAACAGTCCAGGAATCCCATGCTCAAGTATTCTCCTCCTTGATCTCATCAAAGGACATAATACTTATACCCGTTTTTGGTTCTCTACTTCTAACTCATATTCATTGAATTTCTCAAAAGGTTCAGACTTGTGTTTTAATAGGAACACATGTGCGTATCTTGAGAGACCATCAGTGAATATAAAGAAGTATAAAGAACCGATCTTGGCATGTATTGACAGGGGACTTTACATACATCATCATGTATCAATCCCAAAAGTTCACTAACTCTTTCTCTGTTTCCAATAAACAGAGCTGTGGTCATCTTTTCTTTGTGACATGACCTGCAAGTTTCACAAGATGTAAGTTCAAACTAATTTAAATATACATCTAAATGTAACTTCAGCTTGTCGGGTCACATTGATATGACCTAGTCTATAATACCTCAAGAAGGATCCGTTCATTTCTGAACTCTTCCTCTTGTGTGTGTTCTGTACATTAAGAACTATAATTTGATTTAGAACGTCTATGCTTTTAAATAACGTGCCTGAACCGATCAACTCTTGATATTAGAAATGTTCAGAACATTATCCAACAATACAAAATTATATCATTCTTTACTAATAAAGATACTGATATGATGTTGTATATCAGGTTCGGTATCTAATAACATTCATTCAGAATCAATGTATTCTGGTAATACAGGGTGATAACTGCCAACAGACTTGGCTGCAACACTTGCATCATTTCCCACTGTTGAAACTTATCACCCGTTCTCAGTTCTCTACCTTTCTGTAGCCTATGTAACAAATTACATTTGTGGGATCCTGATCTGGTATCAAATACCCAGGACGTAAAGGATATTGAGAAACAGTTCAGTGTAATGAACACACCCGATGAAGATGCATCAACATGCACTTTCTTCGTTTGGGCGGCACGGGAATTCTGGTAATCCCTTATTTCCTGCTCTGTCTTATAACAATTATAAGTTAGAGCGGGACCAACGTTCTCTAGCGCAGTATAACAAGCGGGTTCGGTCAATACATCCGTATTATTATCTTGATTAAGGCTTGATATAGTCTCTATCAAGAGAGAGAGAGAAGAAAACACTCAGCGTGCGCTTTTACAAGATTAGATTGGTTATCAATTTATCTAATCAGGATGTCTCCAACTGTTTTAGTCAAATCTTCCTTCAAACCCTAAAAGGAAAGACTAGCCAGGATTAATTACATCCTATATGTTCACCAATTTTTCAGCCAGGCCAGTGCCAGTATTTTGAGGGAGGTTCCCTGTGCTTTCGCACAGAGTTAATTAAAATAAATCTCGTTTTCCAAGAGGCATAACCCCGTTGACACCTTTCTAGACACCTACTTGATCGGCTAATTGTAATGTGTAAAATTCTCCCAGGAGTAGCTCTTACTCGCAGCGGGTATCGGGATCCAGCAATCTCATAGAAGGTATGTGATCAGTCGAAAATATTGCTTTTTTAACACAACAATTTCCCTACCATTTGCATTCATCTATAAGTGTTCGGTATGAATATAACACATATTAGCAAAACAGCCGTAAACTATAAAATTACTTGTGTTATATATTAAAACCGACATTTTTAGCGAAAAATAAGCGTTTATCATTGCATCGCATAATCTTTGTTTAGCGCAACACTTGTCTCGAGAATCTGAGCAGGAAATTCCAGGAGAAGAGCCGAAACAGTTAAAAGTGCTGTCAAAAATACGCCAAGTCCAAGACTTGAGATCTGGCAGTGATCAAGGAAGAATTATGAGATTCAACATATCAGAAAATGTACCAAAAGCCAGAATAAAGCAACCCTAGAAATTCCATGCTCCAAGACCACTATTTGGCCGTGGATCCGTGGCCAAAAGGCCCTTGGCACCGCGGATCCGCGGTCACGTAGGTGTGATGTCAGCGCAGTTCAGCTCAGGTTTCTTGGTTCAAGGCCTACACCTATTCAAGCCACTTCAAAGTCCAGAATTATCCAGAATCTTCTGACAGAACAGCAAGGTCCTTTGTACAAGCTAAATACCCTCTAGCTTCCAAAGCAAGCTACTTAACTACCTAAGCCTAGAAGCTTCTCCCTAACCTCCAAACTTATGAAGGAAGCTAAGCCTAACTAACTACCTATAAAAGCTTCTATCTAACTACCAAGCTTACAAGGGAAGCTAAACTAAAGCTAGCTTCTAAAGGAAGCTAATCCTAATCAAGGCTATAAAAGGGACCTTAAGGCTTCACTTCTAATGTTGTTCTCCAATTCCCCAACACAAGTTGAGTGACACAACTTGTAACCCTAACCCTAATCCAATCAAATCAAAGCCAAAAATCAAGAACACCGAGTATAAATCAAGCGAGAAATCAACATCCTTTTGGAGAGAAGCCGATCTTCATCCGAGCAAGTAATCCAAGACGATCCACGACTCACGGAGACGATGCGGCGCTAAATTCGACGATCTCGTTCTCTCCTCAATTTCTTGTAGTGTTTGAGCGAAGTGTAACGAATTGTTGAATAATAAAGGCGAAAATTCTTTAATCTTTCTTTCTTTACATTCTTGCATCATGATTCGATCTCAATTCTTGATTGTGTTTCTTATTATGATGTTTGAGTAAAACTCCGCTCGTGAAGGTGTCGAGAGAATCAAAAGATGATGATGTTACAAATCTTGAAACGATTCTTAAGTCCTATGAGTTTTGTAAACTTTGGCAAATTGAAGAATCGACGACCTAGTTTGGTGCGATGCTTTCTTGATTGTGTTCGCTCTTAATTAGGGATCCATGATCGATTCTTGAATTCACTAGAGGCTAGAATGTGAATGAAATCAACTAAAGGACAAGGGATAGATGATGAAACCCTAGTTTCTGCAAGAAATCCCTAATTCTCGTTGATCATTATCGATCTAGTATCAAATCATCGATGGATAAGAAAACATAATCAATAGATTTCATTACGTCTATAGATTCGATCGATTCCTACGAGCCCCACTTTGATTCTTGTTTACTATTTGGATTGTATATCATCAATTCTTAATTCTTGATTTTTAAATGTTTTTTTTTATTTTAGATTTAGATCTAGATAATTCATGAACTTCAACTTTATAAATCTTGAATTGAATTGTCTTTTCTCTTTTCTTTAATTTTCAATTCATCTAATTCGAATTCAAACGGAGAACACTTCCCCCGTGGACGATCCGCACTCGCTAACGGGCAACATATGACACCGTTATTGATTGTGATTTCTATACATTTTCTATCTACACGAACAAAGAATTCATTCAATCAAATGGCGCCGTTGCCGGGGACAGTGCGCTAATTCGTTTGTTTTTGAAATTTGAGTTGAAAAGTTTATTCCAACATAATTTTGAGATCAAAATTCGCACAAAGACTAAACGATTCGTTGTGATTTGTTGCAAGGAAATCTGGAAACTGTGGAGCTTGAGGAAAAATATTTTGAATTTTCCAGAGAGCTCAGAAGGTGAACATGAGCTGCTGTAATAATTTCTGTGCAGTGATCTTGATATCAGACCGCGGATCCGCGGTTTAAGAGGGTCATTGCGGCGGTTCCGCGGCGGGTTGAGGGCATCTCTGTACCAAATTTTCTCAGGTCCTTTCTGACTTTCTTATCTCTTTCTCAATCTGCTCCAATAACAAATTTGCTGCAGCTTTCTTTGCAAATAAATTCGCAGCGCCGCAAAAAGCAATAAAAAGTGTGCTTGTTTTGATTCTTGGTTATTTGCATATTAATACGGAATTTAAGAGGCACGGCCAAATTCAGATTAGGTGGGGATTTTATTACCCTTCCTAAGCCCCGAAAATCAAAAAACTGCATCCGCATTACCCTCATTAATTAAAAGAAATCTTGACATGACTCTAAGGACCGTCGCGCTCACTTAGGACAGAAGAATGCCGTGGGTAATCTATTGCTTATCCGTGTTTCTTTTGTGGTGTCTAAGGCGAGTGGTTACTTAATTAGGCCAACTACTTACGTAGTGGCGAACCTCCCACTTTCCTGGCATTTACCTGGCCATAGGAGAGACAAAGAGCCAGTGGAGGATTGATCCTGCGACTTGTCTTTTGGAAGTTAGGAGCGGTCTAGAGCCTTGACCTAGGTGACCACTAGACTTAGGGTTGCTTGTTGCATTTGTTGTGATTTGCATCATTTTTTTCAAAAAATCCGTATATTTTTCAAAACAAACACCAATCAAATCATTTTCTCTAATTATTTTAATGCTGCCACTTGTGCTAAACCCCTTTAGTGCAAGATAGGCTGGACACGGGATTCTTGTGCTCGTTTAATCCGCGTTCCCCCTATCAACTCCGAAGTCGGTATTTCTACGTCTACTTTTTCTTTACACACCACCACACCCACATCGATGGACGCTTCTCCATCGAACTTCTTTACCACCACTCTGCCGCCGTCCATAGGTGCGCAGAATCCACCCCGTTTCTCTCTCCAAGAGAGGTGTTATCCTATGTGAGGTCCTCTTTCGACCTATCTATCCATTCACCAGCCAACGGGGACAATTTTGAGATTAAACCCCAATACATCAACCTTCTACCCAAATACCACGGTCTCGAGTCTGAAGACGCATATGTCTTTATCACCAAATTTGAAAATGTATGCGCAATGATGGGTACGTCACAACTTTCTGTGGATTCTATGCGTCTACGTCTTCTTCCATTTACCTTGTGCGATAGAGCCAAGAAGTGGCTGTATAACACTACCGCACATTCTATTACGAATTGGGAAGAATTCGTTGCAGCATTCCTTAAGAAATTCTACCCTAATCACAAGACAGGTCGAGTCCGTAGCGAAATAAACCAATTCACCCAGCTTCTAAATGAAACATTTTCAAAGTGTTTTGAACGCTTCAAGGATCTGTTGGTTCAATGTCCACATTACGGAATCCCTAGATGGGATTAGTGTCGAATCATATATGAGGGCATTAACTCTACCACTAAACAGAACCTTGAATCCATGTGTCAAGGCAATTTTATGACCAAAAATGATGGGGAAGCTTGGAAATATTTAGAAGATTTCGCTGAAAAATCTTTACAGTGGGAGGGTGTGAGTCCATCGTCTAGGGGTGGCAATAACCAATCAGATGTTTTCATAGGAGTTAGAGCTGAAATTTCAGCAATACATAAGAAACTCGAGACTATGGAAAATAAATTTTTAGCTGCCGCCCTAAATCAAATGTCACTCTCAAAAACTGTATGTGGATGCTGTTCTGATCCTTCTCATTTGACGGAGGAATGTCCATTGAATTCTCCATTTTAAGGTCATGAGCATACCAATGCTGCTTTTCAAAGACCTAGAAACGATCCATTTTCTTCCATTTATAATCAGGGTTGGAGGAATCACCCTAATTTTTCTTGGAACCAATCACAAAATCAAAACACGGTTCCAAACCAAAACAATTTCCAAAGGGCTCTTCCACCACAACAGAAACCATTTCACCTGACTTAGCACCCCTTCCAATCACAAAACTTTCAAGATCCAGTCAACACACATGCACCGTATAATCCTGCACAGTTGACTTGTACTGATCTCTCCGCTTCACTCGAATGGACTTTTGAAATGTACAAGAAACGAATGTCGGCTGAATTTAGGTCTTCCCTCGATAAATTTGAGAAAAACTCTGACCTCCAAGCTGAGAGTATAAAATCAATGGAAGAAGAAATTGGCCAACTAAAAGCCGAAATAAGTGCGACAGAAAAAGGGAAACTTCCGTTTCAACCCCTACCGTATCCTGGGCATTACAATGTAAATGCCATCACAACATTGAGATCAGGAAGAGTGCTGAATAATCACGTTGGGGAAGAGATTGATGATACTGAAAGATCTATCAATAACACCCCGGCTGAGACCTTTCCTCACACACACACTTCTACTTCTGATCCTTGTTCTTCTATCCCACCGCCTTCTCACGAGCCTATTCTCCGTTTCCCTCTAGGCTCGATACCTCAGCCCACCTCTTCTATTCCTCCACAGACGATCCCTACTCCTATTCTAGGATCATGTCTACACACACCACCTTCTCCTATGATGGACCCATCGCTTATTGCTAAAGCTCCTTATTCGAATCGGTAAAAGGGTAACAAATCGAGTCCACATATGGAGAAGATTATGGAAATGTTCAAACAGGTTAATATCAACATCCCTCTCCTAGATGTTATTCAACAAGTCCCCGCTTATGCGAAACTTCTTAAAGACTTGTGCACTAGGAAGAGGAAGACTCAAGTGCCAAAGAAGATCTTCATGACAAATAATGTTAGCACTGCTTTTACCCCACAGCTACCGAAGAAACATAAGGACCCAGGATGTCCTACAATCTCGATTTCTATTGGGTGTAAAAACATCAACCGTGCTCTTCTTGACCTTGGCGCAAGTGTTAACCTACTTCCATATTCTGTTTATGAGCAGTTAGGGATTGGAGAGTTGAAACCAGATCACTGCATTCTCCAAATGGCAGACCGTTCAATCACCAAACCTAGGGGTGAACTAGAGGATGTGTTGATAAAAGTCGGGGAATTTGTATTTCCTGTAGACTTCATAGTTCTAGATACACAACCTGTAGCCAACCCACAGAGTCAAATTCCGGTGATTTTGGGTCGACCATTCCTTGCCGCTTCCAATTCTATCATTAACTGTAGAAATGGTTCAATGAACCTATCATTTGGAAATATGACAATTGAACTGAACATCTACAAAATTGGAAGTCAGCCATCTGAACCCTCTGCTCATATACTTGATGTGTGCTCTGTCCATGAGATTGCTCTCAAAAGTTGCGGAGTTGATAAACTTTGCTTTGAAGATCTCGACGACACTACCAAATCAATGTTTGATCTTGCACATCTTAGTGAGGACACATTTTCCACGCTTGAGTCCGACATTCCTGACTCATCACCATCCGAGTATGTATCTTTCACAGGCTATGAGCTTCTTTGTGACTCCGAAAATCATTCGATGATCCCACCTTCTATTATTTCTCCGCCAGCATTAGATTTCAAACTTTTACCTTCTCATCTTAAATATGTATATTTAGGTGAGAATGAGTCTTTACCGGTTATCATATCCGCTTCTCTAGCATCAGAGCAAGAGAATGTACTTTTGATGGTATTGAGATCTAATAGGCAGGCGTTTGGTTTGACCATAGCGGACATCAAAGGGATTAGTCCCTTGATTGTAGAATATCATATACACTTAATGGATGATGCCAAACCAACCGGAGAACCACAGAGACGGTTGAACCCCGTCATGAAGGATGCGGTGAAGAAAGAGATCGTCAAATGCCTTGACAATGATATCATTTATCCAATCTCCAATAGCCAATGGGTGAGTCCAATTCATGTCGTCCCTAAGAAATCTGGCATCACAGTCATTACCAATGAGGCAAATGAGTTCATTCAGACATGCGCCCAAACTGGGTGGCGTGTATGTATTGATTACAGAAAACTCAATGCCGCTACGAGGAAGACCACTTTCCTCTACCTTTCATTGACCAGATGCTGGAACGCTTACACTACTACAAATAGGGGTTGCCCCTACGGATAAAGGAATCCGTAGGGGCAACGTTTTATTGCCCCTACGGATTAATCCGTAGGTGCCCACTGTTGTCCCTACGGTTTTCTATATTTTAATTTAAAAATATTTAATCATAATTTGTTGTTTGGCCCTACGGTGGCGCAAACAAAGAACCTACGGCTAAGTACGTAGGGGCATGTATACGGGTTAATAATAAAAAAAAAAGGCACAGAAAATCCCTCACCGTTCCCAAATTTTTCTTCTCTCTTATTCTTCCCGCGTCTCGATCCCGATCTCGTCGGCCATCGACGTCCTCATCCTGACCTCACCACCGCAACCGTGCTTGACTCGTCGACTTCCACGTCGCAACCGTGCTTGACTCGTAGCCGATCGCATCGTCGACTACTGGCCTCCTCCGTCGTCTCCTCCACCGCGGTTAGTAAATTTCCAATTTTTACTTCTAATTTAATACTTTTATTTCCCTCTTTTGATGATGTTAGGGGTAGGGTTCAGGGATCTGGGTTCGGGTAGGGGTGGCATCGGGTCAGTTAGGGTTAGGGTTCGATTGGGGTTGGGGTTGGGGTTAGGGTAAGGGTTTGGTTGGGGCCGGTTGGGGTTGGGGTTGGGATTAGGGTTCGGTTGGGGTTGGGATTGGTGTTGGCCGGGTTGTGGTTAGGGTTAGGGTTCGATTGGGGTTGGGGTTGGGGTTAGGGTAAGGGTTTGGTTGGGGCCGGTTGGGGTTGGGGTTGGGATTAGGGTTCGGTTGGGGTTGGGATTGGTGTTGGCCGGGTTGTGGTTAGGGTTCATGTTTAGGGTTAGGGTTATGGTATTTAGGGTTAGGCTTAGTGTTAGGGTTAGGGTCATGTTTAGGGTTAGAGGCTATGGTTAATTTGGGTTAATTGCAGTGTAGGGTTAATTTGGGTTAATTAGTGATAATTTGAAAAGGTTAGGGTGTTGATTAGGCTTAATTTGGTTAATTTGGGTAAATTTGGTTAAGTTTGGGTTGATTAGGGTTAATTAGGTTAATTTGGGTAAATTGGGTTAATTAGTGATAATTTGTGTTAGGGTAACAATTATGGTTAATTGTGGTTAATTAGGTTAATTTGGGTTATTTAGGTTTATGGTGCACTAATTTATTTAGTAGGATACACTAGTTCATTACAATAGGATACTCGATGACAACATAAACGTACAACTTTACCACAAACGCAAGAAAAATTTACCCTAAACATGAAATTTCGAACTCTTAATAACGAAACGTAAACGTAAAACTTATTCACGTTAAATGTTCAAGTTAAAACCAATATATGATACTCGATGATGATATGAAACCTTCATATTCCCATCGATACCCGTATATGAAACTAAAAGCGCCACTTAGTCCCCGTCTATCGGTTAACATACGTGCGATGCTCGTCGTGACCTAGAACTATACGAAGGTTGTTAAATATCGGACAGTATAGCTCGATACTAACAACCGTCGTATAGTCTACGCGACGAGAAAATTCAATCATATGGTAACCCATAGATTTGTCCCGTGTGGACAAGTTAAGAATGTATAAAGCAAACGCCTTCATTCACTTGTGTTTTCATCCGTTTCGAGATATTTCGTCGGTACCTTTCCGCTGGTTCTCCGTGTACAAAGATAGATTAGATGTTCATTTCAACGTTGTTTCACAGCTTTGAAATGATTATCTATTCTATTACAGTGTACTCGGAGAACAGCGGGGAGGTGCTGCCGAAATTTACTCGAAACGGTTGAAAGCACAAGTGATGGGCGTTCGCTCTATACATTCTTAATGGGATAGAAGCCTACCCTCGACAGCCGGAACACATACATACAAACGCATAATTAGAGAGCGACTCGAGATGTTCGGGTTAAAACCAATATATGATACTCGATGATGATATGAAACCTTCATATTCCCATCGATACCCGTATATGAAACTAAAAGCGCCACTTAGTCCCCGTCTATCGGTTAACATACGTGCGATGCTCGTCGTGACCTAGAACTATACGAAGGTTGTTAAATATCGGACAGTATAGCTCGATACTAACAACCGTCGTATAGTCTGCGCGACGAGAAAATTCAATCGTATGGTAACCCATAGATTTGTCCCGTGTGGACAAATTAAGAATGTATAAAGCAAACGCCTTCATTCACTTGTGTTTTCATCCGTTTCGAGATATTTCGTCGGTACCTTTCCGCTGGTTCTCCGTGTACAAAGATAGATTAGATGTTCATTTCAACGTTGTTTCACAGCTTTGAAATGATTATCTATTCTATTACAGTGTACTCGGAGAACAGCGGGGAGGTGCTGCCGAAATTTACTTGAAACGGTTGAAAGCACAAGTGATGGGCGTTCGCTCTATACATTCTTAATGGGATAGAAGCCTACCCCCGACAGCCGGAACACATACATACAAACGCATAATCAGAGAGCGACTCGAGATGTTCGGGTTAAAACCAATATATGATAATATGAAACCTTCATATTCCCATCGATACCCATATATGAAACTAATTAAAAGCGCCACTTAGTCCCCGTCTATCGGTCAACATAACGTGCGATAATTTATTCTTTTCAACGACAAACGCACACACAAAGCATATACATGGATTTTCTCCTTTGTCAGTAACTATCCCGTTCTTATATTTCTCAATATAGTCAGCATAACCTACAATTTATATGTTATTCAGTCTAACATGGCCCATGAGTACGTCAGAGTTAAGGACTGGATGTATGCGGATTGGAAACAACGTATGCAACCTAAGTTTGTCGCAGGGGTTGCTGCTTTCCTTGAATTTGCACGAGCACATAATAAGATCATAATAGAGAAGATTCTCTGTCCGTGCGATAGATGTGGCAATAAGTACTGGCAGAAGGTAGAATTAGCAGAGCTTCATATTGTAAAACATGGGTTTACTAGACTTTATTCAATTTGGAAATATCACGGGGAAGGAGAAGAATGCAGTACTGCGGTAGAAGAAGGAGAACACGATAATGCGGCTGGAGAAGAAGAAGAATTCGGTAATACGGCAGGATACGGAAATTTATTTCCATCAGAAGAAATGGAGGATATGGTAGAGGCTGCCCTAGGTGAATCTATTCGTACCGAAGATGACATTCCTTCCGGTCAAGGACCGCGTGCGGATAAATATGAAAATTTCATGAATGATGCTAGGAAACCAATTTATGAGAATGCGAAGTATTCCACCCTCTCATGGTTCGTCCAACTTTTCCAAATTAAGTGCCTAAATGGATGGAGCAACAAGTCATTCACAATGCTTCTTTCGTTCTTGAAAGATTCTATGCCTCCGGGAAATAATGTGCCCGAAAGCTGGTACGAAGCCCAGAAAATGATGTCTGATTTGGGTCTAAAGTGCGAGAAGATTCAAGCATGTCCTAAAAATTGCGTGTTGTACCGGAAAGAGAATTCAGATTTGAAAGAGTGTCCAACATGCGGAGAGGCAAGGTATAAGCCGAAAGATTCTGATAAGAAGCCTGATATACCTGTGAAGATAGCACGATATTTTCCCATAACACAGAGGCTACAGAGGCTATTCAGGTGCAAGAAAACAGCCGAGGCAATGATTTGGCATCATCGTGCTCCTCCAAGAGAAAATGGAAAAATGAGCCATCCAAGAGATTCACCGGCATGGAAGGATTTCGATAGGAGGCACACAATATTCAGTAGCGATCCCCGCAATGTCCGGCTCGGACTGGCTGCCGATGGCTTCTGCCCATTCAACTATATGGCTGGAAGTCACAGTACATGGCCCGTTGTAATGATAATTTATAATCTGTCGCCTTGGTTGGCTATGGACCAATCATACTTTATGATGCCTCTTCTTATCGACGGACCAAACTCACCGGGGAACAATATCGACGTCTATCTCCGACCTCTGATTGAGGAGCTGAAAACTTTGTTTATTGATGGTGTAGAGACATATGATTCAAACACAAATACAACCTTCATACTGCGTGCGGCTTTAATGTGGACAATTAATGACTTTCCTGCATATGGAATGCTTTCAGGTTGGTCCGTACATGGTCACAAAGCATGTCCTCATTGCCATGAACACACAACATCAAAATTTTTGAATTTTAGCAGGAAGGTTTGTTATTGCGGCCATCGACGTTTTCTGCCTCCAGACCACCCCTACAGGTTAGACACGGTTCACTTTGATGGTCATCAGGAGCTTCTTGGGCCTCCATCCCCATTGTCCGGAGAGGACGTGACTGCTAAATGGGATGGTTACAATAACGTGACCTTCGGGATGGATCCGACGAGACAGGTCAAACCACAATATTGGAACAAGTTAAGCATTTTCTTCGAGCTTCCGTACTGGTCTACAAATTCAGTGCGTCATTGTCTGGACGTCATGCATATAGAAAAGGGAGTATCAGAGCACATACTTAACTTGCTTCTGTGTAAAGACGGGAAATCGAAAGACAACATGAATGCCCGGATGGATCTACAAGAGTGGGGAATAAGAAGTGAACTGCACCCTAAACCGGTAGCGGGTAAACCGGGCAAGTTTGTACTTCCCAATGCCGCTTATCATATGTCACAACCGGAGAAGAAAAGATTCCTGCAGGTGTTGCATGATTTGAAAGTCCCCACAGGTTTCTCAGGATCATTCAGCAAGAAAATAAAAATTGTGAAGGGCAAGATCGATGGGCTGAAAAGTCATGACCACCATGTTATCGTGGAGCACTTTCTTCCATTAGCCCTCAGGACTTCTCTCCCCGACTCGGTTGGTCTAGTAATCAACGACCTATGTTGTTTTTTCAGGGAGTTGTGTGCTAAAACGCTGGAGGTTGCGACGCTGGATAAACTAGAAAATTCTATTGCGTTGATACTTTGCAAGTTTGAGCGTATTTTCCCACCGTCATTCTTCGATATCATAATACACTTGACGGTTCATCTTGCAACTGAGGCGAAGTTAGCCGGACCGGTACAATATCGATGGATGTATCCCGTCGAGAGGTACGTGTAATTTTTCGTTTCGCGCAATTTATAAATTTATTTTTGTCATGTATGCCCGTGTTTATTTATTCAATATATTCTCATTAGGTACCTTTACACTCTTAAGAAGTATATACGCAATAAAAATCGACCAGAGGGTTCTATCATGCAAGGTTATCTTCTTGATGAAGCAACCACATTTTGTTCCCGCTATCTGGACGAGAACATTGAGACAAGGCTTAACCGACCTCGAAGAATTCAAGACGGGCCATATGGTAAAGCCGAGTATAAGAGGGTAGACACTATGTTTATCAACAAGATATACCGGTTTATCTTGCTTAATTGCGAATGTCTTGAACAAATTAGAGAGTAAGTTCTTTTGGATTAATTGTTATATCTGTGTTTGTGTGTGTATGAAATGACATAATATTAATGTCACAATTATTTGTCGAAAACAGAACTCATTTTAACGAGGTACGTGAGGGGCATCCTGATTGGAACGAAGAGCGTTTGGAAAAATACCATCAGGATAATTTTTGTGATTGGGTCACAGAGCATGTAAGTTATTCGAATTACATTTTATTGCTATCAGTTTTAATCTAAACTTGTATCGTTATGTATTTATCGTAAAATTTGTTTTGTTAGATCCACGATCCGAACTTGTCTGCATCATTTGAGAGTGATTCAAGATGTTTAGCTCAATTTCCTAGTATGGAGGTTGCACATTACAAAGGATTTGGTGTCCTTGGATACAAATTCGAAATTAAGGACATAGAAACATCTAGAATCACTCAGAATAGTGGTATTGCGACGGTAGGATCGGACGGTGTGATTTACTATGGGTACTTAAATTGTATGCTCGGCATCCACTATCCCGGACGATCAGAACCCTTTTATATATTCCACTGTACTTGGTACGATCCGCGAACCGATACAGACAGGTGGAGAAGCAGTCTTGGGACTTGGAAAGATGAATATGGATTGACCAGTGTGAACACACTTCGATTTTACGGTCAAGACGATCCGTTTATCTTTCCGAACCAAGCGTTCCAAGTATACTACTCACAGTGTTTGAAGCATCCGGGGTGGAGTGTTGTATGCAGATGGAAACCTAGAGATGTCTACGATGTCCCAGAATACGAGGACAGCGATGAGGACGAAGAAGAGAGAAGGCTTAAAGTGCTCCGACCGTCTGTTTCGAAGGACGGGTTGTCTTCGACCGATCATGAAGTTACGTGGGTTAGAAATGACATCGACGATGAAATCCAAGTAGATATGTATGATGCGCCCACGAAACGAAAAAGGTTATCAGTAATGTTATATTATTACTTCACATTTTACGCTCTAGATCATATATAGTCAATACTTTTAATGATTGTCTAATGCGTCCACGAACCGTTTATCTAGATTGGATGACGATGTCGGGAGCAGCGAGGGGCGGCAGGAGCTCCAGCCGCGGCAGAGGCAGAGGCAGAGGCAGAGCGGTTCTGCCGCCCGGAGAGCTCCGTAGGGAGCTTCAGAGGGCCGGTCTTGCACCCAGATCGGAGACCCCTTCGGATGCCTCCTTCCGTGTGGATTTTGCCAGACCTCCAGGTATACTGCACGCATATCCATTTTCAATTTAATATTACAGATATTCATGCCTGTTTATGTCAAAATTACTTATATTGTCAATGTTTGATTGTCTAGTTGTTGGTCCTGCGTCCACATCTGGGACAGAGGCCACCCCCGCTCCTCCAGGTATGTTTATATATCATATAGTGCATGCATAATGATTTAGAACGTTATATTATTGATCTACACATTCTTTTTGCAATTACTTATCAAATCTATTTTTAATTGTCTAGTTGTTGGTCCTGCGTCCACATCTGGGACAGAGGCCACCCCCGCTCCTCCAGGTATGTTCATATATCATATAGTGTATGTATATTGATTTAGAATGCTATATCATAAATATACACATTCCTTTTGCTCTTACTTAGCAATTTTTATTATTGTCTAGCTGTAGGTGGTGACACCACCGCACCTGCGGGTATGTTTATATGTCCTATAGTTCATGCATATTGATTTAGAACGTTATATTATTGATCTACACATTCTTTTTGCAATTACTTATAAAATCTATTTTTAATTGTCTAATTATAGGTGGTGCGTCCACACCTTCCACAGGGGCCACTCCTGCCGCTTCCGTACCCTCCGCATCGTCTGCAGGTTAGTATGAATAAATTTAAAATATTTATTTATTTTACATATGCTCTATAGAATAAATATGAACTTCATGGAGATTTAGCGTCGATGTTTATTTTATAGTTGGAGGGGATGCGTCCGGGTCCGGGACCCCGGTTGTTCCTCACCGGAGGAACTATCGTCCCGCTCGTGCTGCTGCTCGGGCCCAGGCTCGTGCGTTATTCACCGGAGGTATATATCACACTTGAATTTTTGTTTAACCTTGATTTCTTAATACAACTTTGTATTATTATTGATTGTCTTGATATTTCGTGCAGACGCAGGGCCTCTCCATCCCCAGAGGGGGACTCGAGGCCCGAATCAGTCCCATAGGCTGAGGCCTAATAGAGCTAGGGGGGAGGCAGCATTCCCCCTATTTTTTACCCTTGACTATCGCTATACCGGTCCTCATGCCGAGAGGTTCGGCCGGTATTTGGGGGACGAGAGCCGGATCGTGAAGAACTATCCACTTCACGTTGAGTGGGGCGAGCAGCACCAGCGCTCATTCGCCCTCTTCTTTGAACAGGCTCGGGTATGTATTAATATATATTTTCATTTGATCTATCCAATATATTTATTATTAACACTTGCAATCTAATAACAATGTTTTTTTTGTATTTTCAGTTGGATTACGATTTTCAGCCTGTAGCCGACCCTGATCACTCGGGGAGGGTGCTCGACCTTCATGCTCTGTACAATGGCCTGATGAAGAACATGCAGGCCAAGGTCCGATACAACAGGAATGAGCTGAAGGCCGACTGCTACTCCCTATGGATAGCGACCCCCGAGGCAGAGAGAGCGGCCCTCCTATCTACTCCGGCGTTTGCGAGAGTCGACGTAGAGACATGGCCTCTATTGTGCGCTTATTTCGACTCCGAACGCAAACAAGTATGTATTTTAAATTTAATTCATTATTTATGATATAATTTATTTCTTTGTGTTTCTTAATTAGAAAACTAAATGTTAATGCGTTGTGCAGAAACAGGCCGCTCAGAATACGGAGAACAGGAAGTCGGCGAAGAGGGGTCGCCCAACTTACACAGGTGGCTCGAGGAACATTACTCGAGCCATGGAGTTATCGGTAAATTAAGTGTTATTCTCTAATATTCTGCAATATTAAGAGTTATTCTCTAATATTTCTAATATTAAGAGTTACTTTCTAATATTGCAGACATCTCGGACCGTGGCGTCAGGTGGTACACCGAGCGTGCTGTCCGCATATCTTGCCGTCCACGGCACCTCGACAGATCCCGCCACGGGCGAGCTTCGATGTCCCGACGTCGCTACCCAGGAGTACTGCGTAAGTGTTAATATTTTTTCTACCCAAATTTGAAATTTTAGTTTTGGAAGGTTCAAGTTTAAATTTTATACTTATACTTTACTGCTTAATGTGGGTGTAGGAGCGGGTGGTTGAGCAGGCCCAGGCCTCGGGGATCGATTTTACCGGACAGAACGATCCGAGGCTGCTGACCCCAGTTCTGGACGCCGCACACGGAGGGCACCACGGAGGTTGGGAGAGAGGCCGGGGATTGGGCCCTAGCAGGGCCCATATGAGGTTGGACTCCACCCCGGCGGTTACTTCCTCCGTCTCCAGTGGCCGGCATGTCCATCAGGAACTGGATAGCTTGAGGGCCACCGTTCAGGAGTTGAAGGAGATGCTGGTATGTATACTACTTTATAGTAAAATATCATTTCCTATTATATACATATCAACACAACCCTTATTAGTACGCAAGTCTGATTAATCATACATACATATGTAATTAAAATAAACAACGCTTTTCCAAACTAGATATCCAAACAGGGTTTCGAAATAACTTAATAATGAAACGAATTCGAATAATACACAGTTCTTAGACGCTTCTTACACACGTTATGTCCAGACGCGACAGGGTAGATCGGCCGAGCCTCCACATGCATCTCCTTCGGCTGCGGCTCCGCAAGCCACTACATCGGCTGCGGTTCCGCAGACAGCTCCTGTAGCTCCACCGCCCACTCAGACTCCCGCAGCCGCGGCTCCGCAAGCGACTACCTCGACGGCGGCTGCGCAGACCACGACGCCAGCTCCACATGCCGCTCAGACTTCTTTATTTGCAGTATTGGATAGTGTATTTACCGAGGAGCAGGCGCGCGTTATTCGAACGTTACTCGGAGGTGGAGCTGGACCGAACTAGGGTAGCTTTTTGGTTCTTATTTTTTGAAACATGTATTTATTTATATCACATTGTACTACATTTTGAAACGATATTGATATTGGTTTGAATTTATATCATATTCAGTTTTTGGGTTTCTTTTGTATATTATATATATGCGTGGGATGTGATTATGAATACTGCAATATATGATTTGATTGATGTATATAGTATTGTGCACAGGGCGGGAAAAAATCTAGCAGCCCTTTTTTAAAAAAAAATTCAGAAAACATGTACCTACGGATTACTCCGTAGGTATATATATTGCCCCTACAGAGTTATCCGTAGGGGCAAACTATCAGGAAACCTGATATTTTCCCACCTGATATCAGTGCAGGGTGTTGGGGGTGCCCCTACGGATATATACGTAGGGGCCAATATTTATCCCCTACGTATATATCCGTAGGGGCAAAATATCAGGTTCCCTGATATTTTCCCCCCGATCTCAGTGCATTGTGTTGTGAGTGGCCCCTACGGAAACAGCCGTAGGGGCTACTTTATATCCCCTACGGCTGTATCCGTAGGGGACGAAATAGGACCTACGGATATATCCGTAGGTATATACAATATATTCAAAAAAAATTTTTAAATATATGATTTTATTACCCCTACGGGGTACTCCGTAGGGGCTATAGCACCTACAGAGTTATCCGTAGGGGCTTCAATTTATCCGTAGGGCCAAGTTCAGGACCTCAACTTGCACCTGCGGCCTTTTCACCTACGGGGTCTTTTTTCGCCCCTACGTATATATCCGTAGGGGTAGTGGGTTGCCCCTACCGATAAATCCGTAGGGGCAACCCTTATTTGTAGTAGTGTTAGCTGGACGTGAGTATTATTGCTTTATGGACGGATACTCTGGCTATAATCAGGTCCCTATTGCCAAAAAGGATCAAGATAAAAGCACATTTACTTGTTCTTTTGGTACCTTTGCTTATAGACGCATGCCCTTTGGGTTATGCAATGCTCCTGCTACATTTCAACGGTGTATGATGGGGATAATCTCGGACATGGTCGAGAATTTTTTGGCGATTTTCATGGACGATTTCTCGATTTTTAGAGACTCTTTTTCTGACTGCCTATCGAATCTTGACGCAGTTCTTACTCGTTGCAAAGAGAAGAACATAACCTTGAATTGGGAAAAATGCCATTTCATGGTCCAAGAGGGAATTGTGCTTGGACATGTTATTTCATGAAAAGGCATTGAGGTTGACAGAGCTAAGATAGATGTCATTCTAAACCTTCCTCATCCCAAAAGCGTCAAGGATATCCGATCATTTCTTGGCCATGCAGGCTTTTACAGGAGATTCATTAAGGATTTTAGCAAAATTGCTAGACCTTTAACTCTTCTCTTAGCCAAGGATACGACCTTCCACTTTGACTCGGATTGTGAAGCAGCATTCGACTCACTCAAACACTCTCTCACTACAGCCCCCGTTCTATCTTCTCCAGATTGGGACCCCCTTTTGAACTTATGTGTAATGCATCAGCGTTTGCAGTTGGTGCTGTCTTACGACAGCACATTGAAAAGATGCCACACGTGATCTATTATGCAAGTAAGATCCTGAACGATGCTCAAATTAACTATACAACTACCGAAAAAGAACTTTTGGCGGTTGTATTTGCATTAGAAAAATTCAGGCCTTACTAGATTGGCTCACCAATTGCTGTGTACACTGACCACTCCGCCTTGAAACATCTTTTGGCGAAGAAGGATGCTAAAGGTTGGCTAATACGTTGGATCCTTCTATTACAAGAATTTGATCTTGTTATTAAAGATAAGAAATGATGTGAAAACGTTGTAGCCGACCATCTTTCACACATCTCTTCTTCACCTGTGACCCTGCCGATCAATGATTCTTTTCCGGACGAACAACTCTTGAACGTATCCGATGAACCTTGGTTCAGGGATATTGTGAATTATCTTGTCACGGGACTGATACCCAGCGATTGGTCAAAACAGGACAAACATCGTTTTCTATCCCAAGTAAAACACTTTTACTAGGATGAACCCTATCTGTTTAAGTATTGTCCTGACCAGATCATTCGCCGGTGTGTCCCGAATGAGGAATTCAAGAGTGTTCTATCTTTTAGTCATGATCAGGCATGTGGGGGTCACTTCGGTCCTAAAAAGACGGCGGAGAAGGTTTTGCAATGCGGTTTTTATTGGCCGACCTTGTTCAAAAACGCATTTGATCATTGCAAAACCTGTACACAGTGTCAGCACACGGGTAGGATTTCCCGGAGAAATGAGATACCACAGCAACCCATCTTAGTGGTTGAAATTTTTGACATTTGGGGCATTGACTTTATGGGTCCTTTTCCCAACTCCTTTGGGAATCTGTACATACTATTTGCGGTTGATTACGTCTCAAAGTGGGTTGAATCTATTCGTTGTCGCACTAATGACAAGAAGGTTGTCATTAAGTTCTTAAAAGAAAACATCTTTTCGCGATTTGGACACCCACGCGCTATCATTAGCGATAACGGGGCACATTTCTGCAACAGGTCTTTCGTGACTTTGATGCAGAAATATGCAATCAACCACAAACTTTCCACACCCTATCATCCCCAAACGAGCGGGCTGGCTGAGATTTCAAATAGCCAGATCAAACAAATCCTGGAAAAGACTCTTGCGAAGAATAGAAAAGATTGGTCGACCAAATTGACGGATGCTCTTTGGGCATTCCGAACTGCATATAAAACCGATCTAGGGATGTCTCCTTATAGGTTAGTGTTTGGGAAAGCTTGTCACTTTCCAGTCGAGATTAAGCACAAAGCAATGTGGGTTATTAAAGAAATCAACTTTGACTTAAATCAAGCCTGCAGCTTTCGGAAGCTGCAATTAAACGAGCTAAGTGAACTCCGTGACGAAGCTTATGATAACGCTGTAATTGTAAAGAATCGGACTAAGGTATTTCACGATAAAAACATTTTGAGGAAAACTTTTACACCTGGTCAACAAGTCCTTCTTTATGATTCACGACTACACCTTCACGCGGGTAAGCTACGATCTCGGTGGAAGGGACCTTTTATTGTGCAGTCTGTATACCCGCACGGGGCAGTTGAGGTAGAAAATGTTAAAAACGGTACATTTTTCAAAGTGAATGGACATAGATTAAAGCCGTATTTTTCCAATGACCCTACGGAGGAACTTCTGTTCTTACAGGAGCCATTTTATCTTGATTAAAATTCCTCCGTGTCACCTCCATGTCCTGTAAATTACTATATCATCTTTTGAATGGAGGTGAGTGAAAAGAATAAGTTTGGGTGAGGATTTTCACTTAAATATTTTGCCCCCATTAATAAATTTCCTCCCAGGCTTACAGGTTTTTGAGATTTAGCAGATGGCAACAGTGAGGACACTGTCGAAAACAAGTTTGGGGGAGGTTTGTGCTTATTTTTCGCATCATTTGCATCATACTTTGCATAAGCACAAATCATTTTGAAAAATCTATAAAAATTCAAAAAAAAAATTCAAAAAAACTTTAAAAATTTTCCAAAAAAATAAATATTTTCGTACATAAATAAGATAATACAAGATTAGATAGTGAAAAATTACATCCAAAAGATTGGAAAAATTTAAGAAAATTAGAAGTTTTCTTATACGAACTAGTAATAAGCAGTTATGAGTCGTTGTCCCAAGGGTTAGTAAGATAAAGAAAGTCACTAATCTGAGGATAAAAATAAGTTTGAAAAATAGTTCCTATTCTGGAAGCCAAACATTTTGAACGTTGATAACCTACTATTCGCACTTACACACGTCTTGAAGCTCGGGATAGTAGAGGATACCTTGAAATACTCTTGTCTAAAAGCCAAAGTATGAAAGAAATAAAAATAAATGAAGAAAATATAAAATGGTGAAGAAAAAAAATTAGCACTTGTTTTGTTATCGCCAAGGCAGCAATAAAAAAAAATATAGCGAGGGTGCCTCTTCACCTAGTGCTTTAGACCAACTGGTCTGGGAGTAACTGCTAAGCCTTAGGTGGTGCAAGACGAGGAAAATACACCTAATAAGAAAGCACATGAGTAATCGGTCGGTTAGTATCTCAAGAAGTATTAACGGTCGCATGAAAGTGTGTGAGCAAATTCATCTAAATATTCATTAATTAAAAAGTACTGAGGCAGATGGACAAGAGTATCATAGCTTGAATTGAATTCTCCGGGTGTACGGTTGTCTATTACACACACGTAGGGTTATGTGATCGATGTTTGGAAGAAGGATAGGAATGAAGAATAAAGACGATGTTTTATTGTGGGATGATGTGATTTCTAACATCTTTTCATGACTATTAAGATAGGGCTCATGACAACCGAAAAGCTAGCATAGTTGGAAACTCCAATTTTCAAAGCTTTTCTTTTACAATTCTTATCTTTATATGTAACTTTCACGGTCTTCCTTTTATTATTGGATTTTGTGGGTGTAATCCGCTGAAAACCCTCAGGAGACAACACTCCTCCTACTAGGGACACCTAGAGGTTTAAAGGATTGTTGCACGTGCTCAGTGCAATTGTGTTGCCTACGAAAGTGTGCTAGTTATTTTTTCTCTTTCTTTATTTTCTTCTTCTCTTTTTAATAAAAAAGTTCGCTCGAGACGACCGAAAATAAGTTTGGGGAATTTGATCAGTCAAAAATATTGAATTTTTAACACATCAATTTCCCTACCATTTGCACTCATCTACAACTGTTCGGTATGAATATAGCACATATTAGCAAAACAGCCGTAAAATACCAAATTACTTGTGTTATATATTAAAATCGACATTTTTAGGGAAATTGAGCGTTTATCATTGCATCGCATAATCTTTGTATAGCGCAACACTTGTCTCGAGAATCTGTGCAGAAAATTCCAGGAGAAGAGCCGAAACAGTTAAAAGTGCTGTTAAAAATATGCCAAGTCCAAGACTTGAGATCTGGCAGTGATCAAGGAAAAATTATAAGATTCAACATATCAGAAAATGTACCTAAAGCCAAAACAAAGCAACCCTAGAAATTCCATGCTCCAAGACCACTATTTGGCCGTGGATCCGCAGCCAAAAGGCCCTTGGCACCGCGGATCCGCGGCCACGTAGGTGTGATGTCAGCGCAGTTCAGCTTCGGGTTTCTTGGTTCAAGACCTACACTTATTCAAGACACTTCAAAGTCCAGAATTCTCCAGAATTTTCTGACAGAACAGCAAGGTCCTTTGTACAAGCTAAACACCCTCAAGCTTCCAAAGCAAGCTACTTAACTACCTAAGCCTAGAAGCTTCTCCCTAACCTCCAAGCTTATGAAGGAAGCTAAGCCTAACTAACTATCTCTAGAAGCTTCTACCTAACTATCAAGCTTACAAGGGAAGCTAAACTAAACCTAGCTTCTAAAGGAAGCTATTCCTAATCAAGACTATAAAAGGGACCCTATGGCTTCACTTCTAAGGTTGTTCTCCAATTCCCCAACACAAGTTAAGTGACACAACTTGTAACCCTAACCCTAATCCAATCAAATCCATGCCAAAAATCAAGAACACCGAGTACAAATCAAGCTAGAAATCAACATCCTTTTGGAGCGAAGCCGATCTTCATCCGAGCAAGTGATCCAAGACGATCCGCGACTCACGGAGACGATGCAACGCTAAATTCGACGATCTCGTTCTCTCCTCAATTTCTTGTAGTGTTTGAGCAAAGTGTAATGAATTGTTGAATAATAAAGGTGAAAATTCTTTAATCTTGCTTTCTTTACATTCTTGCATCATGATTCGATCTCAATTCTTGATTGTGTTTCTTGTTATGATGTTTGAGTAAAACTCAGCTCGTGAAGGAGTCGAGAGATTCAATAGATGATGATGTTACAAATCTTGAAACGATTCTTAAGTCCTATGAGTTTTGTAATCTTTAGCAAATTGAAGAATCGACGACCTTGTTTCGAGCGATGCTTTCTTGATTATGTTCACTCTTAATTAGGAATCCACGATCGATTCTTGAATATACTAGAGGCTAGAATGTTAATGAAATCAATAAAAGGACAACGGATAGATGATGAAACCCTAGTTTCCGCAAGAAATCCCTAATTCTCGTTGATCATCATCGATCTAGTATCAAATCATCGATGGATAAGAAAACGCAATCAATAGATTTCATCACGTCTATAGATTCGATCGACTCCTACAGTCTCACTTCGATTCTTGATTACTATTTGGATTGGATATCATCAATTCTTAATTCTTGATTTTTAAATGTTTTCTTGATTTTAGATTTAGATCTAGATAATTCTTGAACTTCAACTTTATAAATCTTGAATTGAGTGGTCTTTTATCTTTTCTTTAATTTTCAATTCAACTAATTCAAATTGGAATGGATAACACTTTCCCTGTGGACGATCCGCACTCGCTAACACGCTACATACGACACCGTTATTTATTGCGGTCAAAATTTTCTTTGATTGTGATTTCTATATATTTTCTATCTACACGAACAAAAAATTCATTCAATCAATATGCAATCTCATTGCAAATTTCAACACTTGAAATTCCCAATAATAATTTACCCCTAGCGTGCTATGACCTTGACGCATGCCAAACAACCCATAGTCCGCTAGTCAAGTTCAACCCGTAGATTTCTTGATTGAATTAAACTCACCCGCATGACCCTTGACGCATGCCTAACAACGCCGTACGAATACCCTAATCCAATCGCATCGTATGCTAGCAGATAAGCATTAGTTAGCTACTGTACACTACGCCTTGACGCATGCCAAACTACCGCAACACGAATACTAAGTAGTACTTATCTGTAATGACGGAGGGCAACGCAGGTTTTTAATAAAACCATGAGCGTAATGAACTTGATATCGTTGTAGAATCGAGTGATTTTAAATGTAATGCTTTTGAGGCTTTTCTAGTTTTGCTAAAGAGGTCACTTCCCGGTGAAGGGATCGTCGGCTCTTTCCTCATCGAATAACGTGCAGGATATTTCACAAATATCACTATGCATAGCAAAAACTATAAAAACAATCAAAAGACAAACCGAGTTTGTAGCATCTGCTAGTTTCGCTAAAGTGGTCACTCCAGGTAAAGGGATCTCGGCTTTTTCCTTATCGAATAAGGTGCAGGATATTCTACAAGGAACACCGCTATGCAAAGCAAGAACTAGAGCTACCTGTTTTTGAGACAAGTTTCTACAACATCTTTAGGTTTCTTTTATTTCATTAATCTCATTAATGAAGTCCCATTTTATTATGCTTCACAAGCATCACATTAGAAACGAAATCTGCAATATAACATATATCTTATATATATAATATGAACATTCGTCTCAGGCAGCAATATGATCTCATCACAGAACATTGCAGCAGAAGAACATATATGAAATATTGGATATACTCGGACGTCCGTGTTTTAATACGAGTCTGTATAAAACACGGATTCCACGGTCGCGATGAATAGCCGAACCCACATCCCTAGACCCCTATGAGAGCGGCAAGCAACACTGCCAATCCTAGGGTTAGGAGACCCGGTCTCGACACCTCGAGATGGTCTCCCACTGGACCCTAAAACCCGGTTACTTGTGCTCCCCGTCTTGGGTCTACCTAATGCGGAAAAGTAAATAATATACAATGGTGACATCATCCTCAGCCCGGAAGTGCCCCAATAAAAGAATATTACATACAAATGAATTTTACATGAATGAAAATAAAAACCCTCATCTCACATAAAACCCCCGGCTATTCAGAACACGATGATCCAATATAACATATCACAGCAACACATAATATCTTATATCATCAACGTAAGCAAGTATGCGTATCCCGATTGTCGTTGATGTATAGCAACGAAGCCGGCGATGCATGACATACTACTCTTACGGTCGCAGAAAAGAAAGTGTAAAACTATAACAGTTGGAATCTGCAAACTCCGTAGACATCTCATGCCTAACCAAATGAATTGCTTAGACATCGCATGCCTAACAATTATAAACCCCGTATCTTAGTCGCATTATCGAAAACTCTTTTCAATATCAAGTCGGGCGATTCAACAAGATTCCCGACATCCTGATCAAATGCTCATCGCAAAATTTAGTAGACGGCCGCTCCCCCGGATGCCGTCGACGAAGTGCACTAAGGCGGAACACCGCTGCCACGAGCACCCGAACGGATGCTTTTGGCGACGGGGTTCTCCTACATTCACTTGGTCGGGGCTATGGGGCATGGCTATCTATTAAGTTTACCCGGCGAGTATCCGCGTACGCTACGTGATTGCAACGGACTTTTCATCGCATCAAAATCCCGTGGCAACTGATCATCTGAGACTAAACTGCTAGATTTATAACATTCAAATTACTTATCTCTTAACTACTTGTGGATTCCAAATATTGTATCACATCCCAGATAAACAGACAATGTTAAACTTTCAGATCGAATAAACAAACACCCAAGATTTCCCTAATAGCTCAACACTTGAGCAGAGTTCAAAAAATATCCATCACATGCCACAGTACCAATGGTCCAGCCGTAGAAGGGTCAAGCCAACGCCTCACATGTGGCAACGACGTACTACCCTAAACCCTATGGTTCAGAGGCTGTTCAGACGGTCACATAATCGAGTTATGGTTTGTGTTCTTCTAGAGGGATCACCGCGTTACTTGCACGACTTAGAATGTTCTTAAACTACGGAAAAGTCCAACACTTGGAAATTTTCCGGCAGGCGAAAAAGTGAGTTATTATTATCCGTTCGAACTTTTTAACACGTTCTAAAATACCTGAAAAACACTTAAACAAAGTTAAACTTTCCGATCGAATCAACGAGTCCCCAATACAACCCAGAAAACTCAATACTTGAGTAAAATTAAAAATTCCAAGAAGAATCAGGAAATCTGTACGGATATTACTGTGTAAAAGTCAAACCCCAATTCCACTGTTTGGCCGCGGAACCGCCGCGCAAGTCATAGTCTTGCCGCGGTTCCGCGGCGGCGTAAGTGAATTAATGACACGTTTTTCACAGAACTCTATAGAATTCCCTGCTGATTTTTTTGAGTATTTTTATTACAGAAAAATCACCATTTTTATAAAATTTCCAGAGAAGGGTAAAATATAGGGTTTCGGGGTTCGATTGGACTTCTAACTTCGTCTAGACTTCACCTAAAGCTTTAGCTTTGCTCTAATACCACTGTAGGGTTACTGGGCACTCTCACAAGGTCTATAAGGCATTAACGATACCCGATTTAAAATTTAGACGTGCCGAACAACCCTAACCAAGATCTTTAAACTAGAGGTTATGCGAAACAAAGCATGTTAAACACTTTAACATCTAAGAGTTTGGGATTACAACCTTCGTAGTCAGGTCCATCAATTCTAAAGCTCCGTGTTGTGGTCCTTCCCTGCGATCATGATGTTCCCGAACTCTAGAGAGGCTCCACGAAGAGAAAGATGCAAGCTTGCTTCCGATCTTCGATAACTAAGATGATCTACCTTAAAGTTTCTTTAACACAAGCTCTCAGTCACTAATGAAGTGAACACCCTAATCTAAATGGCTAGGATAGATTAGGATGATGAAGTAGGATTTTAGCTCTCATTTGTTTTCTTAATCTCACTCATTTTCATCACCTCTCAAAAAGCTAGAAAGCTTTTCAAGCAAGAAGGAAGAAGAAGAAGAAGAATGAATAATAATCCTTTTGTGATGAATAATGAAATGTTATTATAATTACAAATGCAACCATGGTTAAAGATGAAAGGCTAACCATTGTAGAGACTTAACTAGGGTTAAAGGGTGTGGGTTGGGTTTGGAAATATCTTGCAAAATATCTAAATGAAATATCTTTGCAAGAAACAAAATAAAAGTTTCTAGAAGTTTCTAGAAAAGATTAACCCAAATCAAACCCTAACGATGTTTTATCTCTACTAATCATGTTGCATTAGTAATCATAACTTGTTACAATATTATATATCACATATACAATATTTATTGTAACAAAATAAAATAATACAATTAACATATATCGCATATATATCAATGTATTACCCGAGTGAGAAAAAGAATCTTTTAGTGAGCTTATACTAGTTAATGTAATTTAATATATCAAATATATAATTATAAATTAAATTATCGAATCAACAATTTATCCGATAATCCGTCTATTTAACAAATAACCGACAATTATAATCTGTATCAGTTCATCGAATCAATACTTGATCCGATGACCCGGCTATATCACATATACCCGGCCGATATCTCATATCGCGAGAATCTAGTACGGTATCACATACACGTATTGTTCTCGGTCCCGCACATATCATATATGTGCTCCTTCTCCATTTTGCCTGAGTCAAGAAACCTCTGTGTAGGACTCTAAAGAATTGTCAATACGCCGGCAGTAGGTGATGATCATATCAAACACCCACAAGCTGCAAGCGGTCAGCTAAACGTAACAGCCACCTAGGTATTGAGCGATCAGAAGATCAACAAGCAAGCCTGTACATTCTCCTGCGAATCCAATCTGTAACACTCCCGTACAGTCCAGTCTCTTCGTCTAATATGTCGCATATCTCGCCTAGGGGTGGTAAACGTCAGACCCCAGTAGCTTGATAAGTCGTGTCGATATGAGGTCTATAACAGTTCGAGAAACTATTGATAACACTTACCAATAAATCTCAGCAAACCTGGCCAGGGATTTCCAGTTATAGCCAATCGAACACAGCGCAACATCAACTCCCTATACCGGGAGAGACGAATCCCCTCCTATCGCTCATTGCCTCCATGTGATTCGAGACTGTACCCAAAAGCCACCTTTTTGCACGCCCTTTTGGACGTGGTATGATGGAAATCAAAGCACAGTGGGAATCACACAAGACTCTATGACGATCTCGGGTTTACAGACTACTCTGTACCAGTGTCACCAAAGAACTGCCATCTGACGTGAGGTATAATACCATCTGGGAGTTGTCGGCGAGTCCGTCCAGTGTACCCACTCTCTACGGAGCACCCGTACACCATCCTTGATGTCAAACACCGATGGATATGGGATCATCCATCGCCCATCATATAGGTCAAGATGCGTATACGCTAGTCTACTCTGGTGTATCGATGCCCTGTCTCGATACACCCTCGACTAGGAACAGTTATAGGATGTACTCGTCGACTACCATGGCCCCACTAGTATGATCTCATCATAGTCTCAGTAGTCGAGTACATATCCTAAGGGCTTTATCAACATGTAACATAGAGACAATCAGAGTACATGTTAAGATAAAGAGCAACCAGATAGCATACTATCATGTCGAGCAAGAAAGTCCTCCCTATTTATGTCCAAGCATCCACTACAATATACATCACTATGTACAGTAATGGCCTCTACGGCATACATATAACTAAGAGTAGATTTATATCGACGGGGGAAGTCGGGTGGATGGTGTAGGGTTTCCTTATCACCTCATATAGGGTTTGGAAGTATCACACATGCCACAACTTTGATTTTAAGAGGTGCTAAGAAAACTTAACAAGAAATCGAACTAGAAATATTGAGTAACAACTAATAGTATCACATGTAAAAGTTAATCTATCACTAAGTGGATAAACTACAACCTTTGTAGATATCCTAGAGCGACTCCTTGCATATCCTAGAGTTTGGAAAGGTTCGATTGAATACTTCCGAGTCCACGACGATCCACCCGAAGTCCTTCGCTCAAAGCTTGTTGCATCACTTGATCTTTCAAATCGTTGGAGAAAACACCCTACACAAGAGAGCTAGAGATGTGTAGGATGATGAAGTGGTTTATGTTGTCACTTTAAACCATGTCTTTTTCTTTTAACTCACTCTAAACAAATCTCAAAAGATCTTGAAGAAGGAGGAAGATGAAGATGGCAAAGCTTTTTGAAGATAATGATAATTCTTATGTTTTAAAAATAAAACAAAAGGATATATATGTGAGACACTCTCACAACAAACCATGATTAATATAAATATCTAGATATTTTGTGATGAGTTAAAGAACCAAGGAAATTAACCAAGGTTAAGTCAATGGTCAAACAAAGAAGTGTGTAGAAACTATGAGTCATTTGTAAAGAAATGAGCCATTAATTAATTTCCTTTATCTTTTAACTTAAAAAAAACTATATATTAATATGAACCATATGAGTCTTGCATTGCCATCTTCAATATATCAACAACCATGATATATATGCATGTATGTATGTGTGTATGCACATCAACATGTATATATACATGCATGCATCCATCAAAAGAATAGGGTTTAATAAAATTGAGCTAAAAGTCATTATTAAATCAACATTTGATTTAATAAACCATTCATATCACATACGACCCGACCAATAGTAAACACCCGATTAACATACGGTATCTCATATACGTATTTAATCGAATTCCCGCGTATATCTCATATGCACACCACATCATTTTGCCTGAGCTAGGAAACATCTGTGTGGGACTCTAAGACTCGTCAATACGCCAGCAGTAGATGGTTATCACATCAAACACCTACAAGCCGCAAGCAGTCAGCTAAACGTAACGGCCACCCGGGTATTGAGCGATCAGAAAAAGAACAAGCGAAGCTGTCAAAACTCCCATCAATCCTGTTGGAGATAGTGCCCTCAGAGTCAATTATTAGGTCACAGGTACGTGATTGCAATGATTGATGGAGGACCTATCCCGGTAGGACAGTCTTACTCGAGATGATAGTATGCTATCTGGTTTACCTTTATCATCGTGTACTGCTTTAGGTGACCTGACAAGTCGCTATTACACGTTGGTTGAGCCCCTAGGATTCTCGCTTGACCACCAGCAGTATGAGGGCGATCATATAAGTGGGAGCTGGGGTCTATAAGCATATCCTTAAATGGTCCCTAGTCGTGTGAGTTTCGAGACAGGGCATCGATACTCCAGAGTAGACTAGTGTATACAGTCGAGACCCCGACGAGGGGCGGTGGCCGGTCTCACAAGCCACTGGTGTCAGTTGGATCACCTAAGATGTATACAGGTGCTCATTGGGTTATGAGTACACCGGACAGGACTCGCCGGGAACATGCCAGTTGGTCATATACCAGACGTCAGATGGCAGTTCCCTGGTGACATGTGTACAGGTTAGTTCATCGACCTGGGGATCGTCATTTGTCTTGTGTTAGTTCCCACTGTACTTTGATTACTACCCTACCACGGCTCAAAGGAGTCGTGCAAACAGGTTTTAGTTGGGTACAGTCCCGAGCCACATGGAGGCAGTGAGCGTATCTTCAGGGGTTCGTCTCTCCCGGTATTGGGGGTGAGGTCGTGCTGTGTCTAGGAGAGCCATTACACGAAGCCCTCGGCCGAGGCAAGGAGATTTACTGGTAGGTATTCCAGTAGTATCTCAGGGTGTTCTGGGCTTCACTCCGACACGACTTGTACCGCTTTTGGGGGTCTGACTTTTACCAACCCCCTAGGCCCGCCATGCGATGCTCATAGACGAACAGACCGGACTGTACGAATATTGTCACTGACAGGCTCAGTAGGGTTGTCAGGCTGAGTTCGCTCACAGACATCCCTTTTAGTCAATACCTGGTAGCCCGTTACGTATTGGCTTATACCTCTGACGTGCTAGTGGTTAAATCCACAACCAAGGTGTTGACGAGTCTTTAGAGTCCCCCACATTCAGTTACTTAGCTTTCGGGCGAAAAGTTGTAGAGGCCGTATGGAGATATGGCAAGGTCCGATCAGATACGTACGGTATTGCGCAGATCAGGATCGGACAGTTTGTACTATAGGCTGTATGGATATATGGCAGGGTTCGATCAGATACGTGCGGTATTGCACGGATCAGGATCGAACGGATATTACTAGCCGGCTTTGGTATAAGCCGGATCCTAGTATAAGTACAGTGTGAATTTTATCTCATTGCATTTGTATTTCGGTCGGAATACAAATGCAGGTGTGTATGCACAGTATCTGGGTTTTCCTGTAATTTATTACGGGACCAGTTTTCTGGAGTTGCCAGTTTGCTTTCCGTTTCGGCCGATTTCCTTTGTATCGTTCATTGGCCGAAGATTGGTGGAGGAGGGCTTATTTGCATTGTTGCAAATAAGCATTTTGTGGAGGGGTTCTTTGCTTATACTTGTATCATGATGGTTTCATGATGGAGCCCATTCCTTGACCTTGACTTCTTGACTTCTCCATCATGGCTTGACTTTCATATGACATGGTTTTCATGATGGTTGTGGTGGAGTGAGGTTCTCTTTTGGTGATCATTTCTTTGCATGATTTGGTGGTTGAGTGTTGGGTTTTCTTTGTGATAATTTTTCCATATGATAACCATTCCTCTCTCTCTCTCTTGCATGATATGAGAATGGCTCCCATCTTTTTGATACACACACTCTCACTCTCCTCTCTTCCTCATTGTTTTTGGCCGGCCATATGGGAGGGGGCTGCCCAATTTTTAGGGTGTGGGGTTTTGTTCATTTCATGTTCCCAAAAATCCCCAAAGTTCCTCCACATACTTCTTGTATCATCCCTCTACCAAAGTGGCACCTCCAAGAACCCCAAATGAGACACAATTCTATACACTACATTCTACAGCAAACCTTGGGCACGTCGAGTAGCCAGCTTCGTACCCGAGTTGACTCGGCATTGAGGTGGGAGCCCGTAAAAGAAGTAGGCGATGTGGTGCCCTTCCGGCAAGGTGGCGACGACCGGAGATTCCGCAGGAGATCGGGACGATGATGAGAAGACCGAAGGACTTGGGTCGTCGGTATATCTCTATTCCCCTTCTTGTAGTTAGCTAGGACTAATTAATGGTTCTAGGAGAGCCATTACACGAAGCCCTCGGCCGAGGTAAGGAGATTTACTGGTAGGTATTCCAGTAGTATCTCAGGGTGTTCTGGGCTTCACTCCGACACAACTTGTACCGCTTTTGGGGTCTGACTTTTACCAACCCCCTAGGCCCGCCATGCGATGCTCATAGACGAACGGACCGGACTGTACGGATATTGTCACTGACAGGCTCAGTAGGGTTGTCAGGCTGAGTTCGCTCACAGACGTCCCTTTTAGTCAATACCTGGTAGCCCGTTACGTATTGGCTTATACCTCTGACGTGCTAGTGGTTAAATCCACAACCAACGTGTTGACGAGTCTTTAGAGTCCCCCACATTCAGTTACTCAGCTTTCGGGCGAAAAGTTGTAGAGGCCGTATGGAGATATGGTAAGGTCCGATCAGATACGTGCGGTATTGCGCGGATCAGGATCGGACAGTTTGTACTATAGGCTGTATGGATATATGGCAGGGTTCGATCAGATACGTGCGGTATTGCACGGATCAGGATCGAACGGATATTACTAGCCGGCTTTGGTATAAGCCGGATCCTAGTATAAGTACAGTGTGAATTTTGTCTCATTGCATTTGTATTTCGGTCGGAATACAAATGCGGGTGTGTATGCACAGTATCGGGGTTTTCCTGTAATTTATTACGGGACCAGTTTTCTGGAGTTGCCAGTTTGCTTTCCGTTTCGGCCGATTTCCTTTGTATCGTTCATTGGCCGAAGATTGGTGGAGGAGGGCTTATTTGCATTGTTGCAAATAAGCATTTTGTGGAGGGGTTCTTTGCTTATACTTGTATCATGATGGTTTCATGATGGAGCCCATTCCTTGACCTTGACTTCTTGACTTCTCCATCATGGCTTGACTTTCATATGACATGGTTTTCATGATGGTTGTGGTGGAGTGAGGTTCTCTTTTGGTGATCATTTCTTTGCATGATTTGGTGGTTGAGTGTTGGGTTTTCTTTGTGATAATTTTTCCATATGATAACCATTCCTCTCTCTCTCTCTTGCATGATATGAGAATGGCTCCCATCTTTTTGATACACACACTCTCACTCTCCTCTCTTCCTCATTGTTTTTGGCCGGCCATATGGGAGGGGGCTGCCCAATTTTTAGGGTGTGGGGTTTTGTTCATTTCATGTTCCCAAAAATTCCCAAAGTTCCTCCACATACTTCTTGTATCATCCCTCTACCAAAGTGGCACCTCCAAGAACCCTAAATGAGACACAAGTCTATACACTACATTCTACAGCAAACCTTGGGCACGTCGAGTAGCCAGCTTCGTGCCCGAGTTGCCTCGGCATTGAGGTGGGAGCCCGTAAAAGAAGTAGGCGATGTGGTGCCCTTCCGGCAAGGTGGCGACGACCGGAGATTCCGCAGGAGATCGGGACGATGATGAGAAGACCGGAGGACTTGGGTCGTCGGTATATCTCTATTCCCCTTCTTGTAGTTAGCTAGGACTAATTAATGGTTCGATCCGGGTATTAGTGCGCGGCGGTTTGCCAGTTCAAGTAAAATTTAAAGTTTATCACCGCTTCCGCATTTTGGCCTCGGGATGGAGGCCGGGGCGCCGCCGTGCACTTACAAATCCAACTGGCAACACTTACTGTACGGTCCGGTCTCTTCGTCAGATATGCTGCATATCGAGTCTAGGGATGGAATCGTCGACCCCAATAACTCAATAAGTCATGCCGGTATATGGTTTACAACAGATCGAGAAACTACTTATAACACTTATCAGTAATATCTCAGCAGCCCTGGCCAGGGGCTTCCTGTTATAGCCAATCGTGCACAGCGCAACATCAACCCCCAATACCGGGAGAGATGAAACCCCTCCTATCGCTCATTGCCTCCATTTGCCTCGGGACTGTACCCAAAATCCACCTGTTTGTACGACTTTGTAGAGCCGTAGTAGGGTGGAAATCAAGATACAGTGGGAGTACTCACAGGACTCTATGGCGATCTCGGGTCTACAGACTAACCTGTACAAGTGTCACCTGAGAACTGCTATCCGACGTATGATATAATACCACATAGGAGTTCTCGGTGAGTCCGTTCAGTGTACCCAGTCTCACTGAGCACCCGTATACAATCTTTGGTGTCACCACACCAGACGAATATGGGATCATCCATCGCCCATGATATAGAACAAGAATGGTATACGCTAGTCTACACTGGAATATCGATGCTCTGTCTCGATATACCTACGACTAGGAACATTCCAAGGATATGCTTATTAACTACAGGTGTCCCACTAGTATGATCCACATCATAATCCCAGTAGTCAAGCCAATATCCTTAGGGCTTTATCAACATGTACCAAATGAGTAAAAACATGATCAAGTGAACATATGATAAAGAGAAACCAGATAGAAAACTATCATGTTGAGCAAGACTGTCCTCTGAATATATATATATATATATATATATATATATATATATACAGATCAATACATACACTATCATATAATGGCCTCTAAGGCATACATATATCCAACAATCTCCCACTTGCACTAAGGCCAATTATTTGCGTAACTCATACCCAACATCTCAAAAAGTCGCTCATGCTGCGGCTGAGGGAGGGCCTTGGTGAATGGATCCGCAGTGTTGTTCTTTGTATCTACTCTCTTAATCTCTATCTCGTGGCGATCAACTATCTCCCGGATCACATAATATCGCCTCAGGATGTGTCTGGACTTCTGATGGCACCTGGGCTCTTTGGCCAATGCCATAGCCCCATTATTGTCACAATACAGAGGTATTGGATCAATGATGGTTGGGACTACTCCTAGCTCCGAAATGAACTTCCTCATCCAGACGGCTTCCTTGGCAGCATCATTTGCAGCAATGTACTCAGCTTCCATCGTTGAGTCTGCAACGGTATCCTGTTTGGAACTCTTCCAACTTACCGTCCCTCCATTGAGGTAAATGCAAACCCTGAGGTAGACTTGCTGTCGTCCTTGTCACTCTGGAAGCTTGAATCGGTAAAAGCCTCCATTTGGAGATCCCCGTTACCATACACCAAGAACAATTCTTTAGTCCTTCGTGTTGGATATATGTATGCCCTAAAGGCCATTATGTGATAGTTGATGTATCTATACATGTATATATATTCAGTTTGCATTCTTGCTCGACATGATAGTATGCTATCTGGTTCTTCTTTATCTGACATGTTGATTTGATCATGCTTTTATCCATTCATACATGCTGATAAAGCCCTGAGGATATCGGCTTGACTACTCTGATTATGATGGAGATCATACTAGTGGGACATCTGTAGTCTATAAGCATATCCTGGAATGTCCCTAGTCGTAGGTATATCGAGACGGGGCATCGATATACCAGAGTAGACTAGCGTATATGATACTAGACCCATGTGATGGGCGATGGATGTTCCCACATTCATCGATGTTTGACATCAAGATCATATACGGGTGCTCAGTGCTGACTGGGTACACTGGACGGACTCACCGGGAACTCCTATATGGAATTATATCTATCGTCGGATAGCAGTTCTCGGGTGACACTGGTACAGGTTAGTCTGTAGACCCGAGATCGTCATGGAGTCTTGTGTGTTCTCCCACTGTACTTTGATTGCCACCCTACCACGGCTCTACTGAGTCATGCAAACAGGTGGCCGTTGGGTACAGTCCCGAGACACACGAAGGCAATGAGCGATAGGAGGGGTTTCGTCTCTCCCGGTATTGGGAGTTGATGCTGTGCTGTGATCGACTGGTTATAACAGCAAGTCCCTAGCCAGGGCTGCTGAGATTTGCTGATAAGTGTTATCAGTAGTTTCTCGATCTGTTATAGACCATTCACCGACACGACTTATTGAGTTATTGGGGTCGACGTGACCATCCCTAGGCTCGATATGCAGCATATCTGACGAAGAGACCGGACTGTACGGTAGTGTTGCCGGATGGCTCGACGGGAGTTGTAGCAGGTTCGCTTGTTGTCTTCTGATCGTTCAATACCCGGGTGGCCGTTACGTTTAGCTGACCTCTTGCGGCTTGAGGGCACTTGATATGATCATTACCCTCTGCCGGCGTATTGACGAGTCTTAGAGTCCCACAGAGGAGTTACCCAGTCCAGGCGAAACGTTGTGGTGCGCATATGCGATATGCTCATGCACCCGATTGAAATATGCGTATATGATACCGAACATTGATCGGGTGAATTGCTTTTGGTGGGGTCATATGAGATATGACCGGATTGATAAATCAAGTGTTGATTTATCATCTAACCATAAGTTATCTCACTTGAAACCTTTCTAGGGTTTGATGGATGTATGCATGCATGCATGTGTTTCTTTCTTCTTTTCTAGTTTTATGCACATGTAGATGTGCATACATGTACACATACATACATCAAACTATCATGGTTGATTATATATGGAAATGGTGGCAATATAAGCCTCACACCATAGATTATACAATGGATAATTATTTAATTTTGGTTTTAAAAAGAAAATGAAAAGGAAAGGATAATTATGCTAGTTTCTACATGCTTCTTTTAACCTAACCATTCCCGCCCACCACTAAACCATGGTTATCTTGTCCTTTATCATTCTAAACCCAAGTTAAATTAATCATCTATCATTTAATCATGGTTTGAGTCAAGAAGGAATAAATATATATAGTGATATTTATTTTCTTTTGCAAGCTTAACCTTATGGTTATCATTTTATCTCTTGAAAAGAAATAGCCACCATTTTCATCCTCCTTCATCTTCTCCTCTCTAGTTTTTTCTAGTGAGTGAAATACAACAAAAGAAAGGTTTTTGATGTGAGATCCAAAGCCACAACACCATTCTACTCAAGTCTAGCCAACTTGATTAGAGTGTTTACTTCGATTTTACAAAGTAGCGAGCTTGGACGGAGATCTCCGCGGTGGATCATCGTGGACACAAGGGGAGTTCAAGAGGACCTCGTTTCAACACCAAAGAGCCTAAGGAGCGAAGCAAAAATGGGAGCTACAAAGGTTGTAGCCTTCAAACCCTAACTTTTGTTAGCTTAAAGTTTAGTAAACCCTAATTTTCTAGGATCTATCCTTTGCATGTTAGTTTAGCACCTTAAAATTTAAAACTTTCGGTCATGTGATGCTTCAAAACTCTTCATAGGGTGCTATACTAACCTTACATTGGTATCAGAGCCGACCTAGAACATTAGGCGACGTTTTGACGAAGTGAAAACCCCGATCGGACAAAAATACAGTATTTTTTGATGCTCTCTGGAAATTTTCTAAATTTTGACATTTTCCAGAATTAAAAATATCTAAAAAATACAGCAGGAAAATATAAGAGTTACGGTAGAAATTATTTTCGGTGAACAGTAGTTATAGCCGCGGAAACGCGGCCTATGCTTGCTTAGGCCGCTGTTCCGCGGCCATACATATGAATTAGTGGATACTGTTTCTACAGTAATTCTATTTTCTGCATGTATAATTTTTTGGGTATTTTAAAACTGAATAAAGTTTTGAAAAATTCTGGAGATGTTTTTGGATTCAAAGATTCGATCGGGACTTTCATTTCGTATCTTTTCCGGGTAAACTAGAAAGTATTGAAGTGTTTGAACGAATATCATTTACTCAATATTCACGGGGTATAAATAGTTTGGAAATACATGCAAGTCTTTTTGCGGTGGTCCCTCTAGAAGACAACAAACCTTAACTCGATTATGTGACCGTCTCGAACTGCCCTTTGAACCCTAGGGTTTGGGGCAGTACGGCGTGCCACATGTGAGGCGTTGGCTTGACCCTTCTACGGCTGGACCGCCGCTACTGTGTCACACTCCGGATCTTTTGAACCCTGCTCAAGTGTTGAGCTTTAGTGAATCTTGGGTGCTTGATTGTTTGTTCGAAAACTTTAATACTGTCTGTTTGTCTGGAATGTGATACAATATGTGGAATTCATATAGTGTGGGCATGAAATACGAAATATGTGATATTTCGCATTTATGATGTCTAAAGAGAATCTGGATTCCAAATATTGTAGTTTTACACTTTCTTTTCTGTGACCGTAAGTGTAGTATGTTAGATATCGCCGGTTTCGTTGCTATACATCAACGACAATCGGGGTACGCATACTTACTTACGTTGATGATATGTGATATTTTGTGTTGCTGAGATATGATGTGCAGGATTGTCGCGATCGAATAGCCGGGGGGTTTTTGTGAGATGAGAGTTTTGTATTTTCATTCATGTAAATTCAAATGTAATGTAATATTCTTTTATTTGGGGCACTTCCAGGTTGCGGTTGTGTCACCAGTGTTGTATATTATTTACTTTTCCGCATTAGGATGGACCCAAGGAGGAGAGCACAGGTGACCGGGTTCTGGGGTTCAGTGGGAGGCCATCTCGAGGAGTCGAGACCGGGTCTCCTAAACTCCAGGATTGGTAGGGTCACTTGCCGCTCTCGTAGGGGTCCAGGGTGTGGGCTTGGCTATTCATCGCGACTGTGGAATCCGTATTTTCTATTCTGGCTAAATACTAAATACGGACGTCCTAGTATATCCCACGTTATATCTATATTTCTGCTGCCTGTGTTCTGTGATATCTGAGACGAATGACATATTATATATATGATATATAGTAGACGTTGCTTATGTTTTACACCCGCGCTAGTCCCGTCTCGGTATGCCGTTAGTTAAGTAACCTAACGGTGCATAACGGAACATTGCGGCGAATGCGGATGGCATAAGCGTACGTGTTATTTTCGTTTCTTTTCTGTGATTGGCTTAAGGACTTAAATGATGGGATTACATTAATGTGATTAATGTAAAGAAAATAAACCTAAAAGATGTTGTAGAATCGGATTTAAAAACTACTCGGCTATTTATGAAAAAGCTATATTTCAAAACTGCGGAGCTTAAGCCACTCCTTTTGAAAACCTTTTGATTCTACAACGATATCAAGCTCAAAGCGTTAAAGATTTTCTTAAAAATCATCCGCAACCCTCCGTCATTTTAGGAAGTAGAGTACTTAGTATTCGTGCTACGTTTGTTGACCTTAGCCAAGGCGTAGTGTACGGTAGCTAAGTGATGTCTTCCTACAAACGCATATGATGCAAATTGATTAGGACGGGCATATGACTTTGTTGACCTTAGCCAAGGGTCATGTGAACGGGTCTAATTAATCAAGAAATGACGGGTTGAGCTTGACTAGTGCTCGTGATTTGTTGACCTTAGCCAAGGTCACGAGTATTAGGGGTAAAAACCACATCGGGAATTTCAAGTGTTGAAATTTGCAATGTGATTGCATACCTTCCATATGATGGTTGGATCCCGATCCCACTGTGAGCTATAGTTGCTCCTGGGAGAGTTTTACAGTTTACAATTAGCTAACTCATTAGGTGTCTAGAAAGGTGTTAACGGGGCTCCACCTCTGGGAAAACGAGGTTTACTCTAATTAGGTCCGTGCGAAAGCACGGGGAACCTCCCTCAAAGTACCGACACTGGCCTGGCTGAACGGTTAGCGAAGTTGTAGACTGTAATTAATCCTGGCTAGTTTTTCTTTTTAAGGTTTGAAAGAAAAACTCGATAAAAAGCAGTGGGAAACATCGATTAGACAAGATAATAAACCAATCCTAATCTGGGCAAGAGCTTTCGCTGAGTGTATTCTTTTCTCTCTCTTAATGGCAGATACCAATGACTGGACTTAAGCTTCTACTAGATAAAAACAAACTGAACGGGACCAACTATAAAGACTGGCTAAGGAATCTGAAGATCGCCTTGACTTATGATAAAGTATCATATGTCCTCACGGCTTCAGCCCCGCCCGTCCCAGGCCCAAAATCCTCAGTTGCGGACATAGAAGTCCGCAAGACATGGGACGCTGACTGTGCCACGGCCACATGCCTCGCGCTTGCATCGATGGATAACACACATCAAAAGCAGCACGAGGACATGGACATTCACGGGATACTGCTCCATACAAAGGAGTTGTATGGGGAGCAGTCCCGCGTATTACGATACGAAGCATCAAGGAAACTGTTTCACATGCGGATGGCCCCTGGCACACCAGTAGCGGACCATGTTTTGAAGATGATAGCTCTTATAGAAGAGCTTGAGGACCTTGGATGGACAATGGACAATGAGCAATATATAGATATTATTCTGCAGTCCCTCCCCTCCACCTTTGCTCAGTTCATAGTGAACTTCAACATGCATGGCATGGAGAAGGACCTCCCTGAACTCCTTAATATGTTAAGGAGTGCAGAAAGCACTATGAAGTCAGCAAAGACTCCCGTTATGACCATTGGACAGTCTTCTTCTTCTCGCCCAAAAGCTAAGGCCAAGGGAAAGAAAAAGAAGAAACCCACTAATCCTAAGGGCGGAGTCAAAAAGGTGAAGGGAAAGGGAAAGTCCACGGCTGGAGACCCAGGGAAAGGCGAGTGTTTTCATTGCCACAAGACAGGACATTGGAAGCGCAATTGCACGGAGTACCTAAGTCTCAAGAAGAAGCATGGTGATGCTTCTGCTTCAGGTGCGTTTGTGACTGAAAACTGTTTTTCTATAAACTCTGCTTCCTGGGTATTGGATACCGGTTCAGGTTCTCACATTTGCAATTCTATGCAGGGGCTGACAAATAGCAAGGTTTTGAAGACAGGTGACCATACTCTCCGCGTTGGAAATGGTTCCAATGTACATACAGTCGCAGTGGGAGAGTATCACCTGGGGTTGCCGTCTGGATGTATTTTGATTTTGAATCCATGTTATTTTGTACCTGATATGCTATGTAATATAATATCTGTTTCTTTGTTGGACAATGAAGGGTATAATTTTGTATTGCAAAACAATGTTATGAACATTCACCTGAATCAAATGTTGGTTGGGTATGGTACACTTAATAACGGAATATATGTCCTGAATCAACATACAGTTTTCAGTATACAACACACTAATAAAAGAAAACTTTCAGAATTAAATGAAGCTTTTCTTTGGCACTGTAGACTTGGTCATATTAACGAAACAAGACTAAACAAGTTACACAAAAGATGGATATTTAAATCCTTTTGAATATAAATCTTATGCGACTTGCCAGTCTTGTATCAAGGGTAAAATGACCAAAACTCCGTTTACCGGACACGGAGAAAGAGCTACTCAGCTCCTTGGCCTCATACATAGTGATGTATGTGGGCCAATGTCTACACAGGCTAGAGGCGGTTTTTCATACTTCATTACATTCACTGATGATTTCTCAAGATTCGGTCATGTATTTTAATTAAAGCACAAGTCCGACGCTTTCGAGAAATTCATTGAATATAAACAAGAAGTAGAAAAACAAACTGGCTTGAGTATTAAGATGCTTCGATCAGATCGAGGTGGAGAGTATCTCAGTACAGAATTTGCAAACTTCCTAAAAGAGAATGGGATTCTCTCTCAGCTCACTCCTCCTTACACACCACAGCACAACGGTGTGTCAGAACGACGGAATAGGACCCTATTAGATATGGTCCGGTCCATGATGAGTGACACTGAGTTACCAGTCTCGTTTTGGGGGCATGCATTGGAGACTGCAGCGTTTCTACTAAACAGGGTTCCAACCAAAGCCGTGTCTACCACGCCATATGAGATATGGCATGGGAAGAGACCATCTCTTAAGAGAATTAAGATTTGGGGTTGCCCGGCCTATGTTAAAAGGCAGAATCCGGACAAACTCGAGACACGGTCAGTCATGTGTAACTTTGTGGGATATCCAAAGTATTCTTATGGATATCTGTTCTACCACAAAGAGGAACAAAAAGTGTTTGTTTCTCAACATGCCACATTCTTGGAAAAAGAGTTTTTCACAGATAAAGATGATGGCAAAGTGGTGGATCTAGAAGAGGTTCTAGAGACACAAACTACAAATGACGATTTGGTTGAACCAACTGTTGCAACAGAAACTAAAGAACCTCAGCCACTCCGTAGGTCTGGTAGGACTTCTCACCCACCGGAGAGGTACTACGGTTTCCTCATTGATGGTGACAGAGAAGACTGTATCATGGAAGATGATGATCCTACCAGTTTTCAGCAAGCTATCACGAGTGGTGACTCTGTGAAGTGGCTGGATGCCATGAGATCCGAAATGGAGTCTATGTACACCAACAAAGTATGGACTTTGGACGTTGTACCCCCTGGGGTAAAACCTGTAGGGTGCAAATAGATCTTTAAAAGAAAGATTGGTGTGGATGGGCAGGTAGAGACCTATAAGGCAAGACTTGTGGCGAAAGGTTTTCGTCAAAGACCAGGTCTGGACTATGACGAAACTTTTTCGCCCGTAGCCATGCTTAAATCCATTCGGATCCTACTTGCTATTGCTGCTCACTACGACTATGAAATCTGGCAGATGGACGTTAAAACAGCATTTCTAAATGGAGATTTAGAAGAATGCGTTTATATGGATCAGCCAGAGGGCTTCATTGACAGTGGGAGCAGCGAGAAAGCATGTAGATTGCTTAAATCCATTTATGGGTTAAAGCAGGCATCTCGGAGTTGGAACATCTGTTTCGATGATGTTATCAAAGAGTTTGATTTCATCAAAAATCCAGATGAACCTTGTGTTTATAGGAAGGCTGTAGGAAGAGCTGTCACATTCCTCGTATTGTACGTTGATGACATTCTTCTGATAGGAAATGATATTCCTATGCTACAGTCGGTCAAATCATTCTTATCACTGAGGTTCTCCATGAAGGACCTGGGTGATGCCACATACATCCTGGGCATAAGGATCTATAGGGATAGATCCAAAAAGTTATTGGGATTGTCCCAAACCAGGTACATTAACACCATCCTAAAGAGGTTTAGTATGGAAGACTCCAAGCGGGGTGCCTTACCTGCTTGCCATGGAGTCACTCTCTCCAAGGATTCTTGTCCAAAGACCGATGAAGAGAGAGCTCGCATGAGCATTATACCTTATGCTTCGGCAGTAGGATCTATAATGTATGCGATGTTATGTACACACCCAGATGTAGCTTATGCACTTAGTGTTGTAAGCAGGTATCAATCCAACCCAGGGAAGAACCACTGGACAGCTGTGAAGAACATTCTTAAGTACTTACGAAGGACTAAAGAATTGTTCTTGGTGTATGGTAATAAAGATCTCCAAATGGAGGCTTTTACCGATTCGAGCTTCCAGAGCGATAAGGATGACGGCAAATCTATCTCAGGGTTTGTATTTACCCTCAATGGAGGGGCGGTAAGTTGGAAGAGTTCCAAACAAGATACCGTTGCAGACTCTACGATGGAAGCTGAGTACATTGCTGCAAATGATGCTGCTAAGGAAGCCGTCTGGATGAAGAAGTTCGTCTCGGAGCTAGGAGTAGTTCCAACCATTATTGATCCAATACATTTGTATTGTGACAATAATGGGGCAATGGCGTTAGCCAAGGAGCCCAGATCCCATCAGCGGTCCAGACATATCCTGAGGCGTTTTCATTTAATCCGGGAGATTGTAGATCGCCGCGAGATCGAGATTAAGAGAGTAGACACAAAGAACAACACCGCGGATCCATTCACCAAGGCTCTCCCTCAGCCGCAGCATGAGCGACTTTTTGAGATGTTGGGTATGAGATACGCCAATAACTGGCCTTAGTGCAAGTGGGAGATTGTTGGATATATGTATGCCCTAAAGGCCATTATGTGATAGTTGATGTATCTATACATGTATATATATTCAGTTTGCATTCTTGCTCGACATGATAGTATGCTATCTGGTTCTTCTGTATCTGACATGTTGATTTGATCATGCTTTTATCCATTCATACATGCTGATAAAGCCCTGAGGATATCGGCTTGACTACTCTGATTATGATGGAGATCATACTAGTGGGACATCTGTAGTCTATAAGCATATCCTGGAATGTCCCTAGTCGTAGGTATATCGAGACGGGGCATCGATATACCAGAGTAGACTAGCGTATATGATACTAGACCCATGTGATGGGCGATGGATGTTCCCACATTCATCGATGTTTGACATCAAGATCATATACGGGTGCTCAGTGCTGACTGGGTACACTGGACGGACTCACCGAGAACTCCTATATGGAATTATATCTATCGTCGGATAGCAGTTCTCAGGTGACACTGGTACAGGTTAGTCTGTAGACCCGAGATCGTCATGGAGTCTTGTGTGTTCTCCCACTGTACTTTGATTGCCACCCTACCACGGCTCTACTGAGTCATGCAAACAGGTGGCCGTTAGGTACAGTCCCGAGACACACGAAGGCAATGAGCGATAGGAGGGGTTTCGTCTCTCCCGGTATTGGGAGTTGATGCTGTGCTGTGCTCGACTGGTTATAACAGCAAGTCCCTGGCCAGGGCTGCTGAGATTTGCTGATAAGTGTTATCAGTAGTTTCTCGATCTGTTATAGACCATTCACCGACATGACTTATTGAGTTATTGGGGTCGACGTGACCATCCCTAGGCTCGATATGCAGCATATCTGACGAAGAGACCGGACTGTACGGTAGTGTTGCCGGATGGCTCGACGGGAGTTGTAGCAGGTTCGCTTGTTGTCTTCTGATCGTTCAATACCCGGGTGGCCGTTACGTTTAGCTGACCTCTTGCGGCTTGAGGGCACTTGATATGATCATTACCCTCTGCCGGCGTATTGACGAGTCTTAGAGTCCCACAGAGGAGTTACCCAGTCCAGGCGAAACGTTGTGGTGCGCATATGCGATATGCGCATGCACCCGATTGAAATATGCGTATATGATACCGAACATTGATCGGGTGAATTGCTTTTAGTGGGGTCATATGAGATATGACCGGATTGATAAATCAAGTGTTGATTTATCATCTAACCATAAGTTATCTCACTTGAAACCTTTCTAGGGTTTGATGGATGTATGCATGCATGCATGTGTTTCTTTCTTCTTTTCTAGTTTTATGCACATGTAGATGTGCATACATGTACACATACATACATCAAACTATCATGGTTGATTATATATGGAAATGGTGGCAATATAAGCCTCACACCATAGATTATACAATGGATAATTATTTAATTTTGGTTTTAAAAAGAAAATGAAAAGGAAAGGATAATTATGCTAGTTTCTACATGCTTCTTTTAACCTAACCATTCTCACCCACCACTAATCCATGGTTATCTTTTCCTTTATCATTCTAAACCCAAGTTAAATTAATCATCTATCATTTAATCATGGTTGGAGTCAAGAAGGAATAAATATATATAGTGATATTTATTTTCTTTTGCAAGCTTAACCTTATGGTTATCATTTTATCTCTTGAAAAGAAATAGCCACCATTTTCATCCTCCTTCATCTTCTCCTCTCTAGTTTTTTCTAGTGAGTGAAATACAACAAAGAAAGGTTTTTGAAGTGAGATCCAAATCCACAACACCATTCTACTCAAGTCTAGCCAACTTGATTAGAGTGTTTACTTCGATTTTACAAAGTAGCGAGCTTGGACGGAGATCTCCGCGGTGGATTATCGTGGACACAAGGGGAGTTCAAGAGGACCTCGTTTCAACACCAAAGAGCCTAAGGAGCGAAGCAAAAACGGGAGCTACAAAGGTTGTAGCCTTCAAACCCTAACTTTTGTTAGCTTAAAGTTTAGTAAACCCTAATTTTCTAGGATCTATCCTTTGCATATTAGTTTAGCACCTTAAAAATTAAAACTTTGGGTCATGTGATGCTTCAAAACTCTTCATAGGGTGCTATACTAACCTTACACTTCGCAAGTACATAAGAATGTTCTTCATAGTAGTCCAGTGATTCTCCCCTGAGTTTGACTGATACCTTCTTACTACACTGAGTGCATAAGCTACATCAGGGCGTGTACACAATATCGCATACATTATCGATCCTACTGCCGAAGCATAGGGAATAATACTCATGCGAGCTCTCTCTTTATCAGACTTTGGGCAATCGTCATTGGAGAGAGTGACTCCTTGGCAAGCTGGTAAGGCGCCCCGTTTGGAGTCTTCCATACTAAACCTCTTTAGGATGGTGTTGATGTACTTGGTTTGGGACAATCCCAATAACCGTTTGGATCTATCCCTATAGATTCGTATGCCCAATATGTACGTGACATCACCCAGGTCCTTCATGGAGAACCTTTGTGATAAGAATGATTTGACCGACTGTAGAATAGGAATATCATTTCCTATCAAATGTTTGTCATCCACGTACAATACGAGGAATGCGACAGATTTCCCTACAGTCTTCTTATAAACACATGGTTCATCTGAATTTTTGATAAAATCAAACTCTTTGATAACATAATCAAAACAGATGTTCCAACTCCGCGATACCTGCTTTAATCCATAAATGGATTTAAGTAAGTTACATGCTTTTCCGCAGCTCCCACTGTCAATGAAGCCCTTTGGCTGATCCATATAAACGCATTCATTTAAATCACCATTTAGAAATGAAGTTTTAACGTCCATCTGCCAGATTTCATAGTCGTAGTGAGCAGCAATAGCAAGTAGGATCCAAATGGATTTAAGCATGGCTACCGAAGAGAAAGTTTCGTCATAGTCCAAACCTGGTCTTTGACGAAGACCTTTCGCTACCAACCTTGCCTTATAGGTCTCTACCTGTCCATCTACACCGATCTTTCTTTTAAAGATCCATTTGCAGCCTACAGGTTTTATCCCGGAGGGTACATCCTCCAAAGTCCATACTTTGTTGGTGTACATGGACTCCATTTCGGATCTCATGGCATCCAGCCATTTCATTAAGTCACCACTCATGATAGCTTGATGAAAACTGGCAGGATCAACATCATCCATGATGCAATCTTCTCTATCACCATCAATGAGAAAACCGTAGTATCTCTCCGGTGGGCGAGAAGTCCTACCAGATCTACGGAGTGGCTGAGGTTCATTAGATTCTGTTACAACATCAGGTTCAGCCAAGTCGTCATCTGTAACTTGTGTTTCTAGAACCTCTTCTAGATCTACCACATTGCTATCAGCATCATTTGGAAAAATCTCCTTTTCTAAAAATGTGGCATACTGAGAAACAAACATCTTTTGTTCCTCCTTGTGGTAGAAAAGATACCCAAACGAATGTTTTGGATATCCCACAAATATACATTTGACCGATCGTGTCTCTAGTTTGTCTGTATTCTGCTATTTGACAAAAGCCGGACAATCCCAAATCTTAACTCGTTTAAGAGATGGTCTCTTCCCATGACATATCTCATAAGGAGTGGTAGACATGGTCTTGGTTGGAACTTTGTTTAACAGAAAAGCTACAGTTTCCAATGCATGCCCCCAAAACGAGAGGGGTAACTCAGAATCACTCATCATGGATCGTACCATATCTAATAGGGTACGATTCCGCCGCTCTGACACACCATTATGCTGTGGTGTGTAAGGGGGAGTGAGCTGAGAAAGAATCCCATTCTATTTTAGGAAGTCCAAGAACTCAGTACTTAAGTACTCTCCACCTCGATCTGATCGAAGTATCTTGATTCTCATTCCTGTTTGGTTTTCTACTTCAAGTTTGTACTCTTTGAATTTCTCAAAAGTTTCAGACTTATGTTTTATCAAAAACACATGACCGAATCTTGAGAAATCATCTGTAAAAGTTATGAAGTAAGAAAAACCGCCTCTTGCATGTGTAGATATTGGCCCACATACATCACTATGTATGAGGCCTAGGAGCTCATTAGCTCTTTCTCCGTGTCCAGTAAACGGAGTTTTGGTCGTTTTACCTTTGATACGAGACCGACAAGTTGCATAAGATTTATACTCAAAAGAATTTAAATATCCATCTTTATGAAGCTTGTTTAGTCTTGTTTCATTAATATGACCAAGTCTACAATGCCAAAGAAAAGCTTCATTTATATCTGAAAATTTTCTTTTACATGTGTGTTGAATGTTGAAAACTGTGTGTTGATTAAGGACGTATATCCAGTTATTAAGTGTACCACAACTAATCAACTCTTGATTAAGTCTAATGTTCATAACATTGTGTTGCACAGCAAAATGATAACCTTCATTGTCTAACAAAGAAACGGATATAATATTACAAAGCATACTTGGCACAAAATAACATGTATTCAAAATCAATATACAACCCGATGGTAACCATAAGTGATACTCTACTGAAACTGCATTTACATTGGAACCATTTCCAACTTAGAGAGTATGATCACCTGTCTTTAAAACTCTGCAATTTCTCAACGCCTGCACAGAATTGCAAATATGAGAACCTGAACCGGTATCTAATACCCAGGAAGCAGAGTTAATAGAAAAACAGTTTTCAATTACGAACACACCCGAAGCTGAAGCATCACCATGCTTCTTCTTGTGTTCAAGGTACTCAGTACAGTTCCGCTTCCAGTGTCCCATCTTTTTGCAGTGGAAACATTCTCCTTTCTCCGATTCCCCAACCTTGGACTTGTCTTTCCCCTTAACCTTTTTAACTCCACCCTTAGGTTTGATGGGTTTCTTCTTCATCTTTCCCTTGGCTTTAGCTTTGGGGCGAGAGGAGGAATATGGCCCAACATACAAAATGGGAGTCTTTACTGACTTCAGCGTGCTCTCTGCACTGTTTAACATATTAAGGAGTTCAGGTAGTTCCTTCTCCATGTTGTGCATGTTGAAGTTAATTATAAATTGAGAAAAAGTGGAAGGGAGAGACTACAGAATAATATCCGTATATTGCTCATTGTCCATTGTCCACCCAAGGTCATCAAGCTCTTCTATGAGATCTATCATCTTCAGAACATGGTCTCCTACTGCTGTGCCAGGGGCCATTCGCATCTGAAACAGCTTTCTGGATGCTTCGTATCGTAATACGTGAGATTGCTCTCCATACAACTCTTTTGTATGGAGGAATATGGCTTTGACGTCCATATTCTCGTGCTGCTTCTGATGTGTGTTATCCATTGATCCAAGCACGAGGCATTTGGCCGTGGAACAGTCAGTGTCCCATGTCTTGCGGATTTCCTTATCCGCAACTGAAGGTTTAAGACCTAGGATGGGCGGGGTTGGAGCCGTGAGGACATAAGATACCTTATCATAATTGAAGGTAATGTTGAGATTCCTCAGTCAGTCTTTATAATTGGTCCCATTTAGTTTATTTTTATCTAATAGAAGCTTGAGTCCTGACATTGGTATCTTCCATTAAGAGAGAGAAAAGAATACACTTAGGGAAACCTCTTGCAAAGATCAGATTGGTTATTATCTTGTCTAATCGATGTCACCCACTGTTTTTATCAAATTTTCTTTAAAACCTTTAAAAAGAAAACTAGCCGGGATTAATTACATTCTGCAACTTCGCTAACCGTTCAGCCAGGCCGGTGCCGGTACTTGAGGGAGGTTCCCCGTGCTTTCGCACGGACCTAATTAAAATAAACCTCCTCTTCCCAGAGGCGTGGCCCTGTTTGACACCTTTCTAGACACCTAATGGGTTAGCTAATTGTAAAGTGCAAAACTCTCCCGGGAGCAACTTTTGCTCACAGTGGGATCGGGATCCTACTATCATATAGAAGATATGCAATCTCATTACAAATTTCAACTCTTGAAATTCTCGATATTATTTTTACCCCTAGCACTCATGACCTTAACTATAGTCAACATATCATAAGTACCAGTCAAGTTCTTCCCGTCATTTCGTGATTAACTAGACCCACCCACATGACCCTTAACTAAAGTCAACGTAATCATAAGAATGTCCTAACTAATCTACATTATATGCAGTGTAGGAAGACATCACTTAGCTACCGTACACCGCGCCTTAACTAAAGTCAAAATACGCAGCACGAATACTTAGTACTCTACTTCCTAAAATGACGGAGGGTTGCAGATAGTTTTTAAGAAAACTTTTAACGCTTTGAACTTGATATCGTTGTAGAATCCAATAGTTTTAAAAGGAGTGGCTTAAGCTCCGCATTTTGAAACTTGCTTTTCATAAAAGGCCAAGTGTGTTTCAAATCCGATTCTACAACATCTTTTTAGGTTCATTTTTCATTTACATTAATCTCAATTATGTAGTCCTATCATGTAAGTCCTAAAGCCATCACAGAAAGAAACGAAAATATAACGTATGCTTATGCCACTCGTATTCGTCACAGTGTCCCGTTATGCACCGTTAGGTTATTTCACTAAAGGCATACCGGGACGGAGCTAGTGCGAGTGCAAAACATAAGCAACGTCTATTATATATCATATATATAATATTCCATTTGTCTCAGATATATATATTAAACACATCACATAATATATGAAGCAGATGCACATTTAATACAGGATATCTAGGAGGTCCGTATTTTGTATTTAGCCAGCAATAGAAAATACGGATTCCACGGTCGCGATGAATAGCCAAGCCCACACCCCTAGACCCCTACGACACCGGAAAGCGACCCTACTGTTGGAGATAGTGCCCTAAGAGTCAATTATTGGATCACAGGCACGTGATTGCAATGATTGAGGGAGGACCTGTCCCAGTAGGACAGTCTTACTCGAGATGATAGTATGCTATCTGGTTTATCTTTATCATCGTGTACTGCTTTAGGTGACCTTACAGATCACTATTACACGTTGATAGAGCCCCTAGGATTCTTGCTTGACTGCCAGCAGTATGAGGGCGATCATATACGTGGGAGCTGGTAGTCTATAAGCACATCCTTAAAAGGTCCCTAGTCGTGGGAGTTTCGAGACAGGGCATCGATACTTCAGAGTAGACTAGTGTATACAGTCGAGACCCCGACGAGGGGCGGTGGCCGGTCTCACAAGCCACTGGTGTCAGTTGGTTCACCTAAGATGTATACAGGTGCTCATTAGGTTATGAGTACACAGGACAAGACTCGCCGGGAACATGCTATTTGGTCTTATACCTGACGTCAGATTGCAGTTCCCTGGTGACATGTGTACAGGTTAGTTCATCGACCTAAGGATCGTCATTTGTCTCGTGTGAGTTCCCACTGTACTTTGATTACTACCCTACCACGCTCAAAGGAGACGTGCAAACAGGTTTTAGTTGGGTACAGTCCCGAGCCATATGGAGGCAGTGAGCGGATCTTCAGGGGTTCTTCTCTCTCGTTATTGGGGGTGAGATCACGCTGTATCTAGGAGAGCCCTTACACGAAGTTCTTGGCCAAGGCAGGAGATTTACTGGTAGGTATTCTAGTAGTATCTCAGGGTGTTCTGGGCTACACTCCGACATGACTTGTACCGCTTTTGGGGGTCTGACTTTTACCAACCCCTAGGCCCGCCATGCGATGCTCATAGACGAATGGACCGGACTGTACGGATATTGTCACTGACAGGCTCAGTAGGGTGTCAGGATGAGTTCGCTCATCGACGTCCCTTTTGGTCAATACCTGGTAGCCCGTCACGTATAGGCTAATACCTCTGACGTGCTAGTGGTTAAATCCACAGCCAAAATATTGACGAGTCTTTAGAGTCCCCCACAGACCAGTTTCTCAAGTTTCGGGCGAAACGCTGTAGAGGCCGTATGGAGATATGGCAGGGTTCGATCAGATACGTGCAGTATTGCACGGATCAGAATCGGACGGATAATACTAGCGGTCTTTGGTTTAAGCCGGATCCTAGTATTGCACAGTGTAGATTTTGTCTCATTGCATTTGTATTCGGTCGGAATACAAATGCTGGTATGTATATACAGTAGCGGGGTTTTCATGTAATTTATTACGGGATCAGTTTTTTTGGAGTTGCCAGTTTGCTTTCCGTTTCGGTCATATTTCTTTGTATCTTTCATTGGCCGAAGATTGGTGGAGGAGGGTTTATTTGCATTTGTGCAAATAAGCAATTTGGAGGGGTGTTCTTTGCATTTTGTTGTGTCATCTTGGTTGCACCATCCTTTGACTTTCTTGACTTCATGATTGCTTGACTTTTTGGAGTAATCATGGTTGTTGATTAGTTGATGGAGTGTGGAATTGTTGATGATCATTTTTCTTCTCATGATCACATATCATTCCTCTCACATGCATTATTTTGTGGCTCCCCTCTTTTTGATACATACTCTCCCTATTCTCCTTGCCTTGGCTGGCCAAGCCAATGTGAGGGCTGTCGAAAATATGAGAGAGGAATTTTTGTTCATTTCTTGCTACAAAAATTCCCTAGTTCATTCCAAAAGATTCATGATTCATTTCCTCCACCAAAATGGCAATTTCCTAAACCCCAATGAGACATAGATCTTCACTTCATCTACAACAAATCTTGGGCACGTCGGCTCGCCAACTTCGTGCCCGAGTTGCCTCGGTCCAGAGGTGGGAGCCTGTAAAAGAAGCCGGCGACGTGGTGCCCTTCCGGCAAGGAGGTGGAGACCGGACATTCCGCGGGAGATCAGGACGACGATGAGAAGACCGAAGGACACGGATCGCTCGGTATATCTCTCTACCCGTTCTTTAGTTAGCTAGGACTAGATTAATGGCCCGATCCAGGAATTTTTTGCGCGGTGGTGCCGGTTATAAAGTTAAAAGTAAATCATCGTTTCCGCATTTTGGCCTCGGAAAGACGGCCGGGGCGCCGCCGTGCACTTACACCTACCAATTCTGGAGTTTAGGAGACCCGGTCTCGACACCTCGAGATGGCCTCCCACTGAACCCTAGAACCCGGTCGCTTGTGCTCCCCTCCTTGGGTCTATCCTAATGCAGAAAAGTAAATAGTATACAACACTGGTGACATCATCCTCAACCCGGAAGTGCCCCAAATAAAAGAATATTACATACAATTGAATTTTACATGAATGAAAAGAAAACTCCCATCTCACATAAAACCCCGGCTATTCAATCACGACAATCCTGCATATCATATCTCAGCAACCCATAATATCACATATCATCAACGTAAGTAAGTATGCGTACCCTGATTGTCGTTGATGTATAGCAACGAAACCGGCGATACACCACATACTACACTTACGGTCACAGAGAAATAAAATGAAAAACTACAACAATTGGAATCGTAACTGCCTTTAGATAACAAAAACCCGGAATATCACATATCTAAGATTTCATGCCTAACAATGTAAAGCTCGCATTTAGGTCTCATCCATGAAAACAACTTTTCAAAATAAGTCGGATAATTCAACAAGATTTCCGATTACACCCGAGACCGAAATGTTAGATTTACACGCGACAAACAAATTTGTAGATTCCAATTATTCTATCACATACTAATAAATTAGGTGCAGTTAAAACATTCGATCGAACAATTGAAAACCCAAAGACTTCTCAGAAAGCTCTGCACTTGAGCAGCTTTAAAATTTACCAGAAACTGCTACAAGTACATACGGGCCAGCGCAAGAAGGCACGGTCCAAGCATCACCAACGGCGCCGCAGAACCGCCGCAGAATGACCATTCTGGCCGCGGTTCCGCGGTCATATAGTGGAGTTAGGGCTTCGTTCTTCTTGTAGGCCCATAAAATACCCTGGACGATTTTCTGAGTATTTTTAATGTGAAAAAAACCTTGCTTTTGAAAAATGTCCAGAGAGCGCCCTCCGGGCGTCGTATTTCGTTCGTTCGAGATTTTTAACGTCGTCTAGGTTACTCTAAAGCTCTAGCTTGGCTTTAATACCACTGTAGGGTTTCCTTATCACCTAATATAGGGTTTGGAAGCATCACACATGCCACAACTTTGATTTTAAGAGGTGCTAAGCAAACTTAATTAAGAATCGAACTAGAAATATTGAGTAGCAACTAATAGTATCACATGTAAAAGTTAATCTATCACTAAGTGGAGAAACTACAACCTTTGTAGACCTTCTAGGGTGACTCCTTGGATCTCCTAGAGTTTGGAAAGGCTCGCTTGAACACTTCCGAGTCCACGACGATCCACCCGAAGTCCTTTGCTCAAATCTTGTTTCTTCACTTGATCTTTCAAATCGGTGGAGCAAACACCCTACACAAGATAGCTAGAGATGTGTAGGATGATGAAGTGGTTTATGTTGTCACTTAAAACCCTCCGTTTTTCTTTTAACTCACTCTAAACAAATCTCAAAAGATCTTGAAGAAGGAGGAAGATGAAGATGGCAAAGCTTTTTGAAGATAATGATAATTCTTATGTTTTAAAAATAAAACAAAAGGATATATGTGTGAGACACTCTCACAACAAACCATGGTTAATATAAATATCTAGATATTTTGTGATGAGTTAAAGAACAAAGGAAATTAACCAAGGTTAAGTCAATGGTCAAACAAATAAGTGTGTACAAACTATGAGTCATTTGTAAAGAAATGAGTCATTAGTTAATTTCCTTTATCTTTTTACTTAAAACAAAAACTATATATTAATACGAACCATGTGAGTCTTGCTTTGCCATCTTCAATATATCAACAACCATGATATATATGCATGTATGTATGTGTGTATGCACATCAACATGTACAAATACATGCATGCATCCATCAAAAGAATAGGGTTTAATAAAAGTTAGCTAAATGTCATTATTAAATCAACATTTGATTTAATAAACCGGTCATATCACATACGACCCGACCAATAGTAAACACCCGATTAACATACGGTATCACATACAAGTATTTAATCGAGTTCCCGCGCATATCTCATATGCACACTACATCGTTTTTCCTGAGCTAGGAAATTTCAGTGTGGGACTCTAAGACTCGTCAATACGCCGCCAGTAGGTGATGATCATATCAAACACCTACAAGCCTCAAGCGGTCAGCTAAACGTAACGGCCACCAGGATATTGAGCGATCAGAAGAAGAACAAGCGAACCTGTCAAAACTCCCATCAATCCAACTGGCAACACTTACCGTACAGTCCGGTCTCTTCGTCAGATATGCTGCATATCGAGTCTAGGGATGGAATCATAGACCCCAATAACTCAATAAGTCATGCCTGTTGGATATATGTATGCCGTAGAGGCCATTATATGATAGTGGATGTATCTTTATATGTATATATATATTAAGTATACATTCTTGCTCGACATGATAATATGGTATCTGGTTCTTCTTTATCTGACATGTTGATTTGATCATGCTTTTATTCATTCATACATGCTGATAAAGCCCTGAGGATATCGGCTTGACTACTGTGATTATGATGGAGATCATACTAGTGGGACATCTGTAGTTTATAAGCATATCCTGGAATATCCCTAGTCGTAGGTATATCGAGACGGGGCATTGATATACCAGAGTAGACTAGCGCATATGATACAAGACCCATACGATGGGCGATGAATGTTCCCACATTCATCGATGTTTGACATCGAGATCATATACGGGTGATCAGTGGTGACTGGGTATACTGGACGGACTCACCGAGAACTCCTATATGGAATTATATCTATCGTCGGATAGCAGTTCTCGGGTGACACTGGTACAGGTTAGTCTGTAGACCCGAGATCGTCATAGAGTCTTGTGTGTTCTCCCACTGTATCTTGATTGCCACCCTACCACGGCTCTACTGAGTCGTGCAAACAGGTGGCCGTTGGGTACAGTCCCGAGGCACACGAAGGCGATGAGCGATAGGAGGGGTTTCGTCTATCCCGGTATTGGGAGTTGATGCTGTGCTGTGCCCGACTGGTTATATCAGTAAGTCCCTGGCCAGGGCTGCTGAGATTTGTTGATAAGTGTTATCTGTAGTTTCTCGATCTGTTATAGACCATTCACCGGCACGACTTATTGAGTTATTGGGGTCGACGTGACCATGCCTAGGCTCGATATGCAGCATATCTGACGAAGAGACAGGACTGTACGGTAGTGTTGTCGGTTGGCTCGACGGGAGTTGTAGCAGATTCACTTGTTTTCTTCTGATCGCTCAATACCCGGGTGGCCGTCACGTTTAGCTGACCGCTTGCGGCTTGGGGGTGCTTGATATGATCATCACCCACTGCCGGCGTATTGACGAGTCTTAGAGTCCCATAAAGGAGTTACCTAGTCCAGGCGAAACGTTGCGGTGCGCGTATGCGATATGCGTATGGACCCGGTTAAAATGCGTGTATAAGATACCGTATATTGATCGGGCGGCTTGCTTTTGGTGGGGTCGTATGTGATATAGCCGGATTGATAAATCAAATGTTGATTTATCATTTAACCATTAGTTTTCTCACTTGAAATCGTTTCTTGTATATGATGGATGTATGCATGCATGCATGCTTTCTTTCTTTTTAGATTCATGCACACTTGGATGTGCATACACACATACATATATGCATCATCCTTCATGGTTGCTTATACATAGAAAATGGTGGCAATATAAGACTCACACCTTGGTTATTTATATGGATTATTGTTTATATTTGTGTTAAAAACAAAATGGAAAAGGAAAGGATAATTCATGGCTAGTTTCTACATCCTTCTTTGACCTAACCATGTTCACCTACTCTTAACCATGGATTAAACTTTCCTTCTATGTTTTAAACACAAATTAAATAATATCTTTTGAAGATACGTGCAAGTTTTGTGGTGGACCCTCTAGAAGACAACAAACCTTTACTCGATTATGTGACCGTCTTGAACTGCCCTTTGAACCTTAGGGTTCGGGGCAGTACGGCATGCCACATGTGAGGCGTTGGCTTGACCCATCTACGGCTGGACCGCTACTACTGTGTCACACTCCGGGTTTTTGAACTCCGCTCAAGTGTTAAGCTTTAGGGAATTTTGGGTTTTTGATCATTCACTCGAAAACTTTAATACTGTCTAATTAAGTGGATGTGATACAATATGTGGAATTCATATAGTTTAGGCATGAAATACGAAGTATATGATATTTCGCATTTATGATGTCTAAAGAGAATGTGGATTCCAAATATTATAGTTTTACACTTTCTTTTCTGCGACCGTAAGTGTAGTATGTTTGATATCACCGGTTTCGTTGCTATACATCAACGACAATTGGGGTACGCATACTTACTTACGTTGATGATATATGATATTATGTGTTCCTGAGATATGATGTGCAGGATTGTCGCGATCGAATAGCCGGGTTCTTTTTTATGAGATGGGTGTTTTATTTTTCATTCATGTAAAATTCAAATGTAATATAATATTCTTTTATTTGGGGCACTTCCGGGTTGAGGTTGATGTCACCAGTGTTCTATATTATTTACTTTTCCGCATTAGGATAGACCCAAGGAGGGGAGCACAGGTGACCGGGTTCTGGGGTTCAGTGGGAGGCCATCTCGAAGAGTCGAGACCGGGTCTCCTAAACTCTAGGATTGGTAGGGTCGCTTGCCTCTTTCGTTGGGTTCTAGGGGTGTGGGCTTGGCTATTTATCGCGACTGTGGAATCCGTATTTTCTATTATTGGCTAAATACTAAATATGGACGTCCTAGTATATCCCACATTATATATATGTTTCTGCTTCCTGTGTTCTGTGATATCTGAGACGAATGATATATTATATATGAGATATTTAGTAGACGTTGCTTATGTTTTGCACCCGCGCTAGTCCCGTCCCGGTATGCCGTTGGTTAAGTAACCTAACGGTGCATAACGGAACATTGTGGCGAATGCGGATGGCATAAGCGTACGTGTTATTTTGGTTTCTTTTCTGTGATTGGCTTAAGGACTTAAATGATGGGATTACATTAATATGATTAATGTAAAGAAAATAAGCCTAAATAGATGTTGTAGAATCAGATTTGAAAACCACTCGGCTCTTTATGAAAAAGCTATATTTCAAAACTCCGGAGCACAAGCCACTCATTTTGAAAACCATTTGATTCTACGACGATATCAAGTTCAAAGTGTTAAAGATTTTCTTAAAAATCATCCGCAACCCTCCGTCATTTTAGGAAGTAGAGTACTTAGTATTCGTGCTACGTTTGTTGACCTTAGCCAAGGCGTAGTGTACGGTACCTAAGTGATGTCTTCCTATAAATGCATATGATGCAGATTAATTAGGACGGGCATATGACTTTGTTGACCTTAGCCAAGGGTGATGTGAACGGGTTTAATTAATCAAGAAATGACGGGTTGAGCTTGATTAGTACTCGTGATTTGTTGACCTTAGCCAAGGTCACGAGTGTTAGGGGTAAAAACCACATCGGGAATTTCAATAGTTGAAATTTGCAATGAGATTGCATACCTTCCATGTGATGGTTGGATCCCGATCCCACTGTGGGCAATAGTTGCTCCTAGGAGAGTTTTACAGTTTACAATTAGCTGACTCATTAGGTGTCTAGAAAGGTGTTAACGGGGCTCCGCCTTTGGGAAAACGAGGTTTACTTTAATTAGGTCCGTGCGAAAGCACGGGGAACCTCCCTCAAGTACCGACACTGGCCTGGCTGAACGGTTAGCGAAGTTATAGACTGTAATTAATCCTGGCTAGTTTTTCTTTTTAAGGTTTGAAAGAAAAACTCGATAAAAGTAGTGGGAGACATCGATTAGACAAGATAATAACCAATCTGATCTATGCAAGAGCTTTCGCTGAGTGTATTCTTTTCTCTCTCTTAATGGCAGATACTCTTGACTGCACTCAAGCTTCTACTAGATAAACATAAACTGAATGGGACCAATTGTAAAGACTGGCTGAGGAATCTGAAAATAGCCTTGACTTATGATAAAGTATCATATGTCCTCACGGCTTCAGCCCCGCCCGTCCCAGGTCCAAAATCCTCAGTTGCGTACAAAAAAGTCCGCAAGACATGGGACGCTGATTGTGCCACGGCCAAATGCCTCGCGCTTGCATCGATTGACAATACACATCAAAAGCAGCACGAGAATATGGACATTCAAACCATATTGCTCCATACAAAGGAGTTGTATGGAGAGCAATCCCGCGTATTACGATACGAAGCATCAAAGAAATTGTTTCAGATGCGAATGGCTCCTGGCACACCAGTAGGAGACCATGTTCTGAAGATGATAGCTCTTATAGAAGAGCTTGAGGACCTAGGATGGACAATGGACAATGAACACTATACGGATATTATTCTGCAGTCCCTTTCCTCCACCTTTGCTCAGTTCATAGTTAACTTCAACATGCACGGCATGGAGAAGGAGCTACCTGAACTCCTTAATATGTTAAGGAGTGCAGAGAGCACTATGAAGTCAGTAAAAACTCCCGTTATGACTGTTGGACAGTCTTCCTCTTCTCGCCCGAAAACTAAGGCCAAGGAAAAGATAAAGAAGAAGCCCACCAATCCTAAGGGTGGAGTTAAAAAGGTGAAAGGAAAGGAAAAGTCCAAAGCTGGAGACTCGGGGAAAGATGAATGTTTTCATTGCCACAAGACAGGACATTGGAAGCGCAACTGTACGGAGTACTTGAACCTCAAGAAGAAGCATGGGGATGCTTCCACTTCAAGTGTGTTTGTGACAGAAAACTGTTTTTCAATAAATTCTGCTTCCTGGGTATTAGATACCGGTTCAGGTTCTCACATTTGCAATTCTATGCAGTGACTGAGAAATAGCAAAGTTTTGAAGATAGGTGACCATACTCTCCGCGTTGGAAATGGTTCCAATGTACATACAGTCGCAGTGGGAGAGTATCACTTGGGGTTGCCATCTGGGTGTATATTGGTTTTGAACCCATGTTATTTTGTACCAAGTATGCTATGTAATATAATATCAGTTTCTTTGTTAGACAATGAAGGATATAACTTTATATTGCAGAACAATGTTATGAACATTTACCTAAATCAAACGTTGGTTGGCTATGGTACACTTAATAACGGGATATACGTCCGAAATCAACACACAGTTTTCAGTATACAACGCACTAATAAAAGAAAACTTTCAGAATTAAATGAAGCTTTTCTTTGGCACTGTAGACTTGGTCATATTAACGAAACAAGACTAAACAAGTTACACAAAGATGGATATTTAAACTCTTTTGAATATAAATCTTATACGACTTGCCAGTCTTGTATCAAGGGTAAAATGACCAAAACTCCGTTTACCGGACATGGAGAAAGAGCTACTGAGCTCCTAGGCCTCATATATAGTGATGCATGCGGGCCAATGTCTACACAGGCTAGAGGTGGTTTTTCATACTTCATTACTTTCACTGACGATTTCTCAAGATTCGGTCATGTATTTTTATTAAGGCACAAGTACGAAGCTTTCGAGAAATTAATTGAATATAAACAAGAAGAAGAAAAACAAACCGGTTTGAGTATCAAGATGCTTCGATCAGATCAAGGTGGAGAGTATCTCAGTACGGAATTTTCAAACTTCCTAAAAGAGAATGGGATTCTCTCTCAGCTCACTCCTCCTTACACACCACAGCACAACGGTGTGTCTGAACGACGGAATAGGACCCTATTAGATATGGTCCGATCCATGATGAGTGATACTGAGTTACCCGTCTCATTTTGGGGGCATGCATTAGAGACTGCAGCGTTTCTATTGAACAGGGTTCCAACCAAAGCCTTATCTACCACGCCATATGAGATATGGCATGGGAAGAGACCATCTCTTCAGAGAATTAAGATTTGGGGTTGCCCGGCCTATGTTAAAAAGCAGAATCCGGACAAACTCGAGACACGGTCAGTCATGTGTAACTTTGTGGGATATCCAAAGAATTCATATGGATATCTATTCTACCACAAAGAGCAACAAAAGGTGTTTGTTTCTCAGCGTGCCACATTCTTGGAAAAATAGTTTTTCACAGATAAAGATTATGGCAAGGTGGTGGATCTAGAAGAGGTTCTAGAGACACAAACTACAAATGACGATTTGGTTGAACCAGCTGTTGCAATAGAAACTGAGGAACCTCGGCCTCTCCGTAGGTCTGGTAGGACTTCTTGCCCATCGGAGAGGTACTACGGTTTCCTCATTGATGGTAACGGAGAAGACTGCATCATGGATGATGATGATCCTACCAGCTTTCAGCAAGCTATCACGAGTGGAGACTCTGTGAAGTGGCCGGATGCCATGAGATCCGAAATGGAGTCTATGTACACCAACAAAGTATGGACATTGGACGTTGTACCCCCTGAGGTAAAACCTGTGGGGTGCAAATGGATCTTTAAAAGAAAGATTGGTTTAGATAGGCAGGTGGAGACTTATAAGGCAAGACTTGTGGCGAAGGTTTTTCGTCAAAGACAGGTTTGGACTATGACGAGACTTTTTCTCCCGTAGCCATGCATAAATCCATTCGAATCCTACTTGCTATTGCTGCTCAATACGACTATGAAATCTGGTAGATGGACGTTAAAACCGCATTTCTAAATGGAAATTTAGAAGAATGCGTTTATATGGATCAGCCAGAGGGCTTCATTGACAGTGGGAGCAGCGGGAAAGCATATAAATTGCTTAAATCCATATATGGGCTAAAGCAGGCATCACGGAGTTAGTACATCTGTTTCGATGATGTCATCAAAGAGTTTGATTTCATCAAAAATCCAGATGAACCTTGTGTTTATAAGAAGGCTGTTGGGAGAGCTGTCATATTCCTCGTATTGTACGTGGACAACATTCTTCTGATAGGAAATGATATTCCTATGCTACAGTCGGTCAAATCTTTCTTATCACTAAGGTTCTCCATGAAGGACCTGGGTGATGCCACATACATTCTGGGCATAAGGATCTATAGGGATAGATCCAAAAGGTTATTAGGATTGTCCCAAACCAGGTACATTAACACCATCCTAAAAAGGTTTAGTATGGAAGACTCCAAGCGGGGTGCCTTACCCTCTTGCCATGGGGTCACTCTCTCCAAGGACTCTTGTCCAAAGACCGATGAAGAGAGAGCTCGCATGAGCGTTATACCCTATGCTTCGGCAGTAGGATCTATAATGTATGCGATATTATGTACACGCCCAGATGTAGCTTATGCACTTAGTGTTGTAAGCAGGTATCAATCCAACCCAGGGGAGAATCACTGGACAGCTGTGAAGAACGTTCTTAAGTACTTACGAACGACTAAAGAATTGTTCTTGGTGTATGGTAATGGAGATCTCCAAATGGAGGCCTTTACCGATTCGAGCAACCAGAGCGATAAGGACGACAACAAACCTTTCTCTGGGTTTTTATTTACCCTCAATAGAGGGGCGGTAAGTTGGATGAGTTCCAAACAGGATACCGTTGCAGACTCTACGATGGAAGCTGAGTACATTGCTGCGAATGATGCTGCCAAGGAAGCCGTCTGGATGAAGAAGTTCGTCTCGGAGCTAGGAGTAGTTCCAACCATTATTAATCCAATACCTTTGTATTGTGATAATAATGGGGCTATGGCGTTAGCCAAGGAGCCCAGATCCCATCAGCGGTCCAGAAACATCCTAAGGCGTTTTTATTTGATCCGGGAGATTGTAGATCGCCGCGAGATCGAGATTAGGAGAGTAGATACAAAGAATAACGCCACGGATCCATTCACCAAGGCCCTCCCTCAGCCGCAGCATGAGCGACTTTTTGAGATGTTGGGTAACGCGACTAAGTGAACCAAAAACCCAGAAATCTACAGGGTAACGCGACTAAGTGAACCAAAAACCCAGAAATCAAACCAGTACAAATATAGAGTGTTTTATGTTTTAAAAGAACACATTTAATACAAGCTAAAAGATCCAAGTGAACAATATACGACGCCGTAGCGAAGATCAAGAGCAACAAGTGAGAACATTACAGATAGAATAAAACTGCATAAGAAAAGTCGGCTCACAACGAGCTCGACACCAGAATACCAATAATATACATCATCGTCCTCACACTGTCTCTAAGTCAATACATACATGGTAGATGGAGAATACTAGATACAACAATATACATAACTGAAAGATAAACAGATACCGCACAAAACCCACCTATCACCAAAAGAGCTAGTACACCAACTATGGGGGTATCTGTGTCAAAAGATGCAAAACACAGCCTGCCGCGACTACTCCGAAGGACTACCTGCAAACACTGTGGCACAACGGGGGTGAGTTGCCAACTCGTGAATAGAAATAACATATAAAGGTAATCGCGAGCATGCACGTACTGCGCTACACTAACATATGCCAGCAGATGATATCAATGTGAGGTAAGCAGTATGTATAATAATCATGCAAGCCCTCTATCAGTTGATATAACTACAGGATGAGATGCAGTAATGAATGTTGAGCATGGGAATATAACATCTACACGAAATGTCAAGGTGGATTAAATATATATATATATATATATATATATATATATATATATGCACCGCGAATCCCAACAACCCAGACGCTGGCACTCCCATCGGCCCTCAAATCCTGTACATCCCTGAGAATCACGAGTGCCCAACATCGGCACCCAAATAACATAAATACTCGTGTCTTGCATTGACACGCAAATCCTCCTCTATCGGGCATCCGTCAGTCCGGGTGAGCCATATCTCAATATATCGGGCATCCGTCAGTCCGGGTCAGCCCTCTCTCAATATACCGGGCATCCGTCTGTCCGGGTCAGCCCTCTCTCAATATACCGGGCATCCGTCAGTCCGGGTCAGCCCTCTCTCAATATATCGGGCATCCGTCAGTCCGGGTCAGCCTTCTCTCAATATATGCCACCCTAGCACCGAGCAAACACAGGGTGGGCGCACCAAAATATCATATCAAGGGAACCGGGTTTTTAAATGTTTACATAATTGAAATGGCCACGGTTCCCAAATCCAGAAATCACATGAAATCCCCAACCAATTTGCAAGTAAATGTGATGTGATATGTGCATCAAGTATGAATATCATGGCAATTCTAACGGTGTGTGTGTAACATGCAGGGTAGTGCACGTGCAACATGAACTGTCGGTAAAGGTGCGGTGTTCTGTCAATTCTAGTTTATATACATATAGCAGGGAATGTAGTATGCACTAAATAGTAGCCATGAACAGTCAATGTTTGTAAATGCAGCTATAAGGTCCTATCAGCACTGACGTAGAACGCCATGCGGGCGATATCCCCGTAGATGTTAAATCTATTCACCGAAGTCTCGCGCTAAGTGTAGCCGACGACTTGCTTCCCCTTCTTCACAGCGTCCGTCTCACTCGCCTGCGAACCTAGAATCATACAATATATATCACACATAAGCTCAAATCCATAAAAACGTGATATTACGGTCAAACTAGAAACCCGTGTCGCAAACCAATCGCGCGTGTGCACGATACGCAGAAACGTGTGATCACGCGCCTGAAACTACCCTAACGCGTCGCGATACGCAGAAACCCCAAACACACACACATCACGCGTGTCGCGAAGGTTTAGAAATACGGAAAAACAGGTATTTAGCCCCAGATTTTTCTACTGTAAGAATCAAACAAAATTGCATATGCCATGAGTCTAAGGGTTGCAGCAGACACCTATAGGACCAAACCCCAACCCAAACCCTACCCTTCTGGCCGCAATTTGCGGCCAGAAACAATATTCCGGCGGCCAGCAAAAGAGGTATGGGGGTCGAGTTCTACCTAGGGGATCAGCACCTAACCACTATACCACAGTCATCTCAAAATTAATCTGAACTCACCAGGTCGATAGCAGTTTACAGAAACTCAAAATTTGCATAAAAACGATGAATTTGCATCAAATAGGGATCTGGGGGTATTTTAGTGCAATTGGGGGTTAAGCTGGGTTAATATGGCCCTAACAACACTCCATCAACCTACTAGAACCGTTTCAAACATCACTTGGTCAAGGTTCCCACCAATCACCACATATCGCACTAAAACGCACCAATAACCACTAATCGAAACTAAACTATACTAAATGAGTAAACTAGGGAGTAAGTTCAGGAAGGATACCCCACACTCGACCCTAGGGAGCTGGAGGAAGAAGAAGGAGTGGAGGGAAGGAGCTGCAGCTGGAGTTGTTGCTGCTGCTGCTCACTGTTGCTGCTTTTGCTGCTCTCTGTTGCTATTGTTGCTGCTTCTGGCTGCTGTTGTGCTTGCTTCAGCTGCTGCTGAGCTTGCTTCTGCTGCTGCTGCTGAGATGGTAAGTGTGTGTGTGTGAGTGTGAGAGTGAGGTTGAGAGAAAAGAACAAAAGAATGAGAGGGAATCATAACCCCAAATGTCAACCCCTCCACTCTCTCTCTTCATTAAATGCAAGCATGGCTTTTGCCATGATGCATTTTCTCTCTCTCTCTCTCTTATTCTCACCAAGTCAACACCCAAAAGAAGAATTCAAATTAAAGCAACCATCATATAACTAATTAAACTTAATTAAAACCCAAAAGACTTAATCCCCATGATTAAACCCACCATGGTTGCTAATCATGGTATCACCTCGTTTTAAAAACCCTAGTTTAAATGCACATGTGTGTGCAAGCCCAGGAAAATTCTAGAAATAAATTTATTAAATTCGGAAAAATATTTGAAACTCATTTTGGTAAACTTTTTATTAAAAACCTTTTATTTAAATATAAATAGCCACTAAACACATCCTAAGGTGTTACAAGGTAGTTCCTTCTCCATGTTGTGCTTGTTGAAGTTAACTATAAATTGAGCATAGGTGGAAGGGAGAGACTGCAGAATAATATCCGTATATTGCTCATTGTCCATTGTCCACCCAAGGTCATCAAGCTCTTCTATTGGATCTATCATCTTCAGAACATGGTCTCCTACTGCTGTTCCAGGGGCCGTTCGCATCTGAAACAGCTTTCTGGATGCTTGGTATCGTAATACGTGAGATTGCTCTCCATACAACTCTTTTGTATGGAGGAATATGGCTTTGACGTCCATATTCTCGTTCTGCTTCTGATGTGTGTTATCCATTGATGCAAGCATGAGGCATTTGGCCGTGGAACAGTCAGCGTCCCATGTCTTGCGGATTTTCTTATCCGCAACTGAAGGTTTAAGACCTAGGATGGGCGGGGTTGGAGCCGTGAGGACATAAGATACCTTATCATAAGTTAAGGCAATGTTGAGATTCCTCAGCCAGTCTTTATAATTGGTCCCATTTAGTTTATTTTTATCTAATAGAAGCTTGAGTCCTGACATTGGTATCTTCCATTAAGAGAGAGAAAAGAATACACTCAGTGAAACCTCTTGCAAAGATCAGATTGGTTATTATCTTGTTTAATCGATGTCTCCCACTGTTTTTATCAAATTTTCTTTAAAACCTTTAAAAAGAAAACTAGCCGGGATTAATTACATTCTGCGACTTCGCTAACCGTTCAGCCAGGCCGGTGCCGGTACTTGAGGGAGGTTCCCCGTGCTTTCGCACGGTCCTAATTAAAATAAACCTCCTCTTCCCAGAGGCGTGGCCCTGTTTGACATCTTTCTAGACACCTAATGGGTTAGCTAATTGTAAAGTGCAAAACTCTCCCAGGAGCAACTTTTGCTCATAGTGGGATCGGGATCCTACTATCATATAGAAGGTATGCAATCTCATTGCAAATTTCAACTCTTGAAATTCTCGATATTACTTTTACCCCTAGCACTCATGACCTTAACTATAGTCAACATATCATAAGTACTAGTCAAGTTCTTCTCGTCATTTCGTGATTAACTAGACCCACCCACATGACCCTTAACTAAAGTCAACATAATCATAAGAATGTCCTAACTAATCTACATTATATGCAGTGTAGGAAGACATCACTTAGCTACCGTACATTATATGCAGTGGAGAGTATCTCAGTACGGAATTTGCAAACTTCCTAAAAGAGAATGGGATTCTCTCTCAGCTCACTCTTCCTTACAAACTACAGCACAACGGTGTGTCTGAACGACGGAATAGGACCCTATTAGATATGGTCCGATCCATGATGAGTGATGTTGAGTTACCCGTCTAATTTTGGGGGCATGCATTGCAGGCTGCAGCGTTTCTATTGAACAGGGTTCCAACCAAAGCCTTATCTACCACGCCATATGAGATATGGCATGGGAAGAGACCATCTCTTCAGAGAATTAAGATTTGGGGTTGCCCGGCTTATGTTAAAAAGCAGAATCTGGACAAACTCGAGACACGGTCAGTCATGTGTAACTTTGTGGGATATCCAAAGAATTCATATGGATATCTATTCTACTACAAAGAGGAACAAAAGGTGTTTGTTTCTCAGCATGCCACATTCTTGGAAAAATAGTTTTTCACAAATAAAGATGATGGCAAGATGGTGGATCTAGAAGAGGTTCTAGAGACACAAACTACAAATGACGATTTGGTTGAACCAGCTGTTGCAATAGAAACTGAGGAACCTCGGCCACTCCGTAGGTCTGGTAGGACTTCTCGCCCACCGGAGAGGTACTACGGTTTCCTCATTGATGGTAACGGAGAAGACTGCATCATAGATGATGATGATCCTACCAGCTTTCAGCAAGCTATCACGAGTGGAGACTCTTTGAAGTCGCTGGTTGCCATGAGATCCGAAATGGAGTCTATGTACACCAACAAAGTATGGACTTTGGACGTTGTACCCCCTGGGGTAAAACCTGTTGGGTGCAAATGGCTCTTTAAAAAAAATATTGGTGTAGATAGGCAGGTGGAGACCTATAAGGCAAGACTTGTGGCGAAGGTTTTTCGTCAAAGACCAGGTTTGGACTATGACGAGACTTTTTTCTCCTGTAGCCATGCTTAAATCCATTCGAATCCTACTTGCTATTGCTGCTCAATACGACTATGAAATCTGGTAGATGGACGTTAAAACCGCATTTCTAAATGGAAATTTAGAAGAAAGCGTTTATATGGATCAGCCAGAGGGCTTCATTGACAGTGGGAGCAGCGGGAAAGCATATAAATTGCTTAAATCCATATATGGGCTAAAGCAGGCATCACGGAGTTGGAACATCTGTTTCGATGATGTCATCAAAGAGTTTGATTTCATCAAAAATCCAGATGAACCTTGTGTTTATAAGAAGGCTATTGGGAGAGCTGTCATATTCCTCGTATTGTACGTGGACGGCATTCTTCTGATAGGAAATGATATTCCTATGCTACAGTCGGCCAAATCTTTCTTATCACTAAGGTTCTCCATGAAGGACCTGGGTGATGCCACATACATTCTGGGCATAAGGATCTATAGGGATAGATCCAAAAGGTTATTGGGATTGTCCCAAACCAGGTACATTAACACCTTCCTAAAAAGATTTAGTATGGAAGACTCCAAGCGGGGTGCCTTACCCGCTTGCCATGGGGTCACTCTCTCTAAGGACTCTTGTCCAAAGACCGATGAAGAGAGAGCTCGCATGAGCGTTATACCCTATGCTTCGGCAGTAGGATCTATAATGTATGCGATGTTATGTACACGCCCAGATGTAGCTTATGCACTTAGTGTTGTAAGAAGGTATCAATCCAACCCAGGGGAGAATCACTGGACAGCTGTGAAGAACATTTTTAAGTACTTACGAAGGACTAAAAAATTGTTCTTTGTGTATGGTAATGGAGATCTCCAAATGGAGGCCTTTACCGATTCGAGCTTCAAGAGCGATAAGGACGACAACAAATCTATCTCTGGGTTTTTATTTACCCACTATAGAGGGGCGGTAAGTTGGAAGAGTTCCAAACAGGATACCGTTGCAGACTCTACGATGGAAGCTGAGTACATTGCTGCGAATGATGCTGCCAAGGAAGCCGTCTGGATGAAGAAGTTCGTCTCGGAGCTAGGAGTAGTTCCAACCATTATTAATCCAATACCTTTGTATTGTGATAATAATAAGGCTATGGCGTTAGCCAAGGAGCCCAGATCCCATCAGCGGTCCAGACACATCCTGAGGCGTTTTCATTTGATCTGGGAATTGTAGATCGCCGCGAGATCGAGATTAGGAGAGTAGATACAAAGAATAACGCCGTGGATCCATTCACCAAGGCCCTCCCTCAGCCGCAGCATGAGCGACTTTTTGAGATGTTGGGTATGAGATATGCCAATAACTGGCCTTAGTGCAAGTGAGAGATTGTTGGATATATGTATGCCTTTGAGGCCATTATATGATAGTGGATGTATCTATACATGTATATATATATATTCAGTATACATTCTTGCTCGACATGATAGCATGCTATCTGCTTCTTCTTTATCTGACATGTTGATTTGATCATGCTTTTATTCATTCATACATGCTGATAAAGCCCTGAGGATATCGGCTTGACTACTGTGATTATGATGGAGATCATACTAGTGGGACATCTGTAGTTTATAAGCATATCCTGTAATGTCCCTAGTCGTAGGTATATCGAGACGGGGCATTGATATACCAGAGTCGACTAGCGTATATGATACTAGACCCATACGATGGGCGATGAATGTTCCCACATTCATCGATGTTTGACATCGAGATCATATACGAGTGCTCAGTGGTGACTGGGTATACTGGACAGACTCACCGAGAACTCCTATATGGAATTATATCTATCGTCGGATAGCAGTTCTCAGGTGACACTGGTACAGGTTAGTCTGTAGACCCGAGATCGTCATAAGTCTTGTGTGTTCTCCTACTGTACTTTGATTGCCACCCTACCATGGCTCTACTGAGTCGTGCAAACAGGTGGCCGTTGGGTACAGTCCCGAGGCACACGAAGGCGATGAGCGATAGGAGGGGTTTCGTCTCTCCCGGTATTGGGAGTTGATGCTGTGCTGTGCCCGACTGGTTATATCAGTAAGTCCCTGGCCAGGGCTGCTGAGATTTGCTGATAAGTGTTATCAGTAGTTTCTCGATCTGTTATAGACCATTCACCGGCATGACTTATTGAGTTATTGGGGTCGACGTGACCATCCCTAGGCTCGATATGCAGCATATATGACGAAGAGACCGGACTGTACGGTAGTGTTGCCGGTTGGCTCGACGGGAGTTGTACCAGGTTCGCTTGTTTTCTTCTGATCGCTCAATACCCGGGTGGCCGTCACGTTTAGCTGACCGCTTGCGGCTTGGGGGTGCTTGATATGATCATCACCCACTGCCGGCGTATTGACGAGTCTTAGAGTCCCACAAAGGAGTTACCTAGTCCAGGCGAAACGTTCTGGTGCGCGTATGCGATATGCGCAGGGACCCGGTTAAAATGCGTGTACAGGATACCGTATATTGATCGGGCGGCTTTCTTTTGGTGGGGTCGTATGTGATATGGCCGGATTGATAAATAAAATGTTGATTTATCATTTAACCATTAGTTTTCTCACTTGAAATCTTTTCTTGTATATGATGGATGTATGCATGCATGCATGCTTTCTTTCTTTTTGGATTCATGCACACATGGATGTGCATACACACATACATACATGCATCATCCTTCATCGTTGCTTATATATAGAAAATGGTGGCAATATAAGACTCACATCTTGGTTATTTATATGGATTATTGTTTATATTTGTGTTAAAAACAAAATGGAAAAGTAAAGAATAATTCATGGCTAGTTTCTACATCCTTCTTTGACCTAACCATGTTCACCTACTCTTAAACATGGATTAAACTTTCCTTCTATGTTTTAAACTCAAATTAAATAATATCTTTGTCATTTAACTATGGTTTGAGATGAGAAGAAATAAATATATATAGATATATTTTCATTTTCTTTTCAAGAGTTATTCTTTCCACTCTTGTTCAAAGAAAAGCCATCATCTTCTTCTTCCTTCCTCTTTTGCTCTCTAGACTTTTGTAGTGAGCAAAATACTTAACAAGATAGGATTTTGAAGTGAGAATTAGAACCACAACATCATTCTACACAAGTATAGCCCACTTGTTTATAGTGTTAGCTTCATTTCATTCTCTTTGAAAAGTGAAGTTGTTAGCTTGGACAAGTAGCTTCGGGTGGATCATCGTGGACACTAGAAGACTTCAAGAGAACCTTCCTCCAACTCTCAAGAGGCCAAGGAGTCTAGCGTAGGGTGCTACAAAGGTTGTACTCTTGAAACCCTAGTCTTTGTTACCTTTAAAGTTTAGAAACCCTAATTTTCTAGGATAGATCCTTTGTATGCTTACTTAGCACCATAAAAATCCAATCTTTGTGACATGTGATGCTTCCAAACTCTTCATAGGGTGCTAGGTAAACCTAACAATGCCGGCATATGGTCTACAACAGATCGAGAAACTACTTATAACACTTATTAGTAATATCTCAGCAGCCCTTGCCAGAGACTTCCTATTATAGCCAATCGTGCACAGCGCAACATCAACCCCCAATACCGGGAGAGACGAAACCCCTCCTATCTCTCATTGCCTCCATGTGCCTCCGGACTATACCCAAAATCCACCTGTTTGTACGACTCTGTAGAGCCATAGTAGGGTAGAGATCAAGATACAGTGGGAAGACACATAAGACTTTATGGCGATCTCAGGTCTACAGACTAACCTGTACAAGTGTCACCTGAGAACTGCTATCCGACGTATGATATAATACCACATAGGAGTACTCGGTGAGTCCGTTCAGTGTACCCAGTCTCACTGAGCACCCGTATACAATCTTTGGTGTTATCACACAAGACGGATATGGGATCATCCATCCACCATCATATGGAACAAGAATGGTATACGCTAGTCTACACTGGAATATCGATGCCCTGTCTCGATATACCCACGACTAGGAACATTTCAAGGATATGCTTATAAACTACAGGTGTCTCACTAGTATGATCCACATCATAATCCCAGTAGTCAAGCCATTATCCTTAGGGCTTTATCAACATGTACCAAATGAGTAAAAACATGATCAAGTGAACATATGATAAAGAGAAACCAGATAACAAACTATCATATCGAGCAAGACTGTCCTCTGAAAACACACACACACACACACACACACATCAGTACATACACTATCATATAATGGCCTATAGGGCATACATATATCCAACAGATGGCGTATAGCACCCCCGCAAACTTTGATGAAAACCGATATATAAAATCTGGTTTAGGAAACCTATATTAGAAAACTATGGATATGGTTAATAAGATAGTCAGAGATGATATGAATGATTGAATATATATATATCGGGATGTGAGATGAAAGCTATAGGGATATGACTTTTTGACATGATATCATAGAAATGATGTCTCGAATTGATATACAAGGATATGAAAAGTGAATGTGAATCACGATATATAGATATGTAGTTGCAAGAGAATAAATATGATATTATAGTGGCATATAATGAGGTCGATAAATACGACATGAGATTTATGAGATGACTTGATGTGATGAAAAGAGTATATGAGGTGATATGATGACTTGATTGATATGTTGTTATGTGGATGCGAGTCGATATAAGATAATTGATATCTTTGTCAGTCTTATGATATGAAACGGATACAGATGTGACCTGAGATATAGGTCTACATACATAATGTTGTGAATCATGAGTGATATGGCGTACGAGACGTTAGGTCCGTACCCTCATTGTCATATAGGTTGATAGGATCCCTAATGGTTTAATACCGCCGTACGATGGATTACCGTCCGTGATGAGTGTTATCGGATCATTGATCCATACCCTTGACTAGAGGATGTCGTACGATGTGTTATACCGTACGTGATGGTGTGAGGCTGGATGCTGATTGATAAATTCATCGACTTGGATATGTTGTTGATACGTATACCTTATAGTATCGCACTCACGATTTACTTTATGCCTCGTTCAGGATATTCTCATTTCATTATATGTATCTGTGCTAGTACACCTACACTATTATCGATGATGCGTATGTTACACTTACACAGATTGCCGGCTCATACACTTTCATCATCGATAATTGGTATGTCACTAACACAGTAGAATTACTACATCATGCTATGATATATTGCTATGCTCACATCATTATGCTTTGTTGCATGACATACTTACTATGCTCACATCACTATACCATGTCACACGATATACTTGATATGCTTACATTTCTGCTCTATGTTAGCATATATCGTGATTTACGATTTTACGCATTGAGATGTTGTTTTCATGAGATTCTAAATTTGAGAACCGTGGTTATATTTCAAAAGAAAGTTTGTACTGTTTTAAAAATCTGGTTTGTCTTGATATGATATCTTAAGATGTCTACCATGTGTTTTCTCGGTTCTGAGATTTATATGTGAAGCCCGATGCGAGAAGCGGTAAGCACCGTCTGCGGGTACATGGTGGACCCGGTGAGGTACCCCGGGTAAGAAAACTCGTAGAGATAGGCAGTGAGCCTGGCAGGGGAGCACTACCTACCAGTGATAGTATTTGAACTCGGCGGTTATCCGGAGGATACCGACCTGAGTCATGAGATGGATATGAGGGCCGACCAGAGTATGCGGCGCCTGACGGCCGATCTGAGGATGCGGCACCTGAGATATGAGGATTTACGTGTCGATGTTGGACACGGGTTTCATGAAGTTTTGAGTGTCGTTGTTGGACACTCAGGTTCCATGATTTTGATGTGTCGTTGAGGGACACACATTGATTTATATTCTCATATTTACATGCATATGCTTTCATGATATTTACATGCATGATGTTGTTGTGTCATTGATGGACACGTAGATGTTATCTTTATGCAGATAGGCATTGATTCTATTGTTGGCACAAATGCAGATACGGTCAACCTAGATATCACAGTATTACCTTTATGATATAGTTGACCTAGGAATCATTGTTTTATTCGATTTTTACCTGATGATGTTTTCTACTCACGAGTTGGTATCTCACCCCAATTGTTCCACAGTTTTTGCAGGTTGCCCGCATGGATCAGTAGCGGCATCGCTGGCACACAGCTTGCTTTCGGGTGATTTGCTTTGGTAGGTGGTACATATTGGATCGTGCCACCCTTGTATTATTATTCTTATTGTATCTAGTCAATTCCATCAATCAAAACTAGTATTTGTATATGTAGTAAGACTTAGCAAGACTTGTAGTTGCGAGACTTAGTGCGATGGGTTATATGTTCGCTTGGTGGGTTTGATGTCTTGCTTTACATTTTCCTTTGTGTTGATCTTCGCCGTTGGGCGTCGTATACATATATTCTGTCTTGCATGGTTGTGATTCGGCCGATTGGCGAAGAGCTAGCTCCCACTTGGGGATGCCTTTTTTATTATCATATATACGTAGTTTTGGATCAAAATATACAAGGGAGGTGCTGCCCAAATTTTTAAAAGACGAAACATGTTTTTCAATTAGTAAAATCCACTTGCATTTTTCATGTTCTATTATCTATGCTTTCAAGAAAACTTTTAATTTCATCATACCTTTATTTCAAAACTTCACATCTTTTATTTTCATAAAAAGGTTTAGATTGCTGGGCTTCGGCTTACTTAATTTATGTTGCGCCTTTAGACGTTGCGTGATTTAAGTGCCGGTTGCGACCTAATTTCGGGTCGTGACAATTAAACATGTGACAAATTTCCAACTAATTTTGATTTACTTTAAATAAATAAACCCTTCGTTATTATTTCCATGGTGTGAGTCTCATACACCCATAACACATGTGGTATCAAGCATGACACAAAAGATGTACATTAATATATATCACATATATACAAAGTATACACTAGTGAGAAAAAGAAATCTTAAGTGAACTAATATTAGTTAATGTAAATTAATATATCAAATATATATAATTATACATTAAATTATTAAATAAACACTTGACTTAATAATCCGGCTATATCACATACAACCGACTAATATCATATGAATCAACTTATCGAATCAACACTTGATTTGACAGCCCGGCTATATCACATATAACCGACCGATATCACATATCGCGAGAATATAATACAGTATCATATACTCGTATTAATCTCGGTCCCGCACATATCACATACGTGCTCCTACTTCGTTTCGCTTGAGCCAGGAAACCTCTGTGTAGGACTCTAAAGACTCATCAATACGTCGGCAGTAGGTGGTGATCATATCAGTCACCCACAAGCCGCAAGCAGTCTGCTAAACGTAACGGCCACCCGGGTGTTGAGCGATCAGAAGATCAACAAGCAAGCCTGCTCATACTCCTGCGAATCCAACAAGTAACACTACCGTACAGTCATGTTTCTTCGTCAGATATGTCGCATATCACATCCTGGGAGTGGTATAACGTCAGACCCTAATAGCCTGATAAGTCATGCCGATGCAAGGTCCATAACGGTTTGAGAAACTACTGATAACACTTACCAGTAGATCTCAGCAACTCTGGCCAGGGATTTCCTGTTATGGCCAATCGAGTATAGCGCAACATCAACCACCAATACCGGGAGAGATGAATCCCCTCCTATCGCTCATTGCCTCTATGTGACTCGGGACTGTACCCAAAAACCCCCGTTTTGCACGATCTCTTAAACGTGGTAAGGTTGAAATCAAAGCACAGTGGGAATCACACAAGACTCTATGACGATCTCGGGTCGACAGACTAACCTGTACCTGTGTCACCAGAGAACTACTATCTGACGATAGGTATAATACCATCTTGGAGTTCTCGGTGAGTCCGTCCAGTGTACCCGGCTCCACTGATCACCCGCATACCATCTCTGATGTCAAACACCAATGGATATAGAATCATCTATCGCCCATCACATGGGTCGAGAAGTGTATACGCTAGTCTACTCTGGAATATCGATGCCCCGTCTCGATACTCCCACGACTAGGAACATTTGAAGGATGTACTTACCGACTACCTCTGCCCCACTAGTATGATCTGCATCATAATCCTGGGAGTCAAGTACTCATCATAAGGGCTAAATCAATATGTTATAGAGAGAGAATAAGTTTACATGTTAAGAAAAAGAGCAACAAGATAGCATACTATCATGTCGAGCAAGAAAGTCCTCACTATATAAGTCAAAATATACATCACATGTATAATAATGGCCTCTAGGGAATACATATATCTAACACTTCTAACACACCTCCGTGTAAAAACTCATGCTGCATTAGCTTCAAAAGTCTGGGGGCGATATCTCATCAACTCAGCAACAACTGGCTCATCTATATGCAAGGTAGACAACACCTCAATCATCTGGAGTAGAAAGTCTGTCAATAATCTTCATAATCTGGCTGGCCTCTAGCAATGGCCCGATCATCGAGTGCAGATTCCGAATGCTCGTGTCAACGGAAAATCCTAGTAAAATAATATATTATTGCATTCGTGTGTCACCGGAATACATCCTGGTCATTCCTCGTTCCTGACGAGCTCGCTCTGACCGCATCTCTAGTCGCAGCTCTCTCTGCTCGTATAACCAAGGTAACGGAAATTTCAATCCGATATCGATGAGGATAAATCATAGGAACGAATAGAAATAAATTGCATAAGAAATGTACATCCTAAGGTTACTTAAGCAAAGTAGCGTATCGTAAGTATGCCGCGGAATATACACACGGTACGCCACTCAACTTAAGTCACCTACTCAAACAACCAAGGTCTACCTACGCGATAAAAGTTCGGGTCTAATACCCCCTCGGCCAAGTCTAAGTTCCGTAAGGTCAAGCCTAGGTTCCGAATATATATATATATATATACGCCCTAGACTCAGCATAGTCAAACCTAGATTCAAACCAAGGTTAAACCTAATACTCTGATACCAACTTTGTCATGACCTGGAAAAGGCACGTGATTGGCACTTGAATCATGTGAAGTGTATAGGACCCCACCTAATTCAAGTAAGCCAAAAGACCAGAAATATAAACCTTTTAGGGAAAATAATGGAGGTGAAGTTTGAAATATGGTTTAATGAAACCAAGTCCTTCTTTAAAACATAAGTTATATAATATGAAAATGCAATGTTTTATATCTATCTTGAAAACCATTTTGTCGTTTAAAATTTGGGCAGTACCACCTTTGTAAAACTTAACCCGAAAGCAATACAAGCAATAATAATAGGCATCCCCAAGCGGGAGCTAGCTCTTCACCAATTGGCGGAAACAACCACGCAATGATATAAATATACAATGCCGAAGGCGCGGATCAAAACACAGAAATAAAGAAAGAAACCAAAACATCATCAAGAAAACCAAAAACAATAATGAATACATGAGTGTGATTCTAAGTCCGAAAGAAAATAGAATAGCGTTTTTCTAAGTCTACAAATATACAAAATCTGGTTGATGGAACTTTTAACGTGATACAACAGAATGAATATAAAAGTACAATGGTGGTCATTATGCAATTGTATCTCACCTACCGAAGCAATAACGCGAAAGAAAACGGTGTGCCAGCATGCCACTACTGGATCTGTGCGGTCAAACCTGCAGGAAAACTGTGGCACAACGGGGGTGAGTTACCAACTCGTGATAGAAGACATCACCGAGTAGAAATTGAATTTATGACAATCTCCTAGGTCATACAATAATAATAATATAACGATATAAGCATAAGTGTGATATCAAGTACCCGTGTCCGTGTCATAAGGCAATAACAGATCATGGGTATAATGTATGAATGAATCATCCAACGTGTGTCTAGCAACGACACACTAAATCATGATAAAACCTGAGAGCCAAGCATCGACGCTCGAAAACATCATGAAAACCGTGTCCATCAGTGATACGTAATCCTCATATCTCGTGCTCTGTCTGTCCAGATCAGCCCCATATCATCTGATCTCACGACTACTGTCGATATCCTCCGAATATCCACCGCGCCAAACTATCACCGGTCGGTAGTACTACCCTGCCGGGCTCAACGTCTCTCTATACGATCTTCTTTCCCCGGTGTACCCACCGGGTCGACCATGTACCCGCAGATGGTGTCTCCTCGTTCCTCGAATCGGGTAAACATATATGCTCAGAACCGAGAAATCTCATGGTGGACGCCATACATCATATCTTGAGAAACCAAAATTTTCTTTTAAATTGAGTATAAGTTTTCAAATTCACATGTGGTTTCCCAAATCCAGAAATCTCATGAAATATCGAAATCTCATAATCATGAGTCAATAAGGAAACTATGAATACCTGCTTGTAGCCAAATGATTAGTGCATAACCAGAATTTATGTATATGAATGCATGTGGCATCTAAGTAAGAAATACAATGTCTAAACTAGCGTGTAAAATCATGATTGCTAAACTATACTGCTAAGCTACAATTTATCAGGTTATACAAGTGAAGTAACATTTTCTAATGTGTACGTGAAATGGCAATTACCGATGATGATGTGTGTGAGCCAGCAAGCAAGTGTACGTGCACCATACGCATCATCAGTAATGGTGCATGTGTCCTAGCAGACGCGATCATAACAGCTAATGAAAACACATGTATGTACAAAATGAAATGAGAACACTATGAACATAACGGGGAATAAACAGTAAACGAAACATTATATAAAATATATATCTATATACGAGCCATACAGTTATAGTATTTGAAATAGCACGAATCGTTGTTTTTGGAAAAGTAGGGGCTACGGTGTTTTTGAGAAAAGAGATGCCTTTTGAAAATCCGTAGCGTCCCTCGGTTGTCTTATGAAAATACTTACAATTCGTTAGTTTAGGAAATAGGTATGACTCTAAACATATTCTAACATCTACTTAAGTAACTAAAAGACTAAACTAAAAACCGAGTCGAAAGTGATAAGAAATCTATAATATTTTTCAAGTCGATATATCTAGTAGTCGGCGATCCAGCCTTATAGCATCACGTACGGTATGGTCCATCGTACGGCATCCTCGAGTCAAGAGTGCGGATCAATCATCATATATATATAAATATCTCGTACGGTAAATCGGTCGTACGACATCCACAAAATCGATGGTACGGGTCAAATAACATATATCATATAGTTCATACGGTATCATCCGTCTTACAATATTGTAATCAAGGGTTTGGATCAAAAGTCACGTATAATCTATTATCTAATCAAATCACATGTTATCGCATGTTATTCATATATCGCCCGACGATCCTTTAATATATCATATGATATACGATGTCTCAACTCAAATCGTATATCATAATCTCTTAACATCATATCCGATCATATCGACTCAAAACCATATAACATATCATATCCTCATTATGCACGTATATGTATACTATATATGTATGTATGTATGTATCAACACATCCATATAGGTTAGAACCTATGGTCCACGCATGCAAGAATAGCCAACAACTCTTGACGTCGACGTACAAACGTCAAACGACCGAGTCAAAACCCAAGTACAAAAATCCAAGTTAACAAAACTCGCAAAACGAAATCAGCAACTTTAAAAAACACATCCAGATTTTGGCCTAGGTTGAAATAAGAAATTTTACACATAGGATATGCCTAATTACTGGATAAAGAAGCCATGGACAAAGCAAACAAACATTCCTAGGATGTAAATTGCGGCCGGAAAGAGATTATTTGCGGCCAAATGTTAGGGTTGGGGTCTCGGGTCTTTATAGTCGTTTCCTAGTCACCTGCACGTCTCACAGTGTTCGCTAAAAATTTTTCAGAGCTCATGAGTTGTAGCAGATCCTAAAATATCATAATAATTCCCGCAAAATCCAATATCGGCAAATTCAAAGTTCAAGTCTTAGGATTTTTATACTCAGTTTGGTCCAGGATTTGACACTAGAAGGGATTGTGGTCACTAATTACACCTCAATTACACCTTTTCAATTCACAAAATCTCCGAAATCTCATCTTGGAATTTTCCAACATCACTAAACCATATTAGTTTGCTCTAAACTACTATAGGATATTAGGAAAACTAGAATCTTAACTAAAAGGGTAGAAATATACATCATGTAGCAACTCAAGAAAATTCTAGGGTTGCCCAAGTGCCTCAAAGTCCTAACTTGATCAACCCATTGAAGGGTTATGCTGGTGACTCGGCCAACATCCGTGGCCAAATGCGGAACAAAAATTTTACTACGATCATAAACTTGGCGCTAGAATAAACCTAAAACGGATCTTTAACCATAAACCTAAGTAGCAGTTAAGGGTTCTATCTACTATGATAGAATGTATACCTAAAGAATCCAAGTCCTTCGGGTCTTCGATCCTCTCCTTGTAGGGTTGTCTAGCACGGCAGCAAGGTTTCGAGAGGTATCGTCCATGCCATTTTAAAATTTTTTCCGTATTAGCTAACCCAAAACATAGAATCGTTACTAGAAAATCCGACGAATAAACATGTAAACTACTTTATATCTAAGTGAATGCGGGAATACAACTTTTGTAGACCGGTCCTACACTTATAAATCTCTATGTTGTAGTCCCTTCACTGCGAATGGTGAACTCCCGGACTCTAGAGACGGTTCATTTGAAGAAACGAACAAGCTTGCTCAATGTCTTCGAGGCCGAAGATGATTTACGTCGAGGAGACTCGGGCTCATGCTACCTCTTCACTAATGGTGAAATTAGTGAAGCAAACACCCTAAACTAAATGGCTAATAGTAGATGATGATGAAGTAAGAAGTGGGCTCACTTTAGATTTAATTTTCTCACAATATTTCATCACCTTTTCAAACCCTAGAAAACTCTTTTCATAAGGAAGAAGAAGATGAAGTGATGAACAATTAGATGAGGTTAGAAATGGAACCATGGTGAGTTATTATCATGCCTAACCCATGTAGAGAATAAACCATGGATTGTGGTTAACGTTGGGTTAACAAATATCTTAAGCAAGACAAACAAGTGGACTTAGTCAATGAAGACTACAAGCTTCCACAGGCTTTGAACCATGATAAAATATCCACAATTTTGAATTTGCTTAATTATAATTATGAACCCTAACTTTAACCCTAGCATGGTATAAGACTCATACATACATATTGCATGTGTAACCTAGCATGACACAGCAACATATATCACAAATATATTTTGTGTGCAAACAGAAAACAATACATATATCACATATATGTAAAGTGTATCAAATGTAAGAAAAAGAAATACTTAAGTGAGCAAATATTAGTTAATGTAATGTAATATATCAAATATATAATAATACATTAAATAATTAAATCAACTATTGATTTAATAATCCGGCTATATCACATATAACCGATGAATGTCGCATATCGCGAGAATAGAATGCGGTATCACAAACACGAATTAATCTCGGTCCCGCACATATCACAAATGTGCTCCTACTTCATTTTGCATGAACCAGGAAACCTCTGTGTAGGACTCTAAAGACTCATCAATACGCCGGCAGTAGGTGATGATCATATCAAACGCCCACAAGCTGAAAGCGGTCTGCTAAACGTAACGGCCACCTGGATATTGAGCGATCAGAAGAATAACAAGCAAGCCTGCTCATAATCCTGCGAATCCAATCAGTAAAACTATCATACAGTCCGGTCTCTTCGTCTGATATCTGCATATCACAGCGTGGGGGTGGTATAACGTTAGACCCTAATAGCCTGATAAGTCATGCCGATGCAAGGTCCATAACGGTTCGAGAAACTACTGGTAACACATACTAGTCTACCCTGGCCAGGGATTTCCTGTTATGACCAATCGAGCATAGCGCAACATCAACTTCCAATAGCGGGAGAGACGAAACCCCTTCTATCGCTCATTGCCTCCATGTGAGTTGGGACTGTACCCAAAAACCATCTTTTTGCATGATCTCTTGACCGTGGTATGGTGGAAATCAAAGCTCAGTAGGATTCATACAAGACTCTATGATGATCTCGGGACTACAGACTAACCTGTACCAGTGTAACTAGAGAACTGCTATCCGACGATAGGTAGAATACCATCTAGGAGTTCCCGGCGAGTCCGTTCAGTGTACCCAGTCTCCAATGAGCACCCATATACCTTCTCTGATATCAAACACCAATGGATGTGGGATCAACCATCGCCCATCATATGGGTCGAGAAGCGTATACGCTAGTCTACTCTAGGGTATCGATGCCCTGTCTCGATACTCCTACAACTAGGAACATTTGAAGGATGTACTTACCGACTACCCTATCCCCACTAGTATAATCTTTCTCATAATCCTAGTAGTTAACTACTCATTCTAAGGGCTTTATCAACATATAATAGAGAGACAATAAGTGTACATGTTAAGATAAAGTGCAACCAGATAGCATACTATCATGTCGAGCAAGAAAGACCTCCCTATATATGTCCAAGCAACCACTACAATATACATCACATGTATAGTAATAGCCTATAGGGCATACATATAACTAACAATCTCCCACTTGCACTAGGGCCATCTGTTGTAGTATCCAATACCCAACAATATAGCAATGGTTGTAATATCCTATACTCAACCGTCCCATAGAAGTCTCTCTAGGGGTAAGGCCTTTCTCAGTGGATCCGTTGTGTTATCCTTCGTGTCTACTCTACTTACCTCAATCTCTTGGAGATCATCCATCTCCCTGATCAGGTGATACTTGCCTCAGAATATGTCTGGAACGCTGATGGGACCTTCGTTCTTAGGCCAAAGCCACAATTCCATTGTTGTCACAATAACAGTTATTGGATGCTCAATGGTAGGAACCTTTTTCATCTCATGAACAAGAAATGCCCAGACAACAACTTTGGCAGCATCAATGGTAGCAATGTATTCAGCCTTTATCGTCTAGTATGTCACGGTACCTAACTTAGAACTCTTCCAACATACCGTACCCATACTGAGGGTTAAGATAATGCCTGTGACTGACTCTCAGTCGACCTTATCAATCTGGAAGCTCGAACCAAGAACATTCTTTTAATGCTTTTTAAGCATTTAAGAATGTCCTCCACAGCTTTCCAGTGATTTTCCCAAGATCCATTTGATTCCTGATCACTACACCTAGTGAGTCATCTACATCTGGTCTGGTACATAACATCACATACTCTGATAGAGCCTACTGCCGAAGGATAAGGTATCCCTTGCATGCGAGCTCTCTGCAAATAAGTCATGAGAGACATCTTTTGGAGAGAGTGATTCTTTAGTAAGTGGGCGAACCACCAGGCTTAGAATCCTCCATGCTAAACCCATTTAGTATGGTGTTAATCTACCTGGATTTAGGACACTCCCAACATGCACTTAGATCTATCATCATTGTTCATAATCCACAAGATGTAGTAGGTATTATCCAAATCTTCTATTGAGAATCCCGATGATAAGAAGAGCTTGACCGAGTGTAGCATAGGAAACCATTTCCTATCAAGAGTATGTCATTTACGTACAATACGTGGAAGACAACCTTACTCTATAAAACCTTCTTTTATATACAAGGTTCATCTACTATTTTGATGAAGTCAAACTCTTTAACTGCCACATCAAAACAGATGTTCCAACTCCGCGATGCACGCATTGATCCTGATTGACTTAAGCATAGCTTTGAAAGTCTCAACTTTTCCATTTACACCAAGAATCTTCTCAATATCCATTTGCTCCAATGGGTTTTACCCTTTCAGGTGCAACATTCAAAGTCATTCTTTGTTGGTGTACATGGATTCCATCTTTGATCGCATAGCATCCAGCCATTTCAAAAAGTCTCCACTTGTGATGCCTTGCCTAAACGTAGTTGGGCCATCATCTACAATGATGCAATCCTCGCTCCCACTGTCACCGAGAAGACCGTGGTATCTCTCAAGTGGATGAAGAACCCTACCAGATTCGCGGAGAGGCTGAGGTTCGTTGGAAACTATTGAATCCTTTGGTTTCATCAAATCATCAGCTGTTAGTTTGTCTAGATGGAACTCCTTCTAGTTCTACCTCATGACCACAAATTTCTTCACAAGAAATTCCTTTTCTAAAAAGGTGGCATGATGAGAAACAAAACACCTTTTGCTCCTCAGAGTGGTAGAAAATATTCCCTTGTGAATGTTAGGGATATCCTAACAAACTTGTACAGAACTGACCTTATCTCGAGCTTGTCCAGATTTTACTTTTCAACATAGGCCGGACAACCCCATATCTTAACTCGTTTAAGTCATAGTCTCTTTCCATACCATTCTCATATGTTGTGGTAGGCCCTGATTTGGATGGAACCTCATTCAATAGGTATGCAGCTTCTCAAGTGCATAACTTCCAAAAGGAAACGGGTAACTCAGCAGTACTCATCATAGAGTGCGCCATATCTCATAGGGTGCGATACCTCCGCCCCGATACACCGTTATGCTATGGTGTACTCGAAGGAGTAAGCTGAGAGTGAATCACATTCTCCTTTTAGAAAGTCCAGGAACTCCATGCGCAAGAATTCTCCTCCTCGATCACATCGAAGGACATAATACTTCTACCCGTCTGGTTCTTTAACTTCAAGCTTATATTCCTTGAATTTCTCAAAAGTTTTAGACTTGTGTTTCAACAGGAACATATGTCCGAATCCTGAGAGATGATCAGTGAATATAATGAAGTACGAAGAACCAACCTTGGCATTTGTAGACATAGGACCGTATACATCATCATGTATCCGTCCTAAGAGTTCAGTAACTTTTTCTCTGTTTCCAGTAAACGGAGCATCGGTCATTTTACCTTTAAGACAAGGCTGGAAAGTATCATAAGATGAAAATTCGAACAGATTCTCAAATTCATTCTTATGTAACTTAGCTGATCGTGTCGTATTGTTATGACCTAGTCTACAATGCCACAAGTAGGATACGTTCATTTCTGAACTACTCCTACTGTTGTGTTCTATATACTTTGAACAGTGGTTCGATTTAGAACGTATATGCTATTATATAACGTGTCTGATCGAATCAAATCTTGATTCAGGAAAATGTTCACAACATTATTCTCCAATACAGAATTATATCTTTCTTTAACTCAGTATAGAACATGATGTATTATTGTATATTAGGTTTGGTATGTAATAACATTTATTCAGAACAATGTATTAATACAAGGTGATATCTGCCAATAGAATTGGCTGCAACAATTGCACCATTCTCTAACACTTAGAGACATATCACCCATTCTCAGTTCTCTACCTTACTGTAGCCCATGCAACTCTTACATATATGGGATCCAGATCCGATATCTCATACCTAGGACGTAGAGGATACTGAGAAACAGTTCTCGGTAATGAATTTATCTAATAAGGATAATAAGCAGGTTCGGTCACTGAATCCATATTATTATTTTGATTATGACGTGACATGGTCGCTACCAGGAGAGCGAGAGAAGAAAACACTCTGAGAGCGCTCTTGCAGGATTAGATTGGTAATTAATTTATCTAATCAGGATGGCTCCCACTGTTTTAGTCAAATCTACCTTCAAACCCTAAAGGGTAAGACTAGCTAGGATTATTTACACCCTATAAGTTCGCTAATCTTTTGGCCAGGCTAGTGTCGGTACTTTGATGGAGGTTCCCCGTGCTTTCGCACGGACCTAATTAAAATAAAACTCGTTTTTTCAGGGGCGTAACCCCGTTAACACCTTTCTAGACACCTACTTGATCGGCTAATTATAATATGTAAAACTCACCCAGGAGTAACTCTTACTCGCAGTGGGTATCGGGATCCAACTATCTCATAGAAGGTATGCATTCTTATTGCAAATTTCAACACTTGAAATTCCCTATAATATTTTGCCCCTAGCTTCCTATGACCTTGACGAAGGCCAACAAACCATAGGCCGCTAGTCATGTTCAACCCGTATATTTCATGATTGAATTAAACCGACCCGCACGACCCTTGACGAAGGCCAACAAAGTCGCACGACTACCCTAATCCAATCACATCTCATGCTTTAGCAGATAAGCACTAGTTAGCTACCGCACACTACGCCATGACGAAGGCCAACAAACATAGAACAAATACTAAGTAGCTCTTATCTGAAATGACGGAGGGCTATGACAGGTTTTTAAGAAAACCTTTTGCGTAATGAACTTGATCTCGTTGTAGAATTGGGTGAATTTTAAAAGGAGTGTTTTTTAGGCTTTTACTAATTTATCTAAAGAGGTCAGACCCTGTGAAGGGATCTTGGCTCTTTCCTTATCGAATAAGGTGCAGGATGTTAGTTATATGTATGCCCTAGAAGCCATTACTATACATACGATGTGTATTGTAGTGGATGCTTGGACATATATAGGGAGAACTTTCTTGCTCGACATGATAGTACGCTATCTGGTTGCTCTTTATCTTAACATGTACTCTGATTGTCTCTATGTTACAAGTTGATAAAGACCTTAGGATGAGTACTTGACTACCAGGACTATGATGCGGATCATACTAGAGGAGACAGTGTAATCGCCAAGTACATCCTTCAAATGTTCCTAGTCGTGGGAGTACCGAGACAGGGTATCGATACTCCAGAGTTGACTAGCGTATGCGCTTCTTGACACATATGATGGGCGATGGATGATCCCATATCCATTGGTGTTTGACATCAGAGAAGGTATACGGGTGCTCAGTAGAGACTGGGTACACTGGACGGACTCGCCGAGAACACCCTGATGGTATTATACCTCCCGTCAGATGGCAGTTCTCTGGTGACACTAGTACAGGTTAGTCTGTAGACCCGAGATCGTCATAGAGTGTTGTGTGATTCCCACTGTGCTTTGGTTTCCATCATACCACGTCCAAGAGGGCGTGCAAAAAGGTGGCTTTTGGGTACAGTCCTGAATCATATGGAGGCAATGAGCGATAGGAGGGGATTCGTCTCTCCCGGTATAGGGAGTTGATGTTGCGCTGTGTTCGATTGGCTATAACTAGAAATCCCTGGCCAGGGTTGTTGAGATTTAATGGTAAGTGTTATCATTAGTTCTCGAAATCTTATAGACCTCATATCGACACGACTTATTAAGCTACTGGGGTCTGACGTTTACCACCCCTAGGCGAGATATGCGACATATCAGACGAAAAGACCGGGCTGTACTGGAGTGTTACTGATTGGATTCACGAGAGAAAGTATAGGCTTGCTTGTTGATCTTCTAATTGCTCAATACCTGGGTGGCTGTTACGTTTAGCTGACCGCTTGCAGCTTGTGGGTGTTTGATATGATCATCACCTACTGCCGGCGTATTGACGATTCTTTAGAGTCCTACACAGAGGTTTCTTGGCTCAGGCAAAACGGAGTAGGAGCACATATATGATATGTGCAGGACCGAGAACAATACGTGTATGTGTAGATTCTCGCGATATGAGATATATGATATAGCCGGGTCATCGGATCAAGTGTTGATTCGATGAACTGATACAGATTATATTAGTCGGTTATTTATGAATTAGCCGGATTATCGGATTAAGTGTTGATTCGGTAATTTAATGTATAATTATATATTTGATATATTAAATTACATTAACTGATATAAGCTCACTAAAAGATTCTTTTTCTCACTCGGGTAATACATTGATATATATGCGATATATGTTAATTTTATTATTTTATTTTGTTACGGTAAATATTATATATGTGATATATAATATTGTAACATGTTGTGCTTATAAAAGCAACATGTTTTGTGGAGTTTAATTGAGGTTAGGGTTTGGATTAGGGTTAAGTCTTCATGAAGCTTTCAAGAAGCTTCTTGAAGTTTTGACTTTGACTTGGATATTTTGCATAGATATTTCCTTGACCCAACCCATCCCTTTACCCTAGTTAAATCTCTACATGGGTTAAGTCTTCAAACTTAATCCATGGTTGCAATTCTAACCACACTAGAGTTTCATTATTCATCACAAAAGGATTCTTCTTCTTCTTCTTTGAGTTCTTGAAGAAAAGCTTTCTACCTTTTTCTTTGGTGATGAAAATGAGTGAGATTAAGATAATAAATGAGAGCTAAAATCCTACTTCATCATCCTAATCTATCCTATCCATTTAGATTATGGTATTCACTTCATTTGTGAGTGAGAGCTTATGTTAAAGATACTTCAAGGTAGAATATCTTAGTTATCGAAGATCGGAAGGAAGCTTGCATCTTTCTCTTCGTGGAGATTTTCGACTGTCCGGAAACACGATGATCGCAGCGAAGGGACCTCAACATGGAGCTTTAGAAGTGAAGGACCGGACTACAAAGGTTGTAATCCCATACTCTTAGTGTTAAAGTGTTTAACATGCTTTGTTTCTCCTAATCTCTAGTTTAAAGATCTTCGTTAGGGTTGTTCGGCACGTCTAAATTTTAAATCGGGCATGGTTGATGCCTTATAGACCCTTGTGAGAGTGCCTTGCAACCCTATAGTGGTATCAGAGCTGTAAATGCACGGCGGCGTCCCGACCGTCAATCCGACGCCGGAATGCGGAAACGAAACTTTTCTAAAAATTAGAAACCGGCACCACCGTGCACAAAAATCCTGGATCGGGCCATTAACCTAAACCTTGCAAACTAGAGAAGGGGTAGAGAGTGCTATACCGAGCGATCCGTGTCCTTCGGTCTTCGGCCTCCACTCCGTTCTCCTCACGGAATCTCCGGTCTTCATCTTTTCGTCGGAAAGGGCACCACATTGCCGGGTTCTTTTACGGGCTCCCACCTCTGGACCGAGGCAACTTGGGCACGAAGTTGGCAAGCCGACGTTCCCAAGAAATGCTATAGGCTAAGTGTAGTAGCTTGTCTCTTTGGGGTTATGAAGTTGCCTTGATGGAGGAATCGAATGATCTTTTGAGAGAGGTGGGGGATTTTTGAAGCAAGCATAGAATGAAATGAGATGAATGATTTCCCACAAAAAATGAACTCTCTCTCACTTCTCACAAGTGGTCGGCCCCTCTCAAAGAATGGTGGAGAAAAAGAATCAATAATCCAACAAGAGAATAATGTGTGATCATGAGAAAAAAGTCACACCAAGGTCAAGTTTAAATCCAATCAACTCTCATCTTATTTAATGCTAGCAATGTGATGGAAAAAGAATCTCATGAAGAATATCTATCATAATCTTTCCAAATACAAGAAACCCTCTTCCACAATACTAATTTGCACAATTCCAAATTAGTCCCTCCATCAGAAAGTCCGGCCGTGAAGGAACAAAGGAAAACTGGCCGGAACGGAATGCAAACTGGCAACTTCAGAAAACTGATCCCGTAATAAATTACAGGAAAACCCCGCGACTGCATATACATGCCCGCATTTGTATTCCCACTGATCACAAATGCAAAGAGACAAAATCTACACTGTACAATACTAGGATCCGGCTTAAAGCAAAGCCCGCTAGTTTTATCCGTCCGATCATGATCCGTGCAATACCTCTCGTATCTGATCGAACCCTGCCATATCTCCATACGGCCTCTACAGCGTTTCGCCCGAAACTTGAGAAAACGGTCTGTGGGGGACTCTAAAGACTCGTCAATACTTTGGTTGTGGATTTAACCACTAGCACGTCAGAGGTATTAGCCTATACGTAACGGGCTACCAGGTATTGACCAAAAGGGACGTCGATGAGCGAACTCTTCCTGACACCCTACTGAGCCTGTCAGTGACAATATTCATACAGTCCGGTCCGTTCGTCTATGAGCATCGCATGGCGGGCCTAGGGGGTTGGTAAAAGTCAGACCCCCAAAAGTGGTACAAGTCGTGTCGGAGTGTAGCCTAGAACACCATGAGATACTACTGGAATACCTACCAGTAAATCTCCTGCTTTAGCCAAGGTCTTTCATGTACTGGCTCTCCCAGACACAGCGCAACCTCACCCCCAATACCGGGAGAGACGAACCCTTGAAGATCTGCTCACTGCCTCCATGTGGCTGGGGACTGTACCCAACTAAAACCTGTTTGCACGTCTCCTTTGAGCATGGTAGGGTAGTAATCAAAGCACAGTGGGAACTCATACGAGACAAATGACGATCTTAGGTCGATGAACTAACCTGTACATATGTCACCAGGGAACTGCTATCTGACGTCTGGTATAATCCCAACTAGCAGGTTCCCGGCGAGTCCTGTCCGGTGTAATCATAACCCAATGAGCACTTGTGTACATCTTAAGTGAACCAACTGACCCTAGTGGCTTGTGAGACCGGCCACTGCCCCTCGTCGGGGTTTCGACTGTATACACTAGTCTACTCTGGAGTATCGATGCCCTGTCTCGAAACTCCCACGACTAGGGACCTTTTAAGGATTTGCTTATAGACCCCAGCTCCCACGTATATGATCGCCCTTATACTGCTGGCAGTCAAGCAAGAATCCTAGGGGATCTATCATCGTGCAATAGTGACCTGTAAGGTCACCTAAAGCAGTACACGATGATAAAGATAAACCAGATAGCTTACTATCATCTTGAGTAGGACTGTCCTACTGGGACAGGTCCTCCCTCAATCATTGCAATCACGTGGCTATTATCCAATAATTGACTCTGAGGGCACTATCTCCAACAATCTCCCACTTGCACTCAAGGCTAATTATTGCGATGTCGCATACTCACAGCCCGTGTGATACCGAACACCCAACTCCTCTACTAGTCAGTCCCACAAAGCTCGTTTCCGAAACTATTGCGTTCGAGGAATAACCTCAGTGAGTGGATCCGCCTTGATGTTTCTTTCTATGTCTCTCTATATCTCAAGTTCGCGGAGAAAGCCATCTCCTGAAATGAGCAATACCTGTCTTAGAATGTGTCTGGATGTCTGATGGGACCTAACTCATAAATGAACTCCAAATCCAAACTTCTTAGACTGTATCGTCAACTGAACTTAATCAGTATCCTGCGCCATGCCTCCCTCTGTATCCACCTGGACCACCTGTCCAACATACTACCCCTCGTCAGAGGGAAAACTATTACTCTGATAGTCACTCTGTCATCCAGGTCACCTTGGAAGCCTGGAATGATAACCGACTCCCGAATGAGGCTGTCGTTATCATATCCCTAGAACATCCACTTATGTTCTTAAACTGCTTCCGAACGTTTCTCCAGGATAGGATCAATATTACCTTATTGCATCTAGTGCAAAAACAACATCTATATCTTATTTGGAGAAACCACTGTGTGACAGCCAAAGTATAACCGATCGTAGTATAGGAATATCAATTCCTACTCTGTGTATGTTATCCAAATACCAGGACATCACACCCTACTACTTTCTTATCAGATCCATCCCCTATTCTGATGAAGTCAAACCTATGACTGTCACATCAAAAATAGATGATCTATCTGTAAGTGCACGGCGGCGCCCCGGCCGTCAATCCGACGGCCAAATGCGGAAGCGGTGATAAACTTAAATTTTTCTTGAACTGGCAAACCGCCGCGCACTAATACCCGGATCGAACCATTAATTAGTCCTAGCAAACAACAAGAAAGGGAAAAGAGATATACCGACGGTCCAAGTCCTCCGGTCTTCTCGTCATGGTCCCGATCTCCTGCGGAATGTCCCGTCTCCTCCTCGTCGCCGGAAGTGCACCACATCGCCTACTTCTTTTACGGGCTCCCACCTCAATGCCGAGGCAACTCGGGCACGAAGCCGGCTACTCGACGTGCCCAAGATTCGCTGTAGAAAATAGTAGAACTAGTGTCTCATTTGGGGTTTATGGAGGTGCCATTTTGGTGGAGGAAATGAGGTATGAACTTTTGTGGAGGAACTCGGGGATTTTTCTAGCATCAAGAGAGCAAAAATCCCCACTACAAAAATGGGCAACCCACCCTCATGGTGGCCGGCCATCACTAGAGGAGAGGGAGAGAATGAGAGAAGTGTATCAAAAATGGGAGCCTCACTCATATAATACAAGAGAGAGAGAGAGAGGAGTCTATCATGCAAAAGGAAATGATTATCAACAAATCCAACACTCCAAGGCAACCATCATCTCAAGCATGATGGCTTCAAAAAGTCAAGCCATCATGAGAAGAAGAAGTCAAGGTAAGGTGCTCATCATGAAAACCATCATGATGTAACAAGATGCAAAGAACCCCCTCCACTAATGCCTATTTGCAACAATGCAAATAAACCCTCCTCCACCACACTTCGGCCAATGAACGGAACAAAGGAAATTGGCCGAAACGGAAAGCAAACTGGCAACTCCAGAAAACTGATCCCGTAATAAATTACAGGAAAACCCCGATACTGTGCATACACACCCGCATCTGTATTTCGACCGAAATACAAATGCAATGAGATAAAATCTACACTGTACTATACTAGGATCCGGCTTAAACCAAAGCCGGCTAGTAATATCTGTTCGATCCTGATCCGTGCAATACCGCACGTATCTGATCGAACCCTGCCATATAACCATACGGCCTATAGTACAAACTGTCCGATCCTGATCCGTGCAATACCGCACGTATCTGATCGGACCTTGCCATATCTCCATACGGCCTCTACAACTTTTCGCCCGAAAGCTGAGTAACTGAATATGGGGGACTCTAAAGACTCGTCAACACCTTGGTCGTGGATTTAACCACTAGCACGTCAGAGGTATAAGCCAATACGTAACGGGCTACCAGGTATTGACCAAAAGGGACGTCTGTGAGCGAACTCAGCCTGACTCCCTACTGAGCCTGTCAGTGACAATATCCGTACAGTCCGGTCCGTTCGTCTATGAGTATCGCATGGCGGGCCTAGGGGGTTGGTAAAAGTCAGACCCCCAAAAGCGGTACAAGTCGTGTCGGAGTGTAGCCCAGAACACCCTGAGATACTACTGGAATACCTACCAGTAAATCTCCTTGCCTTGGCCAAGGACTTCGTGTAATGGCTCTCCTAGACACAGCACGACCTCACCCCCAATACCGGGAGAGACGAACCCCTGAAGATACGCTCACTGCCTCCATGTGGCTCGGGACTGTACCCAACTAAAACCTGTTTGCACGACTCCTTTGAGCCGTGGTAGGGTAGTAATCAAAGTACGGTGGGAACTCACACGAGACAAATGACGATCCCCAGGTCGATGAACTAACCTGCACACATGTCACCAGGGAACTGCCATCTGACGTCTGGTATATGACCAACTAGCATGTTCCCGGCGAGTCCTGTCCGGTGTACTCATAACCCAATGAGCACCTGTATACATCTTAGGTGATCCAACTGACACCAGTGGCTTGTGAGACCGGCCACCGCCCCTCGTCGGGGTCTCGACTGTATACACTAGTCTACTAATGGAGTATCGATGCCCAGTCTCGAAACTCCCACGACTAGGGACCTTTTAAGGATAAGCTTATAGACCCCAGCTCCCACTTATATGATCGCCCTCATACTGCTGGTGGTCAAGCAAGAATCCTAGGGGCTCTATCAACGTGTAATAGCGACGTGTCAGGTCACCTATAGCAGTACACGATGATAAAGGTAAACCAGATAGCATACTATCATCTCGAGTAAGACTGTCCTACCGGGATAGGTCCTCCCTCAATCATTACAATCACGTACCTGTGACCTAATAATTGACTCTGAGGGCACTATCTCCAACAATCTCCCACTTGCACTCAAGGCTAATTATTGCGATGTCGCATTCTCACAGCCCGTGTGATACCGAACATCCAACTCCTCTACTAGTCAGTCTCACAAAGCTCGTTTGCGGAACTATTGCGTTCGAGGAATAGCCTCAGTGAGTGGATCCGCTTAGTTGTTTCTTTCTATGTCACTCTATATCTCAAGTTCGCGGAGAAAGCCATCTCCCGAAAAGAGCAATACCTATCTCAGAATATGTCTGGATGTCTGATGGGACATAGCTCATAAATGAACTCCAAATCCAAACTTCTTAGACTGTATCGTCAACTGAACTTAATCAGTATCCTGCGCGCCATGCATCCCTCAGTATTGCCTTGGACCACCTGTCCAAAATACTGCCCCTCATCAGAAGGAAAACTATAACTCTGACAACCTCCTTGTCGTCCATGTCACCTTGGAAGCCTGGAATGATAACTGTCTCCTGAATGAGGCTGTCGTTATCATCTCCCTAGAACATCCACTTATGTTCTAAAACTGCTTCCAACTATTTCTCCAGGATTGGATTAATGTCAACTTATTGCATCTAGTGCAAGAACAACATCTGGTGTGGTACTTGACATCTCACGATTGACTCAATTGCCTGAGCAAGTGATCTGCCAATCATGCCCGTCCCTCTCCCCTTTAGTCTGGAAGACACCTTTGGAGAGGGTGACTCCATTACCTGCAGGTACACTACCGTGCCAGGAGTCGTCCATCCTAAATACTCTTAGAATGTTGTCAAGTACCCTGATTGGGAAACCACCCAAATCTAGATCTAAGACCATAGATCTAGTAACCAGTATGTCTGATATAAAATCCATTTCCTGTGTGGAGAAACAACTGTGTGACGACCAAAGTATAACCGATCGTAGTGTAGGAGTTTCTTTTCCTACTCTGTGTATATCATCCAAATACCAGGATATCACACCCTACTACCTTCTCAACAGATCCATCCCCTATTCTGATGAAGTCAAACCCATGACTGTCACGTCAGAAATAGATGATCTATCTCCGCTACATCTGCTCTAGTCTATAAATAGACATAAGCAACCTGTCCACCAATGCTTCCGCTGCTCCCACTGACTACGACAACCCTCTGGCAGAGTCATATAGACGTACACTACTAAAACTGGTTTAGAACGACGCTATACTCATCCTCCCGCCGGGTCTCGTAACCTGGAACAACAGCAATGGCAATTGTGGGTAAACAAGAACTTCCCTGTCACCGTCCTTGAGGCTACCGTAGTGCCTCTCGGGTGCCTGAAGTTACCCACCTTATCTGCGGAGTGGCCAATGGAATGTCAATCCAGATTGAATCTTTAGGTTCCTTATCAAATCTTCAGTAATCGTTTGTGGTTCTGGAATCACTTCCAGTTCTACCATACTCCCACTACTGTTTTCTGAAAAAATCCATCTTTAATAAAACTGTGGTGAGTCTAGAACAATATCGCTATTGTTCATCCAGATGGTAGAAAGTCAACCCTCGTCATAGCCTGGGTCAACCCACAAACAGCCATTACAGAAACGTGCCTTGAGTTGTCCAGTGTCTGGTTTTAATCATAAACCGGACAACTCCCCGTACCTTAACATCGTTAAGATATGAACTGTTCTATATCCAATATAGAAACAGAGGCACTGATTTAATTGAACCAGATTCAAATCATGCAGCTGTCCCCAGCGCATGTCAACTAAATGGAAGGAGGCCGATCAGCGTTACTCAACTTAGGAATACTTCCAATTATGAGTAACCTGAAAGAGAAGCAATTTCTCTTAATCACTACTATCAACTGAATACCATATACAAGTATCTACATCTTCGATCACTTTGAAGAATCCCGATACTTGCTACACCTGGTTCTTTACTCTATTCAAATACCTATAACTTCTCCAAATTCGGACCCTGTGTTTCCACGAAACACTTGTCTAAAAACTAGAGAAGTCATAAGTAAACCGAATATAGTACGAGGACCAACCCCTCTGTCCTGATGGACCCTGGACATCATACAATACTCTGTACAAGTCCCTTGAGTCTGATAACTCACTCACTGTGTGTCGTAGGTTGAAAACTGTACTTATGGTTAAGAAGAATTACACCGCTGTTTAATGCTCCTTACCTAACCATCCACTGATATAGGTAAATGTCGTAGACATAATTTCAGAAAGGTATATCTCACTCTATGAAAATAGACGTACAGATATATCAATTTGAAATTGGTGCATAACAGCGGATATTCAAAACCAAATATTTGCCGACCGGCAAACAGCCCAGGTGATTTCCTCAAATATCACTGATTACAACGAATCCCGATATAATGAGGATAATCACCCAATTCCCAATAACTTACTCCCACTCATCATCTGTAAAACCATACAGATGTGAGAATCATACTTGGTAAATACATACCCTGGAATAAGTATCTAATTGGGAAATCAGTTTTCTTTTAACATTACACAGTGAAACTGAAACATTGAAATGTTCCGATGGGGTATTCTGGTATTCCTAGTAATGCCTCTTCCAGATTCACGACTGTAACCGTATAGTTCTTTGCCACCTCTCCAAATCCCTTCATATGTCTTTAGTCTTTACCTTCTGTACACCCCTTTAGGCCAAATGGTTTTCTTCCTTCCCTACCGTTCGGCACCAGCCTATGGTTTGGAAGAAGACTATCCAATAAGCATAATGGGTGTACTGTTCCAATCCTAGGAACACTCGCAATGCGAGAGAAGGTGAAGATAAAGGACACCTGAATAAACCTTATTCCTATTTCTCCTGAACCAGAATCCATCCCCGAACTGGAACAAGTTCCATTCTAGTTCGTATATCACCATACGATGGAGTATCCAAATAAACTGTGGATCTTCGCAGTGATACGGAGTGTCCTAGAGAAATACAAAGGTGATGAGGGAGTGGTAACGAAATATTTGGTTTGGTCGTGAATATCTGTTGCAATTTACTTTGCCCTCTTACTAATCCCTTGCTTTGTCTGAACTTAATACCTTCTGCACACCATCGTTATGCTAATTGGTTTTCTTCATTCCCTACCGGTCGGCACCAGCCTAAGGTTTGGAAGAAGACAATCCAATTTGCGTAATAGGTGTACTACCCCTAAACCAAGGAGTACTCGTAACCTGAGAGAGGGTAAAAGGAAAAGACAACTGAATAATCCTATCCGTTTTCTCCAGAACCTGAAACCATCCTCGAATAAATTCCTTCGAGTTCGTATCTAACCATACGATGGTTTTGTCTAATGGAAGTGGACGTTCGTAGTAAAACGGGGTGTCCTGGAGAAAAGGGTAAAAGTAGGAGTGGCAATGAGGTTCGCAACTCTGACAATCCAAAAGCCAGTGTTAAGAAGGTTCGGTCAACTTGGTCACTGAGTCAAAGTCTTAGGGTCGGGTCAATAGTCGCTACCAAAGAGAGAGAGAAAAGAAAACACTCAGCGTGCACTCTAACCTAGATCAGAATGGTCACCAATTTATCTAATCAGGAAACCTCCCACTGTACCTCAAATTCTCCTCCAAACCTGAAAGAAGAATTAGTCGGGGTCACCCGAGGAGTAAACTAACTCATCAGTGGGAATCGGGATCCAACTCTCATCGCATGATAACGTGACGGAATCCGCTCACGCTATCACACTCCAGAAGGTATGCGCATATCTGGCAAGTTTCAGTTCTTTTGAAACTCCCGATGTGATTTCTGCCCCATGCTCTTATGACCTTGACGAAGGCCAACAAATCATAAGTCACATGTCAAGTTCTACCCGTCATTCTCCAGGTTGATTTGAACCCACCCGCACAAGCCCTTGACGAAGGACAACAAGGCTATACGACTGTCCCAAACCAACGCATCTATCTATGCTGCAGAAAGGCAACAAGCAGCTACCATACACTATGCCTTGACGAAGGCCAACAAACATAGCATGAATAATACGTGCTACCCGTCTGAAACGACGGAGGGCTACGAATGGTTTCTGGCGAAAACCTTTAACGTAATGAACTTGATATCGTTGAAGGAACGGATAGCTTTTTAAAAATATAGTGACGAAAACCTTTGCTAAAGAGGTCACTCCCGATGAAGGGATCTCGGCTCTTTCCCCGTAGAATGGGGTGCAGGATATTCCAAATGAATACCGCGATGCAAAGCAAAAGTAATCGGCTATAGTGAAGTTAATGCCCTGACGCAAACTTCTGTCCAAGGGGTCACTCCCGGTGAAGGGATCTCGGCCCTTGCCTCGTCGACTGAGGAGCAGGATATTCCAATGAATACCACGATGCAAAACAAAAGTAAACGTCCTTGCAATAACAGCTTTTTGAAAAGTATTCCAACAACATCAGATTAGGTTTGTTTTAACTTGCATTGATCCGAATCAATGCAGTCCCATCAATTGATCACACCAAAAAGAACGAAAATATACTGATGTACGTATATGCCATCCGCATTCGCCACTGGGTCCCGTCATTACCCGTTAGGTTAGCTTACTAACGACAGAGCGGGGACTGGACTAGCGCGGATGCAAAACATATACGACATCTACTAATATATATACCAATATATAGTGTTTCGCTCAAGGCGTGAATAAAATGCAACATCACAGAAATGTACAGCATCACAGAAACAATACAGATATCTGGGATCCCCGGGTTTCACAGAGCCATTACTGAAACCCGACGTTCCCCTGGTCGTGTGGATAGCCTGCGCAATGAAATCCTAGACCCCTACGGGCGCGGCAAGTCACCCGCCAAAACCTGAAGCGAGGCAGCCCCCTTCAGCAACGTGAATGGACCACCCAGCACTTCACGGAATCCGGTAACTTGGGCACCCCTCCTGGGTCAACCTGTACCCCCTACGAGTGCGGCGAATAGCCCGCCAATCCTAGAGTGAAGCCCCCTCCGTCCCAATGCCATGAGATGCGGGCTTGTTGCCCTCCAGAACCCGGCTATCCGTGCACCCCTCCGCGGGGCAATCCTAGTACAGAAAGTAAAATATACATACAACGAGTACATCGACCGCAACCAGGTCGTGCCCCAAAATAATAATACAAACAGGCAGTGACGGCAGTCCACATGTCAGACGCTCGCCCCGCAATATCAAATGTACATAATACAACAAAACTGTACTAGCATTGCATCCAGGCTATCCCCCACGACCGATCCGCAACATCACAGCAAAAACAAAACATCAACGTGAAAGTCACGTTCGCAAATCTGTCTAACCGGGCTATAGCAGTTAGACCGGATTTACCGATCAAGTGACATTCACGGTCGCAGATATAATGTAAATACTGTGAAAAATGTGTTTAAAATATCCGATCGATCAAAAATTAACAAGTGGGCCCCCAATCAAAACTGTAGCACTCACAGAAAACCTGGGCCCAATTTTAATATTCCAAAAACCATATTTTAAGCCCAGAAGGCCTCTGTAAAAAATTGGTGAAGTGATCTCCACAGTGTGCGGCGGAAGGGCAGCGGGAAGGGGGTTTTCGCGGCGGTTCCGCGCTCCCACTGTGGAGTTACTTCGTCGAATTTTTACAGAGCTCTTAGATTTTCCAGTACATCAATATTTTACAACCTGAAAAATTTTTGGGGACCAAAAAGTTTCAACAGAAAACTGATGTGGGCAAATACGGGTTTTTGAACATTTCGATCGATCGGAACTGAAAAACACATTACACAAAGCTAGACTAAGTTAATGGGGAGGCTCTGATACCACTGTAAGTGCACGGCGGCGCCCCGGCCGTCAATCCGACGGCCAAATGCGGAAGCGGTGATAAACTTAAATTTTTCTTGAACTGGCAAACCGCCGCGCACTAATACCCGGATCGAACCATTAATTAGTCCTAGCAAACAACAAGAAAGGGAAAAGAGATATACCGACGATCCAAGTCCTCCGGTCTTCTCGTTATGGTCCCGATCTCCTGCGGAATGTCCCGTCTCCTCCTCATCGCCGGAAGTGCACCACATCGCCTACTTCTTTTACGGGCTCCCACCTCAATGCCGAGGCAACTCGGGCACGAAGCCGGCTACTCGACGTGCCCAAGATTCGCTGTAGAAAATAGTAGAACTAGTGTCTCATTTGGGGTTTATGGAGGTGCCATTTTGGTGGAGGAAATGAGGTATGAACTTTTGTGGAGGAACTCGGGGATTTTTCTAGCATCAAGAGAGCAAAAATCCCCACTACAAAAATGGGCAACCCACCCTCATGGTGGCCGGCCATCACTAGAGGAGAGGGAGAGAATGAGAGAAGTGTATCAAAAATGGGAGCCTCACTCATATAATACAAGAGAGAGAGAGAGAGGAGTCTATCATGCAAAAGGAAATGATTATCAACAAATCCAACACTCCAAGGCAACCATCATCTCAAGCATGATGGCTTCAAAAAGTCAAGCCATCATGAGAAGAAGAAGTCAAGGTAAGGTGCTCATCATGAAAACCATCATGATGTAACAAGATGCAAAGAACCCCCTCCACTAATGCCTATTTGCAACAATGCAAATAAACCCTCCTCCACCACACTTCGGCCAATGAACGGAACAAAGGAAATTGGCCGAAACGGAAAGCAAACTGGCAACTCCAGAAAACTGATCCCGTAATAAATTACAGGAAAACCCCGATACTGTGCATACACACCTGCATCTGTATTTCGACCGAAATACAAATGCAATGAGACAAAATCTACACTGTACTATACTAGGATCCGGCTTAAACCAAAGCCGGCTAGTAATATCTGTTCGATCCTGATCCGTGCAATACCGCACGTATCTGATCGAACCCTGCCATATAACCATACGGCCTATAGTACAAACTGTCCGATCCTGATCCGTGCAATACCGCACGTATCTGATCGGACCTTGCCATATCTCCATACGGCCTCTACAACTTTTCGCCCGAAAGCTGAGTAACAGAATGTGGGGGACTCTAAAGACTCGTCAACACCTTGGTCGTGGATTTAACCACTAGCACGTCAGAGGTATAAGCCAATACGTAACGGGCTACCAGGTATTGACCAAAAGGGACGTCTGTGAGCGAACTCAGCCTGACTCCCTACTGAGCCTGTCAGTGACAATATCCGTACAGTCCGGTCCGTTCGTCTATGAGTATCGCATGGCGGGCCTAGGGGGTTGGTAAAAGTCAGACCCCCAAAAGCGGTACAAGTCGTGTCGGAGTGTAGCCCAGAACACCCTGAGATACTACTGGAATACCTACCAGTAAATCTCCTTGCCTTGGCCAAGGACTTCGTGTAATGGCTCTCCTAGACACAGCACGACCTCACCCCCAATACCGGGAGAGACGAACCCCTGAAGATACGCTCACTGCCTCCATGTGGCTCGGGACTGTACCCAACTAAAACCTGTTTGCACGACTCCTTTGAGCTGTGGTAGGGTAGTAATCAAAGTACAGTGGGAACTCACACGAGACAAATGACGATCCCCAGGTCGATGAACTAACCTGCACACATGTCACCAGGGAACTGCCATCTGACGTCTGGTATATGACCAACTAGCATGTTCCCGGCGAGTCCTGTCCGGTGTACTCATAACCCAATGAGCACCTGTATACATCTTAGGTGATCCAACTGACACCAGTGGCTTGTGAGACCGGCCACCGCCCCTCGTCGGGGTCTCGACTGTATACACTAGTCTACTAATGGAGTATCGATGCCCAGTCTCGAAACTCCCACGACTAGGGACCTTTTAAGGATAAGCTTATAGACCCCAGCTCCCACTTATATGATCGCCCTCATACTGCTGGTGGTCAAGCAAGAATCCTAGGGGCTCTATCAACGTGTAATAGCGACGTGTCAGGTCACCTAAAGCAGTACACGATGATAAAGGTAAACCAGATAGCATACTATCATCTCGAGTAAGACTGTCCTACCGGGATAGGTCCTCCCTCAATCATTACAATCACATACCTGTGACCTAATAATTGACTCTGAGGGCACTATCTCCAACACTATCTCCGCTATATCTGCTTTAGTTTATAAATAGACATAAGCCACTTGTCCACTATACTTCCGCTGCTCCCACTGACTACGACAACCCTCTCGCAGAATAATATATGCGTGCACTTCCAAAGCTAGTTTAGAAAGACGCTATACTTTTCCTCCTGTCGGGTATCATAGCCTGAAACAACAGCAATGGCAAGTCTGGGTAAGCAAGAACCACCCTGTCACCGTCCTTGAGGCATACCGAAGTACCTCTCGAGTGTCTGAGGTTACCCACCATATCTGCAGAGTGGCCAATGGAATGTCAAACCAGATTGAATCTTTAGGTTCTTATTAAATCTTCAGTAATCGTTTGCGGTTCTGGAATCACTTCCAGTTCTACCATACTCCCACTTCTGTTTTCTGAAAAAATCTGTTTTTATTAAAACTGTGGCGAGTCCAGAACAATATCACTATTGATCTTCCTGATGGTAGAAAGTCAACCCTCGTCATAGCCTGGGTCAACCCACAAACAGCCATTACAGAAACGTACCTTGAGTTATCCAGAGTCTGGTTTTAAGCATAAGTTGGACAACTCCCCGTACCTTAACAATGTCAAGATATGAACTGTTCTATATCCAATATAGAAACAGAGGCACTGATTTAATTGAACCAGATTCAAATCATGCATCTGTCTCCAGTGCATGTCAACCAAATGGAAGGAGGCCAATCAGCGTTAATCAACATAGGAGTGCTTCCAATTATGAGTAACTTGAAAGAGAAGTAAATTCTCTTAATCATTACTATCAACTGAATACCATGCACAAGTAGCTACATCTTCGATCACCTTGAAGAATCTCGATACTTGAAACATCTGGTTCTCTACTTTACTCTTATACCTATAACTTCTCAAAACTTGGACCTTGTATTTCTACGAAACACATGTCTAAGAACTAGAGAAGTCACAAGTAAACAGAATATAGTACGAGGAACAACCCCTCTGTCCTAATGGACACTGGACAACATACAATACTCTGTATAAGTCCCCTGAGTCAAATTTCTCATTCCCTGTGTACCGTAGGTTGAAAACTGTACTATGGTTATGAAGAATTACACCGCTGTTTAATGTTCCTTACCTAACCATCCACTGATATAGGTAAACGTCATAGACATAATTTCAAACAGGTATATCTCACACTATAAAAATAGACGTACAGATATATCAATTTGAAATTGGTGCATTGGAACGGATATTCAAAACCAAATATTCGTCGTCCGGCAAACAACCCAGGTGACTTTCTCAAATATCACCAATTACAACGAATCCCGATATAATGAGGATGATCACCTAATTCCCAATAACTTACTCCCACTCATCATCTGTAAAATCATGCAGATGTAAGAATCAAACCTGGTAAATACATACCCTGGAGTAAGGGCTAATTGGGAAATCAGTTTTCTTTTAACAGTACACAGTAAAACTGAAACATTGAAATGTTTCGTAGGGGTATCCGGGTATTCCTAGTAATGCCTCTTCCATTATCCAGATTCACAACTGTAACCGTATATTTCTTTGCCATCTCCTCAAATCCCTTTATATGTCTTTAGTCATTATCTTCTGCACACCCGTTTAGGCTAAATGGTTTTCTTCCTTCCCTACAGTTCGGCACCAGCCTATGGTTTGGAAGAAGACTATCCAATAAGCATAATGGGTGTACTGTCCTAATCCTAGGAGCACTCGCAATGCGAGAGATGGTGAAGATAAAAGACAACCGAATAAACCTTATTCCTATTTCTCCTGAACTAGAATCCATCCCCGAATTGGAACAAGTTCCTTTCGAGTTAGTATATAACCATACGATGGAGTATCCAAATAAACTGTGGATCTTCGTAGTGATACGGAGTGTTCTGGAGAAATACAATGGTGAAGTGGGAGTGGTAATGAAATACTTGGTTTGGTCGTGAATAGCAGTCGTAATTTACTTTGCCCTCTTTCTAATCCCTTTCTTTGTCTTAACTTAATACCTTCTGCACACCATCGATATGCTAATTGGTTTTCTTCATTCCCCACCATTCGGCACCAGCCTAAGGTTTAGAAGAAGACTATCCAATTTGCGTAATAGGTGTACTATCTCCTAAATCAAGGAGTACTCGCAACCTGAGAGAAGGTAAAAGGAAAAGACAACTGAATAGTCCTATTCCCTTTCCCCAGAACCGGAAACCATCCTCGAATAAATTGCTTCGAGTTCGTATATAACCATACGATGGTTTTGTCCAATGGAAGTGGACGTTCGTAGTAATACGGGGTGTTCTGGAGAAAAGGATAAAAGTAGGATTGGCAATGAGGTATGCAACTCTGACAATCCAAAAGCCAGTGTTTAAGAAGGTTCGGTCAATCTTGGTCACTGAGTCATAGTCTAGGGTCGGGTCATGGTCGCTGCCAAAGAGAGAGAAAAGAAACACTCAGCGTGCACTCTAACCTAGATCAGAATGCTTGTCAATTTATCTAATCAGGAAACCTCCCACTATAACGTCAAATTCTCTTCCAAACCTGAAAGAAGAATTAGTCGGGATCACCCGAGGAGTAAACCAACTTATTAGTGGGAACCGGGATCCAACTATCATCGCATGATAACATGACGGAATCCGCTCACGTTATCATAATCCAGAAGGTATGCGCATATCTGGCAAGTTTTAGTTTCTTTAGAAACTCCCGATGTGATTTTTGCCCCATGCTCTTATGACCTTGACGAAGGTCAAAAAATCATAAGTCGCATGTCATGTTCTACCCGTCATTGTACAGGTTAATTTGAACCCACCCGTACAAGCCCTTGACGAAGGTCAACAAGGCTATACGACTGTCCCAAACCAACGCATCTATCTATGCAGCAGAAAGGTAACAAGCAGCTACCATACGCTATGCTTTGACGAAGGTCAACAAACATAGCATGAATACTACGTGCTACTCGTCTGAAATGACGGAGGGCTACGAATGGTTTCTGGCGAAAAACCTTTAACGTAATGAACTTGATATCGTTGAAGGAACCGGATAGCTTTATAAAAATATAGTGACGAAAACCTTTGCTAAAGAGGTCACTCTCGGTGAATGGATCTCGGCTCTTTCCCCGTGGAATGAGGTGCAGGATATTCCAACTGAATACCATGATGCAAAGCAAAAGTAATCGGCTATAGTGAAGTTATTGCCCTGACGCAAAATTCTGTCCAAGGGGTCACTCCCGGTAAAGGGATCTCGGCCCTTGCCTCGTCGACTGAGGTGCTGGATATTCATAACTGAATACCACTGTGCAAAACAAAAGATAACGCCCTTGCAATAACAGCTTTTTGAAAAATGTTCCAACAACATCAGAATAGGTTTGTTTATCTTCCATTGATCCGAATCAACGCAGTCCCATCAATTGATCACACCACAAAGAACGAAAATAATGATGTACGTATATGCCATCCGCATTCGCCACTGGGTCCCGTCATCACCCGTTAGGTTACTTAACTAACGACAGAGCGGGGACAGGACTAGCGCGGATGCAAAACATATACAACATCTACTAGTATATATATCAATATATAATATTCGCTCAAGGCGTGATAAAATGCAACATCACAGAAATGTAATAAGCATCACAGAACAATACAGATATCTGGGATCCCCGGGTTTCATAGTGCCGCTACTGAAACCCGACATTCCCCTGGTCGTGTGGATAGCCTGTTCAATGAAATCCTAGACCCCTACGGGCGCGGCAAGTTACCCGCCAAAACCTGAAGCGAGGCAGCCCCCTTCAACAACGTGAATGGACCACCCAGCACTTCACGGAATCCGGTAACTTGGGCACCCCTCCTTGGGTCAACCTGTACCCCCTACGAGTGCGGCGAATAGCCCGCCAATTCTAGAGTGAAGCCCCCTCCGTCTCAACGCCATGAGATGCGGGCTCGTTGCCCTCTAGAACCCGGCTGTCCGTGCACCCCTCCGCGGGGTAATCCTAGTACAGAAAGTAAAATATACATACAACGGGTACATCGACCTCAGCCCGGTCGTGCCCCAAAAGAATAATATACAAACAGGCAGTAACGGCAGTCTACATGTCGGACGCTCGCCCCGAAATATCAAATGTACATATAAAACAAAACTGTACTACCATTGCATCCAGGCTATCCACCACGACAATCCGCAACATCACAGCACAACACAGAACATCAACGCGAATGTCACGTTCACAAATCCGTCTAAAAGGGCTATAACAGTTAGACTGGATTTATAGATCAAACGACATTCACGGTCGCAGATATAATGTAAATACTGTGAACTAACATGTTTAAAATTTTCGATCGATCAAATTTACCGATGTGGGCCCCAAGCACTACTGTTGCACTCAAAGAAAATCTGGGCCCAAAAAGAATATCCCAAAACCCCTATTTCCTAACCAGAAGCCCACTGGAAAAATTCTGTACGGCGTTGACCAAATCCCACCGCGGAACTGCGGCCAAAACAGGGTTTTGGCCGCGTTTCCGCGGTCATACTCTACCAACTCCTAACAAAATTTTTGCAGTATGCTTAAAATTCCCTGCACATGTTTCTGCAATGTACTGAAAAAATTTTCGAGCCAAAACAAAATCGACAGAAACCTGATGCACTAGAAAATACGGTTTTTGGTATTTTTGTTCGATCGAGTTCTAAACATATTAGAGCAAGCTAGATTAGGTTAATGGCGTGGCTCTGATACCAATGTAAGTGCACGGCGGCGCCCCGGCCGTCAATCCGACGCCGGAATGCGGAAACGAAACTTTTTTAAAAACTAGAAACCGGCACCACCGCGCACAAAAATCCTGGATTGGGCCATTAACCAAAACCTAGAAAACTATAGAAGGGGTAGAGAGTGCTATACCGAGCGATTCGTGTCCTTCGGTCTTCGGCCTCCACTCCGTTCTCCTCGCGGAATCTCCGGTCTTCATCTCGTGGTCGGAACGGGCACCACATCGCCGGGTTCTTTTACGGGCTCCCACCTCTGGACCGAGGCAACTCGGGCACGGAGTTGGCAAGCCGACGTGCCCAAGAAATGCTATAGGCTAAGTGTAGTAGCTTGTCTCTTTGGGGTTATGAAGTTGCCTTGATGGAAGAATCGAATGATCTTTTGAGAGAGGTGAGGGATTTTTGTAGCAAGCATAGAATGAAATGAGATGAATGATTTCCCAAAAAAAATGAACTCTCTCTCACTCCTCACAAGTGGTCGGCCCCTCTCAAAGAATGGTGGAGAAAAAGAATCAATAATCCAACGAGAGAATAATGTGTGATCATGAGAAAAAAGTCACACCAAGGTCAAGTTTAAATCCAATCAACTCTCATCTTATTTAATGCTAGCAATGTGATGGAAAAAGAATCTCATGATGAATATCTATCATAATCTTTCCAAATACAAGAAACCCTCTTCCACAATACTAATTTGCACAATTGCAAATTAGTCCCTCCATCAGAAAGTCCGTCCGTGAAGGAACAAAGGAAAACTGGCCGAAACGGAATGCAAACTGGCAACTTTAGAAAACTGATCCCGCAATAAATTACAGGAAAACCCCGCGACTGCATATACATGCCCGCATTTGTATTCCCACTGAACACAAATGCAAAGAGACAAAATCTATACTGTACAATACTAGGATCCGGCTTAAAGCAAAGCCCGCTAGTATTATCCGTCCGATCATGATCCGTGCAATACCGCACGTATCTGATCGAACCCTGCCATATCTCCATACGGCCTCTACAGCGTTTGGCCCGAAACTTGAGAAAACGGTCTGTGGGGGACTCTAAAGACTCGTCAATACTTTGGTTGTGGATTTAACCAATAGCACGTCAAAGGTATTAGCCTATACGTAACGGGCTACCAGGTATTGACCAAAAGGGACGTCGATGAGCGAACTCATCCTGACACCCTACTGAGCCTGTCAGTGACAATATCCATACAGTCCGGTCCGTTCGTCTATGAGCATTAAATGGCGGGCCTAGGGGGTTGGTAAAAGTCAGACCCCCAAAAGCGGTACAAGTCGTGTCGGAGTGTAGCTCAGAACACCCAAAGATACTACTGGAATACCTACCAGTAAATCTCCTGCCTTAGCCAAGGACTTTCATGTACTGGCTCTCCTAGACACAGCGCGACCTCACCCTTAATACCAGGAGAGACGAACCCCTGAAGATCCGCTCACTGCCTCCATGTGGCTCGGGACTGTACCCAACTAAAACCTGTTTGCACGTCTTCTTTGAGCGTGATAGGATAGTAATCAAAGCACAGTGGGAACTCACACGAGACAAATGACGATCTCAGGTCGATGAACTAACCTGTACACATGTCACCAGGGAACTGCTATCATACGTCTGGTATAATCCCAACTAGCAGGTTCCCAGCGAGTCATGTCCGGTGTACTCATAACCCAATGAGCACCTGTATACATCTTAGGTGAACTAACTGACACCAGTGGCTTGTGAGACCGGCCACCGCCCCTCGTCGGGGTCTCAACTGTATACACTAGTCTACTCTGGAGTATCGATGCCCTGTCTCGAAACTTCCACGACTAGGGACCTTTTAAGGATTTGCTTATAGACCCCAGCTCCAACGTATATGATCGCCCTCATACTGCTGGCGGTCAAGAAAGAATCCTAGGGGCTCTATAAACGTGCAATAGTGACCTGTAAGGTCACCTAAAGCAATACACGATGATAAAGATAAAACAGATAGCATACTATCATCTTGAGTAAGACTATTCTACTGGGACAGGTCCTCCCTCAATCATTGCAATCACGTGCCTGTGATACAATAATTGACTCTGAGGGCATTATCTCCAACAAGAGCAAAGCTAGAGCTTTAGGCGAAGTCTAGGCGAAGTTTAAAGTCCGATCGAACCCTGAAACCCCAAAACTTACCCTTCTCTGGAAATTTTGTAAAAATATTGATTTTTTTCATATTACAAATACTCAAAAAATTCACCAGAGAAATAAAAGAATTACTGTGCAACACGTGCCACTAATCTCATTAAAGTGCCGCGGAACCGCGGCCGTACCATGGCTTTCGCGGCGGTTCCGCGGCCATACAGTGGAGTTAGGGTCAGTTCTTTGCACAGTAATAACCGAAGGTACTTCCCGATCCTTCTTGGAATTTTTAATTTTACTCAAATGTTGAGTTTTCTGGGATGTATTGGGGACTCGTTGATTCGATCGGATAATTTAACTTCGTTTAAGTTTTTTTCCGGATAATTTTGGAACGTGTTAAAAAGTTCGAACGGATATTAATAACTCACTTTTTCTCCTGTCGGAAATTTTTTCAAAAGTTGGATTTTTTCTCAAGTTTGAATCTTCCAGAAAATCATGCAAGTAACGCGGTGGACCCTCTTGAAGAACACAAAACTTAACTCGATTTTGTTACCGTCTGAACTGCCTCTGAACCTTAGGGTTTAGGGCAGTACGGTGTTGGCTTGACCCTTCTACGGATGGACCATTGGTACAGTGGGATGTGATGGATATTTTTTGAACTCTGCTCAAGTGTTTGTTAGTGTATATGGCCTAGGGGCCATTACTGTATCATACTAGTTTGTATATTACTCGATGGAAGCTTGGGATATTCACAGTTGTATAGACAATTTTGCTCGAAATGGTAGTATGCTACTTGGTTTGATTCTACTTTAATGTGTGCATGTGTTTCTTTTAGCATATTGCCTATACACATTAGTGGAGCCCTTGGGATCTTTGCTTGATTACCAGCGTTGTAATGGCAGTCACACTAGTGGGGGCTGGGTAATCTACAAGCACATCCTTATACAGGTCCCTAGTCGTAGGATTATCGATACAGGGCATCGATACTCCAGAGTAGACTAGTGTATACACTTCTCATCCGAGGAGGGGAGATGGTCTGTCCCACAGCCATTAGTACGTCGTACTGGAGATAGTATGCAGGTGCTCGTTAGGTTACGAGTACACTGGATAGGACTCACTGAGAACTATTGGTTTGGTAGTATACCTATCGTCAGTTATCAGTTCCAGGTGACATGAGTACAGCATAGTCCGTTGACTTGACACTGTCACTTCGCCTTGAGTGTGTTCCCGCTGTTCTTAGATTACTACCCTACCACAGCTCAAATGAATCATGCAAAAAGGTAGTAGTTGGGAGCAGTCCCGAAGCACTTAGAGTCAGTGACGGTTAGACAGGATTCGTCTCTCCTGGTATTGGGGGTTGATATCGCACTGTGTCTAGGAGAGCCATTACACAAAGTCCCTGGCCAGGGCTAGCGAGATATACTGGTAGCGTTTCCAGTGTTATCTCAGGGTGTTCTGGGCTACACTCCGACACGACTTGTACCGCTATTAGGGGACTGACGTTTACCGCCCTCTAGGCCCGACATGCGATACTCTCAGACGAACAGACCGGACTGTACGGAGATTGTCACATTCTGGCTCAGTAGGAGTTCGGATGGGTTCACCTCATCAGTCTTCTTATCGGCATCTACCTGGGGACCGTTACGTACAACTAGTACCGCTTGCGGCCTGTGGTTCAACACGCTGCTAGCTTAGTGTCGAGTCTTTAGAGTCAAATACAGAGAGCTATTCGCCTTTGGGCAACACAGAATAGAGGTCGCATGGTTTTGCGTCAGGGTTCGTTCACATCCGCGCACTTGTTCACGTTTGGTGTCCGGGCTGTTATTACTAGCGGGCTTTGGTTTAAGCCAGATCCCAGCATATGCTTTGGGATTGTTTTTATCTCATTGTATTCGTGTTCCTCGGAACACGGGTGCGGGTATGTATGCACAGAGGCAGAGGCAGAGGATTCTCATTGGGGCTGTTGACCGTTGACTTTTTCAAAACCCTAATGAGAATAAGAAATATGATTAATAATATTAATTAAGTATTATTGTGCCATGGTTGAGTTGAACATTTGACTTTGTTGACCGGTTGACCATTGTGGACTTATTGACCATCATCATTTCATTTCTATGACTTTTGTTTACTTGTTATTCTTTACAAAATGCATTAATTGCATGAAATGATAATGGTCATTGGAACTGACCATCACAAATCTTAATTATTATTATCATCATTATTCTTTCTTTTGTGAGTATGGTTGTAAAAAGTCAAGCTCATTCAAACTTTCTCATTCTCTCTCATCTAAAGCTCACCCTCTTCCTCTCTCTCAAAGCTCTCATGTCTGATATGTTGAGAAGCATGAGCTAGTGAGATAAAACCTTCAAAACTCTTCTCTACTCACTCTAGAGTTCTAGGTCTAGCAAGACAAGCACTTTAGTTGCCTCTCGGTTGAGGTAGGAGCTCAAGGTAGAAGCTTTCGGGTGGATCCTTCTTCGACAACAAGGAGACTACGAGGTGGAGCCGTTCCAACCTCTCCAAGGAGCAAGAAGAGAAGGAGTTCAAGACCTAGGTATAACCCTCTAACACAGTAGTTAAACTTCTAGTTAGTTTGCTAGGTTTTTGTTTAACAAAGATCATGTTTTCTAGTCCATGTTGCCTTGTGTCAAAAATCATTTTTTTACCATTTCCGCATCCCCGTAAGAACTGGGATGGGTAACGTGGACTTACAGTGGTTTGAGAGCCTAGCTAAACAACAACTAGAATGTTAGCAAAGTATTTAGAATTTCGATCCGAGAAAAAATCGCGAAACACGTCCAAAAACTGAACTTTCTACCGATTTTAAAACTGCTCCAAAAATAATTCCACACATCTTAAAAATCGGCTCATGGTTTTGTAGGAAAACACAGCAAAAACGAGCCACTGACTCGTTCAACGCGCCGCGGAACCGCGGCGCGAACAAGTTTCTTGCCGCGGATCCGCGGCCGGGTTGACTCGCCGTGACTCGTATTTGCTGCAGTTTTCTCAGTGTTCTGTTTTGGGATTTTTAAAGTATTTTGTTTCTACCCAGATTTTACAGAGAACAAAGTTGTGTTTGGGGTAGTTACAAATCCGTATTTTTGATCGAAGTTCTGTAGACTTTAGCTAATGGGTTATATCTGTGATGTGATATATGCACTGAACGTCAACTAATCGCTATACGTCGATTAGTGGTGGTTGTGCATATCTGTATTCTGTAATGTTGTTGGATTGTGTATATGAACTCGTTGGATTGTCATGGATGAATAGCCGGGGGTTGTGAGATGAGAGTTTTCTTTATCTTTCATTTGTTGTAATATGTAAATTGATGTAATATTATTTTATGGCCGCACATCCGGGATGAGGTTGTAGCCGCCATTGTATATTAATTCTTTTACTGTTTTTTGCTCCTAGGATAGACCTAAGGAGGGGTGCACAAACTACCGGGTACCTAGAAGTGCCGAGTGGCCTACTCACGATGTTGAGGGAGGTTGCTTCACTTCGGGTACTTGGCGGGTAGTTTGTCGCCCCCGTAGGGGTCTAGGGTGGGGTTCGGCTATTCATCGCGACCGTGTAATCCGTCTTCCGTTGCAGGCTCGAATGAAACGTGGATTTCTAGTATATCCAATGTGTTCATCTGTGATCTGGAATGGCTATCATTGCATCTGACGAATTTATATATCTATATATGATTTCTAGTAGGCGTTGCTTATGTTTTGCATCCGCGCTGGTCCAGCCCCCGCTCTGTCGTTAGTTAAGTAACCTAACGGGTGATGACGGGGGCCCGTGGAGAATGCGGATAGCATAAGCGTACATCATATTTTCGTTGTTTTCTGCAATGGTAGGATTAAATGATGGGACGCATTAAAATAATACAAGAAAATAAACCAATGTTAAAGTCGTTAGAACAATTTCAAAACCACTCGGTTTCTTTTAAAAACAGAAAACTTTTAAAAATGCGGAGCTTAAACCACTCCTTTTAAAAGCTATCAGGTTCCTTCGATTATATCAAGTTCACTACGTTCACGGTTTCACCAAAACCATTCGTAGCCCTCCGTCATTTCAGTTAAATATTCAGTAGTATTCAAGCTATGTATTTTGACCTTCGCCAAGGCATAGTGATTGGTAGCTGCTAAATATTTATCTGTAGCATAGATAAATGCGTTGGTTTGGGACAGTCGTACTACTATTTTGGCCTTCGTCAAGGGTATGTACGGGTGGGTTCAAATTAACCTGGATAATGACGGGTAGAACTTGACATGTGTCTTTTGATATGTTGGCCTTCGTCAAGGTCATAAGAGCATGGGGTAAAAATCCACATCGGGAGTTTCTAAAGAAACTGAAACTTGCTAGTGCTGCATACCATTTGGAGTGTGATGATTCTGGTAGGATTCCGTCAGTTTTATCACACGATGATATTTGGATCCCGATCTTACTGTGAGTATATGCTACTCCTTGGGAACTTTCTCACTTAACGATCAATGCTATAAACCAAGCAGGTGTCTAGAAAGGTGTTAGCGGGACTACGTCCACAGGGAAAAGAGCTTATTTAATTAAGGAACTTCGCGAAAGTGTTGGAAAACCTCCCTCAAAGTACCAACACTGGCCTGGCTGAATGGTTAAGCAAGTATTCTACGGTGAGATTGATCCCGACTAATTCTCCCTTTTTGTTTTGAGGAAGGATTCGAGAAACAGTGGGAGCCATCCTGTTTAGATAAACTAAAAACCAATCTAAACTTGCAAGAGCATCATGCTGAGTGTTTTCTTCTCTCTATCTTAATTGCAGCGACCCAGTGACCACACATAGGTTACATCTAGATAACAAAATGACTGAATCGGACTGTTATGATTGGCAAAGGTCTGTCCAGATGTCCATTGCCCATGACAAGCTAGGACACCTCTTAACTAATCAAACCCCTACGTCTCAGGACCAGTTTCCCCTGTCACGGATATTGATATCCGTAAGACATCGGAAATAGACTGTGCGAAAGCCAAGTGCCTCATGTTGGCCTCAGTTGATTGCGCATACCAGAAGCAGCACGAGAAGATGGACTTAGTTTCTATCTTCCTCCATAACAAAGATTTATATGGAGAGCAATCTCCTATCGCAAGATATGATACCTCGAACGAATTGCTTCAAGCGAGGTTGGCTATCGGGTCATCTGTAGGGGGCAACGTCCTTACACAGACCAGCTATTTTGAGCTCACGGACCTAAAGACCACGGTGAAGAAGGGGTCAAATACTGACTTGATTCTACAGTTTCTGCCCTCTACTTATACCCTGAAGGAAACCAGGGAAGTAGAAGGAAAGGTAAGGGCAAAAGTTTCGGGACTGGATGTAGTAAAGGAGGAACGTTCCTATTGTTACGGGAATGAATATTGGCAGAAAGATTGCAGGGCTAGCAAAGCCAGTAGCCAGGATTCGAAGCATATTTTGGTTTCGGCTTCGGGTGTGTTTGTAGTAGAAAACAGTATGTCAGTTAACCCTACTTCCTGGGTATTGGATACCGGATCAGGATGTCACATCTGTAATTCATTACAGGCTCTGAGAAACCGTTGGGTTATCACGATAGGTGATATGATTCTCAGGGTTGCCAACGGAATTAGCATGGACGCTAAATCCGTAGGGGAATATCATCTTGGACTGACAACTGGGCAGATATTAATTCTGCGTGACAGTTTGTTTGTACCTAGTGCGACTTGTAATATCATATCTGTATCCTTACTTTCTAAGGAAGGATATGATTTTACTTTTGTAAGCGATGTGGTCCACATCCACCTAAATCAAGTTCTGATTGGGTCAGGTATATTAGAAAACGGGATATACGTATTGAATCAAGCTCAGATTTTCAATGTCCAGAACACACTTAAAAGAAAGTCACCGAAATTAAATCAGTCTTTCTTACGGCATTGTAGACTGGGTCACATTAAGGAGACATGGTTAACAAAGTTACATAAAGAGGGATACATGAATTTGTTCGAGTATCAGTCTTATGCCACTTGTGAATCTTGTCTCATTGGAAAGATGACAAAGACTCCGTTCACTGGACACGGAGTAAGAGCGAGCGAGCTCTTGGGACTCATACACAGTGACGTGTGTGGTCCAATATCTACACATACGCGAAGTGGTTATTCATACTTCATTACTTTCATAGATGATTTCTCTAGGTATGGACATGTCTTCCTGATGAAGCACAAATCCTAGGCCTTTGAGAAATTTCGGGAATACAAGAATGAAGTTGAAAAACAAACAGGCAAATGTATCAAGACACTGAGATCTGATCGAGGTGGTGAATACTTGAGTGCCGAGTTTATGGGCTACATAAAAGAGAATGGAATTCTCTCTCAGCTTACTCCTCCATACACACCACAGCACAACGGTGTATCAGATTGGTGGAATCGAACTCTATTAGATATGGTTCGTTCCATGATGAGTAAGGATGAGCTACCTCGATCATTCTGGGGTTATGCACTACAATCAGCTACATATCTTTTGAACAAGGTTCCCTCCAAGACTGTGCCAACCACACCATATCAGATGTGGTATGGAAGAAACCCCATCTTCAATATCTGAAGAAATGGGGATGTCCAGCTTTTGTTAAAAAGCAGCATGCGGACAAACTCGAGGCGCACTCAGTACTGTGTATGTTTGTGGGATACCCAAAGAACTCCAGGGGGTATCTTTTCTATAACGCAGAGGAACAAAAGGTTTTTGTTTCTCGTCATGCCCACTTTCTGGAACATCAGCTTTTAGAAAAAGGAACATGTGGGAGCGCAATAGAACTGCAAGAAATTCCAGAACCCCAAGCTATTATTGAAACCATGGAAGAACCAGAAGTTTCAGGAGAACCGGACATCCCGGCGCCACTCCGCAGGAGAAGTACGCAGTCTCATCCGCCCGAGAGATACTACAGTTTTCTCATAGACGGGGATAGAGAGGATTGCACTATTGATTATGATGAGCCTACTAGCTTCCAGCAAGCCATTCAGAGCGGTAACTCAGTAAAATGGCTCGATGCAATGCAGACCGAGATGGAGTCCATGTACACCAACAAAATTTGGACTTTGGACTTTGCTCCAGAAGGGGTAAAACTCGTAGGATGCAAATGGATCTTCAGAAAGAAGATTGGTGTAGATGGGCAGGTTGAAACCTATAAACCTAGACTTGTTGCAAAGGGTTTTCGTCAAAGACCTGGTTTGGACTATGACGAGACCTTTTCTCAAGTGGCTATGCTCAAATCCATTCTGATCCTTCTTGCCATTGCTGCCTTCCACGATTATGAGATCTGGCAGATGGACGTAAAGACGGGTTTCCTAAATGGAAATTTGGAAGAGTGCGTCTATATGGATCAGCCATAGGGATTCATTCAGAGTGGGAGCAGCGGTAAAGTGTGCAAGTTGCTCAAGTCCATCTATGGACTGAAGCAGGTATCGCGGAGTTGGAACATCTGCTTTGATGATACTGTCAAAGAATTCAACTTTTTCAAAAACCCAGATGAACTATGCATTTACAGTAAGGTTGTAGGGAGAACTGTGGTATCCCTCGTCTTGTACATGGATGACATTCTCCTAATAGGAAATGATATTCCTATGCTACAGTCAGCCAATGGATTCTTGTCACAGAGGTTCTCCATGAAGGACCTGGGTGATGCCAACTACATTGTGGGGATCCAGATCTATCGTGATAGATCTAAGAGGATCTTGGGACTTTCACAGTTCAGGTACATCGACACCATACTGAAACGATTAAGTATGGAAGATTCAAAGCATGGTAATCTACTGGCTTGTCACGGAATCACCCTCTCCAAAGAGATGTCTCCCAAGACTGATTTGGAAAGGGCTTGCATGTCATCTATACCCTACGCATATGCGGTTGGCTCTATAATGTATGTGATGTCGTGTACCAGACCAAATGTAGCATACGCATTGAGCGTTGTAAGCCGGTATCATTCGGACCCAGGGGAGAAACACTGGATAGCAGTAAAGAACATTCTCAAGTACCTGAGAAGGACTAAGGAGATATTCTTGGTGTATGGCGGAAAAGACCTCCTGATCGAGGCCTTTGCTGACTCCAGCTTCCAGAGTGACAAGGATGACTCCAAGTCCATGTCGGGTTATGTCTTTACCCTCAATGGAGGGGCGGTTTGCTGGAAGAGATCCAAGCAGGAAACCGTTGCTGACTCAACTATGGAAGCGGAGTACATAGCTGCTTGCGATACCACAAAGGAAGCTGTCTGGATGAAGAAGTTCCTCACGGAGCTTCAGGTGGTTTCTACCATTGTTGATCCAATACCGCTGTATTGTGATAACAACGGCGCTATAGCTTTAGCGAAGGAACCCAGGTCCCATCAGAAGTCCAAGCACATTTTGAGGCGGTACCACCTAATCAGGGGGATCGTAGATCGCCGGGAGATCGTAGATCGCCGGGAGATCGAGGTGAAGAGAGTAAATTCGGAGAATAACACTGCAGACCCATTCACAAAGGCCATACCCCAGACTCAGTTCGAGCGGCTGATCGAGATGATAGGTCTTTGATACGCCAGTACATGGCCTTAGTACAAGTGGGAGATTGTTAGTGTATATGCCGTAGAGGCCATTATTGTATCATACTAGTTTATATATTACTTGATGGAAGCTTGGGATATTCATAGTTGTATAGACAATCTTGCTCAAAATGGTAGTATGCTACTTGGTTTGTTTCTACTTTAATGTGTGCATGTGTTTCTTTTAGCATATTACCTATACACATTAGTGGAGCCCTTAGGATCTTTGCTTGATTACCAGCGTTGTGATGGCAGTCATACTAGTGAGGGCTAGGTAATCTACAAGTACATCCTTATACAGGTCCCTAGTCGTAGGATTATCGATACAGGGCATCGATACTCTAGAGTAGACTAGTGTATACGCTTCTCATCCCAGGAGGGGAGATGGTCTGTCCCACAGCCATCAGTACGTCGTACTGGAGATAGTATGCAGGTGCCCATTAGGTTACGAGTACACTGGACAGGGCTCACTAGGAATTATTGGTTTGGTAGTATACATAACGTCAGTTATCAGTTCCCAGGTGATATGAGTACAGCATAGTCCGTTGACTTGACAATGTCACTTCGCCACGAGTGTGTTCCCACTGTTCTTAGATTACTACCCTACCATGGCTCAAATGAGTCATGCAAACAGGTAGTAGTTAGGAGAAGTCCCGAAGCACTTGGAGGCAGTGACGGTTAGACAGGATTCGTCTCTCCCGGTATTGGGGGTTGATATCGCACTGTGTCTAGGAGAGCCATTACACAAAGTCCCTGGCCAGGGCTAGCGAGATAAACTGGTAGTGTTTCCAGTGTTATCTCAAGGTGTTCTGGGCTACACTCCGACACGACTTGTACCGCTATTAGGGGACTGACGTTTACCGCCCCCTAGGCCCGACATGCGATACTCTAAGACGAACAGACCAGACTGTATGGAGATTGTCACATTCAGGCTCGGTAGGAGTTCGGATGGGTTCACCTCATCAGTCTTCTTATCGGCATCTACCTTTGGACCGTTACATACATCTAGTACCGCTTACGGCCTGTGGTTAAACCCGCTGCGAGCGTAGTGTCGAGTCTTTAGAGTCCCACACAAAGTGCTATTCGCCTTTGGGCAAAACAGAGTTGAGGTCGCAAAGTTCTGCGACAGGGTTCGTTCACATCCGCGCACTTGTGCACGTTTGGTGTCCGGGCAGTTATTACTAGCGGGCTTTGGTTTAAGCCAGATCCTAGTACTTGTTTTGGGATTGGTTTTATCTCATTGTATTCGTGTTCCTCGGAACACGGGTGCGGGTGTGTATGCACAGAGGCAGAGGCAGAGGATTCTCATTGGGGCCGTTGACCGTTGACTTTTTCAAAACCCTAATGAGAATAAAAAATATGATTAATAATATTAATTAAGTATTATTGTGCCATGGTTGATTTGAACATTTGACTTTTGTTGACTTGTTGACTTTGTTGACCGGTTGACCATTGTGGACTTGTTGACCATCATCATTTCAAATCTATGACTTTTGTTTACTTGTTCTTCTTCACAAAATGCACTAAATGCATGAAATGATATTGGTCATTGAAACTAACCATCACAATTCTTAATTATTATTATCATCATTATTCTTTCTTTTGTGAGCATGGTTATAAAAAGTCAAGCTCATTCTCATTTTCTCATTCTCTCTCATCCAAAGCTCACCATCTTCCTCTCTCTCAAAGCTCTCATGTCTCATGTGTTGAGAAGCATGAGCTATTGAGATAAAACCCTCAAAACTCTTCTTTACTCACTCTAGAGTTCTAGGTCTAGCAAGCCAAGCACTTTAGTTGCCTCTCGGTTGAGGTAGGAGCTCAAGTTAGAAGCTTTCGGGTGGATCCTTCTTCGAAAACAAGGAGACTACGAGGTGGAGCCGTTCCAACCACTCCAAGGAGCAAGAAGAGAAGGAGTTCAAGACCTAGGTATAACCCTCTAACATAGTAGTTAAACATCTAGTTAGTTTGCTAGGTTTTTTTTAGCAAAGATCCTGTTTTCTAGTCCATGTTGCCTTGTGTCTAAAATCTTTTTTTTTACCGTTTCCGCATACCCGTATGAACCGGGACGGGTAACGTGGACTTACAGTGTTGAGCTATTTAGGAAATCTTGGGTGTTTGATTATTCGATCGGAATGTTTAACACAGTCTATTTATCTGGAATGTGATACAATATTTGGAATCCACATGTAGTTATGAGATAACTAATTTGAATGTTATAAATCTAGCAGTTTAGTCTCAGATGATCGATTGCCACGGGATTTTGATGTGATCAAAAGTCCGTCGCAATCACGTAGTTTACGCGGATACTCGCCGGGTAAACTTAATAGATAGCAACGCCCCATAGCCCCGACCAAGTGACTGTAGGAGAACCCCGTCGCCAAAAGCTTCCGTTCGGGTGCTCGCTGCAGCGGTGTTCCGCCTTAGTGCACTTCGTCGACGGCATCCGGGGGTGCGACCGTTTACTAAATTTTGCGACGAGCATTCGATCAGGATGTCGGGAATCTTGTTGAATTGCCCGACTTGATATTGAAAAGAGTTTTCGATAATGAGACTAAAATACGGGTTTTATAATTGTTAGGTATGCGATGTCTAAGGAATTCATTTGGTTAGGCATGAGATGTCTAAGGAGGTTGCGGATTCCAACTGTTGTTGTTTTACACTTTCTTTTCTGCGACCGTAAGCGTAGTATGTGGTATATTGCCTGCTTCGTTGCTATACATCAACGACAATCGGGATACACATACTTGCTTACGCTGATAATATGAGATATTAAGTGTTGCTGTGATATGTTATATTGGATCGTCGCGTTTTGAATAGCCGGGGTTTTTATATGAAATGATAGTTTTTCTTTTTCATTCATGTAAGATTCATTTCTATGTAATATTCTTTTATTGGGGCACTTCCGGGCTGAGGATGATGTCACCATTGTATATTATTTACTTTTCCGCATTAGGTAGACCCAAGGCGGGGAGCATAAGTAACCGGGTTCTAGGGTCCAGTGGGAGACCATCTTGAGGAGTCGAGACCGGGTCTCCTAACCCTAGAATTGGCAGTGTTGCTTGCCGCTCTCGTAGGGGTCTAGGGATGTGGGTTTGGTTATTCATCGCGACCGTGGAATCCGCGTTTTATACAGGCTCGCATAAAACACGGAAATCCTAGTATATCCAATATTTCATATATATTCTTCTGCTTCAATGTTTTATGATGAGATTATATTATTGCCTGAGACGAATGTTTATATTATATATATGAGATATATGTTTTATTGCAGATTTCGTTTCAAATGTGATGCTTGTGAAGCATAATAAAATGGGACTTCATTAATGAGATTAATGAAACTAAAAGAAACCTAAAGATGTTGTAGAAACTTGTTTAAAAACTGGTAGTTCTAGTTCTTGCTTTGCATAGCGCTGTTCCTTGTAGAACATCCAGCACCTTATTCGATAAGGAAAGAGCCGAGATCCCTTTACCGGGAGTGACCTCTTTAGCGAAACTAGCAGATGCTGCATACTCGGTTTATCTTTTGATTGCTTCTATAGTTTTTGCTTTGCAAAGTGGTATTTATGAAATATCCTGCACCTTATTCGATGAGGAAAGAGCCGACGATCCCTTCACCGGGAGTGAGCTCTTTAGCAAAACTAGAAAAGGCCTCAAAAACATTCCTTTTAAAAATCACTCGATTCTACAATGATATCAAGTTCATTACGCAAAAGGTTTTCTTAGAAACCTGTCGTAGCCCTCCATCATTTCAGATAAGTACTACTTAGTATTCGTGCTGTGGTAGTTTGGCCTCCGTCAAGGCGTAGTGTACGGTAGCTAACTAGTGCTAATCTGCAAGCATACAAGGCAATTGGATTAGGGTATTCGTACGGCTTAGTTTGGCCTCCGTCAAGGGTCGTGCGGGTAGGTTTAATTCAATCAGGAAATGACGGGTTGAACTTGACTAGCGGACTATGAGTAGTTTGGCCTCCGTCAAGGTCATAGGACGCTAGGGGTAAAATATTATTGGGAATTTCATGTGTTGAAATTTGCAATGAGATTGCATACCTTCTATGAGATAGTTGGATCCCGATACCCGCTGCGAGTAAGAGTTACTCCTGGGAGATTTTTACACATTACATTTAGCCGATCAAGTAGGTGTCTAGAAAGGTGTTAACGGGGTTACGCCCCTGGGAAAACGAGGTTTACTTTAATTAGGTCCGTGCTAAAGCGCGGGGAGCCTCCCTCAAAGTACCGGCACTGGCCAGGCTGAAAGATTGGCGAACTTGTAGGGTGTAATTAATCCCGGCTAGTCTTTCCTTTTAGGGTTTGATGGAAGATTTGACTAAAACAGTGGGAGCCATCCTGATTAGATAAATTGATAACCAATCTAATCTTGTAAAAAGCGCACGCTGTGTGTTTTCTTCTCTCTCTCTCTCTCCTGGTTGCGACTATGTCATGCCTTAATCAAGATAATAATACGGATGTATTGACTTAACCCGCTTGTTATACTGCTCTAAGGAATGTTGGTCCCGCTCCAACTTATAATTGTTATAAGACAGAGCAGGAAATAGGGGATTACCAGAATTCCCGTGACACCCAAATGATGAAAGTGCATGCTGATGCATCATCTTTGGGTGTGTTCATTACCGAGAACTGTTTCTCAGTATCTTTTACGTCCTGGGTATGAGATACCGGATCAGGATCCCGCAAATGTAATGTGTTACATGGGCTACAGATAGGTAGAGAACTGAGACAGGGTGATAAATTTCATGAGATAGAAACGGTGCAAGTGTTGCAGCAAAGTCTATTGGTAGTTATCACCCTGTATTACCAGAATACATTGATTCTGAACGAATGTTATTAGATACCGAACCTGATATGCAACATCATATCAATCTCTTTATTAGTAAAGAAGGATATAATTTTGTATTGTTGGATAATGTTTTGAACATTTCCTATATCAAGAGTTGATCGGTTCATGCACGTTATCTAAAAGCATAGACGTTCTAAATCAAACCACAGCTCTTAACGTACAGAACACACACAAGAGGAAGAGTTCAGAAATGAACGAATCCTTCTTGAGGCATTGTAGACTAGGTCATATCAATGCGACCCGACTAGCTGAAGTTACATACAGATGCATATTTAAATTAGTTTGAATTTACATCTTATGAAACTTTCCGGTCATGTCGCAGAGATAAGATGACCACAGCTCCGTTTATTGGAAACAGAGAAAGAGTTAGTAAACTCTTGGGATTGATACATGTTGATGTATGAAAGTCCCCTGTCTACATATGCCAGGACCGGTTCTTTGTACTTCATTATATTCACTGATGATCTCTCAAGATTCAGACATATGTTCCTGCTGAAATACAAGTCCGAAACTTTTGAGATAATCACAGAATATAAGTTAGAAGTAGAGAATCAAAAACGGGTATAAGTATTATGTCCTTTGATGAGATCAAGGAGGAGAATACTTGAGCACGGAATTCCTGAACTATTCTAAAGGAGAATGAGATTCTCTCTCGACATTACTCCTCCGTATACACCACAGCACATCGGTGTATCAAGGCGGAGGAATCACACCCTATTTGATATGGTGCATTGTATGATGAGTACTACTGAGTTTCCTATTTCCTTTTGGGAGTTATGCACATGAGAAGCTGCATACCTATTGAATATGGTTCAAATCAAATCAGTTGCCTACCACTTCAAATGTGATATGGTATGGGAAGAGCCCATCTCTTAAAGAAGTAAAGATTTGGGGTTGTCTGGCCTATGTCAAAAGCAAAATCCGGACAAGTACGAGGCAAAGTCGATTCTGTAGAACTTTGTTGGATATCCCAAGCATTCGCAAGGGAATATCTTCTACCAAACCGAGGAACAAATGATGTTTTGTTTCTCAGCATGCCACCTTTGTGAAAGTGAATTTCTTGTGAAGAAATTATTGGTCATGAGGTAGAACTGGAAGGAGTTCCGACTATACAAACTGCAGCTGATGATTTGGTAGAACCAAAGGATTCAATAATAACCAACGAACCTCAGCTTCTCCGCCGATCAAGTAGGGTTCCTCACCCACCCGAGAGATACTTCGGTTTCTCTATGACAGTGGGAGCGAGGATTGCATCATGAGATGATGACCCAACTAGTTTCGAGCAGGCCATCAGGAGTGGGACTCTGTAAGAATGGCTGGATGCTTAGTGATCTGAGATGGAATCCTTATACACCAACAAAGTATGGACTTTGGTTGCTTTATCTGAATGGTTAAATCTCCATCAGGAGCAAGTATATTTTGAGAAGATTACTTCGTGTACATGGAAAAGTTGAGACTTTCAAAGCTATGCTTAAGTCCATCCAGATCCTACTTGCCACAGCTACATACCATGACTACGATATCTGGCGGTTGGGTGTCATGACTGCTTTTCTAAATGTTGATTTGTAAGAGAACGTCTATAAGTACACAGCTAGAGGGCTTCGTAGACAGTGGGAGCAGTGGAAACGTGTGCAAGATGTTTTATGTGATAAAGCAGGCATCACAGAGTTGGAACGTCTGTTTTGATATGGTAGTCAAAGAGTTTGACTTCATCAAAATGGTAGATGAACCTTTTATATACAAAAAGGTAGTAGAGAGTATGGTGGTGATCCTCGTAGAGTACGTGGATGACATACTCTTGATAGAGAAGGAGTTTCCTATGCTACGCTCGGTCAATCTCCACTTATCACAATGATTCTCCATATAGGATCAGGGTGATAGCTCCTAAATCCTGGGTTATGGATCTATGGGATAGATCTAATTGGATGTTAGGATTCTCATTAGTTGTAGTTAGATGGTATCAATCGATCCTGGGAAGAATCACTGGAAAGGTTCCAGGGTGATAAGGACGACTGAATGTCAGTCGCAGGCATTGTCTTTACCCTCAGTGGAGAGACGGTATGTTGGAAGAGTTCCAAGCTAGATACCGTGACTTACTAGATGATTAAAGGCAAGATACATCGTTACCAAGGATACTACCAAAGAGGCAGTCTGGATATATATAAGTTCATGAGATGAACTTTGTTCCTAATATTGTGTGACAATGGAGTTGTGGCATATGCCTAGGAATCCCCATCCCATCAGAGATCCAGACATATTCTTAGGCAGTATCGCTTAATCATGGAGATGGTTGATCTCCAGGGAGATTGAGGTTAGGAGAGTAGACACAGAGGACAACAGCGCGGATCCACTCACAAAGGCCTTTTTCCCAGTAGAGACTTTTATGGGATGGTTGAGTATGAGATACTTCAACCACAACTAATTGTTGGGTATGCGATACCACAACAGATGGCCCTAGTGCAAGTGGGAGATTGTTAGTTATATGTATGCCCTAGAGGCCATTACTGTATGTACGATGTATTTTGTAGTGGATGCTTGGACATATATAGGGAGGACTTTCTTGCTCGACATGATAGTACGCTATCTGGTTGCTCTTTATCTTAACATGTACTCTGATTGTCTCTATGTTACATGTTGATAAAGCCCGTAGGATGAGTACTTGACTAACAGGACAATGATGCGGATCATACTAGCGGGGACAGTGTAGTCGCCAAGTACATCCTTCAAATGTTCCTAGTCATAGGAGTACCGAGACAGGGCATCGATACTCCAGAGTAGACTAGCGTATGCGCTTCTTGACCCATATGATGGGCGATGGATGATCCCATATCCATTGGTGTTTGACATCAGAGAAGGTATACAGGTGCTCAGTGGAGACTGGGTACACTGGACGGACTCGCCAAGAACTCCCAGATGGTATTATACCTCACGTCAGATGGCAGTTCTCTGGTGACACTGGTACAGGTTAGTCTGTAGACCCGAGATCGTCATAGAGTCTTGTATGATTCCCATTGTGCTTTGATTTTCATCATACCACGTCCAAGAGGGCGTGCAAAAAGGTGGCTTTTGTGTACAGTCCCGAATCACATGGAGGCAATGAGCGATAGGAGGGGATTCGTCTCTCCCGGTATAGGGAGTTGATGTTGCGCTGTGTTCGATTGGCTATAACTAGAAATCCCTGGCCAGGGTTGCTGAGATTTACAGGTAAGTGTTATCAGTAGTTTCTCGATCTGTTATAGACCTTATATCGACACGACTTATCAAGCTACTGGGTCTGACGTTTACCACCCCTAGGCGAGATATGCGACATATCAGACCAAGAGACCGGACTGTACGGGAGTGTTACTGATTGGATTCAGGGGAGAAACTACAGGCTTGCTTGTTGATCTTCTAGTTGCTCAATACCTGGGTGGCTCTTACATTTAGCTGACCGCTTGTAGCTTGTGGGTGTTTGATATGATCATCAACTACTGCCGGCGTATTGACGATTCATTAGAGTCCTACACAGAGGGTTTTTGGCTCAGGCAAAACGGGGTAGGAGCACATATATGATATGTGCGGGACCGAGAACAATACGTGTATGTGATACCATATTAGATTCTCGCGATATGAGATATCTTCCGGGTATATGTGATATAGCCGGGTCATCGGATCAAGTGTTGATTCGATGAACTGATACAGATTATATTAGTCGGTTATTTGTGAAATAGCCAGATTATCGGATCAAGTGTTGATTCGATAATTTAATGTATAATTATATATTTGATATATTAAATTACATTAATTGATATAAGCTCACTAAAAGATTCTTTTTCTCACTCGGGTAATACATTGATATATATGCGATATATGTTAATTGTATTATTTTATTTTGTTACAATAAATATTATATATGTGATATATAATATTGTAACATGTTATGGTTATAAATGCAACATAATTTGTGGAGTTTAATTGATGTTCGGGTTTGGATTAGGGTTAAGTCTTCATGAAGCTTCTCGAAGCTTTGATTTTGACTTGGATATTGTGCATAAATATTTCCTTAACCCAACCGAACCCTATACCCTAGTTAAATCTCTACATGGGTTAAGTCTTCATACTTAACCCATGGTTGCAATTCTAACCACACTAGAGTTTTATTATTCATCACAAAAGGATTCTTCTTCTTCTTCCTTGAGTTCTTGAAGAAAAGCTTTCTACCTTTTTCTTTGGTGATGAAAATGAGTGAGATTAAGATAATAAATGAGTGCTAAAATCCTACTTCATCATCCTAATCTATCCTAGCCATTTTGATTAAGGTGTTCACTTCATTTGTGAGTGAGAGCTTGTGTTAAAGAAACTTCAAGGTAGATCATCTTAGTTATCGAAGATCAGAAGCAAGCTTGGATCTTTCTCTTAATGGAGCTTTTCGAGAGTCCGAAAACTCGATGATCGCAGCGAAGGGACCTCAACACGGAGCTTTAAAAGTGAAGGACCGGACTACAAAGGTTGTAATCCCAAACTCTTAGTGTTAAAGTGCTTAACATGCTTTGTTTCGCCTAATCCCTAGTTTAAAGATCTTGGTTAGGGTTGTTCGGCACGTCTAAATTTTAAATTGGGCATGGTTGATACCTTATAGACCCTTGTGAGAATGCCTAGTAACCATACACATGATATTTCACAAATACCACTATGCAAAGTAAAAGCTATAGAAGCAATCAAAAGGCAAACCGAGTGGGATGTAGCATCTACTAGTTTCGCTAAAGTGGTCACTCCTGGTGAAGGGATCTCGGCTCTTTCCTTATCGAATAAGGTGCTGGATATTCTACAAGGAATACCGCTATGCAAAGCAAGAACTTGAGCTACCAGTTATTAAAACAAGTTTCTACAACATCTTTAGGTTTCTTTTATTTCATTAATCTCAATAATGAAGTCCCATCAATTATGCTTCCTAAGCATTACAGAAGAAACGAAAAAACCAATATTTATTATATCCCATACATATAATATAGGCATTCGTCTCAGAACATATCAAGTGATCACATCACAGAATATCGACAGCAGAAGAATCACACATGAAATATTGGATATACTAGGAATTCCGTGTTTTATTTAAGCTAGTGAAAACGCGGATTCCACGGTCGTGATGAATAGCCAAACCCACATCCCTAGACAACTACGAGAGCGGCAAGCAACCCTACCAATTCAAGAGTTAGGAGACCCGGTCTCGACTCCTTGAGATGGTCTCCCCCTGGACCCTAGAACCTGGTTGGTTGTGCTCCCATCCTTGGGTCTATCCTAATGCGGAAAAGTAAATAAATTACATCACATGGTGACATCATCCTCAACCCGGAAATGCCCCAATAAAAGGATATTACATACAAGCTTTTACATGAATGAAAATGAAAAACTCTCATCTCACATAAAAAACCCCGACTATTCAGAGCACAACGATCCAATATAACATATCACAGCAACACATAACATCACATGTCATCAACGTAAGTAAATATGCATATCTAAATTGTCATTGACATATAGTAACTAAACCGGCGATACACCACATATTACACTTACGGTCGCTGAAAAGAAAGTGAAAAACTACAACTGTTGGAATCCGCAACCACCTTAGACATCATAAACCAAATATATCACATATTTTGGATTTCATGCCCAACCAAATGAATTCCTTAAATATCACATGCCTAACAATTATAAACCCCGCATTTAGGTCTCGATATTGAAAACACTTTCGAATAACCTGTCGGGTAATTCAACAAGATTCCCGATAATATGATCGAATGCTCGTCGTAAACTTTAGTAGACGACCCCACCCCTGATGACGTCGACGAAGTGCACTAAGGCGGAACACCGCGTCCGCGAGCACCCGAATGGATGCTTTTGGCGATGGGGTTCTCCTACAGTCACTTGGTCGGGGCTTTGGGGCATGGCTCTCTAGTAAGGTTACCCGGCGAGTATCTACGTACACTATGAAATTGCGACGGACTTTTAATCCACATCAAAATTCCGTGGCAACCTATCAAATGAGACTAAACTTCTAGATTTATAAAATTCAAACTAGTTATCACATAACTAATTTTGTGGATTCCAAATATTGTATCACAATCACAGATAGCTAGAGGAAGTTAAAGTTTTCGATCGAAAATCAAACACCCAAAATTTCCCAACAAGCTCAACACTTGAGCGGAGTTCAAAAAATACCCAGAACATGCCACAGCTCCTATGAACCTGTCGTAGAAGGGTCAACCAATGCTTCACCTATGGCACTGCTGAACTACCACAAACCCTAGAATTTAATGGCAGTTCTGACTTTCACAGAATCGATTTAGGGCTTCGTTCTTCTAGAGGGTCCACATAATCGCTTGCAAGATTTTCTGAAAATTTTAAACTCGGAAAAATCCAACTCTTGGAAAATTTCAGCGAGGGAAAAATTGGGTTATTGATATCTGTTCAAACCTTTTAACATCGTCGAAATAACCCAAATACATGTCAGAATTACGATTACGAAACACTCCAAATTGCCTTTGCAGAAAGTTAACATCACATGCAAATTTAGCAAAAACAAACAATACCTGAAACCCTAAAAGCCAGAGCTTGGAACACCCTGAAAATTTGAAGCCCAAAATCCAAATTTGACCAAAGATGGCCGGTTTTGGAGCCTCTGTGGCCGGTTTTGTCAAGCACAAATTGTCTCAAATTTTCACAGTGTTCAAATTATATCACATACAACATTCTGCAGTTGTTTAAAAAAATTTTTGAAGACCTTTTAAATTCGACAGAAACCAATTTTTCGTATCGATTGTTTTGGAGTAGTTTCTGTTTCGTAATCCTAGCAAACATCATCTAATTTTCTAGCCTAGCTCTGATACCACTGTAGGGTTGTCTAGCACGGCAGTAAGGTTTCGGGAGGCATCGTCCATGCCATTTTAAAATTTTTGCTGTATTAGCTAACCCAAACCCTAGAATCGTTACTAGAAAATCTGACTAATAAATATGTAAACTACTTTACATTTAATTGAATGCAGGAATACAACCTTTGTAGACCGGTCCTTCACTTCTAAAGCTCCATGTTGTAGTCCCTTCGCTGCGAATGGTGAACTCAGGGACTCTAGAGAGGGTTCACTTGAAGAAACGAATAAGCTTGCTCAATGTCTTCGAGGACGAAGATGAACTACGTCGAGGAGACTCGAGCTCATGCTACCTCTTCACTAATGGTGAAATTAGTGAAGCAAACACCTTAAACGAAATGGCTAATAGTAGAGGATGATGAAGTAGGAAGTGGGCTCACTTTAGATTTAATTTTCTCACAATATTTCATCACCTTTTCAACCCTAGAAAACTCTTTTCATAAGGAAGAAGAAAATGAAGTGATGAACAATTAGATGAGGTTATAAATGCAACCATGGTGAGTTATTATCATTCCTAACTCATGTAGAGAATAAACCATGGATTGTGGTTAAGGTTGGGTTAACAAATATCCTAAGCAAGACAAACAAGTGGACTTAGTCAATGAAGACTGCAAGCTTCTACAAGCTTTGAACCATGACAAAATATCCACAATTTTGAATTTACTTAATTATAATTATGAACCCTAACTTTAACCCTAGCATGGTATAAGTCTCATACATACATGTTGCATGTGTAACATAGAATGACACAGCAATATATATCACACATATATTTTGTGTGCAAATAGAAAACAATACATGTATCACATATATGTAAAGTGTATCAAATGTGAGAAAAAGAAATACTTAAGTGAGCTAATATTAGTTAATGTAAAGTAATATATCAAATATATAAATATACATTAAATAATTAAATCAACTCTTAATTTAATAATCCGGCTATATCCCATATAACAGACTAATATCAAATGTAACAACTTATCGAATCAACACTTGATCCGATAACTTGGCTATATCACCTATAACCGATGAATGTAACATATCGTGAGAATAGAATGCGGTATCACATACTCACTTTAATCTCGGTCCCGCACATATCACAAATGTGCTCCTACTTCGTTTCGCATGAACCAGGAAACCTCTGTGAAGGACTCAAAAGACTCGTCAACACGCCGGCAGTAGGTGATGATCATATCAAACACCCAAATGCCGCAAGCGGTCTGCTAAACGTAACGGCTACCCAGGTATTGAGCGATCAGAAGAACAAAAAGCAAGCCTTCTCATACTCCTGGGAATCCAATCAGTAACACTACTGTACAGTCCGGTCTCTTCGTTTGACATCTCGCATATCACAGCCTGGGGGTGGTATAACTTCAAACACAAATAGCCTGATAAGTTATGCCGATGCAAGGTCCATAATGGTTCGAGAAACTACTGGTAACACTTGTAAGTCCATGCTACCTCTCCCGGTACTTTCGGGAATGCGGAATTTGGTAAAAAACGATTTTTACGGAGGTGGTAACATGGACCTAAAACCCGGATCTTGGTTAAACATCTATCTAGCAACCTAACTACGAGTTTCTAGCTACTCGGTTAGGGGGTTATACCTTGCTTGTCTTGAACTCCTTCGTCTTCAAACTCCGATGGTGGTCCGGATTGGCTTCTTCCCGTCGTCTCCGTACGCCGAAGATAGATCCACCTGAAAGCTCCAACCTTTAGCTCCTTCTTCGTTCTTTGAAGAAACTAGTTCACTCGGTTTGCTAAACCTTATGAACTAGAATGAGTAGAGAAGAGTTTGTGTGGGATTTTATCTATGGTTCTTGATTCTCAGCTCATGAGACAAGAGAACCATAGATTAAAGAGAGGGAAAAAGAGCAAGAGGGTGAGAGCAAAACAAGAGAGCTCAAGAACCAGAGAGAGAATGAGCAAGAAAGAATGAGCAAGTATTTTGTCTCTCACCCTCTCATAATCCAAAGTCATGATAACTCATCATACTAAAAAAAGTCTTATATGATGGTTGAAGCAACCATAACCATATCATTTCATGCACTCATTTTACACAAATGAGCAAGCAGGCAAAAGTCTTTGCCATGAAATGATGGCTATGGTTATCATGATGGTCAACTAGTCAAGCCTAGTCAACCGGTCAACAAAGTCAACAAGTCAAGAAAAATCAACAAGTCAACAAAAAGTCAACAAGTCAACAAAGTCAACAAAAGTCAACAAGTCAACAAAGTCAATCCTCCACAACCATGTCACCATAATACTTAATTAATATAATAGTTAATCACATATCATATTCTCATTAGGGTTGAACAAAAAGTCAAATAGTCAACGGTCAACTGTCAACAACCCTAATGAGAATCCGCTGCCTCTGTCTCCCTGTCAACTGTGCATACGCACCCGCATCCGCGTTCCGAGGAACACGAATGCACACTGGATAAATCCAATCCCAAAAGGTACACTAGGATCTGGCTTAAACCAAAGCCCGCTAGTGTAAACTGTCCGGACACTGTACGTGCACAAGTGCACGGATGTGACCGAACCCTGTCGCAAAAACCATGCGACCTGTCGCAATACCATGCGACCTCTACTCTTTTGCCTAAAGGCGAAAAGGTTTCTGTGTGGGACTCTAAAGACTCGACACTACGCTGGCAGTGGGTTTAACCACAGACCGCAAGCGGCACTAGCTGTGCGTAACGGTCCCCAGGTAGTGCCGACAAGAAGACCGACGAGGCGAAACCCATCTGAACTCCTACTGAGCCTGAGTGTGATATTCTCCGTACAGTCCGGTCTGTTCGTCTGATACATCGCATGGCGGGCCTAGGGGGCGGTAAACGTCAGTCCCCCAATAGCGGTACAAGTCGTGCCGGAGCGAAGCCCAAAACACCCTGAGATAACACTGGAAGCCTACCAGTATATCTCGTTTGCCCTGGCCAGGGACTACTCGTGTAATGGCTCTCCTAGATACAGCGCGATGACAACCCCCAATACCGGGAGAGACGAATCCTGTCTAACCGTCACTGCCTCCAAGTGCTTCGGGACTGCACCCAACCACTACCTGTTTGCACGACTCCTTTGAGCCGTGGTAGGGTAGTGATCAAAGTACAGTGGGAACACACTCGAGGCGAAGTGACAGTGTCAAGTCAGCGGACTAAGCTGTACTCATGTCACCTGAGAACTGATAACTGACGATAGGCATAATACCAACTAGTCAGTTCCCGACGAGTCCTGTCCAGTGTACCCGTAACCTAACGAGCACCCGCATACTATCTCAAGTACGACGTACTGACGGCTGTGGGACAGACCGTCTCCCACACTGGGATGAGAAGCGCATGCGCTGGTCTACTCCGGAGCATCGATGCCCTGTCTCGATAGTCCTGCGACCAGGGACCTGCATAAGGATGTGCTTATAGATTACCCAGCCCCACTAGTGTGACGGCCATCACATCGCTGGTAATCAAGCAAAGATCCTAAGGGCTCCACTAATGTGTATAGGCGATATACAAAAATAAACACATGTACACATTGAAGTAGAAACAAACCAAGTAGCATACTACTATTTTGAGCAAGATTGTATATACAAGGTGAATATCCCAAGCTTCCATTAAGTAATATACAAACCAGTATGATACAGTAATGGCCTCTGGGGCATATACACTAACAACACTTACCAGTAAATCATAGCAACCTTGGCCAGGGATTTCCTGTTATGCCCAATCGAGCATAGCGCAACATCAACTCCCAATACCGGGAGAGACGAAACCCTTCCTATCGCTCATTGCCTCTATGTGACTCGGGACTGCACCGAAAAACCACCTTTTTAGACGATCTCTTGACTGTGGTATGGTGGAAATCAAAGCACAGTGGGAATCACACAAGACTCTATGACGATCTCGGGTCTACAGAATAATCTGTACCAGTGTCACCAGATAACTGCTATCCAACGATAGTTATAATACCATCTAGGAGTTCTCAGCGAGTCCGTTCAGTGTACCCAGTCTCCACTGAGCACCCGTATACCTTCTCTGTTGTCAAACACCAATGGATATGGGATCATCCATTGCCCATCATATGGGTCGATAAGCGTATAAGCTAGTCTACTCTGGAGTATCGATGCCCTGTCTCGATACTCCCGCAACTAGGAACGTTTGAAGGATGTACTTTCCGACTACCTTGTCCCTACTAGTATGATCTTCATTATAATCCTGGTAGTCAAGTACTCATCCTAAAGGCTTTATCAACATTTAATAGAGAGACAATAAGTGTACATGTTAAGATAAATTGCAACAAGATAGCATACTATCATGTCGAGCAAGAAAGTCCACCCTATATATGTCCAAGCATCCACTTAATATACATTACATATACAGTAATGGCCTTTAGGGCATACATATAACTAACACTCCTTAAGCTCATCGATGGAAGTATGGATCGTGCTTGAACTTAGGCCTCCTTGTGTAAACGATGATCCACCCGAGAGTTCCAACCTTGAGATAAACCTCCAAGTTGAGGTAACTAGAATACTTAGATTGCTAATCTAAGTAGACTAGAGTGAGTAGAGTTTGATTTAGAGTGGTTTAGTTTCACTAACCCTTGATTATCAACATATGAAGCACTTAGGGTTTTGAGAGAAAGAAGGAGAGAGAAAGCTTGACGAAAGAGAAAGTATTTATGATAATCATTATAAAAAATAGAATAGCTAACTTATATATGACCTCAAGCATGGCATGTAAAATATCTCACCGAAATATCTAAGTCAAAAATATCTCATCAAAATATCTAAGTTCAACAAGTCAAGCCAAATCAAAAGGTCAATATAAGTAGCCATGCCATATATAATTATCATTTACAAAAAATAACAAATTCTTTTCTCCGCCTCATTTTTGTTTTGACCAAGTCAATGGTCAAAAACCATATTGAGGTGTCTCCTTCTATACCTCCTCTCATCCGTATATACATACCCGCATCCGTGTTACGAGAAACATGAATACTATAAGACGAAGCTAATCCAATAATCAAATACTAGGATCCGGCTTAAACCAATGCCCACTAGTATTGTCCGCTCGAACAGCACATGCGCACAAGTACACGTATGTGATCGAACCCTTTCATAAATCCATACGACCTCTACTCGTTTCGCCCGAAGCTGGGAAACCTTCTGTGTGGGACTCTAAAGACTCGACAGTACTCTGGCAGTAGGTTTAACCACAAGCACGTCAGTGGCACTAGCTATGCATAACGGCTACCCAGGTATCTGTCGATAAGAAGGTCTACGAGCCAGGTCATCCAATGTCCTATTGAGCCTGTCTGTGGCAATCTCCGTACGGTCTAGCCTGTTCATCTAAGAGTATCGCATATCGGGCCTAGGTGGCGGTAAACGTCAGACCCCTGATAGCAGTATAAGTCATGTAGGAGTACAGTCCAAAACATCTTGAGAAACTAGTGGAGTACCTACTAGTAAATCTCGCTTGCCCTGGCCAGGAACGTTGTGTAATGGCGTTTCGAATACAGCGCGACATCAACACCCAATACCGGGAGAGACGAATCCTATCTAACCATCATTGCCTCTAAGTGTTTCGGGACTGCACCCAACTACTACCTGTTTGCACAACTCAATATAGCCGTGGTAGGGTAGCAATCTAAGAATAGTGGGAACACACTTGAAGCAAAGTAGCAGTATCAAGTCAACAGACTAAGCTGTACTCATGTCACCTGGGAACCGCTACCTGACGATAGGTATAGTACCAACCAGCAGTTCCCCACGAGTCCGTCCAGTGTAACTCATAATCCAATGAGCACCTGCATACTATCTCCAGTATGACGTATTGATGGCTGTAGGACAGACCATCTCTCTTACTGGGATGAGAAGCTTATACACTAGTCTACCCTGGAGTATCGATGCCTTGTCTCGATAATTCTACGACTAGGGACCTGTATAAGGATGTGCTTGTAGACTACCTTGCCCCCACTAGTGTGACTACCATCACAACGCTGATAGTCAAGCAAAGATCCTAAGGGCTTTATCAATATGTATTAGCGATATGTTAAAAGAAACATATACATATATTAAGATAGACACAAACCAAGTAGCATACTACAGTATCGAGCAAGACTGTCATCAATCCGTGTATATATCCGAAGCTTCCAAAATGTAATATACAAACTAGTACTATACAATAATGGCATCTAGGGCATACATATCCAACAATCTCCCACTTGCACTAAAGGCCAGTAATTGGTGTACCGCATACCCAACGTCTGCACTAAGGCCAGCTGCCAGCATACTGCATACCTAATAGCTCAAAACGTCACTCGAACTATACTTGAGGGGGGCCTTTGTGAATGGATCCGCCGTGTTTTCTTTAGTGTCCACTCAACGTACCTCGATCTCATAGCGATCAATAATCTCCCTGATCAGTTAATACCGCCTTAAGATGTGCCTGGATTTCTGATGGCACCGAGGTTCCTTCGCTAAAGCTATAGCCCTATTGTTTTCGCAATACAAAGGTATTGGGTCAATAATGGACGGAACTACCTGATGTTCACTAATGAACTTCTTTATCCATACCGCCTCTTTTGCGGCATCGCTTGCATCAATGTATTCAGCCTCCATCGTCGAGTCTGCGACGGTATCCTATTTGGAGCTCTTCCAACACATCGCCCCTCCATTGAGGGTAAACAAAAAACCCGAGACAGACTTTCTATCATCCTTTTCACTCTGGAAACATAAATTGGTAAAGGACTCGACCCTGAGGTCTCCATTACCGTAAACCTGGAGCATCTTCTTAGTCCTTCTCAGGTACTTGAGAATGTTCTTCACTGCTGTCCAGTGGTTCTCACCTGGGTCTGACTGATACCGACTCACCACTCTTAGTGCGTAAGCTACATCTGGTATTGTACATAGCATCGCATACATTATAGATCCTACCGCCGAAGCGTAGGGTATAGTGCTCATGCGAACCCTCTCCACGTCAGCCTTGGGAGACATCTTCTTGGAGAGAGTGATTCCGTGCAATGCGGGTATATTACCGCGCTTGGAATCTTCTATACTAAATCTCTTTAGTACGGTCTCTATGTACCTGGACTGCGAAAGTCCTAGTAATCTCTTAGATCTATCTCTGTAGATCTTGATCCCCAGAATGCGCGATGCATCACCCAGCTCTTTCATGGAGAACCGTTGTGACAAGAATAGCTTGACCGATTGTAGTATAGGAATGTCATTTCCTATCAAAAGAATGTCATCTACGTACAAGACTAGGAATACGACTGTTCGTCCTACAATCTTCTTATAAATACAAGGCTCGTCCTTATTCTTGATGAAGTCAAATTCCTTGACAGTTTCATCAAAACAGATATTCCATCTCCGCGATGCCTGCTTTAATCCATAAATGGATTTAAGCAAGTTGCACACCTTCCCGCTGCTCCCACAGTCTACAAAGCCTTCTGTCTAATCCATATAAACGCACTCTTCCAAACTGCCGTTTAGAAAAACTGTTTTTACGTCCATCTGCCAGATCTCATAGTCATATAAAGCAGCAATGGTAAGTAGGATCCGAATGGATTTGAGCATAGCCACTGGAGAAAAAGTTTCATCATAGTCCACAACTGGTCTTTGACGAAAATCTTTTGCAATGAGTCTAGCGTTATAGGTTTCCACCTACCCATCTACACCAAGTTTCCTTTTGTATATCAATTTGCATCCAACAGGTTTTACCCCAGGTGGAGCAATATCCAAGGTCCACACTTTATTGGTATACATGGACTCCATTTCGAATCGTATAGCATCTAGCCACTTATTAGAGTCCCTACTGATAATGGTCTGCCTGAAACTGGTAGGGTCATCTTCTTCCAAGATGCAATCCTCTCGATCCCCGTCTATGAGAAAACCGTAGTATCTCTCGGGCGGATGAGAAATCCTACCAGATCTGCGGAGTGGCTAAGGTTCGTCTGTGACTATTTAATTTTCTGGTTCTACTAAATCCTCAGTTTGAGTTTGTAGTTTAGATATTTCATCCATTTCTACTGTGCTCCCACTTATTTCTTGTGCAAGAAATTGCCACTCCAAAAAGGTGGCGTGCTGAGCAATAAACACCTTCTGTTGCTCGGTGTGGTAGAACATATATCCATTTGAATACCTGGGATATCCTACAAACTTACATAAAACTAACCCTGCCTGAAGATTGTCCGGATTCTGGTTTTTCATATATACCGGACAACCCCATATCTTAACCCGTTTAAGACATGGTTTTCTTCCACTCCATATTTCATATGGAGTTTTAGGCACAGATTTAGACGGAACCTGATTCAACAAGTACGCTGCTATTTCAAGAGCAAGTCCCCAGAATGAAAGAGGTAACTCGGCACTACTCATCATGGAGCGAACCATGTCCAATAGGGTACAGTTCCTCCGCTCCGATAAGCCGTTGTGCTGTGGTGTATACGGAGGAGTAAGCTGAGAGAGAATACCATTCTCTTTTAGAAAATCCCTGAATTCAGTGCTCAAGTACTCCCCTCCTCTATCAGATCGGAGGATCTTGATACTTTTGCCAGTCTGGTTCTCTACTTTTTTCTGAATTCTTTGAATTTCTCAAAACCTTCAGATTTGGGTTTCATAAGATACACATACCCGAACATAGAGAGATCGTCAGTGAATGTGATGAAGTACGAGAACCCACCCTTGTATGTATAGACATCGGACCACATACATCACTGTGTATGAGTCCCAAGAGCTCTGCTGCTCTTTCTCCATGTCCAGTGAATGAAGATTTGGTCATCTTTCCTTTTAGACAAGACTGACAAGTTTCATAAGATGAAAATTCGAACGTATTCAGGAGTCCATCTTTATGTAACTTACTTAGTCTTTTCTCTCCGATACGACCAAGTCTACAATGCCACAAGTAGGATTCATTCGTATCTGAACTCTTCCTTTTGCGTGTGTTTTGTACATTGAGAACTGTATTATAATTTAGAACATAGATACAATTGCACAGTGTACCTTCTGCAACCAGTACCTTTTCAAGGTTAATGTTCATTATATTTCTATCAAGAACAAAGTTATATCCATCTTTATTTAGTAAAGAAACTGATATTATGTTGCAAACCATGGAAGGTACATAGTAGCAATTGTTCAAAATCATAGTATTGCCATTTGACAACACTAGGTGATATTCACCGACGGCTGCAGCATTAACTTGTGCTCCGTTCCGTACCCTGAGGGACATATCACCAGGTCCTATTATCCTACTTTTTCTCAGTCTCTGCAATAAATTATAGATATGAGATCCTGATCCGGTATCAATTACACAGTGTACCTTCTGCAACCAGTACCTTTTCAAGGTAAATGTTCATTATATTTCAATCAAGAACAAAGTTATATCCATCTTTATTTAGTAAAGAAACTGATATTATGTTGCAAACCATGGAAGGTACATAGTAGCAATTGTTCAAAATCATAGTATTGCCATTTGGCAAGACTAGATGATATTCACCGACGGCTGCAGTATTAACTTGTGCTCCGTTCCATACCCTGAGGGACATATCACCAGGTCCAACTATCCTACTTTTTCTCAGTCCCTGCAATAAATTATAGATATGAGATCCTGATCCGGTATCTAGTACCCAGGAGGGAGGACTAACCAAAAAGCAGTTCTCAATTACAAGAACACCTGAAGTAGATGAATTAGTATCTTTCTTCTTCAATGAGGACTCCTTTGAATTCAAACAATCCTCTTTCCTTTGCTCACACTTGTGACCGTTGTCATAAGTTAGAGCTGAACCGACGTTCCCTTGCCCAGAATAAGAATTCGGATCAGTCAAGCGATACATTTTATTATCTTGATTTGGGCATGAAATGGTTGCTACCTGGAGAGAGAGAAAAGAAACACTCAGCGTGCGCTCTTGCAAGATTAGATTGGTTATTAATTTATCTAACCAGGATGGCTCCCATTGTTTTCTCAAATTCTTTTTCAAACCCTAAGAGAAGAACTAGTCAGGATTTAATCACACATCACAATACTTTCTTAACCTTTCAGCCAGGCTAGTGTTGGTACCAAAAAAAATGTTATGCTTCACGTTTTCGAGGGAGGTTTTCCAACACTTTCGCGACGTTCCTTAATTATATAACTTCTTTTCCCTGGAGGCGTAGCCCCGCTAACATTGTTCTAGACACCTACTTAGTTTATATCAATGATTGTTAAGTGAAATAATCTCCCAAGAGTAATCCACCTCAACAGTGGGATCGGGATCCAACTATCATTGTGTGATGACCTAGATGGAATCCACTCTAATCACTACACTCCATACGGTATGCTAAATCAGCAAGTTTCCTATATATTTGAAACTCCCGATGTGGTTTTTGCCCAAGCGGCTTCATGACCTTGACAGAGGTCAACATGTCATAAGTCGCAGGTCAAGTTCAACTCTTTATTGTCCTGGATTGATTTAGACCCATCCGCACAATTCCTTGACAGAAGTCAAATTGACCGTGCGACTGTCCTAAATAATCACATCTATCTATGCAACATACGAGCATTGCTTAGCTACCATTCACTATGCCTTGACAAAGGTCAACATACATAGCATGAATACTAAGTAATACTTGTAAGAAATGACGGAGGGCTACAGCTTGGTTTTTGGCGAAAACCAGTTAACGTAATGAACTTGATATCGTTGAAGGAACCTGATAGCTTTAAAAGGGAGTGGTTTAAGCTCCGATTTTTGAAAAATTTCTGGTTTTGAAAAAATAATGAGTAATCTATACTATAGACTTTAGCTCAAGAGGACAATCCCTGTGAAGGGATCTCGTCTCTTGCCTCGTAGAATGAGGTGCTGGATATTCATAACCGAATACCACTATGCAAAGCGAAAAAATATAACTGTAGTTTTTCGAAATTTGTTCCAACAACATATTTTAGGTTTATTTTCTTGTATTAATCAAAATTAATGCGGTCCCATCAATTTAATCCTATCACACCATAAAAGAACGAAAATACAATGTACGTATATGCCATCTGCATTCACCACGGGGCCCCGTCATCACCCGTTAGGTTACTTAACCAACGATAGAGCGGGGGCTTGACTAGCGCGGGTGCAAAACATATACAACATCTACTAGTATGTATATAAGTATATACAACATTCATCCAAGGTATGAAAATAATCAACATCACAGAATCTCACCCAACAATACAGAATAGGGGATAATCTTGGAGCCCCGGGTTTCATTTGAGCCGCAAATAAAACCCGATATTCCCGGTCATGTAGATAGCCTGTGCAATAACAACCTGGACCCATACGAGTGCGGCAAGTTACCCGCCAATCCTAAAAGTGAGGCAGCCCCTTTCAACAAAGTGAATGGTCCACCCAGCAATTCACGGAATCCGGTAACTTGGGCGCCCCTCCGTGGGTTAAACTATACCCCCTACGAGTGCGGCGAATAGCCCGCCAATTCTAGAATGAAGCCCCCTCCATCTCAACGCCATGAGATGCAGACTTTTTGCCTACTAGAACCCGGCTATCTGTGCACTCCACCGTGGGGTAATCCTGGTACAGAAAACGGAAAAAAATATGTACAAATGGTGACATCGACCTCAACCCAGTCGTGCCCCAATATAATATACAACCCGGCAAAGACGGCAGTCCACATGTCGGACGATCGCCACGCAATAACAAATGTACAAATGATTACAAACCGTACCACTAATATTGCACTACATGCTATCCACCAAGACTATCCAACCACAATCACAGCACAAGCACAAAACATCGACTCGAATTCCATGTTCGCAAGCCCGTCTAAAAGAACATATAGCAATCAAACGAGTTTACCGATCAAATGACATTCACGGTCGCAGATAAAAGTGGATGTACTGTAAACTATTAAACAGTGTCAAATATAACGACTTCAAATTGCCCCATATAGAAAACAACAGAGAATCAAACTTGGGCAAAAATTAGCAACACCTGAAACTTCGAGAGACAAGAACACAGACCAAAACACGATGCAATTGTCACAACCCGAAAGTACCGAGCATGACTGGCACTTAAATTACGAAACGTCTCGAGGCGTACGTAATCTAAGTAAGCCAAAACCCAGAAATCAAAACCATGTAAAGAAGTAGAGTGAAGGAAAAACCAATTTTAAAGCAAGAAGTTTAACAACATAAGCCGAGGTATGCATTTTTAAATCATCAAGTCTTTTCTGAAAATTTCGGCAGTGTTTCCTTTGTAAATACCGGCCACAAATGGGGTACAACATGAATAGTATACGAAATGATAAAAGGCATCCCCAAGCGGGAGTTAGCTCTTTGTCAATCGACGGTCACAACCACGCAAGCAATTTAATATACAACGCCGAAGGGCGAGGATCAAAACTCAAAAGAAATTCAAAATCAACATGAAAACAATAATAATGCAACGCGCGACTCTAAGGTCGAAATAATAACAACTGGTTTTCTAAGTCTGAAAAATAATATACATGTCCGGTTGATGGAGTTTCTAGATACAACTGAAATAATAAAAACACAATGGTGGTCACGATGCAAGAGAACCCACCTACCAAAGCAATCATCCGAAATGAAAGCAGTGTTCCAGCAAGCCGTCAACATACCTGTACGGCAAAATCTGTAAGAAACTGTGGCACAACGGGGGTGAGTTGCCAACTCTTGAGTAGAAAATATCACAGAGCAGAAATCGCATGTATGACGCTATCCTATGTCATATCACGTAATATCCTCAAATAATATCCTGATCCATCTACATGTAAGTCCAATACTACGTGCTCATGTCAGTGCCTCAGATAGCAACATATCAGGTATATGATGTATGAATGCATTACAAATGGAAACAGAATACATCATGAGTGAGACAACTGTTTTCTTTATTCAATGAGATTCCTGTATGTATATAAATTGAATATCATCAATGAAATCAACAGAGAAATCGGTGTCCAGTGTCAACACAAAACATGAATCTCAATATCTCAGGCTCCGGCTATCCGGATTGGCCTGTATCATCAAATCTCAATATCTCAGTGTCCCGAATCTCAATATCTCAATATCCCAATACATTGGGCTCCGTCAGTCCGGATCGGCCCATATCATCAATCACACGACCACGAACGGTATCCTCCGGATATCCGCCGCGGCAAACAATCACCAGTAGTCAGTCTTCCCCTGCCGCGCTCATCGTCTACAACTCGAGCTTCTTGCCCCGGGGTACCATACTGGGTCCACCATGTACCCATAGACGGTTCATCCAACTCCTCGAATCGGGTCTCGAAAACCATCTCAGAACCAAGAAAACATCATGGTGGACAATACTCATCATATCAAGGAAAACCGCATCTATCTCTTTAAAACAAATCATCAGTTTATAAAAATTTCACATGCAGTTTCCAAATCCAGAAATCTCAAGAAAGATCCGAAATCATCAAATCACCATGTCAATAAATAGTGAAAAACGACATAAATTTACATAATACTGCATAACCAATGGATATATGAATGCATCTGATATCATGCAATGAATGCAATAGTTAAACTATCATATGAAAGTTATAACATATTGCAATTATCAGCTAGCAAGCTATGTCAATGAAATAGTATTCTATAAAGTGTACGTGACATAGCAATTACCGATGATGATGTGTGTGAGCCGGCAAGAAGGTGTACGTGGAACATACGGATCATCGGTAATGGTGCTGGAGTCCTGACAGCAGGGTATCATAATAATTACAGATAACATATGTACAAGTATGCCATGCGATAAAACATCATGAATATACAGAAAGTGATGTAGTAACAGCAATGTTGAAAAATATACCTACCCAAAATACGAGTCATACAGTTTGGTATTTAAATTACTCACAATTCTCCAGTTTTGAAAACTAGTATGACTCGAGCCCAGTCAAAAGGGTAAGGAAATCCACCTAAGTCTGAGTCGATCTATATATATATCTAGTAGTCGATGATCTCGCCTCAATAGTATCACGTATGATACAATAAATAATATGACATCCTCGAGTCAAGAGTGCGGATCTATTCTCATAACTATATTTCGTACGGCAAACCTATCATACGGCATCCCAAATCTGGGTACGGGTCAAATATCATGTTTATCTCATTTCTTATCTGGTATCCTTATCATCATATATCATGAACTGGGGTACAAATCTAAGTCTAGTACAAACTGATACCATCAACAAATATATGTGTGTGTGCCTGAAACACCTTGCTTAAAGAACCACTATAATATCATGTTGTATCTCCTAATACGAACCAAATCATATCACCGATCTCACGGCACCATACCCAATCACAACGACTCCTCTCATAGTATCATATACCATTCTCTATCATCCGTGTACACGTATATGTATATATATAAACCCACGTGTCCACATCTATCCACATACATATAACATGTACACCCAAAACCATATTCCGTGCGTGTATGTGTATGTGTAACAACCTCACTCTAGGGTTCGCGACTAAGAAACCAACTAAACCACTCAAATCTCGCTAACATTAACCCATGATCTCCTAATGCTTTTCTTTCTAAGGTTCATAACTCGTAATAACCCATATATGTATATCTATATGACATCACATCGAAATCCTATGAAATTGCGGGGGTGCTATACGCCATCCACCCGACTTCCCCCGTAGATATAAATCTACTCACCTTGATCATCGCTTGCCGATGCCGATGTCGCCACGCGCTTTCTTGTCGTCTCGATGTCCTCGTGAGGGTACCTATATATCATAGTATATCGTATCGCATTAAAATCCGACTCATGACCAAAACGACACACGAATCTCACATAAGTCAAAACCTATGGTCCGCTTATGCAAAAGAACCAAATAACCCTCGATATCGGTTTAGAAACGCCGATTGATCGAGAAAAATCCAAACGTACAATTTGTGGTTTCACAACACACTAAATATATATATGAAATAGGGTTTAAATCATCAAAACTTCAAATTCGCATTAAAAGCTATTTTTCCGAAACTCTAGTAAGCAACAATCGCCAATTTAGTTCAAATATAGTTGTTTTATTAATTCTAGCGGCCATAATGCTCACTAAATATCTTGATTAAGCCACCCAAACCCAAACTAAATTTTTAACTCACTCATTTCCATTAATTCTAAAAACATAGTTTGCAATTTAAGCAATTTGGACAATTTAATTGTAACAAATTTACAATTTAACAACTAAACTACAATTTGCGTAACTTAAGATGTTAAACCATATATTGTAACCTTAATGATGTGCTAAAAATCCTAACTAGATTTTAATCTCACTTAATTACATAAATCCTAAGATCTAGTTTGCAACATAATACAATTTTGGGAAAAATTTAAAAGTGAAATTTGCAAACAACAACTAGGTGGGGTTTTGAAATTCTCAAGATGCTAAATTACACAACACCAACATAACCAAATAATCCAAACCCTAACTCCAAATTCAACTCTTCTCATGAAAACTAAATTCTTGACATTGAATCCATTTAACTACCTAACTAAATTGATATAAAGCAATTAGCCAAAAATTAACCAAAGGTTTAGAATTTATATCCAACAATTTGAAGATCCCACAAGCAAACTTAGCCCTCCAATTTTTCTTCTTTTCACCGAGATCCATACTAGATAGGCTAAGGAAAAATGGGTAGGGCTTCGATTTGGATTTTATGGGATTTTTGATGCATTTTATGATGATTTTGGAGGTGATGAGGTGTGGGAAAAATGGGGGCTGCTCATGGGGATGGTTTCGGCCAGTTTGAGGTGAGGGAGGAGAGAGGGAGTGTGGTGTAGGGTGTGGGTGATGGGAGAAAGTCCAAGTCAACACTCAACTAAACTCATTCTTCTTCTCATTCATTTAATTATTTTATTTCAAAAGAAATGAAAAGTGAAAGTGATTGGAGAGAGGGAGGGAGGGGGGCTGCTGAGCATGGCTCGGCCAAGGAAGTGGGGGATGGGTGTGAGTGTGTGTTTAAGGAAAATTTACCAAGTAATGAAAGCCAAATTCAAGTAACAAGTCCATCTCACATCTATTTAACTTAATTTTCGCAAAATAAGCCTTTTTCTATCATATTTTCTAAAACCGTTTGACAACAAATTTTTTTATACAAAAACCACATGTTACATTCTAGTTTAAATGTGTCATGATGCACAAAACTTGTATTAACACATTCTAATTTGTAATTATCACTAATTAATGTATTAGTGACAGCTTAAAATAATATTAAAATAATTAATTTCGGAAATTTTTTTAGTCAACTTGAAAATTTTCAAGTGACTCAATAAACACCAAATATTAGCAATAACATAGCTAGAATAGGTATATTTGATTTTATGATGAAATATAATTATATCTTGATTTTTACGGAAAACACCCGTTATTTTACCGATTCTCCGAAATTTCACCTAAACGATTTTTAAAACGTCACAGCAATTCTACATGAAAAAACCGAGCAGGCCGGTTTTTTTAGGTATGTGGCCGGCCAAGTTGTGGTGGAATTGACCGTTTTTGTCCAGTGTTTATCTCACAGTGTAAATAGCATTATGCACTTGTTTAAAAAAAAATTTGAAGCCTTTAAAAATTCAACAGAAACTGCAGTTTGTGTTTTGATGTTACGGAGTCGTTTCGGTTTCGTTGTTTTAACAATGTTTAAACTTGCTAGTCTAGGGTTTATGGGCTGGCTCTGATACCATGAAGGGTTACGCTAGCTCCCCGGCCAACTTCCGTGGCCAAATGCGGAACAAAATTTTTACTACGATCATAAACTTGGCGCTAGAATAAACCTAAACCGGATCTTTAACCATAAACCTAACTAGCAGTTAAGGGTTCTATCTACTGTGATAGAATGTATACCTAAAGAAACCAAGTCCTTCGGGTCTTCGATCCTCTCCTTAAGCTCCTCGATGGAAATATGGAATATGCTTAAACATCGGCCTGCTTGTATCAACAATGATCCACCTGAAAGTTCCAATCTTGTGCTAAACCTCCAAGTTGAGATAACTAGAATACTTAGCTTTCTAATCTAAGTAGATTAGAGTGAGTAGAGTGTGATTTAGAGTGGCTTAGTCTCATTAACCTTTGATTATCAGTACATGATACACTTAGGGTTTTGAGAGCAAAAAGGCGAGAGCAAACTTGAGGAAAGAGAAAGTATTTTTGATAATCATTATAAAAAATAGAATGGCTAACTTATATATGACCTCAAGCATGGCATGGAAAATATCTCACCAAAATATCTTGGTCAAAAATATCACATCAAAATATCCAAGGTCAACAGTCAAGCCAAGTCAAAAGGTCAATATAATTAGCCATGTCCTATATAATTATCATTTACCAAAAATAACAAATTCTTTTCTCCACCTCATTTTTGTTTTGCCCAAGTCAATGGTCAAAAACCCTATTGAGGTGTCTCCTTCTATACCTCCTTTCATCCGTATATACATACCAGCATCCGTGTTTCGAGAAACACGAATACTATGAGAAGAAGCTAATCCAATAATCAAATACTAGGATCCAGATGAAACCAAACCCCACTAGTATTGTCCGCTCGAACAGCAAAAGCACACAAGAACACGTATGTGATCGAACCCTGTCGTAAAACCATACGACCTCTACTCGTTTCGCCCGAAGCTGGGAAACCCTCTGTGTTGGACTCTAAAGACTCGACAGTACTCTGGCAGTGGGTTTAACCACAAGCACGTCAGCGGCACTAGCTGTGCGTAATGGCTACCCGGGTATCTGTCAATAAGAAGGTCGACGAGCATGCTCATCCTAATACCTACTGAGCCTGTCTGTGGCAATCTGCGTACAGTTCGGTCTGTTCGTCTAAGAGTATCGCATATCGGGCCTAGAGGGGCGGTAAACGTCAGAACCCTAATAGCGGTATAAGACGTGTTGGAATACAGTCCAAAACACCCTGAGAAACTACTGGACTACCTACCTGTAAATCTTGCTTGCCCTGGACAGGGACTTTGTGTAATGGCGTTCCGAAGACAGCGCGACATCAACTCCCAATACCGGGAGAGACGAATCCTATCTAACCGCCACTGCCTCCAAGTGCTTCGGGACTGCACCCAACTACTACCTGTTTGCACGACTCAATAGAGCCGTGGTAGGGTAGAAATCTAAGAATAGTGGCAACACTCTTGATGCGAAGTAGCAGTGTCAACTCAATGGACTAAGCTGTACTCTTGTCAACTGGGAACTGCTACCTTACGATAGGTATAGTACCAAACGGCAGTTACCCACGGGTCCATCCAGTGTAACACATAACCCAATGAGCGCCTGCATACTATCTCCAGTACGACGTACTGATGGCTGTGGAACAGTCCATCTCCCCTACTTGGATGAAAAGCGTATACACTAGTCTACTCTAGAATATCGATGCCCTGTCTCGATAATCATATGACTTGGGACCTGTATAAGGATGTGCTTGTAGGCTACCCAGCCCCTACTAGTGTGACTGCCATCACAACGCTGGTAGTCAAGCAAAGATCCTAAGGGCTCTATCAATATATACTAGCGATATGTTAAAAGAAACATATACACATATTAAGATTGACACAAACCAAGTAGCATACTACAATATCGAGCCAGACTGTCATCAATCAGTGTATATATCCCAAACTTCCAAAATGTAATATTCAAACTAGTACTATACAATAATGGCCTCTAGTGCATACATATCCAACACCATGGGGTTTAGAATGAGGTATGGAATACTTTTTATGAAGGTGGCATGGTGTTTTGTGGTGTTTTGGAAGGTGTTTTATGGGATAGTAGTGGAGGTTAAGGAGAAGGAGAAGGAAATAGAGAAGATAAAATAATGAAGTGAAGTGGAGAATGATGAAGTTCGTGGTCAAAAGCCAAAGAAGAGTATGGAAGCTTCTCTTTCTCTCTCATATAGCCTTGCCTCCATGTCACACATTCTTTTATTTTTTTTCTTTTCTTTTCTTCTTTTTCCCTTTTCAAAATAAAACCAAAGCCAAAACAAAGCAACTAAAGAATTAAAGCCATGGTTCAATAAAAATGTAACAAGGTTTTGCAACAAGTTTTATTGCATGTCATATTCATAAACAAGATTAATGCATAATTAGTGAAATAATAATCAAGTTTAACATTAAACTTGTATATAAATAATTGTATAATAATTTATAAAATGTCTAAATCACATAAATTCTTTCAAAATCAATAATTCATATTAATTTCCAAATATTTTCCAAAATATACATATATAATCTTGCCATTTCATTAAAAACAATTTCCACATTTTAATAATATCCATAGTATTAATTATTTTAAAATTTTAAATTCCAAAAATATTATTTTATTTTCTGAAATGTTACACCTCACTTCGGGGATTGGCGGGTAACTTTCCTCACTCGTAGGGTTCTAGGATCTTCAATGCACTGGCTATCCATATGACCGGGGAACGTCGTGTCTCTTTTATGGATCAAATGAAACATAGGGCTCCTAGATTATCCACTATTCCATATTGTTGTTCACATGCTTATGATGATTTTTTATCTGCTGTGATGACTATTATCTGCCTGCGATATTATGATATATATATATATATATAGATACTTCTATATGTTTTGCATCCTCGCTAGTCCTGCCCCAGCTCCGCTGTTAGTTAAGTAACCTAACGGTGCATGACGGGGCCCCGTGGCGAATCCGGATGGCAAATAAAAAGCATGTTATTTTGGTTGTTTCTTTTGTGGCTTGGAAACATAAAATGATGGGAACGCATTATCGAAATAATGTATGGAAAAATAAACCTAAATAATGTTGTCGGAACGAATTTTAAAACTAGGTTTTCTTCAAAACTTATGGTCGTATTCTTTTGCTTTGCATAGAGGTTATTCAGCTAGGAATATCCAACACCTCATTATATGAGGGAAGAGCCTTGATCCCTTCACTACGAGTTCGCTCTTAAGCAAAAGTTTATTTTACTACTTTTAAAATGCGGAGCTTAAACCACTCCATTTCAAAGCCACTCGAGTTCCTTCAACGATATCAAGTTCATTACGTTAAAGGTTTTTCACCAAAAACCAGCCGTAGCACTCCGTCATTTCAGATATGTACTTTGTAGTATTCGTGATTTGTACGTTGGTCTATATCAAGGCATAGTGTACGGAAGCTATGTGATACTTATTTGTAGCATGGATATGCGAATATCTAAGATAGCTGCATAGTCACGTTGGTCTCTATCAAGGGCTTGTGTAGGTGGGTTTAGATCAATCTTGGATAATGACGGGTTGAACTTGACTAGCGACTTATGGCACGTTGGTCTCTATCAAGGCCATGAGGTCGTTATGGGAAAAAAGCATATCGGGAGTTTCAAACATACGGGAAACTTGCCAGGCATGCCCATACCTTCTGTAATGTGGTTACTTCAGTGGATTCCACAAGGTTATCACATGATGATAGTTGGGTCTCGATTTCCATTGAAGAGTACATATTACTCCTCGGGAGATTTTTCACTTAAATGGTCCCGACTAGTTCTCCTTTTAGGGTTTAAAGGAGAATTCAAGGAAACAATGGGAGCCATTCTGATTAGATAAAGTGATAAACAATCTGGTCTTGATAGAGTGCACGTTGAGTGTTTCTTTTCTCTCTCTCTGGTACAGCGACCCATGACTTACCATAAAAACTTATGAACCAATTTGACTGAACCTTCTTATACCCTTTAGCTTTGGCTTGTCTTGGTTCGCGATAAAGCCGTATATCCCTGCCACTCATACTTTACCCTTTGCATTTCTTCAGAACACGTCGTATCATTATTATGATCCATATTGCTTGAAATGGCCATCGTATAGTTATATACAAACTCGAAGAAGTTACTTCAGTCGAGGATGGCCATAGGTTCTGAAGAAATTTAATAGGATTATTCGGTTGTCTCTTCCCTTTACCTTCTCTCAGGTTGCGAGAGCTCCTTATGTAGGGTTCCTTAGCATCTTCACTATGTTTTCTAAGGCATCAAGCATGTAATTTTTAAAAATCTTACGGTGCTAAGAAACCCGAACCAAGGATCTAACAAGAGAATTAGGGTTTAACTAAGCAAGTAAACAACTTTACTCTAAGTGAACAAGGAATACAACTATTGTAGACCGGTCCTTCACTTCTAAAGCTCCGTGTAGTAGTCCCTTCGCTCAAAGTAGTGGTCTCCCGAGCTCTCGTTATGCTCCACTAGGCGAAAGAAGCAAGCTTGCTTGAAGAACTTCGAGGCCGAAGATGATCTACGTCGATGAATCTCCAACTCAAGCTGCCTCTTCACTAATTGAGAATTAGTGAAGCAAACAACATATACTAAATGGCCAGTCTTCTGTAGATTGATGAAGTAGGAATTTTGCTCACTTTAGAATAATTTTTCTTACTCTTTGTCCTCACCTCAAGAAAACCTAGTAAGCTCAAATGAGATGATGAAGAAGATGAAGTCTAGAATGGAATGGAAACCAAGGGTGAGAAAAATCATATATAACTCATGTAGAGACTTAACCATGGCTAAAGATAATGGTTGGGTTAATAAATATCTAAAGCAAAACAAAATTGGTGGACTAAGTCAATGGTTTCCACAAGCTTCTCCAAGCTTCATAAGCCTTGACAAATTCCACCAAATTTTGTATATTCTCTAAATAAATATTTACCCTAATTATCTTAAGTATAGTATGAGTCTTATACACCCAAGTATAATGTATCATCAAGCATGACACAAAGAACAATACATTAATATATATCACATATATATTAAATGTATAAGTGAGAAAAATAAATTCTTAAGTAAGCTAATATTAGATAATGTATATTTATATATAAATATATAACCATACATTAAATTATTAAATCAATACTTGATTTAATAATCCGGCTATATCACATATAACCGACTAATATCATTTAAATCAACTTGTCGAATCAACACTTGATTCATTAACCCGGCTATAATACATATAACCGACCGATATCACATATCACGAGATTAGAATACTGTATCACATACACGTATTAATCTCGGTCCCGCATATATCACATATGTGCCCAACTTCATTTTTCTTGAGTTAGGAAACCTCTGTGTAGGACTCTAAATACTCGTCAATACGCCGGCCATAGGTAATGATCATGTCAGTTACCCACAAGCCGTCAGCGATACTAGATAGACGTAACGGCTACCCGGGTATTGAGCGATCAGAAGATCAACAAGTAAGTCTGCTCATACTCTCGTGAATCCAATAAGTAGCACTATCGTACAGTCCGGTATCTTCGTCTGATATGTCGCATATCTAGTCTGGGGGGTGGTAAACGTCAGACCCCAATAACTTGATAAGTCATGCCGATATGTGGCTCATAACGGGTCGAGAAACAAATGATAACACTTACCAGTAAACCTCTGTATCAGCCCTGGCCAGGGACTCCCTGCTATGGCCATCGAGCACAGCGTAACATTAACCCCCAATACCGGGAGTGAAGAAATCCCTCCTATCGCTCATTGCCTCCATCTGACTCGGGACTGTACCCAAAAACCACCGTCTTGCATGCTCTTTTGAACGTGGTAAGGTGAAAATCAAAGCACAGTGGAATTCACACAAGACTCTATGACGATCTCGGGTTTACAGACTAACCTGTACCGGTGTCACCAAAGAACTGCTATCTGACGTTAGGTAAAATACCATCTAGGGGTTCTCGGCGAGTGATGTTCAGTGTACCCAGTCTCCACTAAGCACCCGTATACTATCTTTGATGTCAAACACCAATGGATATGGGATCATCCATCTCCCATCATATGGGTCAAGAAGCGTATACGCTAGTCTACTCTGGGATATCGATACCCCGTCTCGATACACCCTCGACTAGGAACAGTTAAAGGTTGTACTTGTGGACTACCCCGGCCCCACTAGTATGATCTGCATCATAGTCCTGATAGTCAAGTACACATCCTAAGTGCTTTATTAACATGTAACAGAGAGACAGTATATGTATACATGTTAGGATAAAGAGTAACCAGATAGCATACTATCAGGTCGAGCAAGAATGTCCTTCCTATATATGTCCAAGCATCCACTATAATATATAATCATGTACAATAATGGTCTCTATGGCATACTTAAAACTAAAAATCTCCCACTTGCACTAAAGCCAGTTGTTGTAGTAACTCATACCCAACATCCCTTAAAGTCATTCTAGAGAAAGCCATTCATGAGTGGATCCGCCGTGTTATTCTTCCTGTCGACTCTCCTGACCTCGATCTCCCGGATATCAAACATCATCCTGATCAAGTCATTTTGCCTAAGAATATGTCTGGATCATTGATGGGACCGGGATTCTTAGGCCAAAACCACAGCTCCATTGTCACCACAATGATAGGAACCAAGTTCATCTCATGAATATCTATACCTAGACAGCCTCTTTGGTAGCATCGTTGGTAGCGATGTATTCAGCCTTTATCGTCGAGTCTACCACGGTATCTAGCTTGGAACTCTTCCAACATACCGTCCTTCCACTAAGGGTAAAGACAAAACTCAAGACTGTCTTACAGTCGACCTTATCATTATAGAAGCTCGAATCGGTAAAGGACTCCACATGGAGTTCACCGTTACCAGACACTAAGAACATTTCTTTAGTCCTTCTTAAGTACTTAAGCATGTTCTTCACAGCTCTCCAATGTTTCTCCTAAGGATCTGATTGATACCTGCTCACTACACCTAGTGAGTAAGTGCAACGTCTTGAAAATTCGTTTAGGTTATTTTCGCGATATTTAGCGATAATGCGTGTTTTTCATAAAATCTCGTTAATAATTATTTTTCCACATAGACTGGAATAAATTTATTTTTAATTTTGAAAATATGTACTTATATATATAATTGTGTTCTATTAATTGACATTTAATTTATTGTTCACATAATTATCAGATTTTCTTAACTATTATTTTCTAAGCAAAAAAGTTTAATTTAGCATGCACAACGCTATAATTACCCTAGGTTAATATCGTAGCATGTCTTTCTCTTTTTATTTTCTCCCATGGTTATATTTTCCTTTTTCTCATAAAACAAATAAGAAAATAAGAGAAGAAATGAAAAGGGAAGCATAGGGGGTATTTATGAGGCATCGGGCTTGAATTTTGGGCTCTTTCTCTCTCTCTCTCCCCCTCACTCCCTCATTCCCTACAGCAGCTCCAGCAGTAGCCCCTTCCCCTTCATTTCTTCTTCTTCTCTTCATTTTCCAAGCCTCATCTCCATTATAAATCCCTCCTTTCATCACAAATCTCATGCTTATCAGTTCAAATCAATTCCTTCTTGGTTCTTGAGGCAAGTCTTTGCTTTTGAAGGCAAGGTCAGCAAGTTTGAACCCTCCTAAGACCAACTTGAGGTATAAAGCTTAACTTAATCACCTTTTGCTAAACTTTTAGTTTATTTAGCTTAATGTAGTGTTTAGGTGGGATTTGGTGCTAATTATGTGGTTTTAAGTGGAGATTTGGTCATGTTAGGGTTGTTATGGCTTGATTAGCTTAACTAAGTGTTGTTAGTGTCGTTTAATCCAAGTCTTTGCACCAGTTTACACTAAAGCACCATATTGTATTAAGTTAGTGTTAATTAGTGTTTAGTTAGGATTTGTGTTCGTTTTGTGTTCTGCTTTCAAACCAGATGCTTCAGGAAAAAGTTGCAATTACTGGAGCTTAGTTACTGGGCTAGGACCACACACACGAAGCACGAGATCCCCTCTCCCCTCTATGGCTGCAAATTTATGGGTTCTGGCCGCAAATTGCGGCCAGACGCTTGACCTGGGTGTCGGGGGTTCTTCTTTAGGTGTCTGCTATATATTGTAGGTCTTTGGTATATGCAAATTTTCCTATTTCCATTCGTATCAAAATCTGGGACCATTTACCTTGTTTTTAGTACTTTTAGACTTGTGCGACACGTACGTTCTGAATTTGGGTTTGATGTTTGCTATGTATCACAGCATGTCAGGGTGGTTTCAGACGTTAGCACACACGTTTTGGTGTTTCGAGTGCACACGCGTTAGCTTGCAATGCTAGTTTTCTCCTATGGTCTTGATATCGCGTTTTGCAGGATATTAGCCTTATGTGTATTGCTTTGTGTAAATTCTAGGATCGGTCGCGGAGACATCGGACGCGGCGCGGAAAAGAAAGGCGGTGATTGGATCAGACTAGCGGAGGCGTTCCGGTGAGTAAATGCACACATCTACGGGGAAATCGTTTGGATGGTGCAAAACGCCCGATAGTTAGAATTTCGTTTAATACTTACACTTATGCGTAGTTCCTAGATAACCATCCCGTTGCATTGCATCATTTATCATATGTATATATACTATGATAGTACCTCATAGGACACTCGGACTATTACCATTGGTTTATGCTGCACGGGCACTATTCATGGGGCACACACGCCTTGGTAATTGCTATGCCACGAACACTTTATAACTTGTTTAAATCCGCATCTTATCACTTGCGCCAATTATTGATTAATAAACCTGCATTTGATATATTTAATTCATCAATATGGATACGTAGAATTGCTAGTCATATGCACATATCTTAGTGCATCATTGTTCATGCATAGTTTTCTAGTTCCGCATCGTATTTTATATTGTTAATATCATAGACATTCATGTATTATGATTTTCTCGAGGATTTCCATATTTATGATATTTACGGATTTGGAGAAACCGCAAGGATTTGAAAACCTATTACCATTTTAAAATGTAAGTTGCAGTTTTCTCGTGACATGATACATCTATCGTCCACCATAAGATCTCTCGGTGCTTGAGTAGTATCATACACCCGACTCGAGGAGGAGGAACCGTTTGTAGGTTCATGGTGGACTCGGTGCGGTATCCCGGGGCAAGATGGTCGCAGATGATGGCTTTGAGCCTGGCAGAGGAGCACTACTAACCGGTTATTGTGACGCGGCGGATAACCGGAGGATACCAACGTAGTCTTAGGATTTGGGCCAGTCCGAATTTGCCGGAGCCGTAGATCAGATATTTGGGCCAGTCTGGATTGCCGGAGCCCGGGATAATTGAGATATTCATATTTAGTGTCTATGCTTGACACAGATTTATATTGATTTCATTGATGAAACTACAGCTAAATTATAGAAGTTTAATAAGATAAGAATACAGATTTCCCATGTGAATTATATTCAAATCTCGTGTTATTTATAGCATTCAAGTTGCATACATATTATTGCATCGCATCATATTAGTATATGTAAGATGTGACGAAATTGTGTGCATGCTTACGATACCCTTATTAGTTGTTACTTTTTACTCACGAGTTGGCAACTCACCACCGTCGTGCCATAGTGTTTTGCTGGTCCGACCCGTCAGCACAGTAGCGGCGGGCGCACCTCCTCTTTTGCTCCTTTTGCTTTGACTCGCAGCATTGTTTGTAGGTGGGTTGCGGGGTTATTTTGTTGCCACCGTGTATCAGTATTGTATATAGTGTACTCCATCTACCGTATCTACCACATGTATTATTGTATTAGCGACTTAGAGATGAGACGGTGAGACTTGTACTTTTATGTTGTTTCTCTTGGTAGAGCTCACTTAAGCCGACATGATGCTTTATTACTTTATGTCTTTATATGCTTATTTTGCACAGTGATGATTTATATTGCGTGTGCTTTTGAGTCCGCCTTTGGCGAAGAGCTAGCTCCCGCTTGGGGATGCCCTATTTCATGTTATACATATATACCTGTTTTGTACCCGTTTGGGGACAGTATTTACAAAGGAGACTCTGCCGAAATTTTTCGAAAATGATGTTGCTTTTAAAAAAAACCTTGATGTGACGTATTTGATTTAAATCGCTTTCAATAAATCTTGGTTTTCCTTCACTCTACTACTCTATTTAGTTTCGATTTCTGGGTTTTGGCTTACTTAGATTACGTACGCCTCGAGACGTTTCATAATTTAAGTGCTAGTCACATTCCGTAATTTTTGGGTCGTGACAAAGTTGGTATCAGAGCGTTAGGTTTTACATTTCTGAGTGTAGGATGCCCCTTGGTAGATGGAGTAGGTAACTTAAGCTGAGTGACGTAGCGTGTGTATGTTCCGCGGCAAACTTACGATACGGTACTCCGCCTAAGTGACCTTAGGATATAAAATGCTTTCAATTCCTTCTTCGATTCCTTATATCCTATGGTACTATTGCACTGTTCTTATCCTGTTTCCTATACCAGCCACTATGCCGCCAAAGGTTACGAGGTCTCAGAGGGCTGCCGCCAGAGTTGAGATTCGAGCGGGCTCATCGGAGACGAGGACCAATCAGGACGGCGTGCCTACCCCTAAGGGACTGATTTATCCGCCTTCCCCAGGCCGCATTGACGGGCTAGAGTCAGGTATGCTGGAGTTACGTCAAATGATGGGATCCTTAGTCGAGGCCAGTCGGGCACAGAGATATGAGGATGTACCTACCACTGCACATACCATGATGTTACCTGCTGCCCAGACAGTTGTTCCCGCTACTACCGAGACCATCCACATATCATTGCAGGAGTTTATAAGGCTGAGACCTTTAGTCTTTACCAGCACAGATGCAGTAGAGGATCCGCAGACATTCCTTGATAGGTTGGCTAGGATTTGCCGTTCCCTGAGATGTTCTGACGATAGATGGGTGGAGCTTGCGAGTTTTCGTCTTGAGGGCGTTGCTCAGACATGGTGCGAGTTAGTCGAGAGAGGTCTTGCTGCAGGTCTACCTCCTATGACATGGGACTAGTTCACAGCGGTGTTTCTTACCCGTTTCCTTCCAGAGAGCGTCTGTGATGCTGGAGCCCGTAGTTTTGAGGTTATGCGCAAGACTCCAGGGATGGCAGTGTCCGCGTATGATATCCAGTTTACTCAGTTGTCCCGATATTCTCCTTAACAGGTGGACACCGAAGAGAAACACATGAACAGGTTCGTACGTGGGTTAGACACACAGCTATTTCTTGCTATTGGCGCCCATCACTTCGACACCTATGCAGTCGCGGTAGATGCAACCTTACTTTTAGAGGAGCGCATTTCGGAGACTTCGGTCGTTTCAGGTCTGAAGAGGATTCGTACAGATATACCAGCTCTATTACAGTTTGGCAGAGGCATGGTAGGCAGAGGTCGTGGCGGATTCTTTCCAGGCCGTGGTGATGGTCGAGGCATGGCGCTGGGCGAGTTGTTCAGCTCCTATTCACCAGGTCAGTGGCCACCGCCAGTATGTTATTGGTGCGGAAGTCCAGGTCACTTTTACAAGAATTGTACCATGAGGCGCCAGGGTGAGCCGACAGTTCCTTATGTGACACTTCCACCCTCACCCCCTACTCAAAGATCTCTACTTCCTACCCCTGGTGGTGCTCCACGCCAGGCAGACGTTCCCAGAGGCCGTGGACATGGCGTTCCTGTTCAGAAAGGACGACGAGGCAGAGGCCGAGGTAGAGGACAGCCAGCTATTGGTGGGGGACAGGCCCGAGTGTTCGCTTTGACTCCACAGGATGCACAGGCATCCAATGCCGTTGTGACATGTACATTTCCAGTAGGTTCTTTCAATGCACGAGTATTATTCGACCCTGGTTCCACACATTCGTATGTATTTATGCACTTCGCACCGAGGTTGGGCAGTGAGTCATCGTCGTTAGATCAGCCGCTTATTGTTGTTACTCCGGTAGGTGAGTCATTTATCGCTCGATTTGTGTTTCGTTTGTATTCTGTTCGTATCGGGGAGAGGGATTCTTCGGTTGATTTGATTCTCCTCGATATGTTGGACTTTGATGTTCTTCTTGGCATGGACTGGTTAGTTACCTATTATGCATCCGTGGACTGCCGTGAGAAGGCGATCAGTTTTAGTTTTCCGGGAGAGCCAGTTTTTGTTATTCAGGGAGACCGTAGCGTCATCCTTCCCAGCTTGATTTCGTCTCTTCGCGCTGGTCAGATCTTGTGGAAAGGATGTCAGAGATTCTTAGCTTATGTTTGTGATACTAGAGCTGCAGAGGTCCTGTTGGACCAGGTCCCGATTGTTAGTGAGTTTCCTGATGTCTTCCCTGATGAGCTGCCTGGGCTACCGCCTGAGCGCGATATTGTGTTCTGCATTTACTTGATCCCCGTCACGGGTCTTATTTCCATACCGCCTTATCGGATGGCCCCGGCGGAGCTTAGAGAGCCGAAGGGTCGGTTGCAGAATTTGTTAGATAAAGGGCTCATTCGACCCAGTGTATCTCCTTATGGTGCTCCTGTCCTGTTCGTCAAGAAGAAGGATGGCAGTTTTCGTTTGTGTATTGATTACCGTCAACTGAACCAGGTGACAGTGCGGAATAGATATCTCTTACCACGTATCGATGATTTGTTCAATCTGCTCCTGGGTGCGGGACACTTCTCGAAGATTTACTTGCGATCAGGCTACCATCAGTTGTGGGTTCGGCAGGATGATATTCCGAGGACGGCTTTTCGCACGCGTTACGGACACTACGAGTTTTTGGTGATGTCGTTCGGACTCACCAACGCCCCAGCAGCATTTATGGACTTGCTGAATGCATTTTCAGGCCGTATCTTGATCAGTTCATCATCGTATTCATTGACGACATCATATTATATTCCCGGAGCCGAGAGGAGCATGAGCAGCACCTGCAAATCGCATTGCAGACTTTGAGAGAGCACCAGTTGTTCGCGAAGTTCTCCAAGGGCGTATTCTGGCTTGACACCGTTGATTTTCTTGGGTCACATAGTTACGAGAGATGGTATGCGTGTGGACATGATGAAGATTGAGGCCGTTCAGCATTGGCCAAGACCGGCGTCAGTTACAGAGATCCGCAGCTTTCTTAGCCTGGCCGGATACTATCGACGTTTTGTTCAGGACTTCTCCCATACGGCTGCACTATTGACCGGGTTGACCCGGAAGGGAGTTCCTTTTGTTTGGACCGAGGCGTGCGAGCATAGCATCCAGCGGTTGCAGACTCGTTTGACTACGGCACCAGTTTTATCATTGCCTTCGGGATCGGGCGGATTTGTGATTTATTGTGATGCTTCTCGAGTGGGGCTAGGCTGTGTGTTGATGCAGCATGATAGGGTCATCGCTTATGCTTCTCGGCTGCAGAAGAAACACGAGCAGAACTATCCAACTCACAATTTAGATATGGCGGTGGTGGTTTTCGCACTCAAGATCTGGAGACATTACCTATACGGCGAGTCGTACCAGATATTCACGGACCACGAGAGCTTGAAATATATATTTCAGCAGCGAGACCTGAATCAGAGACAGCGCCGTTGGATGGAGCTAGTGAAGGACTACGATTGCAAGATCCTTTATCATCCGGGCAAGGCGAATGTAGTGGCGGATGCTTTGAATCGGAGGCCTGGAGGTAGTTTATCTTGTTTGAGCACAGTTCAGAGGCAGTCGTCGGCAGATTGGCAGATTCTATGTGATAGCCGAGTGCAGTTCTATTTTTCTCCGACCGGGGGACAGCTTGCGCATATCCGTGCACGTCCACAGTTGCTTGACTGTATCCATGAAGCATAGTACAGTGATGACTGTTGTTCAGAGATCATGGCACAGGTTAGACAGGGCAGTGATTCCGAGTTCGTGATCGATGATCAGGGGATACTACGATTTAGGACTAGACTGTGCGTACCAGCTTCTGTGGGACTGAGGCATGAGATTCTTGAGGAGGCACATCGATCGGTATACAGTGTTCATCCGGGTTTCACCAAGATGTATGATGATTTGAGAGACGTTTACTGGTGGGAAGGGATGAAGAGAGACGTCGCCGATTTCGTATCGGGATTCCTGACTTTTCAGCAAGTCAAGGCCGAGCACCAGAGGCCAGCGGGAGAGTTGCAGCCTTTGTCCATTCCGGAGTGGAAATGGAAGCAGATTTTGATGGACTTCATTATGGGTCTACCCAGGACCAGTCGAGGATATGACTCTATTTGGGTGATCGTGGATCGATTGACGAAAGCGGCTCACTTTCTGCCAGTGAAGACCACTTTTGGATTTGCTCAGTATGCCCAGATTTACATCGACGATATTGTATGACTGCATGGCATCCCTGCTTGTATTGTGTCCGACCGAGGCAACCAGTTCACCAGCCGACTATGGCAGAGGCTTCAGGAGGCTTTGGGCACCCGATTGAGTTTCAGCACAGCATTTCATCCGCAGACCGACGGTCAGTCAGAGCGGACTATTCAGACTCTTAAGGACATGCTCTGAGCATGTGTTTTATATTTTCGTGGCAAATGGGATCATCACTCGCCCTTGGTAGAGTTTTCATACAACAACAGCTTCCAAGAGACCATTCAGATAGCACCTTTCGAGGCTCTTTATGGGAGGAGATGTCGATCGCCCATATGTTGGACAGAGCTCAGCGAGATCAGTACTTTTAGGCCGCAGATTGTTAAGGAGACGGCCGCAAAGATCCACTTGATTCATAATAGGATGAGAGCGGCCCAGAGCAGGCAGAGATCTTATGCGAACCGACGTCGACGCAGACTTGAGTTTGCTGTAGGCGATCATGTTTTCTTGAGGGTCTCCCCAATGAAGGGCGCGATGATATTTGGGAGGAAGGGGAAACTTGGTCCCAGATATGTGGGCCCCTTCGAGATCCTCAAGCATGTTGGTGCAGTTGCGTATCGGTTAGCTCTTCCGCCCTGTTTCCCAGACGTTTACCAAGTATTCTACGTTTCGATGCTCCACAAGAACCCTCACGACCCTTCTTAAGCGATTCAGCACCCGACGATCCAGCTGGATCGCGACCATTCTTTTACAGAGCATCCGGTGGTCGTCCTGGATCGGCAGGTGAAGAAATTGTTATCAAAGGTTATACCATCCCTAAAGGTCCTTTGGCGTGGCCCGAGCAGCGAGGAGGTCACCTGGGAGACCGAGGCAGAGATGAGGAAGAAATATCCCCATCACTTCGAAGGTACGCGTAGCTAAATTTTTTAATTCGGGGATCGAATTTCTTTAAGGGGGAAGATTGTAACGCATTGAAAATTAGTTTAGGTTATTTTTTCGATAATTAGCGATAATGCGTGTTTTTCATAAAATATCGTTAATAATTATTTTTCCACATAGACTGGAATAAATCTATTTTAAATTTTGAAAATATGTAATTATATATATAATTGTGTTTTATTAATTAACATTTAATTTATTGTTCACATAATTCAGATTTTCTTAACTATTATTTTCTAAGCAAAAATGTTTAGTTTAGCATGCAGAACCCTATAATTACCCTAGGTTAATATTGTAGCATGTCTTTCTCTTTTCATTTTCTCCCATGGTTCTATTTTCCTTTTTCGCACAAAACAAATAATAAAATAAGAGAAGAAATGAAAACGGAAGCATGGAGGTTCTTTATGAGGCATGAGAGCTTGACTTTTGGGCTCTCCCCCCCCCTCACTCCCTCATTCCTTGCAGCAGCTCCAGCAGCAGCCCCCTTCCCCTTCATTTCTTCTTCTTCTCTTCATTTTCCAAGCCTCATCTCCATTAAAAATCCTTCCTTTCATCACGAATCTCATGCTTATCACATCAAATCAATTCCTTGTTGGTTCTTGTAGCAAGTCATTGCTTTTGAAGGCAAGGTCAGCAAGTTTGGACCCTCTTAAGACCAACTTGAGGTATATAGCTTACCTTAATAACCTTTTGCTAAACTTTTAGTTTATTTAGCTTAATGTAATGTTTAGGTGGGATTTAGTGGTAATTATGTGGTTTTAAATAGAGATTTGGTCAAGTTAGGGTTGTTATGGCTTCATTAGATTAACTAAGTATTGTTAGTGTCGTTTAATCCAAGTCTTTGCACCAGTTTACACTAAAGCACCATATTGTATAAAATTAGTGTTAATTAGTGTTTTAGTTAGGATTTGTGTTCGTTTTTTGTTCTGCTTTCAAACCAGATGCTTCAGGAAAAATTTGCAATTACTGGAGCTTAGTTACTGGGCTAGGACCACACACACGAAGCACGAGACCCCCTCTCCCCTTTATGGCCGCAAATTTGAGTGTTCTGGCCCTAAATTGCGGCAAGAACCCTGGACCTGGGTGTCGGGGGTTCTTCTGTAGGTGTCTGCTATATATTGTAGGTCTTTGGTACATGCAACTTTTTCTATTTCCACTCGTATCAAAATCTGGGACGATTTACCTTCTTTTTAGTACTTTTAGACTTGCGCGACACGTACGTTCTGAGTTTGGGTTTGGTGTTTGCTGTGTATCACAGCATGTCAGGGTGGTTTCAGACGTTAGCACACACGTTTTGGTGTTTCGAGTGCACACGCGTTAGCTTGCGATGCTAGTTTTCTCGTATGGTCTTGATATTGCATTTTGCAGGATATTAGCCTTATGTGTGTTGCTTTGTATAAATTCTATTATCGGTTGTGGAGACATTGGATACGGCGCAGAAAGGAAAGGCGGTGATTGGATCAGACTATCGGAGGCGTTCCGGTGAGTAGATGTACACATCTACAGGGGAATCATTTGGATGGCGCAAGACGCCCGATAGTTGGAATTTCGTTTAATACTTACACTTATGCGTAGTTCCTAGATACTCATCCCGTTGCATTGCATCATTTATCATATGTATATATACTGTGATAGTACCTCATAGGACACTCGCACTATTACCATTAGTTTGTGCTGCACGGGCACTATTGATGGGGACACACACGCCTTGGTAATTGCTATGCCACGAATACTTTATAACTTTTTTAAATCCGCATCCTATCATTTGCGCGAATTATTGATTAATAAACCTGCATTTGATATATTTAATTCATCAATATGGATACGTAGGATTGCTAGTCATATGCACATATCTTATTGCCTCATTGTTCATGCATAGTTTTCTAGTTCCGCATCGCATTTTATATTGTTAATATCATAGACATTCATGTATTATGATTTTCTCGAGGATTTCTATATTTATTATATTTATGGATTTAGAGAAACCGCAAGGATTTGAAAATGTATTACCATTTTAAAAATGTAAGTTGCAGTTTTCTCGTGACATGATGCATCTATCGTCCACTATGAGATTTCTTAGTGCTCGAGCATTATCATACACCCGACTCGACGAGGAGGAGGAACCCTTTATGGGTGCATAGTGGACCCGGTGCGGTAACCCCGAGCAAGATGGTCGCAGATAATGGCGTTGAGCCCGACAAGGGAGCACTACCGACCGGTTATTGTTACGCAGCGGATATCCGACGTACTCTTGAGTTATGAGGATTTGGCCAGTCCAGATTTGCCGGAGCCCTAGATCATACATTTGGGCCAGTCCGGATTGCTGGAGCCCGGGATAATTGAGATATTCATATTTAGTGTCCATGCTTGACACATATTTATATTGATTTCATTGATGAAACTACAACTAAATTACAGAAGTTTAATAAGATAAGAATACAGATTTCCCATGTTAATTATATTCAAATCTTGTCTTATTTATTGCATTCAAGTTGCATACATATTATTACATCGCATCATATTAGTATATCTAGGCTGTGACGAAATTGTGTGCATGCTTACGATACCCTTATTAGATGTTACTTATTACTCATGAGTTGGCAACTCACCCCCGTCGTGCCACAGTGTTTTGCAAGTCCGACCCATCAGCACAGTAGCGGCGGGCGCACCTCCTCTTTTGCTCCTTTTGCTTGGACTCGCAGCATTGTTCGTAGGTGGGTTGCAGGGTTATTTTGTTTCCACCGTGTATCAGTATTTTATCTAGTGTACTCCATCTACCGTATCTACCACATTTATTCTTTTATTACCTACTTAGAGATGAGACAGTGAGACTTGTACTTTTTTGTTGTTTCTCTGGGTCGAGCTCACTTGAGACGACATGATACTTTATTATTTTATGCCTTTATATGCTTATTTTGCACAGTGATGATTTATATTGCGTGTGATTTTTAGTTCGCCTTTGGCGAAGAGCTAGCTCCCGCTTGGGGATACCTTATTTCATGTTATACATATATTCCTGTTTTGTACTCGTTTGGGGCCAATATTTACAAAAGAGACTCTACCGAAATTTTCGGAAAATGATGTTGCTTTTAAAAAAAAGCTTGATGTGACGTTTTTGATTTAAATCGTTTTCAATAAATCTTGGTTTTCCTTCACACTACTGCGCTATTTGGTTTCGATTTCTAGGTTTTAGCTTACTTAGATTACGTACGTCTCGAAACGTTTCGTAAATTAAGTGCCAGTCACATTCCGTACTTTTCGGGTCGTGATAGTAAGTTACATCCTCTTAGATCTATCTCTATAGATCTTAATCACTGGATGTAAGAGGCATCACCCAGATCCTCCATTGAGAAACATAGTGATAAGAAGAGCATGACCGAGTGTAGCATTGGAATACCATTTCCTATCAAGAGTATGTCATCCACGTACAATACGAGGAGGACAACCTTAATCTGTACAACCTTCTTGTATATGCAAGGTTTATCTACCTTTTTGATAAAATCAAACTCGTTGACTGCCACATCAAAACAAATGTTCCAATTTCACGATGCCTGCTTTAATCCTGATGGACTTAAGCATAGCCACTGGAGAAAAGGTTTCATCAAAATCCATACCTGGTTATTGATGAAAACCTTTTGCTACAAGTCTAACTTTGAAAGTCTCAATTTTTCCATCTACACCAAGAATCTTCTCAAGATCCACTTGCTCCCGATGGATTTTACCCCTTCAGGTGCAACATTCAAAGTCATACTTTGTTGGTGTACATGGATTCCATCTCAGATCGCATAGCATCCAGCCTTTTCACAGAGTCCCCACTCGTGATGGCCTGCTTGGAACAAATTGGGTCATCAACTTTCATGATTCAATCTTCGCTCCCACTGTCATTGAGATAACTGTAGTATCTCTCAGGCGGATGAGGAACCCTACTAGATCAGCAGAGAGGCTGAGGATTGTCGGGAACTATTGAATCCTTCGGTTTTACCAAATCATCAGTTGTAGTTTGTGTAGATGGAACTTCTTCCAGTTCTACCCCATGACCAAAAAATTCGTTTTTTTAAGAAATTCCTTTTCTAAAAAGGTGGCATGCTGAGAAACAAAACACCTTTGTTATCGTTGCGGTAAAAGATATACCCTTTCGATTGTTTGGGATATCCGACAAACTTACACAGAACTGACCTTGCCTCGAGCTTGTCCGGGTTTTGCCTTTAAACATAGGCCGGACAACCCCATATCTTAACTTGTTAAGTCGTGGTCTCTTCCCATGCCATATCGCATATGGAGTGGTAGGCGCTGATTTGGTCCTAACCCTATTCAATAGGTATGCGGCTTCTTAAGCGCATAACACCCAAAAGGAAATAGGCAACTCAGCAGTACTCATTATAGAGCGCACCATATCTAATAGGGTGCGGTTCCTCTACCCCGATACACCGTTGTGCTATGGTGAATACAGAGGTGTATTGTGAGAAAGAATCCCATTCTCTTTTAACTAAGTCAGGAATTCCGTGCTCAAGTATTCTCCTCCTCGATCAGATCGCGGGATTTAATACTTCTACCCGTTTGGTTCTCTACTTCATACTTATATTCCTTGAATTTCTCAAAAGATTGAGACTTGTGTTTCAACAGGAACACTTGCCCGAATCTTGAGAGATCATTGGTGAATGTAAAGAAGTACGAGGAACCGTTCCTGGCATGTGTAGATATGGGACCGCATACATCACTATGTATCAGTTCCAAGACTTCAGTAACTCTTTCTCCGTGTCCAGCAAACAGATTTTTGGTCATTCTATTTTTGAGACATGACTGGCAAGTTTCATATGATGTAAATTCAAACTGATTTAAACATCCAACTTTATGTAACTTGGCTAGTCGTGTCGCATTGATATGACCTAGTCTACAATTCCATAAGAAGAATTCGTTCATTTCTGAACTTTTCCTCTTGTGTGTATTCTGTACGTTAAGAACTGTAGTTTGATTTAGAACGTATATACCATTACATAACGTGTCTGATTCAATCAACTTTTGATTCAGGAAAATTTTCACAATATTATCCTGCAAAACAAAATTATATCCTTCTTTACTTAATAATGAAACTGATATAATATTGCATATTAGGTTCGGTATGTAATAACATTAGTTCAGAATCAATGTATTACCAGTTGGTAATATAAGGCGGTATTCACCAACTGCTTTGGTTGCAACATTTGCACCATTCCGTACTTCTAGAGAATGATCACCATTTTTCATTTGTCTTCCTTTCTTTAGCCCATGTAACATATTACATATATGGGATCCTGATCCGGTATCTGTACCCAGGACGTAGAGTGTACTGAGAAACAGTTCTGGTTGACAAACACACCCGAAGAAGATGCATCAACATGCTCATTTCTCGTATGGGTCGCATAGGAATCCGGATATTCCCCTATTTCCTGCTCGGACTTATAACAATTATCAAATAAAGCAGAACCAACGTTCCCAACTCAGTATAACAAGCGGATTTGGTCAATACATCCCTATTATTATCTTAATATGGCATGTCACGGTCGCTACCTGGAGAGAGAGAGAGAGAGAGGAAAACACTCTGCGTATGCTCTTGCAACATTAGATTAGTTATTATTTTATCTAATCACGATGGTTCCCACTGTTTTTATCAAATCTTCCTTCAAACCCTAAAAGGTAAGACTAGCCGGGATTAAGTACACCCTACGAGTTCTCCAATCATTCTGTCAGGCCAGTGTTGGTACTTTGAGAGAGGTTCCCCGTGCTTTCGCATGGACTTAATTAAAATAAAACTCGTTTTCCCATTGGCATAACCCCATTGATACTTTTCTAGTCACCTACTTGATCGGCTAATTGCAAAGTGCAAAACACCCCCAGGAGTAACTCTTACTCGCAGTGGGTATCGGGATCCAACTATCTCACAGAAGGTATACAATATCATTGCAAATTTCAACACTTGAAATTCCCGATAATATTTTGCCCCTAGCGTCCTATGACCTTGACGAAGGCGGACAAACCATAGTCCTCTAGTCAAGTTCAATCCATACATTTCGTGATTGAATTAAACCCACCCGCACGATCCTAGATGCAGTCCAAGAAAATCGCACAACTACCCTAATCCAATCGTATCATTTGCTAGGAGATAAGCACTAATCAGCTACCGCACACTACGCCTTGACGCAAGCCAACAAACGTTGCACGAGTACTAAACAGTACTTATCTGAACGAACGGAGGGATACGAAAGGTGTTTAAGAAAACCTTTTGCGTAATGAACTTGATATCATTGTAGAATCGAGTGATTTTGAAAATGAGAGTTTTTGAGGCTTTTACTAGTTTTGCTAAAGAGGTCACTCCCGGTGAAGGGATCTCGGCTCTTTCCTCATCGAATGAGGTGCTGGATATTCATGAATATCATTATGCAAAGCAAGACCTAGAGAAGCAATCAAAAGATAAAACCGAGTGTATTGTAGCATTTGCTAGTTTCGATAAAGATGTCACTCCCGGTGAAGGGATCTCGGCTCTTTCCTCAACAAATGAGGTGCTAGTTATTCATCAAGGAATACCACTGCGCAAAGCAAAAACTAGAGCTACCCATTTTGAAAATTTGATTCTACAACATATTTAGGTTTCTTTCCTTTCATTAATTTCATTAATGAAGTCACATTATTTATGCTTCCTAAGCATTACAGAAGAAACGAAAATACAATGTACCCGCATTCACCATAGAGCTCCTTTAAGCACAGTTAGGTTACTTAACTGCTGGCAGAGTAGGGTAGGACCAGCGTGGATGCAAAACATAAGCAACATTTACTATATATCAAATATATAATATAAAGCATTTGTCTCACGCAGTTATATGATCTTATCATAGAACATTGCAGCAGAAATCAACATATGAAATATTAGCTATACTAGGAGGTCCGTGTTTTAGATTAAGCCAGTACAAAGCACGGATTCCACGGTCATGATGAATAGCCAAACCCACATCCCTAGACCCCTAAGAGAGTGACAAGCAACCTTACCAATTCTAGAGTTAGGAGACCCGGTCTCGACTCCTCGAGATGGTCTCCTACTAGACTCTAAAACTCGGTTACTTGTGCTCCTCATCTTAGGTCTATCGTAATGCGGAAAAGTAAATAATATACATCAATGGTGACATAATGCACAACCCGGAAGTGCCCTAATAAAAGTATTACATATAAGTTTTTACATGATTAAAAATGAAAAACTTTCATCTCACGCAAAAAACCCCGGCTATTCAAACACTACGATCTAATATAACATATCACAGCAACACATAACATCACATGTAATCAACGTAAGTAAATATGCATATCCCAATTGTCGTTGATGTATATCAACGAAATCAGCAATACACCACATATTACACTTACGGTCGCAGAAAAGAAAGTGAAAACTAAAATAATTGGAATCCGCAACCACCTTAGATATCATAAATCTGAAATATCACATACTTCAGATTTCATGCCTAACCAAATGAATTCTTTAGACATCAAAAACCCGGAATATCTCATATTCCGAATTTCATACCTAACATTATAAACCCCGCATTTTAGTCTCGATATTAAAAACCTTTTCAATAACTAGTCAGGCAATTCAACAAGATTCCTGATATCCTGATCAAATACTTGTCAGAAACTTTAGTAGACGGCCGCACTCCCAATGCCGTCGACGAAGTGTACTTAGGCGGAACACCGCGACCGTGAACACCCGAACGGATGCTTTAGGCAACAGGGTTCTCTTCCAGTCACTTGGTCGGGGCTATGGGGCATGGCTTTCTAGTAATGTTACCCGGTGAGTATCCGCATACACTACGTGATTGCGACAGAGTTTTGATCCAAATCAAAAGCCCATGGCAACCGATCAAATGAGACAAAATTGCTAGATTTATAAAATTCAAACCATTTTTCACAAAACTAATTATTGTGGATTCCAAATATTGTATCACATATCACAGATAGCTAGACGATGTTAAACATTACGATCGAATCAAGAAAGACCCACATTTCCTAAAGAGCTGAACACTTGAGATACAGTTAGAAATGCCTAGAACATTCCACTATTTCCTACGGATCAGCACAAAAAAGGCACGCTCCCTGCCTCACCAACGGCGCCGTGGAACCGCCGCAAAAAGCCTCTTTTGGCCGCGGTTCTGCGGTCGTATGGTCGAGTTGGGCCATCGTTTTTCTTGAGGATCCATGGAATACCCTGCATGATTTTTTGGATATTTTTAACTTGGAAAAATCCAACATTTTGAAAGATTTCTAGAGAGGGGGAAAAATTGGGGTTTCGAAGTTCGATCGAATACTTCAACGTCGTCTAGGCCACTCCTAATACTCTAGCTTGGCTCTGATACCACTGTAGGGTTCCTTAGCATCCTCACTATGTTTTCTAAGGAATCAAGCATGCAATTTCTAAAAATCTTAGGGTGCTAAAAACCGGAAACAGGATCTAACTAGAGAATTAGGGTTTAACTAAGAAAGTAAACAACTTTACCCTTAGTGAACAAGGAATACAAACTTTGTAGACCGGTCCTTCCCTTCTAAAGCCCTTTGTAGTAGTCCCTTCGCTCCAAGTATTGGTCTCCCGGACTCTCGTTAGGCTCCAATAGGCGAAAGGAACAAGCTTGCTTGAAGAACTTCGAGACCGATGATGATCTATGTCGAGGAATCTCCAACTCAAGCTACCTCTTCACTAATTGAGAATTAGTGAAGCAAACAAGCTATACTAAATGGCTAGTCTAGTGTAGATTGATGAACTAGGAATTTTTCTCACATTAGAATAATTTTTCTCACTCTTTTTCTTCACCTCAAGAAACCTAGTAAGCTCAAATGAGATGAAGAAGAAGATGAAGTCTAGAATGGAATGGCAACCATGGATGAGAAAATAACATATATAACTCATGTAGAGACTTAACCATGGCTAAAGATAATGGTTGGGATAATAAATATCTAAAGTAAAACAAAATTAGTGGACTAAGTCAATGGTTTCCATAAGCTTCTCCAAGCTTCATAAACCATGACAAATTCCACCTAATTTTGTATATTATCTAAATAAATATTTACCTTAATTATCTTAAGTATGGTATGATTCTTATACACCCATGTACAATGTATCATCAAACATGACACAAAAAACAAATACATTAATATATATTAAATGTATAAGTTAGAAAAAGAAATTCTTAAGTGAGATAATAATAGTTAATGTATATTAATATATAAATATATAATCATACATTAAACTGTTAAATCAATACTTGATTTAATAATCCGGCTATATCACATATAACCGACTAATATCATTTATATCAAATTATTGAATCAATACTTGATTCAATAACCCGGCTATATCACATATAACCGACTGATATCATATATCGCGAGATTAGAATACGGTATCACATACACGTATTAATCTTGGTCCTGCATATATCACATATGTGCCCTACTTCATTTCGCTTGAGTCAGGAAACTTCTATGTCGGACTCTAAATACTCATCAATACGCCGGCTGTTGGTAATGATCATATCAGTTTCCCACAAGCAGTCATCGGTACTTGTAACACCATTGAATGCGATTAGTGTTAATTAAGCGATAATGCGGGTTTTTAGTAAAATGTTAACCAAAATAGTTTTCACATATTTTATAAAAATTAATTAATAGTTGATTATTATTTGTTTTGTCTTGCACACACTTGTGCATGTTAATTTGGGGGTTACGAAGGTGTTAACCATGCTTAAGTAGCCATGGCACCCTAAAACAATTTTTAGCCATCTTAACCCATCTCACTTAATATTTGCTAAGGTTTGACTTGAGAGAGAGATAGAGAGAGAGTTGAAAATGAAGGATTATGAGGCATGGGGCAAGCATGTGAGCATTTAATTAGGAGAGAGAAAGGGCATGGCTCACTCCTAACCTCACACCCCCATTTTTCTTCACCACTCTCACACCCTCTCATTTTCCCTCAACACTCATACACTCTCATTTCTTGTTTTCCTTCTCATTTTCTCCATCCCCAAACTGAAACCTACCTAGTGTCATCACTAAACCAAGCCAAGTCTTCACTAAACATCATTTAAACCATCACAAAGTCAAGTTAAGACTCTAGAGAATACTTGGAGCATGGAAAGCTAGGGTTTTTGGAGAATGTTTGGTAAGGTAGTGATCTATAACTGTTAACTAGGCCTTTAAGAAATTGTGTTGCTTATTAGTTGCTGTTTAGAACACTAAAGTTATAGTGTTTGGGCAATATCGTATTTTTAGTGATAAATTGGAGTCTCTGTGATATGCTATCACTACATTAGGTTACTGTAAAATCTAGCAATGCAGTAGTATTATGTTAGAGGCCCTGAGTGTTCAACTGAAACCCGGACCCTATCCAATCTAGTTAACCCGGCGAGATAAGGTGAAATTCCGGCGTCGCCGGATTTTTGGGGGCTTGGGGAGTTGTGGATTTTAGGATAGCTGTCTGTAGGTTATCCTGGGTGTTTGGTACTGCTTGATTTTCCTATTTTGACTGTAAGAAAAATCTGGGATCACTTTGCTAGTTTCTAGTGTTTCGGCAAATCGCGATGCGGTATCCGACACGGTTTGTGTAGTTTGTGTAGATTGCTGCACTTAGGATTGATTTAGGATGTCGCTACACACGTTAGCCACTAAGTGAACACTTGAGAGTTTTTAGGAGTCGGTGCATTGATCTAAACGTAGTTTGTATGTATTATTGGACGGTTTCTAAGCTGCACTTATTATGTTTTTTCTGATATTAGGATCGATTGTGGAGACTTCGAACGCTACACGGAAAGGAAAGCAGGTGGTTGGATTTACCTAGCTCGAGATCATCGGTGAGTAGATTTAACATCTACGGGGGAATCACCCGTATGGCGTTAAGCGTCGAGGGCTAGATATGATGTTATAGCCACATGTTTATATGCATATGCGTTGATTGTGCATGAGCATCATTTGCATACCATTACTTGTTGTACATTGACTTAGTACCTATTGGACACTGCACCATTACTGACGGTTCATGTAGCATGAGCATTGAATTGTATGCCACACACACACCATTGGTAATTATCATGACACGCAACATAAACTTATATGTGGCACTGCATTCGTTATTGACATTGAGGCTGTTGTTCTTGTACCACCTTACTAAGCGAATATGTATCGTACCGCTTTCATTATTATTAATAGTTAGACGTTGATTCTTGTTCTATTGCGCATATGACATGCATCACGCATACATACCTACATGCATACACACATACCTTACAATAGCTACATATACACCTTTATATGATGTTGCATTTGACTTTGGGGAATTTGGGAACCGCGTGATATCTTTAAAAACTTGATTCATTTAAAAGAGAGATTTTCCCTTGATATGGTCATATTACCGTTCTATGTTGCATACATTATATTTCATGGATTTACGCATTGAGATACTGATTTCATGTGATTTATGGATTTGAGAACCGTGGTTATATTTCAAGAAAGTATGAATTGTTTTGAAAACCCTGTTTCTCTTGTTATGATATTTCGATGCGTCCACCATGAGTTTTCTCAGTTCTGAGATTAGTTTTAGAAACGCGATTCGAGGAGATGGATGATCCGTTTGCGGGTTCATGGTGGACCCGGTATGGTACCCCGGGGCAAGAAAGGTATGTTGTGCAGTAGACGATGAGCCTGGCAGAGGGACTACTACCTACCGGTGATAGTTTGAACCCGGCGGTTATCCAAAGGATACCGACCGGAGTCGTGAGATGGATATGGGCCGATCCAGACTGACGGAGCCCGTAGGCCGATTCGGAGTGACGAAGCCCGAGTTATGTGGATTTACGTGTCGATGTTGGACACGGGTTTTTATGATGTTTCGACTGTCGATGTTGGGCACTCAGGTTCCATGAGATTTACAGATATGAGGACCGATCAGAGTGACGGTGCCTGAGGTATTTGGATTTGGGGTGTCGTTGATGGACACCGGTTTTTCCACGATGATGATTCATTGATGATGATATGTTTTATCCCACACTCAGTAGTTATTTGATATGCATTCTTTCATGTATTTGTAGTACCCTGATGGTGTTCCTTGATCATGATTGTTGCATATCCATATTGCAATACTTATGCAATCAGATTGCATGTGATAGATTATCGCTGCTCGTGCATACTTGCGATTATCTGTATAATGTTATTTACTATTCACGAGTTAGCAACTAACCCCCGTTGGGCCACAGTGTTTTGCAGGCTTGACCCTCAGAGTAGTCGCGGCAGAGCTCCTTATTGTATCTATTTCTGCGGATACCGCTACGATTGGCTGTGAGGCATTTTTGGTGTAGGTGGGTTTGCGGTTATCCGAACACAACTATTGTATATCTTATTGTATCTAGTACTTTCCATCTACCACTTTCATGTATTGACTTAGAGACGAGTTTTTATGGATTGATATTGTATATTATATGACACTGGGTGTCATGCCCGTATGAGCCGGCCTTTCTTATGTTGCTTTATCTCTTTTATATCATTTTCATTTTATTATCTATTTCTTCGCTACGGCGTCGTATATATGCTTGTGGTGATTGTTTTCCGCCTTTGGGCGTGATTTGCTCCCGTTTGGGAATGCTTTATTTATTTTATGTGTTCATACCCATTTCGGATCTAGTTTTACAAAGGCGGTGTTGCCAAATTTTTTATGAAAATAAACTTAAGCTTTAAGATTTTTACTTGAGATTTCTAAATGTTTTAACAATATTTTATCACTTACTTCTTTTTATGGTTTAGATTTCTGGGTTTTCGGCTTACTTAAATTACGTTACTCTTGTTGACGTCACGTGTTTTAAGTGCCGGTCACGTTCCTAAATTGGGTCGTGACAGTACGAGCTGGACGTATCGGCTACCCGGGTATTGAGCGATCAGAATATCAATAAGCAAGCCTGCTCATACTCCTGTGAATCCAATAAGTAACACTATCTTACAGTCTGGTCTCTTCGTCTGATAAGTCGCATATCTAGTCTGGTGGTGGTAAACGTCAGACCCCAATAACATGATAAGTCATGCCGATATGTGGCTCATAACGGGTCGAGAAACTACAGATAACACTTACCAGTAAATCTCTGTATTAGCTCTGGCCATGGACTTTCTGTTATGGCCAATCGAGCACAGCGCGACATTAACGCCCAATACCGGGAGAGACGAAACCCCTCCTATCGCTCATTGCCTCCATGTGACTCGGGACTGTACCCAAAAACCACCGTTTTGCATGCTCTCTTCAACGTGGTAAGGTGGAAATCAAAGCACAGTCGGAATCACACAAGACTTTATGACTATCTTGGGTTTCAGACTAACCTGCACCAGTGTCACCATAGAACAGCTATCTGACGTTAGGTATAATACCATCTAGGAGTTCTCAGCGAGTCCTGTTCAGTGTACCCAGTCTCCACTGAGCACCCGTATACCATCTTTGATGTCAAACACCAATGGATATGGGATCATCCATCGCCCATCATATTGATTAAGAAGCGTATACGCTAGTCTACTCTGGAATATTGATGCCCCGTCTCGATACACCCTCGACTAGGAACAATTAAAGGATGTACTTGTGGACTACCTTGGCCCTACTAGTATGATTTGCATCATAGTCCTGGTAGTCAAGTACACATCCTAAGGGCTTTATCAACATATAACAGAGAGATAGTACAAGTATACATGTTAAGATAAAGAGTAACCAGATAGCATATTATCATGTCGAGCAAAAAATTCTTCCCTATATATGTCCAGGTATCCACTATAATATACAATCATGTACAATACTGGCCTCTAGGGCATAAAGACAACTAACACCTTGATTAGGTGAGTATACCTGTTATGCTTATTGGATAGTCTTCTTCCAAACCTCACGCTGGTGCCAAAAGGTAGGGAAAGAAGAAAACCAATTAGCGCAGGGAAGGTGTGCAGAAGGTAAGAAGTAGAGACATATAAAGGAACTGAAATGAGGGAAAAGGAAATTGTGACTACTGTCATGAATCTGAATAATTGAAAAAGCATTAGTAGGAATACCTGACCATCCCCTATGAAACATTTTCATGTTTCAGTTTTTCTGTGTACTTGTAAAAGAGAACTGTTTCCTAATTAATTCCATCTCCAGGGTAAGTACTTACTAGATTTAGATCTCACATCTGTACAATACTATAGAAGATGAGTAGGAATAGAATATTTGGAAATAGGCGATTTAATCCTTAATATCTGATTCGTTGCAATTGGTGATATTGGATTAAATCTTCTGGCTTTTGCCTAACGGCAAACATTTGGTTTTGAATAACCGTTGTTATGCACCAGATTTTAAAATGAAATATATGTACCTTTATTTTTATAAAGTGAAATATACATTTTGAAAATTGTGTTGTAAACATTTACCTTTATCAGTTGAGGATAAGGTAAGGTGTATTGAATAACGGTGTAAGACATTCTTAACTAAGATACAGTTTTAAATTTACAAAACATAGAATTTGAGTTAGTATACTCTTGGGAATTATACATGGAGATTTATGTCGTCTAGTGTTCTTCGGGACAAGGGGTCGGTACTCTTACATCATTCAGGATTACCTATGAGTTCTCTGATCTTAGACACGCATTCGTAGTAATGCAAGGTCCAAAAATTTCGAGAAGTTTGTAGGTATAGGAATAAAGTAGAGAACCATACGTTGGAAGTATCGTAAGTCTTCGAGGTGATTGAAGATGTACATACTTATGTTAAGTATTCCATCATAGTAATATCAAGAACTTGATTCTCTCACAGTGACTCATCGGTGGACGCGCTCCATGATATGTAATGATGTATTGGCCTTTTTCCATTAGGTAAGATGCACTGGAAACAGCTGCATGACTTTTGAATTGGTTCCATCTAAATTAGTGCCATGATTCTATATCGATATAGAATGGTTAAATATCTTCATGTTGTTAAGATATGGAGTTATCCGGTTTATGTCTAAAAGAAAAATCCGGACAAACTAGAGGTATGCTTTGGTAATGGCGGTTTGTGGATCATCCCAAGCATTAGATAGGATTTTGTTTCTACCATTTTCAAGATCAATAGTTATATTTTTCATGACTCGCCACATTTTTATAGAAGGATCTTTTTGCAAAAGAAACTACTGGGAGTACGGTAGAATTGGAAGTGGTTCCAGAACCATGAACGGTTACCGAAAATTTAGTAGAACCTGAGAATTCAAGTGGACTTGACGAACCGTTGGCCACTCCACAGATTTTATTAGGTGACCTCAGACACCCGAGAGACACTTCGGTTTTCTCGTAGACGGTGATTGGGAGGTCAACATCATGGTGATGATGACCCTACTAGTTATCAGCAGGTCGTAGGAAGTGGTAACTTCCAGGTGACCAGATGCTTCATATCCAAGATGGACTCTACGCACTTCAGCAAATTATGGATTTTGGATTTTGCTAGGTGCTCCTGAACGGAGTAAATCCCATTTGGAGAAGGTAGATCTTTCGAGATCTGTGCTGGTGGAAAGGTGCTAACCTAATAAGGCTTGACTTGTTGTAAAGAGTTTTTATCAAATTCCGTTGTGGATTGTGATGTGACTTTTACTTCAGTATCGATGCTAAAGTCCATATGGATATGACTTGACACTGCTATTTCCCCTACTTATTATCAGCAGATCAATGGAAGTAGTAACTTTCAGGTAACCAGATATTTCATACTCAATATGGACTCCACGCACTTCAGTAAATCATGGATTTTGGACTTTGTTGGGTGCCCCTGACGGGGTAAAACCCATTAGGAGCAAGTAGATTTTTCGAGATCTGTGTGAAAGTGTATCCTAGCACAACCACTGGGTTTTAACAGGCATCAAGCATGCAATTTTAAAAAAAAATTGGTGCTAAGCTACACTAAACTAGAATCTAACTAGAGTATTAGGGTTTAAATAATGATATCAACAAAACTATACTAAGTGAAAGAGTTTACAACCTTTGCAGATCAAGTCCTTCACTTCTATAGCTCTGGGTAGTAGTCCCTATGACTCCTCTAGGATCCACTTGAGGAAGGATCGAGCTTGCTTCGCGACCTTCGTATCGAAGATGATCCACCCGAAGTTTCTCTAGGACAAGCTACCTCTTCACTAATCTAGTTGTCATGACCTGGAAATTTAGCACATGACTGGCACGAGAATCACGCACGTCTAAAGGCGTAACGTAATTCAAGTAAGCCAAACCCAAAAATCTAAATATTTTTGCGGAAAATAGTGGAGGTGCAATTTTGAAATAAATGTATAATGAAATTAAGTATTCTTTAAATGCAAAGATTATGATATATGAAAATGCAAGTGAATTATGTACTAGTTGAAAACATTTTTCGTCCTTTAAAAATTTAGGTAGCACATCCCTTGTATATTTTGATCCAAAAACCACATACAAGCAATATATATAGGCATCCCCAAGCTGGAGCTAGCTCTTCGCCAAACGGCGGAATCACAACCATGCAAGAAAGTAATATATATACGACGCCTATTGACGAAGATTAACACAGAAAGAATAAATAAATAGAGCAAGACATCAAAACCCTCAAAAGAAGCGAACATACACCCATCGCTCTAAGTCTCGCAACCACAAGTCTGACTATGTCTACCAATATACAAATTCTAGTTTCTGATTGATATAGTTTATCTAGATACAATAGAAATAATAAGTACAAGAGTGGGCACGATCTATTATGTTTTGCCTGCCATAGCAAAACACCCTGAAGAACTGTGTGCCAGCGATTCCGCTACTGATCCAAGTGGTCGAACCTGCAAGAAAACTGTGGCACAATGGGGTGAGTTGCCAACTCGTTAGTAGAAAACATCAGCAGGTAGAAATCGAATATACAACGACTCCTAGGTCATACTATAACATGAAGGTAATACTATGGTATCTAAGGTGACTATGTATGCCTATATGCCAACAATAATGTCATTGCAAATGACATATAAAAATAAACATCTCAACTCATATGCATGTATCCATGTGGATATCATCTACGTGTGTCAATCAAAGACACAATCAATATCATGGAACCTGAGTGTCCAAAATCGACACTCGAATCATCATGAAAACATATGCCTGTATGTCTAAGGATATCAACCAACGTGTGTCCATCAACGACACATCAAAATCGTGGAACCTGAGTGTCCAACATCGACACTCGAAACATCATGAAAACCCGTGTCAAGTATCGACACGTAAATCCTCATATCTCAGGCGCTAATTTTTACGTTTTCACCGTGTCGTTTTAAAAAGAATTTGAAATAACCGTAATCAAAAACGGTGTCGCATGTAGCGAGCCGCGGTGAGTACGGGTCGTCCGCAGGGAGATGGAAGGTTTTTAAGCTTGTTTTACCGAGTTAATACCGTAACTTCAGTTGTTGTTTATACTATGTGTCGTAACTATCATATGTTCAATAAAAAAACTTGTTAGGGGTAGTTTTAGGTTAGCTTGTGTTTGGATGATGTTTGCCGTTTCCTCATAGACCGAAGTCTGATATTGACACTAAGGCAATAGGCAACAACGTGGATTAGGGAATTTCAAATACGGTATTTGTGATTGTGTGCAAAATCCGTATTTCTTGTCCCTTGTTCTTCCGTTGTTTTCTCTTGACCTTACCCTTCGGAAAACCACTCGCAACCGGTAACGATTAGGATTCACCGCTATCGTGGTAGGATAGGGTGCCAAACAGAGCGGAATTGCGAGTCGTTTGGTCGGATTTTCAATTACAAACTTAAGGTTTTTAAGGTTTTGGCCAACACATCTCCTAACACAACCTAACCATTTTCTACCCTTAACAAGTAAATCAATTACTCACTCATAATTACAATACCAAATAAAAAAAAAATAAAAGAGTAAGGCACATAACAAAAATTGCAAGAAAAGTAAAGTCAAGGTTAGAAAGTTAAGAACCAATATATCCAACGTGCAAATTCCTTCAAATATTCTTTAATCCCGTACCAATGTGAAATCAAAATACTAAATTTTAAGGATGCAAGCTCACTTAAGAGGTTGCAAGATCAAAACAAGGCAAGGATTTCACAGGTTTAATGTTTGTAGAAAGCAAGACACATGTAATGAACAATGAGAACTTTTATTGATTTTGAAATAAGATACCACTAATCATGAATTCAAGAACCTAAATTTTAAGTTTGCAAGTTCAATGAATAAGATGCAAGGTCAGGATAAAGGGCAAGAGCTCAAGATTTCAAAGGAAAGACAAGTTACCATCTAAAAATTACAACTTGTTCTAAACTAAAAATAACGCCAAAAAGTATATCTATCCTTGCCCACTGATCTGGTATTTATAGAAACAAAATCTGGATAAACAAATAATAAAATAAGGATGATCTGACAGGATGGAGTGACCAGAAGAAACATGGAGCAATTTTGTCAAGATTGGACCGTCAGCGCTGGGTTTTCTTCTTGATGTCGCCGTTTTTTTCTAGGAAAATAGTGCTCGTTTTTGTGTACTGATCATGTGTACTCTCCATAATCCTTCTGACATTGTTTTATTTCCTTGTAAAGGCTTGGGTTTAGCTCAGTAGTTTTGGAGGGAAAAGTAACTTCAAATCACATCACAACTTTTCAATTTCTCATTACTTGTGCCCACTTGCACAAGTCATGAGTAGTGTGTGCTTACTTGTGCAAGGCAGCCCACAAAGGTACATGCATCAAAAAGGTGTTCACGCTTAGATTGTGTTGGACCATTTTACGTAGAATAAATGTGTTACACTTTCATGTTGCAAAAAGAATCGCTTCAAACAATGAACGGTTTCCTGTTCCGGTTGCATTGTCAGCTCGCAAATGTCATATCCGTGTATTTGAGTGTATTTCCAGTGTTTTATCACGAATACCTGTAATCTGTATTTATTGAGCAGACACGGGTTAAAAGCACCGATATAATACAAAAATGATAATGAATGAGTGGTATTGATATTCAGTTTTCTGTGATTAATAAATACCCCCAAACTTATATTTTGCTCTTCCTGGTCAAAACAAAATCCTGACCTCATTTTCGCAGGGAACGCGGTTGCACCGAGCTCGTGCAACAAGCCGTTAAACCTCTAGGTGTCCCTAGTAGGAAGAGTGTTGTCTCTTGAGGGGTTTCAGCGGATTTCAACCACAAAATCCTGTCAAGCTAGTTTCGCGAAATAACTGTTGATTCAAACCCTAAGTTTTAGCTTCAAAGCCAGAAATTCTATTATCCTAAATTAGAAATATCGAACATTTATTTTTCACACCACACTTCTTATCTATCTACAGATCCTATACATCTTTACGTGCCGTGCAAATAGTGTTGATTATGTTTCAAAAATTTCGATTGGAGTCATTATGTCACAAAATAAAGCCCGGATAAAACTTTTTAAAAAGGATCACACAAGTTTACAAAGAGCTAAGTTTTTCTCAAGTTTCGTTTTCCAACTTGGTTTCAAATTCAGAATTTCTATCTTTCCTAACAGGAACCAGGTCTTACTTTTCACTCCACATTTTACTTGTTTTCGTTTCTTACACACCTTCGTGAACGTGAAATAGTCTTTATCATAAGATAAACCTTCATATCTCTATTAAAAATATATTTATAAAAACTTGTCTTTTGTCAAGATTATTCTCACACAAAGAACCGTTAAGAATTTTAACTCGGGGAGAATACTTGCTTAACTTTATTTTAATATGGACTTTCTAGGCTTCTTAGTGAGCATTGGGCCAATGCTCACTAACCAGTTGGTTTTAGGGCATTAGGTGTAGAGACATGCCGGTGGGCTTAATTGCCCAAGTTACATAGGTCCAAAAAAAGAAGACTCATTTGGCATGAAAATTATAACAATTTGATGCGAACAGAGATACAGCCAGTTGTTCAATTACTTTTCAGGATAAAAGACGTGTTTGTGGATAAGGTGTGTAATAACTCTAATCAAGTTCCAGATGGGGTATTCTTAAGAATTAGATCCTATTAAGGCATCAAAAATATTCCTTCATATCTACTTCACTTTATAACTATTCTTGATATTACTTATTTCGGAACAAACCTGTTTGATCCTCAAAAAATAGTTGTATCAATTTAAAAGTTTTTAAGGCAAATCATACTTGACATCTAATTTTCAAAACCCACGACACGGGTAATTGTGATGCAAAGGCGTATATTAGCTACAGTTAAACTCATCAACAAAACCGTCGAAATATCAAATCTAAGTTTTCCCACTAGCTAACTTGACGACAAAGTTTTTATGTTTTTTGGAAAAAATTTATGATTTTTATAGGTATTTTTTTTGAATATGTATGCAAATGCAAAATATACAAAATGAATGCGAAGGATAGAAAAGTGTACCGAGCACACCCACAAACTTAAACTTGACAGTGCCCCCACTGTCGTGCTATACCAAGAGGGCAAAATTGTTGAAGGGTCAAAATCGCCGGTTCCCTTTGTTTTTAATGAACAATGAGAGAGCATCACCAGACAAGTTTGCTCGTAAAAAATGGATATGCACAGGACAAGAATATCCACATATATATACCAAGAATAGTATATACATACCCCCAAACTTATTTAAAACAGTGTCTCCACTGTTTATTGCAGGATAAACGAAGTTTGGTGGTAAACAGAGGAAGATTATGCAGGGTAAACCGGCTCCTGCAATATCAGGAGCTACTCTTGTTGGGTTAGCCTAGCACCTTAGCAAGGTTTTGGCAAGCATCAAACATACTTCTTTAAAAAAATTTGGGGTGCTAAACAAACCCTAACCAAGATCTTAACTAGAGAATTATGGTTAACTATGCATGCAAACAACTTTACATCTAAGAGAGTGGGATTACAACCTTTGTAGTCCGTTCCTTCGCTTCATAAGCTCCGAGTAGTAGTCCCTTTGCCGCGATCCATGATCTTCCGGACTCAAGAGAGGCTCCACAAGTCGAATGATCCATTCTTACTTGAAGTCTTCCTTTTCGAAGATGATCTACCTTGAAGAATCTCATACTCAAGCTCTCACTTCTCTAATCAAGTATTAATGAAGTGAACACCCTAATATAAATGGCTAGAATAGATGAGGAAGATGAAGTAGGAATTTTGCTCTTTTTTGTTTTCATTTTCTCACTTTAAATCATCACTAGTCAAAAAGCTAGAAAGGTTTTTTCAGGAGTAGGAAGAACAAAAAAGCATTTGTGATGAATAATGAATTATTGTTATGGTTACAATTGCAACCCTTGGTTAAGAACGAAAGGCTTAACCATTGTAGAGAATAAACCATAGGTAATGGGTTTGGGTTGGGTTAACAAATATCTACACAAAATATCAAGCTAAATGACAAAAGAAAGCTTCATGAAGCTTCTTGAAAAAGCAATCCCAAAAGCTAACCCAAATCCAAAACCTAACTTTGTTTAAACATAACAACCATGTTGCATTTGTAACCCTAACTTGTTACAATATTATATATCACATATACAATATATTTTGTAATAAAATAAAATAATACAATTAACATATATCGCATATACATCAATGTATTACCCAGTGAGAAAATGAATCAATAAAGCGAGCTTATATTAGTTAATATAATGTAATATATCACATATACAATTATACATTAAATTATCGAATCAACTCTTGATCCGACAATCCGGCTATATTGCATATAACCGACTAATATAACATGTACCTAGTCATCGAATCAACACTTGATCCGATGACCCGGCCATATCAAATATACCCGGCCGATATCTCATATCGCGAGAATAGAATACGGTATCTCATATCGTATTATTCTCGGTCCCGTACATATCACATATGTGCTCCTACTCCATTTTGCCTGGGCCAGGAAATCTCTGTGTAGGACTCTAAAGAATCGTCAATACGCAGGCAGTAGGTGATGATCATATCAAACACCCACAAGCTGCAAGCGGTCAGCTAAATGTAACAGCCACCTGTGTATTGAGCAATCAGATGATCAACAAGAAAGCCTATACATTCTCCTGCAAATTCAATCAGTAACACTCCCGTACAGTCCGATCTCTTCGTCTGATATGTTGCGTATTTAGTCTAGGGGTGGTAAACGTCAGACCCCAGTAACCGATAAGTCGTGTCGATGTAAGGCTCATAACGGATCGAGAAACTACTGATAACACTTACCAGTAAATCTCCAAATCAGCCCTGACCAGGGACTTCCAGTTATAGCCAATCGAACACAGCACAACATCAACTCCCTATACCGGGAGAGATGAAACCCTTCCTATCGCTCATTGCCTCTGTGTGATTCGGGACTGTACCCAAAAGCCACCGTTTTGCACGCCCTCTTGGACGTGGTAAGGTGGAAATCAAAGTACAGTAGGAATCACACAAGACTCTATGACGATCTCGGGTCTACAGACTAACCTGTTCCAGTGTCTCTGGAGAACTGCTATCTGACTATAGTTATAATACCATCCAGGAGTTCTCGGTGAGTCCGTTCAGTGTACCCAGTCTCTACTGAGCACCTATACAACATCTTTGATGTCCAACACCAATGGATATGGGATCATCCATCGCCCATCATATGGGTCAAGATGCGTGTATGCTAGTCGACTCTTGAGTATCGATGCCCTGTCTCGATTCACCCTCGACTAGGAACAGTTATAGGATGTACTCGTTGACTACCCTGGCCTCACTAGTATGATCTCATCATAGTCCTAGTAGTCAAGTACATATCCCAAGGGCTTCATCAACATGTGATCACAAAACAGTATTTGTTAACACGTTAAGATAAAGTGAAACCAGATAGCATACTATCATATCGAGCAAGAAAGTCCTCTCTATATATATCCAAGCATCCACTATAATATACATCATATTTACAACAATGGCCTCTAGGGCATATACATAACTAACAATCTCCCACTTGCACTAAGGCCAGCTGTTGTAGTATCTCATACCCAACATCCCGAAGAGTCTCTTAAATTGTATCTGAGGAATGGCCTTTGTGAGTGGATCCGCAGTGTTGTCCTTCATATGAACTCTCCTAACCTCGATCTCCCAGCGATCAACTATCTCCCGTATCGGGTGATACCGCCTCAGAATATGTCTGGACTTCTGATGGGACCTGGGTTCCTTGGCTAAAGCCACAGCTCCATTGTTATCACAATACAGATGTATTGGATGGTCAATGGACGGAACCACACCAAGTTCAGTGATGAACTACTTTATCCAGACAGTCTCTTTGGCAGCATCGTTGGCAGCAATGTATTCAGCCTCCATCGTCGAGTCTGCCACGGTTTCCTATTTGGAACTCTTCCAACACAGCGCCCCTCCATTGAGGGTAAATACAAAACTCGAGTGTGACTTAGAGTCGTCCTTATCACTTTGGAAGCTGGAATCGGTAAAGGACTCAACCTGGAGTTCTCCGTTACCATACACCCAGAACATCTCTTGAGTCCTTCTCAAGTACTTGAGAATGTTCTTCACAGCTGTCCAATGATTCTCTCCAGGATCTGCTTGATATCTACTCACTACACTTAGTGAGTGTGCTACATCGGGTCTGGTACATAGCATCGCGTACATGATAGTGCCTACTGCCGAAGCATAGGATATCCCTTGCATACGAGCTCTTTCCAAATCAGTCTTGGGAGACATCTCTTTGGAGAGAGTTGGTCCAGAGATCGTGGGTAAATTCCCACGCCTGGATTCTTCCATACTAAACCTCATTAGTTTGGTGTCAATGTACCTGGATTGGGACAATCACAGTATACGTCTAGATCTATCTTTATAGATCTTAATCCCCAAAATGCACGAGGCATCACCTAGATCTTTCATTGAGAATCTATGTGATAAGAAGAGCTTGACCGAGTGCAGCATAGGAATATCATTTCCTATCAGGAGTATGTCATCTATATACAATATGAGGAAGACAACTTTACTCTCTACCACCTTCTTGTATACACAAGGTTCATCTATGTTTTTAATGAAGTCAAACTCTTTGACTACCACATCAAAATAGATGTTCCAACTTCGCGATACCTACTTTAACTCATAGATGGATTTAAGCAACTTGCACACCTTTCCGCTGCTCCTACTGTCTACGAAGCCCTCTGGCTGAGTCATGTACACGCACTCTTCTAAATCGCCATTTAGAAAGGCGGTCTTAACATCCATTTGCCAGATTTCGTAGTCATGGTATGCAGCAATGGCAAGTAAGATCCGGGTGGATTTAAGTATAGCCACTGGAGAAAAGGTTTCGTCATAATCCACACCCGGTCGTTGACAAAAACCCTTTGCAACAAGTCTAGCTTTGAAAGTCTCAACTTTTCCATCTACACCAAGTTTCTTCTTAAAGATCCATTTGCTCCCAATGTGTTTTACACCTTCAGGAGCAAGTTCCAAAGTCCATACTTTGTTGGTGTACATGGATTCCATCTCAGATCGCATTGCATCCAGCCATTTCACAGAGTCCCCACTCGTGATGGCCTGCTTGAAACTAGTTGGGTCATCATCTTCAATGATGCAATACTCACTACCACCATCGACGAGAAAACCGTAGTATCTCTCAAGTGGATGAGAAACCCTACTAGATCGGCGGAGAGGCGGGGGTTCGTCGGGAACTACTGAATCCTCTAGTTCCATTAAATCATCAGTTGAAGTTTGTGCTGCTGGAACTTCTTCCAGTTCTACCTCTTCCCCACTAATTTCTTTTGCAAGAAATTCCTTATCCGAAAAGGTGGCATATTGAGAAACAAACACCTTTTAATCCTCGGTGTTGTAGAAAATATATCCTTGTGAATTCTTAGGATATCTCACAAACTTGCAAAGAACTGATCGTTCCTCGGGTTTGTCCGGATTTTGCCTTTTGACATAGGCAAGATAACCCCATATCTTAACTCGTTTAAAATATGGTCTTTTCCCACTCCATATATCATGTGTTGTGGTAGGTACAGATTTAGATGGAACTTTATTCAATAAGTATGCTACTGTCTCCAGCGCATAACCCCAAAAGGAAATAGGCAACTCAGCGGAGCTCATCATAGAGCGCACCATATCTAATAGGGTGCGATTCCTCCGCTCCGATACACCGTTGTGCTGTGGTGTATAAGGAGGAGTAAGCTGAGAGAGAATCCCATTTTCTTTTAAATAGTCCAGAAACACATTGCTCAAGTATTATCCTCCTCGATCAGATCGAAGGATCTTAATACTTTGGCCCATTTGGTTCTCTACTTCGTGCTTATATTCTCTGAATTTCTCAAAAGTTTCAGACTTGTGTATCAATAGGAACACATGTCCGTATCTTGAGAGATTGTCAGTGAATGTAATGAAGTAGGAAGAACCGTTCCTGGCATGTGTAGACATGGGACCACATACATCACTATGTATCAGTCCTAAGAGTTCTATAACTCTTTCTTAGTGTCCACTAAATGGAGTTTTAGTCATCTTGCCTTTGAGACATGACTAGCAAGTGTCATAAGATGAAAATTTAAACGGATTCAAATATCCATCCTTATGTAACTTAGCTAGTCGTGTCGCATTGATATGACCTAGTCTACAATGCCACAAGAAGGATTTGTTCATTTCTGAACTCTTCCTCTTGTGTGAGTTCTGTATATTAAGAACTGTGTTTTGATTTAGAACGTATATGCCATTATGTAACGAGCCTGATCCAATCAACTTTTGATTTAGGAAGAAGTTCATAACATTATCCTGTATTACAAAATTATATACTTCTTTACTTAATAAAATAACTGATATAATGTTGCATGTCATGTTCGGTATATAATAGCATTCGTTCAGAATCAATGTATTACCACTTGGTAATACAAGGTGATATTCGCCAACTGCTTTGGCTGCAACATTTGCACCATTCCCTACTCTTACGGAATGATCACCCATTCCCAGTTCTCTACTTCTTTTTAGCCCGTGCAATATATTGTATATGTGGGATCCTGATCCGGTATCTAATGCCCAGGACGTAGAGTGAACTGAGAAACAGTTCTCAGAAACTAACACACCTGAAGAAGATGCATCAACATGCTTATTCTTCGTTAGGGTGGCATGAGAATCCTGATATTCTACTATTCCCTGCTCGGAATTACAGCAATTATAAGCGGGAGCGGAACCAACGTTCCCCTACTCAGTATAACAAGCGGGTTCAGTCAATACATCCATATTATTATCTTGATTAAGGCCTGACATGGTTGCTACCTGGAGAGAGAGAAGGAAAAACACTTTAGCGTGCGCTCTTGCAAGATTTGATTGGTTATTATCTTATCTAATCAGGATGGCTCCCACTGTTTTAATCAAATCTTCCTTTAAACCCTAAAAGGTAAGATTAGCCGGGATTAATTACACCTTACAAGTTCGTCAATCTTTCAGCCAGATCAGTGTTTGTATTTTGAGGGAGGTTCCCCGTGCATTCGCACGGACCTAATTAAAATAAACCTCATTTTCCCAGAAGCAGAACCCCGTTAACACCTTTTTAAACACCTACTTGATCGGCTAATTGTCCTGTGTTAAATTCTCCTAGGAGTAACTCTTACTCTCAGTGGGTATCGGGATCCATCTATCTCATAGAAAGTATGCAATCTCATTGCAAATTTCAACATTTGAAATTCCCAATAATGCTTTTGCCCCTAGCAACTTATGATCTTAACATAGTCAACAAATCATAATTGCTAGCCAAGTTCAACCCGTCATTACCCGATTGAAATAAACCCACCTGCACGACCCTTAACATAGTCAACAAAGTCGTACAACTACCCTAATCCAATCGCATCTCATGTTTTAGCAGATAAGCATTAATTAGCTACCGCACACTACGCCTTACCATAGTCAACAAACGTAGAACGAATACTAAGTAGTACTTATCTGAAATGACGGAGGGCTACGCAGGTTTTTCAGAAAACCATAAGCGTAATGAACTTGATATCATTGTAGAAACAACTGATTTTGAAAAAGGAATGTTTTTGAGGCTTTTCTAGTTTCGCTAAAGAGGTCACTCCCGGTGACGGGTTCTCAGCTCTTTCCTCATCGAATAAGGTGCAGGATATTTCATAAATACCGCTATGTAAAGAAAGAACTCTAAAAGCAATCAATAACTAAACCGTGAGTATGTAGCATCTGCCAGTTTTGCTAAAGAGGTCACTCCTGGTGAAGGGATCTCGGCTCTTTCCTTATCGAATAAGGTGCTGGATATTCTTCAAGGAATACCTCTATGCAAAGCAAAAACTGTAGCTAGCCTTTTTGAAAATTTGATTTTACAACATCTTTTAGGTTTCTTTTCTTTTATTAATCTCAATAATATAACCCATCAGTTAAGATTCCTAAGCATCACAGATGAAACGAAAGCAGAAAGCAGCAATATTTATATATCAACATATAGTATAAGCATTCGTCTGATGCAGTAATATGATCTAATTACAGAACATTGCAGCAGAAGTCAACATATGAAATATTGTATATACTAGGACATCCGTGTTTTATTTTGAGCCTTTATAAAACACGGATTTCACAGTCGCGATGAATAGCAAAACCCACATCCCTAGAACCATACGAGAGCGGCAAGTAACCCTGCCAATTCTAGGGTTAGGAGACCCGATCTCGACTCCTCGAGATGGCCTCCCACTGGACCCTAGAACCCGGTTACTTGTGCTCTCCGACTTGGATCTATCCTAATGCGGAAATGTAAATAATATACAACGGTGACATCATCCTCAACCCGGAAATGTCCCAATAAAAGAATATTACATACAAATGAATTTTACATGAATGAAAAAGAAAACTCTCATCTCACATAAAACCCCCGGCTATTCAATACACAACGATCCAATATAACATATCACAGCAACACATAAACATCACAGATAACTAGGCGAAGTTAGATATTCGACAGACACAACGAATTCCCAAAATACCCCAGTGAGCTCAACACTTGAGCAGAAAATAAAAATTCCCATTAGCATACACCAGCACCTATGGACCGTTGCTGAAGTGCCCATCCCAAGCCTCCATATTGGCGCCGCGGAAGCGCCGCCAAAACCTGGTTTTGGCCGCGGTTATGAGGTCACTGTAGCGAGTTAGGGACTCTTTCTTCAGGTGGTCCATAAAATTCCCTACATGATTTTCTGAGTATTTTTAATACGAAAATTTTTAACTTTTGAAAAAATTTCCAGGAAGGGGTCAATTCTCGGTGTTTCGTGTTTCGATCGGACTACTAACTTCGTCTAGACAACTCCTAATGCTCAAGCTTGTCTCTGATACCACTGTTGGGTTGGCTTAGCACCTTAGCAAGGTTTTGGCAAGCATCAAACATGCTTCTTTAAAAAATTTTGGGGTGCTAAACAAACCGTAACCAAGATCTTAACTAGAGAATTAGGGTTAACTATGCATGTAAACAACATTACATCTAAGAGAGAGGGATTACAACCTTTGTAGTCCGTTCCTTCGCTTCATAAGCTCCGAGTAGTAGTCCTTTTGCCGTGATCGATGATCTCCCGGACTCAAGAGAGGCTCCATAAGTCGAATGATCCATTCTTTCTTGAAGTCTTCCTTTTCGAAGATGATCTATCTTGAAGAATCTCAAACTCAAGCTCTCACTTCTCTAATCAAGTATTAATGAAGTGAACACCCTAATCTAAATGGCTAGAATAGATGAGGATGATGAAGTAGGAATTTGCTCTCTTTTGTTTTTATTTTCTCACTTTAAATCATCACAGGTCAAAAAGCTAGAAAGCTTTTTTTTAGGAGGAAGAAGAAGAAGAAAGCTTTTGTGATGAATAATGAATTATTGTTATGGTTACAATTGCAACCCTTTGTTAAGAATGAAAGGCTTAACCATTGTAGAGAATAAACCATAGGTATAGGGTTTGGGTTGGGTTAACAAATATCTACTTGGTCGGGGCTATGGGGCGTGGCTATCTATTAAGTTTACCCGGCGAGTATCCGCGTACGCTACGTGATTGCGACGGGCTTTTGATCGCATCAAAATCCCGGGGCAACCAATCAAATGAGACTAAACTGCTAGATTTATAACATTCAAATTAGTTATCTCATAACTACTTGTGGATTCCAATTATTGTATCATATTCCTGATAAATCGACAATGTTAAACTTTCCGATCGAATAAACAAACATTCAAGATTTCCCAAAAAGTTCTCAACACTTGAAATTAGTTTTAAAACATCCATCACATGCCACAGTACTAATGGTCCAGCCGTAGAAGGGTCAAGCCAACGCCTCACATATGGCAACGCCGTACTGCCCCAAACACTAAGGTTTAGAAGCGGTTCAGACGGTTACATAATCGGGTTAAGGTTTGTTGTCTTCTAGAGGGTCTACCGCGTTACTTGCTCGATTTTCCGAAAGTTTCAAACTCGAGAAAAAATCCAACTTTTGAAAATTTTCCGACAGGGGAAAAAGTGAGTTATTGATATCCGTTCGAACTTTTTAACACGTTCTAAAATTACGTGGGAAAAAGTTAAACGATGTTAAATTATCCGATCGAATCAACGAGTTCCCAATACGTCCCAGAAAACTCAGCACTTGAGTATAATTAAAAATTCCCAGAAACAAACAGAAATTCAAACGGATGTTACTGTGCCAAAAACAAACCTAAATGCTACAGTTTGGCCGTGGAACCGCCGCGCAAGCCTTGGTACGGCCGCGGTTCCGCGGCGCTTTAGTGGTATTGGTGGCTCGTTTTACACAGTAACTCTTAGACTTTCCATCTTAATTTTCTGAGTATTTGTAAAATAAAAAATGTCAACTTTTGAAAAATTTTCCAGAAACTAGGGCTTTACAGGTATTCGAAGTTCGATCGGATTTTAAACTTCGCCTAAAGCTCTAGCTTGACTCTGATACCACTGTGGGGTTACTAGACACTCTCATAAGGGTCTATAAGGTATCAACCATGTCCGATTTAAAATTTATACGTGCCGAACAACAATAACCAAGATCTTTAAACTAGAGATTAGGCGAAACAAAGCAAGTAAACAACTTACTTCTAAGAGTTTGTGATTACAACCTTTGTAGTCCGGTCCTTCACTTCTAAAGCTCCGTGTTGAGGTACCTTCGCTGCGATCATCGAGTACCCAGACTCTAGAGAGGCTCCACGAAGAGAAAGATGCAAGATTGCTTCCGATCTTCGATAACTAAGATGATCTACCTTGAAGTTTCTTTTTATACAAGCTCTCACTCACTAATGAAGTGAACACCCTAATCTAAATGGCTTGGATAGATTAGGATGACGAAGTAGGAATTTAGCTCTCATTTATTTTCTTAATCTCAATCATTTTCATCACTAAAATCAAAGCTAGAAAGCTTTGCAAGGAGGAAGAAGAAGATGAATTACTTTGTGATGAATAATCAAATTTTCATATTGATTAATGATGCAACCATGGTTGAATATGAAGAGGCTAACCATTGTAGAGACTTAACCTAGGGTGAAGGGTTTGGGTTGGGTTAGAAATATCTAGCAAAAATATCAAACATAATATCTTTGCTAGAAACAAAGTAAAACCTTCTAGAAGCATCCAGAACGAACTAACCCAAATCAAACCCTAACCTTATTTAATCTCCACTAAACATGTTGCATTAGTAATCATATCATGTTGCAATCACTACTAGAAATAAGGGTTGCCCCTACGGATTTACCCGTAGGGGAAACTCACTGCCCCTACGGATATCTCCGTAGGGGCAAAAAATTAATCTGTAGGTGCAAACGCCGTAGGTGCAAGTTGAAGCCCTGAACTTGCCCCTACGGTCAAAAACTTGCCCCTACGGAGTTCTATGTAGGTACATTTGCACCTACGGATTAGGGCGTAGGGGAAAAAGTTATTTTATTTAAGGTTATTTTAATTATATTAACTGTACCTACGGATATATCCGTAGGGCCAAGTAGTATCCCCTACGGATATATCCGTAGGTACTTATCCGTAGGGGTCTTTTTTTGCCCCTACACATAAATCCGTAGGGGCAAGACCAACCCCCCTGACACTGAGATCAGGGGGGAAATATCAGTTACTGCTGATATTTTTCCCCTACGGCTTAATCCGTAGGGGCAACATGTGTACCTATGGATTAATCCGTAGGTACACATTATCTGTTTTTTTTAAAAAAGGGTTGCTTTATTTTTTCTCGCCCTGTGCACAATAATATATATATATCAATAAAATATAAAATTAATCATCACACAACATTTATCGCAGTATTCATAATCACATCTCACGCATATAATATACAAAAGAAACCCAAATACTGAATATGATATAAATATAAACCAATATCAATATCAATATCGTTTCAAAATATAGTACAATATGTATGATATAAATAAATACATGTTTCAAAAAATAAGAACCCAAAAGCTACCCTAGCTCGGTCCAGCTCCACCTCTGAATAACGATAGAATAACGCGCGCCTGCTCCTCGGTCAATAAACCTTGCAATTCGGCGCGAGCGGGAGTCTGAGAGTCCTGTGGAGCTGGCGATGTGGTCTACGCAGCCGCCGTCGAGGGAGTCGCTTGTGGAGCCGTGGCTGTGGGAGTCTGAGCGGGCGCTGGAGCTATAGGAGCTGTCTGCGGAACCGCAGCCGATGTAGTGGCTTGCGGAGCCGCAGCCGAAGGAGATGTATGCCATGTACCCTGTCGTGTCTGGACCAAACGTGTGTAAGAAGCGTGTAAGAACTGTGTATTATTCGAATTCATATCATTATCAAGTTATTTCGAAATCCCATTTGGATATCTAGTTTGGAAAACCGTTGTTTATTTTAATTACATATGTATGTATGATTAATCAAACCTAAGTCTAAAACCAAATAAGCTCAAGCTACGTAATAATTATGGATACGTTGATATCTATAATATGACATGATATTTTACTATAAAGTAGTATACATACCAGCATCTCCTTCAACTCCTCAACGGTGGCCCTCAAGCTCTCCAGTTCCTGCTGGACACGTCGCTCACGGGAGACGGAGAAAGTAACCGCCGGGGTGGAGTCCAACCTCATATGGGCCCAGTCCCCGGCCTCTCTCCCAACCTCCGTGGTGCCCTCCGTGTGCGGCGTCCAGAACTGGGGTCAGCAGCCTCGGATCGCTCTGTCTGGTAAAATCGATCGACGAGGCCTCGGCCTGCTCAACCACCCGCTCTTACACCCACATTAAGCAGTAAAGTATAAGTATAAAATTTAAACTTGAAGCTTCCAAAACTAAAATTTCAAATATGGGTAGAATAAATATTTAACACTTACGCAATACTCCTGGGTAGCGACATCGGGATATCGAAGCTCACCCGTGGCGGGATCTGTCGAGGTGTCATGGACGGCAAGATATGCGGACAGCACGCTCGGTGTACCACCTTGCGCCACGGTCTGAGCTGTCTGCAATATTAGAAAATAACTCTTAATATTAGAAATATTAGAAAATAACTCTTAATATTGCAGAATATCAGAAAGGTCAGTCTATTGTAATTTACCGATAACTCTATTGCTCGAGTAATTTACCGATAATCCGACTGAAAATACAAAAAAAACATTGTTATTAGATTGCAAGTGTTAAAAATAAATATATGGGATAAATCAAATGAAAATAGGCCGTTAATACGTACCCGCGCCTGATCAAAGAAGAGGGCGAATGAGCGCCGGTGCTGTTCGCCCCACTCAACGTGAAGTGGATAGTTCTTCACGAGCCGGCTCTCATCCCCCATATACCGGCCGAACCTCTCGGCATGAGGACCGGTATAGCGATAGTCAAGGGTAAAAAAGAGGGGGAATGCTGCCTCCCCCCTAGCTCTGTCTGGCCTCAGCCTTTGGGACTGATTCGGGCCTCGAGTCCCCCTCTAGGGATGGGGAGGCCCTGCGTCTGCACGAAATATCAAGACAATCAATATTAAAACAAAGTTGTATTAAGAAATCAAGCTTAAGCGAAAATTGAAGTGTGATATATACCTCCGGTGACTATCGCACGAGCCTGGGCCCGGGCAGCAGCACGAGCTGGATGATAGTTCCTCTGGTGAGGAACAACCGGGGTCCCGGATGCGGACGCATCCCCTACAACTAGAAAATAAACATTGACGCTAAATTTCCATGAGGTTCATATTTATTCTATAGAGCATATGTAAAATGAATAAATATTTTATATTTATTCATACTAACCTGTAGACGATGCGGATGGTATGGAAGCGGTAGGAGTGGCCCCTGCGGAAGATGTGGACGCACCACCTATAATTAGACAATTAAAAATAGATTATATAAGTAATTGCAAAAAGAATGTGTAGATCAATAATATAACGTTCTAAATCAATATGCATGCACTATAGGATATATAAACATACCCGCAGGTACGGTGGTATCACCACCTACAGCTAGACAATAATAAAAATTGCTAAGTAAGAGGAAAAGGAATGTATGTATATTTATGATATAGCATTCTAAATCAATATACATGCACTATATGATACGTAAACATACCTGGAGGAGCGGGAGTGGCCTCTGTCCCAGATGTGGACGCATCACCAACAACTAGACAATCAAACATTGACAATATAAGTAATTTTGACATAAACAGGCATGAATATCTGTAATATTACATTCGAAATGGATATGCGTGCAGTATACCTGGAGGTGTGGCAAAATCCATACGGAAGGAGGCATCCGAAGGGGTCTCCGATCTGGGTGCAAGACCGGCCCTCTGAATCTCCCTACGAAGCTCTCCAGGCGGCAGAACCGCTCTGCCCCTGCCTCTGCCTCTGCTGCGACTGGAGCTCCTGCCGCCCCTCGCTGCTCCCGACATCGTCATCAAATCTAGATGAACGGTTCGTGGACGCATTAGACAATCATTAAAAGTATTGACTATATATGTATAGAGCGTAAAATGAGAAGTAATAATATAACATTACTGATAACCTTTTTCTTTTCGTGGGCGCATTATACATATCTACTTGGATTTCATCGTCGATGTCATTTCTAACCTACGTAACTTCATGATCGGTCGAAGACAACCCATCCTTCGAAACAGACGGTCGGAGGACTTTAAGCCTTCTCTCTTCTTCGTCCTCATCGCTGTCCTTGTATTCTGGGACATCGTAGACATCTCTGGGTTTCCATCGGCATACAACACTCCACCCCGAATGCTTCAAACACTGTGAGTAGTATACTTGGAACGCTTGGTTCGGAAAGATAAACGGATCTTCCTGACCGTAAAATCGAAGTGTGTTCACACTGGTCAATCTATATTAATCTTTCCAAGTCCCAAGATTGCTTCTCCACCTGTCCGTATCGGTTCGAGTATCGTACCAAGTACACTGGAATATATAAAAGGGTTTTGATCGTCCAGGATAGTGGATGCCGAGTATACAATTTAAGTACCCATAATAAATCACACCGTCCGATCCTACCGTCACAATCCCACTATTCTGAGTGGTTCTAGATGTTTCTAATTCCTTAACTTCGAATTTGTATCCAAGGACACCAAATCCTTTGTAATATGCAACCTCCGTACTAGGAAATTGAGTTAAACATCTTGAATCACTCTCAAATGATGCAGACAAGTTCGGATCGTAGATCTAACAAAACAAATTTTACGACAAATACTTAACGATACAAGTTTAGATTAAAACTGCTAGCAATAAAATGTTATTCGAATAACTTACATGATCTGTGACCCAATCACAAAAATTATCCTGATGATATTTTTCCAATTGTTCTTCATTCCAATCAGGATGCCCCTCACGTACCTCGTTAAAATGAATTCTGTTTTCGAAAAATAATGGTGACATTAATATTATATCATTTCATACACACACAAACACAGATATAACAATTAATCCAAAAAAACTTACTCTCTAATTTGTTCAAGACATGCGCAATTAAGCAAGATAAACCGGTATATCTTGTTGATAAACATAGTGTCTACCCTCTTATACTCGGCTTTACCATATGGTCCGTCTTGAATTCTTCGTGGTCGGCTAAACCTTGTCTCAATGTTCTCGTCCAGATAGCGGAAACAAAATGTGGTTGCTTCATCAATAAGATAACCTAGCATGATAGAACCCTCTGGTCTATTTTTATTGCGTATATACTTCTTAAGAGTGTAGAGATACCTAATGAAAATATGTTGAATAAATAAATACGGGCATACAGGATAATTTATAAATTGCGCGAAACGAAAAATTACACGTACCTCTCGACGGGATACATCCATCGATATTGTACCGGTCCGGCTAATTTCGCCTCAGTTGCAAGATGAACCGTCAAGTGTATTATGATATCGAAGAATCACGGTAGGAAAATACGCTCAAACTTGCAAAATATCAACGCAATAGAATTTTGTAGTTTATCCAGCGTCACAACCTCCAGTGTTTTAGCACACAACTCCCTGAAAAAACAACATAGGTCGTTGATTACTAGACCAACCGAGTCGGGGAGAGAAGTCCTGATGGCTAAGGGAAGAAGGTGCTCCAAGATAACATGGTGATCATGACTTTTCAGCCCATCGATCTTGCCCTTCACAATTTTTATTTTCTTGCTGAATGATCCTGAGAAACCTGTGGGGTCTTTCAAATCATGCAACACCTGCAGGAATCTTTTCTTCTCTGGTTGTGACATATGATAAGCGGCATTGGGAAGTACAAACTTGCCCGGTTTACCTGCTACCGGTCTAGGGTGCAATTCACTTCTTATTCCTCACTCTTGTAGATCCATCCAAGCATTCACGTTGTCTTTAGATTTCCCGTCCTTACAAAGAAGCAATTTAAGTATGTGCTCTGATACTCCCTTCTCTATATGCATGACGTCTAGACAATGACGCACTGAATTTGTAGACCAGTACGGAAGCTCGAAGAAAATGCTTAACTTGTTCCAATATGGTGGTTTGACCTGTTTCGTCGGATCCATCCCGAAGGTCACGTTATTGTAACCATCCCATTTAGCAGTCACGTCCTCTCCGGACAATGGGGATAGAGGTCCAAGAAGCTCCTGATGACCATCAAAGTGAACCGTGTCTAACCTATAGGGGTGGTCTGGAGGCAGGAAACGTCGATGGCCGCAATAACAAACCTTCCTGCTAAAATTCAAGAATTTCGATGTTGTGTGTTCATGGCAATGAGGACATGCTTTGTGACCATGTACGGACCAACCTGATAGCATTCCATATGCAGGAAAGTCATTAATTGTCCACATTAAAACCGCACGCAGTATGAAGGTTGTATTTGTGTTTGCATCATATGTCTCTACACCATCAATGAACAAAGATTTCAACTCCTCGATCAGAGGTCGGAGATTGACGTCGATATTGTTCTCCCGTGAGTTTGGTCCGTCGATAAGAAGAGGCATCATAAAGTATGATTGATCCATAGCCAACCAAAGCGACAGATTATAAATTATCATTACAACGGGCCATGTGCTGTGACTTCCAGCCATATAGTTGAATGGGCAGAAGCCATCAGTAGCCAGTCCGAGCCGGACATTACGAGAATCGCTACTGAATATTGCGTGCCTCCTATCGAAATCCTTACATGCCGGTGAATCTCTTGGATGGCACATTTTTTCATCTTCACTTGGAGGAGCACGGTGATGCCAAATCATTGCCTCGGCTGTTTTCTTGCACCTGAATAGCCTCTGTGTTATGGGAAAGTATCGTGCTATCTTCACAGGTATATCAGGCTTCCTATCAGAATCTTTCGGCTTATACCTGGCCTCTCCACATGTTGGACACTCTTTCAAATCTGAATTCTCTTTCCGGTACAACACGCAATTTTTAGGACATGCTTGAATCTTCTCGCACTTTATACCCAAATCAGACATTATCTTCTGGGCTTCGTACCAGCTGTCGGGCACATTATTTCCTGGAGGCATAGAATCTTTCAAGAACGAAAGAAGTATTGTGAATGACTTGTTGCTCCATCCATTTAGACACTTAATCTGGAAAAGTTGGACGAACCATGAGAGGGTGGAATACTTCGCATTCTTATAAATTGGTTTCCTAGCATCATTCAAGAAATTTTCATATTTATCCGCATGCGGTCCTTGACTGGAAAGAATGTCATCTTCGGTACGAATAGATTCACCTAGGGCAGCCTCTACCATATCCTCCATTTCTTCTGATGGAAATAAATTACCGCCTTCTCCTTCTGCCGCATTACCGAATTCTTCTTCTTCTCCTGCCGTATTATCGTGTTCTACTTCTTCTGCCGCAGTACTGCATTCTTCTCCTTTCCGGTGATATTTCCAAGTTGTATAAAATCTAGTAAACCCATGTTTTACAATATGAAGCTCTGGCAATTCTACCTTCTGCCAGTACTTATTGCCACATTTATCGCATGGAGAGAGCATCTTCTCTCTTATGATCTTATTATGTGCGCGTGCAAATTCAAGGAAAGCAGCAACTCCGGCGACAAACTTAGGTTTCATACGTTGTTTCCAATCCACATACATCATGTCCTTAACTCTGACGTACTCATGGGCCATGTTAGACTGTATAACATATAAATTGTAGCTTATGCTGACTATATTGAGAAATATAAGAACGGGATAATTACTGACAAAGGAGAAAATCCGTGTATATGCTTTGTGTGTGCGTTTGTCGTTGAAAAGAATAAATTATCGCACGTATGTTAACCGATAGACGGGGACTAAGTGGCGCTTTTAGTTTCATATATGATTATCGATGGGAATACGAAGATTTCATATTATCATCGAGTATCATATATTGGTTTGACCTGAACATCTCGAATCGCTCTCAAATTATGCGTTTGTTGTGCATTCGTGTTGTATGTGTAACATGATTTTAAACCATTGAGATCAAGATTGATAGAACTGATCATCCTATATTGCAATAGCATTCATCAACTAAAAACTATTATTGCAATGGCATTCATCTATAATAATCAACAATTAATACTACAAATGTAGGATACTGATATCATAAAGCGTTATACGCAACATATGAATTCACATGACTGAAACATGCATCAAAAAAACATGCATCCAAAAGAAAGGCCACTGTCAACAAATATAGACAAATACGTTATAAAACAGTAACTAATTAACAAGTTGATTAGCATCTGGATAGAGAAAATGATAGGAAAAACAATTGACTATGATCTATAATGACAAGTCTATTACCATGACTCTCGACTAACAAAGGTGGCTTTTCGTCCTCGGTAGCTTGATAATTGGGATTTCATGGCGAATAAAAATATGCATATGCCGTTTGACCGGGAACTTCAATAGGAAACTCAATAAGGTCGGGTGTACTGAAGTACGCTTTGTATTTCGTTATATCAGGTGATGATGCCCAAGCCCTGGCTTGCCCAGCCCCACCCCAACCGAACCCTATCGAAGGTAACGAACGTCCTTACACTTTCATTTTTCTATTAATGATGCAAGTCTCCACCAAGTCAAATTCTTGCAATATCATTCTTTTTAGAGTATGTCTAATTTAATAGATAGAATTTTCAAAGTTGGGCAACCAAGAAAAAGGAACAAGGGATTTTACATACATGCCAAAGCTTTGATTATTTATTTATTTATTTTCCATTTCATATTAGTACTTTTATATGTTTGATAATGGCAAGAAATACAAATTATATTAGAACATTGTACATACCTAATTTCCACTTCAAATCGGTTTTTTCTTTTATCAGTACTCATTGACATATAGTAACAAACAATGTTTGATTAGAAGGACCCAAGATTTTCTCGATCAACAATAATTTTAGTAATCAAACTAGGCTAAAATTGCTGGAAATTCCTCTCAGGTTTGCCAAATTCAGCAAACCCTAACCCCAACCTAACCCTAACCCTAGCCCCAGCGCCAGCCCAGCCCCACCCCAACCCCAACCCAACCCTAGCCCCAGCCCAGCCCTAGCCCCAGCCTAGCCCAGCCCCAACCTAACCCTAACCCCAGCCCCAGCCCCAGCTAAACCCCAACCCTAACCCTAAGCCAAACCCTAACCCCAGACCCATCCCCAGCCCAGCCCCACCCAAACCCTAACCTAACCCTAGCCCCAGCCCCCGCCTAGCCCCAGCCCCAGCCCAGCCCCGCCCCAACCTAACCCTAACCCCAGTCCCAGCTAAACCCCAACCCCAACCCTAAGCCAAACCCTAACCCCAACCCCAGCCGCAGCCGAACCCCAACCCCAACCTTAACCCCAACCCCAACACCAACCCCGACCGCAACCCCTGCCGAACCCCAACTCCAACCGCAACCCCAGCCCCAGCCATGAACCTTAGCCCTAAATAATCAAAAATTTCATTAATTTAGTTGTAGATTTACTAACCTGAACGGAGGTGGCGACGACAAGAACGGTGGTGGCGACGACGAGAACGGCGGCGGCGACGAGAACGGCGGTGGCGACGACGAGAACGGTAGGAATGATTTAGGGATTTTGTTTCGCGTGCGATCGAGAGAGGGAGAAAGAGAAAACGGGCGTAGGCGATAGATCTGTGCCCTTTATTTAATCGCTATTTAGTTGCCCCTACGGATTTGTCCGTAGGTCCTTGGTTTGCGGCTCCGTAGGGGCAAACACCAAATTAAGAATTAATATTTTTATTCTTGAACGTCTTGGCCAGTAGGGGCAACCTTCTAGCCCTACGGATTAATCCGTAGGGCCAACATAAATCTGCCCCTACGGATTTCAATATCCGTAAGGGCAACCCCCTATTTTAGTAGTGAATATTATATATCACATATACAATATTTATTTTAACAAAATAAAATAATACAATTAACATATATCGGATATATATCAATGTATTACCCGAGAGAGAAAAAGAATCTATTAGTGAGCTTATATCAGTTAATGTAATTTAATATATCAAATATATAATTATACATTAAATTATCGAATCAACACTTGATCCGATAATCCGGCTATTTCACAAATAACCGACTAATATAATGTGTATCAGTTCATCGAATCAACACTTGATCCGATGATGCAGCTATATCACATATACCTGGCCGATATCTCATATCATGAGAATCTAATACGGTATCACATACATGTATTGTTCTCTGTCCCGCACATATCATATAGCCTGAGCCAAGAAACATCTGTGTAGGACTATAAAGAATCGTCAATACGCCGGCAGTAGGTGATGATCATATCAAACACCCACAAGCTGTAAGCTGTCAGCTAAACGTAACAGCTACCCAGGTATTGAGGGATAAGAAGATCAACAAGCAAGCCTGTACATTCTCCCGTAAATCCAATCAGTAACACTCATGTACAGTCCGGTCTCTTCGTCTGATATGTCGCATATCTCGTCTAGGGGTGGTAAACGTCAGACCCCAGTAGCTTGATAAGTCGTGTCGGTATGAGGTCCATAACAGTTCGAGAAACTAGTGATAACACTTACCAGTAAATCTCAGCAACCCTGTCCAGGGATTTCTAGTTATAGCCAATCGAACACAGCGTAACATCAACTCCCTGTACCGGTAGAGACGAATCCCCTCCTATCGCTTATTGCCTCCATATGATTCGGGACTGTACCCAAAAGCCACATTTTTGCACGCCCTCTTGGACGTGGTATGATGGAAATCAAAGCAAAGTGGGAATCACACAAGACTCTATGACGATATCGGGTCTACAGACTAACCTGTACCAGCGTCACCAGAGAACTGCCATCTGACGTGAGCTATAATACCATCTGGGAGTTCTCGGCGAGTCCGTCTAGTGTACCCAGTCTCTACTGAGCACCCATAAACCATCCTTGATGTCAAACACCGATGGATACGGGATCATCCATCGCCCATCATATGGGTCAAGATGCGTATACGCTAGTTGTTCATACCAGAATATTGCATTTTATACCGCCCATTCTTATGCTCGTGCGTTTATAGGTAGGTGCTTTTAATTTGTGTTTGTTACATATTTACAGATTACAGGTTTCCAGTACAAATATTGCAAATCAAGACAAAATCTCCACAGTTACACCAAATACAGAACATCTGTTGACAACAGATAAAAGCCGGATTCCGGTCATCCATATCCGTCCAGTGCTGCATACCGGTTCCAGAGACAAGACATATGACAGCGGTCATTCGTGTCTCGGACAAGCACAGAGCACGAGAGGGGCAGTACAAGAATCAATGGGTGCACGGAGCTCGAGGGAGAAAAGGTCAAAAGTATTATTTTTGTTGCCACTTTGGACCATTGCAAATCTGATGCAACTATGGAAGCATACTGCAATTTGGTATATGTACAATAACATAGGACAGAGAACCAGGGAAACCCACAAAAGCCCACAACCCAACTCCCCCATACGGCCGCGGAACCGCGGCCTAAGCAGGCTTAGGCCGCGATCCGCGGCCAAGTAATGTCCTCTCTCTGTCGTGTTTTGGGGGTAGTTTGGGTACTTCATTTTATGGCAGATTGTTGCCCTAGGTTTTCAGTTCACCTCCTATAAATACCCCAGAACTTGCCAAGATTTGGTGTTCATTCTTTGTTCTTCTTTTTGTTAGGATTTAGTCTTTTTCTTCTTCTTCTTCATTCTTTTTCCATGAAAATTGTAGTGAGAGCTTTTTGAGTGGGAGATCAATGAAGATGAGGGCTTTTTGTATCATTCTCTTTTGTTTCTTCTTCCCCTTAAGATTCTTGCTTTCTCTTGATCATTCAACCTCTTCATTGAGCTTGAATGGTTAAGGGTTAGTTATTGATCTCAAAGGTCGTATTTTCTTACGGAATTAGCGCTTCATTTCACATGCGTTCTCTACCCTTCTCTTGATCTTGCAACCTCTTGATTGAGCTTGCAAGTTTAAGGGTTGGCTATTGATCCCATGCTTGTCTTGAGTTCTAGTTTCTATTTCTTTTTATTGCTTATTTATTACTTGCTTTTTATTATCTTGCTTTACTTTCTTGCAATTTCAATTCATGCACTTATTTACTTGTAATCTTTTCTTTTCTTTGTTCTTTTCTTTTGCTCTCTTTTGTTCATTTTGTGAATGGTTGTAATTATTGTTGTTAAGATGAAATACGGTATTGTAAGTTAATATCTTCTTTCTCATTTCCTTTTCCCGTTATTTTCCATTGAACTCCACCCAAACCATACGCAAGCGCTCCGTTAGGCATCCTACCCTGACAAGGTAACGGTGATTCCTAACCGCGACCGGTTGCGTTCGGTTTGGCCGGAGGCGAAAGCAAGAGACAAGAACGGAAGGACAAGGGTAAATAAGCCGTATTCCACGAATACCGTGCTTAAATCCCCTAATCCACGTTGTTGCCGATTGCTTTAGCTTCAATTGGTCAAGACTCGGCTCAAAGGTTTGAGTACGAATTTCTTTAGCTTACAATCTCGTATCTTTTTCTTAACAACTTTATACTTGCAAATAAATACACATAGGTTAGAATCGAACAAACACATACTCATTCTTTATTGACTCGTCTAAAACAAGAAAGGACATACAACCATCTCCCTGTGGATCGACCCGTGCTCAACCGGCTAGCTGCATAGCGACACCGTCTTGATTGCGGTTAACTTTAATTCTAACAATTATGATGGAAATCAAAGCAAAGTGGGAATCACACAAGACTCTATGACGATATCGGGTCTACAGACTAACCTGTACCAGTGTCACCAGAGAACTACCATCTGACGTGAGGTATAATACCATCTGAGAGTTCTCGGCGAGTCCGTCCAGTGTACCCAGTCTCTACTGAGCACCCATAAACCATCCTTGATGTCAAACACCGATGGATACGGGATCATCCATCGCCCATCATATGGGTCAAGATGCGTATACGCTAGTCTACTCTAGTGTATCGATGCCCTGTCTCGATACACCCTCGACTAGGAACAGTTATAGGATATACTCGTCAACTACTGTGGCCCCACTAGTATGATCTCTTCATAGTCCCAGTAGTTGAGTACATATCCTAAGGGCTTTATCAACATGTAACATAGAGATAATCCGAGTACCTGTTAAGATAAAGTACAACTAGATAGCATACTATCATGTCGAGCAAGAAAGTACTCCCTATATATGTCCAAGCATCCATTACAATATACATCATATGTACAGTAATGGTCTCTAGGGCATACATATAACTAACAGATTCCTTGAAGGTATAAAACCCTAAGCCTAGTCTCTATTTGTTGTTCTAATACTTTAATTAGCTTATTAGTTGTTAATTTAAAACTTTTAGTTGCATGTTTAGAATTTCTAGAATGGGTTTTGGTAATCATGTTAGGTTTTAATTAGTAAAAAAGGGTTAATTGTTAAGTTATGCATGATGAAAATTTAACCTACATGCCCGATTTGTCAAATGATATTTTCCAAATTATCTAATTAGCTTAATTACAAACTAGACTTTTACTAAATCATAATTAAGTGAGATTAAAATTATAGTAAATGTATGAATGGTTTAATCTTGCTATATTATGATGTTTGTAAATTCTAGTTTGGTAAAAAGTTGCAGTTTGGTGCTAAAATGATATATATTGCTTACTAGGTTTCGGTGAATTTTAGGCATGGCTTTCTTTTGATGGTGCTAAAATGATATATCTTGTGTTGTGAATGCGCGATCGGTATGATCAAGGTGTAGGCTTGGTAGTTGTGACGCTTTGCGTTCCTAGTTAGGGTCGTGCCGATGTCGATCGTGTCTTTGTGTTGCTTTTGCTCATGAGTTGGTTTCGTAGTATCGCTACGCGCATTAGCCACTTGACGAACACTTGAGAGTATGTTTGGAGTTGGTGCGTCGGTCAAACGTAGTTGGTGCGTGTTATTGATCGATTGCTAATATATACTTGTTATATTGTTATATGCTTTCAGGATCGCAGGCGGTGACTTCGAGTGCTGCGAAGAAGGGAAAGCGAGTTGTTGGCTTTACTTAACCAGAATGGTTGGTGAGTAGATTTAATATCTACAGGGGGACCGCCCGCATGGCGTTATGCGTCTGGGCTAAATCAAATGACATGACTATTAGTTAGAAGTATACGGATATTGATTGTGAATGTATACCTTGTTGCTTATCTCATTTCCTTGTGTATGGACTTAGTATTAATGAGACACAACACCATTATTGACGGTTCATGTTTCACGAGCACTAATTGTATGCTTCACACACACCGTCAATAATTGCCATGATACGCACAACACCTATACATATGTGATATTGTATTGTTTAGGGACATTGAGACATGATCCTTATTTTTCCTTGGCTCATATGATAGTAGCATACCTTTATACTTACATGCTTACACATATGCCTTGCAATGCATACATACTTACATGTACACTCCTATACCATGCTAGTTACATGTACACCGTGCATACATACTTACATATATACTCACTTACCTAGTTAGGGCTACACATAGTTATGTTGTACTGTTTTAGCATTGACGTGGGGTCATTGATTCTTAAGCGTTGGCGCATATGATAGTAGTATACCTTGACATGCTTACATGCTAGTTACCTATATACCTATATGGTATTGTACCTTAATGATAGGTGTTTACACATATGAGACATAGCTACATATACATCTCGCATACATACTTATACTTATACCTAGATGGCATCACATCATTATTGATAGGTAGATACACATATCTTGCTATATCGACATGGTTACGCATACCTGGGTATAGCTACATGTTCACCTTTATTTGATGTTGTATGGATTTGGAGAAATTAGGAACCGCGTGATAAATATATTAACTTGTTGCAGTTAAATAGCGGTTTTCCTTTATATGCTCATATCAGTGGAATAGGACGGTATTATATATGCCTATATATATATATATATATTAGTGAAACGGGACGCTAATATATATGTATTGATTCATGCATTTATACTTATTCATTACTTGATGTTTTCTGGATTTGAGGACCGTGGTTGTTTCATGAAATTATGCAGTATTTGAAAAACTCAGTTTCTCTTGATATGATATTTCAGCGTCCGCCATCAGATTTCTCGGTTCTGAGATTTTGATGTATACCCCACGTGAAGAACGGAGGGAGCCGTTTGCGGGTACATAGTGGGGCCCGGAGGTACCCCGGGGCAAGAAATCGTAGAGCAGATGATGTGTTTGTGGGGGAACCATTCCTACCGGTGACAGTCCCTTTGACTCGACGCGTATCATGGGGTAACAGGCCGGGGTCATGTACGTATTGATACGTCGAATTTCGAGTGTCAGAGCTAGGCACTTGAGTTTTCGGAATAGCGTATGATACGTACCTATCAGGGGGCTAGTCATGGTGACAGCAGCTGATAGATCAGTATTTATATGTCGTTGCTAGACACTTGTTTCATGATTTTTTTGGGTGTCGATGTTGGACACTCACTTTATATGAAACTTACTCGATACTGGATATATGAGATTTACTTGATATTGTACATTCAGGATATATGACATTTACTTGACACTTTACATTAAGGATATATGAAGTTTACTTGATATTATACGTTCAGGATATATGAGATATACTTGATATTGTAAATTCGGGATATATGAGACTTATAGGATATGCGAGCCAATTTGGGGGCTGATTTGGGGAAAGTTGGGATTTAGATTGTCTTGATGGACTTTGGTCCTGTCACGAGGTTAGGATTCCGTGAGAATGACATGTTTTATTCTATACTCGTCATTTATTTTATATGCATTGCTTCATGTATTAGTAGTACCTGATAAAGTACTTTCATGACCGTTGCATATACATATTGTCATATTATTGCTTCATGTATTAGTTGTACCGCTAGAGTACCTTTCATGATTGTTGCATACATACGACCATTTATTGCTATCCGCTTGCATGTACTAGATTCGCGTTGTACGTGCATACTTGCGATTACCTGCATATGTTATTTACTATTCACGAGTTGGCAACTCACCCTCGTTGTGCCACAGTGTTTTGCAGGTACTCCCTCAGGGCAGTCGCGGCAGGCTTTTCATCTTTCGTATCATGTTTTGCAGCGGATACAGCTTCGGCTGACTGCATGCAGTTTTGCTATAGGTGGGTTTGCAGTAATCCGATGTTGCTTATTATATAATCGTCGTATCCTGTACTCTCCATCTACCACTTTCAATTGTATGACTTAGAGACTTGATGTGAGGACGCTATTGTATATTTTGGTGACTTGGATGTCTTTTATGCAGTTTTACTTATATCGTCTTTTATTTCTTCGCTACGGCGTCGTATATCTGTTGTGGTGGTTGTTTTCCGCCGTTGGGCGTGGATTTGCTCCCATTGGAGATGCTTTAGTTATATTTATGTTGTACCCATTTTTGGAGTTAGTTTTTACAAAGGAGGTGCTGCCAAAATTTTTTAGAAAGTAAAGTTGGGCTTTAAAGAATTTGGTTTGAGATTTCAAAAGTTTTGAAAATGCTATTATCACTTACTACTTTTTATTGTTTAGATTGCTGGGTTTTCGGCTTACTTAAATTGCGTTACGTCTGTAGACGTTGCGTAGTTTAAGGGCCGTCACTTGCCAATTTCGGGTCGTGACAAATGGCTAAAGTAAATGAGCTAAGGAAAAATCATCAAGTGAAGAATGGCTCTCTCTTGTTCTATACTTACTGAAGCATGGATTATAATCACATTATAAAATCCAACCATGCTTCAATTGTATGGACAAATGAATAAACAAATAGAAAGGACATGCCTCACCCATTCCACAAATATGTCCCTATTTTCCACCACTTTTTCTATTTTCCAAAAAATAGAATATCCAAGCCATGCTTCATAATACACACACGCACACATATATAGATACATACATATATATATATATATGGGTTTAAGGGTCCTGTGGTTGAGCACAGGAATTTTCCCTGAGCCCATTACACAAAACCCCCTCCTCTTTTTTAGAACGGAAAAAAAACCTCTCGCTAACCCCTCGCCGACGATAGCCGCTGCCGCACACCACCACCATCATCACCACAACCATCAACAAACCCAAACCACCATGTTCCCTTTATTCTTCCTTCTTCATTTCAGATCTGCGGTCTCCCATTCTCCTCTTTCCGTCTCACAAAAAAGAATGAGCAAATTCATCAAAAATTTGGTCTCATCACAACAACCATCACCATCAACATCACCACAACCATCATCCTTACTACAATCATCAATGGCTCATCCTGAAATTGCTTGCTCCTCTCAACATCTCCATCATAATTCATTATCCATTGTGCAGAGTAACCCAAAAATGACACAAATTTGATAACTTTTTTTGTTCCTAACAAAACTAAAGAGAGAGAATCAAAAGAGGGGAGTTCATGGAATCCATGGACCAAAGGCGGAATTAGATGGTGATTCCCAAAAATAGAGCGATCGGTGGTTTGGGTTTGTTGATGGTTGTGGTGATGATGGTGGTGGTGTGCGGCAGCGGCTATCGTCGGCGAGGGGTTAGCGAGAGGTTTTTTGCCGTTCTCAAAAAGGAGAGGGGGTTTTGTGTAATGGGCTCAGGGAAAATTCCTATGCTCAACCACAGGACCCTTAAACCCTATATATATATAGAAAACAATTAGTGAGCAATAAAATTAGTTAATATATAATTATATCAAATATAAATATATATCATATTTTTAAATCAACACTTGGTTTAATAATCCAGTTATATCACATATAATCAACTAATATCATTTATTTGTATATCACATTATCAAATCAACACTAGATTCAATAATCCGGTTATATCACATATAACCTGACTGATAACATTTGTCGCTAGATTAGAATACGATATCACAGTCATATTTAATCAGGCCCCCACACATATCAGCATATGTGCCTTACTTCGTTTCGCTTGAACTATGAAACCTCTGTGTGGGACTCTAAAAACTCATCAATATGCCATCAGTAGGTGATGATCATATCAGTCACCCGTAAGACGTCAGCGGTACTAGCTGGACGTAATGGCTACCCATATATTGAGCGAATAGAAGATCAACAAGCAAGCTTGTCCAAACACCCATGAAGCCTATAAGTAACACTTACCGTACAGTTCGGTCTTTTCATCTGATATGTCGCATATCAAGTCTAGGGGTGGAATCGTCAGACCCCAGTAACTTGATAAGTTAAGCCGATGTATGGCTAATAACGGTTCGAGAAATTACTGATAACACTTACCAGTAAATCTCATCAGCCCTAGCCAGGGACTTACTGTTATAACCAATCGAGCATAGTGCAACATCAACTCCCAATACCGGAGAGAAGAAACCCCTCCTATTGCTCACTGCCTCTATGTGACTCGGGACTGTACCCAAAATCCACCTGTTTGCATGATTTTTTTGAGCCTTGGTACGGAGAAAATCAAAGCACGTTGGGAACCACATAAAAAACTATAACTATCTTGGTTCTACAGAATAACCTGTACCTGTGTCACCAGAGAACTGCTATCTGATGATAGGTATGGTACCATCTAGGAGTTCTCAGCGAATCCTGTTTGGTATACCTATTCTCTAATGAGCACCTGTGCACAATCATTGATGTCAAACACCAATGGTTCTGGGATCAACCATCGCCCCATACAGGGTCAAGAAACGTATATACTAGTCTACTTTGGAATATCGATGCCCTGTCTCGATATCCCCTCGACTAGGAACATTTAAATGATGTGCTTGTGGACAATACAAGTCCCAATAGTATGATTCACATCATAGTCGTAGTAGTCAAGAAAACATCCTAAGGGCTTTATCAACATGTATCAGAGAGACAGTATAATAATACAAGTATGCATGTTAAGATTAAGAGCAACCAGATATCATACTATCATGTCGAGCAAGAAAGTCCTCTATATATATGTCCAAGCATCCACTATATCATACAATAATAGTCTCTAGGGCATACATATTCCTAACAATCTCCCACTTGCACTAAGGCCAGTTGTTATTGTATCTCATACCCAACAGCCCAAAAAGTCTCTCAAACTGCATCTGAGGCAGGGCCTTCGTGAGTGGATCCGCTACGGTGTCCTTCGTGTTAACTCTCCTGACCTCGATCTCCCGTCAATTTACTATCTCCCGGATCAGGTGATACCGCCTAAGAATATGTCTGGATCGCTGATGGGACCGGTGTTCCTTGGCCAAAGTCACAGCTCTATTGTTATCACAATATACAGGTATTGAATTCTCAATGGTTGGAACCACACCGAGTACAGCTATGAACTTCTTCATCCAGACAGGCTCTTTGGCAGCATCGTTGGCAGCGATGTATTCATCCTCCATCATCGTGTCTGCTATGGTATCTTGCTTGGAACTCTTATAACATACCGCCCCTCCATTAAGGGTGAAAACAAAATTCGAGACCGACTTACTATCGTCCTTATCACTCTGGAAGCTCAAATTGGTAAAGGACTCAACCTGGAGTTCTCCGTTACCAAACACCAAGAATTTTTCATTAGTCCTTCTTAAGTACTTAAGAATGTTGTTCACAGCTGTCCAGTGTTTCTCCACAGGTTCTGATTGATACCTACTCACTACACCTAGTGAGTAAGCTACATCCGTTCTGGTACATAACATCGCATACAAGATAGACCCGACTGCCGAAGCATAGGGTATCCCTTGCATGCGAGCCTTCTCCAAATCAGTCTTGGGAGACATCTCTTTGGAGAGAGTGATTCCTGAGCAAGAAGCTAAATTACCACGCTTAGAATCTTCTATACTAAACTTCATTAGTATGGTGTCATTGTACCTGGATTGGGACAATCCCAACATCCATTTACATCTATCTCTATAGATCTTAATCCCCAAGATGTTGGAGACATCAGCCAGATCTTTCATGGAGAAATTGTATGATAAGAAGAGCTTGACTGAGTGTAGCATAGGAACATCATTACCTATCAAGAGTATGTCATCCACGTACAATACGAGGAAGACAAACTTACTCTCTACAACCTTCTTGTATATACATGGTTCATCTATATTTCTGATGAAGTCAAACTCTTTGATATCATCATCAAAATAGATGTTCTAGCTCCACGATGCTTGTTTTAATCCGTAGATGGATTTAAGTAGCTTGCATACCTTTCTACTGTTCCCACTGTCTATGAAGCCTTCTGGCTGTGTCATAAACATGCTCTCTTCTAAATCACCATTTAGAAAAGCGGTCTTGATGTTCATCTGTCAGATTTCGTAGTCATGGTATACAGCAATGGCAAGTAGGATCCTGATCGATTTAAGCATAGTGATAGGAGAAAAGGTTTCATTATAATCGAAACCTGTTGTTGACGAAAACCTTTAGCTACAAGTCTAACATTGAAGGACTCAACCTTTCCATCTACACCAATTTTCTTATTAAAGATCCACTTGCTCCCGATAGGTTTTATCCCTTCAGGAGCAACTTCCAAAGTCCATACTTTGTTGGTGTACATGGATTCCATCTCAGATCGCACAGCATACAGCCATTTCACAGAGTCTCCAGTTGTTATGGCCTACTCGAAACTAGTTGGGTCATTATTATCAATGATGCAATCATCGCTCTCACCGTCTATGAGAAAACCGTAGTATCTCTCGGTTGGATGAGGAACCGTGTAAGTCCATGTCACGCACCACACGTGTTCGCGGGGAGGCGGAATATATGTAAAACAATTATCAAAGCTTCGTAACACGGACTTGAGCACACGGATCGTGTGTAAACCATTACTAGAAAACTATGAGAGGTTTAACTACTCTGATTCGAAGTTACACCTCACGTTACTTGTCTTTCGGGTCTTCATCGCTGTCCTTCAAACTTCGTCGGCTCTATAGAACATGGGTACCTCAACGGCCTCCTCGAGTCAAAGACGATCCACCCGAGAGTCTATAGTCCGAGCTCCTATCTCGAATCGGAGATAACAACGGCTTCTAGTTTGCTAATCTAGAAGTCCTAGAGGGTGTAGAGTATTTAGATGCATTACTTAGTCACTTTAAACCTTAGGATTCTCAACTCATGAGAGCTTTTAGGGTTTGAGGAAGAAGATGAAGACTTGAGGAGTGAGAAGTGTTTTGTGATAATGAATGAACTATTCTCATTTATGAATATCATGAAGCATAATAATATCAACAAAATAAATATCTAGCTAATATTCATCATGGTTCATTTAATTCACAAGGTTAATCGTCTAATGAGTCACCTAATGAGTCAAGGATCATTTAATGAAACTATACCTCATCTCCTCCACCTCATTTTGTTTAAATCTAGAAAGAAATAAACAAAAATGAGTCACCTCCTTCTAGAAGCTTCCCGACAAATTAAGAGACTACCTCTCCCATCCGTATTTTCGAAAAACACGGATAAACTGAGACTGAATAAATCCATCTGTATAATACCAGGATCCGGCTTAAAACAAAGCTCACTAGTATTATCTGCCCGATCATAGTACGTGCACAAGTGTATGTAAGTGATCGCGGCCCTGTGGTAAAACAATACAGCCTCTACACCTTTTACCCGGTGCAGGGAAACTCTCTGTGTGGGACTCTAAAGACTCGACACTACACTAGCAGTGGGTTTAACCACAGGCCGCAAGCGGTACTAGCTGTACGTAACGGTCCCCAGGTAGATGTTGATAAGAAAGACGATGAGGAAACCCATCCGAACTCCTACTGAGCCTGTATGTGACAATCTCCGTACAGTCCGCTCTGTTCGTCTAGGACTATCGCATATCCGGCCTAGGGGGCGGTAAACATCAGACCCTAATAGCGGTATAAGTCATGTCAGAGTGAAGACAATTACACATTGAGTAACTACTGGAGCACCTACCCGTAAATCTCGCTTGCCCTGGCTAGGGAACTTGCGTAATGGCTCTCCATACACACCGCGATATCACCCCATAATACCGGGAGAGACGAATCCTGTCTAACCGCTACTGCCTCCAAGTGCTTCGGGACTGCACCCAACTACTACCTGTTTGCACGACTCCTTTGAGCCGTAGTAGGGTAGTAATCTAAGTACAGTAGGAACATACTCGAGGCGAAGTAGCAATGTCAAGTCGATGGACTAAGGTGTACTCATATCATCTGGGAACTGCAATCTGACGATAGGTATAGTACCAACCTGCAGTTCCCGGAGAATCCTGTCTGGTGTACTCGAAACCTAACGAGCACCTGCATACTATCTCCAGTACGACGTACTGATGGTTGTGGGACAGACAATCTCCCCATGCTGGGATGAGAAGCGTATACACCAGTCTACTCCGGAGTATCGATACCCTGTATCGATAATCCTACGACCAGAGACCTGTATAGGATGTTGCTTATAGACTACCAAGCCCCCACTAGTGTGACTGCCATCACAACGCTGGTAATCAAGCAAAGATCCTAAGGGCTCTACTAATATGTATAAGCGATATGTTAAAAGAAACATATGCACCTATTAAAGTAGAAACAAACCAAGTGGCATACTACTATTTTTAGCAAGACTGTCAATACAACTATGAATATCCCAAGCTTCCATTAAGTAATATACAATTTAGTATGATACAATAATGGCCTCTGGGGCATAAACACTAACAGAACCCTACTAGATCTGCGGAGAGGCTGAGGTTCGTCAGGGACTATCGAATCCTCCGGTTCTACCAAACTGTCAGTAATAGTTTGTGTAGTTGGAAATTCTTCCAGTTCTACTTCATTGCCACTAATTTCTTTCACAAGAAATTCCTTTTCTGAAAAGGTGGCATGTTGAGAAACAAACACTTTTTGTTCCTTGGTGTGGTAGAAGATATACCCTCACGAATGTTTGGGATATCCTATAAATTTGCTCAGAACTAACCTTGCCTCGAACTTGTCCGGATTTTGTGTTTTAATATAAACTGGACAACCCCACATCTTAATAAAATTAAGATATGGTCTCTTTCTTTTCCATATCTCAAATGGAGTAGTAGGCATGGATTTTGTGGGAACCATATTAAATAGGTATGCGGCTGTCTCTAGCCAATAATCCCAAAAGAAAACAGGTAACTCCGCAGTACTCATCATAGAGTGCGCCATATCTAATAGGGTGTGATTTCTCCGCTCCGAAACTCCATTGTGCTGTAGTGTGTATGGAGGGGTAAGCTGAGAGAGAATCCTGTTCTCTTTTAAATAGTCTCGGAATTCCATGCTCAAGTATTCTTCTTCCTGATCAGATCAAAGTATTTTAATACTTTTACTTGGTTCTCAACTTCATTCTTATTTTCCTTGAATTTCTCAAAAGTTTCAGATTTATATCTCATCAAGAACACATGTCCGAATCTTGTGAGATCATCGGTGAATAAAATAATGTATGATGAACCATTCCTGGCATCTGTAGACATAAGACCGCATACATCAGTATGTATCAGTCCCAAAAGTTCATTAGCTCTTTTTCCGTATCCAGTAAACGGAGTTTTGGACATCTTGCCTTTGAGACACGACTCGCAAGTTTCATAAGATGTAAATTCGAACGGATTCAAATATCCATCTTTGTGTAACTTAGCCAGTCTTGTCGCGTTGATATGACCTAGTGTACAATGGCACAAGAATGTTTTATTCATTTCTGAACTTTTCCTCTTGTGTGTGTTCTGTATGTTTAGAACTGTAGTTTGATTTAGAACGTATATAACATTACATAACGTACCAAACCCAATCAACACTTGATTTAGGAAAATGTTCATAACATTATCCTCCAATACAAAATTATATCCTTCTTTATGTAATAAAGAAACTGATATAATATTGCACATCATATTTGGTATGCAATAACAGTCGTTCAGAATCAATGTATTACCATTTGGTAATACTAGGTGATATTCGCCAACTGCTTTGGCAGCAACAATTGCACCATTACCTGCTTTTAGAGACATATCACCATTTCCCGGTTCTCTACCTCTTCTTAGCCCATGTAACAAATTACAGACGTGGGATCCTGATTCGGTATCCAATACCCAGGACGTAGAGCAAACTGAGAAATAGTTCTAGGTAACGAACACAACCGAAGATGATGCATCAGCATGCTCCTTCTACGTTCGGGTGGCGTAGGAATCCGGATATTCCGATATTCCTTGCTCAGACTTATGATAATCATAAGAAAAAATGGAACAACATTCCCCAGCTAAGTTTAATAAGCGGATGCGGTCATTACATACATATTATTATCTTGATTAAGGTGTATCATGGTCGCTGTCTGGAGAAAGAGAGATGGAAATGCTTTATCGTGCGCTATTTGCAAGATTAGATTGGTTATTATCTTATCTAATCAGGATGGCTCCCACCGTTTTTATCAAATCTTCCTTCAAACTATAAAAGGTAAGATTACCCGGGATTAATTACCCCCTACAAGTTCGCTAATCGATCAGCCAGGCAGGTATTGGTACTCCGAGTGAGTCTCCCCATGTTTCGCATAGAACTAATTAAATAACTTCGTTTCCGCAGGGGCAAAACCCCGGTATCACCTTTCTTTGACACCAACTGGATCAGCTAATTGTAAAGTTAAAAACTCGCCCAAGAGTAACTCTTACTCGTAGTGGGTATCGGGATCCAACTATCTCATTGAAGATATGTAATCTCATTTAAAATTTCAACACTTGAAATTCCCAATATCTGTTTTTACCCCAAACGACCTATGACCTTGAAGGAGGCCAACAAACCATAGGCCGCTAGTCAAGTTCAACCCGTTCATTTCGTTATTGAATTAAACCCACCCGCAAGACACTGGACGGAGGCCAACATGGTCGTACGACTACCCTAATCCAATCACATCATATGCGGCAGAAAAACACTAATCAGCTACCGCACACTACCCCTTGATGGAGGCCAATAAACGTAGCATGAATACTAAATAGCACTTATCTGAAATGACGGAGGGCTACAACTGGTTTTGATGAAAAACTTTAACGTAATGAACTTGATATCGTTGTAGAATCTAGTGATTTGAAAAGGAGTGGTTTTGTAGCATTTGGTAGTTTTATTAAAGAGGTCACTTCCGGTGAAGGGATCTCGGCTCTTTCCTCATCGAATGAGGTGCTGGATATTCATCAAGGAATATCACTATGCAAAGAAAGAACTAGAGAAGCTATCAAAACAAAACCATGAGGGTTGTAGCATTTGCTAGTTTTGCTAAAGAGGTCACTCCCGGTGAAGAGATCTCAGCTCTTTCCTCATCGAATGAGGTGACGGATATTCATCAAGGAATACCATTATGCAAAGCAAGAACTAGTGCTACCTTTTTAAAAAATTTGATTCTATAGCATGTTTAGGTTTCTTTTCTTTCCATTAATCTTATTAACGAAGTCCCATCATTTATGTTTCTTTAAATATCACAGAAAAGAAACGAAAATAGAATGTACGCTTATGCCATCCGCATTGGCCATGGGGCCCCGTCATTCACCGTTAGGTTACTTAACTAACGGGAGCGGGGGCTGGACTAGCGTGGGTGCAAAACAAAACCAACGTTTATTATATATATCATATATATATATATATCATTCGTCTCACGCAGTTATACGATCACATCACAGAACCAGGCAGGAGAAGTCAACATATGAAATATTGTATATACTAGGAGGTCCGTGTTTTAAATTTAGCCAGTAATGAAAAACATGGATTCCACAGTCGTGATGAATAGCCAAACGCACATCCTTAGACCCCTACAAGAGCGGCAAGCAACCCTGCCAATTGTAAAGTTAGGAGACCCAGTCTCGACTTCTCGAGATGGCCTCTCACTAGACTATAAAACCCGGTTACTTGGGCTCCCCGCCTTGGGTCTATCCTAATGCGGAAAAATAAATAATATACATCAATGGTGACATCATCCTCAACCCGGAAGTGTCCCAATAAAAGAATATTACATATATATTTACATGAATGAAAATTGATAAACTCTAATCTCACGCAAAAAACCCTGGCTATTCAATCACGACGATCCGATATAACTTATCATAGCAGCACATAACATCACATGTCATCAACCTAAGTAAATATGCGTATTCCGAATGTCGTTGACATATAACAACGAGATCAGGGATACACCACATATTACACTTACGGTCGCAGAAAAGAAATGAAAAACTACAAAAATTAAAAACCGCATTTTCCTTAGACATCATAAACCTGTAATATCTCATATACCGAATTTCATGCCTAACAATTTAAACCTTGCATTTTAGTCTTATATTGAAAACACTTTTCAATAAGTAGTCAGATAATTCAACAACATTCCCGAGTAACTGTTCGCGTACTATACGCGATTGCGACGGAGTTTTGATCCGAATTTAAACTCCATGACAATCGATCATCAGAGACTAAAAGGCAAGATTTATAAAATACTAACTAGTTTTCACAAAACTAATTATTGTGGATTCTAAATTTTGTATCATATATCATCATAATCTAGACGACGTTAAACATTTCGATCGAATTATCAAATACCCACAAAACCCAGAGACCTCAACAACTTGATTCTCACTAAAAACATCCAAAAAGTGCCAAATATGTCAATGGAGCAGCACAAGAAAATAGATCACATAATTCCATAAACATGGGGCGGAACCGCGGGCAAACCGGAGGCTAGGCCGCGGTTCCGCGGCGCTTTAAAGGGATTAGTGCTTTGAATTTCTTGGGGCTCCATTAAATACCCTGCACAATTTTCTGACTATTTTTAATCTCGAAAATTTCAACTTTTGAAAAATGGACAGAAACTTGTCAAAATCCGGCTTTGAAAATTAGATCGAACACATTAACGTCGTAAAGACTTCCCCTAATGTTCTAGCTTGCCTCTGATACTATGAAAGTCTACCCTAACAACACCACAAGTTTAAAACCTGCATCAACCATGCAATTTTCAAAAATTCGGTGTGCTAAGCTACACTATCCATAGATCTAAGTAGATTATTAGGTTTTTAGCATGATATATATAAACTTTAACACTAAGTGAAGGAGGCAACAACCTTTGAAGACCGAGTCCTTCACATCAATAGCTCCGGGTAGAAGTCCCTTTGACTCCACCAGGCTCCATGATTGAATGATTCTCGGTGTGTAGGTAGAAAATGTATAGAAATCACAACCAAAGAAATTTATACCGCAATCAATTGACTATGTCGATGTAGCGCGTTAATGTATACAGATCGTCCACTGAGATGTGTGTTTTGCTCGCTTTCGTTTTAGATGAGTTGAAATGAAAAGATAAAAGAAAAATTGCAAGAAAATTGATTCAAGAATTTTAAAATTTAGTTTCAAGAATAGTAAAGACTAAATCTAAAGATCAAGAATCAATAAAATTCTAGAAGATGTCCAAATCTAATGAACTATCAAGATTTGTAACGAAGCTCGTAGGAATCGATCGAATGTATAGTGAGGATGAAGACTTGTGATTACGTATTCCTATCCATTGATAATTTGTTGCTAGATCAATGATGATCAATGAGGATTAGGGATCTCTTGAAGAAACTAGGGTTTCTCCATCATCATCCCTTGTCTTTTCGTTGATTATCATTCAAACTCTAGCCTCTAGGAAATTCAATCACCAATCGTTGATCTCTAATTAAGAGCGAAAACATTCAATAAAGTATCTCGCTCAAAATTAGGTTGTTGGTGATTCAATTTTCTAGAGTTTACAAAACTCATAGGACTTAAGAATCGTTTCAAGATTGTAATCATCATCATCTATCTATTCTCTCGATTCCTCCACGAGCAAAGTTTTTACTCAAACATTATAACAAAGAAATCAATCAAGAATCAAAAACTCATCATAATGCTCAAATATAAAGATAAGCAAGATAAAGAAATTTCACCTTTTATTATTCAACAATTCCGTTACAATTTTCTCAAAAACTACAAGAATTTGAGGAAAGAACTCGATCGTCGAATTAGCTCCGCACCGTCTCCGTGAGTCGCGGATCGTCATGGATCACTTTCTCGGTTGAAGATCGGCTTCGCTTCTAAAAGGTTGAAGGCTTCTTGCTTGAATCGGCACTCGAAAGATCTTGATTTCGATCAAATTGTGTCACTCAATTTGATTTAAATTTCATTTGGATCTACAATTTTTCCCTCCAAATTGAACCACTCACTCACTAACTCACTAAATGAACAACCTCCAAAACCCTAGATCTAGATCTCATTTTATAATCACCTCAACCCTAGATCTAGAATTCAAATTCAAATTTCCCTCCAAAACGGTTGTTAGAGAGTGGTTTCTAGAAGAAGTTTGTTGGAGGGAATATTCTAGAATGATGAATATTCTAGGATAAGGTTGTTAGGCTGAGCCTTCTGGATAAAGCCACGTGGTCATCTGGAGCCTTCTGGAAGCATTGGCCATTACAAGAAACCACGTGTGGAAATTTGAGAAGCTGACGTCACCATAGTGCCACGGATCCGCCGCCAATATGGCTCTACGGCCTCGGATCCGCGGTGCTGTAAGTCTACGGTAGCGCCCCGGCATCTGTCCGAGGCCAAAATGCGGAAACAAGAACTTTTTCTAATCTAGAAACCGGCGCTACCGCGGACTATAAATCCGGATCGGACCATTAACCTACTACTAGCTAACTAGAGAAAGGGTAGAGAGCAATACCGAGCGATCCGTGTCCTTCGGTCTTCGGCCACCATCCCGATCTCCTCGTGGCATCTCCGGTCTCGATCTCCTCGTCGGAAAGGGCACCACATCACCGAGTCTTTTTACGGGCTCCCACCTCTGAACCGAGGCAACTCGGACACGAAGTTGGCAAGACGATGTGTCCAAGATTGCTGTAGGCTGAGTGTAGAACGCTATGTCTCAACGGTTAATGAAGTTGCCATTTGGATGTGGAGGTGGAGTAATAAGTTTTGGAGATGAACAAAAGGATTTTGTGCAAGCAAAAAATCAATTACCCACACCTAAAAATTTTGGACAGCCCCCAAGTTTACTGGCCGGCCAAGCTTAAGAGGAGAGAGGGAAAAGAATCTTGCAAAGGAGAAAAATGATCAATCATCATGAAGAATGTCACACCAAAGTCCAATCCTAATCTCATCACAAAAAGCAAGTAATGATGAACCAGAAGAAGTCAAAGGATGCTAGAACCATCATGAACCCTGCACCACAAAAACACCCTCCATTTTTCTAATTTGCACATTTGCAAATAAGCCCCTCCATGGAAAATTCAGCCATGGAAAGAAAGAATGGAAAATGGCTGAAACGGAATACAAACTGGCATCTTCAAAAAGTGATCCGGTAATAAATTACAGGAAAACCCCGCGACTGTATATACATACCCGCATTTGTATTCCGACCGAATACAAATGCAATGAGACAAAATCTACACTGTATAATACTAGGATCCGGCTTAAACCAAAGCCCGCTATTATTATCGGTCTGATCATGATCCGTGCAATACCGCACATATATGATCGAACCCTGCCATAAGTCTATACGGCCTCTACAGCATTCCGCCCGAAACTTGAGAAACTGTCTTTGGGGGACTCTAAAGACTCGTCAATACTTTGGCTGTGGATTTAACCACTAGCACGTCAGAGGTATTAGCCGTACGTAACGGGCTAACAAGTATTGACCAAAAGGGCCGTCGATGAGCGAACTCATCCTGACACCCTACTGAGCATGTCAGTGACAATATCCGTACAGTCAGGTCCGTTCGTCTATGAGCATCGCATGGCGGGCCTAGGGGGTTGGTAAAAGTCAGACCCCCAAAAGCGGTACAACTCGTGTCGGAGTGTAGCCCAGAACACCCTGAGATACTTCTGGAATACCTACCGGTAAATCTCCTGCCTTGGCCGAGGACTTTATGTTATGGCTCTCCTAGACACAGCGTGACGTCACCCCCGATATCGGGAGAGACGAACCGTTGCAGATCTGCTCACTGCCTCCATGTGGCTCGGGACTGTACCCAACTAAAACCTGTTTGCACGACTTCTTTGAGCCGTGGTAGGGTAGTAATCAAAGCACAGTGGGAACTCACACGAGACAAATGACGATCTCAGGTCGATGAACTAACCTGTACACATGTCACCAGGGAACTGCTATCTGATGTCAGGTATAATACCAATTAGCATGTTCCCGGCGAGTCCTGTCCGGTGTACTCATAACCCAATGAGTACCTGTATACATCTTAGGTGAACCAACTGACACCAGTGGCTTGTGAGACCCGCCACCGCTCCCATGACTAGGGACCTTTTAAGGATGTGCTTATTGACCCCATCTCCCACGTATATGATCGCAATCATACTGCTGGCCGTAAAGTAAGAATCCTAAGGGCTCTATCAACGTGCAATAGTGGCCTATAAGGTCACCTAAAACAGTACACGATGTAAAGATAAACCAGATAGCATACTATCATCTCGTGTAAGACTGTCCTACCGGTATAGGTCCTCCCTCAATCATTGCAATCACGTGCCTGTGATCCAATAATTGACTTTGAGGGCACTATATCCAACAATCTCCCACTTGCACTCAAGGCTAATTATTGCGATGTCGTATACTCACAGCCCGTGTGATACCGGATACCCAACTCCTCTACTAATCAGTCTCACAAAGCCTGTTTGCGAAACTATTGCATTCGAGGAATAGCCTCAGTGAGTGGATCTGCCCTGCTGTTTCTTTCTGTGTCTCTCTTTATCTCAAGTTCGCGGAGAATGCCATCTCCCGAAATGAGCAGTACCTGTCTTAGAATATATCTGGATATCTGATGGGACCTAGTTCATAAATGAACTCCAAATCCAAACTTCTTAGACTGTATCGTCAACTAAAACCAATCAGTATCCTGCGCCATGTCTCCATCAGTATCCGCTTGGGCAACCTGTCCAAAATACTGCCCTTCGTCAGAGGGAAAACTATAACTATGACAGCCACTGTGTCATCAAGGTCACCTTGGAAGCATGGAATGATAACTGTCTCCTAAAAGAGGCTGTTGTTATCATATCCCTAGAACATCTACTTATGTTCTAAAACTGCTTCCGAACGTTTCTCCAGGATTGGATCAATATCAACTTATTGCACCTTGTGCAAAAATAACATCTGGTGTGGTACTTGACATCTCTTGATTGACTCAATTACCTAAGCAAGTGATCTGCCAATCATGCACATCCCTCTCCCCTTTAGTCTGTAAGACACCTTTAGAGAGGGTGGGTCCATCACCTGCTGGTACACCACCATGCCAGGAGTCGTCCATTCTAAAGCACCTTTAGAATGCTGTCTAAGTACCCTTATTGGGAAGCTACCCAAATCTAGATCTAAAACCATAGATCCAGTAACCAGAATATCTGATATAATATCCATATCCTATGTGGAGAAACCACTGTGTGACGACCAATGTATAACCGATCGTAGTATAGGAATATCACTTCCTACTCTGTGTACGTCATCCAAATACTAGGACATCACACCCTACTACCTTCTTACCAGATCCATCCCCTATTCTGATGAAGTCAAACCTATGACTGTCACATCAGAAATAGATGATCTATCTCCGCTATATCTGCTTTAGTCCATAAATAGACATAAGCTACATGTCCACTATACTTCCGCTGCTCCCACTGACTAAGACAACCCTCTGGCATAGTCATATACACGTACACTTCTAAAGCTAGTTCAGAACGACGCTATACACATCCTCCTGCCGGGTCTCATAGCCTGGAACAACAGTAGTGTCAAGTTCGGGTAAACATGAACCTCCCTGTCACCGTCCTTGAGGCTACCGGAGTACCTCTCGGGTGCCTGAGGTTACCCACCATATCTGCGGAGTGGCCAATGGAATGTCAAACCAGATCGAATCTTTAGGTTCTTATCAAATTTTCAGTAATCGTTTGTGGTTCTGGATTCACTTCCAGTTCTACTATAATCCCACTACTGTTTTCTGAAAAAATCCATTTTACTAAAACTGTGGCGCGTCAAGAACAATATCACTATTGATCTTCCAGATGGTAGAAAGTCAACCCCCGTCATAGCCCGGGTCAACCTACAAACAGCCAATACAAAAACGTGCCTTGAGTTATCTAGAGTCTGGTTTTAAGTATAAGCCGGACAACTCCCCGTACCTTAACAATGTTAAGATGTGAACCGTTCTATATCCAATATAGAAACAGAGGCACTGATTTAATTGGAACCAGATTCAAATCATGCAGCTGTCTCCAGTGCATGTCAACTAAATGGAAGGAGGCCGATCAGAGTTACTCAACTTAGGAATGCTTCCAATTATGAGTAACCTAAAAAAGAAACTAGTTCTCATAATCATTACTATCAACTGAATACCATACACAAGTATCTACATCTTCGATCACCTTGAAGAATCCCGATACTTGCAACATTTGGTTCTCCACTTTACTCTTATACCTATAACTTCTCAAAACTTAGACCTTGCATTTCTACATAACAAATGTCTAAAAACTATTGAAGTCTCAAGTAAACAGAATATAGTATGAGTACCAACCCCTCTGTCCTCTTGGACACTGGACAACATACAATACTCTGTATAAGTCCCCTGAGTCTAATAACTCATTCCCTGTGTGTCGTAGGTTGAAAACTGTACTTATGGTTAAGAAAAATTACACCGCTGTTTAATGCTCCTTACCTAACCATCCACTGATATAGGTAAATGTAATAGACATAATTTCAAAATTTTATATCTCACTTTATAAAAATAAACGTACAGATATATCAATTTGAAATTGGTGCATAACAATGGATATTCAAAACCAAATATTTGTCGTTCGGCAAACAACCCAGGCGATTTCCTCAAATATCACCAATTACAACGAATCCCGATATAATGAGGATGATCACCTAATTCCCAATAACTTACTCCCACTCATCATCTGTAAAACCATACAGATGTGAGAATCAAAACTGGTAAATACATACCCTGGAGTAAGTGTCTAATTGGGAAATCAGTTTTCTTTTAACAATACACAGTGAAACTGAAACATGTAAATGTTTCGATGGGTTATCCGGGTATTCTCTGTAATACCTCTTCCATTATCAGATTCACAACTATAACCGTGTACTTCTTTGCCATCTCTCCAAATCCCTTTATATGTCTTTAGTCATTACCTTCTGTACACCCTTTTAGGCCAAATGGTTTTCTTCCTTCCCTACCGTTCGGCACCAGCCTATGGGTTAGAAGAAGACTATCCAATAAGTATAATAGGTGTACTGTCCGAATCCTAGGGGCACTCATAACCTGAGAGAAGGTGAAGATAAAAGACAACTGAATAAATCTTATTTTTGTTTCTCCTGAACCAAAATCCATCCCCGAACTGGAACAAGTTCCTTCGAGTTCGTATATAACCATACGATGGAATATCCAAATAACTGTGGATCTTCGTAGTGATACGGAGTGTTTTGGAGAAATACAAAGGTGATATAGGATTGGCGAAGAAATACTTGGTTAGGTCGTGAATAGCAGTCGCAATTTATTTTTCCCTCTTACTTATCCCTTTATTTGCCTTTACTTAATACCTTCCGTACACCTTTCAGGCTAAATGGTTTTCTTCATTCCCTACCGTTCGGCACCAGCCTATGGTTTGGAAGAAGACTATCCAATAAGCATAATAGGTGTACTGTCCTAATCCAAGGAACACTCGCAACCTGAGAGAAGGTAAAAGGAAAAGACAAATGAATAGTCCTATTCGTTTTCTCCAGAACCAGAAACCATCCTCGAATCTGGAACAAGTTCCTTCGAGTTCGTATATAACCATACGATGGTTTTATCCAATGGAAGTGGACGTTCGTAGTAATACTGGGTGTTCTGGAGAAAATGGTAAAAGTAGGAGTGGCAATGAGGTATGCAACTCTGATAATCCAAAAGCCAGTATTTTAAGAAGGTTCAGTCAACTTGGTCACTGAGTCATAGTCAAGGGTCGGGCCATGGTCTCTGCCAAAGAGAGAGAGAAAAGAAACACTCAGCATACACTCTAACCTAGATCAGAATGGTTATCACTTTATCTAATCAGGAAATCTCCCACTGTATCATTAAATTCATCACCAAACCTGAAAGAAGAATTAGCCGGGATCACCCGAGGAGTAAACCAACTCATCAGTGGGAATCGGGATCCAACTTTCATCGCATGATAACTTGATGGAATCCACTCACGTTATCACACTCCAGAAGGTATGCGCATATCTGGCAAGTTTCAGTTTCTTTAGAAACTCCCGATATGATTTTTACCCTATGCTCTTATGATCTTGACTAAGGCCAACAAATCATAAGTCACATGTCAAGTTCTACCCGTCATTGTCCAGGTTAAATTAAACCCACCCTTATAAGCCCTTGACTATGGCCAACAAGGCTGTACGACTGTCCCAAACCTACGCATCTATCAATGTAGCAGAAAAGTAACAAATAGCTACCATACACTATGCCTTGACTAAGGCCAACAAATATAGCATGGATACTAAGTGCTACCTTTCTGAAATGACGGAGGGCTACGAATGATTTTTGGTGAAAAACCTTTAACGTAATGAACTTGATATCGTTGAAGGATACTCCAACTGAATACCACGATGCAAAGAAAAAGTAATCGACTATAGTGAAGTAATTGCCCTGACGCAAACTTCTGTCCAAAGGGTCACTCCCGGTGAAAGGATCTCGGCCCTTACCTCGTCGACTGAGGTGCTGGATATTCATAACCGAATACCACTGTGCAATATAAAAGAGAACGTCCTTGCAATAACAGCTTTTTGAAAAATTGTTCCAACAACTTTAGAATAGGTTTGTTAAGCTTGCATTGATCCGAATCAATGCAGTCCTATCAATTGATCACACCATAAAAGAACGAAAATAATGATGTACATATATGCCATCTGCATTCGCCACTGGGTCCCATCATCACCCGTTAGGTTACTTAACTAACGACAGAGCGGGGACTAGACAAGCGCGGGTGCAAAACATATACAACATCTACTAGTATATATATCAATATATAATATTTTCTCAAGGCGTGATAAAATGCAACATCACAGAAATGTAATAAGCATCATAGAACAATACAGATATCTGGGATCCCCGGGTTTCATAGAGCCGCTACTAAAACCCGTCGTTCCCCTGGTCGTGTGGATAGCCTGTGCAATGAAATCCTAGACCCCTACCGGCGCGCCAAGTTACCCGCCAAAACCTGAAGCGAGGAAGCCCCCTTCAGCAAAGTGAATGGACCACCCAGCACTTCACGGAATCCGGTAACTTGAGCACCCCTCCTTGGGTCAACCTGTACCCCCTACGGGTGCGGCGAATAGCCCGCCAATTCTAGAGTGAAGCCCCCTCCGTCTCAATGCCATGAGATGCGGGCCCGTTGCCCTTTAGAACCCGGCTATCCGTGCACCCCACCGTGGGGTAATCCTAGTACAGAAAGTAAAATATACATACAACGGGTACATCGACCTCAGCCCGGTCGTGCCCCAAAAGAATAATATACAAACAAGCAGTGACGGCAGTCCACATGTCGGATGCTCGCCCCGCAATATCAAATGTACAAATGCAACCAAACTTTACTACAATTGCATCCAGGCTATCCACCACGACAAATCCGCAACATCAAAGCACGACACAGAATATCAACGTGAATGTCACGTTCGCAAATCCGTCTAAAAAGGCTATAGCAGTTAGACAGGATTTACCGATCAAGTGACATTCTCGATCGCAGATATAATGTAAATACTGTGAACTAACATGTTTAAAATTTTCGATCGACTAAATTTTCCGAATTGGGCCCCAAGCACAACTGTAGCACTCAAAATAAATCTGGCCCCAAACAGAATATACCAAAAACCCCAGTTTCAAGTCAAAGACTTACTGTAGAAATTTGGTACGGTGTTGACTTTTTACTGCGGCGGAATCGCGGCCAGAACATGGGTTTGTCCGCGGTTCCGCGGTTCTACTGTAGCATCCCCAAACCAAATTTTTACAGAATTCTTAAAATCGCCTGCACGAATTTCTGCAACACTCAAAATAATTTTTCGAGCACAAATGAAAATCGACAGAAACTGATGCTTTTGAAATCGTGGTTTTGGAATTTTTGTTCGATCGAAGTTCGAAACATGTTAGAGCAAGCTAGAAAAAGTTAATGGTGTGGCTCTGATACCATGTAAGTCTACGGTACCGTCTCGGCCGTCTGTCCGAGGGCAAAATGCGGAAACAAGAACTTTTTCTAATCTAGAAACCGGCGCTACCGCGGACTATAAACTCGGATCGAACCATTAACCTACTACTAGCTAACTAGAGAAAAAGTAGATAGCAATACCGAGCGATCCGTGTCCTTCGGTCTTCGGCCACCATCCCGATCTCCTCGCGGCATCTCCGGTTTCGATCTCCTCGTCGGAAAGGGCACCACATCACCGAGTCTTTTTACGGGCTCCCACCTCTGAACCGAGGCAACTCGAACACGAAGTTGGCAAGCCGACGTATCTAAGATTGCTGTAGGCTGAGTGTAGAACGCTATGTCTCAACGGTTAATGAAGTTACCATTTGGATGTGGAGGTGGAGTAATAAGCTTTAGAGATGTAAAAAAGGATTTTGTGCAAGCAAAAAATCAATTTCCCACACCCAAAAATTTTGGACAGCCCCCAAGTTTAGTGGCCGGCCAAGCTGAAGAGGAGAGAGGGAACGGAATCATGCAAAGGAGAAAAATGGTCAATCATCATGAAGAATGTCACACCAAAGTCCAATCCTAATTTCATCACAAAAAGCAAGTAATGATGAACCAAGAGAAGTCAAAGGATGCTAGAACCATCATGAACCCTCCACCACAAAAACACCATCCATTTTGCTAATTTGCACATTTGCAAATAGGCCCCACCATGGAAAATTCAGCCAAGGAAAGAATGAAAGGAAAATGGCCGAAACGGAATACAAACTGGCAACTTCAAAAAGTGATCCGGTAATAAATTATAGGAATACCCCGCGACTGTATATACATACCCGCATTTGTATTCCGACCGAATACAAATGCAATGAGACAAAATCTACACTGTATAATACTAGGATCCGGTTTAAACCAAAGCCCTCTAGTGTTATCCGTCCAATCATGATCCGTGCAATACCGCACGTATATGATCGAACCCTGCCATAAGTCCATACGGCCTCTACAGCGTTTCTCCCGAAACTTGAGAAACTGTCTGTGGGGGACTCTAAAGACTCGTCAATAGTTTGGCTGTGGATTTAACCACTAGCACGTCAGAGGTATTAGCCGTACGTAACGGGCTACCAAGTATTGACCAAAAGGGACGTCGATGAGCGAACTCATCCTGACACCCTACTGAGCCTGTTAGTGACAATATCCGTACAGTCCGGTCCGTTCGTCTATGAATATCGCATGGCGGGCCTAGGGGGTTGGTAAAAGTCAGACCCTCCAAAGCAGTACAAGTCGTGTCGGAGTGTAGCCCAGAACACCCTGAGATAGTACTGGAATACCTACCAGTAAATCTCCTACCTTGGCTAAGGACTTTGTGTAATGGCTCTCCTAGACACAGTGCGACCACACCCCCAAAACCGGGACAGACAAACCCCTGCAGATCCGCTCACTGCCTCCTTGTGGCTCGGGACTGTACCCAACTAAAACCTGTTTGCACGCCTCCTTTGAGCCATGGTAGGGTAGTAATCAAAGCACAGTGGGAACTCACACGAGACAAATGACGATCTCAGATCGATGAACTAACCTGTATACATGTGACCAGGGAACTGCTATCTGACGTCAGGTATAATACCAACAAGCATGTTCCCGGCGAGTCCTGTCTGGTGTACTCATAACCCAATGAGCACCTGTATACATCTTAGGTGAACAACCTGACACCAGTGGCTTGTGAGACCGGCCGCCGCCCCTCGTCGGGGACTCGACTATATACACTAGTCTACTCTAGAGTATCGATGCCCTATCTCAAAAACTCCCACGACTAGGGACCTTTTAAAGATGTGCTTATAGACCCCAGCACCCACGTATATGATCGCCATCATATTGCTGTCCGTCAAGCAAGAATCCTAAGGGCTCTATCTACGTGGAATAGTGACCTGTAAGGTCACCTAAAGCAGTTCACGATGATAAAGATAAACCAGATAGCATACTATCATCTCAAGTAAGACTGTTCTACCGGTATAGGTCCTCCCTCAATCATTGCAATCACGTGCCTGTGATCCAATAATTGACTCTGAGGGCACTATATCCAACAAGTGCTTTGGAAGCCTCTGTGCTTGAAACTTTTGGGCTGCACTGTTTTGGCTTTTTGGCACTTTCTGGGATGCTTGGAATCTTCTTATTCATTCTAGATTTCTGCCAGATCTCAGGTCAAAAACTTGACGTATTTATATCAGCACTTTTCATAGTTTCGGCTCTTTTACCTGGAATTTCTTGGACAGATTCTCGAGACAAGTGTTGCGATATACACAGATGATGCATGCAATGATAAACACTCAATTTCCCTCAAAGTGTCGGTTATAAAGTATAACACATGTTATTTGGTATTTTACAATCAATTTTATAATATGTGCTATATTCATTCTGAACACCTTTAGTTGAGTTCAAATCGTAAGGAAATTGACGTGTTAAAAATGCAATATTTTTGACTGATCAAATTCCCCCAAACATATTTTTGGTCGTCTCGAGCAAACTGCTTTATTCAAAAGAGAAGGAGAAAATATAAGAAATAGAAAAACTAACGAGAACACTTTCGTAGGCAACACGATTGCACTGAGCACGTGCAACAAGCCTTTAAACCTCTAGGCGTCCCTACTAGGAGGAGTGTTGTCTCTTAAGGGTTTTCAGCGGATTGCACCCACAAAATCCAAAAATAGAAGGAAGACCGTGAAAGTTACATTTAAAGATAAGAATCGTTAAAGAAAAGCTTTGAAAATTATAGTTTCTAACTACACTAGCTTTTCGGTTGTCTTGAGACCTATCTTAATAGTCATGAAAAGATATTAAAAATCGCATAATCCCTCAATAAATCATCGTCTTTATTCTTCATTCCTATCTTTCTTCAAAACATCGATCATATACCCCTACATATGTGTAAAAGACATCCCTACACTCGGAGAATTCAATTCAAGCTATCATACTCTTGTCTATCTACCTCAGTACTTTTTAATTTGATAAAGATGGATTTGCTTACACATTTTTCATGCGGTTGTTAATACTTCTTGAGTTACTAATGTAGGGTTGCTAGGCACACGCACAAGGGTCTACGAGGCATCAACCATGCCCGATTAAAATTTTAGCCATACCGAACGACCCGAAGCCGGATCTTTAAACTAGGGTTTAGGCGAAAACTTGTATGTGGGTTGCTAGGCACGCGCACAAGGGTCCACGAGGCATCAACCATGCCCAATTAAAACTTTAGCCGTGCCGAACAACCCGAAGCCGGATCTTTAAACTAGGGTTTAGGCGAAAACATGCATGTTAACAACTTTAACACTAAGTGAGAGGGATTACAACCTTTGTAGATCCAGTCCTTCACTTCTTAAGCTGCATGTTGAGGTCCCATTGCTGCGAACATCGTGTTCTGGACTCTCGAGAGGCTTCACGAAGAGAATGATGCAACCTTTGCTTCCGATCTTCGATACTAAGATGATCTACCTTGAAGTTTCATTAACACAAGCTAACACTCATAATATGAAGTGAACACCCTCATCTAAATGGTAAGGATAGATGAGGATGATGAAGTAGGATTTTTGCTCTCATTCATTATCTTTTTCTCACTCACTTTCATCACAAAAGAAAGCTTTTTCATGAAGGAACTCAAGGAAGAAGAAGCATGAATGAAGATGATAACTTAATCCTTTTTGTGATGAAGAATGAATTATTGTAGTGGTTACAAATATAACCAAGGGTTAAGCATGAGAGAGTTAACCATTGTAAAGAGTTAACTAGAGTTAATGGTTTGGATTGGGTTAACATAATATCTCACAAAAATATCAAGCAACCACAAAGTCAAAGCTTCATGAAGCTTCATGGAAGCTTCAAGTAAAAGCTAACCCTAATCCAAACCCTAACCAAGTTAAAACCCTAATCCATTGTTAAATTTGTAACCCTAACTTGTTACAATATTATATATCACATATACAATATATTTTGTAACAATAGAAAATAATACAATTAACATATATCGCATATATATCAATGTATTATCCCGTCAGAAAATGAATCTTTTAGTGAGCTATTATTAGTTAATGTAATTTAATATATCATATATATTATTATACATTAAATTATCGAATCAACACTTGATCCGATAATCCGGCTATTTCACAAATAACCGACTAATACTATGACCCGGCTATATCACATATACCCGGCCGATATCTCATATCGCGAGAATCCAATACGGTATCACATACCGCATTATCCTCGGTCCCGCACATATCACATATGTGCTCCTACTCCATTTTTCCTGAGCCAAGAAACCTCTGTGTAGGACTCTAAAGAATCGTCAATACTCCGGCAGTAGGTGATGATCATATCAAACACCCACAAGCTGCAAGCGGTCAGCTAAACATAACAGCCACCCAGGTATTGAGTGCTCAGAAGATCAACAAGCAAGCCTATATATTCTCCTGTGAATCCAATCAGTAACACTCCCGTACGGTCCGGTCTCTTCCTCTGATATGTCGCATATCTCGCCTAGGGGTGGTAAATGTCAGACCCCAGTAGCTCGATAAGTCGTGTCGATATGAGGTCTATAACAGTTCGAGAAACTACTGATAACACTTACCAGTAGATCTCAGCAACCCTGGCCAGGGATTTCCGGTTATAGCCAATTGAACACAGCGCAACATCCCCTCCTATCGCTCATTACCTTCATGTGATTCGGGACTGTACCCAAAAGCCAACTTTTTGCACGCCCTCTTGGACGTGGTTTGATGGAAATCAAAGCACAGTGGGAATCACACAAGACTCTATGACGATCTCGGGTCAACAGACTACTCTGTACCAGTGTCACCGGAGAACTGCCATCTGACGTGATGTATATTACCATCTGGGAGTTCTCGGCGAGTCCGTCCAGTGTACCCAGTCTCCACTGAGCACCCGTACACCATCCTTGATGCCAAACACCGTTGGATATCGGATCATCCATCGCCCATCATATGGGTCAAGATGCGTATACGCTAGTCTACTCTGGTGTATCGATGCCCTGTCTCGATGCACCCTCGACTAGGAACAGTTATAGGATGTACTCGTCGACTACCGTGGCCCCACTAGTATGATCTCATCATAGTCCCAGTAGTCGAGTACATATCCTAAGGGCTTTATCAGCATGTAACGTAGAGACAATCAGAGTACATGTTAAGATAAATTACAACCAGATAGCATACTATCATGTCGAGCAAGAAAGTCCTCCCTATATAGGTCCTAGCATCCACTACAATATACATCGTATGTACAGTAATGGCCTCTAGGGCATACATATAACTAACAATCTCCCACTTACACTAGGGCCATCTGTTGTGGTATCATATACCCAACAATTAGCTGCGGTTGAAGTATCTCATACTCAACCATCCCATAAATGTCTCTACTGGGAAAAAGGCCTTTGTGAGTGGATCCGCGCTGTCGTCCTCTGTGTCTACTCTCCTAATCTCGATCTCCCCGGAGATCAACCATCTCCATGATCGGGTGATACTGCCTAAGAATTATATCTTGATTTCTGATGGGACGGTAGTTCCTTGGCTAAAGCTACAACTCCATTGTCACACAATGGTAGGAACGAAGTTCATCTCATGAACTTATATATATCCAGACTGCCTCTTTGGTAGCATCTTTGGTAACGATGTATCTTGCCTTTAATCGTCTAGTAAGTCACGGCATCAAGCTTGGAACTCTTCCAACATACCGTCCCTCCACTGAGGGTAAGGACAATGCCTGCGACTGACATTCGGTTATCCTTATCACCCTGGATCCTTTCTAGTGATTCTCCCCAGGATCGATTGATACCATCTCACTACAACTAGTGAGTATCCTAACATCCAATTAGATCTATCTCATAGATCCAAAACCCAGGATTTAGGAGGTATCATTTTGATCCTATATGGAGAATCCTTGTGATAAGCGGAGATTAACCGAGCGTAGCATAGGAAACTCCTTCCCTATCAAGAGTATGTCATCCACGTACTCTACGAGGATCACCTCCATTCCCTCTACTACCTTTTTGTATATACAAGGTTCATCTACCATTTTGATGAAGTCAAACTCTTTGACTATCACATCAAAACAGATGTTCCAACTCCGCGATGCCTGTTTTATCACATAAAATATCTTGCTCACTTTTCCACTGCTCCCACTGTCTACGAAGCCCTCTGGCTGTGTACTTATAGACGCTCTCTTTCAAATCAGCATTTTAGAAAAGCAGTCATGACACCCAACCGCCAGATATCGTAGTCATGGTATGTAGCCGTGGCAAGTAGGATCTGGATGGACTTAAGCATAGCTTTGAAAGTCTCAACTTTTCCATGTACACCAAGTAATCTTCTCAAGATATACTTGCTCCTGATGGGGATTTAACCCTTCAGATAAAGCAACCAAATTCCATACTTTGTTGGTGTATATGGATTCCATCTCAGATCACTAAGCATCCAGCTATTCTTACAGAGTCTCACTCCTGATGGCCAGCTCGAAACTAGTTGGGTCATCATCTCATGATGTAATCCTCGCTCCCACTGTCATAGAGAAAACGAAGTATTTCTCAGGTGGGTGAGGAACCCTACTAGATCGGCGGAGAGGCTGAGGTTCGTTGGTTACTATTGAATCCTTTGGTTCTACTAAATCATCTGCTGTAGTTTGTATAGCTGGAACTCCTTCCAGTTCTACATCATGACCACTAATTTCTTCACAAGAAATTTCCTTTCACAAAGATGGCATGCTGAGAAACAAAACATCTTTTGTTCCTCGGTTTGGTAGAAGATATTCCCTTGCGAATGCTTGGGATATCCAAAAAACTTCCACAGATCTGACTTTACCTCGAGCTTGTCCGGATTTTGCTTTTCATACATAGGCCGGACAACCCCAAATCTTATCATACTTAAGATATGGGCTCTTACCATTCCATATCACATATGAAGTGGTAGGCAACTGATTTGATTTGAACCCTATTCAATAGGTATGCAGCTTCACAAGTGCATAACACTCAAAAGGAAATAGGAAACTCAGTAGTACTCATCATAAAGCACACCATATCACATAGGGTGCTATTGCTCTTCCCCGATACACCGACGTACGGTGGTGTATACGGAGGTGTAATGCTAAGAGAGAATCTCATTCTCCTTTAGAATAGTCCAGGAATTCCGTGCTCAAGTATTCTCCTCCCTGATCACATCAAAGGACATAATACTTATACCCGTTTTTGGTTCTCTACTTCTAACTCATATTCTGTGAATATCTCAAAAGCTTCGGACTTGTGTTTCAACAGGAACATATGTCTGAATCTTGAGAGATCATCAGAGAATGTAATGAAGTACAAAGAAACGGTCTTGGCATGTGTAGACAGGGGACTTTCATACATCAGCATGTATCAATCCCAAGAGTTCACTAACTCTTTCTCTGTTTCCAATAAACAGAGCTATGGTCATCTTTTCTCTGTGACATGACCGGCAAGTTTCACAAGATTTAATTCAAACTAATTTAAATATGCATCTATATGTAATTTCAGCTAGTCGGGTCGCATTGATATGACCTAGTCTACAATACCTCAAGAAGGATTCGTTCATTTCCGAACTCTTCCTCTTATGTGTGTTCCGTATATTAAGAACTGTAGTTTGATTTAGAACGTCTATGTTTTTAGATAACGTGCCTGAACCGATCAACTCTTGATATAGGAAATGTTCAAAACATTATCCAACAATACAAAATTATATTCTTTCTTTACTAATAAAGAGACTGATATGACGTTGTATATTAGGTTCGGTATCTAATAACATTCGTTAAGAATCAATGTATTCTAGTAATACAGGGTGTTAGTGACCAACAGACTTGGCTGCAACACTTGCACCGTTTTCTGTCTCATGAAACTTATCACCCGTTCTCAGTTCTCTACCTTTCTGTAGCCCGTGTAACAGATTACATATGCGGGATCCTGATCCGGTATCTCATACCCAGGACGTAAAGGATATTGAGAAATAGTTCTATGTAATGAACACACCCGAAGTGATGCATCAGCATGCACTTTCTTCGTTTGGGCAGCACGGGAAATCTGGTATTCCCTAATTTCCTGCTCTGTCTTATAACAATTATAAGTTGGAGCGGGACCAACGTCCCCCAGCTCAGTATAACAAGCGGGTTCGGTCAATATATCCGTATTATTATCTTGATTAAGGCGTGATATGGTCGCTACCTGGAAAGAGAGAGAAGAAAACACTCAGCGTATGCTCTTGCAAGATTAGATTGGTTATCTAATATATCTAATCAGGATGTCTCCCACTGTTTTAATCAAATCTTCCTTCAAACCCTAAAAGGAAACACTAGCCAGGATTAATTACACCATACAAGTTTGCCAATCTTTTAGCCAGGCCAGTGTCGGTACTTTGAGGGAGGTCCCCCGTGCTTTCGCACGAACCTAATTAAAGTAAACCTCGTCTTCCCAGAGGCGTAACCCCGTTAACACCTTTCTAGACACCTACTTGATCGGCTAATTGTAATGTGTAAAACTCTCCCAGGAGTAACTCTTACTCGCAGCGGGTATCGGGATCCAACTATCTCATAGAAGGTATGCAATCTCATTGCAAATTTCAACACTTGAAATTCCTTATAATATTTTGCCCCAAGCATCCTATGACCTTGACAGAGGTCAACAAACCATAGGCTGCTAGTCAAGTTCAACCCGTCATTTCCTGATTGAAGTAAACCCACCCACACGACCCTTGACCGAGGTCAACAAGGTCGCACGACTACCCTAAATCAATCACATCATATGCTTATACAGATAAGCACTAATTAGCTACCGCACACTACGCCTTGACAGAGGTCAACAAACGCAGCACGAATACTAACCAGTACTTATCTGAAATGACGGAGGGCTACGACAGGTTTTTAAGAAAACCTTTTGCATAATGAACTTGATATCATTGTAGAATCGAGTGATTTTAAATGGAGTGTTTTTTAGGCTTTTCTAGATTTGCTAAAGGGGTCACTCCCGGTGAAGGGATCGTCGGCCCTTTCCTCATCGAATAAGGTGCAGGATATATCATATATATCACTATGCAAACCAAAAAACTATAGAAGCAATCAAAAACAATCCGAGGGGTGTAGCATCTGCCAGTTATTGCTAAAGGGGTCACTCCCGGTGAAGGGATCTCGGCCCTTTCCTTATCGAATAAGGTGCAGGATGTTCTACAAGGAACACCGCGAAGCAAAGCAAGAACTGTAGCTACCTGTTTTTGAAAATTCGATTCCACAACATCATTAGGTTTCTTTTATTTCATTAATCTCATTAATGAAGTCCCATTTTAATTGTGTTTCACAAGCATCACATTTGAAATGAAATCTGCAATATAACATATATCTCATATATATAATATAAACATTCGTCTCAGGCAGTAATATGATCTCATCACAGAACATTGCAGCAGAAGAACATATATGAAATATTGGATATACTAGGACGTCCATGTTTTAATACGAGCCTGTATAAAACACGGATTCCACGGTCGCGATGAATAGCCAAACCCACATCCCTAGACACCTATGAGAGCGGCAAGTAACACAGCCAATTCTAGGATTAGGAGACCCGGTCTCGACTCCTCGAGATGGTCTCCCACTGGACCCCAGAACCCGGTTACTTGTGCTCCCCGCCTTGGGTCTACCTAAAGCGGAAAAGTAAATAATATACAAAGGTGACATCATCCTCAGCCCGGAAGTGCCCCAATAAAAGAATATTACATACAAATGAATTTTACATGAATGAAAAAAGAAAAACACTCATCTCACATAAAACCCCCGGCTATTCAAAACGCGACGATCCAATATAACATATCACAGCAACACATAATATCTCATATCATCAACGTAAGCAAGTATGCGTATCCCGATTGTCGTTGATGTATAGAAACGAAGCCGGCGATACACCACATACTACGCTTACGGTCACAGAAAAGAAAGTGTAAAACTACAATAGTTGGAATCCGCAACCTTTTTAGACATCGCATGCCTAACAAAATGAATTCTTTAGACATATCATGCCTAACAATTATAAACCCCGCATTTTAGTCTCAGTATCGAAAACTCTTTTCAAAATCAAGTCGGGCAATTCAACAAGATTCCCGACATCCTGATCGAATGCTCGTCGTAAACTTTAGTAGACGGCTGCACCCCCGGATGTCGTCGATGAAGTGCACTAAGGCGGAACACCGCTGCAGCGAGCACCCGAACGGATGCTTTTGGCGACGGGGTTCTCCTACAGTCACTTGGTAGGGGCTATGTGGCATGGCTGTCTATTAAGTTTACCCGGCGAGTATCCGCATACGCTACGTGATTGTGACGGACTTTTGATCGCATCAAAATTCCGTGGAAACCGATCATCTGAGACTAAACTCCTATGTTTATAATATTCAAATTAGTTATCTCATAACTACATGTGGATTCCAAATATTGTATCACATTCAAGATAAATAGACAATGTTAAACTTTCCGATCGAATAATCAAACACCCAAGATTTCCCCAATATATCTCAACAATTGAAATCAGTTTAAAAACATCCATCACATGCCACTGTACCAATGGTCCAGCCGTAGAAGGGTCAAGCCAACGCCTTACATGTGGCACGACGTACTGCCCCAAACCCTAAGGTTTAGAGGCAGTTCAAGACGGTCACATAATCGAGTTAAGATTTGTTGTCTTCTAGAGGGTCCACCGCGTTACTTGCACGACTTAGAACGTTCTTAAACTAGATAAAAAATCGAACTTTTGAAAAATTTTCCGACAGGGGAAAAAGTGAGTTATTGATATCCGTTCGAACTTTTTAACAGTTTCTAAAAAATTATCCGGACAAAACTAAAAAAAGTTAAATTATCTGATCGAATCAACGATTCCCTAATACAACCCTAGAAAACTCAACACTTGAGTGGAATTAAAATATTTCCAGAAAAAATTGCCAAGAAAGGACCTAAGAATCAATACATGAAATTTCAGGGACTAAGTCATAATTTGGGCCACGGAACCGCCGCCAAACCCTTGGTTTGGCCGTGGTTCCGCGGTCAAATAGTCGACTCAGTAGACCGTACTTCACAGTAATTCTTAGTTTTTCCTGCTTGTTTTTCTGAGCATTTTTAATTCATAAAAAATCAACTTTTTGAAAATTATCCAGAGAGGGGTCCGTGTCGGGGTTTCGGGGTTCGATCGGACTTTAAACATCATCTAGACTTCGCCTAAAACTCTAACCTAAATCTGATACCACTGTAGGGTTGCTAGGCACACGTACAAGGGTCTACGAGGAATCAACCATGCCAGATTTAAATTTTAGCCGTGCCGAATAACCCGAAGCCGGATCTTTAAACTAGGGTTTAGGCAAAAACTTGCATGTTAACAACTTTAACACTAAGTGAGAGGGATTACTGTTGGAGATAGTGCCCTCAGAGTCAATTATTAGGTCACAGGTACGTGATTGCAATGATTGATGGAGGACCTATCCCGGTAGGACAGTCTTACTCGAGATGATAGTATGCTATCTGGTTTACCTTTATCATCGTGTACTGCTTCAGGTGACCTGACAAGTCGCTATTACACGTTGGTAGAGCCCCTAGGATTCTTGCTTGACCACCAGCAGTATGAGGGCGATCATATATGTGGGAGCTGGGGTCTATAAGCATATCCTTAAATGGTCCCTAGTCGTGAGAGTTTCGAGACAGGGCATCGATACTCCAGAGTAGACTAGTGTATACAGTCGAGACCCCGACGAGGGGCGGTGGCCGGTCTCACAAGCCATTGGTGTCAGTTAGATCACCTAAGATGTATACAGGTGCTCATTGGGTTATGAGTACACCGGACAGGACTCGCCGGGAACATGCCAGTTGGTCATATACCAGACGTCAGATGGCAGTTCCCAGGTGACATGTGTACAGGTTAGTTCATCGACCTGGGGATCGTCATTTGTCTTGTGTGAGTTCCCACTGTACTTTGATTACTATCCTACCACGGCTCAAAGGAGTCGTGCAAACAGGTTTTAGTTGGGTACAGTCCCGAGCCACATGGAGGCAGTGAGCGTATCTTCAGGGGTTCGTCTCTCCCGGTATTGGGGGTGAGGTCGCGCTGTGTCTAGGAAAGCCTTTACACGAAGCCCTCGGCCGAGGCAAGGAGATTTACTGGTAGGTATTCCAGTAGTATCTCAGGGTGTTCTGGGCTACACTCCGACACGACTTGTACCGCTTTTGGGGGTCTGACTTTTACCAACCCCCTAGGCCCGCCATGCGATGCTCATAGACGAACGGACCGGACTGTACGGATATTGTCACTGACAGGCTCGGTAGGGTTGTCAGGCTGAGTTCGCTCACAGACGTCCCTTTTAGTCAATACCTGGTAGCCCGTTACGTATTGGCTTATACCTCTGACGTGCTAGTGGTTAAATCCACAACCAAGGTGTTGACGAGTCTTTAGAGTCCCCCACATTCTGTTACTCAGCTTTCGGGCGAAAGGTTGTAGAGGCCGAATGGAGATATGGCAGGGTCCGATCAGATACGTTCGGTATTGCACGGATCAGGATCGGACGGTTAGTACTATAGGCCGTATGGATATATGGCAGGGTTCGATCAGATACGTGCGGTATTGCACGGATCAGGATCGAACGGATATTACTAGCCGGTTTTGGTTTAAGCCGGATCCTAGTGTAGTACAGTGTAGATTTTGTCTCATTGCATTTGTATTTCGGTCGGAATACAAATGCGGGTGTGTATGCACTGTATCGGGGTTTTCCTGTAATTTATTACGGGACCAGTTTTCTGGAGTTGCCAGTTTGCTTTCCATTTCGGCCAATTTCCTTTGTATCGTTCATTGGCCGAAGATTGGTGGAGGAGGGCTTATTTGCATTGTTGCAAATAAGTGTTTGTGGAGGGGGTTCTTTGCATCTTGTTGCTTCATGATGACTTCACCATCATTGACTTATTTTGACTCCATCATGGCTTGACTTTTAAAGTCATGATTGTTGATGATGATGAGGGGTGAGGTTGGTGGAGTGTTGGGTTTATGTTTGTGATGATTTCCTTTCATATGATAACCATTCCTCTCTCTCTCTCTTGCATGATATGAGTATGGCTCCCATTATTTTTGATACACATCCACTCTCTCATTCACCCCACCACCATGTCATGGCCGGCAAAGCATTGCAAGGGCTGTCAAAATTTTTGGAGTGTGGAATTTTGTTCATTTCATGCTCCAAAAATCCACAAGTCCCTCCACATTGTTCTTGTATCATCCCTCCACCAAAATGGCACCTCCATGAACCCCAAAATGAGACTTGAGCTCACTACACATTCTACAGCAAACCTTGGGCACGTCGACTAGCCAGCTTCGTGCCCGAGTTGCCTCGGCATTGAGGTGGGAGCCCGTAAAAGAAGTAGGCGATGTGGTGCACTTCCGGCGACGAGGTGGAGAATGGAGCTTCCGCAGGAGATCGGGACGACGACGAGAAGACCGGAGGACTTGGATCAGTCGGTATATCTCTCTTCCCCATCTTGTAGTTAGCTAGGACTAGTTAATGGTTCGATCCGGGTATTAGTGCGCGGCGGTTTGCCAGTTCAAGAAAATTCAAAGTTTATCACCGCTTCCGCATTTGGCCGTCGGATTGACGGCCGGGGCGCCGCCGTGCACTTACACTGGTATCAGAGCCTCGCCATTAAGTTAGTCTAGCTTTGTTTAATGTGTTTTACATTTTCGATCGACCAAAATTCCAAAATCCGTATTTTTGCTTGCATCAGTTTTCTGTTGAAATTTTTTGTTGTCGAAATTTTTTTCAGCTTACAGAAAAGTGATCTACTAGAAAAAATAAGAATTCTGTGAAAATTCGATGCAGCAACTCCACAGTAGGAGCGCGGAACCGCGGCCAAACACCCCTTTGGTCCGCGGTTCCGCCGCACAATTTTGGGTTCCCTGCACCAAATTTGTACAGTGTCTTTCTGGGGTGAAAATAGGGGTTTTGGAATAATAACATTGGGCCCAGAATTTCTTGATCTGCTACAGTAATGCTTGGGGGCCCACTTGTTAAAATTTGATTGATCGGATATTTTAAACACATTATTTCACAGTATTTACATTATATCTGCGACCGTGAATGTCACTTGATCGGTAAATCCGGTCTAACTGCTATAGCCCGGTTAGACGGATTTGCGAACGTGACTTTCACGTTGATGTTCTGTTTTTGCTGTGATGTTGCGGATCGGTCGTGGGGGATAGCCTGGATGCAATGCTAGTACAGTTGTGGTTGTATTATGTACATTTGATATTGCGGGGCGAGCGTCCGACATGTGGACTGCCGTCACTGCCTGATTGTATTATTCTTTTGGGGCACGACCTGGTTGCGGTCGATGTACCCGTTGTATGTATATTTTACTTTCTGTACTAGGATTACCCCGCGGAGGGGTGCACGGATAGCCGGGTTCTAGAGGGCAACAAGCCCGCATCTCATGGCATTGAGACGGAGGGGGCTTCGCTCTAGGATTGGCGGGCTATTCGCCGCACTCGTAGGGGGTACAGATTGGCCTAGAGGGGTCTAGGATTTCATTGCACAGGCTATCCACACGACCAGGGGAACGTCGGGTTTCAGTAGTGGCTCTGTGAAACCCGGGGATCCCAAATATCTGTATTGTTCTGTGATGCTGTACATTTCTGTGATGTTGCATTTTATCACGCCTTGAGCGAATATAATATATTGGTATATATATTAATAGATGTTGTATATGTTTTGCATCCGCGCTAGTCCATTCCCCGCTCTGTCGTTAGTTAGCTAACCTAACGGGTAATGACGGGACCCAGTGGCGAATGCGGATGGCATATACGTACATCAGTATATTTTCGTTCTTTTTGGTGTGATCAATTGATGGGACTGCATTGATTCGGATCAATGCAAGTTTAAAAACAAACCTAATCTGATGTTGTTGGAACACTTTTCAAAAAGCTGTTATTGCAAGGACGTTCACTTTTGTTTTGCATCGAGGTATTCAGTTGGAATATCCTGCTCCTCAGTCGACGAGGCAAGGGCCGAGATCCCTTCACCGGGAGTGACCCCTTGGACAAAAGTTTGCGTCAGGGCATTAACTTCACTATAGCCGATTACTTTTGCTTTGCATCGTGGTATTCAGTTGGAATATCCTGCACCTCATTCTATGGGGAAAGAGCCGAGATCCCTTCACCGGGAGTGACCTCTTTAGCAACGGTTTTCGTCACTATATTTTTAAAAGCTATCAGTTCCTTCAACGATATCAAGTTCATTACGTTAAAGGTTTTCGCCAGAAACCATTCGTAGCCCTCCATCATTTCAGTTAAATATTCGGTAGTATTCAAGCTATGTATTTTGATCTCACGCCAAGGCATAGTGTTTGGTAGCTGCCGGGTATTTATCTGTTGCATAGATAGATGCGTTGGTTTGGGACAGTCGTACTACTATTTTGGCCTACGTCAAGGGTATGTACGGGTGGATTCAAATTAACCTGGATAATGATGGGTAGAACTTGACATGTGACTTATGATATTTTGACCTCACGCCAGGGTCATAAGAGCATGGGGCAAAAATCTCATCGGGAGTTTCAAAAGAACTGAAACTTGCCAGATATGCGCATACCTTCTGGAATGTGATACCGTGAGTGGATTCCTTCACGTTATCATGCGGTGATAGTTGGATCCCGATTCCCACTGATGAGTTGGTTTACTCCTCGGGTGATCCCGACTAATTCTTCTTTCAGGTTTGGAGGAGAATTTGACGGTACAGTGGGAGGTTTCCTGATTAGATAAATTGGTAACCATTCTGATCTAGGATAGAGTGCACGCTGAGTGTTTCTTTTCTCTCTCTCCTTGGCAGCGACCATTGATCCGACCCTAAGACTATGACTCGGTGACCAAGTTGACCGAACCTTCTTAACACCGGCTTTGGATTGTCAGAGTTGCAAACCTCATTACCACTCCTACTTTTACCCTTTTCTCCAGGACACCCCGTATTACTACGAACATCCACTTCCATTGGACAAAACCATCGTATGGTTAGATACGAACTCGAAGGAATTTATTCGAGGATGGTTTCAGATTTTGGAGAAAACGGATAGGACTATTCTGTTGTCTTTTCCTTTTACCTTCTCTCAGGTTGCGAGTACTCCTTGGTTTAGGAGATAGTACACCTATTACGCAAATTGGATAGTCTTCTTCCAAACCATAGGCTGGTGCCGACCGGTAGGGAATGAAGGAAACCAATTAGCATAACGATGGTGTGCAGAAGGTATTAAGTTAAGACAAAGTAAGGGATTAGTAAGAGGGCAAAGTAAATTGCAACAGATATTCACGACCAAACCAGGTATTTCATTACCACTCCCACTTCACCTTTGTATTTCTCCAGGACACTCCGTATCACTACGAAGATCCACAGTTTATTGGATGCTCAATCGTATAGTTATATACGAACTCGAAAGGAACTTGTTCCAGTTCGGGGATGGATTCTGGTTCAGGAGAAATAGGAATAAGGTTTATTCGGTTGTCTTTTATACTCACCTTCTCTCGCATTGCGAGTGCTCCTAGGATTAGGACAGTACACCCATTATGTTCATTGGATAGTCTTCTTCCAAACCATAGGCTGGTGCCGAACGGTAGGGAAGGAAGAAAACCATTTGGCCTAAAGGGGTGTGCAGAAGGTAATGACTAAAGACATATAAAGGGATTTGGAGAGGTGGAAAAGAATTATACGGTTGCAGTCGTGAATATGGAAGAGGCATTACTAGGAATACCGGGATACCCCATCGAAACATTTCAATGTTTCAGTTTCACTGTGTACTGTTAAAAGAAAACTGATTTCCCAATTAAGACACTTGCTCCAGGGTATGTATTTACCAGGTATGATTCTCACATCTGTATGGTTTTACAGATGATGAGTGGGAGTAAGTTATTGGGAATTGGGTGATCATCCTCATTATATCGGGATTCGTTGTAATCGGTGATATTTGAGGAAGTCACCTGGGTTGTTTGCCAGTCGGCAAGTATTTGGTTTTGAATATCCGCTGTCATGCACCAATTTCAAATTGATATATCTGTACGTCTATTTTCATAGAGTGAGATATGCCTATTTGAAATTATGTTTACGACATTTACCTTTATCAGTAGATGGTTAGGTAAGGAGCATTAAACAGCGGTGTAATTCTTCTTAACCATAAGTACAGTTTTCAACCTACGACACACAGTGAATGAGTTATCAGACTCAAGGGACTTATACAGAGTATTGTATGTTGTCCAGGGTCCATCAGGACAGAGGGGTTGGTCCTCGTACTATATTCGGTTTACTTATGACTTCTCTAGTTTTTAGACAGGTGTTTCGTAGGAAACACACGGTCCGAATTTTGAGAAGTTATAGGTATTTGAATAGAGTAGAGAACCAGGTGTAGCGAGTATCGGGATTCTTCAAAGTGATCAAAGATGTAGATACTTGTCAATGGTATTCAGTTGATAGTAGTGATCAAGAGAACTTGCTTCTCTTTCAGGTTACTCATTATTGGAAGCATTCCTAAGTTGAGTAACGCTGATCGGCCTCCTTCCATTTAGTTGATATGCACTGGAGACAGCTGCATGATTTGAATCTGGTTCAATTGAATCAGTGCCTCTGGTCCTATATTGGATATAGAACAGTTCAAATCTTAACGATGTTAAGGTACGGGGAGTTGTCCGGATTATGCTTAAAACCAGACTCTGGATAACTCAAGGCACGTTTTCTGTAATGGCTGTTTGTGGGTTGACCCAGGCTATGACGAGGGTTGACTTTCTACCATCTGGATGAACAATAGAGATATTGTTCTAAACTCGCCACAGTTTTATTAAAAATGGATTTTTTCAGAAAACAGTAGTGGGAGTATGGTAGAACTGGAAGTGATTCCAGAACCGCAAACGATTACTGAAGATTTGATAGGAACCTAAAAATTCAATCTGGTTTGACATTCCATTGGCCACTCCGCAGATAAGGTGGGTAACCTCAGGCACCCGAGAGGTACTCCGGTAGCCTCAAGGACGGTGACAGGGAGGTTCTTGTTTACCCACACTTGCCATTGCTGTTGTTCCAGGTTGCGAGACCCGGCGGGAGGATGGGTATAGCGTCGTTCTAAACTAGCTTTAGAAGTGTACGTGTATATGACTCTGCCTGAGGGTGGTCGTAGTCAGTGGGAGCAGCGGAAGCATTGGTGGACAGGTAGCTTATGTCTATTTATAGACTGAAACACCAGTAGCGGAGATAGATCATCTATTTCTGACGTGACAGTCATGGGTTTGACTTCATCAGAATAGGGGATGGATCTGTTGAGAAGGTAGTAGGGTGACAACTTCCGCAACCTGGAAGTGCCCCAATAAAAGAATATTACATACAAGTTTTTACATGAATGAAAATGAAAAACACTCATCTCACATAAAAACCCCCGGCTATTCAAACACGACGATCCAATATAACATATCCAGTAACACATAACATCACATGTCATCAACGTAAGTAAATATGCGCATCCCAATTGTCGTTGACATATAGCAACGAAACCGGCGATATCACATATTACACTTACGGTCACAGAAAAGAAAGTGTAAAACTACAACAGTTGGAATCCGCAACCACCTCAGACATCGCATGCCTGACCAAATGAATTCTTTAGACATCGCATGCCTAACAATTATAAACCCCGCATTTTAGTCTCATTATCGAAAACACTTTTCAATATCAAGTCGGGCAATTCAACAAGATTCCCGAAAAACTGATCGAATGCTCGTCGCAAACTTTAGTAGGCGGCCGCACCCCTGATACCGTCGACGAAGTGCACCAAGGCGGAACACCGCTACCGCGAGCACCCGAACGGATGCTTTCGGCGACGGGGTTCTCCTACAGTCACTTGGTCGGGGTTATGGAGTGAGGCTGTCTATTAAGTTTACCCAGCGAGTATCCGCGTACGCTACGTGATTGCGACGGACTTTTGATCACATCAAAATTCCGTGGCAACCGATCAAGTGAGACTAAACTGCTATGTTTATAACATTCATTCAGTTATCACATAACTACTTGTGAATTCCAATTATTGTATCACATTCCGGATAAATAGAAAATGTTAAACTTTCCGATCGAACAATCGAACACCCAAGTTTTCCCGAAACAGCTCAACACATGAAATAAGTCTAACAGCATTCAGTTCGTGCCTCAGTAGCAACGGTCCAGCCATAGAAGGGTCAAGCCAACGCCTCACATGTGGCACGCCGTACTGCCCCAAACCCGAAGGTTCAAAGGGCAGTTCAAGACGGTCACATAATCGAGTTAAGGTTTGTTGTCTTCTAGAGGGTCCATCGCGTTACTTGAACTACTTAGAACGTCGTTAAACTACGGAAAAATCCAACAATTGGAAATTTCCCGGCAGGGGAAAAAGTGGGTATTTATATCCGGTCGAACTTTTTAACATATTCTAAGATTTATCCGGAAAAACACACCGACAAAATTAGACAATCCGACCGATACACCGAGTTCCCAATACAACCCAGAAAATGCAACTCTGGAAAAATTATTAAAAATCCCCAGGAAAACCAGCACAGAAAACTAAGAGTTACTGTGCAAAATAGGATGCACAAAACAACAAAAGGGCCGCGGATCCGCCGCATGAGCCTTCTGTAAGGCCGCGGATCCGCGCCCCCATTATGGAATCAAGACCACAAATTTTGCAGTATGTCTTAGATCTTCCTGCTGATTTTTCTGAATATTTTTAATGTGGAAAAATCCCCGAAATTAAAAATTGTACAGAGAGCATATATAGGGTTGGGTTTTCGGGTCGTTCGGACTTCTGATTCCGTCGGGACTTCGCCTAAGGCTCTAGCTAGGCTCTGATACCACTATAGGGTTCCTAGGCACACTATAGAAGTCTCACAAGTGATCAAACATGCATAAATCAAATTTTACGGGTGCCTACAAACCCTAATACGTATCGTTTACTAGATATCTAGGCGAAACAAGCAAGTAAATGGAAATGTATCTAAAGGGAAGGGGCTACAACCTTTGTAGATCCGCTCCACCACTTCCTAAGCTCCGCGATGATCTCCCTCCGCTGTCTAAATCGAATCCCGAACTCAAGTATCGGCTTCGTCGAAGAAATGGGCAGGCTTGATCGTCGGTTCGATGCCGAAGATGATCTACGTCGAAGTATCACAAGAACAAGCTCCAACTTCACCAAGCTTTGAAATCTTGTGAAGCAAACACCCTATACAACTTGGCAAGAGGTAGAGGATGAAGAAATAGGAAGTGGGTAGACTTTATATTTGGATTTCTCACTCAATTTCTCACTCAATTTCACTAGTTGCCATTGATGGCCACTAGTTGCCAGTTGGTCATATACTAGACGTCAGATGGCAGTTCCCAGGTGACATGTGTACAGGTTAGTTCATCGACCTGGGGATCGTCATTTGTCTTGTGTGAGTTCCCACTGTACTTTGATTACTACCCTACCACGGCTCAAAGGAGTCATGCAAACAGGTTTTAGTTGGGTACAGTCCCGAGCCACATGGAGGCAGTGAGCGTATCTTCAGGGGTTCGTCTCTCCCGGTATTGGGGGTGAGGTCGCGCTGTGTCTAGGAAAGCCATTACACGAAGCCCTCTGCCGAGGCAAGGAGATTTACTGGTAGGTATTCCAGTAGTATCTCAGGGTGTTCTGGGCTACACTCCGAAATGACTTGTACCGCTTTTGGGGGTCTGACTTTTACCAACCCCCTAGGCCCGCCATGCGATGCTCATAGACGAACGGACCGGACTGTACGGATATTGTCACTGACAGGCTCAGTAGGGTTGTCAGTCTGAGTTTGCTCACAGAAGTCCCTTTTAGTCAATACCTGGTAGCCCGTTACGTATTGGCTTATACCTCTGACGTGCTAGTGGTTAAATCCACAACCAAGGTGTTGACGAGTCTTTAGAGTCCCCCACATTCTGTTACTCAGCTTTCGGGCGAGAGGTTGTAGAGGCCGTATGGAGATATGGCAGGGTCCGATCAGATACGTGCGGTATTGCACGGATCAGGATCGGACGGTTAGTACTATAGGCCGTATGGATATATGGCAGGGTTCGATCAGTTACGTGCGGTATTGCACGGATCAGGATCGAACGGATATTACTAGCCGGTTTTGGTTTAAGCCGGATCCTAGTGTAGTACAGTGTAGATTTTGTCTCATTGCATTTGTATTTCGGTCGGAATATAAATGCGGGTGTGTATGCACTGTATCGGGGTTTTCCTGTAATTTATTACGGGACCAGTTTTCTGGAGTAGCCAGTTTGCTTTCCGTTTCGGCCAATTTCCTTTGTATCGTTCATTGGCCAAAGATTGGTGGAGGAGGGCTTATTTGCATTGTTGCAAATAAGTGTTTGTGGAGGGGGTTCTTTGCATCTTGTTGCTTCATGATGACTTCACCATCATTGACTTGTTTTGACTCCATCATGGCTTGACTTTTAAAGTCATGATTGTTGATGATGATGAGGGGTGAGGTTGGTGGAGTGTTGGGTTTATGTTTGTGATGATTTCCTTTCATATGATAACCATTCCTCTCTCTCTCTCTTGCATGATATGAGTATGGCTCCCATTATTTTTGATACACATCCACTCTCTCATTCACCCCACCACCATGTCATGGCCGGCCAAGCATTGCAAGGGCTGTCCAAATTTTTGGAGTGTGGAATTTTGTTCATTTCATGCTCCAAAAATCCACAAGTCCCTCCACATTGTTCTTGTATCATCCCTCCACCAAAATGGCACCTCCATGAACCCCAAAATGAGACTTGAGCTCACTACACATTCTACAGCAAACCTTGGGCACGTCGACTAGCCAGCTTCGTGCCCGTGTTGCCTCGGCATTGAGGTGGGAGCCCGTAAAAGAAGTAGGCGATGTGGTGCACTTCCGGCGACGAGGTGGAGAACGGAGCTTCCGCAGGAGATCGGGACGACGACGAGAAGACCGGAGGACTTGGATCAGTCGGTATATCTCTCTTCCCCATCTTGTAGTTAGCTAGGACTAGTTAATGGTTCGATCCGGGTATTAGTGCGCGGCGGTTTGCCAGTTCAAGAAAATTCAAAGTTTATAACCGCTTCCGTATTTGGCCGTCGGATTGACGGCCGGGGCGCCGCCGTGCACTTACAATTACAACCTTTGTAGATCTGGTCCTTCACTTCTTGAGCTCCATGTTGAGGTCTCTTCGCTGCGATCATCGTGTTCTGGACTCTCGAGAGGCTTCACGAAGAGAATGATGCAACCTTTGCTTCTGATCTTCGATACTAAGATGATCTACCTTGAAGTTTCTTTAACACAAGCTAACACTCATAATATGAAGTGAACACCCTCATCTAAATGGCAAGGATAGACGAGGATGATGAAGTAGGATTTTTGCTCTCATTTATTATCTTTTTCTCACTCACTTTCATCACAAAAGAAAGCTTTTTCATGAAGGAACTCAAGGAAGAAGAAGCATGAATGAAGATGATAACTTAATCCTTTTTGTGAGGAACAATGAATTATTCTAGTGGTTACAAATCTAACCAAGGGTTAAGCATGAGAGAGTTAACTAGAGTTAATGGTTTGGATTGGGTTAACATAATATCTCACAAAAATATCAAGCAACCACAAAGTCAAAGCTTCATGAAGCTTCATGGAAGCTTCATGCAAAAGCTAACCCTAATCCAAACCCTAACCAAGTTCAAACCCTAATCCATTGTTAAATTAGTAACCCTAACATGTTACAATATTATATATCACATATACAGTATATTTTGTAACAATAGAAAATAATACAATTAACATATATCGCATATATATCAATGTATTATCCCGTCAGAAAATGAATCTTTTAGTGAGCTAATATTAGTTAATGTAATTTAATATATCATATATATTATTATACATTAAATTATCAAATCAACACTTGATCCGATAATCCGGCTATTTCACAAATAACCGACTAATACTATGACCCGGCTATATCACATATACCCGGCCGATATCTCATATCGCGAGAATCCAATACGGTATCACATACCGCATTATCCTCGGTCCCGCACATATCACATATGTGCTCCTACTCCGTTTTTCCTGAGCCAAGAAACCTCTGTGTAGGACTCTAAAGAATCGTCAATACTCCTGCAGCAGGTGATGATTATATCAAACACCCACAAGCTGCAAGCGGTCAGCTAAACGTAACAGCCATCCAGGTATTGAGCGCTCAGAAGATCAACAAGCAAGCCTGTACATTCTCCTGTGAATCCAATCAGTAACACTCACGTACAGTCCGGTCTCTTCGTCTGATATGTCGCATATCTCGCCTAGGGGTGGTAAACGTCAGACCCCAGTAGCTCGATAAGTCGTGTCGATATGAGGTCTATAACAGTTCGAGAAACTACTGATAACACTTACCAGTAGATCTCAGCAACCCTGGCCAGGGATTTCCGGTTATAGCCAATCGAACACAGCGTAACATCAACTCCCTATACCGGGAGAGACGAATCCCCTCCTATCGCTCATTGCCTTCATGTGATTCGGGACTGTACCCAAAAGCCACCTTTTTGCACGCCCTCTTGGACGTGGTATGATGGAAATCAAAGCACAGTGGGAATCACACAAGACTGTATGACGATCTCGGGTCAACAGACTACTCTGTACCAGTGTCACCGGAGAACTACCATCTGACGTGATGTCTAATACCATCTGGGAGTTCCCGGCGAGGCCGTCCAGTGTACCCAGTCTCCACTGAGCACCCGTACACCTTCCTTGATGTCAAACACCGATGGATATGGGATCATCCATCGCCCATCATATGGGTCAAGATGCGTATACGCTAGTCTACTCTGGTGTATCGATGCCTTGTCTTGATACACTCTCGACTAGGAACAGTTATAGGATATACTCGTCGACTACCGTGCCCCACTAGTATGATCTCATCATAGTCCCAGTAGTCGAGTACATATCCTAAGAGCTTTATCAACATGTAACGTAGAGACAATCAGAGTACATGTTAAGATAAAGTACAACCGGATAGCATACTATCATGTCGAGAAAGAAAGTCCTCCCTATATATGTCCTAGCATCCACTACAATATACATCGTATGTAGAGTAATGGCCTCTAGGGCATACATATAACTAACAACTAACCGACCGATTACTCATGTGCTTGCTTATTTGGTGTATTTTCCTCGTCTTGCACCACCTAAGGCTTAGCAGTGACTCCCAGACCAGTTGGTCTACGGCACTAAGTGATGAAGCACCCTCGCTATATTTTTTATTGCTCCTTGGCGATAACAAAACCAGTGTTTATTTTTCTACACCATTTTATATTTTTTTATTCACTTTTTATTTCCTCAATACTTTGGCTTTTAGACAAGAGCATTTCAAGGTATTCTCTACTATCCCGAGTTTCAAGACGTGTGTATGTGCGTATAGTAGGGTATCAACATTCAAATGTTTGGCTTCCAGAATAGGAACTATTTTTCAGACTTATTTTTATCCTCAAATTAGTGACTTCCTTCATCTTACTAACCCTTGGGACAACGGCTCATAACTACTTATTACTAATTCGTTTAAGAAAACATCTAATTTTCTTGGTTTTCATAAATTTTTCCAATCTTTTGGATGTAATTTTTTCAATATCTAATCTTTTATTATCTTATTTATGTACAAAAATATTTTTATTTTTTTTAAATTTTTTTTATATTTTTATATGTTTTAAATTTTTATGATATGTTTTGTGCTTATGCAAAGTATACGAAGTGATGCGAAAATAAGCACAAACCTCCCCCAAACTTGTTTTCAACCGTGTCCTCGCTGTTGCTCTCTGCTAAACCTCAAAAAACCTATATGCTTAGGAGGACATTTATTAACGGGGGCAAAATATATTAAAGTGAAAATTCTCCCTCAAACTTATTTTTGGCTCTCAATATTGAGGACAACAGTTATTTCAAGAGCCAAAAATACTCTGTCCCCTCAAACATGAGTTAGACAATGCGAAGCATTTTAAGAGGGGGTGAGTCATTTGGTCAAAATAAGACTTTACAAAGACCAAAAGTTAATACCAACCATTCAAAGATTTTATCAGTAAAGCGTATAGGTTGGTGGAATAATGTATTGTATCGAGTCAAGAAAAAGTGGGGAAGGGATAAGAGGTGGTCTGGAAAGGGTTTGAATTTTAAATTAGAGAAAAGAAAGAATGAGGATGAATGTGAATGATTAGGAAAAAGGAATGGTGGCGGTTCAACTTTTATAAATTGAGGTTGATCAATCACAAAATCCGTATTGTTTAGAAATTCAAGTTCGTCGGTAAAAATTTCTTCAAAACTTTCATCAATGATATCATCGAACATTTTGCTGTTAAAAAGTTTTGTGCCAGAATTTATCCTACTTGATTTGTCAAAATATGTGGAGGTGAAAAACTCATCTATCTCATTTTCAAAAATATCCAAATCAAGTTGGCTTTCATGGATTGTCGGACTTGAACGGACGGATTGTGATCCATCAACACTCACTATCATTTTAGGGACAGAAGAAGAACTAGAAAGAGTGGAAGACGAAATGGGTAAACATATCGATGTGTCGAGTGTCGGTAAACCAGATATGGGAAATGAAGGCTGAATTTCGGTTTGCTCTTCGGGTATACGAATATCAACAAGTTCAAGACGTATTTGGGGTTCGGGAAGAATTAAAGGCTCAAGATGATGACCACAAGGAAGTGAAAGGATCTGATGAATTGGTGGAACAACCTCATCCAAAATTTCGGGTTCATTATTCAATAAATCCCCAACGTCAATCACCTCATTCAAGTGAAGGTTAAAATTCTCAAACACCTCATCAAAAGAATGGTTTTCAATCAGTTTTGGTTCAAGAGTGGATGCGTAGAGATCACAAGGATTTGGTATGGTTTCACTTGGAATGGACCCTTCATAGTCGGGTAAATCAAACATTGCATTATTACACAACTTATCAGACATTCTATCGTCAATTGGTGAATCCTTTGGTGTACTCGATGAATCTGTGAAACTGGAGTTGTAGATTTCAGTTTGGAAATGGAATGTTTGATTAGGAAAGGTGTACAGCTCTCTCTCATTACCCAAATTCTCATTTTGCCCAATGCCCGAATTATGTACTGAAAAATCTTGGGCTGGTTTGAAATTATTTGCTTGCATCCACTCTGTTGTTACCTTCCTAAGTTGGTTCGTCAATTCCATATATTTTTCTAATGACTGCTCAAGACTAGACATGGGTCGATAAGGAGTTTCAGGATAAGATTGAAATTCTTGTGGACAGTTAAAACACCGAAATGACCGATTAGAAGGACCATTTAGAGAAGGTGGAAAAGTTGCATTGGATTGATAGGAACAGAATGGTTTTGAAAATTAGGCAGGAGTAGGGTCAACATTGTGATAAGAAGAATTTTGATATTGTTTCTTCGGTTGGTTATTGGTCATCATACATGCCATAAACCGATTATGAAATTCTTCTTTGGAAAGTAGAAATGATGGTTGATATTGGTCCGGGTTTAAACTTTGGCCTCTAGCCCTAGCTATATGCTCAGCAATGGACATACGTCTCGGGGCATCCTTACTCAGGGTATCAATTGAAACAGATGTGGAATTAAGGTACGGTTGATATTGGTTCGGATAGAAATTTTGGCCTCTAGCCCTAGCTATATGCTGAGCAATGGACATTCGCCTAGGGGCTTCCTCACTCGGAGTATCAACTGAAACAGGTGTAGAATTAGGGTACGGTTGATAGGACCTGGACTGAGGTGGCCAACTGTTTCTTCCTGCTTGTTCAATATGATCTCTTAAGGACATGGAAGAGCCGGACGGTATACCGAAGGGATTACAAAAACAAGAAATATCTGGTTGTGGACAACAAAGATCGGCAAGAGTTTTTCTATTTGGGTCACCCATTGTAAGAAGAGAAGAGGGGGAAAAGGTTAAAAAGGTGGGAGGGGGAAATAATTGGTTTGTTTTGAAAAAGAAACGGATTTTTGAAAATTCACACAAACAAGCACAAACAACCCTATATCTACTGGTCACCTAGGTCAAGTCTCTAGACCGCTCCTAGACTTCCAGAAGACAAGTCACAGGATCAATCCTCTACTGCCTCTTTGTCCCTCCTGTGGCCAGGTAAGTGCCAGGTAAGTGCGAGGTTCTCCACTGCGTAAGTAGTGGGCCTAATTAAGTAACCACTTGCCTTAGACACCACAAAAGAAACGCGGATAAACAATAGATTACCCACGACCGTCGTCTGTCCTAAGTGAGCGCGACGGTCGTTATAGTCTTGTCTAGATTTCTTTTAATTAATGAGGGTGATGCGGATGCAAGTTTGTGATTTCCGGGGCTTAGGAAGGGTAATGAACTCCCCACCTAATCTGAATTTGGTATTTGCCCCTTAATTTCCATATTAAAATATGCAAACAACTAATTTCAAGAATCGCAACAAATTTATTTTTTAGAGGAGCTGAATTTTTGCAAAGAATCCTGCAGGAAATTGATTATTGGACAAGATCAGAGAGAATAAGGGAACACAGAGAGCAGACCTGAGAATTTTGGAACAGTCCAAGCCCTAAACGGCGGCGGAACTACCGCAAAAATGCTCTCGGGCCGCGGATCCGCGGTGTAATGGAGGATCTAGGGTTTGGAAATTTTCCTGTAGGTCCCTGTGCTTCTCTGGATCTTTTAGATCTTCTCTGAATCTTGATCGCACTGCTGAAATGATTCTAGATTCCCTCGCAAAAAAATTCAAACACTAATCGTTAAGCAATTGAAGCGAATCTTGGATGAAAATTTGATGGAATAATAATTTTTCAACTCAAATAAAAAAAGCAAACAAAATAGCACACATCCCCGGCAACGGCGCCATTTGATTGAATGATTCTCGGTGTGCAGGTAGAAAATGTATAGAAATCACAACCAAAGAAATTTATACCGCAATAAATTAAAGGTGTCGATGTAGCGCGTTAATGAATACGGATCGTCCACTAAGATGTGTGTTTTGCTCGCTTTCGTTTTAGATGAGTCGAAATGAAAAGATAAAAGAAAATTTGCAAGAAAATTGATTCAAGATTTTCGAAATTTAGTTTCAAGAATAGTAAAGACTAAATCTAAAGATCAAGAATCAATAAAATTCTAGAAGATGTCCAAATCTAATGAACTATCAAGATTTGTAATGAAGCTCGCAGGAATCGATCGAATCTATAGTGAGGATGAAGACTTGTGCTTACGTATTCCTATCCATTGATGATTTGTTGCTAGATCGATGATGATCAACAAGGATTAGGGATCTCTTGAAGAAACTAGGGTTTCTCCATCATCATCCCTTGTCCTTTCATAAATTATCATTCAAACTCTAGCCTCTAGAAAATTCAATCACCAATCGTTGATCTCTAATTAAGAGCGAAAACATTCAATAAAGCATCTCGCTCAAAACTAGGTAGTTGGTGATTCAATTATCTAAAGTTTACAAAACTCAAAGGACTTAAGAATCATTTCAAGATTGTAATCATCATCATCTATCCATTCTCTCGATTCCTCCACAAGCGCAGTTTTTAGTCAAACATTATAACAAAGAAATCAAGAAAGAATCGAAAACTCATCATAATGCTCAAATATAAAGATAAGCAAGATAAAGAAATTGTTAGTATATATGCCCTAGAGGCCATTACTGCATCATACTAGTTTGTATATTACTTAATGGAAGCTTGGGATATTCCCCATTGTATACACAATCTTGCTCAAAATAGTATTATGCTACTTGGTTTGTTTCTACTTCAATGTATGTACATGTGTTTCTTTTAATATATCGCCTATACACATTAGTGGAGCCCTTAGGATCTTTGCTTGATTACCAGCGTTGTGATGGCAGTCACACTCGTGGGGGCTGGGTAATCCACAAGCACATCCTTATGCAGGTATCTAGTCGTAGGACTATCGAGACAAGGCATCGATACTCCGGAGTAGACTAGCGTATGCGCTTTTCATCCCAGCACGGGAGAAGGTCTGTCCCACAGCCGTCAGTACGTCGTACTTGAGATAGTATGCGGGTGCTCGTTAGGTTACGAGTACACTGGACAGGACTCGTCGGGAACTGTTGGTTGGTACTATACCTATCGTCAGTTATCAGTTCCCAGGTGACATGAGTTCAGCTTAGTCCGCAGACTTGACACTGTCACTTCGCCTCGAGTGTGTTCCCACTGTACTTTGATTACTACCCTACCACGGCTCAAAGGAGTCATGCAAACAGGTAGTAGTTGGGTGCAATCCTGAAGCACTAGGAGGCAGTGACGGTTAGATAGAATTCGTCTCTCCTGGTATTGGGAGTTGATATCGCGCTGTGTCTAGGAGAGCTATTACACATAGTCGTCCCTGGCCAGGGCAAGCGAGATACACTGGTAGGTCTCCAGTGCTATCTCAGGGTGTTCTGGGCTACACTCCGACACGACTTGTACCGCTATTAGGGGACTGACGTTTACCACCCCCCTAGGCCCGCCATGCGATATTCTCAGACGATCATACCGGACTGTACGCAGATTGTCTCAGACAGGCTCAATAGGAGTTCGGATGGGTTCGCCTCCTCAGTCTTCTTATTCGCATCTACCTGGGGGCCATTGCGTACAGCTAGTGCCGCTTGCGGTCTGTGGTTAAACCAACTGCCAGCGTAGTGTTAAGTCTTTAGAGTTCCACATAGAGGGTTATTCGCCTTTGGGCAAAACAGAGTATAGGTCGCATGGTTTTGCGACAGGGTTCGTTCACATCCGCGCACTTGTGCACGTTTGGTGTCCGGACAGTCATTACTAGCGGGCTCTGGTTTGAGCCAGATCCTAGTATATGCTTTGGGATTAGTTTTATCTCATTGTATTCGTGTTCCTCGGAACCGAATGCGGGTGTGTATGCACAGTTGACTGAGGCAGAGGAAGAGGATTCTCATTAGGGTTTTGGTATGGGTGTGTCTGCACAGTTGACGGTTTTCGTTTACCAAACCCTAATGAATATGTGAAATCTCAATTAATAATATTAATTAAAGGAAATTGAGTTATGGTTAGGGTTGTTGACTTGTTGACCAAGGTTGACTTGTTGACCAAGGTTGAAAAGTTGACCATCATCATTTCAAGCAAAGATGCTCATTGATCTTTGCAAAACTCATTAAATGTGAAATGATAATGGTCATTTCAACATACCATCACCTTTTTCATTTTGATTAATTTTGTTAATTGATTAATTCACATATATTTGATATGGTTGCAAAAACTCTCTCATTCTCTCATTCTCATTCTCTTTCATCTTTTCTTCTTCCTCTTCCTCAAGCTTAAGGAAAATTCTTCTCATGAGTTGAGAACCATTTCCTTTGAGATAAAACACTAAAGCCACTCTCTACTCATCCTAAGATTGAAGGTCTAGCAAGCCGAACACTTTAGTTTTCTCAAGTTCGAGGAAGGAGCTCAAGGTAGAGACCCTCAGGTGGATCCATCTTCGGCAAGAGAAGGCGACGAAGGGAGAACCATCCGACCACCACAAGGAGTCCAAGAGAAGGAGTTCAAGTTGTGGTATAACCACCTAACCGAGTAGGTAAAGCTCTCGTTAGTTGCTAGTGTGTAGTTTAGCAAAGATCCGTGTTTTATAGTCCATGTTATCATAACCCAAAAAAATCGTTTCTCACCGTTTCCGCAAGCCCGAAAGAACCAGGAGTGATAACGTGGACTTACAGTGGTATCAGAGCCTAGCTAAACACACACTAGCATGTTAGCAAAGTATCTAGAATTTCGATCGGACAAAAAACCGCAAAAAACGTTAAAAATATCAACTTTCTGCCGATTTTTATTTCTGCTCAAAAAATAATAAAATATGTACTAAAAATCGGCTCAGGGTTTTTACAAAACAGGCAAGAAAAACGATCCAGTGAGTCGACTAACTCACCGCGGATCCGCGACATGAGCTTGCTCCTTTCGCGGATCCGCAGCCGAGTTAACTCGGCCGTGGATCGTTTCTCCTGCAGTGTTGTTGTGTTGGTGTTTTTTGATTTTTAGGATGGTTTGTTTCTGCCCCGAATTTCCAGAGAAATTTTTTTTTTTTCGGGTGGTTACAAATGCGTATTTTGATCGATTTTCTGTAGACTTTGGCTAATGGGTTGTATCTGTAATGTTATATATATTGAACGTCTGCTAATCGCTATACGTCGATTAGTGGGGGTTATACATATCTGTGATCTGTAATGTTGATGGTATGTGTATATGAATTCGTTGGATTGTCGTGGATGAATACCCGGGGGGTTGTGAGATGAGAGTTTTTTCTTTATCTTTCAATTCATGTAATATGTAAATTTGATGTAATATTATTTGTATGGCCGCACATTCGGGATGAGGTTGTAGCCGCCATTGTATAATTTCTTTTTACTGTTTTTGCTCCTAGGATAGACCCAAGGTGGGGTGCACAAACTACCGGGTATCTCGAAGTGCCGAGTGTCCTACTCACGTCATTGAGGGAGGTTGCTTCGCTTCGGGTACTTGGCGGGTAGTTTGCCGCACCCGTAGGGGTCTAGGGTGGGGTATTTGCTATTCATCGCGACCGTGTAATCCGCTTTTCGTTACAGGCTCGAACGGAATGCGGATTCCTAGTATATCAAATGTATTCATCTGTGATCTGGAATGGCTATCATTGCATCAGACGAATGTGTATATATCTATATTTGATATCTATTTAGGCGTTGCTTATGTTTTGCATCCGCGCTAGTCCAGCCCCCGCTCTGTCGTTAGTTAAGTAACCTAATGGGTGATTACGGGACCCCGTGGCGAATGCGGATGGCATAAGCGTACGTCATATTTTCGTTGTTTTCTGCAATGGTAGGATTAAATGATGGGACACATTAAAATTAATGCAAGAAAATAAACCAAGTAAAAGTCGTTGGAACACTTTCAAAACCACTCGGTTCTTTTCAAAAACCAACTTTTAAATGTGGAGCTTGAACCACTCCTTTTAAAAGCTATCTCGTTCCATCGATTATATCAAGTTCACTACATTCACGGTTTCGCCAAAACCATTCGTAGCCCTCCATCATTTCAGTTAAATATTCTGTAGTATTCAAGCCATGTATTTTGACCTTACGCCAAGGCATAGTGATTGGTAGCTGCCGGATATTTATCTGTTGCATAGATAGAATGCGTTGGTTTGAGACAGTCGTACTACCATTTTGGCCTACGTCAAGGGTAGGTACGGGTGGGTTCAAATTAACCTGGATAATGATGGGTAGAACTTGACATGTGACTTATGACATTTTTACCTACGCCAAGGTCATAAGAGCATGGGAAAAAAATCCACATCGGGAGTTTCAAAAGAAACTGAAACTTGCTAGCGCTGCATACCATTTGGAGTGTGATGATTCTGGTAGGATTCCTTCAGTTTTGTCACGCGATGATATTTGGATCCCGATCCTACTGTGAGTATATGCTACTCCTCGGGAAATTTCTCACTTAACGATCAATGCTATAAACCTAGTAGGTGTCTAGAAAGGTGTTAGCGGGGCTACGCCCCCAGGGAAAAGAGGTTATTTAATTAAGGAACTTCGTGAAAGCGTTGAAAACCCTCCCTCGAAGCACCGACACTGGCCTGGCTGAACGGTTAAGCAAGTATTGTACGGTGAGATTGATCCCGACTAATTCTTCCTTTATGGTTTGAGGAGGGATTCGAGAAACAGTGGGAGACATCCTGTTTAGAAAAACTAAAAACCACTCTAAACTTGCAAGAGCATCATGCTAAAGTGTTTCTTCTCTCTCTCCTAATTGCAGCGACCAATCGACATGACCGGACTTAAGTAATTACTAGATAAAAATATACTGACAGGGCCAAACTACAAAAATTGGCTCAGGAATGTCAAAATGGCAATCACTTACGACAAGTTGGGGTATCTCCTTACCACCAAAGCTCCCCTTGTCCCAGGTCCCACCTCCAGCGTCGCGGATATAGAAATCCGTAAGACATGGGAGATCGACTGCGCGAAGGCTAAGTGCCTCGTGCTTGCCTCTATGGACAATGAACATCAGAGGAGGCACGAGAATATGGACCTGGAATCCATATTTCTTCATACAAAAGAACTGTATGGAGAGCAATCCCGTATCGCCAGATACGATGTCTCGAAAAAGTTGTTTTCGACGAGATTGGCCATCGGATCATCGGTAGTGGAACACGTGCTTAAGATGATTGGCTTCATTGAAGAGCTCGCGGACCTTGGGACCACGTTAGAGAACGAGCTCTATACGGACTTGATTCTCCAGTCCCTTCCTTCCACTTACGCCCGGTTTATCCGGAACTTCAACTTGGAAGGAAAAGAGGTTGAACTTCCGGAGCTCCTCAACATGTTGAGGAGTGTAGAGGGTACCCTACAGAAAGGTAGGGAAACATCCACTTTGTTTGTAGGAGGATCTTCTTCTTCTAAATCCAAGGCGAAAGCTAAGGGAAATAAGAAGAAAGCCCCCGCCAAACCATGGGGCGGTGTTAGTAAAGTGGATACGAAGGGAAAGACAAAGGCAACAAAGGTAGCGGGAAAGCTTGTGGGAAAGGAAGAATGCTTTTACTGTCACAAGAGTGGACACTGGAAAAATGATTGCAAGGCTTGGAAGGCCAGAAACCAGGATCAGAAGCAAGTTGTAGCTTCGGCTTCCGGTGTGTATGTTATTGAAAACTATCTATCAATAAACTCTACATCCTTGGTATTGGATACCGGATCAGGATCTCATATCTGTAATTCTTTGCAAACACTGAGAAGGCGTAGGGTTTTGAAGGCAGGTGATATGACCCTCAGAGTTGCAAACGGAGCTGGCATGGATGCTGAGTCCGTGGGGGATTATCACCTGGGAATGTCAGATGGACATGTTTTGGTTTTGCGTGATTGTTATTTTGTACCCAATGCAACCTGTAATATCATATCTGTATCTTTATTATCTAAAGAAGGTTATGAATTTGCATTTGTAAGTAATGTTGTGAACATTCACCTTAATCAAGTTTTATTAGGTCGGGTACATTAAACAATGGTATATACGTATTAAACCAACCACAGATTTTCAATGTCCAGAATACACATAAAAGAAAGTCTCCAGAAATCAATCATGCTTTCTTATGGCATTGTAGACCGGGTCACATCAATGAGAAAAGGTTGACGAAGTTACATACAGAAGGATATTTTCGATCCGTTCGAATATCATTCATATGCAACTTGTCAATACTGTCTCAAAGGAAAGATGACAAAGACACCGTTCACTGGACACGGAGTAAGAGCGAGCGAGCTCTTGGGGCTCGTACACAGCGATGTGTGTGGTCCAATGTCTACACATGCGCGAAGCGGTTATTCTTACTTCATTACTTTTACGGATGATTTTTCAAGGTTCGGACATGTCTTCTTAATGATGCATAAATCTGAAGCCTTTGAAAAGTTCCAGGAATACAAGAATGAAGTAGAAAAACAAACATGCAAAAGTATCAAGACACTAAGATCTGATCGAGGTGGTGAATACTTAAGTGCCGTGTTCCTGGATTACTTAAAAGAGAATGGAATTCTCTCTCAGCTTACTCCTCCATACACTCCGCAACATAACGGTGTATCGGAGAGACGGAACCGAACCCTATTGGATATGGTACGTTCCATGATGAGTAACGCTGAGTTGCCGCGATCATTCTGGGGATATGTGCTAGAATCAGCTGCATACCTCTTGAACGAGTTCCAACTAAGACTGTGCCTACAACACCATATGAGTTATGGAGTGGGAATAAACCCTATTTTCAATATCTGAAGATCTGGAGATGTCCAGCTTTTGTCAAAAAGCAGCATGCGGACAAACTCGAGGCACGCTCAGTACTGTGCAAGTTTGTAGGATACCCAAAGAACTCCAAGGGGTATCTTTTCTATTACGCAGAAGAACAGAAGGTCTTTGTTTCTCGTAATGCCGACTTTCTAGAACACCGGTTCTTAGAAAAGGAAATTAGTGGGAGCGCAATAGAACTGGAAGAAATTCCAGAACCACAGACTATTACTGAAAGCTTAGTAGAACCAAAAGGTTCGAAAGAACAGGACATTCCTGCACCGCTCCGCAGGAGTAGTAGGCAATCTTATCCGCCCGAGAGATACTATGGTTTTCTCATAGACGGGGATAGAGAGGATTGCATCATTGATTATGATGAGCAGACTACCTTCCAGCAAGCCATTCAGAGCGTTGACTCGGTAAAATGGCTGGATGCAATACGGACCGAAATGGAGTCCATGCACACCAACAAAGTATGGACTTTGGACGTTGCTCCAGATGGGGTAAAACCCGTAGGATGCTAGTGGATCTTCAAGAGGAAGATTGGTGTAGATGGACAGGCTGAGACCTATAATGCTAGACTTGTTGCAAAGGGTTTTCGTCAAAGACCTGGTTTGGACTATGACGAAACCTTTTTCTCCAGAGGCTATGCTGAAATCCATTCGGATCCTTCTTGCCATTGCTGCCTTCCACGATTATGAAATTTGGCTGATGGACGTAAAGACCGCTTTTCTAAATGGCAATTTATAGGAGTGTGTTTATATGGACCAGCCAGAGGGTTTCATTCAGAGTGGGAGCAGCGGAAAGGTGTGCAAGTTGCTTAAGTCCATTTATGGACTAAAGCAGGCATCGCGGAGTTGGAACATCTGTTTTGATGAGACGGTCAAAGAATTTTGCTTTATCAAAAATCCAGATGAACAGTGCATCTATAGTAGATTTGTAGCACGAACTGTCGTATTCCTCGTTTTATACATGGATGACATTCTCTTGATAGGAAATGACATTCCAATGCTACAATCTGTCAAAGGATTCTTGTCACACAGGTTCTCCATGAAAGACCTGGGTGATGCCTCTTACATTCTGGGGATCCGGATCCATCGTGATAGATCCAAGAGGATATTAGGACTTTCACAGTCCAGGTACATCGACACCATACTGAAAAGATTCAGTATGGAAGATTCCAAGCGCGGTAATCTACCGGCTTGTCACGGGATCACCCTATCCAAAGAGATGTCTTCCAAGACTGATTTGGAAAGGGATCGCATGTCTGTTATACCTTACGCTTCTGCGGTAGGCTCTATAATGTATGCGATGTTGTGTACCAGACCATATGTAGCTTATGAAGTGAGTTTGGTAAGCCGGTATCAGTCAAACCCTGGGAAGAAGCACTGGATAGCGGTAAAGAACATTCTCAAGTACCTGAGAAGGAATAAGGAGATGTTCTTGGTGTATGGCGGAAAAGACCTCCAGATTGAGGCCTTTGCTGACTCCAGCTTCCAGAGTGACAAGGATGATTCTAAGTCCATGTCGGGTTTTGTCTTTACCCTTAATGGAGGGGAGGTGTGTTGGAAGAGTTCCAAACAGGAAACCGTTGCTGACTCGACAATGGAAGCTGAATATATCGCTGCATCTGATGCCGCAAAAGAAGCTGTCTGGATGAGGAAGTTCTTGAAAGAACTTCAGGTGGTTCCGTCCATTGTTGATCCAATACCTCTGTATTGTGACAACAACGGGGCTATAGCTTTAGCGAAGGAACCCAGGTCCCATCAGAAATCCAGACACATCTTTAGGCGGTATCACCTGATCAGGGATATCGTGGATCGCCAGGAGATCGAGGTTCGGAGGGTTGCATCAGAAGATAACACTGCATATCCATTAACGAAGGCCTTGCCCCATACTCAGTTAGAGCGGCTGATCGAGATGATAGGTCTTCGATACGCCAGTACATGGCCATAGTGCAAGTGGAAGATTGTTAGTGTATATGCCCTAGAGGCTATTGCTGTATCATACTAGTTTGTATATTACATAATGGAAGCTTTGGATATTCACCATTGTATACACAATCTTGCCTCAAAATAGTAGTATGCTACTTGGTTTGTTTCTACTTCAATGTGTGTACATGTGTTTCTTTTAATATATCGCCTATACACATTAGTGCAGCCCTTAGGATCTTTGCTTGATTACCAGCGTTGTGATGGCAGTCACACTCGTGGGGGCTGGGTAATCCACAAGCACATCCTTATGCAGGTCCCTAGTCGTAGGACTATCGAGACAGGGCATCGATACTCCAGAGTAGACTAGCGTATGCGTTTCTCATCCCAGCATGGGAGACAGTCTGTCCCACAGCCGTCAGTACGTCGTACTTGAGATAGTATGCGGGTGCTCGTTAGGTTACGAGTACACTGGACAGGACTCGTCGGGAACTGTTGGTTGGTACTATACATATCGTCAGTTATCAGTTCCCAGGTGACATGAGTTCAGCTTAGTCCACTGACTTGACACTGTCACTTCGCCTCGAGTGTGTTCCTACTGTACTTTGATTACTACCCTACCACGGCTCAAAGGAGTCGTGCAAATAGGTAGTAGTTGGGTGCAGTCTCGAAGCACTTGGAGGCAGTGACGGTTAGATAGGATTCGTCTCTCCTGGTATTGGGAGTTGATATCGCGTTGTGTCTAGGAGAGCCATTACACATAGTCGTCCCTGGCCAGGGCAAGCGAGATACACTGGTAGGTCTCCAGTGTTATCTCAGGGTGTTCTGGGCTACACTCCGACATGACTTGTACCGCTATTAGGGGACTGTCGTTTACCACCCCCTAGTCCCGCCATGCGATATTCTCAGACGAACAGACCGGACTGTACGCAAATTGTCACAAACAGGCTCAGTAGGAGTTCGGATGGGTTCGCCTCATCAGTCTTCTTATCGGCATCTACCTAGGGGCCATTACGTACTGCTAGTGCCGCCTGCGGTCTGTGGTTAAACCCACTGCCAGCGTAGTGTCAAGTCTTGAGAGTCCACACAAAGGGTTATTCGCCTTTGGGCAAAACAGAGTAGAGGTCGCATGGTTTTGCGACAGCGTTCGTTCACATCCGCGCACTTGTGCACGTTTGGTGTCCGGACAGTCATTACTAGCGGGCTCTGGTTTGAGCCAGATTCTAGTATATTCTTTGGGGTTAGTTTTATCTCATTGTATTCGTGTTCTTCGGAACACGAATGCGGGTGTGTATGCACAGTTGACTGAGGTAGAGGAAGAGGATTCTCATTAGGGTTTTGGTACGGGTGTGTATGCACAGTTGACGGTTGTCGTTTACCAAACCCTAATGAATATGTGAAATATCAATTAATAATATTAATTAAAGGAAATTGAGTAATGCTTAGGGTTGTTAACTTGTTGACCAAGGTTGATTTGTTGACCAAGGTTGAAAAGTTGACCATCATCATTTCAAGCAAAGATGCTCATTGATCTTTGCAAAACTCATTTAATATGAAATGATAATAGTCATTTCAAAATACCATCACCTTTTTCATTTTGATTAATTTTGTTAATTGATTAATTCACATATATTTGATATGGCTGCAAAAACTCTCTCATTATCTCATTCTCATTCTCTTTCATCTTTTCCTCTTCATCTTCCTCTAGCTCAAGGAAAATTCTTCTCATGAGTTGAGAACCAATTCCTTTGAGATAAAACACCAAAGCCACTCTCTACTCATCCTAAGGTTGAAGGTCTAGCAAGCCGAACACTTTAATTTCCTCAAGTTCGAGGAAGGAGATCAATGTAGAGACTCTAAGGTGGATCCATCTTCGGCAAGAGAAGGCGACGAGGAGAGAACCATCCGACCACCACAAGGAGTCCAAGAGAAGGAGTTCAAGTTGAGGTATAACCCCCTAACCGAGTAGGTAAAGCTCTTGTTAGTTGCTAGTGTGTAGTTTAGCAAAGATCCGTGTTTTATAGTCCATGTTACCATAACCCAAAAAATCGTTTTTCACTGTTTTCGCAAGCCCGAAAGAACCGGGAGAGGTAATGTGGACTTACAGAAATTTCACCTTTTATTATTCAACAATTCCGTTACAATTTGCTCAAGAACTACAAGAATTTGAGGAAAGAACTCGATCGTCGAATTAGCTCCGCTCCGTCTCCGTGAGTCGCGGATCGTCGTGGATCACTTGCTCGGTTGAAGATCGGCGTCACTACTAAAAGGTTGAAGGCTTCTAGCTTGAATCGGCACCCGATAGATCTTGATTTCGATCAAATTGTGTCACTCAATTTGATTTGAAATTGATTTGGATCTACAATTTTTTCCCGCCAAATTGAACCACTAACTCACTAACTCACTAAATGAACAACCTCCAAAACCCTAGATCTAGATCTCATTTTATAATCACCTCAACCCTAGATATAGAATTCAAATTCAAATTTCCCTCCAAAAAGGTTGTTAGAGAGAGGGTTCTAGAAGAAGTTTGTTGGAGGAAATATTCTAGAATGATGAATATTCTAGGGTAAGGTTGTTAGGCCAAGCCTTCTGGATAAAGTCACGTGGTCATCTGGAGTCTTCTGGAAGCATTGGCCGTTATGAGAAAGCACGTGGGGAAATTTGAGAAGCTGACGTCACCATAGTGCCGCGGATCCGCCGCCAATAGGGCCCTACAGCTGCGGATCCGCGGCGCTATGGAAGCCTCTGTGCTTGAAACATCTGGGCTGCTCTATTTTGGCTTTTTGGCACTTTCTGGGATGCTTGGAATCTTCTTATTCATTCTAGATTTCTGCCAGATCTCAGGTCAAAGACTTGACGTATTTATATCATCACTTTTCACAGTTTCGGCTCTTTTACCTGGAATTTCCTGCGCAGATTCTCGAGAAAAGTGTTGCGATATACACATATGATGCATGCAATGATAAACACTCAATTTCCTTCAAAGTGCCGGTTATAAAGTATAACACATGTTATTTGGTATTTTACAATCAATTTGCTAATATGTGCTATATTCATTCCGAACACCTTTAGATGAGTGCAAATGGTAGGGAAATTGACGTGTTAAAAATACAATATTTTCGACTGATCACTCCACTTGAAGAAGGATCGAACTTCCTACGCGATCTTCGTGTCGAAGATGATCCACTTTTAAGCTTCTATAATCCAAGCTACCTTTTCACTAATCAATCTCTAGTGAAGGAAACACCATAGTTTAAATTGCTAATCTAAACTAGGATGATAAAATAGGGGTGGTAAGCTCACTTAGGATTTATTCAAAATCCTATGGTTCACATCACATGCGATGGTTAGGGATTTGAGGTGGAGGAAGAAGGAGAAGGAAAAATGAGAGAGCTTGCTAGAATGGCTACGGCAAATGAGCTAAGGAAAAATCATCAAGTGAAGAATGGCTCTCTATTGTTCTACACTTATTGAAGCATGGATTATAATCACATTATAAAATCCAACAATGCTTCAATAGTATGGACAAATGAATAAACAAATAGAAAGGCCATGTCTCACCCATTCCGCAAATATCTCCCAATTTTCCACCTCTTTTTCTAATTTCCAAAAAATAGAAAATCCAAGGCATGCTTCATAACACACGCACACACATATCATATATATATTAAGAAAAATAATTAGTGAGCAATAATATTAGTTAATATATAATTATATCAAATATAAATATATATCATATTGTTAAATCAACACTTGATTTAATAATCCGGTTATATCACATATAACCGACTAATATCATTTATCTGTATATTACATTATCAAATCGACACTTGATTTAATAATCCGGTTATATCACATATAACCTGACTAATAACATTTGCCGCCATATTAGAATACGGTATCACATACTCGTATTTAATCAGGCTCCCGCATATATCAGCATATGTGCCCCACTTCATTTCGCTTGAACTATAAAATCTCTATATGGGACTCTAAAGACTCGTCAATACGCCAACAGTAGGTGATGATCACATCAGTCACCCACAAGCCGTCAGCGGTACTAGCTGGACGTAATGGCTACCCATGTATTGAGTGAATAGAAGATTAAAAAGCAAGCTTGTCCAAACTCCCATGAAGCATATAAGTAACACTTACCGTATATTCTGGTATCTTCGTCTGATATGTCGCATATCAAGAATAGGGGTGGAATCGTCAGACCCCAGTAACTTGATAAGTCATGCCGATTAATGGCTCATAATGGTACGAGAAACTACTGATAACACTTACCAATAAATCTCATCAGCTCTGGCCAAGGACTTACTGTTATAGTCAATTGAGCATAGCGCAACGTCAACTTCAAATACCGGGAGAGAAGAAACCCCTCTTATCGCTCACTGCCTCCATGTAACTTGGGACTGTACCCAAAATCCACCTGTTTGCACAACTCCTATGAGCCGTTGTAGGGAGGAAATCAAAGCACAGTGGGAACCACATAAGACACTATGACGATCTCGGATCTACAGACTAACCTAAAACAGATGCTTCATATCCAAGATGAACTCCATGCATTTTCGAAAATCATAGATTTTAGACTTTGCTAGGTGCTCCTAAAGGGGTAAAACCCATTAGAGGCAAGTAGATCTTTCGTGATCTGTGCAGGTGGAAAAGGTACTAACCTAATAAGACTAGACTTGCTGTAATGAGTTTTCATCAAATACCCGTTAAGAATTGTGATGAGATTTTAACTTTAGTGTCTATGCTGAAGCTCTTACATATATGACTTAGAACTGCTATTCCCCTTACTTGTTATTAGCAGGTCATAGGAAGTGGTAACTTCCAGGTGACCAGGTATTTCATACCCAAGATGGACTCCACGCACTTCAGTAAGTCATGGATTTTGGACTTTGCTGGGTGCTCCTGAAAGGGTGATGCCCATTAAGAGCAAGTAGATCTTTTGGGATATGTGCAGGTAGAAAGTTACTAACCTAATAAGGCTAGACTTGTTGTAAAGAGTTTTCATCAAATACCCGTTGTGGATTGTGATGTGACTTTTACTTTAGTGTGTATGCTGAAGTCCATATGGATATGATTTGGCGCTGATATAGTTCATGGCTATGATATCTGGCAGGTGGATGACTATAACATCTTTCTAAATGGGAATTTGGAAGTGTACATGTATATAACTCTGCCAGTGCATTATCGTAGTCAGTGGGAGCAACGGATGGTGTGCATTTGCTTATGTCTATTCGTAGACTGAAGCATGGATAGCAGAGATAGATCATCTGTTTTGATGTGACAGTCAAGGTGATTAACTTTATCAAAACAAAAGATGAACCTAGTAAGAAGGATGAAGGGACTACTGTCTTAGCATTTGGATGACATACATTAAATAGGAAGTGATGTTCCTATAGTACAATCGGTCAAACTTTGATTGTCACAAAGTGTTTTCTCCATGATGGATACAGATAGTAAATATCTGGAATTCTAATGGCTAGATCTGAATTTAGGAAGTTTCCCAAATTGGGTATTTAGAAGACATTCTAAAAGTATTTTGGAATAGAAGACTCCTGACGTGGTAGTGTACCCGCGGGTAATGGAGTCACCCACTCTAAAGAGATGTCTTCTAGACAGATGAGGAGAGGGACTGGTCTTGTACAAAACCAGATAGATAATATATCAGGGATTCTGGTTTCAAATATATATTTGGTGTCACGACCCGGAATGACACATGGCTGGCACATGAATCAAGTGATGTCTACAGGACCCCACCTAATTCAAGTAAGCCAAAAGCCTAGAAATCTAAACCATTTAAAAGAAGTGAAGGAATACTCAATTAAAAGTTAACATATAAAATCACTCTGAAAGTCGTATTAAACATTTTTAATAGCATCAAGTTTTTCCCAAAAATTTCGGCAGACTTTCCTTTGTAAATACTGGCCCCAAACGGGTACAAACATGCATATACATAAGTAATGAATAAAGGCTTCCCTAAGAGGGAGCTAGCTCTTCGCCAATTGGCAGAAACAACCACGCAAGAAATATAATATACAACGCCGAAGGGCGAGGATCAAAACTCAGAAAGGAAACCAACATCCTCAAGAAAAACCCAGAGAAGACCCATAATAATACAAGCGCGCGACTCAAAGGTCGAAAGAATATACAACTGGTCTTCTAAGTCTATCAAATATCCATGTCTGATTGATGGAGTTTACTAGATATAACTCAAATAAATATAAGTACAACAGTGGTCACGATACAAGTAAACCCACCTACCCAAGCAATCACCCGGAATGAAGTGGTGTACAAGCAAAGCCGCCAAGGAAAGCTGTACGGCAAAACCTGCTAGAAATTGTGTCACAACTTGGGTGAGTTGCCAACTCGTGAGTTGAAAACATCACCGAGAAGAAATCGCATGTATGACTATCTCCTAGGTCATACAAAAATATCCTCATAATATAACCTGAAACATCTAATAGTAGCAAGGGTAATCATCTAAACATATGTATAATACCACGTGCTCGTGTCAGTGCCTCAGGTAGCAACATATCACATATATGCTGTACGGATGCATTGAAAATGAAAGCAGACATTATCTTGCACAAGAAAGTTGTTTTCTTATCTCAGTAAGATTTTAGTGTAAAAACCGAAGTATCATCAATGAAATCGACAGAAAATCCGTGTCAAGCATCGACACAATATACATATATATACCAATATCTTAATATATCAATGCCTCAATATCTCAATATCTCGGGCTCCGACAGTCCGGACTGGCCCATATCATAAAATCTAACGACTACGTCGGTATCCTCTGGATATCCGCCGTGTCACAAATAACCGGTCGGTAGTGCTCCCTGCTGGGCTCAACACCATCATTTGCGACCATCTTGCCGCGGGGTACCGCACCGGGTCTACCATGCACCCGCAGACGGTACATCCCCTCCTTGAATCGGGTGTATGATACCGCTCAAGAGCCGAGAAAACTCTTGGTGGAACCTCTCACATAACATCACGAGAAAACCACAAATTTCTATTTTTAGAAATGATATTGAGTTAATAAAATCCTTGCGGTTTCTCTAAATCCAGAAATCTTATGAAAATCCAAAATCCCAATCGAGAGTCAATAAACAGTGAAATACTGGCATAAAGCTCCATAATATTGCATGACAAATGAATACACACATGCAATGGTATCTAAATAAAGAATGCAATATCTAAACTAGCATAGTAATTATAAATTGTAACTATCAGCTGGCAAGTTATGTCAATGAAGTAATATTCTCTAAAGTGTACGTGACATGGCAATTATGATGATTATGTGTGTGAGCCGGCAAGCAACTGTTCGTGGACAAACGCATCATCGGTAATGGTGCTGGTGTCCTAACAATCGATATCATAATAGTTAATGAAACACATGTATAAACATGCAATGCTAACGGAGAAGGAATAGTAAACGCAAAATTAATGAATATACATTTCTATATACGAGTCGTATGGTCTTGGCATTTGAAATAGCACGAATCGTGGTTTATAGAAAATAGGGCTACGGTGTTTTTAAGAAAAAGTACATCCTTTGAAAAATCCGTAATATCCCTCTAGCTGTCGTTTGAAACTACTCACGATTCGTTAGTTTTAAAATAAGTATGACTTGAGCCTGGTTTAACATCTTCCTAATCAATTAAAAATCTAGACTAATGAATTAGTCGAAAGGGTAAGAAATCCACCTAAAGTCTGAGTCGATATATCTAATAGTTGGCAATCCCGCCTCAATAGCGTCACGTACGGTAAAATACCTAGTACGACATCCTCGAGTCCATAGTGCGGATCAATCATCATATCTATACACGTACGGTAAAATCCATCGTACGTCATCCTAAAATCGAGGTAGGGGTCAAATATAACATGTACTACATTATTCGTATAGTATCATTATCGTAAAATCATGCAATAGGGGTACCGTTCTAAAATCAAATACATTCCAATATCATCAAACATATATTCTCGTGTGTATGAAAACACATCGCCCAACGATCCGCTATAATATCATGCCATATAATAATATCACGACCCAAACACATATCACAATCTCACGGCATCATGCCCGATCATATCGGCTCATCTCCAAGTATCATATACTGGCTCCTCATCCGTGTATACGTATATGTATGTATATATATAAATACACACACCCACCAACGCATCTACATATATATATATATATATATACACATACATACATACATACATATATATATATACACATACATACATACATATATATATATATACATATACATATAAACATATACGCCAAAAACATATCACGTGTGTACATATGTGTGTGTGTGTCAACCTTTACTCTAGGGTTTCGTGACTAAGAAACTAACAAAAATCCTTCCTTCCAATTACACTAAATCCAATCCATAGTCTCCTAAAGCCTTTCTTACTAAGTATACACGTCTCATAATAGCACATATGTATATATATCATAAACACATCATACCCTACGAAATTGCGGGGGTGCTATATGCCATCGACCCGATTTCCCTCGTAGATATACATCTACTCACATAGACGCCTTGGCTAATCTGATCCGATTTCAACTCTGTCATTTCCATACCACATCCGACGCCTCTGCACCCGATCCTAGAAATGTATACAAGAAAATAAGAGAATAAATATAAATAGTCGTGGACACAAACAATACAAGTCAACCAAACGCACTAACTAAACGCGTACGCACTTGGTGCACAAAACGCGCTCGCGACAATGCCACAAACCACAACTAGGGTCGCTATACCTGGCAACTACCAAACCAAAAACCCAATCGCACTAATCGCGCATTCACAACACACTCAATATATATGAAATAGGGTGTATATCATCAAAACCTCAAACTTAATTTAAAATCGATTTATTCTAAAAATCTTGTAAGCATCAATTAACCGTTTTAGTACAAAACTTGATATTTTAACAAAACTAGTGGCCACAATGTTCTAATAATATCATAACTAGGCTACACAAACCCTAAGTAGATTTCAACTTCACCTAATTACTCAAAAATAAAAAAATTAGTTTGTAAAATATATAATTTGGCAATTTAAAATTAACAATTAGCAAACTAGCAACTAGCTTAGATTTTATGTTGGATATAGTGCCTTCAGAGTCAATTATTGGATCACAGGAACGTGATTGCAATGCTTGAGGGAGGACCTATGCCGGTTAGACAGTGTTACTCAAGATGATAGTATGCTATCCGGTTTATCTTTATCATCGTGTACTGCTTCAGGTTACCTTACATGTCACTATTGTGTGTTGATAGAGCCCTTAGGATTCTTGCTTGACGGCCAGCAGTATGATGGCAATCATATACGTTGGAGCTGGGGTCTATAAGCACATCCTTAAATGGTCCCTAGTCGAGGGAGTTTCGAGACAGGGCATCGATACTCCAGAGTAGACTAGTGTATACAGTCGAGACCCCGACGAGGGGCGGTGGCCGGTCTCACAAGCCACTGGTGTCAGTTGGTTCACCTAAGATGTATACAGGTGCTCATTGGGTTATGAGTACACCGGACAGGACTCGCCGGGAACATGCTAGTTGGTATTATACCTGACGTCAGATAGCAGTTCCTTGGTGACATGTGTATAGGTTAGTTCATCGACCTGAGATCGTCATTTGTCTTGTGTGAGTTCCCACTGTGCTGTGATTACTACCCTACCATGGCTCAAAAGAGTCGTGCAAACAGGTTTTAGTTGGGTACAGTCCCGAGCCACATGGAGGCAGTGAGCGGATCGTCAAGGGTTCGTCTCTCCCGGTATTAGGGGTGAGGTCGCGCTGTGTCTAGGTTAGCCATTACACAAAGCCCTTGGCCGAGGCAGGAGATTTACTGGTAGGTATTCCAATAGTATCTCAGGGTGTTCTGGGCTACACTCCGACACGACTTGTACCGCTTTTGGGGGTCTGACTTTTACCAACCCCCTAAACCCGCCATGCGATACTCATAGACGAACGGACCGGACTGTACGGATATTGTCACTGACAGGCTCAGTAGGGTGTCAGGATAAGTTCGCTCATCGACCTCCCTTTTGGTCAATACGTGGTAGCCCGTTACGTACGGCTAATACCTCAGACGTGCTAGTGGTTAAATCCACAGCCAAAGTATTGACGAGTCTTTAGAGTCCCCCACAGACAGTTTCTCAAGTTTTGGGCGAAACGTTGTAGAGGCCGTATGATATATGGCAAGGTCCGATCATATACGTGCGGTATTGCATGGATCATTATCGGACGGATCATACTAGTGGGCGTTGGTTTAAGCCGGATGCTAGTATTGATTTGTTGAATTACTTTAGTCTCATCGCATTCGCATTCAGTCGGAATGTGGATGCAGGTATGTATATACAGATGAAGGGTATCCTCGTGATCCGTCACGAGTTTACTTTAGATGTTGCCGGATTTTCTTTGTTATGGCAAACATTTGCATTAATGTTTGCTTAAGGAAATAATGAGCTAGATTTTCATCATGACAATGCATTAATGTGACATGGACTTGTATCATGAGTCATGGTATCTTTTTTAGAAAAAGTGTCACATTAATGGATTGATTTGTGATGATATGAAAGGAAGAGAGAGAGAGGGGCTGCCATGGGTATATGGTTAGCTCACATATTATTTTTGTACCACTCTCTCTCATTCTATCATAAAATCAGAACAAAAAAAAAAAGAAAAGAGAAGAAAGCTTCTCTTCTTCTTCTTCTTCCTCTAGCTCATTGTCTCCTCCAATGGCAACACCTTCTATCTCTATCCAAATCCATGGATGAAAGAGACAAAGTGACCACAACATACTCTACTTCAACCTTGGGCACGTCGACTCGCACACTTCGTGTCCGAGTTGCTTCGGACGAAGCGGGAGCCCGTAAAAAGACTTCTCGATGTGGTTCCCTTTCCGACGAGGAGATGAAGACCGAAGATGCCGCGTGGAGCTCGGATGGTGGCCAAGGACCGAAGGACATGGATCGCTCGGTATAGCCCTCTACCCTTTCTCTTGTTAGCTAGCATTAGGTTAATGGTTACGATCCGGGGTTTTAGGATGCGGTAGTGCCGGTTTTCAACTCAAGAAAAATTTTCGTTTCCTCATTTTGGCCGAGGAAAGACGGCCGGGGCGCTACCGTAGTCCTACATGGTATCAGAGCCACTCCATTAACCTAGTCTAGCTTGCTCTAACGTGTTTACAAGTTCGATCGAACAAACATTCTAAAAACCATGATTTCAAATTACAGTTTCTGTCGAAATTTTTCTGTGGTCAAAAAATTATTTGGTGTACTGCAAAAAATCAGGTTGGGTTTTTTAGGGGCACTGCAGAAATTTGGTGGACTTATTCCTTAGGAACGCCGCGGAACCGCGGCCTAAACCCCATTTTTGTCGCGATTCTGCCGCCGTTCTAGCTCTTCATTAGACCAAATTTCTACAGTGGCTCTCTGACAGGGAAATGGGGTTTTTGGAATATTCTGTTTGGACCCAGATTTTCTTTGAGTGCTACAATTGTGCTTGGGGCCCACTTTGGGAAATTTAGTCGATCAAAAATTTTGAATATGTTAGTTCACAGTATTTACATTATATCTGCGACCGTGAATGTCATTTGATCGGTAAATCCTGTCTATCTGCTATAGTTCTTTTAGACGGATTTGCGAACGTGACATTCACGTTGATGTTTTGTGTTGTGCTGTGATGTTGCGGATTGTCGTAGTGGATAGCCTGGATGCAATGTTAGTACAGTTTGGTTGTTTATGTACATTTGATATTGCAGGTGTTGGATATATGTATGCCCTAGAGGCCATTATGTGATAGTGGATGTATCTACACATGTATATATATTCAGTTTGCATTCTTGCTCGACATGATAGTATGCTATCTGGTTATTCTTTATCTGACATGTTGATTTGATCATGCTTTTATTCATTCATACATGCTGATAAAGCCCCAAGGATATCTGCTTGACTACTCTGATTATGATAGAGATCATACTAGTGGGACATTTGTAGTCTATAAGCACATCCTGAAATGTCCCTAGTCGGAGGTGTATCGAGACGGGGCATCGATATACCAGAGTAGACTAGCGTATATGATACTAGACCCATGTGATGGGCGATGGATGTTCCTACATGCATCGATGTTTGACATCAAGATCATATACGGGTGCTCAGTGCTGACTGGGTACACTGGACGGACTCACCGAGAACTCCTATATGGAATTATATCTATCGTCGGATAGCAGTTCTCAGGTGACACTGGTACAGGTTAGTCTGTAGACCCGAGATCGTCATGGAGTCTTGTGTGTTCTCCCACTGTACTTTGATTGCCACCCTAAAAACGGCTCTACTGAATCGTGCAAACAGGTGGCCGTTGGGTACAGTCCCGAGACACACGAAGGCAATGAGCGATAGGAGGGGTTTCGTCTCTCCCGGTATTGGGAGTTGATGCTGTGCTGTGCTCGACTGGTTATAACAGCAAGTCCCTGGCCAGGGCTGCTGAGATTTGCTGATAAGTGTTATCAGTAGTTTCTCGATCTGTTATAGACCATTCACCGACACGACTTATTGAGTTATTGGGGTCGACGTGACCATCCCTAGGCTCGATATGCAGCATATCTGACGAAGAGACCGGACTGTACGGTAGTGTTGTCGGATGGCTCGACGGGAGTTGTAGCAGGTTCGCTTGTTGTCTTCTGATCGCTCAATACCCGGGTGGCCGTTACGTTTAGCTGACCGCTCGCGGCTTGAGGGTACCTGATATGATCATCACCCTCTGCCGGCGTATTGACGAGTCTTAGAGTCCCACAAAGGAGTTACCCAGTCCAGGCGAAACGTTGTGGTGCGCGTATGCGATATGTGCATGGACCCGATTGAAATGTGCGTATATGATACCGAACATTGATCGGGTGAATTACTTTTGGTGGGGTCATATGAGATATGACCGGATTGATAAATCAAGTGTTGATTTATCATTTAACCATTAGTTTTCTCACTTAAAACCTTTTCTTGGATGATGGATGTGTGCATGCATGTGTGCTTTTCTTTCTTTCTTTCATGCTAGTTTCATGCACATGAGGATGTGCATACATGCACACATACATACACTCATCCATCATGGTTGTTAGCATATGGAAATGGTGGCAATATAAGACTCACACCATGGATTATATAATGGATTATTATTTAATTTTGGATTTAAAAGAAAATGAAAAAGGAAAGGATAATCATTCATGCTTCTACATTCTTCCTTTGACCTAACCATGCTCAACTACCACTAACCTAAGGTTATCCTTCCCTTTATCATTCTAAACTAAAGTTGAATAATGTCTCCATCACTTTAACCATGGTTCATAGCATGAAGGAATAAAATATATATTGATATATTTCATTTTTCTTCACAAGAGTTATCTTTTTATCTCTTGTTAAAATTGCCACCATTTTCTACCTCTAGCTCCTTTGCTCTCTTGATCTTCCTAGTGAGCAAATACCACTTAAAGATAGGTTTTTGAAGTGAGAAACCTAACCACAACATCATTCTACACAAGCTTAGCCGCTTTGTTTAGAGTGTTCTCTTCGGTTTGTCAAAGTTGCGAGCTTGGACGGATATCTCCGTGGTGGATCGTCGTGGACCTAAGGGGACATCAAAAGGACCTTCGTTCAACACCTTAGAGACCAAGGAGTCCAGCGAAAGGGAGCTACAAAGGTTGTAGTCTCGAAACCCTAGATTAGTTCGCCTTTTATTTCATAACCCTAATTTTCTAGGATCGATCCATTTGCATGTTAGTTTAGCACCATAAAAATTAAAACTTTGGGTCATGTGATGCTTCAAAACTCTTCATAGGGTGCTATACTAACCTTACATTGGTATCAGAGCCGACCTAGAACATTAGGCGACGTTTTTACGAAGTGAATACCCCGATCGGACAAAAATACGATATTATGGGATGCTCTCTGCAAATTTTCTAAATTTTGACATTTTGCAGAATTAAAAATATGTAAAAAATAAAGCAGGGAAAAATAAGGATTACGGCAGAAAATTTATCCAATGAACAGTGTTTCTTGCCGCGGAAACGCGGCCTAAGCTTGCTTAGGCCGCGGTTCCGCGGCCTTATATATGAATTAGTGGATAATTTTTCTTCTGTAATTTTTGGTTCTGCATGTATAAATTTTTGGGTATTTTTAATCTGTATTTGGTTTTGAAAAATTCTGGAGATGGTGTTGGACTCGTCATTTCGATCGGGACTTTCATTTCGTAGCTTTTCCGGGTAAATTAGAAAGTATTGAAGTGTTTGAACGAGTATCATTTACTCACTATTCACGGGGTTTAAATACTTTGGAGATACGTGCAAGTCTTTTTGCGGTGGTCCCTCTAGAAGACAACAAACCTTAACTCGATTATGTGACCGTCTCGAACTGCCCTTTGAACCTTAGGGTTTGGGGCAGTACGGCGTGCCACATGTGAGGCGTTGGCTTGACCCTTCTACGGCTGGACCGCTACTACTGTGTCACACTCCGGATTTTTGAACCCTGCTCAAGTGTTGAGCTTTAGTGAATCTTGGGTGCTTGATCGTTCGTTCGAAAACTTTAATACTGTATGTTTGTCTGGAATGTGATACAATATGTGGAATTCATATAGTTTAGGCATGAAATACGAATTATGTGATATTTCGCATTTATGATGTCTAAAGAGAATCTGGATTCCAAATATTGTAGTTTTACACTTTCTTTTCTGTGACCGTAAGTGTAGTATGTACGATATCGCCGGTTTCGTTGCTATACATCAACGACAATCGGGGTACGCATACTTACTTAGGTTGATGATATGTGATATTATGTGTTGCTGAGATATGATCTGCAGGATTGTCGCGATCGAATAGCCGGGGGGTTTTTGTGAGATGAGAGTTTTATATTTTCATTCATGTAAATTCAAATGTAATGTAATATTCTTTTATTTGGGGCACTTCCAGGTTGCGGTTGTGTCACCAGTGTTGTATATTATTTACTTTTCCGCATTAGGATGGACCCAAGGAGGGGAGCACAGGTGACCGGGTTCTGGGGTTCAGTGGGAGGCCATCTCGAGGAGTCGAGACCGGGTCTCCTAAACTCCAGGATTGGTAGGGTCACTTGCCACTCTCGTAGGGGTCCAGGGTGTGGGCTTAGCTATTCATCGCGACTGTGGAATCCGTATTTTCTATTCTGGCTAAATACTAAATACGGACGTCCTAGGATATCCCACGTTATATCTATGTTTCTGCTGCCTGTGTTCTGTGATATCTGAGACGAATGACATATTATATATATGATATATAGTAGACGTTGCTTATGTTTTACACCCGCGCTAGTCCCGTCCCGGTATGCCGTTAGTTAAGTAACCTAACGGTGCATAACGGAACATTGCGGCGAATGCGGATGGCATAAGCGTACGTGTTATTTTCGTTTCTTTTCTGTGATTGGCTTAAGGAATTAAATGATGGGATTACATTAATGTGATTAATGTAAAGAAAATAAACCTAAAAAGATGTTGTAGAATCGGATTTAAAAACTACTCGGCTATTTGTGAAAAAGCTACATTTCAAAACTGCGGAGCTTAAGCCACTCCTTTTGAAAACTGTTTGATTCTACAACGATATCAAGTTCAAAGCGTTAAAGGTTTTCTTAAAAATCATTCGCAGCCCTCCATCATTTTAGGAAGTAGAGTACTTAGTATTCGTGCTACGTTTGTTGACTTTAGTTAAGGCGTAGTGTACGGTAGCTAAGTGATGTCTTCCTACACTGCATATGATGCAGATTAATTAGGACATTCATGTGACTTTGTTGACCATAGTTAAGGGTCATATGGGTGGGTCTAATTAATCAAGAAATGACGGGTAGAACTTGACTGGTACTTATGATTTGTTGACTATAGTTAAGGTCATAAGTACTAGGGGTAAAAATTACATCGGGAATTTCAAGTGTTGAAATTTGCAATGAGATTGCATACCTTCCATGTGATGGTTGGATCCCGATCCCACTGTGGGCAATAGTTGCTCCTAGGAGAGTTTTACAGTTTACAATTAGCTAACTCGTTAGGTGTCTAGAAAGGTGTTAACGGGGCTCCGCCTCTGGGAAAACGAGGTTTACTCTAATTAGGTCCGTGCAAAAGCACGGGGAACCTCCCTTAAAGTACCGTCACTGGCCTGGCTGAACGGTTAGCGAAGTTGTAGACTGTAATTAATCCTGGCTAGTTTTTCTTTTTAAGGCTTGAAAGAAAAACTTGATAAAAAGCAGTGGGAAACATCGATTAGACAAGATAATAAACCAATCTAATCTATGCAAGAGCTTTCGCTGAGTGTATTCTTTTCTCTCTCTTAATGGCAGATAACAATGACTGGACTTAAGCTTGTACTAGATAAAAACAAACTGAATGGGACCAACTATAAAGACTGGCTAAGGAATCTGAAGATCGCGTTGACTTATGATAAAGTATCATATGTCCTCACGGCTTCAGCCCCGCCTGTCCCAGGTCCAAAATCCTCAGTTGCGGACATAGAAGTCCGCAAGACATGGGACGCTGACTGTGCCACGGCCACATGCCTCGCGCTTGCATCGATGGATAACACACATCAAAAGCAGCACGAGGACATGGACATTCACAAGATACTGCTCCATACAAAGGAGTTGTATGGGGAGCAATCCCGCGTATTACGATACGAAGCATCAAAGAAACAGTTTCAGATGCGAATGGCCCCTGGCACACCAGTAGGAGACCATGTGTTGAAGATGATAGCTCTTATAGAAGAGCTTGAGGACCTTGGATGGACAATGGACAATGAACAATATATAGATATTATTCTGCAGTCCCTCCCCTCCACCTTTGCTCAGTTCATAGTGAACTTCAACATGCATGGCATGGAGAAGGACCTCCCTGAACTCCTTAATATGTTAAGGAGTGCAGAGAGCACTATGAAGTCAGCAAAGACTCCCGTTATGACCATTGGACAGTCTTCTTCTTCTCGCCCAAAAGCTAAGGCCAAGGGAAAGAAAAAGAAGAAACCCACTAATCCTAAGGGCGGAGTCAAAAAGGTGAAGGGAAAGGGAAAGTCCACGGCTGGAGACCCAGGGAAAGGCGAGTGTTTTCATTGCCACAAGACAGGACATTGGAAGCGCAATTGCACAGAGTACCTAAGTCTCAAGAAGAAGCATGGTGATGCTTCTGCTTCAGGTACGTTTGTAACTGAAAACTGTTTTTCTATAAACTCTGCTTCCTGGGTATTGGATACCGGTTCAGGTTCTCACATTTGCAATTCTATGCAGGGGCTGAGAAATAGCAAGGTTTTGAAGACAGGTGACCATACTCTCCGCGTTGGAAATGGTTCCAATGTACATACAGTCGCAGTGGGAGAGTATCACTTGGGGTTGCCATCTGGATGTATTTTGATTTTGAATCCATGTTATTTTGTACCAAGTATGCTATGTAATATAATATCCGTTTCTTTGTTGGACAATGAAGGATATAATTTTGTGTTGCAGAACAATGTTATGAACATTCACCTAAATCAAATGTTGGTTGGGTATGGTACGCTTAATAACGGAATATATGTCCTAAATCAACACACAGTTTTCAGTATACAACACACTAATAAAAGAAAACTTTCAGAATTAAATGAAGCTTTTCTTTGGCATTGTAGACTTGGTCATATTAACGAAACAAGACTAAACAAGTTACATAAAGATGGATATTTAAACTCTTTTGAATATAAATCTTATACGACTTGCCAGTCTTGTATCAAGGGTAAAATGACCAAAACTCCGTTTACAGGACACGGAGAAAGAGCTACTCAGCTCCTTGGCCTCATACATAGTGATGTATGTGGGCCAATGTCTACACAGGCTAGAGGCGGTTTTTCATACTTCATTACATTCACCGACGATTTCTCAAGATTCGGTCATGTATTTTTATTAAAACACAAGTCCGACGCTTTCGAGAAATTCGTTGAATATAAACAAGAAGTAGAAAAACAAACCGGCTTGAGTATTAAGATGCTTCGATCAGATCGAGGTGGAGAGTATCTCAGTACAGAATTTTCAAACTTCCTAAAAGAGAATGGGATTCTCTCTCAGCTCATTCCGCCTTACACACCACAGCACAACGGTGTATCAGAACGACGGAATAGGACCCTATTAGATATGGTCCGGTCCATGATGAGTGACGCTGAGTTACCCGTCTCGTTCTGGGGACATGCATTGGAGACTGCAGCGTTTCTGCTAAACAGGGTTCCGACCAAAGCCGTGTCTACCACACCATATGAGATATGGAATAGGAAGAGACCATCTCTTAAGAGAATTAAGATTTGGGGTTGCCCGGCCTATGTTAAAAAACAGAATCCGGACAAACTCGAGACACGGTCAGTCATGTGTAACATTGTGGGATATCCAAAGAATTCTTATGGATATCTGTTCTACCACAAAGAGGAACAAAAAGTGTTTGTTTCTCAGTATGCCACATTCTTGGAAAAAGAGTTTTTCACAGATAAAGATGATGGCAAGGTGGTAGATCTAGAAGAGGTTCTGGAGACACAAACTACAAATGACGATTTGGTTGAACCGGCTGTTGCAACAGAAACTGAAGAACCTCGGCCACTCCGTAGGTTTGGTAGGACTTCTCGCCCACCGGAGAGGTACTACGGTTTCCTCATTGATGGTAACGGAGAAGATTGCATCATGGATGATGATGATCCTACCAGTTTTCAGCAGGCTATCACGAGTGGTGACTCTGTGAAGTGGCTGGATGCCATGAGATCCGAAATCGAGTCTATGTACACCAACAAAGTATGGACTTTGGACGTTGTACCCCCTGGGGTAAAACCTGTAGGGTGCAAATGGATCTTTAAAAGAAAGATTGGTGTGGATGGGCAGGTAGAGACCTATAAGGCAAGACTTGTGGCGAAAGGTTTTCGTCAAAGACCAGGTTTGGACTATGACGAAACTTTTTCGCCCGTAGCCATGCTTAAATCCATTCGGATCCTACTTGCTATTGCTGCTCATTACGACTATGAAATCTGGCAGATGGACGTTAAAACAGCATTTGTAAATGGAAATTTAGAAGAATGCGTTTATATGGATCAGCCAGAGGGCTTCATTGACAGTGGGAGCAGCGAGAAAGCATGTAGATTGCTTAAATCCATATATGGGTTGAAGCAGGCATCTCGGAGTTGGAACATCTGTTTCGATGATGTTATCAAAGAGTTTGATTTCATCAAAAATCCAGATGAACCTTGTGTTTATAAGAAGGATGTAGGAAGAGCTGTCACATTCATCGTATTGTACGTGGATGACATTCTTCTGATAGGAAATGATATTCCTATGCTACAGTCGGTCAAATCATTCTTATCACTAAGGTTCTCCATGAAGGACCTGGGTGATGCCACATACATCCTGGGCATAAGGATCTATAGGGATAGATCCAAAAAGTTATTGGGATTGTCCCAAACCAGGTACATCAACACCATCCTAAAGAGGTTTAGTATGGAAGACTCCAAGCGGGGTGCCTTACCCGCTTGCCATGGAGTCACTCTCTCCAAGGATTCTTGTCCAAAGACCGATGAAGAGAGAGCTCGCATGAGCATTATACCTTATGCTTCGGCAGTAGGGTCTATAATGTATGCGATGTTATGTACACGCCCAGATGTAGCTTATGCACTTAGTGTTGTAAGCAGGTATCAATCCAACCCAGGGGAGAACCACTGGACAGCTGTGAAGAACATTCTTAAGTACTTACGAAGGACTAAAGAATTGTTCTTGGTGTATGGTAATACAGATCTCCAAATGGAGGCCTTTACCGATTCGAGCTTCCAGAGCGATAAGGATGACAGCAAATCTATCTCAGGGTTTGTATTTACCCTCAATGGAGGGGCGATAAGTTGGAAGAGTTCCAAACAGGATACCGTTGCAGACTCTATGATGGAAGCTGAGTACATTGCTGCAAATGATGCCGCCAAGGAAGCCGTCTGGATGAAGAAGTTCGTCTCGGAGCTAGGAGTAGTTCCAACCATTATTGATCCAATACCTTTGTATTGTGACAATAATGGGGCGATGGCGTTTGCCAAAGAGCCCAGATCCCATCAGCGGTCCAGACACATCCTGAGGCGCTTTCATTTGATCCGGGAGATTGTAGATCGCCGCGAGATCGAGATTAAGAGAGTTGACACAATGAACAACGCCGCGGATCCACTCACCAAAGCCCTCCCTCAGCCACAGCATGAGCGACTTTTTGAGATGTTGGGTATGAGATACGCCAATAACTGGCCTTAGTGCAAGTGGGAGATTGTTGGATATATGTATGCCCTAGAGGCCATTATGTGATAGTGGATGTATCTACACATGTATATATATTCAGTTTGCATTCTTGCTCGACATGATAGTATGCTATCTGGTTATTCTTTATCTGACATGTTGATTTGATCATGCTTTTATTCATTCATACATGCTGATAAAGCCCCAAGGATATCTGCTTGACTACTCTGATTATGATAGAGATCATACTAGTGGGACATTTGTAGTCTATAAGCACATCCTGAAATGTCCCTAGTCGGAGGTGTATCGAGACGGGGCATCGATATACCAGAGTAGACTAGCGTATATGATACTAGACCCATATGATGGGCGATGGATGTTCCCACATTCATCGATGTTTGACATCAAGATCATATACGGGTGCTCAGTGCTGACTGGGTACACTGGACGGACTCACCGAGAACTCCTATATGGAATTATATCTATCGTCGGATAGCAGTTCTCAGGTGACACTGGTACAGGTTAGTCTGTAGACCCGAGATCGTTATGGAGTCTTGTGTGTTCTCCCACTGTACTTTGATTGCCACCCTACCACGGCTCTACTGAGTCGTGCAAACAGGTGGCCGTTGGGTACAGTCCCGAGACACACGAAGGCAATGAGCGATAGGAGGGGTTTCGTCTCTCCCGGTATTGGGAGTTGATGCTGTGCTGTGCTCGACTGGTTATAACAGCAAGTCCCTGGCCAGGGCTGCTGAGATTTGCTGATAAGTGTTATCAGTAGTTTCTCGATCTGTTATAGACCATTCACCGACACGACTTATTGAGTTATTGGGGTCGACGTGACCATCCCTAGGCTCGATATGCAGCATATCTGACGAAGAGACCGGACTGTACGGTAGTGTTGCCGGATGGCTCGACGGGAGTTGTAGCAGGTTCGCTTGTTGTCTTCTGATCGCTCAATACCCGGGTGGCCGTTACGTTTAGCTGACCGCTTGCGGCTTGAGGGTACCTGATATGATCATCACCCTCTGCCGGCGTATTGACGAGTCTTAGAGTCCCACAAAGGAGTTACCCAGTCCAGGGGAAACGTTGTGGTGCGCGTATGCGATATGCGCATGCACCCGATTGAAATGTGCGTATATGATACCGAACATTGATCGGGTGAACTACTTTTGGTGGGGTCATATGAGATATGACCGGATTGATAAATCAAGTGTTGATTTATCATTTAACCATTAGTTTTCTCACTTAAAACCTTTTCTTGGATGATGGATGTGTGCATGCATGTGTGCTTTTCTTTCTTTCTTTCATGCTAGTTTCATGCACATGAGGATGTGCATACATGCACACATACATACACTCATCCATCATGGTTGTTAGCATATGGAAATGGTGGAAATATAAGACTCACACCATGGATTATATAATGGATTATTATTTAATTTTGGATTTAAAAGAAAATGAAAAAGAAAAGGATAATCATTCATGCTTCTACATTCTTCCTTTGACCTAACCATGCACAACTACCACTAACCTAAGGTTATCCTTCTCTTTATCATTCTAAACTAAAGTTAAATAATGTCTCCATCACTTTAACCATGGTTCATAGCATGAAGGAATAAAATATATATTGATATATTTCATTTTTCTTCACAAGAGTTATCTTTTTATCTCTTGTTAAAATTGCCACCATTTTCTACCTCTAGCTCCTTTGCTCTCTTGATCTTCCTAGTGAGCAAATACCACTAAAAGATAGGTTTTTGAAGTGAGAAACCTAACCACAACATCATTCTACACAAGCTTAGCCGCTTTGTTTAGAGTGTTCTCTTCGGTTTGTCAAAGTTGCGAGCTTGGACGGATATCTCCGTGGTGGATCGTCGTGGACACAAGGGGACATCAAAAGGACCTTGGTTCAACACCTTAGAGACCAAGGAGTCCAGCGAAAGGGAGCTACAAAGGTTGTAGTCTCGAAACCCTAGATTAGTTCGCCTTTTATTTCATAACCCTAATTTTCTAGGATCGATCCATTTGCATGTTAGTTTAGCACCATAAAAATTAAAACTTTGGGTCATGTGATGCTTCAAAACTCTTCATAGGGTGCTATACTAACCTTACAGCAGGGCGAGCGTCCGACATGTGGACTGCCGTCTCTGCCTGTTTGTATATTATTCTTTTGGGGCACGACCGGGCTGAGGTCGATGTACCAGTTGTATATTTTTACTTTCTGTACTAGGATTACCCCGCGGAGGAGTGCACGGGTAGCCGGGATCTAGAGGGAAATGGGCCCGCATCTCATGGCTTTGAGACGGAGGGGGCTTTACTCTAGAATTGGCGGGCTATTCGCCGCACTCGTAGGGGGTATAGGTTGGCCCAAAGAGTGGTGCCCAAGTTACCGGATTCCGTGAAGTGCTGGGTAGTCCATTCACGTCGTTGAAGGGGCTGCCTCGCTTCAGGTTTTGGTGGGTAACTTGCCGCGCCCGTAGGGGTCTAGGATTTCATTGCACAGGCTATCCACACGACCAGGGGAACGTCAGGTTTCAGTAGCGGCTCTATGAAACCTGGGGATCCCAGATATCTGTATTGTTCTGTGATGCTTATTACATTTCTGTGATGTTGCATTTTATCACGCCTTGAGCGAATATTATATATTGATATATATACTAGTAAATGTTGTATATGTTTTGCATCCGCGCTAGTCCACTCCCCACTCTGTCGTTAGTTAAGTAACCTAATGGGTGATGACGGGACCCAGTGGCGAATGTGGATGGCATATACGTACATCGTATTTTCGTTCTTTTGTGGTGTGATCAATTGATGGGACTGCGTTGATTCGGATCAATGCAAGCTAAACAAACCTAATCTGATGTTGTTGGAACAATTTTTCAAAAAGCTGTTATTGCAAGGACGTTCTCTTTTGTTTTGCACAGTGGTATTCGGTTATGAATATCCAGCACCTCAGTCGACGAGGTAAGGGCCGAGATCCTTTCACCGGGAGTGACCCCTTGGACAGAAGTTTTCGTCAGGGTAATAACTTCAGTATAGCCGATTTCCTTTTGCTTTGCATTGTGGTATTCAGTTGGAATATCCTGCACCTCATTCTACGGGGAAAGAGCCGAGATCCCTTCACCGGGAGTGACCTCTTTAGCAAAGGTTTTCGCCACTATATTTTTTATAAAAAGCTATCTGGTTCCTTCAATGATACCAAGTTCATTACGTTAAAGGTTTTTTGCCAAAAACCAACCGTAGCCCTCCGTCATTTCAGATTAGTATTGCTTAGCATTCGTGCTACGTATGTCGTGCTCAGCGGAGGCGTAGTGTTCGGTAGCTCTGTAATGCTTTTCTGTCTTATGGATATGTGATTGGTTAGGACAGTCGTACGGTCATTTTGGCTCAGTCAAGGACTCGTGCGGGTGGGTTTAATGCAATCAAGATAATGACGGGTTGAACTTGGCTAGAATCCTTTGATATGTTGGCTCAGTCAAGGTCACTTGGGTCCTAGGGGTCAAAATCACATCGGGAGTTTCTAAAGAAACTGAAACTTGCCAGATATGGACATACCTTCTGGAGTGTGATAACGTGAGTGGATTCCGTCACATTATCATGCGATGATAGTTGGATCCCAATTTCCACTGATGAGTTGGTTTACTCCTCGGGTGATCCCGACTAATTCTTCTTTCAGGTTTGGAGGAGAATTTGACGTTACAGTGGGAGGTTTCCTGATTAGATAAATTGATAACCATTCTGATCTAGGTTAGAGTGCACACTGAGTGTTTCTTCTCTCTCTCTCTTTGGCAGAGACCATGGCCCGACCCTTGACTATGAGTCAGTAACCAAGTTGACCGAACCTTCTTTAAACACTGGCTTTTGGATTGTCAGAGTTGCATACCTCATCGCCACTCCTACTTTTACCCTTTTTCTCCACGACACCCCGTATTACTACGAACGTCCACTTCCATTGGATGAAACCATCATATGGTTATATACGAACTCGAAGGAATTTATTCGAGGATGGTTTCCGGTTCTGGAGAAAACGAATAGGACGATTCAGTTGTCTTTTCCTTTTACCTTCTCTTAGGTTGCGAGTACTCCTTGGTTTAGGAGATAGTACACCCGTTACGCCTATCGGATAGTCTTTTTCCAAACCTTAGGCAGGTGCCGAACGGTGGGGAATGAGGAAAACCAATTAGCCTAACGATGGTGTACAGAAGGTATTAAGTAAAGACAAATAAAGGGATTAGTATGAGGGCAAAGTAAACTGCGACTGCTATTCACGACCAAACCAAGTATTTCTTCGCCAATCCTACGTCACCTTTGTATTTCTCCAGAACACTCCGTATCACTACGAAGATCCACAGTTTATTGGATACTCCATCGTATGGTTATATACGAACTCAAAAGGAACTTGTTCCAGTTCGGGGATGGATTCTGGTTCAGGAGAAATAGGAATAAGGTTTATTGAGTTGTCTTTTATCTTTACCTTCTCTCGCATTGCGAGTGCTCCTAAGATTAGGACAGTACACCCATTATGCTTATTGGATAGTCTTCTTCCAGACCATAGGCTGGTGCCGAATGGTAGGGAAGGAAGAAAACCATTTGGCCTAAAAGGGTGTGCAGAAGGTAATGACTAAAAGACTTATTTAGGGATTTGGAGAGATAGCAAAGAAATATACGGTTAAAGTTGTGAATCTGGATAATGGAAGAGGCATTACTATGAATACCCGGATACCCCATCGAAACATTTCAATATTTCAGTTTCACTGTGTACTGTTAAAAGAAAACTGATGTCCTAATTAGCCCTTGCTCCAGGGTATGTATTTACCAGGTATGATTCTCACATCTATATGGTTTTACAGATGATGAGTGGGAGTAAGTTATTTGGAATTGGGTGATCATCCTCATTATATCGGGATTCGTTGTAATTGGTGATATTTGAGAAAATCACCTGGGTTGTTTGCCGGACGGCAAATATTTGGTTTTGAATATCCGCTGCTATGAACCAATTTCAAATTGATATATCTGTACGTCTATTTTTATAGAGTGAGATATACCTTTTTGAAATTATGTCTATGACATTTACCTATATCAGTAGATGGTTAGGTAAGGAGCATTAAAACAGCGGTGTAATTCTTCTTAACCATAAGTACAGTTTTCAACCTACGACACACAGCGAATGAGTTATTAGACTCAAGGGACTTATACAGAATATTGTATGTTGTCCAGTATCCACGAGGACAGAGGGGTTGGTACTCGTACTATATTCTGTTTACCTGTAACTTCTCTTGTTCTTAGACATGTGTTTCATAGAAACGCAAGGTCCAAGTTTGAGAAGGTATAGGTATAAGAGTAAAGTAGAGAACCAGGTATTGCAAGTATCGGGATTCTTCAAGGTGATCGAAGATATAGATACTTGTGTATGGTATTCAGTTAAAAGTAATGATTAAGAGAAATTTCTTCTCTTTCAGGTTACTCATAATTGGAAGCACTCCTAAGTTGGGTAATGCTGAATGGCCTCTCTCCATTTAGTTGACATGTACTGGAGGCAGCTGCATGATTTGAATCTGGTTCCAATTAAATCAGTGCCTCTGTTTCTATATTGGATATAGAACAGTTCATATCTTAACGATGTTAAGGTATGGGGAGTTGTCCGGCTTTTGCTTAAAACCAGACTCCGGATAACTCAAGGCACGTTTCTGTAATGGCTGTTTGTGGGTTGACCCGGGCTATGATGAGGGTTGACTTTCTACCATCTGGAAGATCAATAGCGATATTGTTCTTGACTCGCCACAGTTTTAATAAAAATGGATTTTTTCAGAAAACAGTAGTGGGAGTATGGTAGAACTGGAAGTGATTCTAGAACCGCAAACGATTACTGAAAATTTGATAAGAACCTAAAGATTCAATTTGGTTTGACATTCCATTGGCCACTCCGGAGATTTGGTGGGTAACCTCAGGCACTCGAGAGGTACTTCGGTATGCTCAAAGACGGTGACAGGGAGGTTCTTGCTTACCCAGACTTGCCATTGCTGTTGTTCCAGACTGTGAGACCCGGCAGGAGGATGAGTAAAGCAACGTTCTGAACTGGCTTTAGATGTGCTCGTGTATATGACTCTGCCGGAGGGTTGTCGTAGTCAGTGGGAGCAGCGGAAGCATTGGTTGACAAGTAGCTTATGTCTATTTATAGGCTAAAGCAGATATAGCGGAGATAGATCATCTATTTCTGATGTGACAGTCATAGATTTGACTTCATCAGAATAGGGGATGGATCTGTTAAGAAGGTAGTAGGGTGTGATGTCCTGGTATTAGGTTGACATACATAGAGTAGGAAGTGAAATTCGTATACTACGATCGGTTATATTTTGGTTGTCACACAGTGGTTTCTCCACATAGGAAATAGATGTTGTTGTTGCACTAAACCCAATAAGGTGATATTGATCCAATCCTGGAGAAACGTTCGGAAGCAGTTTTAGAACATAAGTTGATGTTCTAGGGATATGATGACGGCATCCTCCTTCGGGAGACAGTTATAATTCCAGGCTTCCAAGGTGACCTGGATGAAAGAGTGACTGTCAGAGTTATAGTTTCCCTCTGACGAGGGACAGTAGTTTGGAAAGGTGGTCCAGGCGGACACTGAGGGAGGCATGGCCCAGGATACTGATTATTTTCAGTTGACGATACAGTCTATGAATTTTTGATTTGGAGTTCATTTATGAACTAGGTCCCATCAGATATCCAGACATATTGTAAGACAGGTATTGCTCATTTCGGGAGATGGTTTTCTCCGCGAACTTGAGATAAAGAGAGTCATAGAAAGAAACAACAAAGCAGATCCACTCAATGAGGTTATTCCTCGGACGCATTAGTTTCGCAAACGGGTTTTGTGAAACTGATTAGTAGAGGAGTTGGGTGTTCGGTATCACATGGGCTGTGAGTATGCGACATCGCAATAATTAGCCTTGAGTGCAAGTGGGAGATTGTTGGATATACTGCCCTTAGAGTCAATTATTGGATCACAGGCACGTGATTGCAATGATTGAGGGAGGACCTATGCCGGTAAGACAGTCTTACTTAAGATGATAGTATGCTATCCGGTTTATCTTTATCATCGTGTACTGCTTCAGGTGACTTTACAGGTCACTATTGCGCATTGATAGAGCCCTTAGGATTCTTGCATGACGGCCAGTAGTATGATGGCGATGATATACGTGGGATCTGGGGTCTATAAGCACATCCTTAAAAGGTCCCTAGTCGAGGGAGTTTCGAGACAGGACATCGATACTCCAGAGTAGACTAGTGTATACAGTCGAGACCCCGACGAAGGTCGGTGGCCAGTCTCACAAGCTACTGGTGTCAGTTAGTTCACCTAAAATGTATACAGGTGCTCACTGTGTTATGAGTACACCGGACAGGTCTCACCGGGAACATGCTAGTTGGTCTTATACCTGACGTCAGATAGCAGTTCCCTGGTGACATGTGTACAGGTTAGTTCATCGACCTGAGATCGTCATTTGTCTGGTGTGAGTTCCCACTGTGCTTTGATTACTACCCTACCACGGCTCAAAGGAGTCGTGCAAATAGGTTTTAGTTGGGTACAGTCCCGAGCCACATGGAGGAAGTGAGCGGATCGTCAGGGGTTCGTCTCTCCTTATATTGGGGGTGAGGTCGCGCTGTGTCTAGGAGAGCCATTACATAAAGCCCTCAGCCGAGGCAGAAGATTTACTGGTAGGTATTCCAGTAGTATCTCAGGGTGTTCTGGGCTATACTCCGACATGACTTGTACCGCTTTTGGGGGTCTGACTTTTACCAACCCCCTAGGCCCGCCATGCGATACTCATAGACGAACGGACCGGACTGTACGGATATTGTCACTGACAGGCTCAGTAGGGTGTCAGGATGAGTTCGCTCATCGACCTCCCTTTTGGTCAATACTTGGTAGCCCGTTACGTACGGCTAATACCTCTGACGTGCTAGTGGTTAAATCCACAGCCAAAGTATTGACGAGTCTTTAGAGTCCCCCACAGACAGTTTCTCAAGTTTCGGGCGAAACGTTGTAGAGGCCGTATGATATATGGCAGGGCCCGATCATATACGTGCGGTATTGCACGGATCATGATCGGATGTATCATACTAGTGGGATTTGGTTTAAGCCGGATCCTACTATTAGATTTGTTGAATTACTTTAGTCTCATCGCATTCGCATTCTGTCGGAATACGGATGCATGTATGTATATACAGGTGAGGGGTATCCTCGTGATCCGTTACGAGTTTACTTTAGATGTTGCCGGATTTTCTTTGTTATGGCAAACATCTGGATTAATGTTTGCTTAAGGAAATAATGAGCTAGATTTTCATCATGACAATGCATTAATGTGACATGGACTTGTATCATGAGTCATGGTCTCTTTTTTAGAAAAAGTGTCACATTAATGGATTGATTTGTGATGATATGAAAGGAAGAGAGAGAGGGGGGCTGCCATGGGTATATGGTTAGCTCTCATATTATTTTTGTACCACTCTCTCTCATTCTATCATAACATCACAAGAAAAGAAAAAGAAAAGATGAGAAAGCTTTTCTTCTTCTTCTTCTTCCTCTAGCTCATTGTCTCCTCCAATGGCAACACTATCTACCTCCATCCAAATCCATGGATGAAAGAGACAAAGTGACCACAACATACTCTACTTCAACCTTGGGTACGTCGACTAGCACACTTCATGCCCGAGTTGCTTCGGACGAAGCGGAAGCCCGTAAAAAGACTTCTCGATGTGGTGCCCTTTCCGACGAGGAGATGAAGACCGGAGATGCCGCGTGGAGCTTGGGATGGTGGCCGAAGACCGAAGGACACGGATCCCTCGGTATAGCCCTCTACCCTTTCTCTTATTAGCTAACATTAGGTTAATGGTTACGATCCAGGGTTTTAGGATGCGGTAGTGCCAGTTTTCAAGTCAAGAAAATTTTTCGTTTCCGCATTTTTGCCGACGAAAGACAGCCGGGGCGCTACCGTAGTCCTACATTTTACATGTCTTAAGATGTTAAATTACACAATACAACCATAATCAAGTGTCAAATCCCTAACTAGATTTTCAAAACTCTCTCTTTACAAACTAATTTCAATAATTAAAACCACAATTAAACACCTAATTAGTTTAGATTGAAGTAATCAACTAACAAATTAACGAAAATGTTAGGATTTATACCTCTCAATTTTGTAGATCTTACTTGACAAATCTTGGCCTCTAAATTGCTAACTTGCTCGAAGAACCAAGCTAGTTTTGATCAAGAAATAATGGGTAAGGATTTGATTAGGAATTTGTGGGGTTTTATCTTGATTTTTGATGCAATTTTTGAGATTTTTGAAGTGGGAATGAGGTGAGAAAATTGGGAGGGTTGCTTCAAGGTGGCTCGGCCAGAAATGGTGACGAGGAGAGAGAGCGAGGTGTTGAATGAGTGATAAATTACAATTCAAGAAAAATTACCCCATACCTCAAGTATACCCATACATCTTTCTTTATTCTTTTCCTTTTCATTTTCTTTTCTTTTAACTTTGTGAGGAAATGAAGTGGGGACTTGGGGGAGGGGTCTGCTGCCAAGGCCGAACCATGAAGAGGGTGAGAGAGAGTGTGGGGTGGGGCTCTAGTCAAAACACACACAACCATACCTCATATTACACCTTACCTCAATTATTCTATTTTTATTTTATTTTATTTTCTTATTCCTTTTTTCCTAGAATTGACTAGAAGCTTACAAACAAAAAAAGAAAAGAAAGCATGTTACAAACATGGCTTAAAGTTATCATGATGCAGAAAACATGTATTATTCCATTCTAATGTGTAATTATCACTAATTAAATGTATTAGTGAAAGCTTAAAATAATATTAAAAATAATTAATTAAGGAAAATAATTAAGCAAACTAGAAATTTACAAATGACCAATTAAATACAAAATACTTACAATTATATAGCTAGAATAGGTATATTTAAGTTTATGTTGAAAAATAATTATATCTTGGTTTTTACAGAAAACACTGGTTATTTTACCGATTATCGGAAATTTCACCAATACGATTTTTCAGAACGTTACAATCTTCCCCCTTAAAGAAATTCGGTCCCCGACTTTAACTTAAATCTCACCCAAATACTAAAACATTTCAGTAAAACACTCAAATCGGCGGGGCACCGAAATCTTAAATACTTAAGACACATCTTAGCGCAATGCATGCACATGAAAAACGAGTATATAGCTCAAAATCAAAACTCCGTCAAGCATCACGCAATCATCGGAGTCATGATGAAGATACCAATGTCAAAATCCAATATGAAAACCAACATGATATACTCAAAACTATGACATGTACATAGTACGCATCGTTGTAAACTCGTCAAAACATCTGGAAAAAAGTGCATGCCAAACCTTTTTTCAAGTCGTTGTGTGATGCGCGTATCACGGCACAAGTAGCGGATGTTTATTATAAGAAAAATAACTATATATATATATCCTTTGTTTAACATACACGTCCCGCCGTTTTAATAATAATTTATAAGGGTTTCCTTTGTAAAATGTTTCGTGTCATCTCGGACACACAGGAAAAATATAGAGACTGTAGCTCCTTTTTGAAAATCCCTTCGGTAACTATCGATGCATGCAAAAACACCTAGGTACTGTTCTCAGAAAAGCCCTGCTCGGTTACAAACCCAAAGAGTAAATATCATAAAAACATACTGCTCAAACGAAATCATACTCAATAGTATATGCAATAATGCCACGTGAGTATGGTGCGCACAGAAATTGAAATCAAGGAATGTGCCATATGTGTGCACAGAAACAAAATCTAAGTGCAACGGGTGTGCACGAAACACCTGTCAAGGAAAACGGGTGTGCCTGACAACAGTATCAGGTACATCTGATATTCACGAAGAATCCCGATTTAGTGCATCTGGTGTGCACCAAAATCGCATCAAGCGCGCCACGTATGCGCAAGAATCCAAATCAAGTGCACAAGGTGCACGAAAACAAATATCGAATATCACAATAGAAATCGACGGTATACAACATACCTCAATCCAAATCCAGTATACCGTGGTATATAACCTTACAACCACGTGCAACAGCGTGCACAAAATCGAATCAAAGTACTAAAAGTGTATGAGAACTACACCAAAGGCACAAGTCAAATCACGTACATACCATAGGCATGAAACCAAAATCAAACATCTCGAACGACATCAAATCGAAATCAAGTGCAACAGTTGTGCACGAAAACTCAATCATGCAAATAAATCGCCTAAAATACCGAAATCCAAAATGACGGACACGTAATATTCGAATCACCAATTCGCAAATCGTAAACACTGCCGTCAATAAGCTACTTCTCCAATGTCGAAGGGTGTCGGTGCATCCAAGCTATCCGAGAAATAATTCTACATGCCTTCTGTTCACGGTCTGGTGCCTTCTGCCTTTAGGTTTTCATCACGACTTCTTCCGAAGATATATCCATATTCAACGCCTCTGCATGCGTATCACATCTCTGATGTCAACGTAGTGGAACGTCATCTCGTACAAACCTCTACTCCATTTTTCTTCAACATGGACCAATTCGGAATTATCTCTTCGTAGCTATAAGGACCGCGCTATAAACGGTTACACCCATATCTAGGGTCTCCTTTCCAAAGCTTTATACTCGGCAGTTCAAATATCCTATAGTAGGCATCTTGCCAATCACCTTCTCGGGATCTCGTTCAAATTATAGGATTGATGCGCTTAAGCTCTTTCTCTCTCGATCGACCCACAACGTGCCTGTGTGAGGTGCTCTTCCAGCTAAAGCTAGCAAATCCAGCAATCTCGCATCGGGGTATCCAAATGAATCACATGTCCTAGTTATTCCTCCATGGGTGACTATCGATCTTCTATCATATCCCTAAGTACGAACTCGTGCTGCAGTAGCTTCAAACAATCTGGGGCGATATCTTGTCGGTCGCAGCAACAACTGGCTCATCCGTCCGTACAATAGAAAACACCTCAATCATCAAGAATAATAGTGCATTGATGGTCATCACATTTTGGCTGGCCTCAAGCAGTGGCCTAATCCTCTGGTGCTGATCTGATCGATCGTGTCAACGAGAAAACATAGTAAAACGACATATCTTAACGCTCATGTAACCGAAAAACATCCTAGTCAGTCCTCGTCCATGACGAGCTCGTGCTGATGTTCATATCAGAATTTTGCATTATTATATTCCCCATTCTTAATCATATTACAAATAATAAGGTGCTTTTGATCAATGTCTGCTAAATAGTTGCAGGTTACAGGTTCTCAGAACAATACAGTGAAATTCATGAAAAGACACTACAAATGGGAGACTACGACCAACAAACAGATGAATCTGTATGATGCCGCCTACCAGTTCAAGGAACAAATAAAGATCAGTAAACAGTTCAATTGCACAAAGCACATGGGCAGCACAAGATTCAAGACTTCAACGCGAAGCTAACGGTAAAAGTCCACAAATTCTGCACTGTTGGAAGCCTCGAAGAAAGGAGAAAAGATTCTAATGAACCAACTGAAGAAAACAGAAGGAAAAAGCAACATGAAACGGCTCTGAAAAGTTTAACTCAAGATCTCACCATATGGCCGCGGAACCACGGCCAAACATGGCATTCTATGGATCCGCGGCCGTGCAGTGCACGTGTCGGTGCACGTGTCGGTGCTTTGACCCGGCTTTCTTAGGGTAGTCTTGTAATTTCAAATGTGGATCAGATGTAAACCCTGGGGTTTCTCCTATCTATAAATAGGAAAACCAAAAGCCTAATTAGGCATGCCACTTTTTAATTTTTCTAGATTAAATTTTATTCCATTGTAATCGTTGAAGAGGTGTCAATAAAAGTATGTTTTTTTTATCTTGCAATTTTCCATTTGAATTTAATTTCTGCAATTTTATTATCTGTCTTTTATTATCAGCAAATTAGGTTATTAAATTAAAAATATAAAAATGAATTTTGTCGCAACTTTCCTAATGAGTGAGTAGTTCCTCACTTGTTAGGGTTAGGATTGGGTAGGTTTGAGACATGGAAATCTCTCACTCCTTTCTTGCCCATATAATATTTTAATTAGGACTCTATTTGAATCAAACACACACCGCTCACTACGGCACCTTATCCTACGAGATAGCGGTGATTCCCTAGTTAGACCGGTTGTACTTGATTTACATAAAGGTTAGGGCTAAGAGTTAAGAAAGGACAGACGAGAACTAAAAGGAAGAAACGAAATTTCTTCCTAGTCGTGGTAATCCCCTTTGTTGACTATTACCCTAACACCTATGTTCTTAATTAAGGCAAAGGAAGTAGTGAGTAGAGTTATTTTTCCAAACTTACCTAATCCTAACCCTAGCATGGATTTAAATCAAATTAAATTCAATCTTAGATTTTTAAATCAAAACCTACGAAAAATAGGACTTAACTCGTAAGAACTTAAAGGAAAAACACGTTTTCCCTATGGACCGAACCGTACTCAACCGGCTAGCTACCAAGCAACACCGTTATTGATTGTGGTATATTCTTAATTTTGATTTTAAAATGCACGTACGCAAACGACAACCAATCATATGACGCCGTTACCGGGGATAACGGTAGTTATTTTCTTTTAATAATTTCGGGTTAATTGAAATTGAAAAAATTATAAAAAATGAAAAACAAAAAAATAAAAAAAATTATCTTGTTGTTTTTTATCGGCTTTTGTGCGAATTTTGCAGGAACGAAAGACGGACTGATTCAGATCTGGAGCAAACCCAGTGAACAAATCAGCTAACAGAGGATCTCAACAGACAGAGGAAAACAATAACAGCATATAGAAAAATCTCGAAGGCCTGAACCAACTAAACCACCGCGGAACCACGTTGGATTCAAGCTTTTGACCGCGGAATCGCGGTCAAATTGCTGACGTCAGCAAATCAAAAAGTCTCTGTGAGTATTTTATCCTCTCTTCTACCCTCTGTACTCCTCTGAAAAATTTTCCTGCAGGGTTCTTTGCGAAAAACTTCTTTTCCTTCTCCAATAAATTGTTTTTGTGCAGCATTCTTTGCACCGCAAATGAAAAGAAAATATTTTTTGGCAAGTGTTTTAGATTTTGTGTGTTAATTGCTTTGCATATTTAAAACGGACTTTTAAGGGGCTATAACACCAATCAAGATTAGGTGGGGATTTCATTACCATTCCTAAGACCCCAGAAATCACAAAAAGCATATGCATCAAAGCTCGAGTTAATTAAAAAATATCTAGACTCAGCCAATTAAGGACTGTCGTGCTTATTAGGACAGAGGAAGGTTGTGGGCATTCAGTCGTTTATCTAAACCTGACTTTGTGGTGCGCCTAGGCTAAACAAGTGGGAAAGGTAACTTTAAAAGGCTCGTCTCACGGTGATTCATGAGCGAATCCCTCCTTTCTTCATTTGTGCTCACCTGACCACAATTGGCGGTGAAGAGACGATTTAAGGGAAATCTCACAACTTGCCCTTTGGACCAGTTAGGAGCAGTCTAGTTGACTTAGGAGACCCTAGCTCTAGGCTTGATTGTGCATGTTTAAATTGTGATTGCTTGAAAGTGTGTCATAGTTCCGTATAAAATCTTTTGCAAAACTCTTTATAAAAAAAAACACAAAACAAAATTTTTATAAAAACTTGCCATTTGTCGCTAGAATTCTATTGCATCAAACTTTCACCCACATTTTGTCCATTGACCTTTTCTTACCCCCATATTATACCTTTGATTACACTACACCTCATTTAGTGTATGTCTGGTTAGACTAGAGACACTAGCGCCCATTTAGTCCATGTCTCATTAGTCCCTACTGACGACACGTTCGACTCTGAAGTCGAAATTCCCTCCACTTCTTTACCTTAATCTTCAAATTCATCATCTTCTAACGAGATGTCAGGATTCAATCCTAACAATCCCTTACCCACCTCGAGACTGATTCCACATCAACTGGGTGCGAATAACCCACAACACGCTCCTGATGAAGCGCCCCAACGAATCGCGCTCCAGGATCTTTTATATCCAACCCACACCGCACTTCCTGCTTGTCTTTCACTTCCGCCGGCTAATGGGGATAATTTCGAAATTATACCCCACTTCATCAATATGTTGCCTAAATTTCATGGGCTGGAATCCGAAGATTCCTATATCTTCATTAACAAATTCCAGAATGTTTGTGCAATGATGAAAACCACCCAACTTTCCGATCATGCTATAAGGCTACGAGTCATTCCCTTCACTTTATGTGACCTAGCTAAAAAGTGGCTAGATAATACAGCATCGCATTCAATAAAAAGTTTTCAAGAGTTTGTTAAGGCTTTTCTTAAAAAGTTTTACCCACATCACAAGACCGCGAGAATTCGCAATGAAATTAACCAATTTTCCCAGCTTCTTTCCGAACCTTTTTGGAAGTGTTTCGAATGATTTATGCACCTTCTTGTTCAGTGCCCTCACCATGGTATCGAGAGACCGCTTGGCAATTTCTCGACGATCGTGCTGAACAAACGCTTCAGTAGGAAAGCACTAGACAGACTGCTTCGTTCTCTTCATCTACTTCATCCGGTCCGTCTAGGGCAGGAGTTCATCAACTTGACATGTCAATTGCAATGAAAGCCAAAATGGCTACGATCACACGTAAACTAGAAGCAATTAAGAGCAAATTCATATCGCCTTCTCCTGCCCCCGCTTTACTGTAACGTTTTAGAAATCGTTATGTGAATTTTTCCGTTTTTGAGTAAAATTGTTGGTATTTTCCGTTTTAAATCGACTGTAATCAAATGATCATAAAGACTTGCCAGCACCTAGTTTAGCTAAAATAAAGCTAGTGCGCATGCTTTGGGGGTATATGGGACGTTTTGTTTCAATTTGAATTTTTCCCAATTTTAATATTATTTTAATGCGATATTCACATTTTGGGAAATTTTCTCTTAAGTTTTCTTCCCAACAAAACAAGTGTGAGATATCAACCCTTCTCATTTATCTAGATCTTTTGGGTTGTCTTCAATTAAGTTTTAAAGAAAAGGAAATGAATGAATGAGGTGGCATGTGCATGCATGTGTGTGTGAATGCATTAAGTGAGCATTTATCACATGAATGAACTAGAAAACTCTACACAATTCCTCACCCTCTCTTCACTTTGCCGAGCCCTCCCTCTCTCTTCTGCCGTTGTACATTTCTTTCACCATTTACCTCAATTCAAGCACAATAATCTCCAAAATTCTAAAGATAAATCATAAAAATACCCCAAGTCTTGATTTGAGTATCATGGAGCTAGGAAAGCTTGGATCTTTGTGTTCTTGAGGTTAGATAATGATCCTTATCTGTTCTTTTTATAGTTTTATGGTTTGTAGCAAGTTAGTTTCAGTTTTAGTGTTTAAAGTTATGTTTTGTGCATTATATCGTATTTTAGTGTCGATTTGCGATATCTGTGACCTGCTATGACCTGGATTTCGTACAGAATAATTAAGCAAAATTGTAATGATATACTAGTGACCCTGGACCACCACCTGAGACACGTGGACCACCCCACCGGCCGGGGCCGGCGACCCCTTTGACGATTTCCGGCGACGCCGGCTTTGTAGGGAAGTGTTGGGGTTTGGTTTTTGTGGGTAGTTGTCTGCTGTTGGTTTGGGGTGTTTGGTACTGTTTACTTTTTTAGTGTTTGCTGTATGAATAATCTGGGATTGTTATCCTTTAATATTGTTTTTTGTGTCCGCGTGATACGTTATACGACACGGATCGTGCACTTGGTGTGGTTTTGCTCTTAAGTTGTTTTCGTCGTGTCGCTACGCGCGTTAGCCACAATACGAACACTTGAGAGTATGTTTTGTGTTGTTGCGTCGGTCTAATATAGTGTCTACGTGTTTTAGGGTTATTATTAATATACACTTGTTTTATTGTCTTAATATTGTAGGTTCGCAAGCGGGGACTACGGACACAGCTACAAAGGGAAAACAGGTGGTTGGCTATACTTAGCCAGGATTGTTGGTGAGTAGATTTAACATTTACAGGGGAATCGCCCGCATGACGTTATGCGTCTGGGCTAGAGATGTTATTCTGTCGTATATTCTATGTCATATTTAGAATTTGCGCATTCACCCTACTGCTTAGTTAGTGTTGTGCTTGGACTAGTATCCCTAGAACACTGCACCATTATTGACAGCTTATGTTGCACGAGCACTGATTGTATGCAACACACACCGTCAATAATTGACATGTCACGCACAACCTATATATAGAAATGATATTTCTTGGTTAGGAACATTGAGACATTGATTCATAGTTCTTGTCGCATATGACATTTAACAAACCTGTATATCCACATGCTTACACATATGCCTTCACATACTTACGTGTTAGATACCTGTATACCTATAGGGTATTGTACCATTAGTGATAGGTACATACACACTTCATGACATAGCTACAGGTATACCATGCACACATATTTCACTTATACCCAGGGGGTATATTACATCATTTACTTATAGGTAGATACATATAGCTTGCTATACGTTTATGTTGCACATATATCTGGTTATAGCTACATGTTTACCTTTACTTGATGTTATTTTAGAATTGGAGAGATTAAGAACCGCATGATATTATATTAACTTGTTACAGTTAATTGCGGCTTTTCCTTTATATGCTCGCATTTCAGATTTATGATGCGTATATTATAATCATGGATTTTCGCATTGAGATATGGATTTTTTTCATGATGCTTTCTGGATTTGGAGACCGTGGGAGTTTCTTGAAATTATGCATTATTTGAAAAACCCGGTTTCCCTTAATATGATATTTCAGCAGCCACCATGAGATTTATTGGTTCAGATATATTTATACCCCACGCGAGGAAAGGAGGGATCCATGTGCGGGTATCTGGTGGGGCCCGAAGGTACCCCCGGGCAAGAATCTCAGTGAGGAGATGAGATAGTAGGGGAACCATACTTTCCGGTGCCATTACCAATGACTCGGCGGTTATCATGGGGATACCGACGGGAGTCATGTACGTATTGATAGGTCGAGAGGCGAGGGTCAGAGCTAGGCACTCGTGCTTTCGGGATAGCGTATGATACGTACGTATCAGGGTGCCAGTCATGGTGACAGCACCTGATAGATCAGCATTCCTATGTCCATGCTTGACACATTGGTTTCATGATATTCTTTTTACTCCTTTGTATATATAACAGGGGATTGGGCCGCTGTTATATATGCCCTTACACCAATATTAGTGGAATGGGACGCTAATATATGTGTATTGACATTAAATTATATACATCATCATATTTATTCATGCAAATATACCTAGAATGTAAAGGATTCATTGACATTGGATTTAGGACATTTGACAATTCATTTGATATTGATTACAGGAGATATATGAGATTGCTGATTTTGTACACTCGGGATATGTGAGATCTACTTGATATTGTACATTAAGGGTATACGAGATACACTTGATATTGTACATACGGGATATATGAGATCTACTTGATAGTGTGCATTCAGGATTTGTGAGACTTATATGATATGAGAGCCAATTTGGGGGCTGATTTGAGAAATTGGGATTTAGATTGTCTTGATGGATCTTGATCCTACAACGATGTCAGGATTCCGTGGAATTGACATGTTTCATTCTATACTCTACATTTACTGTTTATGCACTGCTTCATGCATTAGTGTACCTGTTAGAGTACCTTCCATAACTGTTGCATTTACATACCTTTATTCAAATCATTTCTTCATGTACTTGTAGTACCTGATAGAGTACCTTACATGACTATTACCTACATATCGTCATATTACTGCTTCATGTATTAATTATACCTGCTAGTGTACTTTTTATGATTATTGCATTATATATGACCACTCATTGATTTTAAATGCTTATGTTAGATTCGCGCTGTACATGCATACTCGCGATTACCTGCATATGTTATTTACTATTCACGAGTTGGCAACTCACCCCCGTTGTGCCACAGTGTTTGCAAGTGTTCCTCGGGATAGTCAGAGGCAGGTTATTTTCATCCATCGTATCATCTTTTGCTGCGGATACCACTTCGCCTGACAGTGTGCAGTTTTGCCCAGGTGGGTTTTGTGGTTATCCGATATTGTATTGTATATTCGTTGTACCCATGTACTCTCCATCTACTAGTATTATGTATAACTTAGTGACTTGGTGTGAGGACGATATTATATATTATTTTGTGACTAGGAGGTTTCTATGCAGTTTTATTTATATCGTCTCTTTCTTCTCTACGGTGTCGTATATCTATTGTGGTGCTTGTTTTCCGCCGTTGGGCATGGATTTTGCTCCCGTTTGGGATGCCTTATGTATATTTATGTTGTACCAATTTTTTGGGCTGGTTTTTACAAAGGGGGTGCTGCCAAAATTTTAAGGAGTAAAAGTGAGACTTTAAAGAATTTGGGTTGTGATTTCAAAGGTTTTCAAAATACTATTATCACTTTCTTATTTCTTTTGATGGTTTAGATTTCTGGGTTTTGGCTTTCTTTTACTGCGTTACGCCTGGAGACGTTGCGTAGTATTAGGGCCGTCACGTGCCAATTTTGGGTCGTGACAAAGTTGGTATCAGAGCGCTAGGTTTTACCTTACGGAGTGTAGGATGACATTGGTATGATGGAGTAGGTAGCTTAAGCAGAGTAACATAGTGTGTGTATGTCTGCTGCATACTCACGATACAGTACTGCGCCTAAAGTGACCTAAGTACAAATTGCTTGAAATTCCTTCCTTGATGATACATATTCTTATGATTCGATTTCCGTGTTCTTATCGAATCTTATATTCTATTTATAGCCTTTGCCGCCGACGACTATGGGGACTCAGAGAGGTGCAGCGAGGGCCGAGGTCAGTATTGACTCGGGTAAGACGAGGACTGACCAGGATGGCACGCTCGTTGCACAGGAGCAGACGGATCCGCCTTCGACAGATTACCTCGCTAGGCTTCTGGCAGATCTGCAGGACATGCGCCAGACGATGAGTTCATTGGTTGAGGCCATACGAGCGCACCGACAGGAGGTTGTCACCCCTGTTATCCAGTTGTTCCTTGCAATCAGCACACAGTATTCCGTCACCTACACAGCACCAGTGGATGCAGTCCCAGTTGACGAGACACGTCTTCCGGAGACATTAGGAGTGTCGGATCAGAGGAGGGCTCATGCAGGTCTGCCAGCCCATAGACAGAGGTTCAGTCGTCATGATAGGTTTCATGCACGTCATGGGAGTACAAGAGGCTTGAGGCGAGGACAGTCGTCTAGATCTTATCCCCAGGATGGTCAGAAGTCTTCTTCTGGATGTTATCGGTGCGGGAGTTTGGATCATCGGGTTCGAGTTTGTACTGAGCCACATAGTCACGACAGCTATACCGCGGGGAGGAGGATTTCAGCCTGTTTCGGGTAGAAGACAGACTCGGGAGTTTGCTTCTACTCATCGGGACGGGCGGGCGTCCAATGCTGAGTTTGCAGGTACTCTAAATTCATATGTTCCTTGTTGTACTTGTTGTTTTACACAATTTAAGCCGTAGATGGGACGAGAGTCGTGTTAGCTAGATCAGTCGTTTGTTGTGTTAATTTCTGTCAGCGATTCTTTTGTTGCGCAATACGTATTTCAGTTGTGTGCCAATCGGTTAGGAGATAGAGATTCGTTCGTCACTTGATTCTTTTAGAGATTTGGATATGTCGTTCTCCTGGGCACGGATTGGTTAGCCACGTGATAGGCGTCTGTGGACTGTCGTGAGAAAACAGTCAGGTGTTGTTTTCCCCGACGATTCAGTTCTTGTTGTGCAGGTGGATAGTTGTGCTGCCTCTCACAGCTTGAATTCAGCCTTTTTCGCTAGTCGGATTTTGTGGAGAAGATGTCGAGGATTCTTGGCGTTCATTCGTTATACCGGAGCCACAGTTGGTTTGTTGGACCGGGTTCCTTTCGTGCGAGAGTTTTCCGACGTTGTTCCAGATGAGCCGGTGAAGCTTAGGGTGCTTAAGGATCAGCTGCAGAGTTGTTGTTGGGGGGCTTGTGCGTCTGAGTGTTTCGCTTTGGGAAGCTCCTTTTTCTGTTCGTCAAGGAGGAAGACATCCGTTTAGGTTATGTATTGATTGATCGTTAATTTAACCGGCTTACGGTGCGGATAGGTATCCTTTACCTCGCATTGACGATTTCTTCGATCAGCACAAGAGTGTGAGATATTTTCTAAGTTTGTTCGGGATCAGGTCATCATTGTTGCGTGTTCGGAGTGATAACATTCCGAAGTCTTCTTTTGTACGCGCTACGGGCTTTGTGTGTTTTGGTGGTGTCGTTGGACTAGCCAATACCCTAGCTGCATTAGTAGATATGATGAACCAGATTTCTTCAGGCCATTCCTCGACCAGTTATTGTTGTGTCATGATAACATTATGGTCTTTTCCTTGTGTCGTGAGGAACAGGAGCAGCACTCGAGAATTTGTTTTGCAGCCATTGGGAGAGCCCCAGCTGTTTGCTAGATTCTTGGAGTGTTCCTTCAGGCTTGCTTGTGATTAACTTCCCGGTCTTGTAGTTACGGGAGACGGTGTCGTATGGTTCCGAGGGAGATCGAGACCGTACAGATTTGGCCCAGACTTGTGTACGGACGGAGGTCCGTTGATTTTGGGCTTAGCAGGTTTTTACCGCCGTTTCGTGCAGGATTACTAGCGTATTGTTATACCGTTGACTGGACTGACGGGAAAGGAGGTTCTTTTCTTTCGACCGAGGCATCCTTGCGGAGTTTTCCAGCAGTTGGAGATTCGGTTAACAACCGCATCAGTTCTTTCTTGCTTTTTGGTTCGGGCGACTTTGTTGTTGTAACTGTAATGTTTCACGAGTGGGGCTCGATTGTGTACTGAGGTGACACCAGAGTTATGGCTTTTTCTTCCCTACATCTGGAGGAAGTACGAGAAGGATATCTCACTCATGATCTGGAGATGGCCGCAGTAGTTTCGCGTTGGAGATTTGGAGACACTACCTATTCTAGAGTCGTGTCTGATTTTCACGGACCACCAGTGTTTAATGTACATCTTCCTGCAGCGGGTGTTGATTGTTGAGACAGTCTTCTGCAGATTTAAAGTTCTTGTTTGATCATTGGGTACAACTTATGTTCGCCTCTACTGAGGGGGGCAGCTTGCTCATGTCCGCGCCCGACCACTTTTCCTTAATCGCTTTCGTGAGGCACTGCCCGCCGATGCTCGTTTGTTTGAGATACTTGAGCATATTTTGCTAGGTACTGATTCGGAGTCCTTGAATTGTGACCCGATGCGCTACGTTTAAGGACCCGTTTGTGTACCTGATACTATTGGGTAGAGACGCGAAATCCTAATGCAGGCACATCTGTCAACTCTCTGTACTCATTCAAGTTCCACAAACATTGACGTAACTTGTGAGATAGTTATGGGTGAGCAGGGATGTAAAGAGAAGTTTCAGGTTTCGTTTCAAAGTTTCTGTCTTGTTGTGTGTTTTGGGTTGAGTATCTGAGACCGGCTGGAGAGTTGCAACCTTTAACCGTTCCGAAGTGGGAATGGGAGCAGATCTCCACGAATTTCGTTATGGTGTCTACCCAAGTTTAGTCAGGGTGTGACTCCATTCGGGTGTTTGTTTTCCGGTTTTGCTCAGTTTGCTCAGTTGTTCCTTATTAAGTTTGTGCGTTGCACGGAGTTCCTTCAAGGGTCGTATCCAATGAGGACACCCTATTTGCTTGTCGACTTGGGCAGGAGCTTCAGGAAGCTTTGGGTACTGGTTGAGCTTTAGCTCCATCTTTCCATCCGCAGGCTGATGGTTTTGTGAGAGCGGGCTATACCGACACTATAGGATATGCTTGTGCGTACGTAATAATTGTTGTCGGCAGTTGGGGATCGTCACTCGCCATTGTTAGGGTTCTCCTTCGATAGCTGTTATAAGGAGACACTCCAATTGGCAACCTTTAGGTTTTGTTGTTAGGTCATGTCGATCACCAATCTGTTTTTCTGACTCTGCGTAGTAGGATTTTTGGACTCCATCTAGTCTAGAGAATTCGGAGATGATCCAGTTGGTTCAGGTCAGGATGAGAGTAGCCCAGTGCAGACAAAGGTCTTATGTCGACCATGGTGGTCGCAGACTTAGGTTCGCAGTGGGAGATCATGTATTCCTACGGACTTTCCGATGAATGACGTGTTGTGTTTTGGGAATCTTATCCCAGGATTGTAGGTCCTTTTTAGATCCTTAAAGCGTATTGGTTCCGTTTCCTATAACTTGGCACTTCCGCCCAGATTATTGAGTATTCACCCCGTTTTCTTTGTGTTGATACTTTGCAATTACTTTCATGACTTTCTCACATGATTCAGCACCAGACCATTTAGTTGGACTAGATCTTTTCGTTCACCGGCAGCCATTTGTGTTAGTGGCTCGACAGGTGGAGAAATTTCGGTCAAAGGTCTTGCCATCTGTGGAGAATTTTCTTGGACGTAGCCGTTTAGTGAGGTGGTCACTTGGGAGGCTGCGAGCGAGATTTGGGAGTTTTGTACTCTTCTCTTTGAAGGTACGCTTAGTGGGAATTTTAAATTCGTGAACGAATTTTTATAAGGGGGGAGATTGTAACGTTTTAGAAATCGTTATGTGAATTTTTCCATTTTAGGGTAAAATTGTCCGTATTTTCCGTTTTAAAACGACTGTGATCAAATGACCATAAAGACATGCCAGCACCTAGTTTAGCTAAAATAAATCTAGCGCACAAGCTTTGGTGGTATATGGGACGTTTTGGTTCAATTTGAATTTTTCCCAATTTTAATATTATTTTACTGCGGTAATCACATTTTGGGAAATTTTCTCTTAAGTTTTCTTCCCAACAAAACAAATGTGAGATATCTTCCCAACAAAACAAGGTGGCATGTGTATGCATGTGTGTGTGAATGCATTAAGTGAGCATTTATCACATGAATGAACTAGAAAACTCTACTCAATTCCTCACCCTCTCCTCACTTGGCCGAGCCCTCCCTCTCTTTTCTGCCCTTGTGCATTTCTTTCACCATTTACCTCAATTCAAGCACAATAATCTCCAAAATTCCAAAGATAAATCATAAAAATAACCCAAGTCTTCATTTGAGTATCTTGGAGCTAGGAAAGCTTGGATCTTTGTGTTCTTGAGGTTAGGTAATGATCCTTATCTGTTCTTTTTATAGTTTTTGTGGTATGTTGCTACTTAGTTTCAGTTTTATGTGCTTAAAGTTAAGTTTTGAGCATTATATCGTATTTTAGTGTCGATTTGCGATATCTGTGACCTGCTATGACCTGGATTTCGTACAGAAAAATTAAACAAAATTGTAGTGATGTACTAATGACCCTGGAGCACCACTTGAGACACGAGGACCACCCCACTGGCCGGGGCCGGCGACCCCTTTGACGATTTCCGGCGACGCCGGCTTTGTAGGGAACTGTTGGGGTTTGCTTTTTGTGGGTAGTTGTCTGCTGTTGGTTAAGGGTGTTTAGTACTGTTTACTTTTTTAGTGTTTGCTGTATGAAAAATTTGGGATCGTTATCCTTTAATATTGTGTTTTGTGTCCGCGCGATACGTTATACGATACGGATCGTGCACTTGGTGTGGTTTTACTCTTAAGTTGTTTTCGTCGTGTCGCTACGCGCGTTAGCCACAATACGAACACTTGAGAGTATGTTTTGTGTTGTTGCGTCGGTCTAATGTACTGTGTACATGTTTTAGGGTTATTATTAATATACACTTGTTTTATTGTCTTAATATTGTATGTTAGCAGGCGGGGACTACGGACCCAGCTACGAAGGGAAACAGGTAGTTGGCTACATATAGCCAGGAGTGTTCGTGAGTAGATTTAACATCTATAGGGGAATCTCCCGTATCGCGTTATGCGTCTGGGCTAGAGATGTTATTCGGTCGCATATTTTATGTCATATTTTGAATTTGCGCATTCACCCTACTGCTTAGTTAGTGTTGTGCTTGGACTAGTATCCTTAGAACACTGCACCATTATTGGCGGCTTATGTTGCACGAGCACTAATTGTATGCCACACAAACCGTCAATAATTGACATGTCAAGTACAACCCACATATAGAAATGATATTGCTTGGTTAGGAACATTGAGACATTGATTCATAGTTCTTATCACATATGACATTTAGCATACCTGTATATCCACATGCTTACACATATGCCTTCACATACTTACGTGTTAGATACATGTATACTTATAGGGTATTGTATCATTAGTGATAGGTACATACACACTTCATGACATAGCTACAGGTATACCATGCACACATATTTCACTAATACCCAGGGGGTATATTACATCATTTACTTATAGGTAGATACATATATCTTGCTATACCTTTATGTTGCACATATATCGGGTTATAGCTGCATGTTACCTTTACTTGATGTTATTTTAGAATTGGAGAGATTAAGAACCGCATGATATTATATTAACTTATTACAGTTAATTGTGGCTTTTCCTTTATATGCTCGCATTTTAGATTTATGATGCGTATATTATATTCATGGATTTTCGCATTGAGATATGTATTTTTTTCATGATGCTTTCTGGATTTGGGGACCATGGAAGTTTTATGAAATTATGCATTATTTGAAAAACCCAGTTTCCCTTGATATGATATTTCAGCAGCCACTATGAGATTTAGTTGTTCGGATATATATATACCCCACGCGAGGAAAGGAGGGATCCGTGTGTGGGTACATGGTAGGGCCCGAATATACCCCGTGGCAAGAATCTCAGTGAGGAGATGAGTTAGTGGGGTAACCATACTTTCCAGTGACAATACCAATGACTCGGCGGTTATCATGGGGATACCAACGGGAGTCATGTACGTATTGATACGTCGAGAGGCGAGGGTCAGAGCTAGGCACTCGTGCTTTCGGGATAGCGTATGATACGTACCTATCAGGGTGCCAGTCATGGTGACAGCACCTGATAGATCTGTAAGTCCATGCTACCTCTCCCGGTACTTTCGGGAATGCGGAATTTGGTAGAAAACGATTTTCTTAAATATGGTAACATGGACCTAAAACCCGGATCTTGGTTAAACATCTATCTAACAACCTAACTATGAGTTTTAGCTACTCGGTTAGGGGGTTATACCTTGCTTGTCTTGAACTCCTTCGTCTTCAAAGCTCCGATGGTGGTCCGATGGCTTCTTCTCGTCGTCTCCGTACGCCGAAGATAGATCCACCTGAAAACTCCAACCTTTACCTCCTTCTTCGTTCTTTGAAGAAACTAGTTCACTTGGTTTGCCAAACCTAGTGAACTAGAATGAGCAGAGAAGAAATAGAATGGGATTTTATCTATGGTTCTTGATTCTCAACTCATGAGACAAGAGAACCATAGATCAAGAGAGGGAGCAAGAGGTTGAGGGTGAGAGCAAGAGGAGAGCTCAAGAACAAGAGAGAGAATGAGCAAGAAAGAATGAGCAAGTATTTTGTCTCTCACCCTCTCATAATCCAAAGCAATGATAACTCATCATATTAACAAAAGTCTTATGTGATGGTTAGAAGCAACCACAACCATATCATTTCATGCACTCATTTTACACAAATGAGCAAGTAAACAAAAGTCTTTGCCATGAAATGATGGCTATGGTTATCATGATGGTCAACTAGTCAAGCCTAGTCAACCGGTCAACAAGTCAACAAAGTCAACAAGTCAACAAAAGTCAACAAGTCAACAACCATATCACCATAATACTTAATTAATATAATAGTTAATCACATATCATATTCTCATTAGGGTTGAGCATAAAGTCAAATAGTCAACGGTCAACTGTCAACAACCCTAATGAGAATCCGCTGCCTCTGCCTCCCTGTCAACTGTGCATACACACCCGCATCCGCGTTCCGAGGAACACGAATGCAAACTGGATAAATCCAATCCCATAAGGTACACTAGGATCTGGCTTAAACCAAAGCCCGCTAGTGTAAACTGTCCGGACACTGTACGTGCACAAGTGCACGGATGTGACCGAACCCTGTCGCAAAACCATGCGACCTGTCGCAATACCATGCGACCTCTACTCTTTTGCCTAAAGGCGAAAAGCTTTCTGTGTGGGACTCTAAAGACTCGACACTACGCTGGCAGTGGGTTTAACCACAGACCGCAAGCGGCACTAGCTGTGCGTAACGGTCCCCAGGTAATGCCGACAAGAAGACCGACGAGGCGAAACCCATCTGAACTCCTACTGAGCCTGAGTGTGACATTCTCTGTACAGTCCGGTCTGTTCGTCTGATACATCGCATGGCGGGCCTAGGGGGCGGTAAACGTCAGTCCCCCAATAGCGGTACAAGTCGTGCCGGAGCGAAGCCCAAAACACCCTGAGATAACACTGGAAACCTACCAGTATATCTCGTTTGCCCTGGCCAGGGACTACTCGTGTAATGGCTCTCCTAGACACAGCGCGATGTCAACCCCCAATACCGGGAGAGACGAATCCTGTCTAACCGTCACTGCCTCCAAGTGCTTCGGGACTGCACCCAACCACTATCTGTTTGCACGACTCCTTTGAGCCGTGGTAGGGTAGTGATCAAAGTACAGTGGGAACACACTCGAGGCGGAGTGACAGTGTCAAGTTAGCAGACTAAGCTGTACTCATGTCACCTGGGAACTGATAACTGACGATAGGTATAATACCAACTAGTCAGTTCCCGATGAGTCCTGTCCAGTGTACCCGTAACCTAACGAGCACCCGCATACTATCTCAAGTACGACGTACTGACGGCTGTGGGACAGACCGTCTCCCACACTGGGATGAGAAGCGCATGCGCTGGTCTACTCCGGAGTATCGATGCCCTGTCTCGATAGTCCTGCGACCAGGGACCTGCATAAGGATGTGCTTATAGATTACCCAGCCCCACTAGTGTGACGGCCATCACATCGCTGGTAATCAAGCAAAGATCCTAAGGGCTCTACTAATGTGTATAGGCGATATACAAAAATAAACACATGTACACATTGAAGTAGAAACAAACCAAGTAGCATACTACTATTTTGAGCAAGATTGTATATACAAGGTGAATATCCCAAGCATCCATTAAGTAATATACAAACTAGTATGATACAGTAATGGCCTCTAGGGCATATACACTAACAATCTCCCACTTGCACTAAGGCCATGTACTGGCGTATCGAAGACCTATCATCTCGATCAGCCGCTCGAACTGAGTCTGGGGCAGGGCCTTGGTGAATGGATCTGCAGTGTTATCTTCTGAAGCGACTCTCCGAACCTCGATCTCCTGGCGATCCACGATCTCCCTGATCAGGTGATACCGCCTTAAGATGTGCCTAAATTTTTGATGGGACCTGGGTTCCTTCGCTAAAGCAATAGCCCCGTTGTTGTCGCAATACAGAGGTATTGGATCAACAATGGACGGAACCACCTGAAGTTCTTTCAAGAACTTCCTCATCCAGACAGCTTCTTTTGCGGCATCAGATGCAGCGATGTATTCCGCTTCCATCGTCGAGTCTGCAACGGTTTCCTGTTTGGAACTCTTCCAACACACCGCCCCTCCATTGAGGGTAAAGACAAAACCCGACATGGACTTGGAATCATCCTTGTCACTCTGGAAGCTGGAGTCAGCAAAGGCCTCGATCTGGAGGTCTTTTCCGCCATACACCAAGAACATCTCCTTAGTCCTTCTCAGGTACTTAAGAATGTTCTTTACCGCTATCCAGTGTTTCTCCCCAGGGTTTGACTGATACCGGCTAACCACACTCAGTGCATAAGCTACATCCGGTCTGGTACACAACATCGCATACATTATAGAGCCTACCGCAGAAGCGTAGGGTATAATAGACATGCGATCCCTCTCCAAATCAGTCTTGGGAGACATCTCTTTAGAGAGGGTGATCCCGTGACAAGCCGGCAGGTTACCGCGCTTGGAATCTTCCATACTGAATCTTTTCAGCACGGTGTCGATGTACCTGGACTGAGAAAGTCCTAATATCCTCTTGGATCTGTCACGGTAGATCCGGATACCCAGAATGTATGAGGCATCACCCAGGTCTTTCATGGAGAACCTGTGTGACAAGAACCCCTTGACAGATTGTAGCATAGGAATGTCATTTCCTATTAAGAGAATGTCATCCACGTATAAAATGAGGAATACTACAGTTCTCGCTACAAATCTACTATAGATGCATGGTTCATCTGGATTTTTGATAAAGCCAAATTCTTTGACCGTCTCATCAAAGCAGATGTTCCAACTCCGCGACGCCTGCTTTAGTCCATAGATGGACTTAAGCAACTTGCACACCTTTCCGCTGCTCCCACTCTGAATGAAACCCTCTGGCTGGTCCATATAGACACACTCCTCTAAATTTCCATTTAGAAAAGCTGTCTTTACGTCCATTTGCCAGATCTCATAATCGTGGAAGGCAGCAATGGCAAGAAGGATCCGAATGGATTTCAGCATGGCTACTGGAGAAAAGGTTTCGTCATAGTCCAAGCCAGGTCTTTGACGAAAACCCTTTGCTACCAGCCTAGCTTTATAGGTCTCAACCTGTCCATCTACACCAATCTTCCTTTTGAAGATCCACTTGCATCCTACGGGTTTTACCCCGTCTGGAGCAATGTCCAACGTCCATACCTTGTTGGTGTACATGGACTCCATTTCGGTCCGCATTGCATCCAGCCATTTCACTGAGTCAACGCTCTGAACGGCCTGCTGGAAGCTAGTAGGCTCATCATAATCTATGATGCAATCCTCTCTATCCCCGTCAATGAGAAAACCGTAGTATCTCTCGGGCGGATGAGTCTGCCTACTACTTCTGCGGAGCGGCGCAGGAATGTCCTGTTCTGTTGAACCCTCTGGTTCCACTAAACTTTCAGTAATAGTCCGTGGTTCTGGAATTTCTTCCAGTTCTACTGCGCTCCCACTTATTTCTTTTTCTATGAACTGGTGTTCTAGAAAGTGGGCATGACGAGAAACAAGAACTTTTTATTCCTCTTCACAGTAGAAGAAATATCCCTTGGAATTCTTTGGATATCCCACAAACTTGCACAGTACTGAGCGTGCCTCGAGCTTGTCCGCATGCTGCTTTTTGACAAAAGCTGGACTTCCCCATATCTTAATGTGATTAAGATGGGGTCTCTTCCCACACCACATCTCAAATGGCGTAGTAGGCACAGTCTTAGTGGGAACTCGGTTCAAAAGGTATGCGGCTGATTCTAGCGCATATCCCCAGAATGATCGCGGTAACTCAGCGTTACTCATCATGGACCGCACCATATCCAATAGGGTGCGGTTTCGTCTCTCCGATACACCGTTATGTTGCGGGGTGTATGGAGGAGTAAGCTGAGAGAGAATTCCGTTCTCTTTTAAATAGTCCAGGAACTCGGCACTTAAGTATTCTCCACCTCGATCCGATCTTAGAATCTTAATACTTTTGCCGGTCTGTTTCTCTACTTCATTCTTATACTCCTGGAATTTTCCAAAGGCCTCGGACTTATGTTTCATCAAGAAGACATAACCGTACCTTGAGAAGTCATCCGTAAAAGTAATGAAGTAAGAATGTCCGCTTCGGGCATGTGTAGACATTGGACCGCACACGTCACTGTGTACGAGTCCCAAGAGCTCGCTCGCTCTTACTCCATGTCCAGTAAACGGAGTCTTTGTCATCTTTCCTTTGAGACAAGATTGACAAGTGGCATACGATTGATATTCGAACGCATTCAAATATCCTTCTGTATGTAACTTAGTCAACCTTCTCTCATTGATGTGACCCAATCTACAATGCCATAAGAAAGTCTGATTTATTTCTGGAGACTTTCTTTTGTGTGTATTCTGGACGTTGAAAATCTGTGGTTGGTTTAACACGTATATACCATTACTCAATGTACCTGACCCAATCAAAACTTGATTAAGGTGAATGTTTACAACATTACTTACAAACGCAAATTCATAACCTTCTTTAGAAACTAAGGATACAGAAATGATATTACAAGTTGCGTTGGGTACAAAAAAGCAATTACGCAAAACCAAAACATGTCCATCTGACATTCCCAGGTGATAGTCCCCCACGGCTTTAGCATCCATGCTAGCTCCGTTCGCAACTTTGAGGGCATGTCACCTGCCTTCAAAACCCTACGGTTTCTCAACGCCTGCAAAGAATTACAGATATGAGATCCTGATCCGATATCCAATACCCAGGAAGTAGAGTTTATTGAAAGACAGTTTTCAATAACATACACACCTGAAGCTGAAGCTGCAACCTGCTTCAATTCCTGTGTTCTGGCCTTCCAGGCCCTGCAATCATTTTTCCAGTGTCCTTTCTTATGACAATAGAAGCATTCTTCCTTATCCACAAGCTTCCCCGCTATCTTTGTTGCTTTACCTTTTCCCTTCGTATCCACTTTACTAACACCGCCCCTTGGTTTGGCGGGGGCCTTCTTCTTCTTTCCCTTGGCTTTCGCCTTGGACCTAGAAGAAGATGATCCTCCTACAAACAAAGTGGATGTATCCCTACCTTTCTGTAGGGTGCCCTCTGCGCTCCTCAGCATGTTGAGGAGCTCTGAAAGTTCAACCTCTTTTTCTTGTAAGTTGAAGTTCAGTATAAACTGGGCGTAAGTGGAAGGAAGGGACTGGAGAACTATATCCGTGTATAGCTCACTCTCCAATGTGATCCCTAGGTCAGCGAGCTCCTCAATGAAGCCGATCATCTTTAGCACGTGCTCGGCTACTGATGATCCGACGGCCATTCTTGTCGAAAATAACTTTTTCGACGCTTCGTATCTTGCGATACGAGATTGCTCTCCATACAGTTCTTTTGTATGGAGCAATATGGATTCCATGTCCATATTCTCATGCCTCCTCTGATGTTCGTTGTCCATCGAGGCAAGCAGGAGGCATTTGGCCTTCGCGCTATCAATCTCCCAAGTCTTACGGATTTCCTTATCCGCGACGCTGGAAGTTGGACCAGGGACAGGGGGAGCTTTGGTGGTAAGAAGATACCCCAGCTTGTCGTAAGTGATTGCTATCTTGACATTCCTGAGCCAATCTTTGTAGTTTGGCCCTGTCAGTTTGTTTTTATCTAGGAGTAACCTAAGTCCAGTCATGTCGATTAGGTCGCTGCAATTAGGAGAGAGAAGAAGAAACACTCAGCATGATACTCTTGCAAGTTTAGAGTAGTTTTTAGTTTGTCTAAACAGGATGGCTCCCACTGTTTCTCGAATCCCTCCTCAAACCATAAAGGAAGAATTAGTCGGGATCAATCCCACCGTACAATACTTGCTTAACCGTTCAGCCAGGCCGGTGTCGGTACTTCGAGGGAGGTTTTCCAACGCTTTCGCGAAGTTCCTTAATTAGAGAACCTCTTTTCCCTGGGGGCGTAGCCCCGCTAACACCTTTCTAGGCACCTACTAGGTTTATAGCATTGATCGTTTAGTGAGAAATTTCCCGAGGAGTAGCATATACTCACAGTAGGATCGGGATCCAAATATCATCGCGTGACGAAACTGAAGGAATCCTACCAGAATCATCACACTCCAAATGGTATGCAAATCTAGCAAGTTTCAGTACTTATGAAACTCCCGATGTGGATTTTTGCCCCATGCTCTTATGACCTTGACTTTGGCCAAAATATCATAAGTCACATGTCAAGTTCTACCCGTCATTATCCAGGTTAATTTGGATCCATCCGTACCTACCCTTGACTTTGGCCAAAATGGCAGCACGACTGTCCCAAACCAACGCATCTATCTATGCTACACATGAACACCCAATAGCTACCAATCACTGTGCCTTGACTTTGGCCAACATACACAGCTTGAATACTATTGACTATTCATGTGAAACGACGGAGGGCTACGGATGGTTTTGGCAAAACCGTGAACGTAGTGAACTTGATATGGTCGATGGAACGAGATAGCTTTTAAAAGGAGTGGCTCAAGCTCCGTATTTAAAAGTTGTTTTGAAAAGAACCGAGTGGTTTTTCGAAAGTGTTCCAACGACTTTAACTTGGTTTATTATCTTGCATTAGTTCTTTTAATGCGTGATATTCTTGCATTAGTTCTTTTAATGCGTCCCATCATTTAATCCTACCATTGCAGAAAACAACCAAAATATGACGTACGCTTATGCCATTCGCATTCGCCACGGGGCCCCGTCATTACCCGTTAGGTTACTTAACTAACGACAGAGCGGGGGCTGGGCTAGCGCGTCTGTAAAACATAAGCAACGCCTAAATAATATCATATATAGATATACTGCAATGATAAACATTTCAGATCACAGATGAATACATTGGATATACTAGGAATCTGTAATTTGTACGAGCCTGTAACAAAAGACAGATTACACGGTCGCGGTGAATAGCCAAATACCCCACCCAAGACCCCTACGGGTGCGGCAAACTACCCGCCAAGTACCCGAAGCGTAGTAACCTCCCTCATCTCCTATGAGTAGGCCACTCGACACTTCGGCATACCCGGTAGTTTGTGCACCCCCTCCATGGGTCCATCCTAGGAGCAAAAACAGTAAAAAGAAATTATACAATGACGGCTACAACCCCGACCCGGTTGTGCGGCCATATAAATAATTATTACATCAATTTACAAATTTACATGAATTGAAAGAAAAGAAAACTCTCGTCTCACAACCCCCGGCTATTCACCCGCGACAATCCAACATATTCATATACACATTCCAGCACATTACAGATCACAGATTTGTATAACCCCCACTAATCGACATATAGCGATTAGTAGACGTTCAATACAAATATCACATTACAGAAAAACCCGTTAGCTCAAGTCTTTTAGAAGTTCGATCAAAAATACGGATTTTCGGGACCCCAAAATAAAATTTTCGTTCTGGAAAATCTGGGTTGAAAATACATATACTAAAAATCCCAAAATACCCCAATTAGCAAACTGCAAAAAATAAAACCCATGACCGAGTCAACTCGGCCGCGGTTCCGCGGCGGGAGCGTGCTCCCGCCGCGGAACCGCGGCGCTTTGATCGAGTCATGGGCCCAAATTTTTGCAGTTTCTTTAAAAAAGCCTGAGTCGATTTTTGGTGTATATTAAAAAAGTTTTCCAGCACTTTTAAAATCGACAGAAAGTTTAAAATTCCGGGGTTCGTTTCGGGACTTTTTCGTTGATCGATCTTCTAGTTACTTGCTAACATGTTAGATAGAGTTTAACTAGGCTCTGATACCACTGTAAGTCCATGCTACCTCTCCCGGTACTTTCGGGAATGCGGAATTTGGTAGAAAACGATTTTCTTAAATATGGTAACATGGACCTAAAACCCGGATCTTGGTTAAACATCTATCTAACAACCTAACTATGAGTTTTAGCTACTCGGTTAGGGGGTTATACCTTGCTTGTCTTGAACTCCTTCGTCTTCAAAGCTCCGATGGTGGTCCGATGGCTTCTTCTCGTCGTCTCCGTACGCCGAAGATAGATCCACCTGAAAGCTCCAACCTTTACCTCCTTCTTCGTTCTTTGAAGAAACTAGTTCACTTGGTTTGCCAAACCTAGTGAACTAGAATGAGTAGAGAAGAAATAGAATGGGATTTTATCTATGGTTCTTGATTCTCAACTCATGAGACAAGAGAACCATAGATCAAGAGAGGGAGCAAGAGGTTGAGGGTGAGAGCAAGAGGAGAGCTCAAGAACAAGAGAGAGAATGAGCAAGAAAGAATGAGCAAGTATTTTGTCTCTCACCCTCTCATAATCCAAAGCAATGATAACTCATCATATTAACAAAAGTCTTATGTGATGGTTAGAAGCAACCACAACCATATCATTTCATGCACTCATTTTACATAAATGAGCAAGTAAACAAAAGTCTTTGCCATGAAATGATGGTTATGGTTATCATGATGGTCAACTAGTCAAGCCTAGTCAACCGGTCAACAAGTCAACAAAAGTCAACAAGTCAACAAAGTCAACAAGTCAACAAAAGTCAACAAGTCAACAACCATATCACCATAATACTTAATTAATATAATAGTTAATCACATATCATATTCTCATTAGGGTTGAGCATAAAGTCAAATAGTCAACGGTCAACTGTCAACAACCCTAATGAGAATCCGCTGCCTCTGCCTCCCTGTCAACTGTGCATACACACCCGCATCCGCGTTCCGAGGAACACGAATGCAAACTGGATAAATCCAATCCCATAAGGTACACTAGGATCTGGCTTAAACCAAAGCCCGCTAGTGTAAACTGTCCGGACACTGTACGTGCACAAGTGCACGGATGTGACCGAACCCTGTCGCAAAACCATGCGACCTGTCGCAATACCATGCGACCTCTACTCTTTTGCCTAAAGGCGAAAAGCTTTCTGTGTGGGACTCTAAAGACTCGACACTACGCTGGCAGTGGGTTTAACCACAGACCGCAAGCGGCACTAGCTGTGCGTAACGGTCCCCAGGTAATGCCGACAAGAAGACCGACGAGGCGAAACCCATCTGAACTCCTACTGAGACTGAGTGTGACATTCTCCGTACAGTCCGGTCTGTTCGTCTGATACATCGCATGGCGGGCCTAGGGGGCGGTAAACGTCAGTCCCCCAATAGCGGTACAAGTCGTGCCGGAGCGAAGCCCAAAACACCCTGAGATAACACTGGAAACCTACCAGTATATCTCGTTTGCCCTGGCCAGGGACTACTCGTGTAATGGCTCTCCTAGACACAGCGCGATGTCAACCCCCAATACCGGGAGAGACGAATCCTGTCTAACCGTCACTGCCTCCAAGTGCTTCGGGACTGCACCCAACCACTACCTGTTTGCACGACTCCTTTGAGCCGTGGTAGGGTAGTGATCAAAGTACAGTGGGAACACACTCGAGGCGGAGTGACAGTGTCAAGTCAGCAGACTAAGCTGTACTCATGTCACCTGGGAACTGATAACTGACGATAGGTATAATACCAACTAGTCAGTTCCCGACGAGTCCTGTCCAGTGTACCCGTAACCTAACGAGCACCCGCATACTATCTCAAGTACGACGTACTGACGGCTGTGGGACAGACCGTCTCCCACACTGGGATGAGAAGCGCATGCGCTGGTCTACTCCGGAGTATCGATGCCCTGTCTCGATAGTCCTGCGACCAGGGACCTGCATAAGGATGTACTTATAGATTACCCAGCCCCACTAGTGTGACGGCCATCACATCGCTGGTAATCAAGCAAAGATCCTAAGGGCTCTACTAATGTGTATAGGCGATATACAAAAATAAACACATGTACACATTGAAGTAGAAACAAACCAAGTAGCATACTACTATTTTGAGCAAGATTGTATATACAAGGTGAATATCCCAAGCATCCATTAAGTAATATACAAACTAGTATGATACAGTAATGGCCTCTAGGGCATATACACTAACAAGATCAGCATTTCTGTATTGATGCTTGACACATTGGTTTCATGATATTCTTTTTACTCCTTTGTAAATATAACAGGAGATTTGGCCGCTGTTATATATACCCTTACACCAATATTAGTGGAATGGGACGCTAATATATGTGTATTGACATTAAATTATATACATCATCATATTTATTCATGCAAATATACCTAGAATGTAAAGGACTCATTGACATTGGATTTAGGACATTTGAGAATTCATTTGATATTGATTACAGGAGATATATGAGATTGCTTATTTTGTACACTCGGGATATGTGAGATCTACTTGATATTGTACATTAGGGGTATACGAGATACACTTAATATTGTACATACGGGATATGTGAGTTCTACTTGATAGTGTACATTCAGGATTTGTGAGACTTATATGATATGAGAGCCAATTTGGGGGCTGATTTGAGGAATTGGGATTTGGATTGTCTTGATGGATCTTGATCCAACCACGATGTCAGGATTCCGTGAAAATGACATGTTTCATTCTATACTCTATATTTACTGTTTATGCACCGCTTCATGCATTAGTGTACCTGTTAGAGTACCTTCCATGACTGTTGCATTTACATACCTTTACTCATATCATTTCTTCATATACTTGTAGTGTAAGTCGATGTACAACACACCGCGACTTGCGGGGAGGCGGAAATTTAAAAAACGATCTTGTTCTATGCGTAAATATATACTAATCGAGAATCTTTGCAAAACAATAATTAACAAAGAATCATAAAAGTTAACAACTACTATGAAAAGTGATTATACCTAATGAACCGTGACCTTCGTCTTTTCGTTCTCCACCTCCTCCTCGGCCTTCTCCAAGTAGTAGACGATCCACCCGAGAGCTTTGCTTCAAGCTTCACCTCAAACTAGAGGTAACTAGGTTTTTAAAGTGCTAATCCAAGTAACCTAGGTGATATAGAGTTGGGTTATCGATTAAGTAATCTAATCTAATCCTTGATCTCAACACATGAGAGGGGAGGATTAGGGTTTGAAGAGAGAGAGCTTGAGGAGAGAGAAGGTGAGCATGAGAATGAGATGAGATAATGATCTATCATAATATATATCAAGCATTATCATTTATCCAATAATAGAAAATAAAGGATTTACAACCATGCTTCATAAATACCGAAGGGTGATTCATCTCCATGAGTCATTAAGCATTTATGTTGCATTAATGACATGGATGAATCACTCATATGACTCACTAATCTCATTTAATGCATATGCCACCTTAACCCCCAAGTCACCATCTTCTAGAAGCTTCTTGCGTAATTACGAGAACGCACCTCCTATCCGTGAAAACACAGAAAAACTTTAGACTGTATAAATCCAATAACCGGATACTAGAAACTGGCTTAAACCAAAGCCGGCTAGTAAAAACTGTCCGGATGTCGTACGTGCGTAAACACACGTATGCGTCCGAACCCTTGTCGTAAAACCATACGACCTCTATATCTTTTAGCCTGGAGTAGGGAAACTCTCTGTGTGGGACTCTAGAGACCCGACTACTACGCTGGCAGAGGGTTTAACCACAGACCGCTAGCGGCACCAGCTGTACGTAACGGTCCCCAGGTAGATGTCGATAAGAAGGTCGATGAGGAAACCCATCCGAACTCCTACTAAGTCTGATGTGACAATCTCCATACAGTCTGTTCTGTTCGTCTAAGACTATCGCATATCGGGCCTAGGGGGCGGCAAGCGTCAGTCCCATAATAGTAGTATATGTCGTGTTGGAGAGAAGGCCATTACACCCTGAGAAACTACTGGAACCTACCTGCAAAACTCGCTTGCCCTGGCCAGGGACTTTGCGTAATGGCTCTCTGACACAGCGCGATATCAACTCCCAATACCGGAAGAGACGAATCCTGTCTAACCGCCACTTCCTCCAAGTGCTCTGGACTGCACCCAACTGCTACCTGTTTGCACGACTCCTTTGAGCCGTAGTAGGGTAGCAATCTAAGAACAGTGGGACACACTCGAGGCGAAGTAGCAGTGTCAAGTCTCCGGACTATGCTGTATTCATGTCACCTGGGAACTGTTAACTGACGACTGGTATAAAACCATCCAACAGTTCCCTGTGAGTCCTGTCCGGTGTACCCGTAACCTAACGAGCACCTGCATACTATCTCCAGTACGACGTACTGACGGCTGTGGGACAGACCATCTCCCCAACTGGGATGAGAAGCGTACACACTAGTCTACTCCGGAGTATTGATGCCCTGTCTCGATAATCCTACGACTAGGGACCTGAATAAGGATGTGCTTGTAGATTACCCAGCCCCTACTAGTGTGACTGCCATCACAACGCTGGTAGTCAAGCAAGATCCTAAGAGCTCTATCAATACATATACTCGCATATTAAGATAGAAAAACCAAGTAGCATACTACCATGTTTAGCAAGACTGTTATATACATGTGAATATCCCAAGCTTCCATTAAGTAATATACAAACTAGTATGATACAATAATGGCCCCTAGGGCATATACACTAACAATCTCCCACTTGCACTAGGGCCATTTACTGGCGTATCGAAGACCAATGATCTCGAGTAGCCTCTCGAACTGAATCTGAGGTAGGGCCTTCGTGAATGGATCAGCAATGTTCTCTTCAGTAGCAACTCTCCGAACCTCGATCTCCTGACGATCAATGATCTCCCTGATCAGGTGATACCGCCTTAAGATGTGTCTGGACTTCTGATGGGACCTTGGTTCCTTCGCTAAAGCTATAGCTCCGTTGTTGTCGCAATACAGAGGTATTGGATCAACAATGGTAGGAACCACTTGAAGTTCTGTTAGGAACTTCTTCATCCAGACCGCTTCTTTTGCAGCATCGCAAGAAGCAATATACTCCGCTTCCATCGTTGAGTCGGCAACGGTGTCCTGCTTGGAACTCTTCCAGCACACCGCCCCTCCATTAAGGGTAAAGACATAACCCGACATGGACTTGGAATCGTCCTTATCACTCTGGAAGCCGGAATCAGCAAAGGCCTCTAACTTGAGGTCTTTTCCGCCATATACCAAGAACATTTCCTTAGTCCTTCTCAGGTACTTGAGAATGTTCTTTACTGCTATCCAGTGATTCTCCCCTGGGTCTGACTGATACCGTCTTACCACGCTCAGTGCGTAAGCTACATCTGGTCTGGTACACAACATCGCATACATTATAGAGCCTACCGCAGAAGCGTAGGGTATAATAGACATGCGTTCCCTTTCCAAATCAGTCTTGGGAGACATCTTTTTGGAGAGGGTGATTCCGTGACAAGCCGGTAGATTACCGCGCTTAGAATCTTCCATACTGAATCTTTTCAGTATAGTGTCGATATACCTGGACTGCGAAAGTCCCAACATCCTCTTGGATCTATCACGATAGATCCAGATCCCCAGAATGTAAGAGGCATCACCCAGGTCTTTCATGGAGAACCTGTGTGATTAGAATCCTTTGACAGATTGTAGCATAGGAATGTCATTTCCTATCAATAGAATGTCATCCACGTACAAGACGAGGAATACGACACTTCTGGCCATAACTTTACTATATATACATGGTTCATCTGGATTTTTGATAATGTCATATTCTTTGACTGTTTCATCAAAACAGATGTTCCAACTCCGCGATGCTTGCTTTAGTCCATAAATGGACTTAAGCAACTTGCATACTCTACCGCTGCTCCCACTCTGATTGAAACCCTCTGGCTGATCCATATAGACGCACTCTTCTAAATTACCATTCAGAAAAGCCCACTTTACGTCCATCTGCCAGATTTCATAATCATGGAAGGCAGCAATAGCAAGAAGGACCCGAATGGATTTGAGCATAGCCACTGGAGAAAAAGTCTCGTCATAGTCCAAACTAGGTCTTTGACGAAAAACCCTTTGCAAAAAGTCTAGCCTTTTAGGTTTCCACCTGTCCATCTACACCAATCTTTTTCTTGAAGATCCATTTGCATCCTATGGGTTTTACCCCATCTGGAGCAAAGTCCAAAGTCCATACTTTGTTGGTATACATTGACTCCATTTCGGTCCGCATTGCATCTAGCCATCGTACCGAGTCGCCGCTCTGGATGGCCTGCTGAAAGCTTGAAGGTTCATCATCATCAATGATGCAATCCTCTCTATCCCCGTCTATGAGAAAACCGTAGTATCTCTCAGGCAGATGAGACGGCCTACTACTCCTGCAGAGGGGTGCGGGAATATCCTGTTCTTCATGAACTACTGGTTCTACCAAACTGTAACGTCTTCAAAATAATAAAATATGATTTTTGGGAAATTTTATAATTTAATATTATTTTAATGAATATTTTAATATTCTGGTATAATTAAATACAGATAAATGGGGAAAAATTATGGAAAATTCTAAAATAAGGTATTTTAAGGAATTGCCTCGTTTTCTGTGCATGCCCCCATTTCCTCTAGTTTTGACCCTGAGTATGTCTAGTTTTGACTGATTCTATCTAGGGTGAAATCTGGGTTGATTTTCCTATGTTGGTGTATAATTTGGGACTTGTTTTAGCATGGATTTTGGTATTTGGTGATTCATTCCTGTCGGGTGGCGTTTGGACGTCAACGACAAGTGGATTTTGATTGTGTTTACATGCGAGTCGATAGGTTTTTACCTATGCGGGTAGCGTGTGCTATTTTGGTTTCCGATGTGATTTTCATGTGCTTTAGCATTGTGATATACTTGTAGGTACCCCGCGTGATGTTGAGGCAAAGGAGGTGAAGATAGCGACATCGGCTTTGGCACACGAGAAGCAATGTGAGTAGATTTATATCTACGGGGAGAAGTCGGGTGGATGGCGTATAGCACCCCCGCAGTCCGTGGTGATGTATACGAATACGTATACACACGAATATTTATATTGTGTTGTTTAGGGTTATTGATGGTAATAATGATATTTTGATAATAAGAATATATTGGTTTAGTATAGTGCGAAACCTAGAGTAGTGGTTGCACTCACACATACATTTACACACATACTTGCATTCATTCTTTCATTTATTAGAGTGCATATGATGGTGCGTATATCTACACATGGGTATGGGACTATATGTTTATATACGGGATTTGAGGATGATATGTGGTTTGAGATGATACTTGATGTGAGGCCGTGAGATCGGCGATGTGACATAGCTTGTCTTCGAGGTGCGATATGATAGTTTTAGCGGGCCTTTGGACATGTGCTTTACCCGCATTCATATTTTTATAGATGGTATCGATTTGTACTAGACTTAGAGTAGTACCCCAGATTATGCGATCTGATGATAGTGATACCTGATATGTGATGAGGTACTGTGATATTGACCCCTACCCAGCTATTGGGATGCCGTACGACGATCTACCGTACGAGCCGATATTGATGATAGATCCGCACTCATGACTCGAGTATATTTTACGATATGTTATTGAGGCGGGATCACCGACTATCATATCTATATATATTGACTCAGATTATGTGGTTTCTTACCCCTCCTGTCTAGATTACTTAGTAGACATTAGACTGGACCGAGTCATACCTATTTCAAACTAACGAATCGGGGATATTTTAAAGATAGGCAGAAGGGTCTTACGGATATTTTCAAATGATGTATCTTTTCTTAAAACACCGTAGCCCTTGTTTTTTCCAAAAGCCCTGATTCGTCTTATTTCAAATGGCACCCCTGCATGACTTGTACAGATTGGTGTAGATTCTTTACTTTTGCGTTGATTATTCGATTCCGCATATTCATGCTATTTGCATTGCATCGCTTGTACTGTGGTTATATTTCAGTCATGCTGCTAGGACACCAGCACCATTATCGATGATGCATATGTTCCACGTACACTTGTTGCCGGCTCACACACTCATCATCGATAATTGCCATGTCACTACACTGTAGTACTATTGCATTCAGTATATGATCCTTGCATGACATGATGATGTGCATACCTTCCTTTACATGTCGCATACTTCATGCTTTTGACTATACGCATTGAGATATGTTGTTTCTATGATATTTCTGGATTTGGGAACCGAGAGTGTTTCAAAAGAGAATATGTCATTGCTTTAAAAACCCGGTTACCCTTGATATGATATTTCAGTGCGTCCACTATGTGTTTTCTCGGTGCTGAGAGCGACATGTGAAACCCGAATCGAGGAGTGGATGAGCCGATTGCGGGTACATGGTGGACCCGGTATGGTTCCCCTCGGCAAGATGATAGATGAGCTTTGTCGATTGAGCCTGGAGGCGGGCGAGTACCTACCGGTGATTGGTTGGACCTGGCGGTTATCCGGAGGATACTGACCAGAGTCGATGGATAGATTTGGGCGTCCTGCCGGGGCCGAGGGCCGATACCGCAGACAGAGCCCGCGGGCCGATCCGGACTGACGGAGCCCGATATATGAGGATTTATGTGCCGATGCTGGGCACAGTTTTCATGATGTTTTCGAGTGCCGATGCTGGGCACTCCGGTTCCATGATTTTGACGTGTCGCGAGGGACACGGGTGGGTTATATCCTCATATTTCCATGCACAGGTTTCATGATATTTACTTGCATGATGGTTATTGTCATTGGGTGACGAGTGGACGGGATCCACGTGTGTGCAGATTTGATTACATTGATCATACCTCATATTCATGACATGCTATTACCTGAGGCACTAGCACGAGCACTTGGCATTACACTCATGTAGAGATTACATTGCCAGTTTAGCATGCTTCAGCTTTATTCATATTGAGGTTTATTTATATCTGATCGTATTGACCTAGGATGGGTCATGCATTCGATCTCTGCTTGTAGATATTTTCTATTCACGAGTTGGCAACTCACCCCCGTTGTGCCCCAGTCCTTGCAGGTTTTTGCCGTACAGATTCCATAGCGGCATTTCTGGCACACTGCTTCCTTATGGGTGACTTGCTTGGATAGGTGGGTTCTTTTGTATCAGAACCGCAATTGTTCATGTATCATTTATTGTATCTAGAATTTCCATCAACCAAAACTTGTATATTGTTTCAGACTTAGAAAACAGTGTTGTTTTATTTCGACCTTAGAGTCGCGCTAGTAGTATTACGGTTTTCTGGCTGTTTTGAGTTTCTTTTTTTTGGGTTTTGATCCTCGCCCTTTGGCGTTGTATATTATTATTGCTTGCGTGGTTGTGACCGTTGATGGACGAAGAGCTAGCTCCCGCTTGGGGATGCCTTTTATCATTTCGTATATATTATTCTTGTTGTACCCCGTTCGGGGCCAGTTTTTACAAAGGAAACTCTGCCGAAATTTTCAGGAAAGGTTACACATTTTAAAAAAATGCATATTCGGCTTAGTTATTTAAAAACTTTGATTTCCAAACATGATTTCCTTACTTTTCAAAAACAGTTTTTCCTTATGTACTCTTTAAATGGTTTTAGATTGCTGGGCTTTTGGCTTACTTGGATCAGATGGGGTCCTATAGACTTCATATGGTTCAAGGGCCAGTCACGTGCTCTTTCGGGTCGTGACAAAGTTGGTATCAGAGCGCTAGGTTGACCTTGGTTCGAGTCTAAGTTTGACTATGGGGAGCCTAGGGCGTTATCTATATAAGGAACTTAGGCTTGACCTTACGGAACTTAGACTTGGTCGAGGGGGTATTAGACCCGAACTTTCGTCGTGTAGGATGACCCTTGGTTGATGGAATAGGTGACTAAAGTAGAGTGACGTACCGTGGGTATGTTCCGCGGCATACTTACGACACGCCACTCCGCTTAAGAAACCTTAGGTTGTACATTTCCTTGCATTGTGTCATATTCCTTCCTATGATCTATCTTCATCGATACTGGTTATGGTTTTGCTGCCGCGATTGCACGGGCAGAGTGAGCTACGGCTCGAGTTGTCAGCATGAGCTCGTCGCGGACGAGAACTGACCGGGGCGTGATTCCAGAGACATACGGTTGCATTGAGGCTTCGTATTTTGTGTTTCCGCACTATGGGCGTTTGACAGATCGCTGCTGTGAGATTTCTAGGATGTACCGGACGGTACCAGAGGATTGAGCCACTGATAGAGGCCAGCCAGGATGTGATGACCGTTGATGTATCACTTATTCATGATGGTTGAGGCGCTGCTTAGCGTACCGACGAATGAGCCAGTTGTTGCTGCGAGTGATGAGATATCGCCCAGATGATTGGAGCTACTGCAGCATGAGCATATTCTTAGAGATGTGATAGTGAGTCGCTAGTCACCGAGGATTAATGACTAGGACATGTAGTTCGTTCGCTTACCCCGATGCGAGGTCATCAGATAGATTGATTCCAGCTAGAGGCGACATCACGCAGATTCGTTGAGAGTCGATTGAGACGATCGAAGGTCAGGAACCCATTTTCCAAGTTTAAAGTATACGGAAAGACATGCAGGTGATTCTATGGACCCTCTAGAAGAATGAAACCCTAACTCGACTTAATGACCGTGTGAAAGCCTTTGAACCTTAGGGTTTGCGGCAGTTCCTCGGCGCCATTAGTGAGGCTTGGGTTTGCCCTTCTACGGCTGGACCACCGACGCTGTGGCATGTACTCGATACTATTAAACTATACCCGAGATGTTGAGCTCTTGGGGGATTGTGAGGTTCTGACGAGTCGATCGGATGATTCGACATCATTCGGATATCATGTGATGGGACACTGCTTGGGAGACTCCAGATACGAGCATAGCCGTCGGAGCGCAGTCTGTGTAGCCATGATGAGATGAGTCCGAATCAGTCGATAGTGGAGCAAGGTGGAGTAAAGAGTTTGCACGAGATTTCGACGAGATGACGTTCCACTCCGCTAACATCAGAGATGCGATATGCACGCTGAGGATGTGTTCGGCTAGATATCTTCTACTGAGTGATGAAGATACTGAGTTCGTGATTTCGAGTCCGTGTTAGAGACTTCGGGTGGACCGTAGCCGAGGACATTGCAGTGTGCAGATAAAGACGCGACGTCGAATGGTCGATAATACAGACAAGCGGGACAAGAAGTTCGTGCGAGAGGCAGACGAGCTGTTACTACACCCCGTTAAGATTAAAGGCCGGACATGCATACAGAGGCGCAGAGATGCGACCAGCTTCCGAGGAGATGTTGTACTAAGGACGCAGAGGTCCAGAGAGCGAGAAAAGATTACGCCAGAGTACTAGCCTCCTTACAGTTTGTCTTAGGCAAGATCAGAAGAGACCTTGAGCAGGATTCCTTCCAGTACACTGCTGCAATAAGAGTTGCACCCATGATCGGATGTGTGATATGCATTCAGAGGACCCGAGGTCGGTGCCAGAGATGTGCTGCTTTACGAGCGGTCGTGAGGATTGACCGAGAGATGACCAGGGAAGTGCAAGAACGGAATCGTTCCTGTCAGCACACCTGACCGGGCCGATGAGCCGATGGATTGCGAGTTGGTAATCTACAGGAAAGATCAGGAACCAGAGGCAGAGGACGCCAGCCGCGAGCAAGAGGCAAGTAGATATCTTGCGCCGCTAGCATCGGATGTACCGGTACCTTCTCGACCCTGAAGGAGGGTATACCGACGACGGTAATTATGATTTGTGATTTTGTGATTTGATTATCACGTATCCGTTGCTTTGGATTTCGGTATTTTGGGCAATCTATTCGCATGATTTAGTCTTGATGACTGAGTTTCATGATATTTGATTTTGTGCACCATGGTTGCACCTACTGGGTATTTATATCTTGTACATAGTTATTACTCTTGAGCTGTTGATTGCGATTTCATGCCTATTTTATGCTGGTGATTTGATTTACGCTTCCAGCAGAGTTTCATGTAATTTTAGTGTTTTGATTTTGCACTCGGTATAGCTTATATGTACTTGTAGTGCATCGATATGTGTTTTGTGCCCGCAGCTGCACACGTTTATGATTTTCTTCATATCTGGATACACTTGGTGTTGCTGCTTACGTATTTGAGTTATTGCTTGGTATTTATGCATGGGATGCACCAGTTCTATATTTCGTGCGTTTGTCGCACCAGTTTTATGTTTCTTGCGTTATCGCATCAGATTTATATATCATGCCTTTGTTGCACCGGATTTACATTTTTGCATTTACGGTTGCACCTGACTTCGATTTGATGTCTTTCGATATGTCGATTTTGATTGTGATATTGATGTGGATTCTTGCACTCCGTGCTTTTGACTGGACTTACGCATATTCGACGTTGCTATTGGATTTTGTGATTCCGTACATATTGAGTGCGCAGGGTCTAGATTTTCATTCGTGCATGATGGATGCACCGATTTGGATTTTCGCGCATGTTGGGCGCATGTTTTGAGATATGATTTTGGGGCACACCAGATGCACTAAATCGAGATTCTTCGTGCATGTCAGATGCACCTGTTTTGGCTGTCAGGCACACATGTTGCCTATGACAGATGCTTCGTGCACACCCGTTGCACCTAGATGTTGTTTTGTGCACATGTTTAGCGCATATATGGATTTTGATTTCCGTGCGCGTCAGACGCACAGGGTGGTGTTATGTGCATTTTTGGAATTTATTCCTTTTGGAGCAGTACATTTTTATGATGTGGGATATTTGCTTTCATACTGAGCAGGACTAGTCAGTGGACAGTGCCTGGATATATTTTGCATGCATCGATAGTTATCGAAGGGATTTCCGAAAAGCGAGCTATAGTCTCAGTATATACCTACGTGTCCGATATGACAAAAAACGTTTTAAAAACAAGGAAACCCTTCTGATTATTTTCAAATGGTGGAACGTGCTTATTAAACAAAGGATATATATACACATATATAGTTATTTTCTTATGAGAAACGTCCGCCACTGTGCAGTGTTACGCGCATCGCACAGCGACTTAAAAAGATTTGGCATACAGTTGCATTAGCTATTTACATGTATAGATTGGGTGTCTACATGTATAGTCTTGGTCCATATCATATTGATTTTGTATTGGATTTGACATTGTGTCGTTACCATGACTCCGATGATTGCGGATGCTTGATGGAGTGTTGCTTTTGAGTTATCTGCTCAGTACTCATGCGCATGCATTGCGCTATGATGTTTTATGTATAGATGATTTCGGAGCCCCGATGACTTGGAATTTGTATTGAAATATTTTAGTATTTGGGGGTTTAAATTTAAATTCGGGGACCGAATTTCTTTAAGTGGGGTAGATTGTAACGTCTTCAAAATAATAAAATATGATTTTTGGGAAATTTTATAATTTAATATTATTTTAATGAATATTTTAATATTCTGGTATAATTAAATACAGATAAATGGGGAAAAATTATGGAAAATTCTAAAATAAGGTATTTTAAGGAATTGCCTCGTTTTCTGTGCATGCCCCCATTTGCTCTAGTTTTGACCCTGAGTATGTCTAGTTTTGACTGATTCCATCTAGGGTGAAATCTGGGTTGATTTTCCTATGTTGGTGTATAATTTGGGACTTGTTTTAGCATGGATTTTGGTATTTGGTGATTCATTCCTGTCGGGTGGCGTTTGGACGTCAACGACAAGTGGATTTTGATTATGTTTACATGCGAGTCGATAGGTTTTTACCTATGCGGGTAGCGTGTGCTATTTTGGTTTCCGATGTGATTTTCATGTGCTTTAGCATTGTGATATACTTGTAGGTACCCCGCGTGATGTTGAGGCAAAGGAGGTGAAGATAGCGACATCGGCTTTGGCACACGAGAAGCAAGGTGAGTAGATTTATATCTACGGGGAGAAGTCGGGTGGATGGCGTATAGCACCCCCGCAGTCCGTGGTGATGTATACGAATACGTATACACACGAATATTTATATTGTGTTGTTTAGGGTTATTGATGGTAATAATGATATTTTGATGATAAGAATATATTGGTTTAGTATAGTGCGAACCCTAGAGTAGTGGTTGCACTCACACATACATTTACATACATACTTGCATTCATTCTTTCATTTATTAGAGTGCATATGATGGTGCGTATATCTACACATGGGTATGGGACTATGTGTTTATATACGGGATTTGAGGATGATACGTGGTTTGAGATGATACTTGATGTGAGGCCGTGAGATCGGCGATGTGACATAGCTTGTCTTCGAGGTGCGATATGATAGTTTTAGCGGGCCTTTGGACATGTGCTTTACCCGCATTCATATTTTTATAGATGGTATCGATTTGTACTAGACTTAGAGTAGTACCCCAGATTATGCGATTTGATGATAGTGATACCTGATATGTGATGAGGTACTGTGATATTGACCCCTACCCAGCTATTGGGATGCCGTACGACGATCTACCGTACGAGCCGATATTGATGATAGATCCGCATTCATGACTCGAGGATATCTTACGATATGTTATTGAGGTGGGATCACCGACTATCATATCTATATATATTGACTCAGATTATGTGGTTTCTTACCCCTCCTGTCTAGATTACTTAGTAGACATTAGACTGGACCGAGTCATACCTATTTCAAACTAACGAATCGGGGATATTTTAAAGATAGGCAGAAGGGTCATACGGATATTTTCAAATGATGTATCTTTTCTTAAAACACCGTAGCCCTTGTTTTTTCCAAAAGCCCTGATTCGTCTTATTTCAAATGGCACCCCTGCATGACTTGTACAGATTGGTGTAGATTCTTTACTTTTGCGTTGATTATTCGATTCCGCATATTCATGCTATTTGCATTGCATCGCTTGTACTGTGGTTATATTTCAGTCATGCTGCTAGGACACCAGCACCATTATCGATGATACATATGTTCCACGTACACTTGTTGCCGGCTCACACACTCATCATCGATAATTGCCATGTCACTACACTGTAGTACTATTGCATTCAGTATATGATCCTTGCATGACATGATGATGTGCATACCTTCCTTTACATGTCGCATACTTCATGCTTTTGACTATACGCATTGAGATATGTTGTTTCTATGATATTTCTGGATTTGGGAACCGAGAGTGTTTCAAAAAAGAATATGTCATTGCTTTAAAAACCCGGTTACCCTTGATATGATATTTCAGTGCGTCCACTATGTGTTTTCTCGGTGCTGAGAGCGACATGTGAAACCCGAATCGAGGAGTGGATGAGCCGATTGCGGGTACATGGTGGACCCGGTATGGTTCCCCTCGGCAAGATGATCGATGAGCTTTGCCGATTGAGCCTGGAGGCGGGCGAGTACTTACCGGTGATTGGTTGGACCTGGCGGTTATCCGGAGGATACTGACCAGAGTCGATGGATAGATTTGGGCATCCTGCCGGGGCCGAGGGCCGATACCGCAGACAGTGCCCGCGGGCCGATCCGGACTGACGGAGCCCGATATATGAGGATTTATGTGCCGATGCTGGGCACAGTTTTCATGATGTTTTCGAGTGCCGATGCTGGGCACTCCGGTTCCATGATTTTGACGTGTCGCGAGGGACACGGGTGGGTTATATCCTCATATTTCCATGCACAGGTTTCATGATATTTACTTGCATGATGGTTATTGTCATTGGGTGATGAGTGGACGGGATCCACGTGTGTGCAGATTTGATTACATTGATCATACCTCATATTCATGACATGCTATTACCTGAGGCACTATCACGAGCACTTGGCATTACACTCATGTAGAGATTACATTACCAGTTTAGCATGCTTCAGCTTTATTCATATTGAGGTTTATTTATATCTGATCGTATTGACCTAGGATGGGTCATGCATTCGATCTCTGCTTGTAGATATTTTCTATTCACGAGTTGGTAACTCACCCTCGTTGTGCCCCAGTCCTTGCAGGTTTTTGCCGTACAGATTCCATAGCGGTATTTCTGGCACACTGCTTCCTTATTGGTGACTTGCTTGGATAGGTGGGTTCTTTTGTATCAGAACCGCCATTGTTCATGTATCATTTATTGTATCTAGAATTTCCATCAACCAAAACTTGTATATTGTTTCAGACTTAGAAAACAGTGTTGTTTTATTTCGACCTTAGAGTCGCGCTAGTAGTATTACGGTTTTCTGGATGTTTTGAGTTTCTTTTTTTTGGGTTTTGATCCTCGCCCTTTGGCGTTGTATATTATTATTGCTTGCGTGGTTGTGACCGTCGATGGACGAAGAGCTAGCTCCCGCTTGGGGATGCCTTTTATCATTTCATATATATTATTCTTGTTGTACCCCTTTCGGGGCCAGTTTTTACAAAGGAAACTCTGACGAAATTTTCAGGAAAGGTTACACATTTTAAAAAAATGCATATTCGGCTTAGTTATTTAAAAACTTTGATTTCCAAACATGATTTCCTTACTTTTCAAAAACAGTTTTTCCTTATTTACTCTTTAAATGGTTTTAGATTGCTGGGCTTTTGGCTTACTTGGATCAGATGGGGTCCTATAGACTTCATATGGTTCAAGGGCCAGTCACGTGCTCTTTCGGGTCGTGACACCAACTTTCAGTAGTAGTTTATGGTTCTGGAATTACTTCCAGTTCTATTTCGCTCCAACCTATTTCCTTTTCTGAAAACTGCTGTTCCAGAAAATGGGCATTACAGGAAACAAAAACCTTTTGTTCCTCTGCGTAATAGAAATAATATCCCTGGTAGTTCTTTGGATATCCCACAAACTTACACTGTACCGATCGTGCCTCGAGCTTGTCCGCATGCTGCTTTTTAACAAAAGCTGGACATCCCCATATCCTCAGATACTGAAGATAGGGTTTCTTCCTGCTCCACATCTGATATGGGATGGTAGGCACAGTCTTGGTAGGAACCCTGTTCAGAAGATATGCCGCTGATTCTAGCGCATAACCCCAGAAAGATCGCAATAACTCAGCATTACTCATCATGGATCGTACCATATCCAATAGGGTTCGATTCCGTCTCTCCGATACACCGTTATGCTGTGGAGTGTATGGAGGAGTAAGCTGAGAGAGAATTCCTTTCTCTTTTAGGTAACCAAGGAACTCGGCACTTAAGTATTCACCACCTCGATCAGATCTTAGTGTCTTGATACTTTTTTCGGTTTGGTTTTCTACTTCATTCTTATACTCTTGGAATTTCTCAAAACCCTCGGATTTATGTTTCATCAGATAAGTGAATCCGTACCTTGAGTAATCATCCGTAAAAGTAATAAAATAGGAAAACCACCTCTTGCATGTGTAGACATTGGACCGCATACATCGCTGTGTACGAGTCCTAAGAGCTCGCTCGCTCTTACTCCATGTCCAGTGAATGGAGTCTTTGTCATCTTTCCTTTGAGACATGATTCACAACTGGCATAAGTTTGATATTCGAACGAGTCCAAATATCCTTCTCTATGTAACTTAGTTAACCTTGTCTCATTGATGTGACCTAGTCTACAATGCCATAAGAAAGCTTTATTTAAATCTGGAGACTTTCTTTTTAGTTTGTTCTGGACATTGAAAATCTGGAGTTGGTTTAAGACATATATACCGTTATTTAGCATACCGGACCCAATCAAACCATGATTTATGTGGATGTTAATAACATGACTTACAAACGTGAAATCATAACCTTTATTTGATAACAAGGAAACTGATATGATATTACACGTTAAGCTAGGTACTTAAAAACAGTTATGTAAAACCAAAATGTGTCCACTTGTCAATCCCAGGTGATAATCCCCAACGGACACAGCTCCCACGCTAGCTCCGTTAGCAACATTTAGGATCATATCACCTTCCTTCAGCACTCTACGGTTTCTCAGTGCCTGCAATGAATTGCATATATGAGATCCTGATCCGGTATCCAATACACAGGAAGTAGAGTTAATTGACAGACAATTCTCAATTATAAACACACCTGAAGTCGAAGCCACAGCTTGCTTTGGTCCCTGGTTCTTGGAGTTCCACGCCTTGCAATCTTTCTTCCAGTGCCCTTTCCTGTGACATTGGAAGCACTCATCCTAGGCCACTACCGGTACTGCAAACTTTTTCTTTCCCTTCGTTCCCACCTTACTAACACCTCCTCTAGGTCTGGTAGCGGCCTTCTTCTTCCTTCCTTTGGCCCTAGCCTTGGACCCGGAAGAATAAGCAGCGCTAACAAACATAGCGGGTGTTTCCCTTGCCATCTGCAAGGTGCCCTCTGCACTCCTCAACATGTTAAGGAGTTCCGGAAGTTCAACTTCTTTTCTTTGAATGTTGAAATTCAGAATAAACCGGGCGTAGGTGGGAGGAAGGGACTGGAGAATAAGGTCTGTATAGAGCGCATTATCCAAAGTCGTCCCAAGGTCTGCGAGCTCTTCAATATAGCCTATCATCTTTAGGACATGTTCTCCTACCGATGATCCGACGGCCAACCTCGCTCGAAACAAGTTCTTTGAGGTATCGTATCTTTCTATACGTGATTGCTCCCCATACAGATCTTTTGTATGGAGAAATATGGATTCAAGATCCATATCCTCGTGCCTCCTCTGATGTTCATTGTTCATCGAGGAAAGCACGATGCACTTGGCCTTCGCGCAATCTATCTCCCAGGTTTTATGGATTTCCTTATCCGCTTACTGGATTTGGGACCTGGGGCTGCAGGTGCCTTAGCGGTGAGGACGTACCCCAATTTGTCATAGGTCAAAGCCATTTTGACATTTCGCAGCCAATCTTTATAGTTTGGCCCTGTCAGTATATTTTTCTCTAAAAGTAACTTAAGTCCAGTCATTTTCAGGGTCGCTGCAATTAAGAGAGAGAGAAGAAAACTCTTTAGCATGATGCTCTTGCAAGTTTAGAGTGGTTTTTAATTTATCTAAACTGGATGGCTCCCACTGTTTCTCGAATCCTTCCTCAAACCATAAAAGAAGAATTAGCCAGGACAATTCTCACCGTACAATACTTGCTTAACCGTTCAGCCAGGCTAGTGTCAATACTTCGAGGGAGCTTTTCCAACGCTTTCGCAAAGTTCCTTAATTAAATAACCTCTTTTCTCTGGAGGCGTAGCCCTTCTGACACCTTTCTTGACACCTACTTGTTTTATATCAATGATCGTTAAGTGACGAATCTCCTAATAAGCAGCATATACTCACAGTAGGATCGGGATCCAAATATCATTGTATGATAATGTTGAAGGAATCCTACCAACATTCATCAAACTCCAAATGGTATGCATCTCTTTGCAAATTTCAGTTTCTTTAGAAATTCCCGATATATATTTTTGCCCCATGCTGTTATGATCTTGGCGTTGGCCAAAATGTCATAAGTCACATGTGAAGTTCTGCCCATCATTATCTTGTCAATTTGAACCCATCCGTATAAATCCCTGACGTTGGCCAAATGATAATACGACTGTCCCAAACTAACTCATCTATCTATGCAACAAATGAATACCCAGCAGCTACCAAACACTATGCCTTGGCGTTGGTCAAAATGCATAGCTTGAATACTACTGAATACCCAAATGAAATGACGGAGGGCTACGAATGGTTTTGGCGAAACCGTGAATGTAGTGAACTTGATATAACCGAAGGAACCTGATAGCTTTTTAAAAGGAGTGGTTAAAGCTCCGCAATTAAAAATATCATCTGTTTTAAAATAACCGAGTGGTTTCTTTTAAATTGTTCCAACGATTCAAATTTTTGGTTTATTTTCTTTGCATTATAAATAATGCGTCCCATCATTAACCTATCATTGCAGAAAACAATGAAAATACAACGTCCTCTTATGCCATCCGCATTCGCCTCTGGGTCCCGTCATCACCCGTTATGTTACTTAACTAACGACAGAGCGGGGACTGGGCTAGCGCGGGTGTAAAACATAAGTGACGTCTAAATAGCTATCATATATAGATATTGTACATTGTCAGACGCAATAATATGCATTCCAGATCTCATATGAACTTTATTGGATTTGCAAGCAATCCGCGTTTGTTTAGAGCCTGCAACAAAAAAAGGATTACACGGTTGTGATGAATAGCCATTACCCCACCCTAGACTCCTACGGGTACGGCAAACTACCCGCCAAGTACCCGAAGTGAAGCGGTCTCCCTCAACAAAGTGAGTAGGCCACTAAACACTTCAAAGTACCCGGTAGTTTGTGTACCCCACCTTGGGTCTGTCGTAGGAGCAAAAACAGTAAAATGAAATAATACAACGGTGGCTACAACCGCAACCTGGATGCACCCCGCAAAATAATATTACAACATATTACATTTACATTGAATGAATTAAAATAATAACCCATTACAAAACCCCGGCTAATCACCACAACAGTCCAATACACTTCATAAACACAAACATTTAAATCCATTACAGAAATGTGCAACCCCCTGCCAACCGACATACTAGCAGTTAGGGAAGGTTTACGAACACATTATACAATCACAGATATAATCAAATTAGCAAATATCGTATAATTTCGATCGTGCAAACATATCAGATTCTACTCGCAAAGCTTCTCTGTGCACCTGAGACTTGAGCAGAAAATAAACATTCCAGAAAATACACAAATATCACAGAAGAGTTACTGGTGGAAATTGGGTTGAATCGGCCCCAACTCGGCCGCGGATCCGCGGCGGATCGATGGGATCGGCCGCAGTTCCGCGGCTGTATGGACGATTCAGGAACCCATTTTTCACCAGTGTTCTTACAATTCTCTGTAGGTTATATTGAAGCAACCTGAAAAATTTTTAGAGCCTGTTTTAAATTCGACAGAAACTTGTGATATCGATGTCGTTTTCTGGTTCGTTTTGCATTCGAAATTCTTACGACTTTGCTAATGAGTTAATTATTGTTTAGTGAGGCTCTGATACCACTGTAGGTTGATGTACAACACCCCATGACTTGCGGGGCGGCGGAAATTTAAAAAACGATCTTGTTCTATGCGTAAACATCGACTTACCGAGAATCTTTGCAAAACAATAACTAACAAAGAATCATAGAAGTTAACAACTACTATGAAAAGTGATTATACCTAACGAACCGTGTCCTTCGTCTTTTCGTTCTCCACCTCCTCCTCGGCCTTCTCCAAGTAGTAGACGATCCACCCGAGAGCTTTGCTTCAAGCTTCACCTCAAACTAGAGGTAACTAGGTTTCTTAAAGTGCTAGTCCAAGTAACCTAGGTGATATAAAGTTGGGTTATGGATTAAGTAGTCTAATCTAATCCTTGATCTCAACACATGAGAGGGGAGGATTAGGGTTTGAAGAGAGAGAGCTTGAGGAGAGAGAAGGTGAGCATGAGAATGAGATGAGATAATGATCTATCATAATATATATCATACATTATCATTTATCCAATAAAAGAAAATAAAGGATTTACAACCATGCTTCATAAATACCGAAGGGTGATTCATCTCCATGAGTCATTAAGCATTTATGTTGCATTAATGACATGGATGAATCACTCATATAACTCACAAATCTCATTTAATGCATATGCCACCTTAACCCCCAAGTCACCATCTTCTAGAAGCTTCTCGCGTAATTACGAGAACGCCCCTCCTATCCGTGAAAACATGGAAAAACTTTAGACTGTATAAATCCAATAACCGGATACTAGAAACTGGCTTAAACCAAAGTCGGCTAGTAAAAACTGTCCGGATGTCGTACGTGCGTAAACACACGTATGCGTCCAAACCCTTATCGTAAAACCATACGACCTCTATATCGTTTCGCCTGGAGTAGGGAAACTCTCTGTGTGGGACTCTAGAGACTCGACGACTACGCTGGCAGTGGGTTTAACCACAGACCGCAAGTGGCACTAGCTGTACGTAACGGTCCCCAGGTAGATGTCGATAAGAAGGGCGATGAGGAAACCCATCCGAACTCCTACTGAGTCTGATGTGACAATCTCCGTACAGTCCGGTCTGTTCGTCTAAGACTATCGCATATCGGGCCTAGGGGGGCAGCAAGCGTCAGTCCCCTAATAGCAGTATAAGTCGTGTCGGAGCGAAGCCCATTACACCCTGAGATACTACTGGAACCTACCAGCAAATCTCGCTTGCCCTGGCCAGGGACTTTGCCTAGTGGCTCTCTGACACAGCACGATATCAACTCCCAATATCGGGAGAGACAAATCCCGTCTAACCGCCACTGCCTCCAAGTGCTCTGGACTGCACCCAACTGCTACCTGTTTGCATGACTCCTTTAAGCCTGGTAGGGTTGCAATCTAAGAACAGTGGGACACACTCGAGGCGAAGTAGCAGTGTCAAGTCTGCGGACTATGCTGTACTCATGTCACCTGGGAACTGTTAACTGACGACTGGTATAAAACCATCCAACAGTTCCCTGTGAGTCATGTCGGGTGTACCCGTAACCTAACGAGCACCTGCATACTATCTCCAGTACGATGTACTGAAGGCTGTGGGACAAACCATCTCCCCAACTGGGATGAGAAGCGTACACACTAGTCTACTCCGGAGTATCGATGCCCTGTCTCGATAATCCTACGACTAGGGACCTGAATAATGATGTGCTTGTAGACTACCCAGCCCCCACTAGTGTGACTGCCATCACAACGCTGGTAGTCAAGCAAGATCCTAAGAACTCTATCAATACATATACTCACATATTAAGATAGAAAAACCAAGTAGCATACTACCATGTTTAGCAAGATTGTTATGTACATGTGAATATCCCAAGCTTCCATTAAGTAATATATAAACTAGTATGATACAATAATGGCCCCTAGGGCATATACACTAACATGTAGTACCTGATAGAGTACCTTACATGACTGTTACCTACATATCGTCATATTATTGCTTCATGTATTAATTATACCTGCTAGTGTACTTTTCATGATTATTGCATTATATATGACCATTCATTGATTTTAAATGCTTATGTTAGATTCGCGCTGTATGCGCATACTCGCGATTACCTGCATATGTTATTTACTATCCACGAGTTGGCAACTCACCCCCGTTGTGCCACAGTGTTTGCAGGTGTTCCTCCGGATGGTCTGAGGCAGGCTATTTTCATCCATCGTATCATCTTTTGCTGCGTATAACACTTCGCCTGACAGTGTGTAGTTTTGCCCAGGTGGGTTTTGTGGTTATCCGATGTTGTATTATATATTCGTTGTATCCATGTACTCTCTATCTACCAGTATTATGTATGACTTAGTGACTTGGTGTGAGGTTGATATTGTATACTATTTTGTGACTAAGAGGTTTTTATGCAGTTTTATTTATATCACCTCTTTCTTCGCTACGTCATCGTATATCTGTTGTCGTGTTTGTTTTCCGCCGTTGGGCGTGGATTTTGCTCCCGTTTGAGATGCCTTATGTATATTTATGTTGTACCCATTTTTGGGGCTGGTTTTTACAAAGGAGGTGCTGCCAAAATTTTAAGGAATAAAAGTGAGACTTTAAAGAATTTGGGTTCTGATTTCAATGGTTTTGAAAATACTATTATCACTTTCTTATTTCTTTTGATGGTTTAGATTTCTAGGTTTTGGCTTTCTTTTACTGCGTTATGCCTGGAGACGTTGCGTAGTATTAGGGCCGTCACGTGCCAATTTCGGGTCGTGACATTTACCCCCTCGCACTATATGCGCTTGTTGTTCAGATCCGTCCCATTTGACCGAAGAGTGTCCTTACAACCCACCTGCTCAAGGACAGGATCAAGTCAATGCTACCTTTTAGCAGAGAGAAAGAAATGATCCATACTCTTCAACTTATAATTCTGGTTGGAGGAACCACCCCAATTTTTCTTGGAATCAAAATCAACAACAATTCCAAGGCAATAACAATTTCCAAAGGCATTCTCCACAATAACAAGCTCTTCAACAAATTCAATTTCAGCAGTCGTTCCAACCCCAACCGTACCAAAATCAAATGAACAATTTTCTACCAAACAACTCTTATCCTCAAAATAATTTTGTTCAGCCAAACAACGATATGGTTTCCTCCCTTGAACGAAGTCTGGATGCGTTTTAAAAAAAATCTACTCAATCCTCAGCCAACATCAAATCTTCCATTCAGTCTTTGGTGCAACACACTGCATCACATGGGCAAAGCATCAAAACCATTGAAGCCCAAATTGCACAACTGAATGCTGCTTTAAGCGAGCGAGAGAAGGGAAAGCTTCCATCTCAACCACTGCCAAATCCCGGTCACCCACAAAATGCACATGTTGCTCATGAACAACAAAATCATAATGTGAGTGCCGTGACTACATTAAGATCTGGAAGGACGTTGCACAACAATGTTGGCATTGATGATGACACCCCGGCCGCCGCTTCATCATCTTCTTCTTATTATTATTATTCATCTTCATCTTCTTCATCTTCCGAGCCTGTTCTCCATTCTTCATAAGGATCTACTTCTTCCACTTCTCCGAATGGACCCACATGTTACTCCACGAAAACACCAACACTGGGATCCGTTCCAACTCCGCAATCTACTCCACAAACATTGGACTCAACAAATTTTCAAAATATTCCATTTCCAAACAGGTTGAGATCCAATAAACAAACTCAGCAAATGGAGAAGATTGTGGAGTTATTTAAAAAGGTTAGTATTAACATACCTCTGTTTGATGCAATCCAACAAATCCCTTCTTAAGCTAAAATCTTGAAAGACTTGTGCACCAAGAAGAGGAAATCACAGGTACCAAAGAAAGTTTTCTTAGCTGGTGCAGTAAGTGATGCTCTTACCCGGCCTTTACCTAAAAAATGCAAGGATCCTGGCTGTCCAACAATTTCAATAACTATTGGGGATAAGAACATCAACCGCGCACTTTTAGATCTTGATGCCTGTGTTAATCTGCTTCCTTATTCAGTATATGAAAAATTAGGCGTTGGAGAGCTGAAACCCATACATTGTACTCTCCAAATGGCCGACCAATCCATCACCCATCCTATGGGTGAGTTGGAGGATGTGTTGATTAAAGTAGAGGACTTCATATTCCCCGTTGATTCCATTGTTATGGACACACAACCTATAGCTAACCCCCGGAGTCAAATTCCGGTGATACTCGGTCGACCATTCCTTGCGACTTCTAATGCGGTGATCAATTGTCGAAATGGTTCGACGAACCTATCTTTTGGAAATATGACAATTGAGCTGAACATTTTTAAGTTGGGGAATCAGCCCTACGAACCTAATGCTAATATACTTGATGTTTGCTCGATCCAAGAGATCACTCAGGAGGACTGTGAGCTCGAAAAATTTATGTTCGATCACAACAATTTTGACGCCGCTAGTGGGTTCCTCCTCGATTCTGATACTGCTTTCACAACCGAAAATGATTACAAGTGTTTCACTTTCTCGAACGATTTTGATGAATCGCCACCCGAGTTTGAATCCTTTGAATTTTCGGATGAGTTAACTGAACCATCCGACTCGGTTGCTTACACTCGCTTTGAACCTCTGTTGGTATCCTTCAAGTTTGAGACAATTTCACCAATTTTACCTTCAATTGTTTCACCTCCAACACTCGAACTCAAGCTATTGCCGTCTCACCTTAAATACGCTTACTTAGGTGAGAATGAGACCCTTCCTGTTATCATCTTGGCCTCTCTAGCCCCTGAGCAAGAGAAAGCCCTTTTAACAGTCTTACAAAACCATCGGCAAGTTTTTGGCTGGACTATGGTGGACAACAAGGGGATTAGTCCCCTAATAGTTGAACATCATATTCATATGATGGATGATGCCAAGCCAGCAAGGGATCCACTGAGACGACTAAACCCTATCATGAAGGAGGCTGTTAAAATGTCTTGATAGTGGTATCATTTACCCAATCTCTGATAGCCAGTGGGTAATCCCCATTCACGTTGTCCCAAAGAAATCGGGCATAACGGTCATAACTAATGAGGCAAATGGGTTAATACCTACTCGCACCCAAACTGAGTGGCGAGTATGCATCGATTATAGAAAACTCAACGCCGCGACTCGGAAAGACAGCTTTTCATTACCTTTTATTGACCAAATGCTAGAACGATTGGCAGGGCATGAATTTTACTGCTTTTTGGATGGCTACTCTGGTTATAATCAAGTTCCCATCGCCGAAAAGGACCGAGACAAGACCGCATTCACTTGTCCTTTTGGTACGTTTGCTTACCATCGCATGCCCTTTGGGTTATGCAATGCACCCGCTACTTTCGAGCGGTGTATGATAGGTATTTTTTCAGACATGGTGGAAAAATTCTTGGAGCTTTTCATGGATGATTTCCCCATTTTCGGCGACTCCTTTGATGAGTGTTTGATACATTTAGACGCGGTTCTTACCCGGGGTAGGGATAAGAACCTTATATTAAATTGGGAGAAATGCCACTTTATGGTACGAGAAGGTATTTTTTTAGGACATATTATCTCGCAAAATGGTATTGATGTAGATAAAACTAAGATTGAAGTCATTTCCAATCTTCCTCCTCGCAAATGCGTCCGAGACATTCGAGCCTTCCTTTGCCATACCGGTTTCTATAGAAGGTTCATCAAGGATTTTAGTAAGATAGCTAGACCATTGACTCTTTTGTTGGTCAAGAACACCACATTTGATTTTGACTCAAGCTGTATGAAGGCGTTCGAGTCATTGAAAAACTCATTTATTTCCGCTCCCATTCTTTCGTCTCCTGACTGGACGCATCCATTTGAGATTATGTGTGATGCATCTGATTTCGCTATTCGTGCTGTCCTTCGACAGCGCATCAATAAGATGCCGCATGTGATTTATTACTCTATCCGAACCTTGAACGAGGCCCAATTAAATTACACAACAACTGAGAATGAATTCTTAGCTGTTGTGTTTGCGTTAGAAATTTTCAGGCCCTATTTAATTGGCCCTCCAGTCATCGTTTACACTGACCACTCAGCACTTCGCCATCTTTTCGCGAAGAAGGATGCTAAATCTCGGCTGATACGTTGGATCCACTTACTACAAGAGTTTGACCTTGTCATCAAAGACAAAAGAGGATGCGAAAACGTAGTCGCCGACCACCTTTCACGCCTCCTTTCTTCGCCCACACTTCAAATTCCTATTAAAGACGTTTTTCCAGATGAGCAGCTCTTGACTGTGTCATGCGAACCTTGGTTCACAGATAGTGTAAATTATTTGGCCACCGGACTTATACCAAACAAATGGTCGAATCAGGACAGACTCAGATTTTTTTTTCCCAGGTAAAACAATTTTTTACTGGGATGAACCATATCTATTCAAATACTGTCCCAACAAAATTATTCTTCGGTGTGTCTCCGACAATGATTTTAAGAGCGTGCTGTCATTTTACTACGATCAAGCGTGTGGCGGGCATTTTGGCCCTAAAAAGACAACAGAAAAGATCTTGTAGTATGGCTTCTACTGGCCACAGCTTTTTAAAGACGCACATGATTACTGCAATACATGCTCTCAGTGCCAACACTTGGGCCAGATATCTAGGAGAAATGATATGTCGCTCCAACCAATATTGGTTGTTGAAATTTTTGATGTTTGGGGGATAGATTTTATGGGATCGTTTCCCAATACTTTTGGGAACGTGTATATTCTCCTCGCTGTTTACTATGTTTCAAAGTGGGTCGAGGCTATGCCAAGCCGGACTAATGACAACAAGGTTGTCGTTAGATTCCTCAAAGAAAACATTTTCTCTCGGTTTGGGCATCCCCGTGCAATTATCAGCGATAATGGATCTCATTTTTGTAATAGGACATTCGAGTCCTTAATGCGGAATACTCCATTACTCACAAGCTGTCAACACCCTATCATCCCCAAACTTGTGGGCAGGCCAAGGTTTCAAATCGGCAAATTAAACAGATATTAGAGAAAACGGTTTCCAAAAACCGTAAAGATTGGTCGTCAAAACATATTGATGCCCTTTGGGCATTTAGAACTGCCTATAAAACCAATCTTGGCATGCCTCCGTATAGACTTGTTTATGGAAAGGCTTGCCACCTTCCAGTTGAAATTGAGCCTAGACCATTTTAGGCAATAAATGAGTTGAATCTATCTCTAAGAGATGCGGGCAGCAATAGAAAGCTGCAGTTGAACGAATTAAACGAGCTTCGAGATGAAGCTTACGAGAACGCAATAATCATCAAAAACCGAACGAAAGTGTTCCACGATAAACACCTTATGCACAAAACTTTCAAACCTTGTCAACAGGTTTTACTTTACGACACTCGGTGACATTTCCATCCCGGCAAGCTCAGATCTCGATGGAAAGGGCCATTTTTGGTATGCACTGTATATCCGCACGGTGCGGTCGATTTAGAAAATCCGGAGGACGGTTCAATATTTACAGTGAACAGACATAGACTTAAATCGTTCCACACTGTGGACCCTTCGGAGGAGCTCCTGTTTTCGCAGGAGCCGATTTACATTGACTGATCTTCCTCTATCTACCCCTCAAATTCGATTATCCAGCCAAAATACTGTTTCAAATAATTTTGGGGATATGTATCACTTGTAATTATATAAAAACAAAATAAAAATTAAAAAAACTGAAAATAAAATTTTTTGGGTATTTTGGTAAATTTTCAGTAATAATAAATAAATAAATTAAAAAAATTATTTACAGATAAAATCAACTTTTTAAGAGGGGCTTTTTGCAATTAACCAAAACATTCCCCCCTATAAATAGAACCCGACCCCTCTCTGTTTTTATCAAACCCAAAAAGAATTCCTCTCAGAAAACCCTAGCCGTCGTAGCAGCTAGAAGAAGGAGATCGCCCCATCGCGCCACCCTTCCGCCGCCATACCCTGCTTCCTGCCGCTGATCCGCCGCGCTTCTGTGTCGTCTCCCTCTGAAATCTTCAGAGGAGGTTTGCGGTTCTCTTTCCTCTCTGTTAAAAATTAATTTTTTTCAATTCACTCTCTGTGATGGCACCGACCCTACAATTTGAGAGAGATTTCTCACAAATATTTGCACACACAATCTACGATAGCTATTTCGGTGAAGAGATCCGGAGACGAGGGTGGAATTTCTTACTTTTTAATCACCCAAACTCCTTCGCTCTACCATATCTCGTCACACGATTTTATGAATGCTTGGAAGACGGATGCCTTTCACAACACGGATATATTAGGCTTATTTGGGGTGATAGAGAAATCATAATCGATAAGGACTTCATCCATGAAGTCACCTTAATACCTAGACTACCTACCCATGACCAACCCCTCCAATTCGAGGATTATCTACCCTTGATGGGTACTGACTATTCGAGGGTGCCACGTAAGGGCATCCAGCTAGAACCCTCTTTGCAAACGTAATGACTATATGACGTTGGGCACAAAATAACAGTTTTGGTAGTTCACAAAATACTACCTTTTTCACACCATCTCTTCATATCATGCACACCTTAATGACTAGGAACCCCAGATGTGATATGTGCACGGTATTGCTTAATTCAATTGGTGCTGGAAAAAGTGCTGCCAATTACCCATGCCTTATGTTAGTGACACAACCGTGTCTCTATTTCCTCCCTGTGGAGGAATTTAAGTTTTACATGCATGGAGGTATACCCATTTGACCACTTATTGAGGTCGTATCCACGTCCTATACCCGCCTAACTGATGTATGGACGCAAACTGAACTGGCCGAGAATATACCCGCCAGAACACCCAGCTCCAGCTCGACCGCGAGCGAGGAAGAGCTTACCCCTGCAGAACATGCACGTCAACTTAGGAAAGTCACTAGGGGATAGACAGATTTGTAGGGATGGTGACCAACTTGGATCACCGTGTGACTGAAATATAGCATGGCATGTCTACCCTGCTAGCGAGAGAAGAACATTCCCGTTCACGTTCGAGGGGACGGCGAGGTCATGAGCAGTGAGGGCACTTCTTTTGGTAAATTTGGTGGAAGAGGTGGTTTGTAAATAGTTATCATTGCATTGCATATTTGAATTTTTGTACATATTTTTTTTCTTTTCTTTCTTTGCATGTTTAATTCTGCATTGCATCTTTATAAAAAAGTTATAAAAATTAAAAAAATAAAATTAAAAAAATTTAAAAGTAAAATCAAATAAAAAATTGAAAAACTAAAGAAGAATTTTTTTTCAATATTGGCCATATTTGACTTAAGTTAGACAAGAAGGTTAACTAGCTAGGAAAAACTAGATCCTAAACTTAGTAAATTAAAAACTCTACAAATAACCTTTCTTAAACTTTAACGGTAGAAAATATATGTCCTTATAGTTTATTTAGAGATAGGCAAATTTTGAGTTCAGTTCTTGGGCTAAGTCAAAATAAGGGAAGAGTATTGAAATTTTTATTGAAGTATAAGACTGAAAAATAGTTCCGAACCTTTAGTCTAAATTCTGAATATATATATACCCTACAACTCACACATACACGCACATTGAAACTTAGGATAGTAGAGAATACCTTGAAATTCTCTTGTCTAAAATCTTTAGTATGAGAAAAAAAATTAAATAAAAGTATAAGTGTGAATAAAGAGATATAAAAAAAATGAACACTGGTATTGTGATTACTTAAGGCTACGTAAAATAAAAAAATATATAGCGAGGGTGCTTTATCACCTAGTGCCTAAGACCAACTGGTTTGGGAGTCACTGCTAAAGCCTTAGGTATTACAAGACGAGGAATTACGCCTAAATGCGCGAACACATTTTGTAATCGGTCGTTAGTACCTCAAGAAGTATTAACGGTCGCATGAAGGATGTGTGAGCAATTTCATTTAAAATTCACCAACTAAAAGTATTTTGGACGATGGATAAGAGTATGATAGCTTGAATTGAATTTCCAAGTGTAGGGATGAAATTTACACATACGTAGGGGTATATGATTGGGGTTTTGATGAGAGATCGGAATGAAAGATAAGGCTTATATTTTCAGTAGAAATGATAAAAATTCCTAAGTTGCGATGAAACCTTAGAAGGAAAATTCAAAAGATGCTAAAAGCTAAATAAATTTACAGAACATATACAATCTTAAGTTAAATGATAAGTGAGTGTGAAAAATATGGGTTGATGATTTCTAAGTTAAAGATAATATAATTTCTTGCCAGAACACCGAATTTAAGAATGAAGTCAACAAGCCAAATTGATCGGATTTTCCGGGTAGTATCCGCTGAAAACCCTCAGGAGACAACACTCCTGCTACTAGGGACACCTAGAGTATTAACGGCTTGTTGCATGAGCTCAGTGCAATCGTGATTCCCTGCGAAAGTGAGTGATTGAAATGTTTTCTGATGTGTAAAATAAACTTGTAAAGATATCACAATCAAAAAATTATATTGACCGCAATCAAACCACGGTGTCGGATGTAGTTAATGAATGAGTGCGGATCGTCCTCAGGGATTGTGCAATTCAATTGTATTATGATACGTTTGAAATGAAATGTTAAGAAACAATAAACGAAAACATGATTCAAGAATTATTTGTATTCGAGTGTCACTATTCTTTACTCAAGAATCAAGAAACTATAAACAATCAAGAATCGGTTGTTTTGATAGTATTTCCAATCAACAATCAAGAATATAAGAGAGGCTCGTAGGAATCGATCGGATCTTTAGACGTGATGCAATCTAAAGGGTTTCGTGTTCTTGTCCTTCGAAGAATTGATACTAGATCAATGGTGATCGACGAGAGTTAGGGTTTTCTTGATGAAATTAGGGTTTCATCTCTTAACCCTTGTTCTTTCGAGGATACCATTTATATTCTAGCCTCTAGCAATTTCAAGAAACGATCGGAACTCCCCAATCTCGAGCGATGTCGATCAAGAAAGCATCGCTACGAATTGGGTCGTCGATTCTTGAACTTGCTAGGGTTTACAAACTCGTGGGATTCAAGAATCGATTACAAATTTGTTACATCATCATACTAAAGATCGTTTCGACTCCCCGACGAGCGGAGTTTTATTCACACATCACCACAAAGACAACATTCAAGAATAGTAATGATAACATGATGCGGAATTTAAAGAAAACAAGATAAAAGAATATCACCTTTTATTTAATCAACAATTTCAATACATTCTTTCAAGAATCTACAAGAAGAAGAAATCGATCGTTGACTCGGCTTCGCTCGTCTCCGTGGATCGTGGATCTACTTTGATCTCTTGCCCGATTGAAGATCGGCTCGGCTCATAAAAGGGTTGAAGGCATCTTGCTTGGCTTGCACTCAAGATCTTGAATTGTGGTTGGATTTAGGGTTAGGGTTTCCTACAAGCTCTCTCACTAAACTTGAGGAAGAGGGGATGAAGAAAGAGATTGATTTTCTAAACTTCAATCAAGGTTGAATAATATTTTCTAACATGAGAAATGAGTGAGCCTAGGGTCTTATTTATAGAACTCCCAAACCCTAGGTTAGATTTGAATTAGAACTTTCCCTCCCAAAGTTTGTTGAAGGGTTTCTAGAAGGAGTTTGTTAGGAGTTAGCTTAGGGTTTAAGCTAGGGTTTAGGGAAAGTTCTAGAATGATTAGGCTAGTTTAGGTGTTTGCTGATCTGGAGGAAGTATCTGGCATATTCTGGAAGTTTGTGTGCATTTCTGAGCTGTAGCCACTGAAACAGGAATTTTGGTGCCAAAATTCCTTGATGACGTCACCAGTATGCCGCGCTTCCGCCGCATTTACCCTATATATGCCGCGCTTCCGCGGTCTGTTGGTGGCCTTGGGATCTGTGTCTTCTGCAGTGGTCTTGTACTGCTGTTTTTAGCTTCCTTTGATGTTTAGATTTGTACTTCCTCTTCTGTGTTGATACCAGATTTGAGTTAAGTGAATTTACGAGCAATTGTAATGGTCGAGCAATGTAATGATCGAGCAAGCTTCTCTTTTCCTGCATAGACTTCGAAACAGGGGTTGCAAGATATAGAAAATATGCTATGTAATGCAATGCAGTCAATTTCCCTCGAAATGATGGTTTTAAGGTCGAATACATGTAATCTGATATTTTGCGACCGATTTGCTAATATGTAGAATATGAATACCGTACACTTCTATATGGATGCAGATGATATGGAAATTGCCTGTTAAAATATGCAATATTTTCGACTGATCAAATACCCCCAAACTTAATTTCGATCGTCTCGAGAGAATGTTTTATTAAAAAGAGAGAAGGAGAAAATAAAGAAAGAGAAAAACCAACTAGCACACTTTCGTAGGCAACACGATTGCACTGAGCATGTGCAACAAGCCTTTAAACCTCTAGGTGTCCCTAGTAGGAGGAGTGTTGTCTCCTGAGGGTTTTCAGCGGATTGCACCCATAAAATCCAATAATAAAAGCAAGATCATGAATATTACATTTAAAGAAGAGAATTGTAAAAGAAAAACTTTGAAAATTAGGGTTTCCAACTAAGCTAGCTTTTCGGTTGTCATGAGCCCTATCTTAATGGTCATGAAAAGATGTTAGAAATCACGTCCTCCCTCAATAAAACATCGTCTTATTCTTCATTCCTATCTGTATTCCAAATATCGATCATATAACCCTGCGTGTGTGTAAAGACATCCCTACACCCGGAGAATTCAATTCAAGCTATCATACCCTTGCCCATCGGCCTCAGTACTTCTTGGCAAACGAGATTGCTTACACACTTTCATGCGACCGTCAATACTTCTTGAGGTACTAACCGACCGATTACTAATGTGCTTGCATGCTTGGTGTATTTTCCTCGTCTTGCACCACCTCAGGCATAGCAGTGACTCCCAGACCAGTTGACCTTGGGGCACTAGGTGAAGAAGCACCCTTTTGCTATATATTTTTATTTCCCTTGGTGATAACAAAACCAGTATCCATTTTTCTCACCACTTTAAAACACATATTTTTTTTTTTTTCATACTTTTGGCTTTAAGACAAGAGCATTTCAAGGTATCCTCTACTATCCCAGGCTTTAAGACGTGTGTAAGTGCGAATAGCAGGGTAGCCACGTTCAAAATGTTTGGCTTCCAGAATAGAAACTATTTTTCAGACTTATTTTTATCCTCAGATTAGTGACGTCCTTCATCTTACTAACCCTTGGGACAACGGCTCATAACTACTTATTACTAGTTCGTATAAGAAAACTTCTAATTTTCTTAGTTTTCTAAAAATTTTCTAATCTCATGGATGCAATTTTTCACTATCTAAACTTTCATTATCTTATTTATATACAAAAAGGTGTAAATATTAAAATTATTTTTATATTTGAAAATTTTTAAATTTTTATGGGTTTTGAAAATTTTTCAATTTTTATAGATTTTTAAAAGAAATGTTTTGTGCTTATGCAGATGATATGCAAATGATGCGAAAATAAGCACAAACCTCCCCCAAACTTGTTTTCAACAGTGTCCTCACTGTTGCCGACAGCTATATCTACAAAACCTGTAAATCTGGGGGGAATTATTAGTGGGGGCAAAATATATAAGTGAAGAACTTCCCCCAAACTTATCTTTCACTCACCTTCATTCAAAAGATGATGCAATGATATACAGGATATGAAGGTGAGACGGAGGAATTTTAATCCAAATAAACTGGCTCTTGTAAGAACAAGAGCTCCTCCGTGGGGTCAGTGGAAAAATACGGCTTTAGTCTATGTCCATTTACTTTGAAAACTGTGCCGTTTGTAACATTTTCTACTTCTACTGCCCCGTGCGGGAATACAGACCGCACAACAAAAGGTCCCTTCCAACGAGATCGGAGCTTACCCGCATGAAGGTGTAAACGTGAATCATAAAGAAGGACTTGTTGACCAGGTAAAAATGTTTTCCTTAAAATGCTTTTATCGTGAAAAACCTTAGTCCTATTCTTTGTGATTACAGCATTATCATAAGCTTCATCGCGGAGTTCGCTTAGCTCGTTAAGTTGCAGCTTCCGAAAGTTGCAAGCAAGGTTTAGATCAAAATTTATTTCCTTTATAGCCCACAATGCTTTATGTTCTATCTCAACAGGTAGATGACATGCTTTTCCAAACACTATCCTATATGGAGACATTCCTAGGTCGGTCTTATATGCAGTCCTGAATGCCCAAAGAGCATCCGTCAATTTGGTCGACCAGTCTTTTCTATTCTTAGCAACAGTTTTCTCCAGGATAAGTTTGATTTGTCTGTTTGAGATCTCAGCCTGCCCGCTTGTTTGGGGATGATAGGGTGTAGAAAGACGGTGGTTGATTGAGTATTTCCGCATCAGAGTCTCGAAAGACCTGTTGCAGAAGTGTGTCCCATTATCGCTAATGATAGCGCGTGGGTGTCCAAATCGCGAAAAGATATTCTCTTTCAAGAACTTAATGACAACTTTCCTGTCATTAGTGCGACATGGAATGGCTTCTACCCACTTTGAGACATAATCAACCGCCAGCAAAATGTACAGATTCCCAAAGGAGTTGGGAAAAGGACCCATAAAATCAATGCCCCAAACATCAAACATTTCAACAACCAGAATGGGTTGCTGAGGCATTTCATTCCTCTGGGATATTCTACCCGTATACTGACATTGTGTACAGGTTTTGCAATACTCAAATGCGTCCTTGAATAAGGTCGGCCAATAAAATCCACATTGCAAAACCTTTTCCGCTGTCTTTCTAGGACCAAAGTGACCCCCACAAGCCTGATCATGACAAAATGAAAGAACACTCTTGAACTCTTCATTTGGGACGCACCGGCGAATGATCTGATCAGGACAATATTTAAACAAATAGGGCTCGTCCCAGTAAAAGTGTTTTACTTGGGAAAGAAAACGATATTTGTCCTGTTTTGACCAATCGCTCGGTATAAGTCCCGTGGCATGATAGTTCACAATATCCCTGAACCATGGTTCAGCGGATATGCTCAAGAGTTGTTCATCAGGGAATGAATCATTGGTCGGCAGGGTCACAGGGGAAGAAACGATGCGTGAAAGGTGGTCAGCTACTACGTTTTCACATCCTTTCTTATCTTTGATAACAAGATCAAATTCTTGTAACAGTAGGATCCAACGTATTAGTCGACCTTTTGCATCTTTCTTCGCCAGAAGATGTTTTAAAGCGGAATGGTCAGTATATACAACTATAGGTGAGCCGATTAAGTAAGGCCTGAATTTTTCTAATGCAAATACAACCGCTAAAAGCTCTTTCTCGGTGGTTGTATAATTGATTTGCGCATCATTCAGGGTCTTACTGGCATAGTAAATCACGTGTGGCATCTTATCGATGTGCTGTCCTAAGACTGCACCTACTGCAAAATCAGATGCGTCACACATCAGCTCAAAGGGGTAGTCCCAATTTGGTGATGATAAAACGGGGGCTGAAGTGAGTGAGTGTTTAAGTGAGTCGAAAGCTGTCTCGCAATCCGAGTCAAAGTGGAAGGTCGTATCCTTGGCCAGGAGTAGTGTTAAAGGTCTAGCAATTTTGCTAAAGTCCTTTATGAATCTCCTATAAAAGCCTGCATGGCCAAGGAAAGAGCGAATATCTTTGACGCTTTTGGGATGAGGCAGATTTTGAATGACATCTACTTTAGCTCTGTCAACCTCAATGCCTTTTTGTGAAATGACATGTCCAAGGACTATTCCTTCTTGGACCATAAAGTGGCATTTTTCCCAGTTCAATGTCAAGTTCTTCTCTTTGCAACGAGTAAGAACAGCGTCTAGATTCGCTAGGCAATCAGAAAAAGAGTCTCCAAAAATCGAGAAGTCGTCCATAAAGATCTCCAAGAAATTCTCTACCATATCAGAGAATATCCCCATCATACACCGCTGAAAGGTAGCGGGAGCATTGCATAACCCAAAGGGCATGCGACTGTAAGCAAAGGTACCAAAAGGACAAGTAAAAGTGGTTTTATCTTGATCCTTTTTGGCAATGGGGACCTGATTGTAGCCTGAGTATCCGTCCATAAAACAATAAAACTCTCGTCCCGCTAAGCGTTCCAGCATCTGATCAATAAATGGTAGAGGAAAATGATCTTTCCTCGTAGCAGCGTTGAGTTTTCTATAATCGATGCATACACGCCACCCAGTTTGGGCGCGTGTTTGAATCAACTCATTCGCTTCATTTGTGATAACTGTGATGCCGGATTTCTTAGGAACGACATGTATAGGACTCACCCACTGGCTATCGGAGATTGGGTATATAATACCACTATCTAAGCACTTGACGATTTCTTTCATGACAGCTTCCTTCATGACGGGATTCAACCGTCTCTGTGGTTCTCGGGTCGGTCTGGCATCATCCATCACATGTATATGATGTTCAACTATCAAGGGACTAATCCCTTTGATGTCCGCCATACTCCAACCAAACGCCTCTTTATTAGATCTCAATACCGATAAAAGGGCATTCTCTTGCTCTGATGCAAGAGAAGCGGAAATGATAACCGGTAATGACTCGTTCTCACCAAGATAAGCATATTTCAGGTGAGAAGGTAAAACTTTGAGATCTAACTCAGGCGGAGAAATGATAGAAGGAAGGGTCATAGATTGATTTTTGGATCTACAAAGAAGCTCAGAGCCTGTGAAAGATACAGACTCGGGTGGAGAAAGGTCAGAAGTGCAGGACTCATGTGTAGCTAAAGTGTCCTCACTAAGATCATGTGTGAAATCAAACAGAGATGTGCTAATGTCATCGAGATCAGTCAAGCAAAGATCCTCAGCTCCACAACTATCGGGAGCGATCTCATGGACAGAGCACACATCTAAAATATGAGCAGAGGGTTCTGACGGCTGACTTCCAACTCTATAGATATTTAGTTCAATGGTCATATTTCCAAATGATAAATTCATTGAACCATTTCTACAGTTTATAACAGCGTTGGAAGTGGCAAGGAAAGGACGACCTAGAATCACCGGAATTTGGCCCCGGGGGTTTGCTACAGGATGTGTGTCGAGCACAATGAAGTCTACGGGGAAAACAAATTCCCCGACCTTTATCAATACATCCTCTAATTCACCCCTTGGTTTGGTGATAGATCGGTCTGCCATCTGGAGAGTGCAATGAGCAGGTTTCAGCTCTCCAATCCCTAATTGCTCATAGACAGAATAAGGTAACAGGTTAACACTCGCGCCAAGGTCTAACAGAGCACGATTTATGTTTTTACCCCCAATTGAAATCGAAATTGTAGGACAACCTGGGTCCTTTCTTTTCTTTGGAAGCTGGGGTATAAAAGCAGTGCTAATGTTATTAGACATAAAGACCTTCTTCGGCACTTGGGTCTTCCTCTTCCTAGTGCACAAGTCCTTTAGAATCTTCGCATAAGCGGGGACTTGCTGAATCGCATCTAAGAGAGGGATATTGATGTTAACCTGTTTGAACATCTCTAAAATTTTCTCCATATGAGGACTCGTTCTATTAGCCCTTAGCCGGTTCGGGTAAGGTGCTTTCGCAATAAGCGCGGGGTCCATCATAGGAGAAGGAAAGGGGGGTAGACGAGGTCCCAAAGGAGGTGTGGGGACCGTCTGCGGAGAACTATAAGGGTTGGATGAAGGTGTTGAGCCTAAAGGGAAATGGAGAATAGGCTCGTGCGAAGGTGGTTTGGTAGAAGAAGAAGGATCAGAAGGTGAAGTGTGTGTATGTGGGAAAGACTCAGCCGGGGTGTTGATATGATTTTCAGTATTATCAATATCTTCCCCGACATGATTGTTCAGCACTCTTCCCGATCTCAACGTTGTGATGGCATTTACATTGTAATGCCCAGGATTCTGTAGGGGTTGAGAGGGAAGTTTCCCTTTTTCTCTCGCACTCATTTCGACTTTTAAGCGTGCGATTTCAGCTTCCATCGTGCGAATACTCTCAGCTTGGGATGCTGAGTTTTTCTTTATTTCACTGACGGAAGATCTAACTTCAGTCGAAACATCCATGAAATTTGATAAAAGTGATTTCATGGTTTGAGTGAATTGAGAGAACTCGTCAGAACAGGGCTGCATAGGATTAGACTGTGCAGGAGTGTTGCCCTGGTTTTGGAAATTTTGTGACTGGTAGGGGTGCTGAGTGAGTTGTAGGGGTTGCTGTTGTGGTGGAGGAAGAGCCCGTTGAAATTGATTCGTGTTTGGAACCGTGTTTTGAGATTGTGATTGGTTCCAAGCAAAATTCGGGTGGTTCCTCCAACCCTGATTGTACGTGGAAGAATATGGATCGTTTCGAGGTCTTTGAAATGCGGCATTAGAATGCTCTTGACCTTGAAACGCAGAGTTTAATGGACATTCTTCCGTTAAATGTGATGGATCAGAACAGCACCCACAAACAGTTTTGGGGAGTGACATTGGGTTTAGGGAGGCTGCTGCAAATTTGTGTTCCATAGCGTCGAGCTTCTTTTGCATGGCTGCCATTTCAGCTCGAACACCTATGGACACATCTATTTGGTGTACGCCACCCCTATTCAATGGTTGTGTTCCACTCTCCCAAATTAGTGACTTTTCAGCGAACTCTTCTAAGTATCGCCAAGCTTCCCCGTCATCTTTGGTCATAAATGTACCTTGACACATATTTTCAAGGCTTTGTTTAGTGCTAGGGTTACTGCCCTCATATATGATTCGGCAAAGCTCCCATCTCGGGATGCCGTGATGAGGACATTGAACCAATAGATCCTTGAAACGTTCAAAGTATTTTGAAAATGGTTCGGCAGGGAGCTGGGCAAATTGGTTCAGTTCGCTACGGATTCGAGCCGTCTTTTGGACTGGGTAAAATTTCTTAAGGAATGCAGCGACGAATTCTTCCCAATTCGTAATAGAGTGTGCGGTGGTGTTATATAGCCACTTCTCGGCTATATCGCATAAAGTAAATGGAAGAAGTCGTAAACGCATCGCATCCACTGAAAGTTGAGACGTACCCATCATTGCGCAAACGTTTTCAAATTTGGTAATGAAAACGTAAGCGTCCTCGGTCTCGAGTCCGTGGTATTTGGGTAAAAGATTGATATACTGGGGCTTAATCTCAAAATTATCCCCATTGGCTGGTGGTGTGGATAAGCAGGTCGAAAGAAGACCTCTATGTGGATAGCATCTTTCCTGGAGAGAAATGTGGGGTGGAGTAGGATTCTGCGCACCAACGGACGGTGGCAGATTAGGGTTAAAGAAGTTTGATGGATTCGGATCCATCGGTGTGGGTGTGGTAGTGGGTAAAGAAAAGGTAAATGGAGAATTACCGACTTCGGAGTCGATAAAAGGTACGCGGACTAAACGGGCACTAGAATCCCGTGTCCAGCCTATCTTGTACTAAAAAGGGTTAGTACAAGTGGCAGCGTTGACTTATAATTAGGGGTAAAATGAATGCGGTGCTTGCTTTAAAAAGGGACGGATTTTGAAAAAAAATGATGCGACAAAACAAATGCAGCACACAAACCCTAGAATCTAATGGTCACCTAGGTCCGATCTCTAGACCGCTCCTAACTGCCAAAAGACAAGCCGCAGGATAGAATCCTCCACTGCCTCTTTGTCCCCCTGTGGCCGGATAAGTGCCAGGTAAGTGGGAAGGAACCACCACTACAGTGGACCTAATTAATAACCACTAGCCTTAGACACACTCGCCTTAGGCACCACAAGAAAACGCGGATAAGCAATGAATTACCCACGACCTTCTCTTGTCCTATTGAGCGCGACAGTCCTTAGAGTCTTCTCTAGATTTCTTTTAGTTAATGGGGGTAATGCGGATGCAAGTTTGACGATTTTCGGGGCCTAGGAAGGGTAATGAAATCCCCACCTAATTTGGATTTGGCCGTGCCCCTTAAATTTCCGTATTAGAATGCAAACAACCAAGAAATCAAAATCACACACAATTTTTATTTTGCTTTTGCGCGCTGCGATTTATTTGCAAAGAATCCTGCAGAAAAGGGTTAATTGGAGCTAAAAAGAGAGAGGGGAGAGAGAGAGAAAATACCTGCACTGAAAATATTTCAGTGATCCCTCAATACTGCGGCGCTTCCGCCGCAATATGCATGTATATGCCGCGCTTCCGCGGCTTGATGATGGATTCACTGTACCAAACTTTTTCAGCTGCTTCCTGTTCCTATCTCCAGCTCTCTGGTATATCCCAAATAATTTTTCAACAGCACAAAATGCTCCAGATCACCTTGCAGTCAAATTACAACACACGTGTAAGAGTTTGTACGAATTTTGATTTCAAGAAGTAAAACGTAATAATTCTTTCACTTCAAACTAAAAATGCAAATGAATTAGCGCGATCCCCGGCAACGGCGCCATTTTGATTGAAATGTTTTCTGATGTGTAAAATAAACTTGTAAAGATATCACAATCAAAAAATTATATTGACCGCAATCAAACCACGGTGTCGGATGTAGTTAATGAATGAGTGCGGATCGTCCTCAGGGATTGTGCAATTCAATTGTATTATGATACGTTTGAAATGAAATGTTAAGAAACAATAAACGAAAACATGATTCAAGAATTATTTGTATTCGAGTGTCACTATTCTTTACTCAAGAATCAAGAAACTATAAACAATCAAGAATCGGTTGTTTTGATAGTATTTCCAATCAACAATCAAGAATATAAGAGAGGCTCGTAGGAATCGATCGGATCTTTAGACGTGATGCAATCTAAAGGGTTTCGTGTTCTTGTCCTTCGAAGAATTGATACTAGATCAATGGTGATCGACGAGAGTTAGGGTTTTCTTGATGAAATTAGGGTTTCATCTCTTAACCCTTGTTCTTTCGAGGATACCATTTATATTCTAGCCTCTAGCAATTTCAAGAAACGATCGGAACTCCCCAATCTCGAGCGATGTCGATCAAGAAAGCATCGCTACGAATTGGGTCGTCGATTCTTGAACTTGCTAGGGTTTACAAACTCGTGGGATTCAAGAATCGATTACAAATTTGTTACATCATCATACTAAAGATCGTTTCGACTCCCCGACGAGCGGAGTTTTATTCACACATCACCACAAAGACAACATTCAAGAATAGTAATGATAACATGATGCGGAATTTAAAGAAAACAAGATAAAAGAATATCACCTTTTATTTAATCAACAATTTCAATACATTCTTTCAAGAATCTACAAGAAGAAGAAATCGATCGTTGACTCGGCTTCGCTCGTCTCCGTGGATCGTGGATCTACTTTGATCTCTTGCCCGATTGAAGATCGGCTCGGCTCATAAAAGGGTTGAAGGCATCTTGCTTGGCTTGCACTCAAGATCTTGAATTGTGGTTGGATTTAGGGTTAGGGTTTCCTACAAGCTCTCTCACTAAACTTGAGGAAGAGGGGATGAAGAAAGAGATTGATTTTCTAAACTTCAATCAAGGTTGAATAATATTTTCTAACATGAGAAATGAGTGAGCCTAGGGTCTTATTTATAGAACTCCCAAACCCTAGGTTAGATTTGAATTAGAACTTTCCCTCCCAAAGTTTGTTGAAGGGTTTCTAGAAGGAGTTTGTTAGGAGTTAGCTTAGGGTTTAAGCTAGGGTTTAGGGAAAGTTCTAGAATGATTAGGCTAGTTTAGGTGTTTGCTGATCTGGAGGAAGTATCTGGCATATTCTGGAAGTTTGTGTGCATTTCTGAGCTGTAGCCACTGAAACAGGAATTTTGGTGCCAAAATTCCTTGATGACGTCACCAGTATGCCGCGCTTCCGCCGCATTTACCCTATATATGCCGCGCTTCCGCGGTCTGTTGGTGGCCTTGGGATCTGTGTCTTCTGCAGTGGTCTTGTACTGCTGTTTTTAGCTTCCTTTGATGTTTAGATTTGTACTTCCTCTTCTGTGTTGATACCAGATTTGAGTTAAGTGAATTTACGAGCAATTGTAATGGTCGAGCAATGTAATGATCGAGCAAGCTTCTCTTTTCCTGCATAGACTTCGAAACAGGGGTTGCAAGATATAGAAAATATGCTATGTAATGCAATGCAGTCAATTTCCCTCGAAATGATGGTTTTAAGGTCGAATACATGTAATCTGATATTTTGCGACCGATTTGCTAATATGTAGAATATGAATACCGTACACTTCTATATGGATGCAGATGATATGGAAATTGCCTGTTAAAATATAAGTTTGGGGGTAAGAAAAAAAATTAGCTTTACACTAGACGAGCAAAAGATAAGTTTGGGGGTATTTGTTCATATCATAATTTTGCATTATTATATTCCCCATTCTTAATCATATTATAAGTAAATAGGTGCTTTTGATCCATGTGTGCTAAATAGTTGCAAGTTACAGGTTCTCAGAACAATACAGTGAAATTCATGAAAATATGCTAAAAATGTGAGACTACGACCAACAAATAGATGAATCTGTATGATACCGCTTATCAGTTCAAGGAACAAATGAAGATCAGTAAACAGTTCAATTGCACAAAGCACAAGGGCAGCACAAGATTCAAGACTTCAACGCGAAGCTAACTGTAAAAGTCCACAAATTCTGCACTGTTGGAAATCTGGAAGAAAAGAGAAAAGATTCTGAGGAACCAAGTGAAGAAAACAGAAGGAAAAAGCAACATGAAGCAGCCCTGAGAAGTTGAACTCAAGATCTCACCATATGGCCACGGAACCGCGGCCAAACATGGCATTCTGCCGCGGATCCTCGGCCGTGCAGTGCACGTGTCGGTGCACGTGTCGGTGGGTGTCGGTGCTTTGACCCGCATTTCTTAGGGTAGTCTTGTAATTTCAAATATGGATCAGATGTAAACCCTAGGGATTCTCCTATCGATAAATAGAAAAACCAAAAGCCTAATTAGGCATGCCTCTTTTTAATTTTTCTAGACTAAATTTTATTCCATTGTAATCATTGAAGAGGTGTCAATAAAAGTAAGTTTTTTTTATCTTGCAATTTTCCATTTGAATTTAATTTCTGCAATTTTATTATCTGTCTTTTATTATCAGCAAATTAGCTCATTAAATTAAAACAATAAAAATGAATTTTTTCGTAACTTTCCTAATGAGTGAGTAGTTCCTCACTTGTTAGGGTTAGGATAGGGTAGGTTTGAGAGATGGAAATCTCTCACTCCTTTCTTTCCCATATAATATTTTAATTAGGACTCTATTTGAATCAAACACACACCGCTCACTATGGCACACTATCCTACGAGATAGCGGTGATTCCCTAGTTAGACTGGTTGTGCTTGATTTACATAGAGGTTAGGGCTATGAGTTAAGAAAGGACGGACAAGGACCAAAAGGATGAAACGAAGTTTATTCCTAGTCGTTCTAATCCTTTTTGTTGACTATTACCCTAACACCTATTTTCTTAATTAAGGCAAAGGAAGCAGTGAGTAGAGTTATTTTTCCAAACTAACCTAATCCTAACCCTAGCAAGGCTTTAAATCAAATTAAATTCAATCATAGATTTTTAAATCAAAACCTACCAAATATAGGACTTAACTCGTAAGAACTTAAAGGAAAACCACGTTTTTCCTGTGGACCGAACTGTACTCAACCGGCTAGCTACCAAGCGACATCGTTATTGATTGTGGTATATTCTTAATTTTGATTTTAAAATGCACGTACGCAAAAGACAACCAATCAGCTAACCGCAACTCTAGCCGCTGCTCTCTCTCTCTGCCGTGTAACCGTGTTAACAGAAACCATAATCCGATAGCGATAAGGATAGATCATAGGAATGAATAGAAATACAATTCATAAGAAATATACATCCTAAAGCTTCTTAAGTGGAGTAGTGTATCGTAAGTATGCCGCGGAACATACACAAGGTACGTCACTCAACTTAAGTCACCTACTCCACCAACCAAGGTAAACCTACGTGACGAATGTTTGGGTCTAATACCCCCTCGACCAAGTATAAGTTCCGTAAGGTCAAGCATAGGTTTCGAATATCTATACGCCCTAGACTCTGTAGGGTTCCTAGGCACGCCAATATGGTCTTACAAGGCATCAACCATGCCAAATTCAAAATTTTCCGGTGCCGAGAAACCCTAATACGGATCGTTAACTAGAAATTAGGCAAAACTACAAGCTAGTTAACAACTTAACTACTAAGTGAATGGAAATACAACCTTTGTAGATCCGGTCCTCCACTTCCAAAGCTCCGTGAAGACATCCCTCCGCTGCGATCATCGGATCCCAGACTCTAGCAATGGTTTCGTCGAAGAAATGATCGGGCTAGATCGTCGACTTCGATGCCGAAGATGATCTACGTCGAGGAAACTCAAGATCAAGCTCCAACTTCACCAAGTCATGAAACTTGTGAAGAAAACACCATATACTACATGGCAAGTGGTAGAGGATGAAGAAATAGGAAGTGGATTCATTTTGGATTTGGATTTCTCACTTGGATTCACCACTTGACATTTTTTCAAGAGAGCTTTTCTTTTTCTTCACTTGAATAAGAAGAAGAAAAAGAATGAATTATTTTCAATAAAAATTCAAGTGAATACTTATCATGTTGCAACCATAGGTGAAGTTTACTCATGTAGAGAATAAACTAGGGTTTATGTTTAATGGTTAGGTTAAGCATAAAACAAAAATGGTAGACTTATTCAAAGCTTCATGAAGCTTCAACTATAAAACAAAGAAAGCTACCATTTCCCTTTTTGCCAAAAAAAGAATTAAAGAAAATAAATAAAACATATAAAACCCTAACCATTAACCCGAACATGGTTTAAAGTAAACACACACCCAAGTTTGCATGTATCATCAAACATGATACAAACTAGTGCACAAACATATATCATATATACAATGTGCACATTCAAGTGAGAAAATAATCTTAAGTGAACCATTACTAGTTAATGTAAAGTAATATATCAAATATATAATTATACATTAAATCATTAAATCAACACTTGATTTAACGATCCGGTCATATCGCATATGACCGACTAATATCCAATGTATCGACTTATCGAATCAATCCTCGATTCGATAACTAGGTTATATCGCATACAACCAATCGATACATTCATCGCGGGAATAGAATACGGTATCACATACATGCATTATTCTCGATCTCGCACATATCTCATATGCGCTCCTATTTCGTTTCGCTTGAGCCAGGAAACCTCTGTGTAGGACTCTGAAGACTCGTCAATATGCCGGCAGCAGGTGATGATCATATCAAACACCCACAAGCCGCAAGCGGTCTGCTAAACGTAACGGCCACCCGGGTATTGAACGATCAGAAGACCAACGAGCAAGCCCGCTCACACTCCTGTGAATCCAACCAGTAACACTTACCGTACTGTCCGGTCTCGTCGTCCGATATGTCGCATATCTTGCCTAGGGGTGGTAAACGTCAGACCCCAATAGCTCGATAAGTCGTGTCGATATCAGGTCTATAACAGTTCGAGAAACTACTGGTAACACTTACCAGTAAATCTCAGCAAACCTGGCCATGGATTTCCGGTTATAGCCAATCGAACACAGCGCAACATCAACTCCCTATACCGGGAGAGGCGAATCCCCTCCTATCGCTCATTGCCTCTATGTGATTCAGGACTGTACCCAAAAACCACCATTTTGCACGCCCTCTTGGATGTGGTAAGGTGGAAATCAAAGTACAGTGGGAATCACACAAGACTCTATGACGATCTCGGGTCTACAGAATAACCTGTAGTAGTGTCACCAGAGAACTGCCATCTGACGTAAAGTATAATACCATCTGGGAGTTCTCGGCGAGTCCGTCCAGTGTACCCAGTCTCCACTGAGCACCCGTATATCATCTTTGATGTCTAACACCAATGGATATGGGATTATCCATCGCCCATCTGCATGGGTCGAGAAGGTATACGCTAGTCTACACTGGTATATCGATGCCCTGTCTCGATACACCCACGACTAGGGACCTTGAAGGATGTACTTATAGACTACCATGTCCCCACTAGTATGATCCGCATCATAGTCAAGGTAGTCAAGTACACATCCTAAGGGCTTTATCAACATGTAACAGAGAGACAATCAGTATACACGTTAAGGTAAAGAGCAACCAGATAGCATACTATCATGTCGAGCAAGAAAGTCCTCCCTATATATGTCCCAGCATCAACTACAATATACATCCAATGTACAGTAATGGCCTCTACGGCATACATATAACTAACAATCTCCCACTTGCACTAGGGCCATCTGTAGCAGTGGTTGTAGTAACTAATACTCAACCATCCCATAAAAGTCTCTCTCTGGGAAAAGGCCTTTTTGAGTGGATCCGCGTGTTGTCCTCTTGGTCTACTCTCCTAACCTCGATCACCCTGGAGATCAACTATCTCCATGATCAGGTGATGCTGCCTCAGAATACGTCTGGGTCACTGATGGGATCGGGGTTCCTTGGCATAAGCCATAACTCCATTGTCACACAATGGGAGGAACTAAGTTCATCTCATGAACTAATATACACCCAGACAGCCTCTTTGGTTGCATCTTAAGTATCTTGCCTTTAATCGTCTAGTATGTCACGGTATCTAGCTTGGAACTCTTCCAACATACCGTCCCTCCATAGAGGGTAAAGACAATGCCTGTGACTGACATTCAGTCGTCCTTATCACCCTGGAACACTTCCAGTGATTCTCTCCAGGATCGATTGATACCATCTCACTACATCTAGTGAGAGTCCTAACATTCATTTAGATCTATCTCATAGACCCAAAACCCAGGATTTAGTAGGTATCACTTTGATCCTATGTGGAGAATCATTGTGATAAGCGGAGATTGATCGAGAGTAGCATAGGAAACTCCTTCCCTATCAAGAGTATGTCATCCACGTACTCTACGAGGATCGACACCATACTCCCTACTACCCTTTTTGTTTATACAAGGTTCATCTACCATTTTGCTGATGTCAAACTCTTTGACTAATACATCAAAACAGATGTTCCAATTCCGCGATGCATGCTTTATCACATAAAACATCTTGCACACGTTTCCGCTTCTCCCACTGTCTACGAAGCCCTCTGACTGTGTACTTATAGACTCTCTCTTCTAAAATATCATTTGGAAGAGCAGTCATGACACCCAACCGCCAGATATCGTTGTCATGGTATGTAGCTGTGGCAAGTAGGATCTGGATGGACTTAAACATAGCTACTTAGAAAAGGTTTCAACAAAATCCATACCTGGTCAATGATGCAAACCTTTAACAAGTCTAACTTTGAAAGTCTCAACTTTTCCAAGTACACCAAGTAATCTTCTCAAGATATACTTGCTCCTGATGGGGATTTAACCCTTCAGATAAAGCAACTAAAGTCCATATTTTGTTGGTGTATAAGGATTCCATCTCAGATCGCTAAGCATCCAGCCATTCTTACAGAGTCCCTACTCTCGATGGCCTGCTCGAAACTAGTTGGGTCATCATCTCATGATGCAATCCTCGCTCCCACTGTCATCGAGAAACCGAAGTATCTCTCAGGCGGATGAGGAACCCTACTAGATCGGCGGAGAGGCTGAGGTTCGTTGGAATCTACTGAATCCTTTGGTTCTTTCAAATCATCAGCTGCAGTTTGTATAGCTGGAACATTTCCAGTTCTACAGAACAGACCTTGCCTCGAGCTTGTCCAGATTTTGCTTTTTAGACATAGGCTGGACAACCCTAAATCTTATCAAACTTAAGATATGGACTCTTCCCTTTCTATATCACCTATGAAGTGGTAGGCAACTGATTTGATTTGAACCCTATTCAATAGGTATGCAGCTTCTCAAGCGTATAACTCCCAAAAGGAAACAGGTAACTCAGTAGTACTCATCATAGAGCGCACCATATCGAATAGGGTGCAATTGCTCCGCCCCGATATACCATCGTGCTATGGTGTATACGGAGGAGTAATGCTGAGAGAGAATCTCATTCTCCTTTAGAATAGTCCAAGAATTCCGTGCTCAAGTATTCTCCTCCTTGATCACATCAAAGGACATAATACTTATACCCGTTTTGGTTCTCTACTTCTAACTTATATTCTGTGAATATCTCAAAAGGTTCGGACTTGTGTTGCAATAGGAACATATGTCTGAATCTTGAGATATCATCAGAGAATGTAATGAAATACAAAGAACCGGTCTTGGCATGTGTAGACAGGGGACCTTTATACATCAACTTGTATCATCCCAAGAGTTTACTAACTCTTTCTCTGTTTCCAATAAACGGAGCTGTGGCCATCGTATCTTTGTGACATGACCGGCAAGTTTCACAAGATGTAAATTTAAACAAATTTAAATATGCATCTTAATGTAACTTTAGCTAGTCGGGTCGCATTTATATGACCTAGTCTACAATGCCTCAAGAAGGATTCGTTCATTTCTGAACTCTTCCTCTTGTGTGTGTTCTGTATACTAAGAACTGTAGTTTGATTTAGAACATCAATGCTTTTAGATAACGTGCCTGAACCGATCAACTTTTGATATAGGAAATGTTCAAAATATTATCCAACAATACAAAATTTTATCATTTCTTTAGTAATAAAGAGAGTGATATGATTTTGTATATCAGGTTCGGTATCTAATAACATTTGTTCAGAATCAATGTATTTGGAATACAGGGTGACAGTGACCAACAGACTTGGCTGCAACACTTGCCCCGTTTTCTGTCTCATGAAACTTATCACCCGTTCTCAGTTCTTTACCTATCTGTAGCCCAAGTAACTAATTACATATGCGGGATCCTGATCTGGTATCTCATATCCAGGACGTAAAGAATACTGAGAAATAGTTCTGTATAATGAACACACCCGAAGATGATGCATCAGTATGCACTTTCTTCGTTTGGGCGGCACGGGAATTCTGGTAATCCCCAATTTCCTGCTATGTCTTATAACAATTATAAGTTGGAGCGGGACCAACGTTCCCCAGCTCAGTATAGCAAGCGGGTTCAGTCAATATTCCATATTATTATCTTGATTATGGCGTGATATGGTCGCTACCAGGAGAGAGAGAGATGAAAACACTCAGCGTATGCTCTTGCAAGATCAGATTGGTTATTATTTTATCTAATCAGGATGGCTCCCACTGTTTTTATCAAATCTTCCTTCAAACCCTAAAAGGAAAGACTAGCCGGGATTAATTACACGCTACAAGTTCGCCAATCTTTCAGCCAGGCCAGTGTCGATACTTTGAGGGAGGTCCCCCCGTGCTTTCGCATGAACCTAATTAATGTAAACCTCGTTTTCCCAGAGGCGTAACCCCGTTGACACCTTTCTAGACACCTACTAGATCGGCTAATTGTAATGTGTAAAACTCTCCCAGGAGTAACTCTTACTCGCAGCGGGTATCGGGATCCAACTATCTCATAGATGGTATGCAATCTCATTGCAAATTTCAACACTTGAAATTCCCGATAATTTTTCCCCTAGCATGCTATGACCTTGACGCATGCCAAACAACCCATAGTCCGCTAGTCAAGTTCAACCCGTACATTTCTTGATTAAATTAAACCCATCCGCACGACCCTTGACGCATGCCAAACAACGCCGTGCGAATACCTTAATCCAATCGCATCGTATGCTAGCAGATAAGCAATAGTTAGCTATCGTACACTACGCCTTGATGCATGCCAAACTACCGCAGCAGGAATACTAAATAGTACTTATCTGAAATGACGGAGGGCTACGACAGGTTTTTCTGAAAACCTATTGCGTAATGAACTTGATATCGTTGTAGAATCGAATGATTTTAAAATGGAGTGTTTTTTAGGCTTTTCTAGTTTTGCTAAAGGGGTCACTCCCGGTGAAGGGATCGTCGGCCCTTTCCTCGTCGAATGAGCTGCGGGATATATCATATATATCACTGTGCAAAGCAAAAACTATAGAAAGCAATCAAAAGAAAAACCGAGGGTTGTAGCATCTGCCAGTTATTGCTACAGGGGTCACTCCCGGTGAAGGGATCATCGGCCCTTTCCTCATCGAATAAGGTGCGAGATATATCATATATATCACTGTGCAAAGCAAGAACTATAGCTACCTGTTTTAATTTTGAAATTCGATTCCACAACATCTTTAGGTTTCTTTTCTTTCATTAATCATATTAATGAAGTCCTATCATTTAAGTTACCTAAAAATCACAGATAAATACGACGTACACTTATGCCATCCGTGTTCGCCTCGATGTCCCCTCATGCACCGTTAGGTTAGGTAACTAACGGCAGAGCGGGTCAGGGCTAGCACGGGTGTAAAACATAAGTAACGCCTATATAATATATCATATATACTATATACTGTATCTATCACAGAACATCACATGATCACATCAAAGATAACGGAACAGAAAAAATATCATATGAAATATTGGATATACTAGGACGTCCGTGTTTTCAATACGAGCCAGTATAAAACACGGATTCCACGGTCATGATGAATAGCCAATCCCACACCCCTAGACCCCTACGAGAGCGGCAAGCAACCCTACCAATTCTAGGGTTAGGTGATCCGGACTCGACTCCTCGAGATGGTCTCCCTCTGGACCCTAGAACCCGGTTACTTATGCTCCCCTCTTTGGGTCTATCCTAATGCGGAAAGGTAAATAATATACAAAAGGTGACATCTTCCGCAACCTGGAAGTTCCCCAATAAAAGAATATTACATACAAGTTTTTACATTAATGAAAATGAAAAAACACTCATCTCACATAAAACCCCCCTGGCTATTCAAACACGACGATCCAATATGACATATCCAGCAACACATAACATCACATGTCATCAACGTAAGTAAATATGCGCATCCCAATTGTCGTTGACATATAGCAACGAAACCGGCGATATCACATATTACACTTACGGTCACAGAAAAGAAAGTGTAAAACTACAACAGTTGGAATCCGCAACCTCTTTAGACATCGCATGCCTAATCAAATGAATTCCTTAGACATCGCATGCCTAACAATTATAAACCCCGCATTTTAGTCTCATTATCGAAAACTCTTTTCAATATCAAGTCGGGCAATTCAACAAGATTCCCGACATCCTGATCGAATGCTCGTCACAAACTTCAGTAGACGGCCGCACCCCCAATACTGTCGACGAAGTGCACCAAGGCGGAACACCGCTGCCGCGAGCACCCGTACGGATGCTTTCGGCGACGGGGTTCTCCTACAGTTGCTTGGTCGGGGCTATGGGGTGTAGCTGTCTATTAAGTTTACCCGGCGAGTATCCGCGTACGCTACGTGATTGCGACGGACCTTTGATCACATCAAAATTCCGTGGCAACCGATCAAGTGAGATTAAACTGCTATGTTTATAACATTCATATCATTTATCTCATAACTCCTTATGGATTCCAAATATTGTATCACATTCTAGATAAACAAAAAAATGTTAAACTTTTCGATCGAATAGTCAAACACCCAAGTTTTCCCGAAACAGCTCAACACTTGAAACAAGTTTAAAAAACATTCACTTCATGCCTCAGTACCAACGGTCCAGCCGTAGAAGGGTCAAGCCAACGCCTCACATGTGGCACGCCGTACTGCCCTAAACCCTAGGGTTCAAAGGGCAGTTCAAGACGGTCACATAATCGAGTTAAGGTTTGTTGTCTTCTAGAGGGTCCATCGCGTTACTTGCACTACTTAGAACGTCTTTAAATCACGGAAAAATCCAAAACTTGGAAATTTCCCGACAGGGGAAAAAGTGGGTATTTATATCCGGTCGAACTTTTTAACATATTCAAAAATTATCCGGAAAAAAACAGACAAAGTTAAAGATTCCGATCGAATCATCGAACTCCCAATACAACCCAGAAAACTCAACACTTGAGTATACATTAAAAATTTTCAGAAGATTCAGTAAACTAATAGGAAAGTTACTGTGCAAAAATTAAACATCAATGCGACTATACGGCCGCGGAACCGCTGCACGAGCAATGCTCGTGCCGCGTTTCCGCGGCGCTTTAATCGAATTAGCCACTCAAATTTCACAGTAACTCCTAAAAATGCCTGCTGATTTTTCTGCATATTTTTAATTAGGAAAAATGCACAGTTTTGAAAAATGTACAGAGAATGGGTCGGATTAGGGTTTCGTGTTTCGTTCGGATTTCTAACATCGTCAACACTTCGCCTAAGGCTCTAGCTAGGCTCTGATACCACTGTAGGGTTCCTAGGCATGCCAATGAGGTCTCACAAGGTATCAACCATGCCAAATTCAAAATTTTCCGGTGTCGAGAAACCCTAATAGGGATCGTTAACTAGAAATTAGGCGAAATTACAAGCTAGTTAACAACTTAACTACTAAGTGAATGGAAATACAACCTTTGTAGATCAGGTCCTCTACTTCCAAAGCTCCGTGAAGACGTCCCTCCACTGCGATCATCGGATCCCGGACTCTAGCAATGGTTTCGTCGAAGAAATGATCGGGCTAGGTCGTCGACTTCAATTCCGAAGATGATCTACGTCGAGGCAACTCAAGATCAAGCTCCAACTTCACCAAGTCATGAAACTTGTGAAGAAAACACCCTACACTACATGGCAAGTGGTAGAGGATGAAGAAATAGGAAGTGGGTTCACTTTGGATTTGGATTTCTCACTTGGATTCATCACTTGACATTTTTTCAAGAGAGCTTTTCTTTTTCTTCACTTGAATAAGAAGAAGAAAAAGAATGAATTATTTTCAATAAAAATTCAAGTGAATACTTATCATGTTGCAACCATGGGTGAAGTTTACTCATGTAGAGAATAAACTAGGGTTTAGGTTTAATGGTTAGGTTAAGCATAAAACAAAAAATGGTAGACTTATTCAAAGCTTCATGAAGCTTCAACTATAAAACAAAGCAAGCCACCATTTCCCTTTTTGCCAAAAAACGAATTAAAGAAAAAAAATAAAACATATAAAACCCTAACCATTAACCTAAACATGGTATAAAGTAAACACACACCCAAGTTTGCATGTATCATCAAACATGATACAAACTAGTGCACAAACATATATCATATATACAATGTGCACATTCAAGTGAGAAAATAATCTTTAGTGAACCATTACTAGTTAATGTAAAGTAATATATCAAATATATAATTATACATTAAATCATTAAATCAACACTTGATTTAACGATCCGGTCATATCGCATATGACCGACTAATATCCAATGTATCGACTTATCGAATCAATCCTCGATTCGATAACTAGGTTATATCGCATACAACCAATCGATACATTAATCGCGAGAATAGAATACGGTATCACATACACGCATTATTCTCGGTCCTGCACATATCTCATATGCGCTCCTATTTCGTTTCGCTTGAGCCAGGAAACCTCTGTGTAGGACTCTAAACACTCGTCAATACGCTGGGAGTAGTTGATGATCATATCAAACACCCACAAGCCGCAAGCGGTCTGCTAAACGTAACGACCACCCGGGTATTGAGCGATCAGAAGATCAATGAGGAAGCCCGCTCACACTCCTGTGAATCCAACCAGTAACACTTACCGTACAGTCCGGTCTTGTCGTCTGATATGTCGCATATCTCGCCTAGGGGTGGTAAACGTCAGACCCCAATAGCTCGATAAGTCGTGTCGATATGAGGTCTATAACAGTTCGAGAAACTACTGGTAACACTTACCAGTAAATCTCAGCAAACCTGGCCACGGATTTCCGGTTATAGCCAATCGAACACAGCGCAACATCAACTCCCTATACCGGGAGAGGCGAATCCCCTCCTATCGCTCATTGCCTCCATGTGATTCGGGACTGTACCCAAAAACCACCGTTTTGCACGCCCTCTTGGACGTGGTAAGATGGAAATCAAAGCACTGTGGGAATCACACAAGACTCTATGACGATCTCGGGTCTACAGACTAACCTGTAGTAGTGTCACCAGAGAACTGCCATCTGACGTAAAGTATAATACCATCTGGGAGTTCTCGGCGAGTCCGTCCAGTGTACCCAGTCTCCACTGAGCACCAGTATATCATCTCTGATGTCAAACACCAATGGATATGGGATCATACATCGCCCATCTGTATGGGTCGAGAAGGTATACGCTAATTTACACTGGTATATCGATGCCCTGTCTCGATACACCCACGACTAGGGACCTTGAAGGATGTACTTATAGACTACTATTTCCCCACCAGTATGATCCGCATCATAGTCCAGGTAGTCAAGTACACATCCTAAGGGCTTTACCAACATGTAACAGAGAGACAATCAGTATACACGTTAAGGTAAAGAGCAACCAGATAGCATACTATCATGTCGAGCAAGAAAGTCCTCCCTATATATGTCCCAGCATCCACTACAATATACATCCTATGTACAGTAATGGCCTCTAGGGCATACATATAACTAACAGACTCCGCATAGTCAAACCTAGACTCGAACCAAGGTTAATCCTAGCGCTCTGATACCAACTTTGTCACGACCCGGAATGGCGTGTGACTGGCACTTGAATCTTGTGAAGTCTATAGGACCCCACCTAATTCAAGTAAGCCAAAGCCCTGAAATCTAAACCATTTAAAAGAATGAGTGAAGAAATTCTAATTTAAAAGTTAAAATATAAAATCACTTTGAAAGTCGTAGTAAACATTTTTAAAAGCATCGAGTTTTCCCTAAAAATTTCGGCAGAGTTTCATTTGTAAATACTGGCCCCAAACAGGTACAAACATGCATATACATAAGTAATGAATAAAGGCATCCCTAAGAGGGAGCTAGCTCTTCTCCAGTTGGCGGAAACAACCAAGCAAGCAATATAATATACAACGCCGAAGGGCGGGGATCAAAACTCAGAAAGGAAACCAACATCCTCAAGAAAAACCCAGAGAAGACCCATAATAATACAAGCGCGCGACTCTAAGGTCGAAAGAATATACAACTGTTCTTCTAAGTCTATCAAATATACAAGTCTGGTTGATGGAGTTCACCAGATACAATAGAAATAAATACACATACAACGGTGGTCACGATACAAGTGAACCCACCTACCAAAGCAATCACCTGGAATGAAATGGTGTGCCGGCAAAGCCTCTAAGGAAACCTGTACGGCAAAATGTGCAAGAAACTATGGCACAACATGGGTGAGTTACTAACTCGTGAGTAGAAAACATCACCGAGAAGAAATCACATGTATGACTCTCTCCTAGGTCATACAATAATATCCTCATAATATAACCTGAAACATCTAATAGTGGCAAAAGTAACCATCTAAATATAAGTGTTATACCACGTGCTCGTGTCAGTGCCTCAGGTAGCAACATGTCACATGATGTACGGATGCAATGAAAATGAAAGCAGAAATTATCTTGCACAAGAAAACTGTTTTCTTATCTCAATAAGATTTTAGTGTAAAAACCGAAGTATCATCAATGAAATCGACAGAAAATCTATGTCAAGTATCTCAATGTATATATATATATATATCCCAATATTTCAATGTCTCAATATCTTAATGTCTCAATGCCTCAATATCTCGGGCTCCGGCTGTCCGGACTTGCCCATATCATCAAATCTCATGACTATGTCGGTATCCTCCGCGTCACAAATAACCGGTCGGTAGTGCTCCATTACCGGGCTCAACACCAACATCTGTGACCATCTTTCCCCGGGGTACCTCACCGGGTCCACCATGCACCCGCAGACGGTTCATCCTCCTTCTCGAATTGGGTGTATGATACCGCTCAAGAGCCGAGAAAACTCATGGTGGACACCTCTCACATCACATCACGAGAAAACCGCAAATTTTTATCTCTAGAAATGATAAAGAGTTTATAAAATCCTTGCGGTTTCTCCAAATCCAGAAATCTTATGGAAATCCGAAATCCTAAAATTGAGAGTCAATAAACAGTTAAATACCGCCATAAAGCCCCATAATATTGCATGACAAATGAATATACACATTCAAGGGTATCAAAATAAAGAATGCAATAGCTAAACTAGCATAGTAATGATAAATTGTAACTATCAGCTGGCAAGTTATGTCAATGAAGTAAAATTCTCTAATGTGTACGTGACATGGCAATTACCGATAATGATGTGTGTGAGCCGACAAGCAAGTGTTTGTGGACAAACGCATCATCGATAACGGTGCTGGTGTCCTAACAATCGATATCATAATAGTTATTGAAACACATGTATAAACATGCAATGCAATGAGAATATGAATATAATGGAGAAGGAATAGTAAACGCAATATTGAAGAATATACATTTCTATACACGAGTTGTACGGTCTTGACATTTGAAATAGCACGAATCGTTAGGCTGGTTTTTAGAAAATAGGGGCTACGATGTTTTTAAGAAAAGGTACATCCTTTGAAAATTCCTAAATATCACTCGAGCTGTCTTTTGAAACTACTCACGATTCGTTAGTTTTAAAATAGTGTGACTCGAGCCTGGTCTAACATCTTCCTAATCAACTAAAAGACTAAATTCTGAGTCGATATATTTAAAAGTTGGCGATCCCGCTTCAATAGCGTCATGTACGGTAAAATACCTAGTACGACATCCTTGAGTCCAGAGTGCAGATCAATTATCATATCTATATCTTGTACGGTAAAATCCATCGTACGGTCTATAAATTGAGGTACGGGTCAAATAACATATGTATCACATTATTCATATAGTATCATTATCGTGAAATCATGCATTAGGGGTACCGTTCTAAGATCTAGTACATTCCAATATCATCAAACATATATCTTCGTGTGTAGGAAAACAAATCGCCCAACGATCCGCTAAAATATCATGTCGTATAATAATATCACGAACCAAACACATATCACAATCTCACGGCATCTTGCCCGATCATATCGGCTCATCTCTAAGTATCATATATTGGCTCCACATCCGTGTGTATATATATATATATACACTCACACACACACACATTTATATAAATACACACACACCCCCCAACTCATCTACATATATATATATATATACATATATATATATATACATATAAACATATACGCCCAAAACTTATCATGTGTGTGCATGTGTGTGTGTGTCAACTTTTACTCTAGGGTTTCGCGACTAAGAAACTAACTAAAAGTACTCCCTTCCAATTACACTAAATCCAACCCATAGTCTCCTAAAGCCTTTCTTACTAAGTATACACGTCTCATAATAACACATATGTATATATATCATAAACGCATCATACCCTATGAAATTGCGGGGGTGCTATACGCCATCCACCCGACTTCCCCCATAGATATACATCTACTCCCCTGGACGCCTCGGCAAATCTGATCCGATTTCAACTCTATCATTTCCGTGTCACATCCGACGTCTCTGCACCCGATACTAGAAACGTACATAAAGAAATAAGAGAATAAATATAAATAGTCGCGGAGACAAACAATACAAATTAACCACGCACACTAATTAAATGCGCACACACATGGTGAACAAAACGCACCTGCGACAACGCCACAAAATACAACTAGGGCCGCTATACATGTCAACTACCAGACCAAAAACCCAATCGCATTAATCGCACGTTCACAACATACTAAATATATATGAAATAGGGTGTTTATCATCAAAACCTCAAACTTAATTTAAAATCGATTTATTATAAAAACCTAGTAAGAATCAATTAACTGTTTTAGTACAAAACTTGATGTTTTAATAAAAATAGTGGCCACAATGTTCTTATAATATCATAATTAAGCTACACAAAGCCTAACTAGATTTTAATTTCACCTAATTACTCAGTAAGAGAAAACATAGTTTGCAAAATATATAATTTGGACAATTTATAAATAACAATTAGCAATCTAGCAACTAGCTTAGATTTTACATGCCTTAAGAAGTTAAATTACACAATACAACCATAATCAAGTGATAAAAGCCTAACTAGATTTTCAAAACCCTCTCTTTAGAAACTAATTTCAACAATTAAAAGCACAATTAAACACCTAATTAGCTTAGATTGAAGTAACCAACTAACAAATTAACTAAAATGTTAGGATTTATACCTCTCAATTTTGTAGATCTAACTTGACCAATTTTGGCCACCAAAATGCTAACTTGCTTCAAGAACCATGCAAGTTTTGATCAAGGAATAATGGATAAGGGTTTGATTAGGAATTTATAGGGTTTTATCTTGATTTTTGATGCATTTTTTTAGATTTTTGAAGTGGGAGTGAGGTGTGAAAATGGGGAGGGCTACTATAAGGGGGATTGGCCAGAAATGGTGATGAGGAGAGAGTGTGAGGTGTTGAATGAGTAATAAATTCCAAGTCAAGAAAAATTACCCCATACCTCAAATATACCCATACTTCTTTCTTTATTCGTTTCCTTTTCGTTTTCTTTTCTTTTAACTTTGTGAGGAAATGAAGTGGGGACTTGGGGGAGGCGGCTGCTGCCAAGGCCGAACCATGAAGAGGGGGAGAGAGAGTGTGGGGTGGGGCTCTAGTGAAACCACACACAACCATACCTCATATTACACAAAACCTAAATTATTTTATTTTTATTTTATTTTATTTTATTTTCTTATTCCTTTTTTTCCTAGAATTGACTAGAAGCTTACAAACAAAAAGTGAAAAGAAAGCATGTTACAAACTTGGTTTAAAGCTGTCATTATGCACAAAACTTGTATTAACCCATTCTAATGTGTAATTATCACTAATTAAATGTATTAGTGAAAATTTAAAATATTATTAAAAATAATTAATTAAGGAAAATATTTAAGTAAACTAGAAATTTACAAGTGACCAATTAAATACTAAATACTAGCAATTACATAGCTAGAATAGATATATTTAAGTCTATGTTGAAAAATAATTATATCTTGGTTTTTACGGAAAACAACAGTTATTTTACTGATTATAGGAAATTTCACCTAAACGATTTTTCAGAACGTTACATTTGGGAAGTTTCCCAATCAGGTACTTAGATAGCATTCTAATAGTATTTTAGAATGGACAACTTTTGACGTAGTGGTGTACCCGCTAGTAATGGATTCACCCTCTTTAAAAGGATATCTTCTAGACAGTTAAAGAGAGGGATTGACATGAATGACATATCATTTGGTTAATCAATTGAGTCAATTATGCAATGTCTCGTACAACACCATATATTGCTTATACACTTGCTGCAATAAGCATATATTAATCCAATCCTTAAGAAACAAAGGGAAGTTATCATGAACATAAGAGGATGTTCTTGGTATAAGATAACGGAAGCCTTTTCTGGGAGGTTGTTATCAGTTCAGGCTTCCAAGATGACCTGGATGACAGAGATGCTGTCAGAATTTTGATTTAGCCTCTTCCGAGGATCAGTATATTGGATAGTGTTCTAATAGAGATACTGAGGTAATCATAGTGTAGGATGCTGGTTATAACTCAACAGAGGATACTGCCCAAGAATTTTGTTTGATGGAGTTGTTCATTTATGAACTTGGTCCAATCAAGTAACCAGAATAATTCTTGAGGCAGGGTATTGTTCAATTTGGAAGATTGTTGATCTTTGCAAAGTTGAGATATGGAGAGATGATGTTAGAACATTGTAGCGGATCCACTCACCAAGTCTATTTCTCGAACAAATTATGTTTCACAAACATGGTTTGCGAAACTGGTTATTAGAGAAGTTGGGTATTCGGTACCACATGAGCTGTGGGTACGCGATACCGCAATAATTAGCCTTCAGTGCAAGTGGGAGATTGTTGGATATAGTGCCCTCAAGGAAATTATTATGATTGAAAGTAGGCAATTATGATAATTGAACGAGGACCTATACAGGTATAACAGTCTTACTCGTGATCATAGTGTGCTATCTGGTTTGTCTTCATTATTGATAAAGCCCGTAGGATTGTTGCTTGAGAACCAGTATTATGATGGCGATCATATATGTGAGAGTTGGGTTGTCCATAAACACATACTTAAATGTCCATAGTCATGGGAGTATCGAGACTGGGCATCGATATTCCGGAGTAGACTAGTGTATACATTTCTAGACCTCGACGAGGGGCGGTGGCCAGTCTGACACGCCATTGGTGTTGTGCTACCTAAAGATAGTATACAGGTGCACACTGGAGGTGAGTACACTGGACTCACTCGCCGAGAACTTCTAGAAGGTATTATATTTATCGTCAGATGGAAGTTCTCAGGTGGCATGAGTACATGTTAGTCCTTTGACTTGAAATCGTCATTTGTCTCATGTGAGTTCCAACTGTACTTTGATTACTACCCTATCACGGCTCAAAGGAGTCATGCAAACAGGTTTTGGTTGGGTACAGTCCCGAGCCATATAGAGCCAGTGGTCGATTGTCAGGGATTCGTCTCTCCTAATATTAGGAATCAATGGCGTGATGTATTCAGTTGGCTATTACCAGAAATCCGTGGCTACGGTGGATGAGATTTACTGATAGTTGATCAGTATTATCTCTATTGGTGATGAGCTTGACTCAGACACGACTTATCGGGTTAGTAGTGGTTTGACGTTATCCACACTAGACCCGATATGCGATACTCTTTGACGAAGAGACCGGACGGTACGGAGATTTTCATATTCAGGCTCAGTAGGGTAAGGACGTGCTTTATTGTCTACCCCCTTTCGGCAAGTACCTGGGTAGCCGTTACGTACTGGTAGTGCCGTTGACGTGCTTATGGTTAAACCCACTGCCAGCGTATTATCGAGTCTTTACAGTCCCACAAAGATGGTTTTCCCCGGTTTAGGCGATAGATGTAGGAGCCATAAGTTGGTACGTGCAGGGGTCCGATTAAATACATGTACATGATACACGGACTTTAATCGGACAGGTGATAATACTATCTTGCTTAGGATTAAGCCGGATTATTAAATCAGGTTTTATTTAATAATTTATGTATTTATTTTGATACATATATTTTAGTATTATTGTTCACAATTTATTCTCTCTTTTGTGCTATCCGTATTTTTATACGGATACGCGTATATATAGCGATACGTATACCGGACGAGGTATTCCGTATTTATACGATAATGATTCTAGAAGGACACCTAATATTTGATTTTCTTTTTAGAAAATTAAATGGAAATGAGGTGGAAAAGAGGTGGCATGAAGCAAGGTGTTAAACATGTAGAGAGGTATGACTTTGCTTTTAAATATAATAAAAACATTTGTGTGCACTATTGATGCATGGTTGTTAAAAAACAAAGCCATTCATTTCTTTACACCTGATGCTTCATTTTCTTTTTGCTTCTTCACATGTTTCATGCTCCAAGGTTGCAAGTGTTAGCAACCATCATCCATACCTCCTTCTCCTTCTTCTTCCTCTTGCTTACTTGAGCTTGAGAAAAAGAGAGATAAAGTTTAGTGATATATTCCTACATCTTCGACCATCCAGACCTAGCAAGTTTGGATCTGTAACATTTCAGAAAATATAAAATAATATTTTTGGATTTAAATAATAAAATAAAAAATTTTACGAAAACTATACGAGTATGGATTTGAGTTTCCGTAGAATGGTATAATTATATACCTATATTTTGGGAAATATTTGGATATTGAAATGAATTATTAATTATGAAGGCATTTACTGGATTTGGGCATTTTATAAATTAATATACCATTATTTATATACAAGTTTATGTTAAACTTAATTAGTAATTTATTAAGTGTGCACTAAACCATTTTAATTTTTGTTAATCATGTTTAATGTGCCATGACACATTGTATTATGTTTCATTTGCATGGTTTGTGTTCTTTGGTTTTCTTTTTAAAGAGAAAAGAGAAACACAAAAAGAAAAGAAAAGAGAGAAAAGAGAGAAGAGACTATATGTGACTATAATAATGAAGAGACGGAATGAGAGAGGGGGGGATGGTTCTAGCAACCATGGGTTCTCTTCTTCATTTTCCTCAACTCCCACTTCTTCATCTCCTCCTTTATCACCTCCCTCCCCCTCTTCTACCACCATGCACCATCCCCAAAACTTTACCAAAACCTCACACCACCTTCACAAAAAGTCTCCATAACCTCATCCTACAACTCATGGTGAGATCTAATTGGAACTTTGAGCATTTTGGCTATCTTAGAATTTTTTTGAGTTGCTCCATGAGGTAAAACCTTCACTTTACTTCGAGTTTTTAAGTTTTGTAAGCTCAAGTGTTAGTTTAGAGTTAAAAGGGTTAAGCTTTGTGATCGTGGAAAATTCCAGGAAGAGAGTTAGTAGGTGAAACTTGTAGTATAGGTTAGTGGAGGTGTAGTGAGTGTCCTTTTGGCCTAGTAGTGAGGTTGTCCATGTTAAAAGTGAGTTAAAAGTCCAAAACATAAACTTAGAATTTTCCGATATCGGGTTTTTCTTGAAATATGATGATCAATTAGAATCTGCAATAACTCGAGGACACTAAATTTTTTTGCAGATACTGTAGCATGTGCAGGCTAGTAGAAAGATACCCTAGAAACCCGAGCCCCCCATCTCCCTTTCCTGGCCGTAAATTTAATCTAAATGACCACAAATTGCGGCCTGATCTATGAGTTAGGGTTCGTTTTTTGTTCATAGCTCAATCTTCTGATAATTAGCCTAACTTATATGCAAAATGTCCTAATTTCAACTTAGATAGAATCTGGGAGTGTTTTTCTAAGTTTCAGATTTCGGTTTACGAATTTTGAAAACTTGAGTTTTGATATTTGAGTTTCGACTTGGTCATTTGACGTATGTACATCAACGTCTAGAATTGTTTGATTGTTCTTGCGTGTGTGGACCATAGGTTCTAACCAATGCACGTTTCGCTTGCCGTATTGGTTTACGGATTTGGTTTTGATTTCGTTTCGATATGTATTGATTTGTAGATACCTTTGCGTGGACTTCCGAGATGACGAAGGAGAGCAAGACGTTCATCGATTTTGGCTAGAGCGAGGATAGTAGGTGAGTAAATGTATATCTACGGGTGAAGTCGGGTGTATGGCGTATGGCACCCCCATAAATAGAGTACTAAAAGATAAGAGGTGTTTTATGTATATAGATGCATATGCTTATATACATACGGATATAACCATAAAGATATTTACGAGATGATATAATGAGATAAGAATGTGATGGAATAACATGACACAAGTCGATAGTTTGATATGAGGATGCGAGGCGATATATATATATATATATATATAGACACACACACACATGCTAAGAGGTGATATGAGATGATATATGTTTGTGTATGTGTGTGAGATAATATGATAAACGTGACCATAGATCCGTACTTTGATTTGATGATACTGTACGATGGATTATACCATACGCGATATTATGTATAGGATGGTAGATCCTTATTCTAATTTAATAACACCGTACGATGGATTAAACCATATGTGATATAATGAGCATGATTCGCCGACATATGTATATCGACTCGAGGAATATTGTTTAAGATCACTTAAGTAGATATTAAGATGTATATATTCGGAACGACACCTATTTCCAAAACTAATGAATCGTATGCACATTTAAATGACAACCTTAAGGGACGCTACGTATTTTCAAATGGTATATTTTTCTCAAAAATACCGTAGCCCGCATTTGCGTAACAACGATTCGTATTATTTAGGCTATAATTGTATGGTTCATATGCAGTTATCTATTTATACGGTTAGCATAGCATTTCCCTGTGTTTATCTTTATGTGGCTTCGTCTGATAGGACGCATGCACCATTACCGATGATGCGCATGTTTCACGTATACATACTCATCGGCTCACACACTCATCATCGGTAATTACCAAGCCACTTACACATTAGAAACTGCTACATCGCCGTATTGTTCTTAAATCGTAGAATTATTGTTACTGTTCCGTACTTATTTCCGCACATGCAAGTTTAGATATTGCACTTCCATAACCAGTTATACAACATGCGTATATGAAAACACCGGTTATACTTTACAGTAATGTTCTCTGCTTGCACTTACTGTACCTTTATGGTTACATGCATATGAGATTCTGTTTTCATGAGATCTCTAGATTTGAGAACCGCAGATATATTTTTAAAAGTCTCATGGTTGTTTAAAAATGTCGTTTCTCTTGATATGATATTTCGATGTCCACCATGAGTTTTCTCAGTTCTGAGTTATATATACCCGATTCGAGGAGAAAGGAGGCACCATCTACAGGTACATGGTGGACCTGGTATGGTACCCCGGGGAAAGAAGATTGTATATAGAGACGATGAGCTCGGCATGGGAACACTACTTACCGGTGATGGTATTGGACTCTGTGGATATCCGGAGGATACCGATCGGAGCGATTGAGACAGATGGATATGAGGGCTGATCCGATGAGACGGCGCCAGAGATATGATGATTTATGTATCGATACTGGACACGGGTTTTATGATGATTTCGAGTGTCGATGCTGGATACTCAGGTTTCATAATGATTTGATGTGTCGTTGATGGACACACGTTGGATGATACACGCATATATCTATGTAAGACACTGATGACATGGAACTATATACTGATACTGGCACGACTTTGTTACTTTATACATATGTATACACGATCACCCTAGATACCACATAGTATTACCTTTATGTTACAATATGACCTTCGAGATCGTTATACATTCGATTTCTACCTGCTGATATTTTATATTCATGAGTGGCAACTCGGCCCCGTTATGCCACAGTTTTCTTGCAGTATCGACCGCTCAGATCAGTAGCGGCTTATGGGCACACAGCCTGCTTCTGGGTGATTTGCCCTAGTAGGTGTGGTACACTTTGGACCGTGACCACCTTTATACATATTTATTCTGTTGTATCTAGTTAAAAGCTCCATCAACCAGTCTTTGTATATTTGGTAGACCTAGATGCCAGACTTGTATATTCCTTGAGATTTAGACCGAAATGGATGTATTGTCCTTTAGTTGAGCTTGATGATGTCTTGGTCTTCTTTATTTTCTTTCTGTGATTGATCTTTGCATTCGGAGTCTATATTTGTATTTTGTGTGGTTGTGATTCTGCCAAGTTGTGAAGAGCTTGCTCCCTCATGGGGATGCCTATATTATTGCTGTGATGTATTGGCTTTGGATCAAAATTTAAAAGGAAGGTGCTGCCCAAATTTCAAATGAGAAAAAGGTTTTCAAAGAAAGTATACAACCCACTTGCATTTTCTTATAATATTACTTATAGTTTTTAAAAGAAGAATTTGAGTTCATTATTCCATTATTTCAAAACTGCACCTCCATTATTTTTCCGAAAAAGGTTTAGATTTCTGGAATTTCGGCTTACTTGGATTATGGTGGGGTCTTATAGAAGTCATGTGATTTAAGTGCCGGTCACGTACTAATTCCCGGTCGTGACAAAGTTGGTATGAGAGCGTTAAGTTTAATCTTGTTTCGAGTCTAGGTTTGACTATGCGGAGTCTAGGGCGTATATATATTTCGGAATCTAAGATTAACCTTACGGAACTTAGACTTTACTGAGGGGGTATTGGACCCGAATTTTCATTACGTAGGTTGACCTTGGTTGATAGAGTAGGCATACTTATGATACATTGCTCCACTTAAATGACCTTAGGATGTACATTTCTGGAGATCAGTTATTCTATTTGTTCTTATGATCTATCCTCATCGATATTTCTTGCGGATCCTATCACCATGACTATGAGAGCAGAGAGAGCTGCGGCTAGAGATGCGGTCAGATCACGCTTGTCAGGGATGAAGACTGACAATGATATTCTTCTGGTGACGTAGGAACATATCGATTTACTGTTTGCTAGGATTTCTCATTTGAGACAAGCATTCGGGATCTACACTAGATGATCAGGACATTGATAGAAGCCAGCCAGATTGTGAAGAATGTGATATATAGTCTACCCCAGAGACTGCGATGTTCTCTACTGTGCAGACAGATGACACAACTGTTGAAAGTGTTTCTTAGCACCACCACTAAGTTTCTACAAGCATCAAGTATGCAATTTAAAATAATCTAGAGAGCTAAGGCATAAAATGCAAGAATCGAACTGGAGAATTAGGGTTTGATTATAAGAAAACAATTCCTAATTTAAGTGAAGAGGGTTACAAACTTTGTAGACCGAGTCCTTCACTTCTAAAGCTCCAAGTAATATCCCTAGAACTCTTCTTTGACTCCACATGAGAAAGAATTGAGCTTGCACAATGTCTTCGAGGCCGAAAATGATAAACCTTGACTTCTCTCTAACTCAAGCTCACTCTTCACTAATGAAGCTATTAATGAAGCAAACAACCTACACTAAATGGCTAGGTTAGTATAGGTTGATGATGTAGAAATTTTTCTCGCTTAAGAAATCTTTTTCTCATTCTTTTTTCAACTCAAGAAAAACCCTAGAGAAGGAACATGAGGAAGAAGATGAACTTGGGTGTGTGAGTGTTATCAATGAGGGAATGAACCATTGAGCACAAGATTAGGTTGGGACTGAATAAATATCTAAGAGTAAAACAAAAATGGAGAGATGAGTCATGGCTTCTCAATGCTTCTCCAAGCATCCAAAGCCATGACTCATTTCTACCCTTTTTATTTTCCTTTTAAATTAAATCAACCCAATAATCTTCAGCTCATGTGTGTGTCTCATACACCCATGTTCTATGTATCATCAACCATGATACAAAATGTAAATACATATATTAATATGTATCTCATAAATATTTAAATGTATTTGTGGAGAAGAAAATCAAAAGTGAGCATATATCAAATTATTTAATGAACACTTGATTCAATAATCCGATTATATCATATATAAACGACTAATATCATATAAATATATATAAGTATATCAAATTATCAAATCAATACTTGATTCAATAATTTAGTTATATCAAATATAATCGACAATATTCAATACTAGGTATTAAATCAATACTTGATTGAATAATCCGGGCATATACAATATAACCGGCCAATATTAATTATATATACATATAATAAATCATTGGATCAACACTTGATTCAATAATCCGGTTATATGACATATAACCTTACCGATATCAAATATCGCAAGATTAGAATACGGTATCACATACCGGTATTTAATCCAGCTCCCACACATATCACTATATATGCCCTACTTCGTTTCGCTTGAGCTAGGAAACCTCTATGCGGGACTCTAAAGACTCGTCAATACGACAGCATTAGGTATTGATCATATCAAATACCCATAAGCCGTTAGTGGTATTAGCTGGACGTAACGGCTACCCAGGTATTTAGTGAATAGAAGATCAACAAGCAAACTTTTCCAAACTCCTGTGAAGCCTATAAGAAACACTTACCGTAAAGTCCGGTCTCTTCGTCTGATATGTCGCCTATCGAGTTTGGGGGTGGAATCGTCAGACCCCGGTAACTTGATAAGTCATGCCGATATGTGGCCTATAACCGTTCAAGAAACTACTGACAACACTTACAAGTAAATCTCATCAGCCCTGGTCAGGGACTTACTGTTATAGCTAATCGAGCATAGCGCAACATCAATTACCAATACCGGGAGAGACAAAAACCCTCCTATCGCTCACTGCCTCCATGTGACTCGGGACTGTACCTAAAATGCACCTATTTGCACGACTCCTTTGAGCCATGGTAGGGAGGAAATCAAAGCGCTGTGGGAACCACATAAGACACTATGACGATCTTGGCTTTATAGACTAATCTGTACATGTGTCACTAGAGAACGGCTATCTGACGATAGGTATGGTACCATCTAGGAGTTCTCGTCTAGTCTTATTCGTTGTACCCATACTCTAATGAGCACCTGTGTACAATCTTTGATGTCAAACACCAATGGTTGTGGGATCAACCATCGCCCCATACAGGGTCCAGAAACGTACACACTAGTCTACTCTGGAATATCGATGCCCTGTCTCGATATTCCCTTGACTAGGAACTATTAATGGATGTGCTTGCGAACTACACAAGCTTCACTAGTATTATCTGCATCATAGTCCTAGTAGTCAAGCCTACATCCTAAGGGCTTTATCAACATGTATCAAAAAGATATTATAATAATATAAGTGTACATGTTAAGATAAAGAGCAACCAGATAGCATACTATCATGTCGAGCAAGAAAGTCCTCTATATATATGTCCAAGTATTCACTATATCATAAAATAATAGGCTATAGGGCATACATATCCCTAACAATCACCCACATGCACTAAGACCAGTTGTTGTAGTATCTATTGGAGATAGTGCCCTCAGAGTCAATTATTGGATCACAGGGACGTGATTGTAATGATTGAGGGAGGACCAATACTGGTAGGACAGTCTTACTCGAGATGATAGTATGCTATCTTGTTTATCTTTATCATCGTGTACTGCTTTAGGTGACCTTACGAGTCGCTATTACACGTTGATAGAGCCCCTAGGATTCTTGCTTGACTACCAGCAGTATGAGGGCGATCATATACGTGAGAGCTGGAGTCTATAAGCACATCCTTAAAAGGTCCCTAGTCGTGGGAGGTTCGAGACAGGGCATCGATTCTCCAGAGTAGACTAGTGTATACAGTCGAGACCCCGACGAGGGGCGGTGGCCGGTCTCACAAGCCACTGGTGTCAGTTGGTTCACCTAAGATGTATACAGGTGCTCATTGGGTTATTGGTACACCGGACAGGACTCGCCGAGAACCTGCTAGTTGGTATTATACCTGACGTCAGATAGTAGTTCCCTGGTGACATGTGTACATGTTAGTTCTGTTGCGCCACGGCAGCGCCCCGGCAGTCTATCCGAGGCCAAAATGCAGAATCAAAAATTTTCTTAACTTTAAACCGGCGCTACCGCGGAAAATAAACCAGGATCGTAACCATTAACCCAATGCTAGCTAACAAGAGATGGGGTGAGAGATATACCAAGCGATCCGTGTCCTTCGGTCTTCTCGTCGTCGTCCCGATCTCCCGCGGAATCACCGTTCGTCACCTTCTCGTCGGATACGGCACCACGTAGCTGATTTCTTTTACGGGCTCCCACCTCTAGACCGAGGCAACTCGGGTGCGAAGTTGGCTAGCCGACGCGTCCAAGGGTACTGTAGGTGTAGTGTAGAATGCTTGTCTCATTTTGGGGTTGAAGTTGCCCTTGGATGGAGGTAAAGAAAAGAGATGAACTTGGGAATTTTTGTGGCAAGCTAAAATGAGATGAATGATACTTTTTCCCACACCAAAAATAAAATGAACCTATCTTTCTCTCCTAAAGTGGCCGGCCCCTTATGATAAAATGGTGGAGGGAAAAACAAAACAAGAATGAATGTAAGTGTAGTAAAAGCAAAGGGGTGACCACATCCAAAGGAAATGATAACCATATCATATAAATTTCTAATCCATCCTAATCACCATTTAATGCAAAGGAAGAGATGGAAAAAGAATCTCATCATGAAGCCACATAGTGCAAGAAAACCCCTCCACAAAATGTTATTTGCACACTTGCAAATAACCCCCTCCATCGGAAAAGTCCGGCCGGGAAGGAACAAAGGAAAACTGGTCGGAACGGAATGCAAACTGGCAACTTCAGAAAACTGATCCCGTAATAAATTACAGGAAAACCACGCGACTGCATATACATGCCCGCATTTGTATTCCCACTGAATACTGTTAGTTGTATGCATGCCCTAGAGGCCAGTATTGTACAGATTATGTATATTATATTGGATGCTTGGACATATATAGAGATGACTTCCTTGCTCGACATGATAGTATGCTATCTGGTTGCTATTTATCTTAACATGTACACTAGTCTCTTTATACTGTCTTATAGTTACATGTTGGTAAAGCCCTTAGGATTTGTACTTGACTACCTGGACTATGATGCAGATCATACTAGTGGGGACATGGTAGTCCATAAGTACATCCTTCAAGGTCCCTAGTCGTGGGTGTATCGAGACGGGGCATCGATATACCAGAGTAGACTAGCGTACACGCTTCTCGACCCATGTGATGGGCGATGGATGATCCCATATCCATTGGTGTTTGACATCAGAGATGGTGTACGGGTGCTCAGTAGAGACTGGGTACACTGTACGGACTCGCCGAGAACTCCCAGATGGTATTATACCTCACGTCAGATGGCAGTTTTCAGGTGACACTTGTATAGGTTAGTCTGTAGACCCGAGATCGTCATAGAGTCTTGTATGATTCCCACTGTGCTTTGATCTCCACCTTACCACGCAATACCGGGAGAGACGAAACCCCTCCTATCGCTCATTGCCTCCATGTGACTCGGGACTGTACCCAAAGACCACCGTTTTGGCCGTAACAGGGAAGTCCCTGGCCAGGGCTGATCAGAGATTTGCTGGTAAGTGTTACCAGTAGTTTCTCGACCCGTTACGAGCCTCACATCGGCACGACTTATCGGGTTATTGGGGTCTGACGTTTACCACCCCTAGACTTGATATGCGACGTATCTGACGAAGAGACTGGACTGTATGGTAAGTGTTACTGGTCGGATTCGCAGGAGTGTGAGCGGGCTAGCTCGTCGATCTTCTGATCGCTCAATACCCGGGTGGCCGTTATGTTTGGCAGACCACTTGCGGCTTGTGGGTGCTTGATATGATCATCATCTGCTACCGGCGTATTGACGAGTCTTTAGAGTCCTACACAGAGGTTTCCTGGCTCAAGCGAAACGAAATAGGAGCGCATATGAGATATGTGCAGGACCGAGAATAATGCGTGTATGTGATACCGCATTTCATTCTCGCGATATATGTTTCGATTGGTTATATTCGATATGACCTAGTTATCGAATCATTGATTCGATAAATCGATACATTACATACTAGTCGGTTGTATGCGATATAACCGGATCATTGAATCAAGTGTTGATTTAATGATTTAATGTATAATTATATATTTGATATATTACTTTGCATTAACTAGTATTGGTTCACTTTAAACGGATTTTTCTCACTTGATGCACATTGTATATGTGATATGCTTTCGTGCACTTTTTTGTATCATGTTTGATGATACTTGATCATTTCGTTAAGTGTATAGAATTAATCCATGGTTAATATGATAATTAGGGTTTTGTATATTCATTTATTTATTTATTTGTTTATTTATTTATTTGAAATGGATTATGATGAGAATGGTGGCTCTTTTTGTTTTAAGTTGAAGCTTCATGAAGCTTTGACTTTGCTAACCATCCTTATCTTCATGCTTAACCCTAACCCATCCAAGTGACCATGGTTAATTCTCTACACTTAACCCTAGTTCAAGTTATGATAAGTATTTGATTTAAAATTTATTTTATCATAAGACTTATCATATTCTTTTCTTGAGCTCCATCTTCTTATTCTTCTTCAAGCTTGCTACTCTAATGGCAACTTGAGATTTAGTGAGAGAAATCCAAATCTAAAGTGAACCCACCTCCTATTTCTTCATCCTATACCTCTTGCCAAGTTGTTTTGGGTGTTTACTTCACAAGTTTCACAAGTTTGTGAAGTCGGAGCTTGAGTTTGTGCAACCTCGACGTAGATCGTCTTTGACACGAAGCCGACGACCTATTCCGCACGTTTCTCCGATGAAGCCGTCACGAGAGTCCAAGCTTCAAGATGGACAGCGAGAAGACTTCGTTCCGGAGCCGTGGAGGTGGATATCCGGATATACAAAGGTTGTAATTTCCGTATCCTAGTTGTTAAGTGTTAACTAGCTTTTAGTTTCGCCTAGAATTCTAGCGACGATCCGTAGTCTAGGGTTTCTCGGCTCCAAAAATTTTAAATTGGCATGTTCGATGCCTTGTGAGACCACTATAGGGTGCCTAGGAACCTTTCACTGGTATCAGAGCCTAGCTAGAGCCTTAGGCGAAGCGTAGAAGGAATTTGAAGTCCGAACGACCCAAAACCGAAACCCAAAATATGCTCTCTGTACTTTTTTGAAAACAGTGGATTTTTCCAAATTAAAAATTGCTAAAAAATTCAGCAGGAAAAAATAAGAATTACGGTGCAAAAAGTTTCTGGTGAACAGTATTTTTCGCGACGGATCAGCGGCAGAAGCATGGCTTCTGCGGCTGATCAGCGGCCAAAAGGTGACGTCAGCCCACTTTGTTTACACAGTAACTCCTGATAAATTCTGCTGAGTTTTCTGGGAATTTTTAATATTGATTCAAGAGTTGAATTTTCTGCAATTGTTTTGGGGATTCGGTGTTTCGATCGGGGTATCAAATTTTGTCTATTTGGCTTTCCGGATAAATTTTAGAATATGTTAAAAAGTTCGACCGGATATAAATACCCAATTTTTCCCCTGTCGGGAAATTTCCAAGTGTTGGATTTTTCCGTAGTTTAACGACGTTCTAAGTAGTGCAAGTAACTCGATGGTCCCTCTAGAAGACAACAAACCTTAACTCGATTATGTGACCGTCTTGAACTGCCCTTTGAACCTTCGGGTTTGGGGCAGTACGGCGTGCCACATGTGAGGCGTTGGCTTGACCATTCTACGGCTGGACCGTTGGTACTGAGGTACGAACTGAATGTTGTTAGACTTATTTCATGTGTTGATCTGTATTGGGAAAACTTGGGTGTTCGATTGTTCGATCAGAAAGTTTAACATTTTCTGTTTATCTGGAATGTGATACAATAATTGGAATTCACAAGTAGTTATGAGATAACTGAATGAATGTTATGAATCTAGCAGTTTAGTCCCAAACGATATTGAAAAGAGTTTTCGATAATGAGACTAAAATGCGGGATTTATATCTGTTAGGCATGGGATGTCTAAAGAGGTTGCGGATTCCAACTGTTGTAGTTTTACACTTTCTTTTCTGTGATCGTAAGTGTAGTATGTTCATATCGCCGGTTTCGTTGCTATACGTCAACGACAATTGGGGTATGCATACTTACTTACGTTGATGACATGTGTTGTTATGTGTTGCTGGATATGTTATATTGGATCGTCGTGTTTGAATAGCCGGGGGTTTTTATGTGAGATGAGTGTTTTTCATTTTCATTCATGTAAAAACTTGTATGTAATATTCTTTTATTTGGGGCGCTTCCAGGTAGCGGGAGTTGTCACCCTTTGTATATTATTTACTTTTCTGCACTAGGATAGACCCAAGGAGGGGAGCACAAGTAACCGGGTTCTGGGGTCCAGTGGGAGACCAACTCGAGGAGTCGAGTCCGGGTCTCCTAACCCTAGAATTGGCAGGGTTGCTTGCCGCTCTCGTAGGGGTCTAGGGGTGTGGGATTGACTATTCATCACGACCGTGGAATCCGTGTTTTATACTGGCTCGTATTAAAAACACGGACGTCCTAGTATATCCAATATTTCATATGTTTATTCTGCTGCGATATCTGTGTTGTGATTCTGTGATGGATATAGTATATAGTATATATGATATATTATATAGACGTTACTTATGTTTTACACCCGCGCTAGCCCTGCCCTGCTCTGTCGTTAGTTACCTAACCTAACGGTGCACGAGGGGACATCGAGGCGAATGCGGATGGCATAAGTGTCCGTCATATCTATCTGTGATGTTTAGGTATTTAAATGATGGGACTTCATTAATGTGATTAATGAAAGGAAAGAAACCTAAGATGTTGTAGAATCAGATTTTAAAACAAAACAGGTAGCTACAGTTCTTGCTTTGCATAGCGGTATATATGATATACCCCGCACCTTATTCGATGAGGAAAGGACCGAGATCCCTTCACCGGGAGTGACTCCTTTAGCAATAACTGGCAGATGCTACACACTCGGTTTGCTTTTGACTGCTTTTGCGTTTTTGCTTTGCACAGCGATATATATGATATATCCCGCACCTCATTCGACGAGGAAAGGACCGAGATCCCTTCACCGGGAGTGACTCCTTTAGCAAAACTAGAAAAGCCTCAAAATCACTCCATTTCAAAACTTCATTTGATTCTACAACGATATCAAGTTCATTACGCTCTAGGTTTTCAGAAAAACCTGCGTAGCCCTCCATCATTTCAGATAGAGACTAGTTAGTATTCGTGCTGCGTTTGTTGACCTTAGCCAAGGCGTGGTGTACGGTAGCTAATTAGTATTTATCTGCTAAAACATGAGATGTGATTGAGTTAGGGCAGTCGTGCGACTTTGTTGACCTTAGCCAAGGGTCGTACGGGTGGGTTTGATTCAATCAGGAAATGACGGGTTGAACTTGACTAGCGCTTATGATTTGTTGACCTTAGCCAAGGTCATAAGTTGCTAGGGGCAAAAATATTATCGGGAATTTCAAGTGTTGAAATTTGCAATGAGATTGCATACCTTCTATGAGATAGTTGGATCCCGATACCCACTGCGAGTAAGAGTTACTCCTGGGAGAGTTTTACACATTGCAATTAGCTGATCAAGTAGGTGTCTAGAAAGGTGTCAACGAGGTTACGCCTCTGGGAAAACGAGGTTTACATTAATTAGGTTCGTGCGAAAGCACGGGGGACCTCCCTCAAAGTACCGACACTGGCCTGGCTGAAAGATTGGCGAACTTGTAGTGTGTAATTAATCCCGGCTAGTCTTTCCTTTTAGGGTTTGGAGGAAGATTTGATAAAAAGCAGTGGGAGCCATCCTGATTAAATAAGATAATAACCAATCTGATCTTGCACGAGCATACGCTAAAGTGTTTTCTTCTCTCTCTCTCCAGGTAGCGACCAGTTCATGCCTTAATCAAGATAATAATATGGATGTATTGACCGAACACGCATGTTATACTGTGCTGGGGAACGTTGGTTCCGTTCTTTCCTATAAGAGTTATAGGAATGAACAGGATATAGGGGAATACCAGGATTCCCATGCCACCCGAATGAAGAAAGTACATGTTGATGCATTTTCTTCGGGTGTGTTCGTTACTGAGAACTGTTTCTCCATTTGCTCTACGTCCTGGGTATTGGATACCGGGTCAGGATCCCATATATGTAATCAGTTACATGGGCTTAAGAAAGGTAGAGAACTTGGAGAAGGTGATAAAGACATTAGAGTTGGAAATGGTGCAATTGTTGCAGCTAAGACTGTCGGGGAATATCACCTTGTATTACCAACAGGTGATACATTGGTTCTGAACGAATGCTATTACATGCCGAACCTGATATGCAACATTATATCGGTTTCTTTATTGAGTAAAGAGGGATATAATTTTGTATTGCAGGACAATGTTATGAACATTTTCCATGACCAAATGTTGGTTGGATCAGGCACGTTGTGCAATGGCATTTATGTTCTAAATCAATCAACAGTTCTGAGCATAACAAACACACACAAGAGGAAGAGTTCTGAACTCAACGAATCCTTCTTGTGGCATTGTAGACTGGGTCACATCAATGCGACACGACTAGCTAAGTTGCATAAAGATGGATATTTAAATCCGTTTGAATTTTCATCTTATGACACTTGCCAGTCATGTCTCAAAGGCAAGATGACCAAAACTCCGTTTACGGGACACGGAGAAAGAGTTACCGAACTCTTGGGACTGATACATAGTGATGTATGCGGTCCCATGTCTACACATGCCAGGGATGGTTCTTCATACTTCATTACATTCACTAACGATCTCTCTAGGTTCGGGTATGTGTTCCTGATGAAACACAAATCAGAAGCTTTTGAGAAATTTAGGGAATATAAGCAAGAAGTTGAGAACCAAACCGGAAAAAGTATTAAAATCCTACGATCTGATCGAGGAGGAGAATACTTAAGCAATGAATTCCTGGACTTCCTAAAAGAGAATGGGATTCTCTCTCAGCTGACTCCTCCATATACACCACAGCACAACGGTGTATCAGAACGGAGGAACCGCACCCTATTAGATATGGTGCGCTCTATGATGAGCACAGCTGAGTTACCTATTTCCTTCTGGGGATATGCGCTGGAGATAGCCATATACCTATTGAATAGAGTTCCAACTAAATCTGTGCCTACCACTCCATATGAGATATGGAATGGAAAGAGACCATCTCTTAAAAGAGTTAAGATATGGGGTTGTCCGGCTTATGTTAAAAAGCAAAACCCGGACAAACTCGAGGCACGATCAGTTCTTTGTAAGTTTGTAGGATATCCAAGCAATTCGTATGGATATCTATTCTACCACAGTGAACAACAAAAGGTGTTTGTTGCTCAACATGCCACCTTTTTAGAAAAGGAATTTCTTGCAAAAGAGATTAGTGGCTCTGAGGTAGAACTGGAAGAAATTCCAGAAACACAAACTATAACTGAAGATTTAGTGGAACCAGAGGATTCAGTAGCTCCCAATGAACCTCAGCCTCTCCGCCGATCTAGTAGGGTTCCTCGCCAACCTGAGAGATACTACGGTTTTCTCATGGATGGTGGAAGCGAGGATTGCATCATGGAGGATGATGACCCCACTAGTTTCGAGCAGGCCATCACGAGTGGTGACTCAGTGAAATGGCTGGATGCTATGCGGTCCGAGATGGAATCCATGTACACCAACAAAGTATGGACTTTGGAAGTTGCTCCTGAAGGGGTAAAACCCATTGGGAGCAAGTGGATCTTCAAGAAGAAACTTGGTGTAGATGGGAAAGTGGAGACTTTCAAAGCTAGACTTGTAGCAAAGGGTTTTCGTCAAAGACCAGGAGTGGACTATGACGAGACCTTTTCTCCAGTGGCTATGCTTAAATCCATCCGAATCATGCTTGCCATTGCTTCCTTTCATGACTACGAAATCTGGCAAATGGATGTTAAGACCGCCTTTCTAAATGGTGATTTAGAAGAGTGCGTGTACATGACTCAGCCAGAGGGCTTCGTAGACAGTGGGAGCAGCGGGAAGGTGTGCAAGCTGCTTAAATCCATTTATGGATTAAAGCAAGCATCGCGGAGTTGGAACTTCTGCTTTGACGTCGTTATCAAAGAGTTTGATTTCGTCAAAAATCCAGATGAACCTTGTATCTACAGGAAGGTGGCAGAGAGTAAGGTTGTCTTCCTCGTATTGTACGTGGACGACATACTCTTGATAGGAAATGATATTCCTATGCTGCAATCGGTCAAGCTCTTCTTATCACAAAGATTCTCAATGAAAGATCTTGGTGATGCCTCCTGCATATTGGGAATCAGGATCTATAGAGATAGATCCAAACGGATTTTGGGATTGTCCCAATCCAGGTACATTGACACTATACTAAAGAGGTTTAGTATGGAAGAGTCCAAGCGTGGGAATATGCCCACGATCTCTGGAGTCACTCTCTCCAAAGAGATGTCTCCCAAGACTGATTTGGAGAGAGCTCGCATGCAAGGGATACCCTATGCTTCGGCAGTAGGCTCTATCATGTATGCGATGCTATGTACCAGACCCGATGTAGCATACTCACTAAGTGTAGTGAGCAGGTATCAAGCTGATCCTGGAGAGAGTCACTGGACAGCTGTGAAGAGCATTCTCAAGTACTTACGAAGGACTAGAGATATGTTCTTGGTGTATGGTAACGGAGAACTCCAAGTGGAGTCCTTTACCGATTCGAGCTTCCAGAGTGATAAGGACGACTCTAAGTCGCAGTCGGGCTTTGTCTTTACCCTTTACGGAGGGGCGGTTAGCTGGAAGAGTTCCAAGCAGGAAACCGTGGCAGACTCGACGATGGAGGCTGAATACATCGCTGCCAACGATGCTGCTAAAGAAGCTGTCTGGGTCAAGAAGTTCATTACTGAACTTGGAGTGGTTCCATCCATTGAGCATCCAATACCTTTGTATTGCGATAACAATGGAGCGGTGGCTTTGGCCAAGGAACCCAGGTCCCATCAGCGATCCAGGCATATTCTGAGGCGGTATCACTTGATCCGGGAGATAGTTGATCGCCGGGAGATCGAGGTCAGGAGAGTTGACACGAAGAATAACACGGCGGATCCAATCACGAAGGCCATTCCCCAGATACAGTTTGAGAGACTCTTCGGGATGCTCGGTATGAGATACTACAGCAGCTGGCCCTAGTGCAAGTGGGAGATTGTTAGTTGTATGTATGCCCTAGAGGCCAGTATTGTACAGATTATGTATATTATATTGGATGCTTGGACATATATAGAGATGACTTTCTTGCTCGACATGATAGTATGCTATCTGGTTGCTATTTATCTTAACATGTACACTAGTCTCTTTATACTGTCTTATAGTTACATGTTGGTAAAGCCCTTAGGATTTGTACTTGACTACCTGGACTATGATGCAGATCATACTAGTGGGGACATGGTAGTCCATAAGTACATCCTTCAAGGTCCCTAGTCGTGGGTGTATCGAGACGGGGCATCGATATACCAGAGTAGACTAGCGTACACGCTTCTCGACCCATGTGATGGGCGATGGATGATCCCATATCCATTGGTGTTTGACATCAGAGATGGTGTACGGGTGCTCAGTGGAGACTGGGTACACTGGACGGACTCGCCGAGAACTCCCAGATGGTATTATACCTCACGTCAGATGGCAGTTTTCAGGTGACACTTGTACAGGTTAGTCTGTAGACCCGAGATCGTCATAGAGTCTTGTATGATTCCCACTGTGCTTTGATCTCCACCTTACCACGTCCATGAGGGCGTGCAAAACGGTGGTCTTTGGGTACAGTCCCGAGTCACATGGAGGCAATGAGCGATAGGAGGGGTTTCGTCTCTCCCGGTATTGGGGGTTGATGTTGCGCTGTGCTCGATTGGCCGTAACAGGGAAGTCCCTGGCCAGGGCTGATCAGAGATTTGCTGGTAAGTGTTACCAGTAGTTTCTCGACCCGTTACGAGCCTCACATCGGCACGACTTATCGGGTTATTGGGGTCTGACGTTTACCACCCCTAGACTTGATATGCGACATATCTGACGAACAGACTGGACTGTATGGTAAGTGTTACTGGTCGGATTCGCAGGAGTGTGAGCGGGCTAGCTCGTCGATCTTCTGATCGCTCAATACCCGGGTGGCCGTTACGTTTGGCAGACCGCTTGCGGCTTGTGGGTGCTTGATATGATCATCATCTGCTACCGGCGTATTGATGAGTCTTTAGAGTCCTACACAGAGGTTTCCTGGCTCAAGCGAAACGAAATAGGAGCGCATATGAGATATGTACAGGACCGAGAATAATGCGTGTATGTGATACCGCATTTCATTCTCGCGATATATGTTTCGATTGGTTATATTCGATATGACCTAGTTATCGAATCATTGATTCGATAAATCGATACATTACATACTAGTCGGTTGTATGCGATATAACCGGATCATTGAATCAAGTGTTGATTTAATGATTTAATGTATAATTATATATTTGATATATTACTTTGCATTAACTAGTATTGGTTCACTTTAAACGGATTTTTCTCACTTGATGCACATTGTATATGTGATATGCTTTCGTGCACTTTTTTGTATCATGTTTGATGATACTTGATCATTTCGTTAAGTGTATAGAATTAATCCATGGTTAATATGATAATTAGGGTTTTGTATATTCATTCATTTATTTATTTGTTTATTTATTTATTTGAAATGGATTATGATGAGAATGGTGGCTCTTTTTGTTTTAAGTTGAAGCTTCATGAAGCTTTGACTTTGCTAACCATCCTTATCTTCATGCTTAACCCTAACCCATCCAAGTGACCATGGTTAATTCTCTACACTTAACCCTAGTTCAAGTTATGATAAGTATTTGATTTAAAATTTATTTTATCATAAGACTTATCATATTCTTTTCTTGAGCTCCATCTTCTTCTTCTTCTTCAAGCTTGCTACTCTAATGGCAACTTGAGATTTAGTGAGAGAAATCCAAATCTAAAGTGAACCCACCTCCTATTTCTTCATCCTCTACCTCTTGCCAAGTTGTTTTGGGTGTTTACTTCACAAGTTTCACAAGTTTGTGAAGTCGGAGCTTGAGTTTGTGCAACCTCGACGTAGATCGTCTTTGACACGAAGCCGACGACCTATTCCGCACGTTTCTCCGATGAAGCCGTCACGAGAGTCCAAGCTTCAAGATGGACAGCGAGAAGACTTCGTTCCGGAGCCATGGAGGTGGATATCCGGATCTACAAAGGTTGTAATTTCCGTATCCTAGTAGTTAAGTGTTAACTAGCTTTTAGTTTCGCCTAGAATTCTAGCGACGATCTGTAGTCTAGGGTTTCTCGGCACCAAAAATTTTAAATTGGCATGTTCGATGCCTTGTGAGACCACTATAGGGTGCCTAGGAACCTTTCAAATACAAATGCAAAGAGACAAAATCTACACTGTCTAATACTAGGATCCGGCTTAAACCAAAGCCGGCTTGTAAAATCCGTCCGATCACGATCCGTGCAATACCGCACGTATCTGATCGAACCCTGCCATATCTCCATACGGCCTCTACAGCGTTTCGCCCGAAACTTGAGTAACTGTGTGTGGTGGACTCTAAAGACTCATCAATATTATGGCTGTGGATTTAACCACTAGCACGTCAGAGGTATTAGCCATACGTGACGGGCTACCAGCTATTGACCAAAAGGGACGTCGATGAGCGAACTCGTACTGACACCCTACTGAGTCTGTCAGTGACAATATCCATACAGTCCGGTCTGTTCGTCTATGAGTATCGCATGGCGAGCCTAGGGGGTTAGTAAAAGTCAAACCCCCAATAGCGGTACAAGTCGTGTCGGAGTGTAGCCCAGAACACCCTGAGATACTACTGGAATACGTACCGGTAAATCTCCTGCCTCGGCCGAGGGCTTTGTGTAATGGCTCTCATAGACACAGCGCGACCTCACCCCCAATACCGGGAGAGACGAACCCCTACAGATCCGCTCACTGCCTCCATGTGGCTCGGGACTGTACCCAACTAAAAGCTGTTTGCACGACTCCTTTGAGCCGTGGTAGGGTAGTAATCAAAGCACAGTGGGAACTAACATGAGACAAATGACGATCTCAGGTCGATGAACTAACCTGTACAAATGTCACTAGGGAACTGCTATCTGACGGCTGGTATAATCCCAACTAGCAGGTTCCCGGCGAGTCCTGTCCGGTGTACTCATAACCCAATGAGCACCTGTATACATCTTAGGTGAACCAACTTACACCAGTGGCTTGTGAGACCGGCCACCGCCCCTCGTCGGGGTCTCGACTGTATACACTAGTCTACTCTGGAGAATCGATACCCTGTCTCGAAACTCCCACGACTAGGGACCTTTTAAGGATGTGCTTATAGACTCCAGCTCTCACGTATATGATCGCCCTCATACTGCTGGTAGTGAAGCAAAAATCCTAAGGGCTCTATCAACGTGTAATAGCGACTCGTAAGGTCACCTAAAGCAGTACACGATGATAAAGAAACCAGATAGCATACTATCATCTCGAGTAAGACTATCCTACCGGTATAGGTCCTCCCTCAATCATTGCAATTACGTGCCTGTGATCCAATAATTGACTCTGAGGGCACTATATCCAGCAATCTCCCACTTGCACTCAAGGCTAATTATTGCGATGTCGCATACTCACAGCCTGTGTAATACCGAACACCCAACTCCTCTACTAGTCAGTCTCACAAAGATCGTTTGCGAAACTATTGCGTTCGAGGAATTTCCTCAGTGAGTGGATCCGCTCTGATGTTTCTTTCTATGTCTCTCTTTATCTCAAGTTCGCGGAGAAAGCCATCTCCCGAAATCAGCAATACCTGTCATAGAATATGTCTGGATATCTGATGGGACCTAGCTCATAAGTGAACTCCAAATCCAAACTTCTTAGACTGTATCGTCAACTGAACTTAATCAGTATCCTGCGCCATGCCTCCCTCAGTATCCCCTTGGACCACCTGTCCAAAATACTGTCCCCCCGTCAGAGGGAAAACTATGACTCTGATGACCACCCTGTCGTCCAGGTCACCTTGGAAGCCTGGAATGACAAGCGTCTCCTAAAGAAGGCTGTCGTTATCATATCCCTAGAACATCCACTTATGTTCTAAGACTGCTTCCGACTGTTTCTCCACGATTGGATCAATATCAACTTATTGCGTCTACTGCAAAAACAACATCTGGTGTGGTACTTGACATCTCATGAGTGACTCAATTGCCTAAGCAAGTGATCTGCCAATCATGCACATCCCTCTCCTCTTTAGTCTGTAAGACACCTTTAGAGAGGGTGACTCCATCACCTGCAGGTACACTATCGTGCCAGGAGTCGTCCATTCGAAATACTCATAGAATGTTGTCTAAGTACCCATATTGGAAAATTACCCAAATCTAGATCTAAAACTATAGATCTAGTAACCAGAATGTCTAAAATAATATCCAAGTCCTATGTGGAGAAACTACTGTGTGACAACCAAAGTTTAACTGATTGTAGTATAGGAATATCACTTCCAACTCTGTGTATATCATCCAAATACCAGGACATTACACCCTACTACCTTCTTAATAGATCTATCCCCTATTCTGATGAAGTCAAACCTATGACTTCACATCAGAAATAGATGATCTATCTCCGCTATATCTACTTTAGTCTATAAATAGACATAAGCTACCTGTCCACCAATGCTTCCACTGCTCCCACTGACCATGACAACCCTCTGGCAAAGTCATATACACGTACACTTCTGAAGCTAGTTTAGAACGATGCAATACTCATCTTCCTGCCGGGTCTCACAGTCTGGAACAACAACAATGGCAAGTCTGGGTAAACAAGAACCTCCCTGCCACCGTCCCTGAGCATACCGAAGTACCTTTCGGGTGCCTGAGGTTACCCACCATATGTGCGGAGTGGCCAATGGAATGTTAAATCAGATTGAATCTTTAGGTTTTTATCAAATCTTCAGTAATCGTTTGCGATTCTGGAATCTCTTCCAGTTCTACCATATTCCCACTAGTGTTTTCTGAAAAAATCCATTTCTTCTAAAATTGTGGTGAGTGAAGAACAATATCACTATTGATCTTCCAGATGGTAGAAAATCAACCCTCGTCATAGCCCGGGTCAACCCACAAACAGCCATTACAGAAACGTGCCTTGAGTTATCCGGAGTTTGGTTTTAAGCATAAGCTGGACAACTCCCCGTATCTTAACAATGTCAAGATATGAACTGTTCTATATCCAACAGAGGCACTGATTTAATTGAACCAGATTCAAATCATGCAGCTGTCACCAGTGCATGTCAACTAAATGGAAGGAGGCCGATCAGCGTTACTCAACTTAGGAATGTTTCCAATTATGAGTAACCTGAAAGAGAAGCAAGTTCTCATTACTATCAACTGAATACCATACACAAGTATCTACATCTTCGATCACCTTGAAGAATCCCGATACTTGCAATACCTGGTTCTCTACTCTATTCTTATACCAATAACTCCTCAAAACTCAGACCCCGTGTTTCTACGAAACACATGTCTAAGAACTAGAGAAGTTAAAAGTAAACAGAATATAGTACGAGGACCAACCCCTCTGTCCTAATGGACACTGGACAATATACAATACTCCGTATAAGTTCCTGAGTCGAACAACTCATTCACTGTGTGTCGTAGGTTGAAAACTGTACTATGGTTATGAAGAATTACACCGCTGTTCAATGCCCCTTACCTAACCATCCACTGATATAGGTAAATGTCATAGACATAATTTCAAAAAGGTATATCTCACTCTATAAAAATAGACGTACAGATATATCAATTTGAAATTGGTGCACAACAACGGATATTCAAAACCAAATATTTGCCGTCCGGCAAACAACCCAGGTGAGTTCCTAAAATATCACCAATTACAACGAATCCCGATATAATGAGGATGGTCACCTAATTCCCAATAACTTACTCCCACTCATCATCTGTAAAACCATACAGATGTAAGAATCAAACCTAGTAAATACATACCCTGGAGCAAGTGTCTAATTGGGAAATCAGTTTTCTTTTAACAGTACACAGTGAAACTGAAACATTGAAATGTTTCGATGGTGTATCCTGGTATTCCTAGTAATGCCTCTTCCATTATCCAGATTCACAACTGTAACCGTATATTTCTTTGCCATCTCTCCAAATCCCTTTATATGTCTTTAGTCATTACCTTCTGTACATCCCTTTAGGCCAAATGGTTTTCTTCCTTCCCTACCGTTCGGCACCAGCCTATGGTTTGGAAGAAGACTATCCAATAAGCATAATGGGTGTACTGTCCTAATCCTAGGAGCACTCGCAATGCGAGAGAATGTGAGGATAAAAGACAACCGAATAAACCTTATTCCTATTTCTCCTGAACCAGGATCCATCCCCGAACTGGAACAAGTTGCTTTCGAGTTCGTATATAACCATACGATTGAGTATCCAATAAACTTGGGATCTTCGTAGTGATACGGAGTGTCCTGGAGAAATACAAAGGTGATTTAGGATTAGCGAAGAAATACTTGGTTTGGTCGTGAATATCAGTCGCAATTTACTTTGCCCTCTTACTAATCCCTTTCTTTGTCTTAACTTAATACCTTCTGTACACCGTTTAGGCTAATTGGTTTTATTCATTCCCTACCGGTCGGCACCTGCCTATGGATTGGAAGAAGACTATCCAATTTGCGTAATAGGTGTACTATTTCCCAAACCAAGGAGTACTCGCAACCTGAGAGAAGGTAAAAGGAAAAGACAACTGAATAGTCCTATTCGTTTTCTCCAGAACCGGAAACCATCCTCGAATTCCTTCGAGTTCGTATATAACCATACGATGGTTTTGTCCAATGGAAGTGGACGTTTGTAGTAATACAGGGTGTTCTGGAGAAATGGGTAAAAGTAGGAGTGGCAATGAGGTCTGCAACTCTGACAATCCAAAAGCCAATGTTAAGAAGGTTCGGTCAACTTGGTCACTGAGTCATAGTCTAGGGTCGGGTCAATGGTCGCTGCCAAAGAGAGAGAGAAAAGAAACACTCAGCGTGCACTCTAACCTAGATCAGAATGGTTATCACTTTATCTAATCTAGAAACCTCCCACTGTAACGTCGAATTCTTCCCCAAACCTGAAAGAAGAATTAGCTGGGATCACCCGAGCAGTAAACCAACTTATCAGTGGGAATCGGGATCCAACTATCATCGCATGATAACGTGACGGAATCCACTCACGTCACCACACTCCAGAAGGTATGCGCATGCCTGGCAAGTTTCAGTTTCTTTAGAAACTCCCGATGTATGTTTTTACCCCTAGGACCCAAGTGACATTGACTGAGCCAACATATCAAAGGATCCTAGTCAAGTTCAACCTATCATTATCTTGATTGCATTAGACCCACCCGCACGAGTCCTTGACTGAGCCAAAATGACCGTACGACTGTCCTAACCAATCACATATCCATAAGACAGAAAAGCATTACAGAGCTACCGCACACTACGCCTCGGCTGAGCACGACATACGTAGCACCAATACTAAGCAATACCAATCTGAAATGACAGAGGGCTACGGCTGGTTTTTGGCGAAAAACCTTTAACGTAATGAACTTGATATCGCTGAAGGAACCGGATAACCTTTTATAAAAATATAGTGACGAAAACCTTTGCTAAAAAGGTCACTCCCGGTGAAGGGATCTCGGCTCTTTCCCCGTAGAATGAGGTGCAGGATATTCCAACTGAATACCACGATGCAAAGCAAAAGTAATCGGCTATAGTGAAGTTATTTCCCTGACGCAAACTTCTGTCCAAGGGGTCACTCCCGGTGAAAGGATCTCGGCCCTTGCCTCGTCGACTGAGGAGCAGGATATTCCAACAGAATACCACTGTGCAAAACAAAAGAGAACGCCCTTGCAATAACAGTTTTTTGAAAAGTGTTCCAACAACATCAGAATAGGTTTGTTTAGCTTGCATTGATCCGAATCAACGCAGTCCCATCAATTGATCACACCACAAAAGAACGAAAATAATGACGTACGTATATGCCATCCGCATTCGCCACTGGGTCCCGTCATCACCCGTTAGGTTACATAACTAACGAAAGAGCGGGGACTGGACTAGCGCGGATGCAAAACATATACAACATCTACTAGTATATATATAATATATAATTTTTTCTCAAGGCGTGATAAAAATGCAACATCACAGAAATGTAAAGCATCACAGAACAATACAGATATCTGGGATCCCCGGGTTTCATAGAGCCGCTACTGAAACCCGACGTTCCCCTGGTCGTGTGGATAGCCTGTGCAATGAAAAGCCTAGACCCCTACGGGCGCGGCAAGTTACCCGCCAAAACCTGAAGCGATGCAGCCCCCTTCAACAACGTGAATGGACCACCCAGCACTTCACGGAATCCGGTAACTTGGGCACCCCTCCTGGGTCAATCCTATACCCCCTATAAGTGCGGCGAATAGCCCGGCAATTCTAGAGTGAAGCCCCTTCCGTCTCAATGCCATGAGATGTAGGCTTGTTTCCCTCTAGAACCCGGCTATCCGTGCACCCCTCCGCGGGGTAATCCTAGTACAGAAAGTAAAATATACATACAACGGGTGCATCGACCTCGACCCGGTCGTGCCCCAAAAGAATAATACAAACAGGCAGTGACGGCAGTCCACATGTCGGACGCTCGCCCCGCAATATCAAATGTACATATAAAACTAAACTGTACTAACATTGCATCAAGGCTATCCCCCATGACCAATCCGCAACATCACAGCACAACACAGTACATCAACGTGAATGTCACGTTCGCAAATCCGTCTAAAAGTGCTATAGCAGATAGACTGGATTTACCGATCAAATGACATTCACGGTCGCAGATATAATGTAAATACTATGAACTAACATGTTTAAAAATTTTCGATCGATCAAATTTACCCAATTGGGCCCTAAGCATTACTGTAGCACTTAAAGAAAATCTGGGCCCAAAAAGAATATTTCAAAAACCCCATTTTCAACCAAGAAGCTCACTGAAAAAAATTGGTCCAATGAATAGTTAAAATGGCCATAGAACCGCGGCAAATACATGGGTTTGCAATGGTTCCGCGGTGGAATAGTGACATCATGCGACCAAATTTTCACAGAATGCTTAGAATTCCCTGCACATGTCTCTGCAATGTACTGAAAAAATTTTGGAGCCAAAAATAAATCGACAGAAACCTGATGCACATGAAATTGGGTTTTCGGAAAATTTGTTCGATCGAGTTCTAAACATACTAGAGCAAGCTAGACTAGGTTAATTGCGTGGCTCTGATACCATGTTGCGCCACGGCAGCGCCACGGCCGTCTATCCGAGGCCAAAATGCGGAATCAAAATTTTTCTTAACTTTAAACCGGCGCTACCGCGGACAATAACCACGGATCGTAACCATTAACCCAATGCTAGCTAACAAGAGATGTTGTGAGAGATATACCGAGCGATCCATGTCCTTCGGTCTTCTCGTCGTCATCCCGATCTCCCGCGGAATCACCATTCGTCACCTTCTCGCCGGAAAGGGCACCACGCAGCCGATTTCTTTTACGGGCTCCCACCTCTGGACCGAGGCAACTCGGGCGCGGAGTTGGCTAGCTGACGCGTCCAAGGGTACTGTAGGTGTATTGTAGAATGCTTGTCTCATTTTTGGGTTGAAGTTGCCCTTGGATGGAGGTAAAGAAAAGAGATGAACTTGGGAATTTTTGTGGCAAGCTAAATTGAGATGAATGATACTTTTTCCTACACCAAAAATAAAATGAACCTATCTCTCTCTCCTAATATGGCCGGCGCCTTATGATAAAATGGTGGAGGGAAAAACAAAACAAGAAGGAAGGTAAGTGTAGTAAAAGCAAAGGAGTGACCACATCCAAAGGAAATGATAACCATATCATATCAATTTCTAATCCATTCTAATCACCATTTAATGCAAAGGAAGAGATGGAAAAAGAATCTCATCATGAAGCCACATAATGCAAGAAAACCCTCCACAAAATGTTATTTGCACACTTGCAAATAACCCCCTCCATCGGAAAAGTCCGGCCGGGAAGGAACAAAGGAAAACTGGTCGGAACGGAATGCAAACTGGCAATTTCAGAAAACTGATCCCGTAATAAATTACAGGAAAACCCCGCGACTGCATATACATGCCCGCATTTGTATTCCCACTGAATACAAATGCATAGAGACAAAATCTACACTGTCTAATACTAGGATCCGGCTTAAACCAAAGCCGGCTAGTAAAATCCGTCCGATCACGATCCGTGCAATACAGCACGTATCTGATAGAACCCTGCCATATCTCCATACGGCCTCTACAGCGTTTCACCCGAAACTTGAGTAACTGTGTGTGGTGGACTCTAAAGACTCGTCAATACTATGGCAGTGGATTTAACCACTAGCACGTCAGAGGTATTAGCCATACGTGATGGGCTACCGGCTATTGACCAAAAGGGACGTCGATAAGCGAACTCATCCTGGCACCCTACTGAGCCTGTCAGTGACAATATCCGTACAGTCCGGTCCATTCGTCTATGAGTATCGCATGGCGGGCCAAGGGTGTTGGTAAAAGTCAGACCCCCAATAGCTGTACAAGTCGTGTCGGAGTGTAGCCCAGAACACCCTGAGATACTACTGGAATACCTACCAGTAAATCTCCTGTCTCGGCCGAGGTCTTTGTGTAATGGCTCTCCTAGACACAGCGCGACCTCACCCCCAATACCGGGAGAGACGAAACCCTGCAGATCCGCTCACTGCCTCCATGTGGCTCGGGACTGTACCCAACTAAAACCTGTTTGCACGACTCCTTTGAGCCGTGGTAGGGTAGTAATCAAAGCACAGTGGGAACTCACATGAGACAAATGACGATCTCAGGTCGATGAAGTAACCTGTACACATGTCACCAGGGAACTACTATCTGACGTCCGGTATAATCCCAACTAGCAGGTTCCCGGAGAGTCCTGTCCGGTGTACTCATAACCCAATGAGCACCTGTATACATATTAGGTGAACCAACTGACACCAGTGGCTTATGAGACCGGCCACCGCCCCTCGTCGGGGTCTCGACTGTATACACTAGTTTACTCTGGAGAATCGATGCCCTGTCTCGAAACTCCCACGACTAGGGACCTTTTAAGGATGTGCTTATAGACTCCAGCTCTCACGTATATGATCGCCCTCATACTGCTGGTAGTCAAGCAAGAATCCTAGGGGCTCTATCAACGTGTAATAGCGACTCGTAAGGTCACCTAAAGCAGTACACGATGATAAAGATAAACCAGATAGCATACTATCATCTCGAGTAAGACTGTCCTACCGGTATAGGTCCTCCTTCAATCATTGCAATCATATGCCTGTGATCCAATAATTGATTCTGAGGGCACTATATCCAACAATTTCATCGACCTGAGATCGTCATTTGTCTCGTGTGAGTTCCCACTGTGCTTTGATTACTACCCTACCATGCTCAAAGGAGACGTGCAAACAGGTTTTAGTTGGGTAAAGTCCCGAGCCACATGGAGGCAGTGAGCGGATCTGCAGGGGTTCGTCTCACCCAGTATTGGGGGTGAGGTCTCGCTGTGTCTAGGAGAGCCAGTACATGAGAAGTCCTTGGCCAAGGCAGGAGATTTACTGGTAGGTATTCCAGTAGTATCTCAGGCTGTTCTGGGCTATACTCCGACACGACTTGTACCGCTATTGGGGGTCTGACTTTTACCAACCCCCTAGGCCCGCCGTGCGATGCTCATAGACGAAAGGACCGGACTGTACGGATATTGTCATTGACTGGCTCAGTAGGGTGTCAGGATGAGTTTGCTCATCAACGTCCCTTTGGTCAATAGCTGGTAGCTCGTTACGTATGGCTAATACCTCTGACGTGCTAGTGGTTAAATCCACAGCCATAGTATTGACGAGTCTTTAGAGTCCACCACACACAGTTATTCAGGTTTCCGGCGAAACGCTATAGAGGCCATATGGAGATATGGCAGGGTTCGATCAGATACGTGCGGTATTGCACGGATCGTGATAGGACGGATTTTACTAGCCGGCTTTGGTTTAAGCCGGATCCTAGTATTAGACAGTGTAGTTTTGTCTCTTTGCATTTGTATTCAGTGGGAATACAAATGCGGGTATGTATATACAGTAGCGGGTTTTTCCTGTAATTTATTACGGGATCAGTTTTCTGAAGTTGCCAGTTTGCATTCTGTTCCGGCCGGTTTTCCTTTGTTCCTTCGCGGCCGGACTTTCCGATGGAGGGGGTTATTTGCAAGTGTGCAAATAACATTTGTGGAGGGGTTTATTTGCTTTTGTGGCTTCATCATGATGAGATTCCATTTGAATCAATCCTAGCATTTATGAGATTAGAAATGAAAAAGATAAGGAGTTGATTTGGATTAGAAATGTGTGACCATTTTCATTTTGATTATGATACCTTTTCTTCTCTTGTATAAGATTATTCCATGATTCTCTTTTTTTCCACCATTCTCATTATAGGAGGCCGGCCACAATTGGGGAGGGGTGAGATTTTAGGAGTGGGAAAATTTTTCTATCTTCATCTCATTCTATGGTTGCAATATACTAGCTCCATATCTCATTGCCCTTTTCCATTCTCCTCCTCAATTCCTCCATCAAGGCAACTACACTAAACCCCAAAGAGACATGGTTTCTACACTTGCCTACAGCAAATCTTGGATGCGTCGGCTAGCCAACTTCGCGCCCGAGTTGCCTCGGTCCAGAGGTGGGAGCCCGTAAACGAACCCGGCTACGTGGTGCCTTTCCGACGAGGAGGTGACGGACGGAGATTCCGCGGGAGATCGGAGTGGAGACGAAGACCGAAAGACACGGATCGCTTGGTATAACTCTCTACCCATCTTGTTGTTTGCTAGTAGCTAGGTTAATGGCCCAATCCGGGTTAAAAGTGCGCGGTGGTGCCGGTTTGCTAGTTCGCAAAGTTTTTCGTTTCCGCGTTTCCGGCGTCGGATCGACGTCCGGGGCGCCGCTGTGCTCTTACATTGGTATCAAAGACATGCCATTAACTTAGCCTAGCTTACTCTAACGTGTTTAGAACTCGATCGAACAATAAAACCCCAAAAACCGTATTTTCTATAGCACAAGTTTCTGTCGAATTATTTTTTTCTCGAAAATTTTTTCAGGTTGTTTCAGAAACATGTACAGACAATTCTAAGAATTCTGGGAAATTTTGATGCAGTGATTCGTTAGTACGACGGCGGAAACGCGGCCAAACACCTGGTTTGGCCGCGGTTCCAGGGTGGGAATGTGTCCTCATTTTACCAAACTTTTCCAGTAGGCTTATGGGTTAGAAATAGGGGTTTGGGGATATTCTTTTTGGGCCCAGATTTTCTGTGAGTGCTACCGTAGTGCTTGGGGCCCACTTCGATAAATTTGTTCGATCGGATATTTTAAACATGCTAGTTCACAGTATTTACATTATATCTGCGACCGTGAATGTCATTTGATCGGTAAATCCTGTCTAACTGCTATAGCCCTTTTAGACGGATTTGCGAATGTGACATTCACGTTGATGTTCTGTGTTGTGCTGTGATGTTGTGGAATTGTCGTGGGGATAGCCTGGTTGCAATATTAGTACAGTTTTGTTTTATATGTACATTTGATATTGCGGGGCGAGCATCCGACATGTGGACTGCCGTCACTGGCTGTTTGTATATTATTCTTTTGGGGTACGACTGGGCCGAGGTCGATGTACCCGTTGTATGTATATTTTTACTTTCTGTACTAGGATTACCCCGCGGAGGGGTGCATGGATAGCCGGGTTCTAGAGGGCAACGGGCCCGCATCTCATGGCATTGAGACGGAGGGGGCTTCACTCTAGAATTGGCGGGCTATTCGCCGCACTCGTAGGGGGTATAGGTTGACCCAGGAGGGGTGCCCAAGTTACCGGATTCCGTGAAGTGCTGGGTGGTCCATTCACGTTGTTGAAGGGGGCTGCCTCGCTTCAGGTTTTAGCGGGTAACTTGCCGCGCCCGTAGGGGTCTAGGATCTCATTGCACAGGCTATCCACACGACTAGGGGAACGTCGGGTTTCAGTAACGGCTCTATGAAACCCGGGGATCCCAGATATCTGTATTGTTCTGTGATGCTAGTTACATTTCTGTGATGTTGGATTTTATCACGCCTTGAGCGAATATTATATATTGATATATATATTCGTAGATGTTGTATATGTTTTGCATCCGCGCTAGTCCAGTCCCCGCTCTGTCGTTAGTTAGCTAACCTAACGGGTGATGACGGGACCCAGTGGCGAATGCGGATGGCATATACGTATGTCATTATTTTCGTTCTTTATTGGTGTGATCAATTGATAAGACTGGGTTGATTCGGATCAATGCAAGCTAAACAAACCTATTCTGATGTTGTTGGAACATTTTTCAAAAAGCTGTTATTGCAAGGACGTTCACTTTTGTTTTGCACAGTGGTATTCAGTTGGAATATCCTGTTCCTCAGTCGACGAGGCAAGGGCCGAGATCCCTTCACCGGGACTGACCCCTTGGACAGAAGTTTGCGTCAGGGCAATAACTTCACTATAGCCAATTACTTTTTCTTTGTATCGTGGTATTCAGTTGGAATATCCTGCACCTCATTCTACGGGGAAAGAGCCGAGATCCCTTCACCGGGAGTGACCACTTTAGCAAAGGTTTTCGTTACTATATTTTTCTAAAAAGCTATCCGTTCCTTCAATGATATCAAGTTCATTACGTTAAAGCTTTTCGCCAGAAACCATTCGTAGCCCTCCGTCATTTCATATGGATAGTCAATAGTATTCAAGCTGTGTTTGTTGGCCATTGTCAAGGCATAATGTTTGGTAGCTATTGGGTGTTCATATGCTGCATAGATAGATGTGTTGGTTTGGGACAGTCGTATAGCCTTGTTGGCCCTAGTCAAGGGCTTGTACTGGTGGGTTCAAATTAACCTGGACAATGACGGGTAGAACTTGACATGTGACTTATGATTTGTTGGCCATAGTCAAAGTCATAAGAGCATGGGGCAAAAATCCACATCGGGAGTTTCTAAAGAAACTGAAACTTGCCAGATATGCGTATACCTTCTGGAGTGTCATAAAGTGAGCGGATTCCGTCACGTTATCAAGCGATGATAGTTGGATCCCGATTCCCACTGATGAGTTGGTTTACTCCTCGAGTGATCCCGACTAATTCTTCTTTCAGGTATGGGGAAGAATTTGATGTTACAGTGGGAGGTTTCCAGATTAGATAAAGTGATAACCATTCTGATCTAGGTTAGAGTGCACGCTGAGTGTTTCTTTTCTCTCTCTCTTTGACAGCGACCCTTGACCCGACCCTAGACTATGACTCAGTGACCAAGTTGACCGAACCTTCTTAACACTGGCTTTTGGATTGTCAGAGTTGCAGACCTCATTGCCACTCCTTCTTTTACCCTTTTCTCCAGGACACCCCGTATTACTACGAACGTCCACTTCCATTGGACAAAACCATCGTATGGTTATATACGAACTCGAAGGAATTAGAGGATGGTTTCTGGTTCTGGAGAAAACGAATAGGACTATTCAGTTGTCTTTTCCTTTTACCTTCTCTCAGGTTGCGAGTACTCCTTGGTTTAGGAGATAGTACACCTATTACGCAAATTGGATAGTCTTCTTCCAAACCTTAGGCTGGTGCTGACCGGTAGGGAATGAAGAAAACCAATTAGCCTAAACGGTGTACAGAAGGTATTAAGTTAAGACAAAGAAAGGGATTAGTAAGAGGGTAAAGTAAATTGCGACTGCTATTCACGACCAAACCAAATATTTCTTCGCCAATCCTAAATCACCTTTGTATTTCTCCAGGACACTCCGTATCACTACGAAGATCCCAAGTTTATTGGATACTCCATCGTATGGTTATATACGAACTCGAAAGGAACTTGTTCCAGTTCGGGGATGGATTCTGGTTCAGGAGAAATAGAAATAAGGTTTATTCAGTTGTCTTTTATCTTCACCTTCTCTCGCATTGCGAGTGCTCCTGGGATTAGGACAGTACACCCATTATGCTTATTGGATAGTCTTCTTCCAAACCATAGGCTGGTGCCGAACGGTAGGGAAGGAAGAAAGCCATTTGGTCTAAAGGGGTGTACAGAAGGTAATGACTAAAGACATATAAAGGGATTTGGGGAGGTGGCAAAGAAATATACGGTTACAGTTGTCAATCTGGATAATGAAAGAGGCATTACTAGGAATACCCGGATACCCCATCGTAACATTTCAATGTTTCAGTTCCACTGTGTACTGTTAAAAGAAATCTGATTTCCCAATTAGACACTTGCTCTAGGGTATGTATTTACCAGGTTTGATTCTCACATCTGTATGGTTTTACAAATGATTAGTGGGAGTAAGTTATTGGGAATTAGGTGACCATCCTCATTATATCGGGATTCGTTGTAATTGGAGATATTTGAGTAAGTCACCTGGGTTGTTTGCCGAACGGCAAATATTTGGTTTTGAATATCCGTTGTTATGCACCAATTTCAAATTGATATATCTGTACGTCTATTTTAATAGAGTGAGATATACCTTTTTGAAATTATGTCTATGACATTTACCTATATCAGTAGATGGTTAGGTATGGAGCATTGAACAGCTGTGTAAGTCTTCTTAACCATAAGTACAGTTTTCAAACTACGACACACAGTGAATGAGTTATTAGACTCAGAGGACTTGTACTGAGTATTCTATATTGTCCAGTGTCCATTAGGACAGAGGGGTTGGTCATCGTACTATATTATGTTTACTTATGACTTCTCTAGTTCTTAGTCATGTGTTTCGTAGAGATACAAGATCTAAGTTTTGAGGAGTTATAGGTATATGAATAAAGTAGAGAACCAGGTATTGCAAGTATCGGGATTCTTCAAGGTGATCGAAGATGTAGATACTTGTGTGTGGTATTCAGGTGATAGTAATGATTAAGAGAACTTGCTTCTCTTTCAGGTTACTCATAATTGGAAGCATTCCTAAGTTGAGTAACGCTGATCGGCCTCCTTCCATTTAGTTGACATGCACTTAAGACAGCTGCATGATTTGAATCTGGTTCAATTAAATCAGTGCCTCTGTTTCTATATTGGATATAGAACAGTTCATATCTTGACATTGTTAAGGTACGGGGAGTTGTCCAGCTTATGCTTAAAACCAGACTCTGGATGACTCAAGGCACGCTTCTATAATGGCTGTTTATGGGTTGACCCGGGCTATGACGAGGGTCGACTTTCTACCATCTGGAACATCAATAGTGATATTGTTCTAGACTCGCCACAGTTTTAACAAAAATGTTTTTTTTTCAGAAAATAGGAGTGGGAGTATGGTAGAACTGGAAGTGATTCCAGAACCGCAAACGATTACTGAAGATTTGATAAGAACTTAAAGATTCAATCTGGTTTGACATTCCATTGGCCACTCCGCAGATATGGTGGGTAACCTCAAGCACCCGAGTGGTACTCTGGTAGCCTCAACGACGGTGACAGGGAGGTTCTTGTTTACCCAGACTTGCCATTGCTATTGTTCCAGACTGTGAGACCCGGCAGGAGGATGAGTATAGCATCGATCTAAACTAGCTTTAGATGTGTACGTCTATATGACTCTGCCAGAGGGTTGTCGTAGTCAGTGGGAGCAGCGGAAGCATTGGTGGAAAATTGCTTATGTCAATTTATAGAATAAAGCAGATATAGCGGAGATAGATCATCTATTTCTGATGTGACAGTCATAGATTTGACTTCATTAGAATAGGGGATGGATCTGTTAAGAAGGTAGTAGGGTGTGATGTCCTGGTATTTGGATGACATACACAGAGTAGGAAGTGATATTCCTATACTACGATCGGTTAATCTTTGGCTGTCACACAATGGTTTCTCCTCATAGAACTTGGATATTATATCATACATTCTGGTTACTAGATATATGGTTTTAGATCTAGATTTGGGTGGTTTCCCAATCTGGGTTCTTAGACAGCATTCTATGAGTATTTAGAATGGACGACTCCTGGCACGGTAGTGTGCCTGCAGGTAATGGAGTCACCATCTCTAAAGGTGTCGTATAGATTAAAGTAGAGAGGGATGTGCATGATTGGCAGATCACTTGCTTAGGCAAATGAGTCAAACATGAGATGTCAAGTACCACACCAGATGTTGTTTTTGCAGTAGATGCAATAAGTTGATATTAATCCAATCCTGGAGAAACAGTCGGAAGAAGTTTTAGAACATAAGTTGATGTTCTAGGGATATGATAACAGCATTCTCCTTCGGAGAGACAGTTATCATTCCAGGCTTCCAAGGTGACCTGGATGACAGAGTGACTGTCAGAGTTATAGTTTTCCCTCTGACGAGGTGCAGTATTTTGGACAGGTGGTCTAGGTGGATACTGAGGGAAGGCATGGTGCAGGATACTGATTAAGTTCAGTTGACGATACAGTCTAAGAAGGTTGGATTTGGAGTTCATTTATGAGCTAGGTCCCATCAGATATGCAGACATATTCGAAGACAGGTATTGCTCATTTCGGGAGATGGCTTTCTCCGTGAACATGGGATATAGAGAGACATAGAAAGAAACAACACAGCGGATCCACTCACTGAGGCTATTCCTCGAACGCAATGGTTTCGCAACCGAGCTTTGTGAGACTGACTAGTAGAGGAGTTAGGTGTTCGGTATCACACGGGCTGTGAGTATGCGACATCGCAATAATTAGCCTTGAGTGCAAGTGGGAGATTGTTGGAGATAGTGCCCTCAGAGTCAATTATTGGATCACAGGCACGTGATTGCAATGATTGAGGGAGGACCTATACCGGTAGGACAGTCTTACTCGAAATGATAGTATGCTATCTGGTTTATCTTTATCATCGTGTACTGCTTTAGGTGACCATACGAGCCGCTATTACACGTTGATAGAGCCCCTAGGATTCTGGCTTCACTACCAGCAGTATGAGGGCGATCAGATACATGAGAGCTGGAGTCTATAAGCACATCCTTAAAAGGTCCCTAGTCGTGGGAGTTTCGAGACAGGGCATCGATTCTCCAGAGTAGACTAGTGTATATAGTCGAGACCCCGACGAGGGGCAGTGGCCGGTCTCACAAGCCACTGGTGTCAGTTGGTTCACCTAAGATGTATACAGGTGCTCATTGGGTTATGAGTACACCGGACAGGACTCGCCGGGAACCTGCTAGTTGGTATTAGACCTGACGTCAGATAGCAGTTCCCTGGTGACATGTGTACAGGTTAGTTCATCGACCTGAGATCGTCATTTGTCTCGTGTGAGTTCCCACTCTGCTTTGATTACTACCCTACCACGCTCAAAGGAGACATGCAAACAGGTTTTAGTTGGGTACAGTCCCGAGCCACATAGAGGCAGTGAGCGGATCTGCAGGGGTTTGTCTCCCCCGGTATTGGGGGTGAGGTCAAGCTGTGTATAGGAGAGCCAGTACATGAAAAGTCCTTGGCCAAGGCAGGAGATTTACTGGTAGGTATTCCAGTAGTATCTCAGGGTGTTCTTGGCTACACTCCGACATGACTTGTACCGCTATTGGCGGTCTGACTTTTACCAACCCCCTAATCCCGCCATGCGATGCTCATAGACGAACGGACCGGACTGTACGGATATTGTCACTGACAGGCTCAGTAGGGTGTCAGGATGTTTTCGCTCATCGACGTCACTTTGGTCAATAGCTGGTAGCTCGTTATGTATGGCTAATACCTCTGACATGCTAGTGGTTAAATCCACAGCCATATTATTGACGAGTCTTTAGAGTCCACCACACACAGTTACTCAGGTTTTGGGCGAAACGCTATAGAGGTCGTATGGAGATATGGCAGGGTTTGATCAGATACGTGCGGTATTGCACGGATCGTGACCGGACGGATTTTACTAGCCGGCTTTGGTTTAAGCCGGATCCTAGCATTAGACAGTGTAGTTTTGTCTCTTTGCATTTGTATTCAGTGGGAATACAAATGCGGGTATGTATATACTGTAGCGGGGTTTTCCTATAATTTATTACGGGATCAGTTTTCTGAAGTTGCCAGTTTGCATTCTGTTCCGACCGGTTTTCCATTGTTCCTTCGCGGCCGGACTTTCCGATGGAGGGGGTTATTTGCAAGTGTGCAAATAACATTTGTGGAGGGGTTTATTTGCTTTTGTGGCTTCATCATGATGAGATTCATTTTGAATCAATCCTAGCATTTATGAGATTCGAAATGGAAAAGATGAGGAGTTGATTTGGATTAGAAATGTGTGACCATTTTCATTTTGATTATGATACCTTTTCTTATCTTGTATAAGATTATTCCATGGTTCTCTTTTTTTCCACCATTCTCATTATCGGAGGCCGGCTACAATTTGGGAGGGGTGAGATTTTAGGTGTGGGAAAATTATTCTATCTTCATCTCATTCTTTGGTTGAAAAATACTAGCTCCATATCTCATTGCTCTTTTCCATTCTCCTCCTCAATTCCTCCATCAAGGCAACTACACTAAACCACAAAGAGACATGGTTTCTATACTTGCCTACAGCAAATCTTGGACGCGTCGGCTAGCCAACTTCGCGCCCGAGTTGCCTCGGTCCAGAGGTGGGAGCCCGTAAACGAACCCGGCTACGTGGTGCCTTTCCGACGAGGAGGTGACGGACGGAGATTCCGCGGGAGATCGGAGTGGAGACGAAGACCGAAGGACACGGATCGCTTGGTATAACTCTCTACCCATCTTGTTGTTTGCTAGTAGCTAGGTTAATGGCCCGATCCGGGTTAAAAGTGCGCGGTGGTGCCGGTTTGCTAGTTTGCAAAGTTTTTCGTTTCCGCGTTTCCGGCGTCGGATCGCCGGCCGGGGTACCGCCGTGCACTTACAAGTATCTCATACCCATCATCCTAAAAATCTCTCAAACTGGGTCTCGGGGAGGGCCTTCGTAAGTGGATCCGTCGTGTTGTCCTTTGTATCTACTCTCCTGACCTCGATCTTCCGATGATCAACTATCTCACGAATCAGGAGATACCACCTAAGAATATGTCTTGATCGCTGATAGGACCGGGGTTTCTTAGCCAAAGCCACAGCTCCATTGTTATCACAATACAAAGGTATTGGATCCTCAATGGATGGAACCACACTAAGTTCAACAATGAACTTCTTTATCCAGACAGCCTCTTTGCAACATCGTTGGTAGCGATGTATTCAGCCTCGATTGTCGAGTCTACTACGGTATCTTGCTTGGAACTCTTCCAACATACCGCCTCTCTATTAAGGGTGAAGACAAAACCCGAGACAGACTTGCTGTCGTCCTTATCACTCTGGAAGCTCGAGTCGGTAAAGGGCTCCACCTGGAGTTCTCCATTACCATACACCAAAAATAACTCTTTAGTCCTTCTCAAGTACTTAAGAATGTTCTTCACTGCTGTCCAGTGCTTCTCCCCTAGGCCTGATTGATACCTGCTTGAAACTCTAAGTGCATAAGCTACATCCGTTCTGGTACATAACATCACGTACACAATAGAACCAATTGCAGAAGCGTTGGGTATCATGTGCATGTGAGCCCTCACCAAATTAGTCTTGGGAGACATCTCTTTGGAGAGAGTGATTCCAGAACAAGCGGGTAAATTTCCACGCTTAGAATATTCCATACTAAACCTCTTTAGTATGGTGTCTATGCACCTAGATTGGGACAATCCAACATCCTTTTAGATCTATCTCTATAGATCATTATCCTCGGGATGTAGGAGGCATCACCCAGATCTTTCATAGAAAACTTTTGTGATAGGAATTGTTTGACCGAGTGCAGCATAGGAACATCATTTCCTATCAAGAGTTTGTCATCCACATACAATACGAGGAAGACAACCTTACTCTCTGCAACCTTTTTTATATACAAGGTTCATCTATGTTTTTGATGAAGTTAAACCCTTTGAATGCCACATCAAAACAGATGTTCCAGCTTCGTGATGCCTGTTTTAATCCGTAGATTTATTTAAGCAGCTTGCACACCTTTTCGTTGCTCCTACTATCTACGAAGCCTTCTTGTTGTGGCATGTACACGCTCTCTTCTATATCACCTATTAGAAAAGCGTTCTTGACATCCATCTGTCAGATTTTGTAGTCATGGTATGTAGAAATGGCAAGTAGAATCCGGATGGACTTAAGCATAGCCACAGGAGAAAGGTTTCATCATAATCGACACCTGGTCATTGACGCCTTTTGCTACAAGTCTAGCTTTGAAGGACTCAACCTTTCAATCTACACCGATTTTCTTCTCAAAGATCCACTTGCTCCCAATGGGTTTTACACATTCAGGAGCAACATCCAAAGTCCATACTTTGTTTGTGTACATGGATTCCATCTCAGATCGCATAGTATCAAGCCATTCCACAGAGTCCCCACTTGTGAAGGCCTGCTCGAAACTAGTTGCGTCATCATCTTCCATGATGCAATCGTCGCTCCCACCGTCTATGAGAAATCCGTAGTATCTCTTAGATGGATGAGGAACTCTACTAGATCTATGGAGTGGCTGAGGTTCGTTGGGGACTATTGAATCCTCCGGTTCTACCAAATCATCTGCTGTAGTTTGTGTAGACGAAACATCTTCCAGTTCTACCTCTTTACAACAAATTTCTTTCACAAGAAATTCCTTTTCAATAAAGGTGGTTGTCATGACCTGGAAAAGGCACGTGACTGGCACTTAAATATTGTGAAGTCTATAGGACCCCACCTAATTCAAGTAAGCCAAAAGCCCAGAAATCTGAACCATTTTCGGGAAAATGGTGGATGTGAAGTTCTGAAATAAAGGTTTAATAAAATCAGGTTCGTTCTTTAAAACATAAGTAATCTCATATGAAAAACAATGTTTTATAACTAGCTTGAAAACCTATTTCGTCATTTGAAATTTGGGCAGCCCCTCCTTTGTTTGTTTTAACCCGAAAACAAACACAAGTAATAATAAATAAAGCATCCACAAGAAGGAGCTAGCTCTTCGCCAAATGACGGAAATAACCACGCAAGTAATATAAATATACAACGCCGAAAGCGAGGATGAAAACATAGAAATAAAGTAAAGACACCAAAGCATCATCAATGAAAACCAAAATAAAGAGTAAATATACAACTGCGACTCTAGGTCCGAAAGAATATACAAACGGTGTTTCTAACTCTACAAATATAAATAGTCTGGTTGATTGAGCTTTTAACTATATACAACTTAAATGAAATGTACAACTATACAATGGTGGACACGATGCAAATCTATCCCACCTATCAGTGAAATCACCCTGAAGAAGGTAGTGTGCCAGCAAGCCGCAACGGAACCTGTACGGCAAAACCTGCAAGAAAATCGTGGCAAAACCGAGGTGAGTTTCCAGCTCGTGAGTAGAAGATATCACCGAGTAGAAACCGAATGTATGACTATTGTTAGGTCATACAATACAATAACATAAGGACAGCGAGTGATAACAAAGGTAACCTTATAAGCATAAGTGTGATATCAAGGGTAACACTATAACATAAGTGTGATATCAAGTACTCGTGTCCGTGTCGTAAAGTAGTAACATGTAATATGTATGATGTATGAATGCATCAGTCAACGTGTGTCCAGCAACGACACACAAAATCATGATAAAACCTGAGTGCCAAGCATCGACACTCGAAAACATTATAAAAACCGTATCTGTACGCGACATATAAATCTCATATCTCGGGCTCCGTCTGTTCAGATTGGCCCCATATCATCTAATCTCACGACTGTGGTCGGTATCCTCCGGATGTTCGCTGAGCCAAATATCATCGGTCGGTAGTGCTCCCCTACCGGGCTCAACATCTTAATTTCTATACGACATTCTTGCTCCGGGATACCACACCGGGTACACCATGTACCTGCAAACTGTGTCGCCTACGCTCCTCGTAGCGGGTAATCATATATTATATATGCTCCAGACTGAGAAATCTCATGGTGGACGCCAAACATCATATCAAGGGAAAACCATATTTTTCTCTTTTAAAAGGAGCATATGTTTTCAATTACACATGCGCTTTCCCAAATCCAGAAAATCTCATAAAATACTGAAATCTCATAATCATGAGTCAATAAGAAACAATGAATACCAGCATAAAGCCCTTCAACAACGCATAAACAGAAAGTATATATGAATGCATGCGACATCTAAGTAAGAAATGCAAATGTCTAAACTAGCATGTGAGAGCAAGAATACTAACGATATATTTAAACTACCAGCTATCAGGATATATAAGTGAATTAACGGTTCTATAATGTGTAATAGCATGGAAATTACCGATGATGATGTGTGTGAGCCGGCCAGTAAGTGTACGTGCAACATACGCATCATCGGTAATGGTGCATGTGTCCTAGCAGACGAGATCATAACCTTAAATGAAAGAACAGGTATAAATATACGATGCAATAAGAATGATATGAGCAATGCAGAAAAGTAAACGGAACATTATAAAATAAGCATAAATATATATATACACGAGCCATACAGTTACCGTATTTAAATAGTACGAATCGTTGTTTTTAGAAAAGTAGGGGCTACGGTCTTTTTGGGAAAAGAGTTATCATTTTGAAATCCGTAGCGTCCCTCGATTGCTCTTTGAAAATACCTACGACTCGCTAGTTTTAAGAATAGGTATCACTCTAAAACTATTCTAACACCCAACTAAGTAATAAAGAGACTAAACTAAAACAGTGTCAAAAGCGAATAGTAATCTATACATATCCGAGTCGATATAACTAAAAGTCGGTGATCCAGCCTCATAGCATCACGTACGGTATAACACATCGTGCATCATCCTCGAGTCAAGAGTGCAGATCAATCATCATATATATATCTCGAACGGTATAGCCATCGTACGGCATCCTCAAACTCGAGGGTAAGGGTAAAATATTATATATATCATCATTCGTACGGTATCATTCATCGTTCTATATCATAATCAAAGGTACGGATCTAAGGTCTCCTACATTCTATTATATAATCAGATCACATGTTATCACATGTTATGCGTATATCGTGTTGGAGATAGTGCCCTCAGAGTCAATTATTGGATCACAGGCACGTGATTGCATTGATTGAGGGAGGACCTATCCCGGTAGGACAGTCTTACTCAAGATGATAGTATGCTATCTGGTTTATCTTTATCATCGTGTACTGCTTTAGGTGACCAGACAGGTTGCTATTACACGTTGATAGAGCCCCTAGGATTCATGCTTGACTGCTAGCAGTATGAGGGCGATCATATACGTGGGAGCTGGTAGTCTATAAGCACATCCTTAAAAGGTCCCTAGTCGTGGGAGTTTCGAGACAGGGCATCGATTCTCCAGAGTAGACTAGTGTATACAGTCGAGACCCCGACGAAGGGTGGTGGCCGGTCTCACAAGCCACTGGTGTCAGTTGGTTCACCTAAGATATATACAGGTGCTCATTGGGTTATGAGTACACCGGACAGGACTCGCCGGGAACCTGCTAGTTGGGATTATACCAGACGTCAGATAGCAGTTCCCTGGTGACATGTGTACAGGTTGGTTTATCGACCTGAGGATCGTCATTTGTCTCATGTGAGTTCCCACTGTACATTGATTACTACCCTACCACGCTCAAAAGAGACGTGCAAACAGGTTTTAGTTGGGTACAGTCCCGAGCCACATGGAGGCAGTGAGCGGATCATCAGGGGTTCGTCTCTCCCGGTATTGGGGGTGAGGTCGCGCTGTGTCTAGGCGAGCCATTACACAAAGCCCTCGGCCGAGGCAGGAGATTTACTGGTAGGTATTCCAGTAGTATCTCAGGGTGTTCTGGGCTACACTCCGACACGACTTGTACCGCTTTTAGGGGTCTGACTTTTAATAACCCCATAGGCCCGCCATGCGATGCTCAAAGACGAACGGACCGGACTGTACGGATATTGTCACTGACAGGCTCAGTAGGGTGTCAGGATGAGTTCGCTCATCGACGAACCTTTTGGTCAATACCTGGTAGCCCGTTACGTATAGGCTAATACCTCTGACGTGCTAGTAGTTAAATCCACAGCCATAGTACTGACATGTTTTTAGAGTCCACCACAAACACAGTTACTCAAGTTTCGGGCGAAACGCTGTAGAGGCCGTATGGAGATATGGCAGGGTTCGATCAGATACGTGCGGTATTGCACGGATCATGATCGGACGGAATATACTAGAGGGCTTTGGTTTAAGCCGGATCCTAGTATTGCACAGTGTAGATTTTGTCTCACTGCATTTGTATTCGGTCGGAATACAAATGCGGGTGTGTATGCACAGTAGCGGGGTTTTCCTGTAATTTATTACGGGATCAGTTTTTTTTTGGAGTTTCCAGTTTGTTTTCCGTTTCGGCCATATTTTTTTGTATCTTTCATTGGCCGAAGTTTGGTGGAGGAAGGCTTATTTGCATTTGTGCAAATATGCATTTGTGGAGGGTGTTCTTTGCATTTTGTTGCATCATGATGGTTTTCATGATGGGTGCACCATTCATTGACTTGGTTAATCCATCATTTCTTGACTTCTATCTTCATGATGGCATGACTTTTGTGATGGTGATTGGTTATGATGAAAGGGGGTGTGTCTTGCTTTTTGCTTCATGATTATTCTTCTCTCTCTTGCATGATTGATACACACACACCCTTGTTTTTTTTCCTCTCTCCTTGACCTCTTTTGGCTGGCCATTCGAGAGGAGGCGGCAGTCCAAAAATATGGTGAGGGATTTTGTTCTCCTCATGTTTGCAAAATCCCCTAGTAGATCTCCAAAATTCAACAACTCATTCCTCCACTAAAAAGGCAACATCCACTACCCCAAATTGAGACATAGCTCTCTACACGATTCTACAGCAAACCTTGGGAACGTCGACTCGCTAACTTTGTGCCCGAGTTGCCTCGGACCAGAGGTGGGAGCCCGTAAAAGAAGCTGGCGATGTGGTGCCCTTCAGGCGAGGAGGTGAAGACCGGAGATTCCGCGGGAGATCGGGACGACGGAGAGAAGACCGGAGGACTCGGATCACTCGGTATATCTCTCTTCCCATCTTGTAGTTAGCTAGATTTATGTTGATGGCCCGATATGGGTATTTAGTGTGCGGTGGTGCCTGTTCAGAAAATTTAAGTAAATCACTTCTTCCGCATTTTGGCCTCGGGATGGAGGCCGGGCCGCCGCCGTGCACTTACAGTGGTATCAGAGCCTCGCCATTAACCTAGTCTATCTTTGTCTAATGTGTTTATATTTCCGATCGAACAAAAAAATTCCAAAATCCGCGTTTTGAATAGCATCAGTTTCTGTCGAAATTTTTTGGACTCCAAAAATTTTCAGGTTGCCTCAGAATACTGTGCAGGGAAGTAGGAGAGCTCTGGTAAAATTTTGTTGCACCCATCATACCACCGCGGAACCGCGGCCAAACCCCTGTTTGGGCCGCGGTTCCGCCGCCACCTTGTATGTTCAGTGCATCAATTTTTTACAGAGCCATCCTGACTTGAAAATAGGGCTTTTGGAACATTCTTTTTGGGCCCAGAATTTCTTTATGTGCTACAGTAGTGCTTGGGGCCCACTTGGTAAATTTTGATCGATCGGATATTTTAAACACATTAGTTCACAGTTTTTACATTATATCTGCGACCGTGAATGTCACTTGATCGGTAAATCCTGTCTAACTGCTATAGCCCGGTTAGACGGATTTGCGAACGTGACATTCACGTTGATGTTCTGTGATTGTGCTGTGATGTTGCTGATCGGTCGTGGGGGACAGCCTGGATGCAATGCTAGTACAGTTTTTGTTGTATTATGTACATTTGATATTGTGGGGCGAGCGTCCGACATGTGGACTGCCGTCACTGTCCGTTTGTATATTATTCTTTTGGGGCACGACCAGGTTGCGGTCGATGTACCCGTTGTTTGTATATTTTACTTTCTGTACTAGGATTGCCCCGCGGAGGGGTGCACGGATAGCCGGATTCTATAGGGCAACAAGCCCGCATCTCATGGCATTGAGACGGAAGGGGCTTCACTCTAGAATTGGCGGGCTATTCGCCGCACTCGTAGGGGGTGCAGGTTGACCCAGGAGGGGTGCCCAAGTTACCGGATTCCGTGAAGTGCTGGGTGGTCCATTCACGTTGCTGAAGGGGGCTGCCTCGTTTCAGGTTTTGGCGGGTAACTTGACGCGCCCGTAGGGGTCTAGGTTTTCATTGCATAGGCTATCCACACGACCAGGGGAACGTCGGGTTTCAGTAGCGGCTCTGTGAAACCCGGGGATCCCAGATATCTGTATTGTTCTGTGATGCTGTACATTTCTGTGATGTTGCATTTTTATCACGCCTTGAGCGAAATATTATATATTGATTATATATATATATTAGTAGATGTTGTATATGTTTTGCATCCGCGCTAGTCCAGTCCCTGCTCTGTCGTTAGTTAGCTAACCTAACGGGTAATGACGGGACCCAGTGGCGAATGCGGATGGCATATACGTACATCAGTATATTTTCGTTCTTTATTGGTGTGATCAATTGATGGGACTGCGTTGATTCGGATCAATGCAAGTTAAACAAACATAATCTGATGTTGTTGGAACATTTTTCAAAAAGCTGTTATTGCAAGGACGTTCACTTTTGTTTTGCATCGTGGTATTCAGTTGGAATATCCTGCTCCTCAGTCACGAGGCAAGGGCCGAGATCCCTTCACCGGGAGTGACCCCTTGGACAAAAAGTTTGCGTCAGGGTAATAACTTCACTATAGCCGATTACTTTTGCTTTGCACCGTGGTATTCTATTGGAATATCCTGCTCCTCATTCTACGGGGAAAGAGCCGAGATCCCTTCACCGGGAGTGACCTCTTTAGCAAAGGTTTTCGTCACTATATTTTTAAAAGCTATCCGTTCCTTCAACGATATCAAATTCATTACGTTAAAGGTTTTCTCCAGAAACCATTCGTAGCCCTCCGTCATTTCATATGGATAGTCAATAGTATTCAAGCTGAGTTTGTTGGCCAAAGTCAAGGCAAAGTGTTTGGTAGCTATTGGTTATTCATATGCAGCATAGATAGATGCGTTGGTTTGGAACAGTCGTACTGCCTTGTTGGCCAAAGTCAAGGGTAGGTACGGGTGGATTCAAATCAACCTGGACAATGACAGGTAGAACTTGACATGTGACTTATGATTTGTTGGCCAAAGTCAAGGTCATAAGAGCATGGGGAAAAAATCACATCGGGAGTTTCTAAAGAAACTGAAACTTGCCAGATATGCGCATACCTTCTGGAGTGTGATAGCGTGAGCGGATACCGTCACGTTATCCTGCGATGATAGTTGGATCCTGATTCCAACTGATGAGTTGGTTTACTCCTCGGGTGATCCCGACTAATTCTTCTTTCAGGTTTGGAGGAGAATTTGACGGTTGAGTGGGAGGTTTCCTGATTAGAAAAATTGGTAACCATTCTGATCTAGGTTAGAGTGCACGCTGAGTGTTTCTTTTCTCTCTCTCATTGGCAGCGACCATTGACCCGACCATAAGACTATGACTCAGAGACCAAAATTAACCGAACCTTCTTAACACTGGCTTTTGGATTGTTAGAGTTGCAAACCTCATTGCCACTCTTACTTTTACCCTTTTCTCCAGGGCACCCCGTATTATTACAAACGTCCACTTCCATTGGACAAAACCATCATATGGTTATATACGAACTCGAAGGAATTTATTCGAGGATGGTTTCCGGTTCTGGAGAAAACGAATAGGACTATTCAGTTGTCTTTTCCTTTTACCTTCTCTCAGGTTGCGAGTACTCCTTGGTTTAGGAGATAGTACACCTATTACGCTAATTGGATAGTTTTCTTCCAAACCTTAGGCTGGTGCCGAACGGTGGGGAATGAAGAAAACCAATTAGCATGACAATGGTGTGCAGAAGGTATTAAGTACAGACAAAGAAAAGGATTAGTAAGAGGGCAAAGTAAATTGCGACTGATATTCACGAACAAACCATGTATTTCATTACCACTCCCACTTCACCTTTGTATTTCTCCAGGACACTCCGTATCACTACGAAGATCCACAGTTTATTGGATATTCCACAGTATGGTTATATACGAACTCGAAAGGAACTTGTTCCAGTTCGGGGATGGATTATGGTTCAGGAGAAATAGGAATAAAGTTTATTCAGGTGTCTTTTATCTTCACCTTCTCTCGCGTTGCGAGTGGTCCTAGGATTAGGGCAGTACACCCATTATGCTTATTGGATAGTCTTCTTCCAAACCATAGGCTGGTGCCGAACGGTAGGGAAGGAAGAAAACCATTTGGCCTAAAAGGGTGTGCAGAAGGTAATGACTAAAGACATATAAAGGGATTTGGAGAGGTGGCAAAGAAATATATGGTTATAGTTGTGAATCTGGATAATGGAAGAGGCATTACTAGGAATACCAGGATACCCCATCAAAACATTTCAATGTTTCAGTTTCACTGTGTACTATTAAAGGAAAACTGATTTCCCGATTAGTTACTTACTCCAGGGTATGTATTTACCAGTTATGATTCTCACATCCGTATGGTTTTACAGATGATGAGTGGGAGTAAGTTATTGGGAATTAGGTGATCATCCTCATTATATCGGGATTCGTTGTAATCGGTGATATTTGAGGAAGTCACCTGGGCTGTTTGCCGGACGACAAATATTTGGTTTTGAATATCCGTTCTAATGCACCAATTTCAAATTGATATATCTGTACGTCTATTTTTATAGAGTGAGATATACCTTTTCGAAATTATGTTTATGACATTTACCTATATCAGTGGATGGTTAGGTAAGGAGCATTAAACAGCGGTGTAATTCTTCATAACCATAAGTACAGTTTTCAACCTACGACACACAGGGAATGAGTTATTAAACTCAAGGGACTTATACAGAGGATTGTATATTATCCTGTGTCCATTAGGACATAGGGGTTGGTCCTCGTACTATATTCTGTTTACTTATGACTTCTCTAGTTCTTAGACAAGTGTTTCGTGCAAACACAGGGTCTAACTTTTGAGAAGTTATAGGTATATGAATAAAGTAGAGAACCAGGTGTTGCAAGTATCGGGATTCTTCAAGGTGATTGAAGATGTAGATACTTGAGTATGGTATTCAGTTGGTAGTAATGATTAAGAGAACTTGCTTCTCTTTCAGGTTACTCATAATTGGAAGCATTCCTAAGTTGAGTAACGCCGATCGGCCTCCTTCCATTTAGTTAACATGCACTGGAGACAGCTGCATGATTTGAATCTGATTTAATTAAATCAGTGCCTCTGTTTCTATATTGGATATAGAACAGTTCATATCTTAATGATGTTAAGGTACGGGGAGTTGTCCGGCCTATGCTTAAAACCAGACTCTGGATAACTCAAGGCATGTTTCTGTAATGGCTGTTTGTGGGTTGACCCAGGCTATGACGAGAGTTGACTTTCTACCATCTGGAAGATCAATAGTGATATTGTTCTTGACTCGCCACAGTTTTAATAAAAATGGATTTTTTCAGAAAACAGTAGTGGGAGTATGGTAGAACTGGAAGTAATTCCAGAACCGCAAACGATTACTGAAGATTTGATAAAGAACCTAAAGATTCAATCTGGTTTGACATTCCATTGGCCACTCCGCAGATACGTTAGGTAACCTCAGGCACTCGAGAGGTACTCCGGTAGCCTCAAGGACGGTGGCAGGGAGGTTCTTGTTTACCCAGATTTTCCATTGCTGTTGTTCCAGACTGTGAGACCCGGCAGGAGGATGAGTATAGCGCCGTTCTAAACTAGTTTTAGAAGTGTACGTCTATATGACTCTGCCAGAGGGTTGTCGTAGTCTGTGGGAGCAGCGGAAGCATTGGTGGGAAAGTGGCTTATGTCTATTTATAGACTAAAGCAGATATAGCGGAGATAGATCATCAATTTCTGATGTGACAGTCATAGGTTTGACTTCATCAGAATAGGTGATGGATCTGTTAAGAAGGTAGTAGGGTGTGATGTCCTGGTATTTGGATGACATACACAGAGTAGGAAGTGATATTCCTATACTACGATCGGTTATACTTTGGTCGTCACACAGTGGTTTCTCCACATGGGACTTGGACATTATATAAGACATACTGGTTACTTGATCTATGGTTTTAGATCTGGATTTGGGTAGTTTCCCAATCAGGATACTTAGACAGCGTTCTAAGAGTATTTAGAATGGACGACTCCTGGCAAGGTAGTGTACCTGCAGGTGATGGAGTCACCCTCTCTAAAGCTGTCTTACAGACTAAAGGGGAGAGGGATGTGCATGATTGGCAGATCACTTGCTTAGGCAATTGAGTCAATCATGAGATGTCAAGTACCACACCAGATGTTGTTTTTGCAGTAGATGCAAGTAAGATGACATTGATCCAATCCTGGAGAAACAGTCGGAAGCAGTTTTAGAACATAAGTGGATGTTCTAGGGATATGATAACGACAGCCTCATTCGGGAGACAGTTATCATTCCAGGATTCCAAGGTGACTAGGACGATAGGGAGGTTGTCAGAGTTATAGTTTTCCTCCTGACGAGGGGAAGTATTTTGGACAGGTGGTCCAAGGCAATACTGACGGAGGCATGGCACAGGATACTGATTAAGTTCAGTTGACGATACAGTCTAAGAGGTTTGGATTTGGAGTTCATTTATGAGCTAGGTCCCATCAGACATCCAGACACATTCTAAGACAGGTATTGCTCATTTCGGGAGATGGCTTTCTCCGCGAACTTGAGATTTAGAGAGACATAGAAAGAAACATCAAAGCGGATCCACTCACTGAGGCTATTCCTCGAACGCAATAGTTTCGCAAACGAGCTTTGTGAGACTGACTAGTAGAGGAGTTTGGTGTTCGGTATCACACGGGCTGTGAGTATGCGACATCGCAATAATTAGCCTTAAGTGCAAGTGGGAGATTGTTGGAGATAGTGCCCTCAGAGTCAATTATTGGACTACAGGCGCGTGATTGCAATGATTGAGGGAGGACCTATCCCGGTAGGACAGTCTTACTCAAGATGATAGTAGGCTATCTGGTTTATCTTTATCATCATGTACTGCTTTAGGTGACCAGACAGGTCGCTATTACACGTTGATAGAGCCCCTAGGATTCATGCTTGACTGCCAGCAGTATTAGGGCGATCATATACGTAGGAGCTGGTAGTCTATAAGCACATCCTTAAAAGGTCCCTAGTCGTAGGTGTTTCGAGACAGGGCATCGATTCTCCACAGTAGACTAGTGTATACAGTCGAGACCCCGACGAGGGGCGGTGGCCGGTCTCACAAGCCACTGGTGTCTGTTGGTTCACCTAAGATATAAACAGGTGCCCATTGGATTATGAGTACACCGGACAGGACTCGCCGGGAACCTCCTAGTTGGGATTATACCAGACGTCAGATAGCAGTTCCCTGGTGACATGTGTACAGGTTAGTTCATCGACCTGAGGATCGTCATTTGTATCATGTGAGTTCCCACTGTACTTTGATTACTACCCTACCACGCTCAAAGGAGACGTGCAAACAGGTTTTAGTTGGGTAGAGTCCCGAGCCACATGGAGGCAGTGAGCGGATCTTCAGGGGTCCGTCTCTCCCGGTATTGGGGGTTGTTGGAGATAGTGCCCTCATAGTCAATTATTGGATCACAGGTACGTGATCGCAATGATTGCGGAGGACCTATACCGGTAGGACAATCTTACTCGAGATGATAGTATGCTATCTGGTTTGCCTTTATCAGTCGTGTACATGTTCAGGTGACTGATTACATGTTACACTTTGATAGAGCCCTTAGGATCTTGCTTTACTACAAACAGTATGATGGCGATCATATATGTGAGAGTTGGGTGGTTTATATGCATATCCTTAATTGTGGTCCCTTGTCGTGGGAGTTTCGAGACAGGGCATCGATACTCCGGAGTAGACTAGTATATACAGTCGAGTCCCAGACGAGGGGCGGTGGCCGGTCTCACAAGCCACTGGTGTCAGTTGGATCACCTAAGATGTATACAGGTGCTCATTAGGTTATGAGTACACCGGACAGGACTCGCCGGGAACCTGCTATTTGGTATTATACATATCGTCAGATAGCAGTTCTCTGGTAACATGTGTACAGGTTAGTTCATCGACATGAGGTCGTCATTTGTCTCGTGTGAGTTCCCACTGTGCTTTGATTTCCACCCTACCACGGCTCAAAGGAGTCGTGCAAACAGGTAGCTTTTGGGTACAGTCCCGAGCCACATGGAGGCACGTGAGCGGATCGGCAGGGGATTCGTCTCTCCCAGTAATTGGGGTGAGATCGTGCTGTATCGAGGAGAGCCATTACACAAAGCCCACGGCTGTGGCAGGAGATTTACTGGTAGGTACTCCAGTAGTATCTCATGGTGTTATTGGGCTACACTCCGACACGACTTATACTGCTATTGGGGGTCTGACGTTACTAGCCCCCTAGGCAGATATGCGATACTCATAGACGAATGGACCGGATTGTATATACATTGTCACTGTTAGGCTCAGTAGGGTTTCCGGATGAGTTTGCTCATCGGCCTCCCTTGAGGTCAGTCCATGGGCAGCCGTTACGCATAGCTAGTGCCGCTGACGGTTTGTGGTTAAACCCACTGCCAGGGTACTGACGAGTCATTAGAGTCCCCCACAGACAGTTTCCCAAGTTCGGGCGAAACGTTGTAGAGGCCGTATGGTTTTATGGCAGGGTTCGGAAAATGCACGTGCGTTTACGCACGTGTCGGTTTTTGGACATATGATACTGGTCGGCTTTGGTTTAAGCCGGATCCGAGTATTATGTTGAGTAGATATAATATTTTTGTCTCAGTTGCATTTGTATTCGGTCGTAATACAAATGCGGGTGTATTTATACAGTTACGGGGTTGTCCTGAAATTCGTTTCATGATCACTTTTGGAAGTTGCCAGATTCCAGTTTTCTATTAGCCGTCTTTTAACATTCGGTTAAAGGCGGATTTATTTTTTCTTGGATATGGGGGAGTCGTGATTCTAGTAGGTTCTAGAAATGGTGACTTCGCTTGGTGAGTCATTAGTGCATTAATGGAGCCATTAATGCTTGATAACTAAGGGTTTAGGTTCATTGTATGTATTTATTGTGTTCACACTTGATATTTATCTTATGGTCACCCCCCCTCTCCTACACTAACCCTCCTCCTTCATATAAGTGGCCGGCCCCCATTGTGAGAGAGAGAGAGAGAGAGCTTGATTCATTTGTTAAAAGATTATGATAGTATTTGGGGTGCATGGAAATTTCATAGCCTCATTTCATTCCATCACCCGATTGAAAAGGCAACTTCATTAACCGTTCGTCCATAGCTTTGGACGGAATGAGACAAAGTCTTGTACTCTTTCTCTACATCAATCTTGGTCGTCTCTTTTAGCAAACGTGACGACCGAGTTGCCTCGAGTCAGAGGCGGGAGCCCGTTTAAAGAATCGTTGACGTGGTGCCACCTGGACGAGCAGATCGGAGATCGACGAGATCGGAGCAGCCGCAACGGAGCGTGGGATGATGGTTAAAGAATGAAGGACTCAGATCGTTCGGTATAATCTTTCTACACTCTTTACAGTTTGTTAGTTTAGCAATAATGGCAGATCCGGGTTATAGTATACGATAGCGCCAGTTAAAAAGTTTTTGTTCCGCATTTGGCGTCTGTAGACCGCCAGGGCTCTACCGTAGACTTAAGAGTGGTATCAAAGCCTCACCATTATGCTATACTAACTTGTGCTAACACGTTTAAAATATCGATCAAACCGGATATCGAAAACCACAATTTTTCTAATTCACAGTTTCTGTCGATTTTAAATCAAGTCAAAAAATTATTTTACATATCACAGAAAGCTGTGTAGGGTGTTTTAAGCAAGTGGTGAAAATTTGAGCACGTGGCTCAACAAAACAGCCGCGGAATCGCGGTCAAACCCACGGTTTGACCGTGCATCCGCGGCCATTATGTGAGTTCATGAGCCCAAATTTTCACAGGAGCTTTATCTTTGGAAATTGGGGTTTTTGGTATATATCTTTTGGGCCCAGATTTTGTTACTGTACAACAGATGTTCGTGGGGTCCACTTCGTGATATTTAGTCGATCTAAATTTAAACATTTTAGTTTACAGTACATACATTATATCTCCGACCGGGAATGTCATTTGATCGGTAAACCGCATCTGATTGCTATAGTTCTTTTAGACGGGTTTGCGAACGTGACATTCGCGTTGATGTTCTGTGTTGTGCTGTGATGTTGCGGATTTGTCGTGGTGGATAGCAGTATGCAATGATAGTGCAGTTTGGATTTATTTGTACATTTGATATTGCGGGGCGAGCGTCCAACATGTGGACTGCCGTCACTGCCTGTTGTATAATATTCTTTTGGGGCATGACCAGGTTGCGGTCGTTGTACCTGTTGTACTATTATTTATTTTGTACTAGGTTTACCACGTGAGGGAGTGCACGGATAGCCGGGTTCGGGAGGGCAACGGGTCCGCATCTCATGGCTTTGAGAGGCAGAGGGACCTCACTCTAGAATTGGCAGACAATTCGCCGCACTCGTAGGGGGTACAGGTTGACCCAATGGAAGGTGCTCAATTTACCGGATTCCGTGAAGTGCCGGGTGTTCCATTCACTATGCTGTGGGGGACTACCTCGCTTCCGGTTTTAGCGGGTAACTTGCCGCACCCGTAGGGGTTTAGGTTTCATTGCACAGTCTATCCACACGACCAGGGGAACGTCAGGTTTCAGCAGTGGTTCTGTGAAACCCGGGGATCCCAGATTATCTGTATTGTTCTGTGATACTTATTACTTTTCTGTAATGTTTCATATTATCAAGCCTGGAGCGATTATTGTATATTGGTATATATATACTATTAGATGTTGTATATGTTTAACACCCGCGCTAGTCCAGTCCCCGCTCTGTCGTTAGTTAAGTAACCTAACGAGTGATGACGGGACCCAGAGACGAATGCGGATGGCATATACGTATATTTTATTTTCGTTCTTTTCTGGAGTGATTGATGATGGGACTGCATTGATTCTTATCAATGCAAAGATAAAACAAACCTATTTGGAGTTGTTGGAACAATTTTAAAAAGTGTTATTACAAAGGCGTTTCCTTTTGTTATGCATAGCGGTATTCGGTGTGAATATACAGCACCTCATTCGACGAGGCAAGGGCTGATATCCCTTCACCGGGAAAGACCCCTTGAACAGAAGTTTGCATCAGGGTAATAACTTCACTATAGTCGATTACAAGTTGCTTTGCATCACGGTATTCAGTGGAATATCCTGCACCTCATTCCATGAGGAAAGAGCCAAGATCCCTTCACCGGGAATGACCTCTTTAGCAAAAGGTTTTCGCCACTATATTTTTTATAAAAAGCTATCAGGTTCTTTCAGCGATATCAAGTTCACTACGTTAAAGGTTTTTCGCCAAAAACCAGTCGTAGACCTCCGTCGTTTCTTATGGATGGTCAGTAGTATTCAAGCTATGATTGTTGGCTTTCGTCAAGGCATAGTGTTTGGTAGCTGCTGGGTATTCATTTGTTGCATAGATAGATGAGTTGGTTTGGGACAGTCGTATTACCTTGTTGGCTTTCGTCAAGGGTATGTACGGGTGGGTTCAAATTAACAAGATAATGACGGGCAGAACTTGACATGTGACTTATGATTTGTTGACTTTCGCCAAGGTCATAAGAGCATGGGGCAAAAATGATATCGGGAGTTTCTAAAGAAAATGAAACTTGCCAAGTGTGCGCATACCTTCTGGAGTAGGAGTAACGTGGATGCATTCCATCACGTTATCATGCGATGAGAGTTGGATCCCGATTCCCACTGATGAGTTGGTTTACTCTTCGGGTGATCCCGATTGATTCTTCTTTCAGGTTTGGAGGAGAATTTGACAGAACAGTGGGAGGTTTCCGGATTAGATAAAGTGATAACCATTCTGATCTAGGTTAGAGTGCACGCAGAGTGTTTCTTTTCTCTCTCTCTTTGGCAGCGACCTTTGACCGACCCTAGATTATTACTCAGTGACCAGGTTGACCGAACCTTCTTAAAATACTGGCTTTTGGATTGTCTGAGTTGCATAAGTCATTGACACTCCTTCATTTACCCTTTGCATTTCTCAGAACACCCCGTATTACTACGGACATCCACTTCTATTGGATAGATCCATTGTATGACTATATACGAACTCGAAGGGACTTCTTCGAGGATGGATCAAGGTTCAGGAGAAATAGAATTGGTTTATTCAGTTGTCTTTTATTATCACCTTCTCTCAGGTTGCGAGGGCTCCTTGGTTTAGGAGAGTACACCTATTACGCTTATTAGATAGTCTTATTCCAAACCATAGGCAGGTGCCGAAAGGTAGGGAATGAAGAAAACCAATTAGCCTAAGTAGGGTGTGCAGAAGGAAATAACTAAAGACAAAATAAAGGGATTAGAAAGAGGGCAAAGAAAATTGCGACTGTTATCATTCACGACCAAAACTGCGTACTTCATCGCTACTCCTATTTCACCTTTAAAGGAATAAGGTATTATTCAGTTATCTTTTATCATCACCTTCTCTCGAGATGCGAGTACTCCTTGGTTTAGGAGGGTACAGCTATTATGCTTACTGGATAGTCTTCTTCCAAACCATAGGCTGGAGCCGAACGGTAGGGAAGGAAGAAAACCATTTAGCCTAACGAAGGTGTACATAAGGTAACGACTAAAGACAAATAAAGAGATTTGGAGAGATGGAAAAGAAATATACGGTTATAGTCATGAATTGGATTATGGAAGAGGCATTGCTATGAATACCAAGATACCCCTACGAAACATTTTCATGTTTCAGTGCATTGTTAAAAGAAAACTATTTTCCCGATTAGATACTTACTCCAAGGGTATGTATTTACCAGGTTTCATTCTCATATCTGTATGGTTTTACGGATGATGAGTTGGAGTAAGTTATTTGGAATTAGGTCATCATCCGCATTATATCAGAATTCGTTGTAATTGGTGATATTTGAGGAAATCGCCAGGGTACAGTTTTCAACCTACAACGCACTGGTTTTGAGTTTTTTAACTCAGCGGACTTATACAGAGTATTGTATGTTGTCCAAGTGTCCATCAGGACAAAGGAGTAGGTCCTCGTACTATGTTCTGTTTACTTATGACTTCTCTAGTAATTAGACAAGTGTTTCGTAGAAATACAAGGTCTAAGTTTTGAGAATTTATGGGTATAAGAATAAAGTAGAGAACCAGATGTCATAAGTTTCGGAATTCTTCAAAAAGATCGAAGATGTAGATTCTTGTGATTGGTATTCAGATGATAGTAATGATTTTGAGAAACTTGTTTCTCTTTCAGGTTACTTATAATTGGATGGATTCCTAAGTTGAGTAATGCTGATTAGCCTCTCTCCATTAAGTTGATATGCACTGGAGACAGCTGCATGATTGAATATGGTTCCAATTAAATAAGTGCCAAAGTTTCTATATTGTATATAGAATAGTTCGTACCTTAAAAGATGTTAAGGTATGGGGAGTTGTCCAGCTTATGCTTAAAACCAGACACTGGATAACTCAAGGCACGTTTCTGTAATGGCTGTTTGCGGGTTGACCCTGGCTATAACGAGGGTTGATATTCTACCATTTGGAAGATCAATGGTGATATTGTTCTTGACTCGCCACAGTTTTAGTAAAATGTTTTTTTTTCAGAAAACAGTAGTGGGAGTATGGTAGAACTGGAAGTGATTCCAGAACCGCGAACGATTACGGAAAATTTAATAAGACCTATATATTCAATCAGGTTTGACATTCCATTAGCCACTCCGCAGATATGGTGGGTAACCTCAGACACCCGAGAGGTACTCCGGTAGCCTCAAGGACGGTGACAGGGTGGTTCTTGTCTACCCAGACTTGACACTACTGTTGTTCCAGGCTATGAGACCTGGTAGGAGGGTTGTTGTGGTCAGTGGGAGCAGCGGAAGCATAGTGGGCAAGTAGCTTATGTCTATTTATAGACTAGAGCAGTTATAGCAGAGATAGATCATCTAATTTTGATGTGACAGTCATGGGTTTGACTTCATCAAAATAAGGGATGGATCTGTTGAGAAGGTAGTAGGGTGTGATGTCCTGGTATTTGGATGACACACACAGAGTAGGAAGTAAAATTCCTATACTACGATCGGTTGTACTGTGGTCGTCACACAGTTGTTTCTCCAGACAGGATATGGATATAATATTTGACATTCTGGTTTCTAGATCTATGGTTTTAGATCTGGATTTGGGTAGTTTCCCAATGTGGGTACTTTGACAGTATTCTAATGGTTTTTAGAATAGTTGACTCCTGGCATGGTGGTGTACCTACAGGTAATGGAGTCACCTTCTCTAAATGTGTCTTACCGACAAAAGGGGAGAGGGATGGGCATGATTGGCAGATCACTTGCTTAGGCAACTGAGTCAATCAGGAGATGTCAAGTACCACACCAGATGTTGTTTTTGCACTTCATGCGATAAGTTTGTATTAATCCAATCCTGGAGAAACATAAGGAAGATGTTTTGGAACATAAGTGGATGTTCTACGGATTTGATGACGGCAGCCTCCTTCGGAAGACGGTTATCATTCCAGGCTTCAAAGCTGACATGATTGTCAGAGTTATAGTTTTCCCTCTGATGAGGGACAATATTATGGACAGGTGGTCCAAGAGGATACTGTGGGAGGCTTGGTTCTGGATACTGATTAGGTTCAGTGATCGATACAGTCTAAGAATTTTGGATTTAGAGTTCATTTATGAACTAGGTCCCATCAGATATCCAGACATATTCTAAGACAGGTATTACACAATTCGGGAGATGGTTTTCTCCGCGAACTTGAGATTAAGAGAGATATAGAAAGAAACTTCTAGGCGGATCCACTCACTGAGGCTATTTCTTGAACACAATAGTTTTACAAACGGGCTTTGTGAAACTGATTAGTAGAGGAGTTGGATGTTCGGTTTCTCACGGGCTGTGAGTAGTCGACATCGCAATAATTAGCCTTGAGTGCAAGTGGGAGATTGTTGGAGATAGTGCCCTCATAGTCAATTATTGGATCGCAGGTACGTGATTGCAATGATTGCGGAGGACCTATACCGGTAGGACAATCTTACTCGAGATGATAGTATGTTATCTGGTTTGCCTTTATCAGTCGTGTACATGTTCAGGTGACTGATTATATGTTACACTTTGATAGAGCCCTTAGGATCTTGCTTTACTACCAACAGTATGATGGCGATCATATACGTGAGAGTTGGGTGGTTTATATGCATATCCTTAATTGTGGTCCCTAGTCGTGGGAGTTTCGAGACAGGGCATCGATACTCCGGAGTAGACTAGTGTATACAGTCGAGACCCCGACGAGGGGCGGTGGCCGGTCTCACAAGCCACTGGTGTCAGTTGGATCACCTAAGATGTATACAGGTGCTCATTAGGTTATGAGTACACCGGACAGGACTCACCGGGAACCTGCTAGTTGGTATTATACATATCGTCAGATAGCAGTTCCCTGGTAACATGTGTACAGGTTAGTTCATCGACCTGAGGTCGTCATTTGTCTCGTGTGAGTTCCCACTGTGCTTTTATTTCTACCCTACCATGGCTCAAAGGAGTCATGCAAACAGGTAGCTTTTGGGTACAGTCCCGAGCCACATGGAGGCACGTAAGCGGATCGGCAGGGGATTCGTCTCCCCCGGTATTGTGGGTGAGATCGTGCTGTGTCTAGGAGAGCCATTACACAAAGCCCACGGCCGTGGCAGGAGATTTACTGGTAGGTACTCCAGTAGTATCTCAGGGTGTTATTGGGCTACACTCCGACACGACTTATACTGCTATTGGGGGTCTGACGTTACTAGCCCCCTAGGCAGATATGCGATACTCATAGACGAACGGACCGGACTGTATATACATTGTCACTGTTAGGCTCGGTAGGGTTTCCGGATGAGTTCGCTCATCGGCCTCCCTTGAGGTCAGTCCATGGGCAGCCGTTACGCATAGCTAGTGCCGCTGACGGTTTGTGGTTAAACCCACTGCCAGGGTACTGACGAGTCATTAGAGTCCCCAACAGACGGTTTCCCAAGTTCGGGAAAAACGTTGTAGAGGTCGTATGGTTTTATGGCAGGGTTCGGAAAATGCACGTGCGTTTATGGACGTGTCGGTTTTTGGACATATGATACTGGTCGGCTTTGGTTTAAGCCGGATCCGAGTATTATGTTGAGTAGATATAATATCTTTGTCTCAGTTGCATTTGTATTCGGTAGTAATACAAATGCGGGTGTATTTATACAGTTACGGGGTTGTCCTGAAATTCGTTTCAGGATCACTTTTGGAAGTTGCTAGATTCCAGTTTTCTATCAGCCGTCTTTTAACATTCGGTTAAAGGCGGATTTATCTTTTCTTGGATATGGGTGAGTCGTGATTCTAGTAGGTTCTAGAAAGGGTGACTTGGCTTGGTGAGTCATTAGTGCATTAATGGAGCCATTAATGCCTGATGACTAAGGGTTTAGGTTCATTGTATGTATTTATTGTGTTCACACTTGTTATTTATCTTATGGTCACCCCCCTCTCCTACACTCACCCTCCTCCTTCTTATAAGTGGCCGGCCCCCCATTGTGAGAGAGAGAGAGAGAGCTTGATTCATTTGTTAAAAGATTATGATAGTATTTGGGGTGCATGGAAATTTCGTAGCCTCATTTCATTCCATCACCCGATTCAAAAGGCAACTTCATTAACCGTTCGTCCATAACTTTGGACGGAACGAGACAAAGTCTTCTACTCTTTCTCTAGATCAATCTTGGTCGTCTCTTTTAGCAAACTTGACGACCGAGTTGCCTCGAGTCAGAGGCGGGAGCCCGTTTAAAGAATCGTTGACGTGGTGCCACCTGGACTAGCAGATCGGAGATCGACGAGATCGGAGCAGCCGCAACGGAGTGTGGGATGATGGTTAAAGAACGAAGTACTCGGATCATTTGGTATAACCTTTCTACAGTCTTTACAGTTTGTTAGTTTAGCAATAATGGCAGATCCGGGTTATAGTATACGATAGCGCTAGTTAAAAAGTTTTTGTTTCGCATTTGGCATCTGTAGACGGCTGGGGCGCTATTGTAGACTTATAGTGAGGTCGCGCTGTGTCTAGGAGAGCCATTACACAAAGCCCTCGGCTGAGGCAGGAGATTTACTGGTAGGTATTCCAGTAGTATCTCAGGGTGTTCTGGGCTACAATCCGACACGACTTGTACGGCTTTGGGGGGTCTGACTTTTACCAACCCCCAAGGCCCGCCATGCGATGCTCATAGACGAACGGACCAGACTGTACGGATATTGTCACTGATAGGCTCAGTAGGGTGTCAGGATGAGTTTGCTCATCAACGACCCTTTTGGTCAATATTTGGTAGCCCGTTACGTATAGGATAATACCTCTGACGTGCTAGTGGTTAAATCCACAGCCATAGTATTGGCGAGTCTTTAGAGTCCACCACACACACAGTTACTCAAGTTTCGGGCGAAACGCTGTAGAGGCCGTATGGAGATATGTCAGGGTTCGATCAGATACGTGCGGTATTTTACGGATCATGATCGGACGGAATATACTAGCGGGCTTTGGTTTAAGCCGGATCCTAGTATTGCACAGTGTAGATTTTGTCTCACTGCATTTTTATTCGGTCGGAATACAAATGCGGGTGTGTATGCACAGTAGCGGGGTTTTCCTGTAATTTATTACGGGATCGGTTTTTTTTGGAGTAGCCAGTTTGTTTTCCGTTTCGGCCATATTTCTTTGTATCTTTCATTGGCCGAAGTTTGGTGGAGGAGGGCTTATTTACATTTGTGCAAATAAGCATTTGTGGAGGGTGTTCTTTGCATTTTGTTGCATCATGATGGTTTTCATGATGGGTGCACCATCCATTGACTTGGTTAATCCATCATTGCTTGACTTCTATCTTCATGATGGCATGACTTTTGTGATGGTGATTGGTTATGATAAAAGGGGGGGTGTGGCTTGCTTTTTGCTTCATGATTATTCTTCTCTCTCTTGCATGATTGATACACACACCCCCTTGTTTTTTTTTCCTCTCTCCTTGACCTCTTTTGGCCGGCCATTCTAGAGGGGGGGCTGTCCAAAAATATGATGAGGGATTTTTTTCTCCTCATGTTTGCAAAATCGCCTAGTTGATCTCCAAAATTCAACAACTCATTCCTCCACTAAAAAGGCAACATCCACTACCCCAAAATGAGACATAGCTCTCTACACGATTCTACAGCAAACCTTAGGCACGTCGACTCGCCAACTTCGTGCCCGAGTTGCCTCGGACCAGAGGTGGGAGCCCGTAAAAGAAGCTGGCGATGTGGTGCCCTTCCGGCGAGGAGGTGAAGACCGGAGATTCCGCGGGAGATCAGGACGACGGCGAGAAGACTGGAGGACTCGGATCACTCGGTATATCTCTCTTCCCATCTTGTAGTTAGCAAGATTTATGTTAATGGCCCGATCCAGGTATTTAGTGCGGGGTTGTGCCGGTTCAGAAAATTTAAGTAAATCACCGCTTCCGCATTTTGGCCTCGGGATGGAGGCCGGGGCGCCGCCGTGCACTTACATATCGCCCAACGATCCTTTAATAAATCATATCATATACGAGGTCTCACTCGATCATGTATCATAACCTCACGACGTCATGTCAGATAATATCGACTCATATCAATAAAACATATACTATCCTCATCTCACGTGTATATGTATATGTATATATATACGAACTAACAAACAAACACACAAACACACACACACATATACACACAAACATATATATCAAGTGTATGTGTATGTGCGCGTGGGTGTGCGCATGTGACAACACATATCCTAAGGTTCACGACTAAGGTTAAAGAGGCTAAGGTTATACCTTCCTACGAAAGCGTTTATTCTAAGCCTACGGTCTGCTAAAACCCTATTTGCTAAGTATACAATTCATGTATCAAAACATATATATAATATATATAACCTATTCTATGGTTGCTGGGGTGCTATACGCAATCAACCAGACTTCCCCCGTAGATATACATCTACTTACCTTTGGTCCTCGCTTGCCGAAGTCGATGACGCCTTGATCCGCCTTGTCATCCCGATGTCCACGTGAAGGTACCTACATATATAAACACATCGTATCGCATCAAAATCCTATTCGAAAACCGACACGACACGCGAAGTGCTCATAGGTTAGAACCTATAGCCTACGCATGCAAAAACAACCAAATAACCCTCGTCATTGACATACAAACGTCCAACGACCAAATCCAAATTCAAATACCAAAAACCAAGTTTTAGAAATTAGAAAAACATAGCCAAAATCAACTAAGAATGCTCCCAGATTTTTGCTCAGGTAAATTGAGGCTAAACTAACAGTACAGGGGTTACGTTATAAGGATTGGGAGCTACAGGCCAAACCCCTACACCAATACCCATAAAGTGGCCGTCATGAGGAGCTACAGGACCAGTGTCGCCAGTTTTGTTAGGGAATTTTGGGCTTGTTTTCCTGTGGTAGTCTTCTTGTGGTCTAACTAGGTCAATGTAATTGTCTGATTTTCTCACAGAGATCCCAAGTTTCTCCAGAGTCCATTAATCCTCAAAACTCCACAAAACCGACATCGGAAAGTTCTAAACCCAAGTCTTGGGGTTTCTACGCTAAATTGCTCCAGGATTCATATACTAGAAGGGTTGTAAACTATCTAATCCTCAAACAAAACATCACAACTCAACTCATACCCTAAAACTTTTCTAGGAAAATTGTAACTCTACTTAACCTCATAAGTTTAATTCTAACTCACTATAGGATGTAAGAAACACTAAAAACTTAACTAAAGATGTAGGATTTACCTCATTTGGCAACTCAAGAAAATTCTGGGGTTGCCCAAAGTCTTCAAAACCTTAACTTGATACCACCATGAGGTTTGTAGTCAGGTTGGGATCATTTTTTGTGAAGGAAGTATTGTGTTTTCGGGTGTTTTCGGAGGGTAGCCATGGGTGGTAGTGGAGGTGGAAGGAGAGGATGAAGGAGGAAGAGAAGAAGAAAATGAAGAAGAGAAATGAGGAGATGAGGAAATACGTGGAATGGGCTCATGACCTAGAGCCTTCTCTCTCTCTCTCTCTCTCTCTCTCTCTTCCCCCTTCTCTATCACCATACACTCATGCCTCCATATCCCCACCTTCATGTCATTTTTCTTTTATTTTCGTTTTTCCTTTTTAAAGAGAACAAAGATGCCATGGTTCAATAAAATGTAACAAGTATTTTTGCAACATGATTTGTTGCATGCCACATACAAGCAAGATTAATGCATGATTAACGACATATTAATCGAGTTTAGCATTAACTTGTATAAAATTATGTGTATAATAATTTATAAAATGTCCAAATCGCATAAATTCTTTCAAAAACAATAATTCATATTAATTTACCAATTATTTTTCCAAACTATTGGTATACAATTATACCATTTCAATAAAACCAATTTCTATACCTTTATAATATTCAAAAAAATTATTATTTACTTATTTAAATTCCGAAAATAGTATTTTATATTCCTGAAATGTTACAGTGGTATATTGAGAAACAAACACTTTTTGCTTCTCATTGTCGTAGAAGATATATCCATATGAATTCTTTGGATATCCTATAAACTTGCACAAAACAGACCTTGCCTCGAACTTGTCCGGATTTTGCTTTTGAACATGGGACAGACAACCCCATATCTTAACTAATTTAAGAGATGGTCTTTTCACATACCATATCTCTTATGGAGTGGTAGGTGCGGATTTGGTCGGAACCCTATTCAATAGGTATGCAGCTGTCCCAAGTGCATAACCCTAAAAGGAAATAGGTAACTCAACAATACTCATCATAGAGCGCGCCATATCTAATAGGGTGTGATTCCTCCGCTCTGATACTCCATTGTGCTGTGGTGTATACGGAGGAGTAAGCTAAGAGAGAATCCCATTCTCTTTTAGATAGTCTCGAAATTCCGTGGTTAAATATTTTCCTCCTCGGTCAGATCGAAGGATCTTAATATTTTTACCCGTCTAGTTCACCACTTCATTCTTATAATCCTTGAATTTCTCAAAAGCATCAGACTTGTGTTTTAACAGGAACACTTGTCCAAATTTTGAGAGATCATCGGTGAATGTAATGAAGTATGACGAACCATTCTTGGCATGTGTAGACATAGGGCCGTATACATCACTATGTATCAGTCTCAAAAGTTCAGTAGCTCTTTCTCCGTGTCTAATAAATAGAGTTTTAGTCATCTTGCCTTTGAGACATGACTAGCAAATTTCATAAGATATAAATTCAAATAGATTCAAGTATCCATCTTTATGTAACTTCACTAGTCTTGTCGCATTGATATGATCATGTCTACAATATAACAAGAAGAATTCGTTCAATTCTGAACTTTTCCTATTGTATGTGTTCTGTATATTTAGAACTTTGTTTTGATTTAGAACATATATACAATTACATAACGTACCAAACCCAATCAACACTTGATTTAGGAAAATGTTCATAACATTTTTCTCCAGTGCAAAGTTACATCCTTCTTTATCTAATAAATAAACGGATATTATGTTGCACGCCATCGAAGGTACGTAATAGCAGTCGTTCAAAATCAATGTACTACCATTTGGCAATACTGGGTGATATTCGCCGACAGCTTTGGCAGCAACAATTGCTCCGTTCCCTACTTTGAGGGACATATCACCCTTTCCAAGTTCTCTACTTCTTCATAACCCTTGTAATATATTACAAATGTGGGATCCTGATCCGGTATCTAAATCCCAGGACGTAGAGCAGACTGAGAAATAGTTCTCAATTATTAACGCACTCGAAGAAGATGCATCAATATGCTCTTTCTTCATTCGGTTTGCATGGGAATCCTTGCATTCTCCAATTCGTTGCTCATACTTATGACAGACATAAGATAATGCGGAACCAACGTTCCCCAGCTCAGTATAATAAGCAGGTTCAGTCAATACATCCATATTTTTATCCTGATTAAGGCGTGTCATGGTCGCTACCTTGAGAGAGAGAGAGAAGAAAACACTTTAGCGTGCTCTCTTACAAGATTAGACTGGTTATTGTCTTATCTAATCAGGATGGCTCCCACTATTTTTTTTCAAATCTTCCTTCAAACCGGAAAAGGTAAGATTAGCCGGGATTAATTACACCCTACAACTTTGCCAATCGGTCAGCCAAGCAGGTATTGTACTTCGAGAGAGTCTTCCCGTACTTTCGCATGGAACTAATTAAATAACCTCATTTCCGCAGGGGCATAACCCTATTAACAACTTTCTTAGACACTTACTGGATTAGCTAATTGTAAAGGGAAAAACTCTCCAAGGAGTAACACTTACTCACAGTGGATATCGGGATCCAACTATTATATATATAGTATGCAATCTCATTGCAAATTTGAAAACATGAAATTCCCATTATCTGTTTTTACCCCTAGCAACATATGACCTTAACTATGGTTAACAAATCATAAGTGATAGTCAAGTTCTACTGGTCATTTCGTGATTGAATTAAACCCACCCGCATGACCCTTAAATATGGTCAATAAGGTCGTACGACTACCCTAATCCAATCGTATCATATTCGGCAGATAAGCACTAATCAGCTACCGCACATTACACCTTGACTATGGTCAATAAACGCGGCACGAATACTAAATAGTACTTATCTGAAATGACGGAGCGCTACGACTAGTTTTTCAGAAAACCTTTAACGTAATGAACTTGATATCGTTGTAGAATCTAGTGATTTGAAAAAGAGTGGTTTAAACTCCGCTTTTAAAATCGAGTAGTTTTCAAAACAAACCGAGTGGGTTGTAGCATATGTTAGTTTTGCTAAAGAGGTCATTCCTGGTGAAGGGATCTATGCTCTTTCCTCATCAAATGAGGTGCTGGATATTCATAAAAGAATACCTCTATACAAAGAAAGAACTTGAGCTACCTTTTTGAAAAATTTGATTCTACAACATCTTTAGGTTTCTTTTCTTTTCATTAATCGCATAAATGACGTCCTATCATTTATGTTTCCTAAATATCACAGAAGAAACGAAAATAAAATACACATATATGCCATCAGCATTCGCCACAGGGACACGTGTCTTCACCGTAAGGTTGCTTAACTTACGGAAGGGCAGGGTCAGGACTAGCATGGATGTAAAACATATATAGTGTCAACTAGTATATCATATATATAAGTAGCATTCGTCTCACGCTGTTTATATGATCATATCATACCACAGAATCAGCAGAAGCAAACATATGAAATATAGGATTTACTAGAAATTCCGTGTTTTAAATTAAGCCAGTAATGAAAAACACGGGTTCCACGGTCGTGATGAATAGCTAAACCCACATTCCTAGACCCCTACAAGAGTGGCAAGCAACCCTACCAATTCTAGAGTTAGGCGATGATCGGAAGAATTTAAGTTTACCGCAATCAAGACGGTGTCGCTTTATAGTTAGCCGGTTGAGCACGGGTCGATCCACAGGGAGACGGAGCATTTTACGTTCTTGTCGTAACGAGTTAATGCGTGTGGGCGAAATTTTTCATATCTACCCTATGTGTTTTATGCACAAGTAAAGTTGTTAGGAAATGATACAAAAGTGTAAGCTAAGGAAATCCGTATTCAAAACCTTTGAGCCGAACATAACGATTGAAGCTAGAACAATCGGCAACAACGTGGATTAGGGTGCTTAAGCACGATATTCATGGAATCCGGCTTATTGACCCTTGTCCGTCCGTTCTTAACTCTTGCTTTCGCCTCCGGCCAAACCGAACGCAACCGGTCGCGGTTAGGAATCACCGTTACCTTTGTAGGGTAGGGTGCCTAACGGAGCGCTTGCGTAACGTTTGGACGGAGTTCAATGGAAAATACGGGAAAAGGAAATGGGCAAAGAAATCTTAACTTACAATATCGTATTTATTCCTAACAACACATAATTACAACCATTCACAAAACAAACCAAAAAGAGCAACAGAAAAGAGAAAAGAGAAGAAAGGAAAAAGCATTACAAGTAAATAAAGGGCATGGATTTAAAGTTGCATGAAAGTAAAGAACAAGAATGTAAATTGCATGTAATTAAATTGCAAGTAAGGAAAGAGCAAGAAAGAGAACTAGGAACCCCAGAACAATATACAAGACATGTGTTCAATAACCTAATCTTAAACTTGCAAGATCAATTAAGAGGTTACAAGATCAAAAAGAGGCAAAGAACTCATGGTGAATGAAGGCACAAAAAGAAGAGGGCTTTATTTAACTTGAAGAATGATACAACCGTTGAGATCAAATACCAACCCTTAATCCTTCAAGCTCAATGAAGAGATTGAAAGATCAAGAGAAGGAAAGGATCTCAAAGGCGAGCTAAGCTATTTACAAGAGAAAGAGAAAAAAAAATGAAGTGTTGCAAAAAGAATGACAAAATTGGACCCTTGCTCACTTGCCCCATGGTCTGATTTTATAGGAAAAGTAAGAGATTAAATAAACAATTTAAATCAAGACCAAGTGGCAGCATGGAAAGGCCAGAGAGAAGGTGGGACCCACAGGAAGTGGTGGGGCCGGCCACGCCGGATTTTCTGGGCATGTGGCCGGCCCAAATCCGATGGCAAGGTCTCGTACTGAGGTGGTGGTCTTGTCTGCTCCCAAACATCACATTGGTGAAGTTTCATTTGTCTATTTTGATCTTAAGGTGCACCAGGAATTGGAGGGAAACTAGTAGCATTGCATCACATCATCAGCTTTTGCATTGAATGCACCATTAATGCACATCACCTCCATGCCACTTGCACCATGATTCATGGCTGCCCCATCATGGTCTATGCTATCAAAGAGCTAGTGCATAACTTGTCATGTATTGGACCAAAATGTGTGTACACTAGATTATTTACAAAAACTCTTTAATTCTTGATCGTTTTGCAGTTTTGGTTGAAGTGTCAGCTCACAAATGTAATATCCGTGATTCTGGATGTATTTCTAGTATTTTCTCACGAACACCCGTAATCTGTATTACTGAACAAAACACCGGTTAATAGTACCGATATATACAAAAAATAGATAATGAATGGACGGTATTAAAATGCAATATTCTGGTCTGAACAGGCGACCCGGTCTCGACTCCTCGAGATGGCATCTCTTTGGACTCTAGAATGCGGTTACTTGTGCTCCCCGCCCTGGGTCTATCCTAATGCGGAAAGGTAAATAATATACATCAAATGGGACAATAACCTCAACCCAGAAGTGTCCCAATAAAAGAATATTACATACAAATTTTACTTGAATGAAAATTGAAAAACGCTCATCTGACGCAAAAACCCCGGCTATTTAGTTACGACGATCCAATATAACATATCATAGGAACTAAATAACATCACATGTCATCAGCGTAAGTAAATATGCGTATTCCTGATGTCATTGACGTATAGCAACGAGATCGGGGATACACCACATATTACACTAACGGTCGCAGAAAAGAAATGAAAACTACAATAATTAGAATCCGCATTATTCTTAGACAGCATAAATCCGGAATACCACATATTTCGGATTTCATGCCTAACATCTATAAGCCTCGCATTTAAAACACTTTTCAAAAACTAAGTCGAGTAATTTAACAAGATTCCTAATTATTAGATGGAATGCTCGTCGGGAACATTTAGTAGATGGCCGCCCAGATGCAGTCAACGAAGTGCACTTAGGCGGAACACCGCGGCCGCGAGCACCCGAGTGGAGATTTTGGCCACGGGGTTCTCCTATAGTCACTTGGTCGGGGCTTGGGACGTGGCTGTCTAGTAGTGTCTCCCGATGACTATTCGTGAACGATACGAGATTGCGACGGAGTTTTGATCCGAATCGAAATTTCGTGGCAATCCATCAAATGAGACTAAAATGATAGATTTACAAAACACTAACTAGTTTTCATAAAACTAATCTATACGGATTCCAAAAATTGTATCACATAACTATAGCAATATAGACGATGTTAAACATTTCTATCGACGTCTCAAGCAATAACAATTCACAGTGACCTTAACAACTTGAGCCTCATCAAAAATACCCAGAAAGTCCAAAATATGAAAATGAAGCAGCACAAGAAAATCGAGACCCTAACTCCACTATTGCACGGAGGAAGTGCCACAAATACATGGTATTTGCGGCGGTTCCGCCACCAAGTTATAGAGTTACGTCCTCGTATTTCTTGAGCCTTTATAATATTACCTACATGATTTTCGGAGAATTTTTAATTGTGAAAAATCCAACGTTTGGAAAAATAGACAGAAACTAGTAAAATCCGGTCTTGAAACTTCGACCGAACACTTTAATGTCGTTTAGAGTTTGCCAAAGTCTCTTGCTTGGCTCTGATACCAAGAAAGTGTGTCTGAGCACCACCACTAAGATGCTACAAGCATAAAGTATGCAATTTTAAAAAATATAGAGTGCTAAGGAATACAATGCAAGAATCGAACTAGAGAATTAGAGTTTCATTGTAAGAAAACAATTTCTAATCTATGTGAAGAGGGTTACAACCTTTGTAGACCGAGTCCTTCACTTCTAAAGCTCCAAGTAGTAGTCCCTAGAACTCTTCTTTGACTCCACTTGAGAAAGGATCGAGCTTGCATGTTGTCTTCGAGGCCGAAGATGATCGACCTTGAAATCTCTCTAACCCAATCTCACTTTTCACCAATGAAGTTATTAGTGAAGCAAACAACCTATACTAAAGGTCCAGGATAGTATAGGTTGATGAAGTAGGAATTTATCTCACTTAACATTATTTTTTCTCTTTCTTTTTTCAACTCAAGAAAAACCCTATATAAGGAACTTGAGGAAGAAGATGAACTTGGATGTGTGAGTGTTATCAATGAGGGAATGAATCATTAAGCTAGAGATAAGGCTGGTATTGAATAAATATCTAAAAGTAAAACAAAAAGAGAGAGATGAATCATGGCTTCTCAATACTTCTACAAGCATCCGAAGCCATGACTCATTTCTACCCCTTTTTATTTTCCTTTTAAATTAAATCAACACAATAATCTTTAGCTCATGTGTGAGTCTCATACACCCATGTTCTATGTATCATCAACTGTGATACAAAAGGTAAATACATATATTAATATATATCTCATATATATTTAAATGTATTTGTAGAGAAGAAAATCAAAAGTGAGCATACATATTAGTTAATATATATTAATATATCAAATATAAAAATATATCAAATTATTAAATCAACACTTCACTAGTAAAATAGGGGGTTGCCCCTACGGATGGAGTTATCCGTTGGGGCAGATTTTACTTGGCCCTACGGATTACTCCGTAGGGCTAAATGGTTGCCCCTACGGGCACTGACGTTCAAGAATTAAAAAATTAATTCTTAATTTGGTATTTGCCCCTACGGTGGCGCAAATAAAGGACCTACGGGTATATCCGTAGGGACAAGTAAATATCGGTTTATTAAGATCCCAGACCGATCGTCTACGCTCACTTTCTCTTTCTCTCTCTCTCGATCTGGCGCGAGAAAAATCCCCAAATCGCCACGCCGTCGTCGCCACCGTCGTTCTCCTCGTCGCCACCGCCGGTTTCGTCGCCACCGCAGTTCTCGTCGCCACCGCGGTTCAGGTCGTCGCCCCAGCCCCAGCAGCAGCCGTTCAGGTGAGTAAATCTCGAGGTAAATTAAAGAATTTTTGGATTATTTTGGGCTTAGGGTTCATGGCTGGGTCTGGGGTTGCGCGCGAGTTGGGGTTGGGCAGGGGTCGCGGTCGCGGTCGCGGTCGGGGTCGGGGTCAGGGTAGGGTTAGGGTTGGGGTTCGGCTGCTGCTGGGGTGGGGCTGGGGTTAGGGTTTGCCTTAGGGTTGGTGTTGGGGTTTAGCTGGCCACGCTGGGGTTAGGGTTGGGCTGGGGCTGGGGGCTGGGGCTGGGGCTGGGGGCTGGGCCAGGCGGGGTTTTGGGATCTTTGTAATTTGCTTGCTCTGTTTGGGGTTTCAGTTGATCCTCATTAAAAAATTGGTGATTGATCTCTTCAATCATATTATTATCTGTATTTAAAAATTTTGTGAAGCCTTCAGAGTTTGGAAAAATCTAGAATTACCGTTGAAATTCTGGCAACATTCAAAAACTGTGTATATGATGTGTGTGTGTGTATGCATGTATATACATTTGAAATTTATCTTTCTTCTATGATATAAAACGGTTAAACCGAAGAAAATTACTGGGGGAATTTTTGCTAAAATGTCTTGAGAGGGGGTTCAAGTGATGGGATAATTTCATTTGGTAATCTTTTGCTTAATTTACATCTCTTATTTTTTCATGCGAAAATCTGAATAGGTTTCTTGCAATTTTGCCTATCGATCAATTATTATATTTATTTCTATTTTTTATGGATGATTTGGCTTCAATTGAATGGAGGCGATGATGGCTTGCCCTCAAGCTTCCACTTTTATGAGCTTTATAGTTATGAGATTGGCGAGGCAAGCTGGTTTGTAGCCTTCTTATTTCTTTTCCTAAATTCAAATCCAAATATAAACTGTCTGATTGAGAGAGAGAGAGTATGGGAGATTATGTATTATTCAATGTGTTTGGAAGCTGGCATGTTCTGAGCGTCATCTCTGCATGAAAGCTATGGTTTTGCAAAGGGTTTGCCCTAACTATTTTCTGTGGGGAAGCTGAAGGCCTGAAGCTTCATCAAACTCAGGATTGGATTCTGGTCGGGTATTGTAAATTCTTGTGAAAGTTCCGTTCAAGATTTGTTCAGAGCTTGCATAACATCCTTTTCATCTTTATGAGATCTTTATGCAGTCATTTTTTTGGGTTTATATATTTCTCGAGCCCGTTTGACTTTGGACTTAGGATAACCCCAAATCTCTTTCTTATTTTGATTCCTAAGCTGGCATATCTGAGGCTCGTATTCCAGTATCGTTGCTGGAAAAGCTAGGGTTGCGAACATTTTTGCAACGATAATTTCTGTATGACAGCTTAAGCACACATAAAACTTAAACAATCTTGAAGCACTGCGGTTTTTGACTAAACTACCTAAAAGTTTTTATATTGCTGCAAGCTTCCTTAAAGTGCTGCATCTAAGTGTATTTTAGTGGGAAAACCCTTGAAAGCCAAACTTCATGGGGTTTGCTGTTTGCCTTCTCTGTAGCTAGTTTGAGGTTTATTTAGTTTTGGATTTGTTTTGCAACACTTTCTGAGTTCCAAATCAACAAAAAGCTGAATGTTGAATCACAAGCAAGAAGCAGCCAAACTGGCCCTAAAGTAATCCTGAGTGATGATAATTTTCCACGGAGTTTAAAATTTATAGAAATGGCGAGGCAACATTGGATTGTCTGCTAGTATTCAAGCAACCTGTTTGCAGCCATCATGCTATTTGTGATCCCAGTATAAAACTCAAACATGCCTCTTAGTTAGTTTACTTTAATTTGTTATTTATGTGTGTGTGTCAACATTGGATTGTCCCAAGTATAAAACCAAACCCACAAAACATCAAAACTGTCTCCGACAATCTTATGGTCATTAGACATAAGATTTATGCATATAGGTAACATCTGCCAATATGCCATATCCAGACCGCAATCTATTTTTGGTCGATGAATGCTATTGCAATGTAGGATGATCAGTTCTATCAATCTTGATCTCAATGGTTTAAAATCATGTTACACATACAACACGAATGCACAACAAACGCATAATTAGAGAGCGACTCAAGATATTCAGGTTAAAACCAATATATGATACTCGATGATAATATGAAACCTTCATATTCCCATCGATACCAATATACGCCTCGATATCTTTCCCTCTCGTTCCCAAAATTCTCTCGTTCCCGCGTCTCCAATTTTCTCTTCGTCGCCACCGCGCGCCCTCCGTTCTCAGCCCGCCACCGCCCTCGTTCTTCTTCGTCGAGTTCCTCGTCGCCGATATTTGTGCCTACATTGATGCCTCAAACAACGAATCAAATGATGTGGATCACAAACTAATTAAATAAATTTTGAATACCAATCTGGACTGGGATTTGAATACCAATCCTAGTTTGCTATATTTTTTTTATATATAGTAGATGGTGATACTTCTTTAAGTAAAAACAACCCTACACTTAAGCGAAATCATAAATCGAAACACACATATATAGAATACAACTCATACATGGGTATCCTCAAATCTAACTTTCATTGAATTTGCACGTGCACTTAAAATAACAACCTTTATACTAAAAAAATTATGTATGCCATTGCTTAGTAGTTTATGGTTTTAAGACGCAAAAGACATTTGAGAAATACTTTTTCTACCCACTATTAATCAATATTCTCAATATAGTCATTGAATTTGCACGCGCACATCATAAGAAGGAGAAGACAGTAATGTGGCAGAAGGAGAAGACAGTAATGTGGCGGAAGAAGAAAAAAATGACATTTCTCGTTCTCTGTTTCAGTATCAATCTTCTGATATGAACTAATGATGGCTTTCACATAGGCTTTTCCCATTAGAGACTTCTTAGTGTCCAATGGAAAGCATACATCAGATTTGTGCAGGTCGGGTTCTTCTATGACTTTTAAGAGTCTTAACTGATTCTGTAAATTACACCCTAGTTGGGTGATACTTTTACCACTTCTCACTGCAGGTGCGCTCTCTAATATCCATTTTGAATGTAATATTATAGATATCCATGCATGTTTATGTCAAAATTACTTATATTGTCAATGTTTGATTGTCTAGTTGTTGGTGATGCGTCCATATCAGGGACAGAGGTCACTCCCGTTCCTCCAGGTATGTTTATATATTATATAGGGCATGTATATTGATTTAGAATGCTATATCATAAATATACACACATTTCTTTTGCTCTTAGTCGTCCAACTCATTATCATGGGCTGCTTAATGAGATTAGATTTGCGCATCTACAAGAGCTTGTTCACTCCCTGTCATATGTGTAAGCAGCGCTATATGCGAGTTTACCTTGTTAGTATGTATGTACTGAAATTAATTAATATTATTCAAATTTTGATACATGCAGATACCAGAGGAGCACATCTTCTATCTCTGTAGGTAAGGCTTTGAATTTGTTGATTTTGGTATTTCTTGTCAATTTTATAGACCAGTATGTGCTAAATATAATGTTCTGACAGTTGCTAGGGGGAAGGCAACATTCGAGGCTGCTGACCCCAGTCCTGGACGCCGCACACGGACGGCACCACGGAGGTTTGGAGATAGGCCGAGGACTGGGCTCTAGCAGGGCCCATATGAGGTTGGACTCCACCCCGGTGGTTACTTCCTCCGTCTCCAGTCAGCGACGTATCCAGCAGGAACAGGAGAGCTTGAAGGCCACCGTTCAGGAGTTGAATGGGATGCTGGTATGTATACTACTTAATAGTAAAATATAATGTCATATTATAGATATCAACATATCCAATATCAGTACATAGCCTGAGCTTATTTGGTTGTAGACTTATGTTTTATTAATCATACATACATATGTAATTGAAATAAACAACGCTTTTCCAAACTAGATATCCAAACAGGGTTTCGAAATAACTTAATAATGATACGAATTCGAATAATAAACAGTTCTTACACGCTTCTTACACAAGTTATATCCAGACGCGACAGGGTAGATCGGCCGACCTCCACACGCATCTCCTTCGGCTGCGGTTCCGCAGACAGCTCCTGTAGCTCCACCGCCCACTCAGACTCCCGCTCGCGACGAATTGCAGAGTTTATTGACCGAGGAGCAGGACTGAGCTGGACCGAGCTAGGGTAGATTTTTGGTTCTTTTTTTTTGAAACATGTATTTATTTATATCATACACATTGTACTACATTTTGAAACGATATTCATATTGGTTTGTATTTATATCATATTCAGTTTTTGTGTTTCTTTTGTATATTATATATATGCGTGAGATGTGATTATGAATACTGCAATATATGATTTGATTGATGTATACATTAATGTGCACAGGGCGGGAAAAAATCAAGCAGGACATTTTTTAAAAAAAATTTCAGATAATATGTACCTACGGATTAATCCGTAGGCCTACACGTTACCCCTACGGATATATCCGTAGGGGCTAAATATCAGCAGTAACTGATATTTCCCCCAGATGTCAGTGCCAGGTGTTTGGGAATCCCCCTACGGATATATCCGTAGGGGCCACTGACATTCCCCTACGGGGTTATCCGTAGGGGCACATATCAGGAATCCTGAATTTGTGCCCCTACTGAAAAGTACCTACGAATATATCTGTAGGGGGTAGTACATTCCCCTACGGATATAGCCGTAGGTCCAAGTAATTTATTAAAATAAACTGTAAATAATATAAAATCTTATACCCTACGGCTTACTCCGTAGGGGAAACTGGACCTACATACATATCCGTAGGGGCAAGAATTTAACCGTAGGGATAAGTTCAGGGCCTCGACTTGCACCTGCGGCCTTTGCACCTAAGGGGTATTTTTTCGCCCCTACGTATATAACCGTAGGGGCAGTGGGTTGCACCTACGGACATATCCGTAGGGGCAACCCTTCTTTGTAGTAGTGCTTGATTCAATAATCCGGTTATATCATATATAACTAACAACTATCATATATATATATGTATATCAAATTATCAAATCAACACTTGATTCAATAATCTGGTTATATGACATATAACCGATAATATTCAATACTAGGTACTAAATCAACACTTGATTCAATAATCTGGTCATATAATATATAACAGTCCAATATTAAATATATATACATATAATAAATAATTGAATAAACACTTGATTCAATAATCCAGTTATATAACATATATCCTAAATAATATCAAATATCGTAAGATTAAAATACGGTATCACATACTAGTATTTAATCAAGCTCCTGCACATATCACCATATGTGCCCTACTTCGTTTTGCTTGAGCTCGGAAACCACTATGTGGGACTCTAAAGACTCGTCAATATGCCAGCAGTAGGTATTGATCATATCAAATACCCAACGGCACTAGCTGGACGTAACGGCTACCCAGGTATTAAGAGAATAGAAGTTCAACAAGTAAACTTGTCCAAACTCCTGTCAAGCCTAAAACCAACACTTAGCAAACAATCCGGTCTCTTCGTCTGATATATCGCATATCGAGTCTTGGGGTGGAATCGTCAGACCCCTGTAACTTGATAAGTCTTTCTGATGTGTAGCCTATAACCGTTCAAGAAACTACTGAGAACACTTACCTGTAAATCTCATTAGCCCAGGCCAGGGACTTGCTGTTATAACCAATCGAGTATAGTATAACATCAACTCCTAATACCAGGAGAGACGAAACCTCTCCTATCGCTCACTTCCTCCATGTGACTCAGGACTGTACCCAAAATCCACCTGTTTGCAAGACTCCTTTGATCCCTGTTAGGGAGGAAATCAAAGCACAGTGGAAACCACACAAGTCACTATAACGATCTCGGGTATTCAGACTAACCTGTACAAGTGTCACCATAGAAATGCTATCTGACGATTGGTATGGTACCATCCAGGAATTCTCGGTGTACCCATTCTTTAATGAGCACATGTGTACAATCGTTGATGTAAAACACCAATGGTTGTGGGATCAACCATCGCCCTATACAGGGTCCAGAAATGTACACACTAGTCTACTCTTGAATATCGATTCCCTGTCTCGAAATTCTCTTGACTAAGAATTATTAAAGGATGTGCTTGCGGACTACACAAGCCCCATTAGTATGATCTGCATCATTGTCCTGGAAGTCAAGCCTACATCTTAAGGGCTTTATCAACACGTATCAAAGAGACAGTATAATAATAATACAAGCGTACATGTTAAGATAAAGAGCAACCAGATCGAATACTATCACGTCGAGAAAGAAAGTCCTCTATATATATGTCCAAGCATCTACTATATCATAAAATAATGGCCTCTAGGGCATACATATTCCTAAAAGTTGTTGCTGAGATTGATAGGATGTCGCCTCCAGAGTATATAAAGCTGAAGCCACATAAGTTTGCAGGCAGGGATGCAATAGAAAGCCGCTAGTCACTCTTGGATAAAGTGACTAGGATATTTCGTTTGTTTGGGTGCCCTGACGTTGGGTCAGTTAAGTTGGCTAGTTCTAGTTCGAAGGGTCTTGCCTAGACTCGGCGTAAGTCGACCGAGAAAGGACGAGCAAAAGTGTATTCCTCCGATGACTTGGACGAGTTCCAGAGGACGTAATTGTCTAGCTGCTATCCACAGAAGGTTGAAGATAACAAATTCGTATGCTTCGAGTCCTTGCGAGAGACTCTAAGTTTACTGTAGCCGAGAATGAATTGTAGTACACTGCCAGCAAGATATGATTTCGAAGTAGATGATAATGAAGGAAGGTGGAACCAGAGGTTCATGCGAGATCTTAACGAGCTGTTGTTACTCCCCATTGATACTGGAGTATTGATACGTATGCAGAAGCATTTGATATGGCCATAATTCCAGAGGAAAGCCGTTCTGAGATTGCAGTTGTCACAGAACAGAAAATGATTAAGTAAACAGTGCCAGACTCCGGGCAGTTCGGCATCGGTGAGATCGGAAGTGACCAAAGCAGGTTCATTCCAGGACACCGTAGCGACAAGATTTGCACCTAGGATTAGTTCTATCTCCAGTATTCAGAGGGCTAGAAGCCGCTATCAGTAACGTGCTATTTGCGAGTGGTCAGGTTAATTAGCCAGGAGATGTTCAGAGAGGCGTCAGAGCGGAACTGTTTCCGTAACCGGACTGTCGAGCAGAAAGATTATGGGATTGGTGATCCACGGAGAAAACAAAGACCCAGAAACAGAGTACGCCAGACCGTGGGTAAGAGGCAAGTATATAATCTTGCTCGGCCAGCATTAGGTGCATCGGTATTTTTCGACATTGAAGGAGGTGTACTTCAATGTCATTTATTTTGATTTACGTTTTAGTGATCCGAGTATCATGCTTTTATCATTTTGGACTTTGAGTTTTGATGATTTAGTTTCATGATGGATGTTTTCATGCACCGTAGCTGCACCTACTTGATATTTTCCTCTCTGCACAGTTGTTGCACTTGATTTATGATTTATGCATATCCATTGCACTTGATATCGATTTTGTGTACTTGTTGCACATACTTATGATTCTGTGTATTCCGATACATTTGATTTTGATTTCATGCATGTTGTATGCACTCGACTTTGACTTATGCACTCGGTATAGTTCACATGCGCTTCCAATGCATTGATATGGGATTTGTGCACGCAGTTGCATACGTTTATGATTTCATAGACCTCGGTATACTTGATTTTGATCTCATGCATATTGTATACCGTGGATTTCAATTCATACACTCGATGTTGTTTCTAAGCGTTTTCGATACATTGACGAGTTTTTAGGCACCTAGTGCACCTGTTGTTTGTTTTCGTGCATCTGTGGCACTAGATATATGTTTTCGTACTCCGTGTGCACTTGGTGTTCGTTTTCATGTACTCTATTGCACTAGATGTTTTTGTGCAGACCTATAACACTTGATTTAGATTTTCATGCATACTCGGCGCACTGGATATGTTTTTGTGCACACCGGATGCACTTTATCGAGATTTTTCATGCATGTTAGTTGCACTTGATTGGGATTTGCGTGCACTCAAGATGCACTCGATATCATTGTCGTGCACACCTGTTGCACTTGACAGATGCTTTCGTGCATACCTGTTTCACGCAGTTTTTTCTTTCTTGCACATTTGTGGCACTTGGATTTTCTTTGATTTTCGTGAGCACCAGATGCACGTGGTATTTCCATATGCGCCTATTGAGATTGATTTCTTCTTTCGAGCATCAAGCTTATATGATATACATAGTATATATATAGTTGCCGAGCAGGACCGATCTGAGGACAGTACCTGAGTATTTTTTCTTGTATTCTTATTCAGCTTCTTAGACGGTTTACATAGATGCATACTATATACGTATTATAGTCTTGAGTACATGATACTCGAATTAAACAGTAGATTTTGAACTTGCATATGCATCATATCTTTTATGAATGGCTTGACGTTTGACGGAGTTTTGTACTCGCTTTCATGCGCACACGTTGCGCTGTGATTTGTTTTGCTTATTCATGATTTCGGAGCCCCGTTGATTTGATGGATTTACTGAATTGTTTAAATATTTGGAGGGTTTAAATTTAAATTCGGGGACTGAATTTATTTAAGGGGTGAAGATTTTAACATTTCAGAAAATATAAAATAATATTTTTGGAATTTAAATAATAAAATAATAAATTTCACGAAAACTATACGAGTATGGATTTGAGTTTTCATAGAACGGTATAATTATATACCTATATTTTAGGAAATATTTGGATATTAAAATCAATTATTAATTATGAAGGTATTTATTGGATTTGGGCATTTTATAAATTAATATACCATTATCTAGATACAAGTTTATGTTAAACTTAATTAGTAGTTCATTAAGTGTGTACTAAAGCATTTTGATTTTTGTTAACCATGTTTAATGTGCCATGACACATTGTATTATATTTCATCTACATGGTTTGTGTTCCTATGTTTTATTTTTAAAGAAAAAAGCGAAAAGAGAAAAAGAAAAAGAAAAGAAAAGAGAGAAAAGACTAGATGTGACCACAATAATGAAGAGAGAGAATGAGAGGGGGGGATGGTTCTAGCAACCATGGGCTCACTTCTTCATTTTCCTCACCTCCCTCTTCTTCATCTCCTCCTTCATCACCTCCCTCCACCTCTTCTACCACCATGCACCACACCTAAAACTCCACCAAAACCTCACACCACCTTCACAAAAAGTGTCCACAACCTCATCCTACACCCCATGGTGAGGTTAAGTTGGAACTTTGATCACTTTGGCCATCTTAGAATTTTCTTGAGTTGCTCCATGAGATAAAACCTTCACATTCCTTCTAGTTTTTATGTTTTCTAAGCTCAAGTATTAGTATAGAGTTTAAAGAGTTATGCTTTGTGATCTTGGAAAATTCTAGGCTGAGGATTAGTGGGTGAAACTTGTAGTAGATGTTAATGGAGGTGTAGTGAGTGTCCCTTTAGCTTAGTAGTGGGGGTAGCCTTATTAAAAGTGAGTTAGAAGTACAAAAGATGAACTTAGAATTTTCCGATATAGGGTTTTTGTTGAAATGTGTTGATCAATTAGAATCTGCTATAACTCGAGGACCCTGAATTTTTTTTTGCAGATACAATAGGGTGTGCAGGCTAGTACAAGATACCCTAGAAACCTGAGCCCTCATCTCCATTTCCAGGCCAAAAATTTAATCTTAATGGGCTCAAATTACGGCCTGATCTGTGAGTTAGGGTTTGGTTTTGGTTCATAGCTCAATCTTTTGATAATTAGGCATACCTTATTTGCACAATGTTCTAATTTCACCCTAGGTAGAATCCGGGAGTGTTTTTCTAAGTTTCAGATTTTGGTTTTTGACATTTGAAATCTTGAGTTTTGATATTTGAGTTTTGACTTGGTCGTTTGACGTCTGTATGTCAACGTCGGGAATTGTTTGATCGTTCTTGCATGCGTGGACCATAGGTTCTAACCTATATACGTTTCGCTTGCCGTATCAGTTTTTGGATTTGGTTTTGATTTCATTATGATATGTATAGATTTGCAGTTACCTTTGCGTGGGCTTCCGAGATGAAGAAGGAGAGCAAGGCGTTCATCGATTTCGGCCAGAGCGAGGATACTAAGTGAGTAGATATATATCTACGGGGGAAATCGGATGGATGGCTTGTAGCACCCCCACAACCATAGTACTAGAATAACAGAGGTGTTGTATTTATATAGATACATACATTTATATACATACGGATATAACCATATGTAAGTCTACGGTAGCGCCCCGGCTGTCTGTCCGAGGCAAAAATGCGGAAACGAAAACTTTTTCTAAACTAGAAACTGGTGCTATCGTATACTATCAATCCAGATCGAACCATTAACCTATAACTCGCAACTAGAGAAAGGGTTGGAAAAGCTATACCGATCGATCCATGTCTTTCGGTCTTTGGCCACCATCCCAAGCTCCTCACGGCATCTCCGATCTCGATCTCCTCGTTGGAAAGGGCAACACATCTTCGAGGCTTTTTACGGGCTCCAGCTTCATCCGAAGCAACTCGGGCATGAAGTTCGCTAGCCGACGTGTCCAAGGCGATGTAGAGAATGTGTGTGATAACTTTGTCTCAAGCATCCATTGATTCTCATCACATGAGAGTGTATGGATGGAGATTAGAGATGATGCCATTAATGGAGGTTGTGAGCTAGAGGATGAAGAAGAAGAAGAAGCATTTTCTTTCTTTTGTTATCTATGATAAAAATGAGAGAGTCCCAGCAAAATAATACAAGAGAAAACATTATCATGGCTGCCCTTCTCTCTCTTCCCCTCATTTCAAACCACAAATCAATCACATAATGTGACATTAGCACAAGAAAAGAGACCATGAGTCACTAATGAAGTCTATGTCACATTAAATGCTCCAAATGTTGATTTAAGCTCACAATTTCCATTTGAAAACATTAATCCAAATGTTTACAATAATAAAAAGATACGGCAATATCTAAAGTAAACTCATGACGGATCACAAGGATACCCCTCACCTGTATATACATACCTGCATCCGCATTCCGACTGAATGCGAATGCGATGAGACTAAAGTAATCCAACAAATCTAATACTAGGATCCGGCTTAAACCAAAGCCCACTAGTATGATCCGCCCGATCATGATCCGTGCACTACTGCACGTATATGATCGGACCCTGCCATATATCATACGGCCTCTACAACGTTTCACCCGAAACTTGAAAACTGTCTGTGGGGGACTCTAAAGACTCGTCAATACTTTGGCTGTGGATTTAACCACTAGCAAGTCAGTGGTACTAGCTGTACGTAACGGGCTACCAGGTATTGACCAAAAGGGAGGTCGATGAGCGAACTCATCCTGACACCCTACTGAGCCTGTCAGTGACAATATCCGTACAGTCCGGTCCGTTCGTCTATGAGCATCGCATGGCTGGCCTAGGTAGTTGGTAAAAGTCAAACCCCCAAAAGCGGTACAAGTCATGTCGGAGTGTAGCACAGAACACCCTGAGATACTGCTGGAATACCTACCAGTAAATCTCCTGCCTTGGCCAAGGACTTTATGTAATGGCTCTCCTAAACACAGCGCGATCTCACCCCAATACCGGGAGAGAGGAAAGCCCTGCCGATCCGCTCACTGCCTCCATGTGGCTCAGGACTGTACCCAACTAAAACCTATTTGCACGACTCCTTTGTGCCGTGGTAGGGTAGTAATCAAAGCACAGTGGGAACTCACACGAGACAAATAAAGATCTCAGGTCGATGAACTAACCTGTACACAAGTCACCGGGGAACTGCTATCTGACGTCAGGTATAATACCAACTAGTATGCTCCCGGCGAGTCTTGTCTGGTGTACTCATAACCCAATGAGCACCTGTATACATCTTAGGTGAACCAACTGACACCAATGGCTTGTGAAACCTGCCACCGCCCCTCGTCGGGGTCTCGACTGTATACACAAGTCTACTAATGGAGTATCGATGCCCGGTCTCGAAACTTCCATGACTAGGGACCTTTTAAGGATGTGCTTATAGATCCCAGCTCCTACGTATATGATCGCCCTCATCCTGCTGGTCGTCAAGAAAGAATCCTTAGGGCTCTATCAACGTGTAATAGTGACCTGTAAGGTCGCCTAAAGCAGTACACGATGATAAAGATAAAGCAGATAGCATACTATCATCTTGAGTAAGACTGTCCTACCGGTATATGTCCTCCCTCAATCATTGCAATCACGTGCCTGCGATCCAATAATTGACTCTAAGGATACTATATCCAACAATCTCCCACTTGCACTCAAGGTTAATTATTGCGATGTCGCATACTCACAGCCTGTGTGATACCGAACACCCAACTGCTCTACTAATCACTCTCACAAAAGCCCGTTTGCGAAACTATTGCGTTCGAGGAATAGCCTCAGTGAGTGGATCCGCCCTGATGTTTCTTTCTATGTCTCTCTTTATCTCAAGTTCGCGGATAAAGCCATCTCCCGAAATGAGCAATACCTGTCTTAGAATATGTCTGGATATCTGATGGGACCTAGTTCATAAATGAACTCCAAATCCAAACTTCTTAGACTTTATCGTCAACTGAACCTAATCAGTATCCTGGGCCACACCTCCCTCAGTATCTGCTTGGACCATCTGTCAAAAATACTTCCCCTCGTCTGAGGGAAAACTATAACTCTGACAGTCACTCTGTCATCTAGGTCACCTTGGAAGCCTGGAATGATAACCGTCTCCAAAAAGAGGCTGTTGTTATCATATCCCTAGAACATCCACTTATGTTCTAAAACTGCTTCCGAACGTTTCTCCAGGATAGGATTAATATCAACTTATTGCATCTAGTGAAAAAAAACAATATCTGGTGTGGTATTTGACATGTCATGATTGACTCAATTTCCTAAGCAAGTGATCTGCCAATCATGCACATCCCTCTCCCCTTTAGTCTGTAAGACACCTTCAGAGAGGGTGACTCCATCACCTGCAGGTACACTACCATACCAGGAGTCATCCATTCTAAACACCTTTAGAATGCTGTCAAAGTTCCCTGATTGGGACGCTTCCTAAATCTCGATCTAAAACCATAGATCTATTAACCAGAATGTCTGATATTATATCTATATCCTATGTGGAGAAACCACTGTGTGACAACAAAAGTATAACCGATCGTAGTATAGGAATATCACTTCATACTCTGTGTATGTCATACAAATACCAGGACATGACACCCTACTACCTTGTTAACAGATCCATCCCCTATTCTGATGAAGTCAAACCTATGACTGTCACATCAGAAATAGATGATCTATCTCCGCTATATCTGTTTTAGTCCATAAATAGACATAAGCTATTTGTCCACTATGCTTCCGCTGCTCCCACTGACTACGACAAGTCTCTGGCAGAATCATATACACGTGCACTTTTAAAGCTAGTTTAGAACGACGCTATACCCATCCTCCTGCCGAGTCTCATAGCCTGGAACAACAGTAGTGTCACGTCTTGGTAAACAAGAACCTCCCTGTCACCGTCCTTGAGGCTACAGGAGTACCTCTCGGGTGCCTGAGGTTACCCACCATATCTGCGGTGTGGCCAATAGAATGTCAATCCAGATCGAATCTTTTGGTTCTTATAAAATTTTCAGTAATCGTTTGCGGTTCTGGAATCACTTCCAGTTCTACCATACTCACACTACTGTTTTCTGAAAAAATCCATTTTACTAAAACTGTGGCGAGTAAAGAACAATATCACTATTGATCATCCAGATGGTAGAAAGTCAACCCTCGTCATAGCCCGGGTCAACCCACAAACTGCCATTATAGAAACGTGCCTTGAGTTATCCAGAGTATGATTTTAAGTATAAGTCGGAAAACTCCCCGTACCTTAACATTGTTAAGATATGAATTATTCTATATCCAATATAGAAACAGAGGCACTGATTTAATTGGAACCAGATTCAAATCATGCAGCTGTCTCCAGTGCATGTCAACTAAATGGAGAGAGGCCGATCAGCATTACTCAACTTAGGAATACTTCCAATTATGAGTAACCTGAAAGAGAATCAAGTTCTCTTAATCATTACTATCAACTGAATACCATACGCAAGTATCTACATCTTCTATCACCTTGAAGAATCCCGATACTTGCAATACCCGATTCTCTACTTTATTCTTATATCTATAACTTCTCAAAACTTAGACCTTGCATTTCTACGAAACACATGTCTAAGAAATAGAGAAGTCACAAGTAAACAGAATATAGTACGAGTACCAACCCCTCTGTCCTCTTGGACACCGGACAACATACAATACTCTGTATAAGTCCTCTGAGTCTAATAACTCATACCCTGTGTGTCGTAGGTTGAAAACTGTACTTATGGTTAAGAAGAATTACACCGCTGTTTAATACTCCTTACCTAACCATCCACAGATATAGGTAAATGTCATGGGCATAATTTCAAAAAGTTATATCTCACTTTATAAAAATAAACGTACAGATATATCAATTCGAAATTGGTGAATAACAACGGATATTCAAACCAAATATTTGCCGTCCGGCAAACAACCCAGGCGATTTCCTCAAATATCACCAATTACAACGAATCCCGATATGATGAGGATGATCACCTAATTCCCAATAACTTACTCCCACTAATCATCTGTAAAACTATACAGATGTGAGAATCAAACCTGGTAAATACATACCCTGGAGTAAGGGCTAATTGTTAAATCAGTTTTCTTTTAACAATACACTGTGAAAATGAAACATGTAAATGTTTCGAAGGGGTATCTCGGGTATTCTAAGTAATGCCTCTTCCATTATCTGATTCACAACTGTAACCGTATATTTCTTTGCCATCTCTCCAAATCCCTTTATATGTCTTTAGTCATTACCTTCTGTACACCCGTTTAGGCCAAATGGTTTTCTTCCTTCCTTCCCGTTCGGCTCCAGCCTATGGTTTGAAAGAAGACTATCCAATAAACATAATGGGTGTACTCCCCAAATCCCAGGAGCACTCGCAACGCGAGAGAAGGTAGAGATAAAAGACAACTGAATAAACCTTATTCCTATTTCTCCTGAACCAGAATCCATCCCCGAACTTGAACAAGTCCCTTCGAGTTCGTATATAACCATACGATGGAGTATCCAATAAACTTGTGGATCTTCGTAGTGATACGGAGTGTCCCGGAGAAATACAAAGGTGAAGTAGGAGTGGCGATGAAATACTTGGTTTGGTCGTGAATATAAGTCGCAATTTACTTTGCCCTTTTACTGATCCTTTTATTTGTCTTAACTTATTACCTTATGTACACCATCGTTAGGCTAATTGGTTTTTGTCACGACTCGTAGGGTACGGAGCGTGACTGGCACTTAAGTTACGAAACGTCTCAATGCGTCCGTAACATAAGTAAGACAAAGCCTAGAAATCAAAACCAAATAAGCAGAAGAGTGAAGGAAAACCAATCAATTGAAAGCTAGTTTATCAAATGAGTCATATCAAGCCATTTTTAAAACAATATCAATTTTTCCGAACATTTCGGCAGAGTCTCCTTTGTAAATACTGGCCCCCAAAATGGGTACAACAAGAATATATATAAATACAACAAAAAGGGCATCCCCAAACGGGAGCTAGCTCTTCACCACAAGGCGGTCACAAATCCCACGCTATATAAATCAGCAATATGCGAAATAAGCAAAAAAAAGGCATAAGTAAGAAGCAACATGCCGGCTCAACTGTGCTCGACCCCAAAATACAGCATAAAAACCCCACAAATATCACAGTTCCGTATCTAGGTCAATATACAACAATACTGGTAAATACAGCAGATGGCGTACTCTAGATACAAATAATATACATGGTGGTACAAAATAATAATACAACCCACCTACGAGCAAAAGCCTCGAGTCCAGGCAAAAGAGGCAAAAGAAGCAAGTGCGCCCGCCGCTACTGTACTGATGGAGCGGACCAGCAAAAGGCTGTGGCACAACGGGGGTGAGTTGCCAACTCGTGAGTAATAAATAACATCTATATAGGCTATCGCAAGCATGCACACAAGCATCCTAGCATCTATAATACAGGTATGGCTGGATATACTAGCATGTATGTATGCAACATGAATGTACTAGCAGGTATGTATGCAATATGAATCAACTCGTGATCTGAATGTGTAAGGATAAGAAGTCATATTTTTCCTTTAGGAATCTCTTTTGAAATATCAGCACAATACCAATAGAATCAACAAGAATCTGTGTCCAGCATCGACACCTCAAAACTGTCTCAATCTCATGTATCCGTATCATAGTATCTCTGGCCTCAGCCGTCCGGCTGATCCATCTCAAATATCAATATCTCATCATCTCGCGGCCACGGTCGGTATCCTCTGGATATCCGCCGTGCCAAATGAAGCTACCGGTTGGTAATCCATCCCCTGCCAGGCTCAACGTCAACAACACGATCCTCTTGCCCCGGGGTACGTTACCGGGCCCACCATGTACACGTGACGGTTTCTCCACTCCTCGACACGGATCTCTAAAACCACAGCAAACTCATGGTGGACGACACTTTACATCACTAGAAAACAACAACTTTTTATATTTTAAATGATCATAAGTTGTAAATTTTGCGGCTTTCCCCGAAATCCAGAAATATTATAAATCTCAAGAATCATCATAAGTGCATATGTCAATGATAATGAATGCATATGGTATTAATAACCAAGTTGCAATGTATGATTAATAAACTAGGCATGAACAATTGATGTAATGGTATACATGCACATGAATAGCAATTCTACAATGTTATTTTAAGGATTTATTGCAATAGTACAGGTTTAAGTATCAAATATGGTGACAATATTCTAGATTATAAGTTATCTAGTGTCGTGACATGGCAATTACCAGGGCGTGTGTACGCATGAATAGTGCTCGTGCTGCATAAAAAAACCCTGGTAATGGTGCAGGTGTCCTATAGAATGGGTTTGCATATGTATGACAATATAAAGCATGGATGTAGCAAGATGTTACGCAAGCATTTACTCCTAACTACTAATATCACTAGAAATTTTTAAACTACTTAAACTATCGGGCGACTTGCGCCATCCAAACGATAGTCCCCCGTAGATGTTACATCTACTCACCGGAATCTCCAGCTAGCTATGTCCAATCACCACCTTTCCTTTTCGTGCCGCGTCCGAAGTCTCCGCGACCGAACCTGGAATTTGCACCAATACAAAACATAAGGTTACATATCATGAAACGATGCAAATCCCAAACGAAAACATCAACGTTCACGAGTTAGGCACAACGTGCACAAGGTGCGCGGAACACACACGAAAATCACAAAAACTAACTATAATCGTCGTTTTGGGACGCCCGGCAAAACTAAAACCTGATTACCCCAAATTCCGCCCTCACACATCCTAAAAGTCATAGGATATGCTAAAAATATCATCAAGTTATCATAAATAATTCACCACTTAATTTTTATAAAAAAAAAACTAGCAAGCACTAAGGATTTCAAAATTCGTGCAAAAATCGCGGATTTGCGATAAAGTGCTCACATTATCACACAAACATCCAAATTAAACCATTAGAAAGCCACTACAATTAAATTAACCCCTTTACCATGCATCAAAACCCACTTTCCATACACAAACCTTTTCTTGATTTTTCAAAATTAGCAATTCCAATCCAAACTATACATGAAAACACTAAATTAACACTAATTTGAAGCCTATTAAGCAAGTTTACCTCTTAGATTTAGGTTAGAAAAACACTAGATATCAAAATATAATTAATTAACTTAATAATGGTTTTCTAAAACCCTAGTTAAGCTCAAGCCATTATCTTAAAAAACCTACAATGAAAATAGCACTAAAATTTAACACTAAAACAACTTAATTAAAGGAATTTAACCATAAGAAATAAATGGGTCAAGATTATACCTCAAATTTTAGAGATCAATCATGTGAATTTGCCTCCTCAAAAAGGGTCTCCTTGCTCCAAGATTCAAAGAAGATTGGGCTAAGGAGAAAGGATGAAGAATTGGCTTGAATTTATGAGGTTTAAATTGGATCTTTGAATCATTTTGGGGATTTTTTTTAGATGCAAAAGAGATGGAAACAATGGAGGGTGGAGGGCTGCAGATTTCTACAGTGAGGGAAAAGGGGAGGAGTGTGTGTGGGTGTACTAGATTTATTTTTTCTCCAAGTCAAACACCATATCTTAATTAATATATTATATTCTACACTCTTATTCTTTTTCCTCTCTTTCCAAATGAGTTGAAATGAAAATGGTCGGGGCTTCCAGCAGGTGGCTCGGCCAATGATGAGGGGTGAGGATGAGTGATGATTGCAAAGAATTTTCCATGCTAAAAACACCCTCTCAAGTTCAAAATTACATGTTTAAGCTTGAATAATTATATTTTTGTTTTCCATAATAAAAACAAATTAAAACTTGAAATAAAATACTAAAAAAATTATATTACAACTAGATTTTAATTAACATGATTTTAAAGATTAAAATTAGCCCATTTAAATATATATTTATCGCTAAATTAATGTATTTTTTTACCGGCTTAAAATAATATTAAAAATTGAAAAATTAGGGAAAAATTTTAAATGACCAGAAATTTATAAGTAACTCATTAGCTACTAAAAACTAGCAATTATCTATCCAAATTAGGTATAATTAGGCCTAAACTGCAAAATAACAAAAAAGACGATTTACGGAAAAAATACCAAATTTTCACCGATTTTCGGGAAAACACCAAAACTACTTTTCAAGGCGTTACAATCTTCCTCCTTAAATAAATTCGGTCCCCGAATTTAAAAATCTAGCTACGCGTACCTTCAAAGAGATGGGGATATTTCTTCCTCATCTCGTCCTCGGTCTCCCAGGTGACCTCCTCGCTGCTCGGGCCACGCCAAAGGACCTTGACGGTCGGTATAACTTTCGATCTCAATTTCTTCACCTGCCGATCCAGGATGACCACCGTCTCCTCTGCAGAAGAAAGGTCGCGCTCTAGCTGGAATGTCGGGTGCTGAATCGCATGCGAAGGGTCGTGAAGGTACTTGCGGAGCATCGAAACATGGAAGACGGGGTGAACATCGGGAAAGCTGGGTGGAAGAGCCAAACGATACGCAACTGCGCCGACACGCTCGAGAATCTCGAAGGGGCCCACAAATCTGGGACTAAGCTTTCCTTTTCTCCCAAATCGCATCACACCCTTCATCGGAGAGACCCTCAGAAAAACATGATCGCCAACAACGAACTCTAGCCTGCGACGGCGCCTATCTGCATACGATTTCTGCCTACTATGAGCCGCTCTCATCCGGTCTCGGATCAACTGTATCTTCGCTGTTATCTCCTCAACAAGCTGCGACCCCAATATACTGCTCTCGCTGAGCTCTGTCCAACAGACGGGCGATCTGCATCTCCTCCCATACAATGCCTTTAAAGGTGCCATCTGAATAGTATCCTGGAAGGTGTTGTTGTAGGAGAACTCCACTAAGGGTAAATGTTGATCCCAGCTACCTCCGAAGTCTAAAATGCACGCTCGGAGCATATCCTCAAGAGTCCGAATGGTCCGCTCTGACTGGTCGTCGGTCTGCGGATGAAATGCTGTGCTGAAACTCAAACGGGTGCCCAATGCCTCCTGAAGTCTCTGCCATATTCGGCTGGTAAACTGGGTGCCTCTGTCGGACACGATACACGTCGGGACTCCATGCAATCGTACAATATCGTCGATGTATATCTGGGCATACTGAGCAAAACCGAAAGTCGTCTTCACTAGCAGGAAGTGAGCTGCTTTCGTCAATCGATCCACCATCACCCAAATGGAGTCGTACCCTCGACTGGTCCTGGGTAGACCCACCACAAATTCCATCGAAATTGTAAGGTTAGTATAGCACCCTATGAAATGTTTTGAAGCATCAAATGACCCAAAGTTATAATTTTTAAGATGCTAAACTAACATGCAAGTGGATCGATCCTAGAAAATTAGGGTTATTTAACTTTTAGCTATAAAAGATTAGGGTTTGAAGGCTACAACCTTTGTAGCTCCCCTTAGCTAGACTCCTTGGTGTCTTGGGTGTTGAGTCGAGGTCCTCTCGATGTTCCCTTGCGTCCACGACGATCCACCACGGAGCACTCCGTCCAAGCTCGCAATTTCGACAAACCGAAAAGAACACTCTAAACAAAGCGGCTAAGCTTGTGTAGAATGATGTTGTGGTTGGGTTTCTCACTTCAAAAACCTTTCTTTTGTTGTATTTCACTCACTAGAAAAGACTAGAGAAGAAAAGATGAAGGAAGATGAAGATGGTGGCTAATATTATCAAGAGATAAAAAGATAACCATGAGGTTGAGCTTACAAAAGAAAATAAATATCACTATATATATTTATTCCTTCTTGACTCCAACCATGATTAAATGATAGATGATTAATTTAACTTGGGTTTAGAATGATAAAGGAAAAGATAACCATGGTTTAGTGGTGGGTGAGAATGGTTAGGTTAAAAGAAGCATGTAGAAACTAGCATAATTATCCTTTCCTTTTCATTTTCTTTTTAAAACCAAAATTAAATAATTATCCATTGTATAATCTATGGTGTGAGGCTTATATTGCCACCATTTCCATATATAATCAACCATGATAGTTTGATGTATGTATGTGTACATGTATGCACATCTACATGTGCATAAAACTAGAAAAGAAGAAAGAAACACATGCATGCATGCATACATCCATCAAACCCTAGAAAGGTTTCAAGTGAGATAACTTATGGTTAGATGATAAATCAACACTTGATTTATCAATCCGGTCATATCTCATATGACCCCACCAAAAGCAATTCACCCGATCAATGTTCGGTATCATATACGCATATTTCAATCGGATGCATGCGCATATCGCATATGCGCACCACAACGTTTCGCCTGGACTGGGTAACTCCTCTGTGGGACTCTAAGACTCGTCAATACGCCGGCAGAGGGTAATGATCATATCAAGTGCCCTCAAGCCGCAAGAGGTCAGCTAAACGTAACGGCCACCCGGGTATTGAACGATCAGAAGACAACAAGCGAACCTGCTACAACTCCCGTCGAGCCATCCGGCAACACTACCGTACAGTCCGGTCTCTTCGTCAGATATGCTGCATATCGAGCCTAGGGATGGTCACATCGACCCCAATAACTCAATAAGTCGCGTCGGTGAATGGTCTATAACAGATCGAGAAACTACTGATAACACTTATCAGCAAATCTCAGCAGCCCTGGCCAGGGACTTGCTGTTATAACCAGTCGAACAAAGCACAGCATCAACTCCCAATACCGGGAGAGACGAAACCCCTCCTATCGCTCATTGCCTTCGTGTGTCTGGGGACTGTACCCAACGGCCACCTGTTTGCACGACTCAGTAGAGCCGTGGTAGGATGGCAATCAAAGTACAGTGGGAGAACACACAAGGCTCTATGATGATCTCGGGTCTACAGACTAACCTGTACCAGTGTCACCTGAGAACTGCTATCCGACGATAGATATAATTCCATATAGGAGTTCTCGGCGAGTCCGTCCAGTATACCCAGTCACCACTGAGCACCCGTATATGATCTTGATGTCAAACATCGATGAATGTGGGAACATCCATCGCCCATCACATGGGTCTAGTATCATATACGCTAGTCTACTCTGGTATATCGATGCCCCGTCTCGATACACCTGCGACTAGGGACATTTCAGGATATGCTTATAGACTACAGATGTCCCACTAGTATGATCTCCATCATAATCAGAGTAGTCAAGCCGATATTCTTAGGGCTTTATCAGCATGTATGAATGAATAGAAGCATGATCAAATAAACATGTCAGATAAAGAAGTACCAGATAGCATACTATCATGTCAAGCAAGAATGCAAACTGAATATATATACATGTATAGATACATCCACTATCACATAATGGCCTCTAGGGCATACATATATCCAACAATCTCCCACTTGCACTAAGGCCAGTTATTGGCGTATCTCATACCCAACATCTCAAAAAGTCGCTCATGTTGCGGCTGAGGGAGAGCCTTGGTGAATGGATCCGCGGCGTTGTTCTTTGTGTCTACTCTCTTAATCTCGATCTCGCGGCGATCTACAATCTCCCGGATCAAATGAAAGCGCCTCAGGATATGTCTGGACCGCTGATGGGATCTGGGCTCCTTGGCTAACGCCATCGCCCCATTATTGTCACAATACAAAGGTATTAGATCAATAATGGTTGGAACTACTCCTAGCTCCGAGACGAACTTCTTCATCCAGACGGCTTCCTTGGCGGCATCATTTGCAGCAATGTACTCAGCCTCCATCGTAGAGTCTGCAACGGTATCCTGTTTGGAACTCTTCCAACTTACCGCCCCTCCATTGAGGGTAAATACAAACCCTGAGATAGATTTGCTGTCATCCTTATCGCTCTGGAAGCTCGAATCGGTAAAGGCCTCCATTTGGAGATCTTTATTACCATACACCAAGAACAATTCTTTAGTCCTTCGTAAGTACTTAAGAATGTTCTTCACAGCTGTCCAGTGGTTCTCCCCTGGGTTGGATTGATACCTGCTTACAACACTAAGTGCATAAGCTACATCTGGGCGTGTACATAACATCGCATACATTATAGACCCTACTGCTGAAGCATAAGGTATAATGCTCATGCGAGCTCTCTCTTCATCGGTCTTTGGACAAGAATCCTTGGAGAGAGTGACTCCATGGCAAGCGGGTAAGGCACCCCGCTTGGAGTCATCCATACTAAACCTTTTTAGGATGGTGTTGATGTACCTGGTTTGGGACAATCCCAATAACTTTTTGGATCTATCTCTATAGATCCTTATGCCCAGGATGTATGTGGCATCACCCCGGTCCTTCATGGAGAACCTCAGTGATAAGAATGATTTGACCGACTGTAGCATAGGAATATCATTTCCTATCAGAAGAATGTCATCCACGTACAATACGAGGAATGTGACAGCTCTTCCTACAGCCTTCCTATAAACACAAGGTTCATCTGGATTTTTGATGAAATCAAACTCTTTGATAACATCATCGAAACAGATGTTCCAGCTCCGAGACGTCTGCTTTAACCCATATATGGATTTAAGCAATCTACATGCCTTCTCGCTGCTCCCACTGTCAATGAAGCCCTCTGGCTGATCCATATAAACACATTCTTCTAAATCTCCATTTAGAAATGCTGTTTTAACGTCCATCTGCCAGATTTCATAGTCGTAGTGAGCAGCAATAGCAAGTAGGATCCGAATAGATTTAAGCATGGCTACGGACGAAAAAGTTTCGTCATAGTCCAAACCTGGTCTTTGACGAAAACCTTTCGCCACAAGTCTTGCCTTATAGGTCTCTACCTGCCCATCCACACCAATCTTTCTTTTAAAGATCCATTTGCACCCTACAGGTTTTACCCCAGGGGGTACAACGTCCAAAGTCCATACTTTGTTGGTGTACATAGACTCCATTTCGGATCTCATGGCATCCAGCCACTTCACAGAGTCACCACTCGTGATAGCTTGCTGAAAACTGGTAGGATCATCATCTTCCATGATACAGTCTTCTCTGTCACCATCAATGAGGAAACCGTAGTACCTCTCCGGTGGGCGAGAAGTCCTACCAGACCTACGGAGTGGCTGAGGTTCTTTAGTTTCTGTTGCAACAGCCGGTTCAACCAAATCGTCATTTGTAGTTTGTGTCTCCAGAACCTCTTCTAAATCTACCACCTTGCCATCATCTCTATCCGTGAAAAACTCTTTTTCCAAGAATGTGGCATACTGAGAAACAAACACTTTTTGTTCCTCTTTGTGGTAGAACAGATATCCATAAGAATTCTTTGGATATCCCACAAAGTTACATATGACTGACCGTGTCTCGAGTTTGTCCAGATTCTGCTTTTTAACATAGGCCGGGCAACCCCAAATCTTAATTCTCTTAAGAGATGGTCTCTTCCCATGCCATATCTCATATGGCGTGGTAGACACGGCTTTGGTTGGAACCCTGTTTAGTAGAAACGCTGCAGTCTCCAATGCATGCCCCCAAAACGAGACTGGTAACTCAGTGTCACTCATCATGGACCGGACCATATCTAATAGGGTCCTATTCCGTCGTTCTGACACACCGTTGTGCTGTGGTGTGTAAGGAGGAGTGAGCTGAGAGAGAATCCCATTCTCTTTTAGGAAGTTTGCAAATTCTGTACTGAGATACTCTCCACCTCGATCTGATCGAAGCATCTTAATACTCAAGCCGGTTTGTTTTTCTACTTCTTGTTTATATTCAATGAATTTCTCGAAAGCGTCGGACTTGTGCTTTAATAAAAATACATGACCGAATCTTGAGAAATCATCAGTGAATATAATGAAGTATGAAAAACCGCCTCTAGCCTGTGTAGACATAGGCCCACATACATCACTATGTATGAGGCCCAGGAGCTGAGTAGCTCTTTCTCCGTGTCCGGTAAACGGAGTTTTGGTCATTTTACCCTTGATACAAGACTGGCAAGTCGCATAAGATTTATATTCAAAAGGATTTAAATATCCATCTTTGTGTAACTTATTTAGTCTTGTTTCGTTAATATGACCAAGTCTACAGTGCCAAAGAAAAGCTTCATTTAATTCTGAAAGTTTTCTTTTATTAGTGTGTTGTATACTGAAAACTGTGTGTTGAATTAGGACATATATTCCATTATTAAGTGTACCATACCCAACCAACATTTGATTCAGGTGAATGTTCATAACATTGTTTTGCAATACAAAATTATACCCTTCATTGTCCAACAAAGAAACGGATATTATATTACATAGCATATCAGGTACAAAATAACATGGATTCAAAATCAAAATACATCCAGACGGCAACCCCAAGTGATACTCTCCCACTGCGACTGTATGTACATTGGAACCATTTCCAACGCGGAGAGTATGGTCACCTGTCTTCAAAACCTTGCTATTTCTCAGCCCCTGCATAGAATTGCAAATGTGAGAACCTGAACCGGTATCCAATACCCAGGAAGCAGAGTTTATAGAAAAACAGTTTTCAGTCACAAACGCACCTGAAGCAGAAGCATCACCATGGTTCTTCTTGAGACTTAGGTACTCCGTGCAGTTGCGCTTCCAATGTCCTGTCTTGTGGCAATGAAAACACTCGCCTTTCCCTGGGTCTCCAGCCGTGGACTTTCCCTTTCCTTTCACCTTTTTGACTCCGCCCTTAGGATTAGTGGGTTTCTTCTTTTTCTTTCCCTTGGCTTTAGCTTTCGGGCGAGAAGAAGAAGACTGTCCAATAGTCATAACGGGAGTCTTTGCTGACTTCATAGTGCTCTCTGCACTCCTTAACATATTAAGGAGTTCAGGGAGGTCCTTCTCCATGCCATGCATGTTGAAGTTCACTATGAACTGAGCAAAGGTGGAGGGGAGGGACTGCAGAATAATATCTATATATTGTTCATTGTCCATTGTCCATCCAAGGTCCTCAAGCTCTTCTATAAGAGCTATCATCTTCAACACATGGTCTCCTACTAGTGTGCCAGGGGCCATTCGCATGTGAAACAGTTTCCTTGATGCTTCGTATCGTAATACGCGGGACTGTTCCCCATACAACTCCTTTGTATGGAGCAGTATCCCGTGAATGTCCATGTCCTCGTGCTGCTTTTAAGAGAGAGAAAAGAATACACTCAGCGAAAGCTCTTGCATAGATTAGATTGGTTTATTATCTTGTCTAATCGATGTTTCCCACTGCTTTTTATCAAGTTTTTCTTTCAAACCTTAAAAAGAAAAACTAGCCAGGATTAATTACAGTCTACAACTTCGCTAACCGTTCAGCCAGGCCAGTGTCGGTACTTTGAGGGAGGTTCCCCGTGCCTTCGCACGGACCTAATTAGAGTAAACCTCGTTTTCCCAGAGGCGGAGCCCCGTTAACACCTTTCTAGACACCTAATGAGTTAGCTAATTGTAAACTGTAAAACTCTCCTAGGAGCAACTATTGCCCACAGTGGGATCGGGATCCAACCATCATATGGAAGGTATGCAATCTCATTGCAAATTTCAACACTTGAAATTCCCGATGTAATTTTTACCCCTAGTACTTATGACCTTAACTATGGTCAACAAATCATAAGTACCAGTCAAGTTCTACCCGTCATTTCTTGATCAATTAGACCCACCCATATGACCCTTAACTATGGTCAACAAAGTCGCATGAATGTCCTAATTAATCTGCATCATATGCAGTGTAGGAAGACATCACTTAGCTACCGTACACTACGCCTTAACTAAAGTCAACAAACGTAGCACGAATACTAAGTACTCTACTTCCTAAAATGACGGAGGGTTGCGAATGATTTTTAAGAAAATCTTTAACGCTTTGAACTTGATATCGTTGCAGAATCAAACAGTTTTCAAAAGGAGTGGCTTAAGCTCCGCAGTTTTGAAATGTAGCTTTTTCATAAATAGCCGAGTAGTTTTTAAATCCGATTCTACAACATCTTTTAGGTTTATTTTCTTTACATTAATCACATTAATGTAATCCCATCATTTAAGTCCTTAAGCCAATCACAGAAAAGAAACGAAAATAACACGTACGCTTATGCCATCCGCATTCGCCGCAATGTTCCGTTATGCACCGTTAGATTACTTAACTAACGGCATACCGGGACGGGACTAGCGCGGGTGTAAAACATAAGCAACGTCTACTATATATCATATATATAATATGTCATTCGTCTCAGATATCACAGAACACAGGCAGCAGAAATATAGATATAACGTGGGATATACTAGGACGTCCGTATTTAGTATTTAGCCAGAATAGAAAATACGGATTCCACAGTCGCGATGAATAGCCAAGCCCACACCCTGGACCCCTACGAGAGCGGCAAGTGACCCTACCAATCCTGGAGTTTAGGAGACCCGGTCTCGACTCCTCGAGATGGCCTCCCACTGAACCCCAGAACCCGGTCACCTGTGCTCTCCTCCTTGGGTCCATCCTAATGCGGAAAAGTAAATAATATACAACACTGGTGACACAACCGCAACCTGGAAGTGCCCCAAATAAAAGAATATTACATTACATTTGAATTTACATGAATGAAAATATAAAACTCTCATCTCACAAAAACCCCCGGCTATTCGATCGCGACAATCCTGCACATCATATCTCAGCAACAAAAAATATCACATATCATCAACGTAAGTAAGTATGCGTACCCCGATTGTCGTTGATGTATAACAACGAAACCGGCGATATCTAACATACTACACTTACGGTCACAGAAAAGAAAGTGTAAAACTACAATATTTGGAATCCAGATTCTCTTTAGACATCATAAATGCGAAATATCATATATTTCGTATTTCATGCCCACACTATATGAATTCCACATATTGTATCACATTCTAGACAAACAGACAGTATTGAAGTTTTCGAACGAACAATCAAGCACCCAAGATTCACTAAAGCTCAACACTTGAGCAGGGTTCAAAAGATCCGGAGTGTGACACAGTAGCGGCGGTCCAGCCGTAGAAGGGTCAAGCCAACGCCTCACATGTGGCACGCCGTACTGCCCCAAACCCTAGGGTTCAAAGGGCAGTTCGAGACGGTCACATAATCGAGTTAAGGTTTGTTGTCTTCTAGAGGGACCACCACAAAAAGACTTGCACGTATCTCCAAACTATTTAAACCCCGTGAATATTGAGTAAATGATATTCGTTCAAACACTTCAATACTTTCTAGTTTACCCGGAAAAGCTACGAAATGAAAGTCCCGATCGAATCGATTAATCCAAAAACATCTCCAGAATTTTTCAAAACTTTATTCAGTTTAAAAATACCCAAAAAATTAAACATGCAGAAAGTAGAATTACTGTAGAAACAGTATACCCTAATTCATATGTACGGCCGCGGAACAGCGGCCTAAGCTAGCTTAGGCCGCGTTTCCGCGGCTATAACTACTGTTTATGGGAATATTTTTCTGCCGTAATTCTTATATTTTCCTGCTATGATTTTTACATATTTTTAATTCTGCAAAATGTCAAGTTTTAGAAAATTTCCAGAGAGCATCAAAAAATACGGTATTTTTGTCCGATCGGGGTTTTCACTTCGTCAAAACGTCGCCTAATGTTCTAGGTCGGCTCTGATACCAATGTAAGGTTAGTATAGCACCCTATGAAGTGTTTTGAAGCATCAAATGACCCAAAGTTATAATTTTTAAGGTGCTAAACTAACATGCAAGTGGATCGATCCTAGAAAATTAGGGTTATTTAACTTTTAGCTATAAAAGATTAGGGTTTGAAGGCTACAACCTTTGTAGCTCCCCTTTGCTAGACTCCTTGGTGTCTTGGGTGTTGAGTCGAGGTCCTCTCGATGTTCCCTTGCGTCCACGACGATCCACCACGGAGCACTCCGTCCAAGCTCGCAATTTCGACAAACCGAAAAGAACACTCTAAACAAAGCGGCTAAGCTTGTGTAGAATGATGTTGTGGTTGGGTTTCTCACTTCAAAAACCTTTCTTTTTTTGTATTTCACTCACTAGAAAAGACTAGAGAAGAAAAGATGAAGGAAGATGAAGATGGTGGCTAATATTATCAAGAGATAAAAAGATAACCATGAGGTTAAGCTTACAAAAGAAAATAAATATCACTATATATATTTATTCCTTCTTGACTCCAACCATGATTAAATGATAGATGATTAATTTAACTTGGGTTTAGAATGATAAAGGAAAAGATAACCATGGTTTAGTGGTGGGTGAGAATGGTTAGGTTAAAAGAAGCATGTAGAAACTAGCATAATTATCCTTTCCTTTTCATTTTCTTTTTAAAACCAAAATTAAATAATTATCCATTGTATAATCTATGGTGTGAGGCTTATATTGCCACCATTTCCATATATAATCAACCATGATAGTTTGATGTATGTATGTGTACATGTATGCACATCTACATGTGCATAAAACTAGAAAAGAAGAAAGAAACACATGCATGCATGCATACATCCATCAAACCCTAGAAAGGTTTCAAGTGAGATAACTTATGGTTAGATGATAAATCAACACTTGATTTATCAATCCGGTCATATCTCATATGACCCCACCAAAAGAAATTCACCCGATCAATGTTCGGTATCATATACGCATATTTCAATCGGGTGCATGCGCATATCGCATATGAGCACCACAACGATTCGCCTGGACTGGGTAACTCCTCTGTGGGACTCTAAGACTCGTCAATACGCCGGCAGAGGGTAATGATCATATCAAGTGCTCTCAAGCCGCAAGAGGTCAGCTAAACGTAACGGCCACCCGGGTATTGAACGATCAGAAGACAACAAGCGAACCTGCTACAACTCCCGTCGAGCCATCCGGCAACACTACCGTACAGTCTGGTCTCTTCGTCAGATATGCTGCATATCGAGCCTAGGGATGGTCACGTCGACCCCAATAACTCAATAAGTCGCGTCGGTGAATGGTCTATAACAGATCGAGAAACTACTGATAACACTTATCAGCAAATCTCAGCAGCCCTGGCCAGGGACTTGCTGTTATAACCAGTCGAACACAGCACAGCATCAACTCCCAATACCGGGAGAGACGAACCCCTCCTATCGCTCATTGCCTTCGTGTGTCTGGGGACTGTACCCAACGGCCACCTGTTTGCACGACTCAGTAGAGCCGTGGTAGGGTGGCAATCAAAGTACAGTGGGAGAACACACAAGGCTCTATGACGATCTCGGGTCTACAGACTAACCTGTACCAGTGTCACCTGAGAACTGCTATCCGACGATAGATATAATTCCATATAGGAGTTCTCGGCGAGTCCGTCCAGTGTACCCAGTCACCACTGAGCACCCGTATATGATCTTGATGTCAAACATCGATGAATGTGGGAACATCCATCGCCCATCACATGGGTCTAGTATCATATACGCTAGTCTACTCTGGTATATCGATGCCCCGTCTCGATACACCTGCGACTAGGGACATTTCAGGATATGCTTATAGACTACAGATGTCCTACTAGTATGATCTCCATCATAATCAGAGTAGTCAAGCCGATATCCTTAGGGCTTTATCAGCATGTATGAATGAATAGAAGCATGATCAAATAAACATGTCAGATAAAGAAGTACCAGATAGCATACTATCATGTCGAGCAAGAATGCAAACTGAATATATATACATGTATAGATACATCCACTATCACATAATGGCCTCTAGGGCATACATATATCCAACAGAAATCTGCTCCCATTTCTACTACGAAATGGGCAAAGGCTGCAATTCTACTGCTGGTCTCTGTTGCTCGGCCTTGACTTGCTGACAAGTCAGGCATCTCGATACGAAGTCTGTGACATCCCTCTTCATCCCGTCCCACCAGTAAACATCTCGCAAATCGTGGTACTTCTTGGTGGAACCCGGATGAACGTTGTATGTTGATCTATGCGCCTCCTCAAGAATCTCACGTCGCAGTCCCTCCGAATCTGGTACGCACAGTCGAGTCCCAAATCGCAGTACTCCCTGATCATCGATCACGAACTCGGAATCTCTGCCCTGTCTAATCTACTCCATGATCTCTTAAAGACAGTTATCGCTGGGCTGTGCCTCTCGAATACGGTCAAGTAACAGCGGACGTGCACGAACATGCGCAAGCTTTCCCCCTGTCGGAGTGAACTCAAACTCAACCCGGCTGTTGCATAAAATCTACCCATCTGCCGACGACTGTCTCTGTACTGCGCGCAAACAAGATAGACTACCCCCAGGCTTCCTGCTCAAAGCATCCGCCACTACATTACCCTTGCCCTGGTGATACAAAATCTCGCAATCGTAGTCCTTTACTAGTTCCATCCAACGACGCTCTCTGAGATTCAGGTCTCGCTGTTGAAATATATACTTTAAGCTCTTGTGATCAGTGAATATCTGACACAACTCGCCGTATAGGTAATGTCGCCAGATCTTAAGTCCAAAGACCACTGCAGCCATCTCCAAATCGTGAGTGGGGTAGTTCTGTTCATATTTCTTCAATTGCCGTGAAGCATACGCGATCACCCTGTCTTGCTTCATCAATACGCACCCTAGCCACACTCGTGAAGCGTCATAATAAACCACGAATCCGCCTGATCCTGAGGGCAAAGATAATACCGGCTCCGTAGTCAAACAAGTCCGTAGCTGCTGAAAACTGTGCTCGCACTACACCGTCCAAACGAAAGGAACTCCCTTCCGGGTAAATCCGGTCTTAGGTGCAGCAATACGGGAGAAATCCTGAACGAATCGCCTGTAGTAGCCAGCCAGGCCAAAGAAACTGCGGATCTCCGTAAATGATGTAGGTCTGGGCCACTGCTGAACGGCCTCAATCTTCTTCGGGTCCACACATATGCCATCTCTCGTAATCACGTGACCCAAGAATCCGACGCTGTCCAACCAGAATGCACACTTGGAAAATTTTGCAAAAAGCTGTTGCTCCCTCGAAGTCTGCAACGTAATCCGCAAGTGTTGCTCATGCTCCTCTCTGCTCCGGGAGTACACCAAGATATCGTCGATAAACACGATAATGAACAAGTCAAGATACGGCCTGAATGTACGGTTCATTAAATCCATGAATGCAGCTGGGGCGTTGGTGAGTCCGAACGACATCACCAAAAACTCATAGTGGCCATAGCGCGTACAGAAAGCTGTCTTTGGTATATCCTCCTGTCGAACTCGCAGCTGATGGTACCCTGATCGCAAGTCGATCCTCGAAAAATACCCCGCAACCTGAAGCTGGTCGAACAAATCGTCGATACTTGGTAAGGGATACCGGTTCCGTATGGTAACCTTGTTCAGCTGGCGTTAGTCGATACATAAGCGCAAACTTCCGTCCTTCTTCTTGAAAACAGGACCGGAGCACCCCACGGAGAAACACTCGGTCGAATATGCCCTTTATCTAACAAATCCTGCAAGTGATCCTTCAGCTCTCTAAGCTCTGCCGGGGCCATCCGATAAGGCGGTATAGAAATAGGCCCCGAGCCGGGAATCAAATCGATGCAGAACTCAATATCGCGCTCAGGCGGTAGCCCAGACAGCTCAACAGGGAAAACATCAGGGAACTCAAAAACAATCGGGACCCGGTCCAACGGAACCTCTGCAGCTCGAGTATCACTAATATATACTAAGAATCCCTGACATCCCTTCCGCAAGAGCTGACCAGCGCGAAGAGACGAAATCAAGCTGGGAAGGGTGACACTGCGGTCTCCCTGAATAACAAGGACTGGCTCTCCCGGAAAGCTAAATCTGACCGCCTTCTCACGGTAGTCCACAGAAGCATAACAAGTGGCTAGCCAATCCATGCCCAGAAGCACATCAAAGTCCAACATATCGAGGAGAATCAAATCAACCGACGAATCCCTCTCCCCGATACGAGCGGAACACAACCGAAACACAAAACGAGCGACAAACGACTCGCCTACCGGGGTAATAACAACAAGCGGCTGGTCTAACAACAATGACTCACGGCCCAACATCGGTGCAAAGTGTATAGATACGTACGAATGTGTGGAACCTGGGTCGAATAATACCCGTGCGTCGAATGAAAAAACTGGTAAGGTACCTGTCATAACGGCGTTGGATGCCAGCGCATCCTGCGGTGTCAAAGCGAACACTCGGGCCTGTCCTCCACCGATAGTGGGCTGTCCTCGGTCTCGGCCTCTGTCTCCTCGTCCCCTCTGGATAGGACCGCCGCGTCCACGGCCTCTGGGAGCACCTATCTGGCGTAGAGCATCGCCAGTGGTAGGAAGTAGAGCTCTATGAGGAGGAGGTGGTGATGGTGGTAGGGTAACATGTGGCACTGTCGCCGCTCCCTGTCGTCTAGCTGGACAGTCCCTGATACGATGGTGCAGACTCCCGCACCCATAACATCCTGGCGACGGCTGCTGTCCCTGAGGATACGAACCATACAGCTGACCTCGTCCAAATCCTCTGCCGGCCCTATCTCTCGAAAAGAGTCTGGCATGCTGCCTCTGTGACAGCTCGTCGGTGCGAAACCTCTTCGGCCCAGAAACGGCCGAAGTCTGTGATATGCGTGCCTCCATCCGTAATGCCGTATCCATAGCGGCTGAATAAGTGTCGAAATGCTGGGCGCCAACGGCAAGATATAGCTGGGCATCAAGTCCCTGTACGAACCTTTTCACCCTCTTCTCTTCGGTATCCACCAAATACGGAGCATATCAGGATAACTGTGTGAACTGGACGTCATACTCAGACACCGTCATCCCTGGGGTCTTGATCAAGGCCTCAAAACTGTAAGTGCACGGCGGTGCCCCGGCCGTCAATCCGACGCCGGAAAGCGGAAGCGGTGAATAACTTAAATTTTGCGGACTTTGCAAACCGGCACCACCGCGCACTAAACACCCGGATCATTACCATTAACTAGTCTAAGCTACTAAACAAGATGGGTTAGAGATATACCGACGATCCGAGTCCTCCGGTCTTCATCTCCACTCCGATCTCCTCGCGGGATCTCCGTCCGTCTCCTCCTCGTCGGAAAGGGCACCACGAAGCCGGGTACTTTTACGGGCTCCTACCTCAATACCGAGGCAACTCGCGCATGAAGCCGGCAACTCGACATGCTCAAGATATGCTGTAGGAAGATAGTGTAGAGTGTATGTCTCACTTTTGGGGTATTGGTTGCCTTTTGAAGATGGAGGAATGAAGGTATGAAAAATGGTGCTTTCATTTTTCCTTGTATCAAAAATGAGATGAATGAATGAAGCTCTCTCAAAGATGAAGATGAAGCTCTCTCTTTTCTTCTCTTTTCTTCTTCTCTCTTTCCTTTTTTTTTTTTACAACCATGATAAAAATCTCACTCCTTTAGAAATGGTGGAGGATAACAATATGAAGCAAGAGGGAGGTGAGTGTAGTAAAAGGAGGAGGGTGACCACATCCAAACATAATCATCACTAAACTTACATCAACCTCAAATCATTTCTAATCTCATCAAATCATGAAAAGCAAAGATGCTTATCATGTCAACCCTTATGCAAATAAGTCCTCCACAAATACCAATTTGCACAATTGCAAATTAGTCCCTCCATCAGAAAAGTCCGGCCGGGAAAGAACAAAGAAAAACCGGCCGGAACGGAAAGCAAACTGGCAACTCCAGAAAACTGGTCCCGTAATAAATTACAGGAAAAACCCCACACTGTGCATACACACCCGCATTTGTATTCCGTCCGGATACAAATGCAATGAGACAAAATCTACACTGTACTATACTAGGATCCGGCTTAAACCAAAGCCGGCTAGTAATATCCGTCCGATCCTGATCCGTGCAATACCGCACGTATCTGATCGAACGCTGCCATATAACTATACGGCCACTAGTACTAAACCGTCCGATCCTGATCCGTGCAATACCGCACGTATCTGATCGGACCCTGCCATATCTCCATACGGCCTCTACAGCGTTTCGCCCGAAACTTGAGTAACTGAAAGTGTGGCGGACTCTAAAGACTCGTCAATACAATGGCTGTGGATTTAACCACTAGCACGTCAGAGGTATAAGCCAATACGTGACGGGCCACCAGCTATTGAACAAAAGGGACGTCGATGAGCGAACTCATCCTGACACCCTACTGAGTCTGTCAGTGACAATATCCGTGCAGTCCGGTCCGTTCGTCTATGAGTATCGCATGGCGGGCCTAGGGGGTTGGTAAAAGTCAGACCCCCAAAAGCGGTACAAGTCGTGTCGGAGTGTAGCCCAGAACACCCTGAGATACTACTGGAATACCTACCAGTAAATCTCCTTGCCTTGGCCAAGGACTTTGTGTAATGGCTCTCCTAGACACAGCACGACCTCACCCCCAATACCGGGAGAGACGAACCCCTGAAGATACGCTCACTGCCTCCATGTGGCTCGGGACTGTACCCAACTAGAACCTGTTTGCACGACTCCTTTGAGCCGTGGTAGGGTAGTAATCAAAGTACAGTGGGAACTCACACGAGACAAATGACGATCCCCAGGTCGATGAACTAACCTGCACACATGTCACCAGGGAACTGCCATCTGACGTCTGGTATATGACCAACTAGCATGTTCCCGGCGAGTCCTGTCCGGTGTACTCATAACCCAATGAGCACCTGTATACATCTTAGGTGATCCAACTGACACCAGTGGCTTGTGAGACCGGCCACTGCCCCTCGTCGGGGTCTCGACTGTATACACTAGTCTACTAATGGAGTATCGATGCCCAGTCTCGAAACTCCCACGACTAGGGACTTTTAAGGATAAGCTTATAGACCCCCAGCTCCCACTTATATGATCGCCCTCATACTGCTGGTGGTCAAGCAAGAATCCTAGGGGCTCTATCAACGTGTAATAGCGACGTGTCATGTCACCTAAAACAGTACACGATGATAAAGGTAAACCAGATAGCATACTATCATCTCGAGTAAGACTGTCCTACCGGGATAGGTCCTCCCTCAATCATTACAATCACGTACCTGTGACCTAATAATTGACTCTGAGGGCACTATCTCCAACAAAAACTACGAGCTCTGTAATTGTCCAGCTTCCTTCTACAGAAGGTTGAAGATAAAAAATTCGTATGCTTCGAGTCCTTGCAAGAGACTCCGGATTGACTATAGTCAAGAATGAATTACAGTACGCAGCCAGGAAGATAGGATTTCAAAGCAGACGATAATGAAGAAAGGTGGAACCAGAGGTTCGTGCGAGATATTAACGAATTTTTGTTACTCCCCGTTGATACTAGAGTATTGATACGTACGCGGAGGCGTAGGATACGACCATAATTCCAGAGGAAAGTTGTGCTGAGATTGCAGCTGTCGCGGAATAGAAAAGGATTAAGTAAAGTGTGCCAGTCTCCGGGCAGTTCGGCAGAGGTGAGATTGGAAGAGACCAAAGAAAGTACTTTCCAGGACACCGTAGCGACAAGATTTGCACCGAGGATCAGTTCTATCACCTGTATTCAGAAGGCCAAATGCCACCATCAGTAATGTGCTACTTGCGAGTGGTCAGGTTAATTGGCCAGGAGATGTACAGAGAGGCGTGTAAGCGGAACTGTTTCTGTCGCTACTCCTAACCAGACCGTCGAGCAGAAATATTGTGGGATTGGTGATCCACAGAGAAATCAAGGACCTAGAGACAGAGTACGCCAGACCATGGGTAAGAGGAAAGTATATATTCTAGCTTGGCCAGCTTTGGGTGCAACGACATTTTTCAACATTGAATGAGGTGTACTTCAATGTCATTTATTTTGATTTGTGTTTTAGTGATCTGAGTATCATGCTTTTATCGTTTTGTACTTTGAGTTTTGATGATTTAGTTTCATGATGGTTGTTTTCGTGCACCGTAGCTGCACCTACTGGATATTTTCCTCTGTGCACAGTTGTTGCATTTGATTTATAATTTATGTATATCCATTGCACTTGATATCAATTTTGTGCACTTGTTGAAAATACTTATAATTCTGTGTTTTCTGATACATTTGATTTTGATTTCGTGCATGTTGTAAGTATTTGATATGTATGCCCTAGAAGTCTTCATTGTATAGGGTGCTAGTGATATGTATGTATAGGACAATCTTGCTCAATATGATAGTACGCTATTTGGTTTGTCTTTATCTTAACATGTGATATATTTTACTTTGTATTTCATATATTGTGTACATGTTGATAAAGCCCGTAGGATATTTGCCAGACTACCAGCGTTGTAATGGCAGCCATACATGTGGGAGCTGGGAGGTCAATAGGCACAGCCTTAAATGTCCCTGGTCTGAGGAGTATTGAGACTAGGCATCGATACTCCATAATAGACTAGTGTATACATATCTAGATCCTGACGAGGGGCGATGGATTGGTCCCACAGCCATTGGTGTTGTGCACCTAAGATTGCATACCGATGCTCACTGGGTATGAGTTCACCGGACAGGACTCGCCGAGGACTGACTAGAGTGTATTATACCTAGGGTCAGATAGCAGTTTTCTGGTGACTTGTGTGCAGATAGTCTATCGACCTAAGGTCGTCATTTGTCTCATGTGAGTTCCCACTGTGCTTTGACTACTACCCTACCACGGATCAAAGGAGTCATGCAAACAGGTTTTAGTTGGATACAGTCTCGAGCCACATGGAGGCATTGAGCCACTGTTGGGGATTCGTTACTCCCGGTATAGGGAGTCAATATCGAACAGTGATCGGTTGGTCATTACCATAAGTCCCGGGCCAGGGATGATTGAGAATTACTGGTGGACAAACCAGTAGATTCTCGGATGGTCTTGAGCCATACTGACACAACTTGTACGGTTATTAGGGATCTGACGTTTTCCAACCCCTAGACCTTACATGTGATACTATCAGACGAACGGACCGGACTGCACGGATATTGTGACGTACAGGCTCAGTTTGGGTTTCGGACGAGTTTGCTCGTCGGCCTCCTTTTCGACTTGTACCTGGATTGCCGTTACGTACAGCTAGTGCCACTGACGGACTTGTGGTTAAACACACTGCCTGCGTACTGTCGAGTATTTAGAGTCCCACACAAAGGGTTTCCCTGGATCAGGCGAGATGATATATAGGCCGTATGGTCTGACGACAGGGTTTCAATTGCATACGTGTACTGGCTACACGAATGATGTTCAGACAGATAATACTAGTGGGCTTTGGTTTACGCCAGATGCTAGTATTTTACTATTGGATTATGCCTGTCTCTGTTTATCCGTATTTTTCGGAATACGGATACGAGTATGTATATACGATGAGGGAATTCTTGTAATTTTACAAGAATGAGCATGTAGAAGAAGACACCTCATTATTGATTTATCCTTTTTTGATAAAAGGTTAATGAGGTGGAAATTAGGAGATATTTGAGGAATGGGTTGCAAGCATGGCTTTGTATATTGTTTATTCATTTGGGTTTCCTATTCAAGCATGGTTGCATTTTTTGTGAGTATTTTATTCCATGCTTCAATTATTGGAAAATGACTTAGCCATTCTCACACCCATTTCTCAAGATTATTCTCACATTATCATTCTCTCTCCTAGGTTTCCTCTCCTCCTCCCTCAAGCTCATCCCATCACATGACTTGTGAATCAATGAGCATTGAGACAAATTAATCCAATATATATCTTCTCTACTTCTACTTAGTAGTCTTCCTTAGCAAGTTGGATCACTAAGTTACCTCATTTGAGGTTGGAGCTTGACCTTAAGCCTTCGGATGGATCTTTCTTCGATACAAAGGAGACCGGCAACCGAATTCATTTGAAGCTAAGGAGGAGCCAAAGAATGGAGATCAAGAAGAAGCTTGAACCATGGAGCAATGAACCACTTGAAGACCCTAAGGACTTGACACGAGGGTATAACACATTAATCGAGTAGTTAACTCCCTCTTGTAGTTTAGTTATTGCTAGTTAAGGTTTAATCAAGATCCTAAAGTGGATAAAGTCTGTGTTGCAAAGCCAAACATGATCTTTTGATGTGAGAAAAATCGTTTTTGATGTATTCCGCCTCCCCGCGAACACGTGGGGTGTGCTACATAGACTTACACTGGTATCAGAGCCTAATTAAACCCTAGCTAACAGATTAAACAAAGTACGAAAATACAAAACCGAAATAACTTCGAAACTATGAAACATGAATCCAAATTTCTGTCGATTTTCGCAGAGCCTCAAAATTTTTTTTAAGCAATTGCAGAGTGCTCCTTTACTTGTGAAATGATCACACAATAAATACGAGGCAATTCCACTTTAAAATGGCCGGCCACAACCTCATATTTTCCAATTTCGCCGGTTCAAATGTGTGGGATTGCATCGAAATTTGTTCTGTGTTCTTCTCTCTTGGATTTAGGGTTTCAGGTGTTGTTTGATTATTCCAATTTTGACTATACTGCAAACTTTTTACTGGCGCAATTTCGGAGTGTTTCGAATTAATAGTTTTAGTGTCGTTTATGTTTCAGTTGTTATCTGTATTAATATATGTGTTCGTAAACTTCCGCTAACTCCTATATGTCGGTTAGTTGGGGGTTGCACATATCTGTGATGTTGGTTTATGTATATGAACTTTATTGGATTGTCGATGATGAATAGCCAGGGGATGTGAGATGAGTGTTTTCTTTTCTTTCATTCAATGTAATTTGTAAAAGTGATGTATGATAGTGTATATGCCCTAACGACCATTATTTTATCATACTAGTTTGTATATTACTTAATGAAAACTTGGGATATTCACAGTTGTATTAACAGTCATGCTCAATATAGTAGTATGCTACTTGGTTTATATGTATCTTAATATGTGTATATGTTTCTTTTAAGCATATCGCAAATACATATTGATAGAGCCCATAGGATCTTGCTTGACTACCAACGTTGTGATGGCAGTCACACTAGTGGGGGCTGGGTAGTCTAAAAGCACATCCTTTTTCAGGTCCTAAATCGTAGGATTATCAGGACAGGGCATCGATACTCCGGAGTTGACTAGTGTATACGCTTCTCGTTCCAGCAGGGGAAATGGTCTATCCCACTGCCATTAGTACGTTGTACTGGAGATAGTATGCAGGTGCTCGTTGGGTTACGGGTACACCAGACAGGACTCGCAGGGAACTGTTGGTTGGTATTATACCCGTCGTCAGTTAACAGTTCCGAGGTGACATAAGTACAGCATAGTCCGTATACTTGACACTGCTGCTTCGCCTTGAGTGTGTTCCTACTGTTCTTAGATTGCTACCCTACCAGGGCTCAAAGGAGTCGTGCAAACAGGTAGCAGTTGGGTGCAGTCCCGAAGCACATGGAGGCAGTGGCGGTTAGATATGATTCGCCTCTCCCGATATTGGGAGTAGATATCGCATTGTGTTTGGAGAGCCATTACGCAAAGTCCCTAGCCAGGGAAAGCGAGATTTAGTGGTAGGTGTTTCAATAGCTTCTCAAGGTGTAATGGGCTTCACTCCGACGTGACTTATATCACTTTTAAGGGACTGGCGCTTGCCGCCCCCTAGGCCCGATATGCGATAGCCTTAGACGAACAGACCGGACTGTACGGAGATTGTCACATCAGGCTCAGTAGGAGTTCAGATGGGTTTCCTCATCGACCTTCTTATCGACAAATCCTGGGGACCGTTACATACAGCTAGTACCGCTTGCGGCCTGTGGTTACACCCACAGCCAGCGTAGTGTCGAGTGTTTAGAGTCCCACACAGAGAGTTTCCCTACTTCAGGCGAAACGATATAGAGGTCGGATGGTTTTACGACAGGGTTCGGACATATAAGTGTACTTGTGCACGTATGATGTTCAGACAGATTATACTAGCGGGCTTTAGTTTAAGCCAGATTCTAGTATTGGATTACTGGATTTATGCAGTCTCAGTATATCCGTGTTTTTCGTAAATACGGATGGGAGGGGCGTTCTCGTAATTAGTCGAGAAGCTTCTAGAAGAAAGGTGACTCATTTAGTTTTAATTCATTTGTGAATTAAACTTAATGAGGTGGAGAGCTTATATGTTATTATCATTAAGTGCACTATGACTCATGAGATGATTCATCTCAAGAATTAAATGAAGCATGGATGATATTTGTGCAAGATATTTTTTATGCTTCATATTATTCAAAGTGAGAAGGGTTCAATTCATAATAAACATACACACTCTCTCTTCTCAAGTTCTCCACTTCTTCAACCTAACCCTAATCCTCTCATGTGTTGAGATCCCAAGGGTTAGAAAGACTAATAGATCCTTAATCCACTTCTATATCTTCTAAGTCACATGGATTAGCTATCCTAGCCACTTAGTTACCTCAAGTTAGAGGTTAAAGCTTGGAGAAGGAACTCTCGGTTCGATCTTCTATTTCATCAAGGAGGCCGACGAGGAGGTGAACAACAAGAACAAGAAGGACTAGTATCTTAAGGTATAATCATCTATTATAGCAATTTAGTACTTCTAGATAGTTTGTTAGTTAGGGTTTAGAAAAGATCCATAAAGTTAGTCGATGTTACGTTGAACAAAATGATTGTTTTTCCTATTCCGCCTCCCCGCATCTTGTGGGGTGTGTAACGTCGACTTACAGTGGTATCAGAACCTAGATAATGCATAACTAACATGTTAGCAAAGTCTTTAGAAATTCGATCGCAAAATAATCGCGGAAAACCGACATTTTCACCAAGTTTCTGCCGTTTTTAAAATGGGGTCTAAAAATTTTTCAAGGACCCTTAAAAATACAAGCAGGGTTTTTTAAGAATTGTGAAGAAATTTGGGACCGTGACTCGTCCAAACCACCGCGGAACCGCGGCCGATCCGAGCAATCCACCGTGGATCTGCGGCCGAGTTGACACCGAGTCAACCCAAATTTGCTCAGTTATTCTTCTGTGTTGATGTTGTGTTTTCTGGGGATGTTTTGTTTCTTCTCAGGTTTTATGTGCACAGAGAATTGTTTGGAGTAGATTCATATGTATTGCTTGATCGAAATTCTAAGAACTTTGGCTAACTGGATTATATCTGTGTTGTGTTTAATGTGTTCGTAAACCTCCCCTAATTGCTAGTATGTCGGTTAGCAGGGGGTTGCACATTTCTGTAATGGTTACTTTATGTATGTGGATATGAACTTGTTGGATTGTCATGAATGGATAGCCGGGGATGTGAGATGAGTGTTTCTTTCATTCAAATGTAAATTGTAATTTTTTTTAATATTCTTTTGCGGGGCGCATCCGGGTTGAGGTTGTAGCCACCATTGTATTATTTCATTTACTGTTTTCTGCTCCTAGAATAGACCCAAGGAGGGGTGCACAAACTACCGGGTACTTTGAAGTGCTTAGTGGCCTACTCACGTCGTTGAGGGAGACCGCTTTACTTCGGGTACTTGGCGGCTAGTTTGCCTTACCCGTAGGGGTCTAGGGTGGGGTTTGCCTATTCATCACGACTATGTAATCCGTCTTTCATTGCAGGCTCAAAGGAAATGCGGATTCCTAGAAAATCCAATATGTTCATCTGTGATCTGGAAGGCCTATTATTGTGTCTGACGAATGTACAATATCTATATATGATATCTAGTAGGCGTTACTTATGTTTTGCATCCGTGCTAGCCCAGCCCCCGCTCTGTCATTAATTAAGTAACCTAACGGGTGAATGACGGGTCCCAGTAGCGAATGCGGATGGCATAAGCGGACGTTGTATTTTCATTGTTTTCTGCAATGATAGGTTAATTGATGGGACACTTTATATTAATGCAAAGAAAATAAACCAAAGTTGAATCCATGGAACAATTTAAAAGAAACCACTCGGTTATTTTAAAACAGCAGATTTTTAATTGCGGAGCTTAAACCACTCCTTTTAAAAAGCTATCAGGTTCCTTCGATCATATCAAGTTCACTACGTTCACGGTTTCGCCAAAATCATTCATAGCCCTCCATCATTTCATTTGGGTATTCAGTAGTATTCAAGCTATATATTTTGACCAACGCCACGGCATAGTGTTTGGTAGCTGCTGGGTATTCATCTATTGCATAGATAGATGAGTTGGTTTAGGACAGTCGTACTGCTATTTGGCCAACGTCAGGGGTATGTACGAGTGGGTTCAAATTAACAAGATAATGATGGGTAGAACTTGTCATGTGACTTATGACATTTTGACCAACGCCAAGGTTCTAAGAGCATGGGGCAAAAATCCACATCGGGAGTTTCTAAAGAAACTGAAACTTACTAGAGTTGCATACCATTTGGAGTGTGATAATTTTGGTAGGATTCCATCAGCTTTATCACATGATGGTATTTGGATCCCGATCCTACTGTGAGTATATGCTACTCATCGGGAGATTCTTTCACTCAACGATCAATGCAACAATCCAAGTAGGTGTCAAGTAAGGTGTCAGCGGGGCTACGCCCCAGGAAAAAGAGGTATTTAATTAAGGAACTTCGCGAAAGCGTCCTAAAACCTCCCTCGAAGTATCGACACCAGCCTGGCTGAACGGTTAAGCAAGTATTGTACGGTGAGAATAGTCCTAACTAGTTCTTCTTTACTGGTTTGAGGAAGGATTCGAGAAACAGTGGGAGCCATCCAGTTTAGATAAACTAAAAACCACTCTAAACTTGCAAGAGCATCATGCTAAAGTGTTTCCTCTCTCACTCCTAATTGCAGCGACCCAGAACATGACAGGCCTTAAGTTATTATTAGATAAAAATATTTTGACGGGGCCAAACTATAAAGATTAGTTCCAGAATGTCAAGATGGCAATTACCTATGACAAATTGCGGTATGTCCTTACTACTAAGGCCCCTGCCGTCCCAGGTCCTGAATCCAGTGTCGCGGATAAGGAAATCCGAAAGACCTGGGAGTAAGACTGCGCGAAGGCCAAATGCATCGTGCTTGCCTCTATGAATAATGAACATCAGAGGAGGCACGAGAATATGGATCTAGAATCCATATTTCTCCACACCAAGGAACCGTTTGGAGAGCAATCTCGTATAGCTAGATACGAGACCTCAAAGAACTTGTTTCAGTCGAGGATGGTCGTCGGATCATCTGTAGGGGAACACGTCCTTAAGATGATTGGCTATATTGAAGAGCCGGCAGACATCGAGACAACATTAGAGAACGAGCTGTATACAGACTTGATTCTCCAGTCCCTTCCTTCCACCTACGCCCAGTTTCTCTTGAATTTCAACATTCAAGGTAAAGAAGTTGAACTTCCAGAACTCCTTAACATGTTGAGGAGTGCAAAGGGCACCTTGTAGAAAGCAAGGGAAACACCCACTATGTTTGTTCGTGGTGCTTCCTCTTCTAGGTCCAAGGCAAGGGCCAAAGGAAGGAAGAAGAAGGCCGCTACCAAACCGAGAGGTGGTGTTGGTAAGGTGGGAGTCAAGGGAAAGGCAAAGATTGCGGTGCCAGTAGTGGCAAAGGACGAGTGCTTCCACTGTCATAGGAAAGGCCATTGGATGTAGTATTGCAAAGCTTTGATTGCCAAGAACCAGGACCCGAGGCAAGTTGTGGCTTCGGCTTCAGGTGTTTTTGTAATTGAAAATTGTCTGTCAATCAACTCTACTTCCTGGGTATTTGTTACGACCCGCACGGTACGGAACGTGACTGGCTCTTAAGTTACGAAACTTTTTAAGGTGTCCGTAAAATAAGTAAGCCAAAGCCCAGAAATCAAAACCCGATTAAGAAACTAGAGTGAAGGAAAAACCAATTTATTGAAAGCGATTTAATCCATAAGTCACATCAAGCTTTTAAAAGCAACATCCCTTTTTCCAAAAATTCCGGCAGAGTCTACTTTGTAAAAACTGGCCACCAAACGGGTACAAAAGTGGAGTATAAATGAATAACATGAAATATAGCATCCCCAAGCGGGAGCTAGCTCTTCGCCCCAAGGCGCTCATAAATCCCACGCAATGTAAAACAGTAATGTGCATTAATAAGCATAAGAAGCACAAGTAAAATATCATGTCGACTCAGGTGAGCTCGACCCCAAATACAGCATAAAAATCCACAAATTTCACAGCCTCGTCTCTAGGTCAATATATAACAATACAAATAACAGGTGCAGCTGATACAGTAGATGGAGTACTCTAGATACAATGAATATACAAGGTGGTACAAAATGATAACACAGCCCACCTACGAGCAAGAACCTCGAGTCCAGGCAAAAGAGGCAAAAGAAGTTAGTGCACCCGCCGCTACTGTGCTGACGGAGTGGACCTGCAAAAAGGTTGTGGCACAACGGGGGTAAGTTGCCGACTCGTGAGTAATAAATAACATCTATCGAGGTTATCACAAGCATGCACACAAGCATCCTAGCATCTACAGTACAGATAAGGCAGGATACACAAGCTGGTATGTATACAACATGAATGTGCTAGCAGGTATGTATGCAACATGAATCAACTCATGATCTGAATAGGTAGGTATAAGAATCATTATTTTCCTTTTTGGAATCTCTTTTCAAATATCAGCAAAACATCGCTAGAATCATCAAGAATCCGTGTCCAGCATCGACACCTCAAAACTGTCTCAAATCTCATGTATCCATATCACAGTATCTCTGGCCTCAGCCATCCGGCTGACCCATCTCAAATATCCATATCTCAACATCTCGTGGCCACGGTCGGAATCCTCTGGATATCCGCCGTGCCAAAAAGTCATCGGTAGGTAGTGCTTCCCTGCGAGGCTCAACGCCATCATCTGCGACCTTCTCGCCCCAGGGTACCTTACCGGGCCTACCATGTACCCGAGACGGTTCATCTAACTCCTCGAAACGGGTCTCGAAAACCACAGCAAACTCATGGTGGATGACACTTACATCACTAGAAAACCGCAACTTTGCATATTTTAAAAGAGGTAATAAGTTTAGAAATTCTTGCGGCTTTCCCTGAAATCCAGAAATATCATAAATCTCAAGAAATCATCATAAGTGCATATGTCAATGATAATGAATGCATATTGTATCAATAATCAAGTTGCAATGTATGGTTAATAGACTAGGTATGAACAAATGATGTAATGAGGTACATGCACATGAATAGCAATCCTACAATTTCATTTTAAGGATTTAAATGCAATAACAAAGGTTTAAGCATCAATTATAGTGAAAATGTTTCAGATTATAAGTTATCTAGTGTTGTGGCATGGCAATTACCAAGGCGTGTGTGTACGCATGAATAGTGCTCGTGCTGCATATAAAAAACCATGGCGATGGTGCAGGTGTCCTATAGAATGAGTTCGCATATGTATGTCAACATAGAGCATGAATGTAGCAAGATGTTATGCAAGCATTAACTCATAATTACTAATATCACTAGGAATCTTTTAAATTACTTAAACTATCGGGCGACTTGTGACACCCAAACGATTGTCCCCCATAGATGTTACATCTACTCACCCGTGATCTCGTGCTAGGTGTGTCCGACCACCTGCTTTCCTTTCTCCACGGCGCTCTTAGTCCCCAATTGCGAACCTAGAATTTACAAAGAGTAACACACATCAGGCAAATCCTGCAAAAACGTGATATACCGATCAAAAGAATAACTTGTGTGTGAAACTAAACGTGCGTGCACTCAATACGTCGCGACGTGCGTAAACTCACCATAAACCACCCCGACATGCTGTGTCGCGCAGTGCGCCACAGAACCACACAGATCACACACGTGTCGCACAAGTTAGAAAAGCATCGATATAGGGTTTAATACTTCAGATTTTTACTCGAGTCAAAACAGAAAAAGTTGCACATACCAAAAACCCTAGATACTCAGCAGACACCTACAAACAAAACCCCAGCACCTAAGCCACCCCCTGGCCGCAATTTGCGGCCAGACACAATAAAACCGCGGCCAAACTGGGGAGAGGGGTCCCCGTGCTTTGTGTGTGTGTCTCTGACATGGTCACTATGCTACAGTATCCACAACTTTTTCCTGAAGTGCCCGGGTCAAGAGCAGATTCCAGAAAGGGTAAAAAGTCGAAATAAAACGCCAAGTTACACCAATTCGAAACAATCTAGTATTTTAATGAAATCTGGGGTAAATCTTAGGTTAACTGGTCTTAACAACACTTAGTAAGGCTACACTAACAATTAAAACCATGACTTTGCCAAATCTTACTTAATTCACCCAAAACTAGCACTAAACCACATAATAAACACTAAACAAAACTAAATAATACCTAAGTTAAGCAAGCAAGGAATCAAGTTAAAAGATTATACCTCTAGAAATCTTGGGATGCAGGAGAAGAGAAGAAGAAGAAGGAGAAGAGTGTGTTACTGCTGCTGAAGCGCTGCTACTACTACTGTGCTGCTGCTGCTGATGTTGATGCTGTTGTTATTGTTGCTGTTTTTGCTGCTGCTGCTGCTGCCCCAATGCTGCCGCTGCTTCTATTGTTGTTTTTGTGGGTGTGTGGGAGTGAGAGAGAGAGATAAGTGTGAGAATGAGTGTGAGGGAAAACAATACAAGGGTTTTGAAAATAAAATGGGAGTCAACCCCTCACCCTCTCTCCTCATTAAATGCCAAGTATGGCACAAGCCATCATGGCCTCTCTCTCTCACCTACTAGTCAACCCCTAACAGTAATTCAAATTTTAAAAACTAAACCCTTAATTAAAAGAAATTAACTTAACAATTGGGTTAGTCCACCATGGTTATCTAAACATGGTTTAACCCTAGACTTAACCCTAGTTAACATGCACAAGTGTGTGCAGTCCAGATAAAATTCTAATAAAATTATCATAAAAGCAGATAAATTGTTTGAAAACCGTTTTGGTAAACTTTTTACCAAAAACCTCACATTAAAATACAATTACCACAAAACACAATCTAAGGTGTTACAGTATTGGATACCGGATCAGTATCTCATATATGCAATTCATTGTAGGCACTGAGAAACCGTAGAGTACTGAAGGTTAGTGATATGACCCTCCAGGTTGCTAACGGAGCTAGCGTGAATGTTGTGTCCGTAAGGGATTATCACTATGGATTGACGAGTGGACATATTTTGGTTTTGCGCAACTGTTTTTGTGTACCTAGTTTAACGTGTCATATTATATCAGTATCGTTGTTATCAAAAGAAGGTTATGATTTCATGTTTGTAAGCGATGTTGTTAACATCCACCTTAATCATGGTTTGATTAGGTCCAGTACACAAGATAACGATATATACGTGTTAAACAAATTACAGATTTTCACTGTCCAGAACACACTAAAAAGAAAGTCTCCAAATATAAATCAGGCTTTCTTATGGCATTGTAGACTGGGTCACATCAATGAGACAAGGTTAACTAAGTTACATAGACAAGGACATTTGGATCCGTTCGAATTCAATCTTATGCCACTTGTCAATCATGTCTCAAAGGAAAGAAGTCGATGACTCCATTCACCGGATATAGAGTAAGAGCGAGCGAGCTCTTAGGACTCATACACAGCGATGTTTGTGTCCTAATATCTATATATGCAAGAGGCGGTTTTTCATATTTCATTACTTTTACGGATGATTGCTCTAGGTATGGATTCATTTTCTTGATGAAACATAAATCCGAGGACTTTGAGAAATTCCGAGAATATAAGAATGAAGTAGAAAACCAAACCAGCAAAAGTATCAAGACACTGAGATCTGATCGAGGTAGTGAATACTTTAGTGTCGAGTTCCTGGGTTACCTAAAAGAGAATGGAATTCTCTCTCAACTTACTCCTCCATACACTCCATAACACAACGGTGTATCGGAGAGACGGAACCGAACCCTATTAGATATGGTACGTTCCAAGATGAGTAATGCTGAGTTACCGCGATCTTTTTGGGGTTATGCACTAGAACCAGCTGCATATCTTTTGAACAGGGTTCCTACCAAGACTATGCCTAACACACCATATCGGATGTGGAGTGGGAAGAAACCCTATCTTCAGTATCTGAAGATATGGGGATGTCCAGCTTTTGTTAAAAAGCAGCATGCGGACAAACTCGAGGCACGATCAGTACAGTGTAAGTTTGTGGGATATCCAAAGAACTCAAAGGGGTATTTTTTCTATTACGCAGAGGAACAAAAGGTTTTTGTTTCTCGTAATGCCCATTTTCTAGAACAACAGTTTTTAGAAAAGGAAACAAGTGGGGGCGCAATATAACTAGAAGAAATTCCAGAACCACAAAATACTACTGAAAGTTTGGTAGAGCTAGAAGTTCCAGAAGAACAGGACATTCCCGCACCCCTCCGCAGGAGTAGTAGGCCGTTTCATCCGCCGTAGAGATACTACGATTTTCTCATATACGAGGATAGAAAGGATTGCGTCATTGATAATGATGAACCTACTAGATTCCAACAGGCCATCCAGAGAGGCGACTCAGTAAGATGGCTGGATGCAATGCGGACCGAGATGGAGTCCATGTACACCAACAAAGTATGGACTTTGGACTTTGCTCCAAATAGGGTAAAACCCATAGGATGCAAGTGGATCTTCAAGAAGAAGATTGATGTAGATGGATAGGTGGAAACCTATAAGGCTAGACTTGTTGCAAAGGGTTTTCTTCAAAGACCTGTTTTGGACTATGACGAAACTTTTTCTCCAGTGGCTATGCTCAAATTCATTCGGATCATTCTTACCATTCCCGCCTTCCATGATTATGAGATCTGGCAGATAGACATAAAGACGGCTTTTCTAAATGGTAGTTTAGAAGAGTGCGTCTATATGGATCAGCCAGAAGGTTTAAATCAGAGTGGGAGCGGCGGGAAAGTGTGCAAGTTGCTTATGTCCATTTATGGACTAAAGAAGGCATCGCGGAGTTAGAACATATGTTTTGATGAAACGGTCAAAGAATATGATTTTATCAAAAATCCAGATGAACCATGTATATATAGTAAAATTGTAGCACGAACTGTCGTATTCCTCGTCTTGTACGTGGATGACATTCTCTTGATAGGAAATGACATTCCTATGCTACAATCTGTCATAGGATTCTTATCACACAGGTTCTCCATGAAAGTCCTGGGTGATGCCTCTTACATTCTGGGGATGAGACCCAGGGGAGAAGTACAGGATAGCAGTAAAGAACATTCTCAAGTACCTGAGAAGGACTAAGGATATGTTCTTAGTTTACGGCGGAAAAGACCTCCAGATCGAGGCTTTTGCTGACTCCGGCTTCCAGAGTGACAAGGATGACTCCAAGTCCATGTCAGGTTATGTCTTTACCCTCAATAGAGGGGTGGTGTGCTGAAAGAGTTCCAAGCAGGACACCGTTGCTGACTTGACGATGGAATCAGAGTATATCGCTGCTTACGATGCCGCAAAAGAAGCAGTCTGGATGAAGAAGTTCCTAACAGAACTTCAGGTAGTTCCTACCATTATTAACCCAATACCGCTGTATTGTGACAACAACGGCGCTATAGCTTTAGCGAAGGAACCCAGGTCCCATCAGAAGTCCAAACACATCTTAAGACGATATAACCTGATCAGGGAGATCATAGATCGCCGGGAGATCGAGGTCCGGAGAGTTGCTACAGAGGAGAACGCTGCAAATCCATTCACAAAGGCCTTACCTCAGACACAGTTCGAGAGACTATTCGAGATGTTAGGTCTTTGATACGCCAGTACATGGCCCCAGTGCAAGTGGGAGATTGTTAGTGTATATGCCCTAGGGGCCATTATTATATCTTACTAGTTTTTATATTACTTAATGGAAGCTTGGGTTATTCACAGTTGTATTAACAGTCTTGCTCAACATAATAGTATGCTACTTGGTTTATATATATCTTAATATGTGTATATGTTTCTTTTAAGCATATCGCAAATACATATTGATAGAGCCCATAGGATCATGCTTCACTACCAGCGTTGTGATGGCAGTTACACTAGTGGGGGCTGTGTAGTCTACAAGCACATCCTTTTTCAGGTCCCTAGTCATAGGATTATCGAGACAGGGCATCGATACTCCGGAGTAGACTAGTGTATACGCTTCTCGTCCCAGCAGGGGAAATGGTCTGTCCCACAGCCATTAGTACGTTGTACTGGAGATAGTACGCAGGTGCTCATTGGATTACGGGTACACCGGATAGGACTCGCAGGGAACTATTGGTTGGTATTATACCCGTCATCAGTTAACAGTTCCCAGGTGACATGAGTACAGCATAGTCCGTAGACTTGACACTGCTGATTCGCCTTGGTTGTGTTCCGACTGTTCTTAGATTGCTACCCTACCACGGCTTAAAGGAGTCATGCAAACAGGTAGCAGTTGGGTGCAGTCCCGAAGCACTTGGAGGCAATGGCGGTCAGATAGGATTCGTCTCTCCCGGTATTGGGAGTAGATATCGCACGGTGTTTGGAGAGCCATTACGCAAAGTCCCTGGCCAGGGATAGCGAGATTTACTGGTAGGTGTTCCAGTAGCTTTTCAAGGTGTAATGGGTTTCACTTCGACACGACTTATACCACTTTTAGGGGACTGACGATTGCCGCCCCCTAGGCCCGATATGCGATAGTCTTAGATGAACAGACCGGACTGTACGGAGATTGTCACATCAGGCTCAGTAGGAGTTCGGATGGGTTTCCTCATCGACCTTCTTATCGACAACTACCTGGGGACCGTTACGTACAGCTAGTACCGCTTGCGGCCTGTTATTAAACCAACTGCCAGTGTAGTGTCGAGTCTTTAGAGTCCCACACAGAGAGTTTTCCGGCTTCAGGCGAAACGATATAGAGGCCGTATGGTTTTTTGACAGGGTTCGGACATATACATGTATTTGTGCACGTATGATGTTCGGACAGATTATACTAGCGGGCTTTAGTTTAAGCCAGATTCTCTTATTCGATTATTAGATTTATGTAGTCTCAGTATATCCGTGTTTTTCATAAATACGGATGGGAAGGGTGTTCTCATAATTAGTCGAGAAGCTTCTAGAAGAAAGTTCACTCATTTGTGAATTAAACTTAATGAGGTGGAGAGCTTATGTGTTATTATCATTAATTGCACCATGACTCATGAGATAATTCATCTCAAGAATTAAATGAAGCATGGATGATATTTTGTGCAAGATATTTTTTATGCTTCATATTACTCAAAATGAGAAGGGTTCAATTCATAATTAACATACACACTCCCTCTCCTCAAGTTCTCCTCTTCTTCAACCTAACCATAATCCTCTCATGTGTTGAGATCCTAAGGGTTATAAAGACTAATAGATCCTTAATCCACTTCTATATCTTCTAAGTCACTTGGATTAGCAATCCTAGCTACTTAGTTACCCCAAGTTAGAGATTAAAGCTTGGAGAAGGAACTCTTGGGTGGATCTTCTATTACATCGAGGAGGTGAACAACAAGAACAAGAAGGACTAGTATCTTGAGGTATAATCATCTATCATAGTAGTTTAGTACTTCTAGAATGTTTGTTAGTTAAGGTTTAACAAAGATCCGTAATGTTAGTCGATGTTACGTTGAACAAAATGATTGTTTTACCTATTCTGCCTCCCTGCATCATGTGGGGTGTGTAACGTCGACTTAGAATGTATTATTATTTTGCAAGGCACATCCGGATTGAGGTTGTAGCCACTGTTGTACTATTTTCTTTTACTGTTTTTGCTCCTAGGATAGACCCAAGAAGAGGTGCACAAACTACCGGGTTCTTTGAAGTGCCGATTGGCCTACTCACTTTGTTCTTGGTGGTTGCTTCACTTCGGGAATTTGGCGGGTAGTTTGCCGCACCCATAGAGGCTAGGGTGGGGTTTGACTATTCATCACAACCATGGAATCCGTCTTTCATTATGGGCATAAACAAGTGCGGAATTCCTAGTATATCCAATATGTTCATCTGTGATCTGGAATGCCTATTATTACGTGAGATGAATGTATATCTATATATATGATATTTAGTAAACGTTGCTTATGTTTTGCATCCGCGCTAGTCAAGCCCTCGCTCTGTCGTTAGTTAAGTAATCTAACGGGTGATGACGGAGCCTCATGGAGAATGCGGATGGTATAAGCGGACGTTGTATATTCGTTTCTTACTGCAATGGTAGGATTAATTGATGGGACATCATTAATTCATTAATGAAAAGAAAACAAAACTAGGCTAAATCGTTGGAACAATTTCAAAACAACTCGATTTTCTTTAAAAAGCAAATTTTTAATGCGGAGCCTAAACGACTCCTTTTTCAAAAAAAGCTATCATGGTTCCTTCGGTTATATCAAGTTCATTACGTTAACTGTTTCGCCAAAAAATAGCCATAGCCCTCCGTCGTTTCAAATAAACAACACATCGTATTCATGCTATGTTTGTTGGCCTTCGTCAAGGCGTAGTGAATGGTAGCAATGTGTTGCTTATTTGTTGCATAGATAGATGCATTAGTTTAGGACAGTCGTACAGTCTTGTAGGCCTTCGTCATGGGCAAGTACGGATGGGTCTAAATTAATTAGGACAACGACGGGTAGAACTTGATTTGCATCTTATGGTTTGTTGGCCTTCGTCAAGGTCATAAGAACTTAGGGTAAAATTCACATCGGGAGTTTCAAACATAAACGAAACTTGCACATTTAGCAAACCTTCTGGAGTTTGGTGACTAGAGTGGATTCCATTTAGGTCATCATACAATAATAGTTGGATCCCGATCCTATTGATGTGTAGGATTACTCTCGGGAAAATATCTCACTTAACAATCAATGGTATAAACTATGTATGTGTCTTGAACGGTGTTAGTGGGGCTACGGCTCCAGGGAAAAGAGGTTATATAATTAAGGAACATCACGAAAGCGTTGGAAAACCTCCCTCGAAGTACCGACACTAGCCTGGCTGAAAGGTTAAGCAAGTATTGTGACGTGCGATTAATCCTGACTAACTCTTCTTTTAGGGGTTTGAAGAAGAATTTGAGGAAACAGTGGGAGCCATCCAGTTTAGATAAACTAATAACCAATCTAAACTTGCAAGAGCATATGCTGAGTGCTTCTTTTCTCTCTCTCTGGCAGCTACCATGATGGTACTAAAACTATTACTTGAAAAAATACACTGACTGGGCAAAACTATAAGGATTGGCTGAGGAACGTCAAAATTGCACCGACTTATGACAATGTTGCATATGTCACCACCACTACTGCTCCCCCTATCCCAAGACCAGATTCCTAAGTTGTAGACAAAGAGGTCCACATAAATTGGGATTTGGACTGCGAGAAAGCTAAGTGTATCGTGCTGGCGTCCATGAATAATGAACTCCAGTAACAGCACGAAAGTATGGATATTAAATCCATTTTTCTCCATTGCAAGGAATTGTATGGCGAGCACTCTCGTATCGCAAGATACGAGACCTCAAGGAAACTATTCCAGATGAGTTTAGCTCCAAGATCACCTGTAGGAGAGCACTGTTAGTTATGTATATGCCCTAGAGGCCATTGTTGTACATATGATGTATATTATGATGGATGCTTGGATATATATAGAGAGGACTTTCTTGCTCGTCAAGATAGTATGCTATTTGGTTTCACATTATCTTAACATGTTCACTTGTATTGGTTTACTGCCTTTCTCTCACATGTTGATAAAGCCCTTAGGATCTGTACTCGACTACTGGGATTATGATGAGATCATACTAGTGGGGCCACGGTAGTCGATGAGTACATCCTATAAATGTTCCTATTCGAGGGTATATCGAGACAGGGCATCGATACACGAGAGTAGACTAGCATATACGCATCTTGACCCATATGATGGGCGATGGATGATCCCATATCCATCGGTGTTTGACATCAGAGATGGTGTACGAGTGCTCAGTGGAGACTGGGTACACTGGACAGACTCGTCGAGAACTCCCAGATGGCGATATACCACACGTCAGATGGCAGTTCTCCGGTGACACTTGTACAGGGTAGTCTGTAGACCCGAGATCGTCATAGAGTCTTGTGTGATTCCAACTGTGCTTTGATTTCCACCTTACCACGTCCAAGAGGGCGTGCAAAACGGTGGCTTTTGGGTACAGTCCCGAATCACATGGAGGCAATGAGCGATAGGAGGGGATTCGTCTCTCCCGGTATAAGGAGTTGATGTTGTGCTGTGTTCGATTGGCTATAACTGGAAGTCCCTGGCCAGGGCTGATATAGAGATATACTGGTAGGTGTTACTAGTAGTTTCTCGACCTGTTATGAGCCTCACATCGAAACGACTTATCGGTTACTGGGGTCTGACGTATACCACCCCTAGACTTGATATGCGACATATCAGACAAACAGACCGGACTGTACGGGAGTGTTACTTATTGGATTCACAGGAGAACGGACAGGCTAGCTTATTGATCTTCTGATCGCTCAATACCTGGGTGGCTGTTACGTTTAGCTGACCGCTTGCAGCTTGTGGGTGTTTAATATGATCATCACCTGCTACCGGCGTATTGACGATTCTTTAGAGTCCTACACAGAGGTTTCTTGGCTCAGGCAAAACGGAGTAGAGGCACATATGTGATATGTGCAGGACCGAGGATAATGCGATATGAGATACCGTATTATATTCTCGCGATATTTAGATATGAATCGGGACATCGGATCAAGAGTTGATTCGATGAATCGGTACATGATATATTAGTCGGTTATATTCGATATAGCCGGATCGTTGGATCAAGTGTTGATTCGATGATTTAATGTATAATGATATATATGATATATTGTATTACATTATCTAATATTGGCTCGCTTTATTATTTCATTTTCTCACCGGATTAATACATTGATAAATATGCGATATATGTTAATTGTATTATTTTCTTTTGTTGCAAATATATAATATATATGTGATATATATTATTGTGACATGATATGATTTATTATAAAACATGTTTAAGGATGATAAAAATGGATTAGGGTTTGATTAGGGTTAGATTCTTCTTGTTCATTCTAGAAGGATTCCATTTTGTCTCGGTTAAGATATTATGGTTGATACTTATCCTTAACCTAACTAAACCCTAACTCTAGTTTATTCTCTACAAGTTTTAACCTCTCATCCTTGACCATGGTTCTATGATCAATCATATACACTTGACTACTATTCATCACAAAAGGATTATTCTTTCATTCTTCATCTTATTCTCTCTTTGGTTTTTGAAAGAGATAGCTCACTAGAAATTCCTTATGTGATGATTTATTGTGAGAAAGTGAATTAAAAAGATAGCATAAATACTACTCCATCATCCTCATCTAATCTAGCCCATTAGATTAAGGTGTTCATCTCTTTAGAGTGAGAAAGCTTGGGTTATAGCAACTTCGACGTAGATCATCGGAGAATCGGAACACTTCAAGCTAGCATGGATCATTCGAGTCGTGGAGCCTCTCTTGAGTCCGGGAGATCGTGGATCGCGGCGAAGGGACTTCTACTCAGAGCTTGTGAAGAGAAGGAGCGGACTACAAAGGTTGTAATCCCTCACACTTAGCTTTAAAGATATCATCTTGCATGCTAAACCCGAATAATCTACCAAAGATCCTGTCTTTGGATTGTTCGGCACATGTAAAATTTTATTCGGGCATGTTTGATGCTTTATGAACCTTCACAAGTGTGCCTAGGAACCCTACAGTGGTATCAGAGCCTAGCTAGAGCATTAGGCGATGTGTTAACGAAGATAAAACCCCGATCGAACCCGAATACGACATAACAAACCCCTCTTTGTACATTTTGTAAAATCTGAGTTTTTCCAGAATTAAAAATACCTAAAAAATTAAGCAGGAAAATATAAGAATTATGCTGAAACACGTGCCCCCAATTCCTCAAAATGGCCGCGGAACCGCGGCAATTACCCACCTTTGGCGGCGGTTCCACGGTAGTGTAAGGGTATTAGGTACGGAATTTTGCACAGCAATTCTTGTCTCTGTGGTTACTATTTTATGGGTATTTTTAATCTGACTCAAGTGTTGAGTATTCTGGGGTTTATTTTGTAATCGTCGATTCGATCGGGAATTTTAAATTCGTTATTGTTTTTCCGGATATTTAGAATCTATTAAAAAGTTCGAACGGATATCATTAACTCAATTTTTCCCGACACGAAAAATTTTCAAACGTTGAATCTTTTCTCGAGTCTAAATCTTTCGCAAATGTGTGCAAGTTTTGTGGTGGACCCTCTAGAAGACAACAAACCTTAACTCGATTATGTGACCATCTTGAACTGCCTTTTGAACCTTCGGGTTTGGGGCAGTACGGCGTGCCATATGTGAGGCGTTGGCTTGACCCTTCTACGGCTGGACCGCTACTACTGTGACACATTCCGGATTATTTGAACTCTGCTCAAATGTTTAGCAATTTGCGAAATTTAGGGTATTTGATTATCTGTTCGAAAAGTTTAATACTGTCTATTTATCTGGAATGTGATACAATATGTTGAATTCATTGTGTTAGGCATGAAATGCGAAGTATGTGATATTTCGGATTTACGATGTCTAAAGTGATTGTGGATTCCAAATATTGTAGTTTTATAATTTCTTTTCTGTGACCGTAAGTGTAGTATGTAGTTGTATTGCCGGTTGTCGTTGCTATACATCGACGACGATCGGTGTATGCATACTTACTTACGTTGATGATATGAGATATTATGTGTTGCTGAGATATGATGTGCAGGATTGTCGCGATTGAATAGCCGGGGGTTTTATGTGAGATGAGAGTTTTATATTTTTATTCATGTAAATTCAAATGTAATGTAATATTCTTTTATTTGGGGCACTTCCAGGTTGAGGTTGATGCCACCCGTGTTGTATATTATTTACTTTTCCGCATTAGGATGGACCCAAGGAGGGGAGCACAGGTGACCGGGTTCTGGGGTTCAGTTGGAGGCCATCTCGAGGAGTCATGATCGGGTCTCCTAAACACCAGAATTGGTAGGGTCGCTTGCCACTCTCGTAGGGGTCCAGGGTGTGGGCTTGGCTATTCATCGCGACTGTGGAATCCGTATTTTCTATTATTGGCTAAATACAAAATGCGGACGTCCTAGTATATCCCATATTATATCTATGTTTCTGCTGCGATATCTGTGATGTGATCATTTGATATGTTGTGATGGATACAGTATATAGTATATATGATATATTATATAGACGTTACTTATGTTTTACACCCGCACTAGCCCTGCCCTGCTCTGTCGTTAGTTACCTAACCTAACGGTGCACGAGGGGACATCAAGGCGAATGCGGATGGCATAAGTGTACGTCGTATTTATCTGTGATGCTTAGGAAGCATAAGCTGATGGGATTTTTTATTAATGAGATTAATGAAAGAAAAGAAACCTAAAAGATGTTGTAGAATCAAAACTTTATAAAAAGGGTAGCTACAGTTTTGCTTTGCATAGCGGTATATATGATATACCCTGCACCTTATTCGATGAGGAAAGAGCCGAGATCCCTTCACCGGGAGTGACCTCTTTAGCGAAACTGGCAGATGCTACAAAACTCGGTTTGTCTTTTGATTGCTTTTAGAATTTTTCTTTGCACAGTGATATATATGATATGTCCTGCACCTTATTCGATGAGGAAAGAGCTAAGATCCCTTCACCGGGAGTGACCTCTTTAGCAAAACTAATGAAAGCCTCAAAAACACTCCATTTCAAAATTTCACTTGATTCTACGACGATATCAAGTTCATTACGCAAAAGGTTTTCAGAAAAACCTGTCGTAGCGCTCCGTCATTTCAGATAAAGACTATTTAGTATTCGTGCTGCGTTTGTTGACCTCTGTCAAGGCGTAGTGTGCGGTAGCTAACTTGTAATTATCTGTAAAGCATGTGATGTGATTGGATTAGGGTAGTCGTACGACCTTGTTGACTTCTGTCAAGGCTCGTGCGAGTGGGTTTGATTCAATCAAGAAATGACGGGTTGAACTTGACTAGTGCACTATGGTTTGTTGACCTCTGTCAAGGTCATGGCACACTAGGGGCAAGATATTATCGGGAATTTCAAGTGTTGAAATTTGCAATGAGATTGCATACCTCCTATGAGATAGTTGGATCCCGATACCCACTGCGAGCAAGAGTTACTCCTGGGAGAGTTTTACACAGGACAATTAGCCGATCAAGTAGGTGTCTAGAAAAGTGTTAACAAGGTTACGCCTCTGGGAAAACGAGGTTTACTTTAATTAGGTCCGTGCGAAAGCACGGGGAACCTCCCTCAAGTACTGACACTGATCTGGCTAAAAGATTGACGAAATTATAGGGTGTAATTAATCCCGGCTAATCTTACCATTTGGGGTTTGAAGGTAGATTTGATAAAAACAGTGGGAGACATCCTGATTAGATAAGATAATAACCAATCTAATCTTGCAAGAGCATACTCTAAAGTGTTTTCTTTTCTCTCTCTCCAGGTAGCGACCATGTCAGGCCATAATCAAGATAATAATATGGATGTATTGACTGAACCCGTTTATTATACTGAGCATGGGAACGTTGGACCCGTTCTTTCTTATAAGAGTTATAAAACTGAACAGGGAATAGAAGAATATCTGGATTCTCAAGCCGCCCAAAAGAACATGCATGTTGATGCATCTTCTTCAGGTGTGTTAGTTATTGAGAACTGTTTCTCAGTTCACCTACGTCCTGGGTGTTGGATACCGGATCAGGATCCCACATATGTAAAATGTTACATGGGCTACGTAAAGGTAGAGAACTGGGAAAAGGTGATCATTCCGTTCATGTAGGGAACGGTGCAAGTATTGCAGCCAAAGAAGTTGGCGAATATCACCTTGTATTGCCAAGTCGTAATATACTGATTCTAAACGAGTGCTATTATATACCGAACATGATGTGCAACATTATATCAGTTTCTTTATTAAGTAAAGAAGGATATAATTTTGTAGTAAAGGATAATGTTATGAACATATTCCTCGATCAAAAGTTGATTGTATCAGGCTCGTTACATAATGGCATATTCATTCTAAATCAGAATACAGTCCTCAATATACAAAACACACATAAGAGGAAAAGTTCAGAAATGAACGAATCCTACTTGTGGCATTGTAGACTTGGTCATATCAATACGACACGACTGGCTAAGTTACATAAGGATGGTTATTTGAATCCGTTCGAATTATCATCTTATGATACTTGCCATTCATGTCTCAAAGGAAAAATGACCAAAGCTCCGTTTAGTGGACACGGAGAAAGAGTTACTGAACTGTTAGGACTGGTACATAGTGATGTATGCGGTCCCATGTCTACGCATGCCAGGAACGGTTCTTCCTACTTCATTACATTCACTGACGATCTCTTTAGATTTGGACATGTGTTCCTGATGAAACACAAGTCTGAAGCTTTTGAGAAATTCAGAGAATATAAGCACGAAGTAGAAGAACAAACGGGCAAAAGTATTAAGATCCTTTGATCTGATCGAGGAGGAGAATACTTAAGCAATGAGTTCCTAGATTATCTAAAAGAGAAAGGGATTCTCTCTCAGCTTACTCCTCCTTATACACCACAGCACAATGGTGTATCGGAGCGGAGGAATCGCACCCTATTAGATATGGTGCGCTCTATGATGAGTACAGCTGAGTTACCTATTTCCTTCTGGGGGTATGCGCTTGAGACAGCAGCATACCTATTGAATCAAGTTCCAACTAAATCTGTACCTACCACACCATATGAGATATGGAGTGGGAAGAGACCATGTCTTAAATGAGTTAAGATATGGGGTTGTCAGGCCTATGTCAAAAGGCAAAATCCAGACAAACTCGAGGCACGGTCAGTTTTATGCAAGTTTATGGGATATCCTAAACATTCAAATGGATATTTTTTCTACCACAGTGAACAACAAAAAGAGTTTATTGCTCAACATGCCACCTTTTTAGAAAAGGAATTTCTTGAAAAAGAGATTAGTGGCTCTGAGATAGAACTGGAAGAAGTTCCAGCAACACAAACTGTAACTGAAGATTTAGTGGAACCAGAGGATTCGGTAGTACCCGACGAACCCCAGCCTCTCCGCCGATCTAGTAGGGTTTCTCGTCCACCTGAGAGATACTATGGTTTTCTCCTTGATGGTGGAAGCGAGGATTGCATCATGGAAGATGATGACCCGACTAGTTTCGAGCAGGCCATCATGAGTGGTGACTCTGTGAAATGGCTAGATGCAATGCGATCTGAGATGGAATCCATGTACACCAATAAAGTATGGATTTTGGAAAATGCTCCTAAAGGGATAAAACCCATTGGGAGAAAGTGGATTTTTAAAATGAAATATGGTGTAGATGGAAAAGTTGAGACTTTCAAAGCTAGACTTGTAGCAAAGGGATTTCGTCAACGACCAAGTGTGGACTATGACGAAACCTTTTTTCTCCAGTAGCAATGCTTAAGTCCATCCGGATCTTACTTGCCATTACTGCATATCATGACTATGAAATCTGGCAAATGGATGTTAAGACCGCCTTTCTAAATGGTGATTTAGAAGAGTGCGTGTACATGACTCAGCCAGAGGGCTTCGTAGATAGTGGGAGTAGAGGAAAGGTGTGCAAACTGCTTAAATCCATTTATGGGTTAAAGCAAGCATCGCGGAGTTGGAACATCTGTTTTGATGTAGTAGTCAAAGAGTTTGACTTCTTCAAAAACATAGATGAACCTTGTATCTATAAGAAGGTAGCAGAGAGTAAGGTTATCTTCCTCGTATTGTACGTGGATGACATACTCTTGATAGGAAATGATATTCCTATGCTGCAATTAGTCAAGCTCTTCTTATCAAAAAGATTCTCAATGAAAGATCTTGGTGATGCCTCCTGCATATTGGGGATTAGGATCTATAGAGATAGATCCAAAAGGATACTGGGATTGTCCCAATCCAGGTACATTGACACCATACTAAAGTGGTTTAGTATGGAAGAATCCAAGCATGGGAAACAACCAATGATCTCTGGACTCACTCTCTCCAAAGAGATGTCTCCCAAGACTGATTTGGAGAGAGCTCGCATGCAAGGGATACCCTATGCTTCGGCAGTGGGCTCTATCATGTATGCGATGCTATGTACCAGACCCGATGTAGCATACTCACTAAGTGTAGTGAGTCGGTATCAAGCAGATCCTGGAGAGAGTCACTGGACGGCTGTGAAGAACATTCTCAAGTACTTACGAAGGACTAGAGATATGTTCTTGGTGTATGGTAACGGAGAACTCCGGGTGGAGTCCTTTACCGATTCCAGCTTCCAAAGTGATAAGGACGACTCAAAGTCGCACTCGGGATTTGTCGTTACCCTCAATGGAGGGGCGGTATGTTGGAAGATTTCCAAACAGGATACCGTTGTAGACTCGACGATAGAGGCTGAATATATCGCTGCCAACGATGCTGCCAAAGAGGCTGTCTGGATGAAGAAGTTCATCACTGAACTTGGTGTGGTTCCATCCATTGAACATCCAATACCTCTGTATTGCGATAACAATGGAGCTGTGGCTTTGGCCAAGGAACCCAGATCCCATCAGAAATCTAGACATATTCTGATGCGGTATCACCTGATCAGGGAGATAGTTGATCGCCGGGAGATCGAGGTCAGGAGAGTAGATACGAAGGACAACACTGCGGATCCACTCACGAAGGCCATTCCCCAGATACAGTTTGAGAGATTATTCGGGATGCTATGTATGAGATACTACAGCAGCTGGCTTAGTGCAAGTGGGAGATTGTTAGTTATGTATATGCCCTAGAGGCCATTGTTGTACATATGATGTATATTATGATGGATGCTTGGATATATACAGAGAGGACTTTCTTGCTCGTCATGATAGTATGCAATTTGGTTTCACTTTATCTTAACATGTTCACTTGTATTGGTTTACTGCCTTTCTCTCACATGTTGATAAAGCCCTTAGGATCTGTACTCGACTACTGGGATTATGATGAGATCATACTAGTGGGGCCACGGTAGTCGATGAGTACATCCTATAAATGTTCCTATTCGAGGGTATATCGAGACAGGGCATCGATACACGAGAGTAGACTAGCATATACGCATCTTGACCCATATGATGGGCGATGGATGATCCCATATCCATCGGTGTTTGACATCAGAGATGGTGTACGGGTGCTCAGTGGAGACTGGGTACACTGGACGGACACGCCGAGAACTCCCAGATGGTGATATACCATACGTCAGATGGCAGTTCTCCGGTGACACTGGTACAGGGTAGTCTGTAGACCCGAGATCGTCATAGAGTCTTGTGTGATTCCAACTGTGCTTTGATTTCCACCTTACCACGTCCAAGAGGGCATGCAAAACGGTGGCTTTTGGGTACAGTCCCGAATCACATGGAGGCAATGAGCGATAGGAGGGGATTCGTCTCTCCCGGTATAAGGAGTTGATGTTGTGCTGTGTTCGATTGGCTATAACTGGAAGTCCCTGGCCAGGGCTGATATAGAGATATACTGGTAAGTGTTACTAGTAGTTTCTCGACCTGTTATGAGCCTCACATCGACACGACTTATCGGTTACTGGGGTCTGACGTATACCATCCCTAGACTTGATATGCGACATATCAGACGAATAGAACGGACTGTACGGGAGTGTTACTGATTGGATTCACAGGAGAACGGACAGGCTAGCTTGTTGATCTTCTGATCGCTCAATACCTGGGTGGCTGTTACGTTTAGCTGACCGCTTGCAGCTTGTGGGTGTTTGATATGATCATCACCTGCTACCGGTGTATTGACGATTCTTTAGAGTCCTACACAGAGGTTTCTTGGCTTAGGCAAAACGGAGTAGAGGCACATATGTGATATGTGCAGGACCGAGGATAATGCGATATGAGATACCGTATTATATTCTCGCGATATTTAGATATGAATCGGGACATCGGATCAAGAGTTGATTCGATGAATCGGTACATGATATATTAGTCGGTTATATTCGATATAGCCGGATCGTTGGATCAAGTGTTGATTCGATGATTTAATGTATAATGATATATATGATATATTTTATTACATTATCTAATATTGGCTCGCTTTATTATTTCATTTTCTCACCAGATTAATACATTGATATATATGCGATATATGTTAATTGTATTATTTTCTTTTGTTGCAAATATATAATATATATGTGATAAATATTATTGTGACATGATATGATTTATTATAAAACATGTTTAAGAATGATAAAAAGGGATTAGGGTTTGATTAGGGTTAGCGTCTTCTTGTTCATTCTAGAAGGATTCCATTTTGTCTTGGTTAACATATTATGGTTGATACTTATCCTTAACCTAACTAAACCCTAAATCTAGTTTATTCTCTACAAGTTTTAACTTCTCATCCTTGACCATGGTACTATGATCAATCATATACACTTGACTACTATTCATCACAAAAGGATTATTCTTTCATTCTTCATCTTATTCTCTCTTTGGTTTTTGAAAGAGAGAGCTCACTAGAAATTCCTTATGTGATGATTTATTGTGAGAAAGTGAATTAAAAAGATAGCATAAATACTACTCCATCATCATCATCTAATTTAGCCCATTAGATTAGGGTGTTTATCTCTTTAGTGTGAGAAAGCTTGGGTTATAGCAACTTCGACGTAGATCATCGGAGAATCGGAACACTTCAAGCTAGCATGGATCATTCGAGTCGTGGAGCCTCTCTTGAGTCCGGGAGATCGTGGATCGCGGCGAAAGGACTTCTACTCGGAGCTTGTGAAGAGAAGGAGCGGACTACAAAGGTTGTAATCCCTCACACTTAGCTTTAAAGATATCATCTTGCATGATAAACCCTATTAATCTAGTAAAGATCCTGTCTTTGGGTTGTTCGGCACATGTAAATTTTATTCGGGCATATTTGATGCTTTATGAACCTTCACAAGTGTGCCTAGGAACCCTATACGCACGACCTAAAAATGATCAGCCTCATTGAGGAACTTACAAACCTGTGATGTGTGCTAGAAAATGAGTTATACATTGACTTGATTTTGAAGTCCCTTCCACACACATTCTCTCGGTTCGTGCTGAACTTTAACATGAGCGATATGGAAGCTGATCTTCTAAAGCTCCTCAACATGTCGAGGGTAGCAGAGAGCTCCTTGAAAAAGGAGAAGGCACCCATTCTGTATGTTGGCCAATCATCCTCTTGTAAATCCAAAGCGAAAGCTAAGAGGAAGAAGAAGATGAACGCCACGAAACCGAATGGTGAGGTCAAGAAGGTGCAGCGAACGAACAAGGCGGGCAGAGTAAAAGCGGACTAGAGTGAGTGTTATTGTTGTCACAAGAAGGGGCACTGGAAAAAGGATTGCATGGATTTTAAATCCAAGGACACGAAGAAAGCTACTACTTCTGCTTCAGGTGTGTTTGTAATCGAAAACTTTTTTCAGTAAACTCTAAATCATGGGTACTTGATACCGGTTCTGGTTCTCACATTTATAATTCTTTGCAGGCTCTGAGAAACCATAGAGCACTGAAGGCAGGTGATATGATCCTCTGGGTTAGCAATGGAACAAATGTGGACAGAGTTGCAGTGGGCGATTATCACCTGGGGTTAACTGGTGGGCATATTTTGGTGTTGTAAAGCTGTTTTTGTATTCCCAATATGTTATGTAATATTATATCGGTATCTTTATTGTCTAATGAAGGATATAATTTTGCACTTGAAAGAAATGTCATGAACATTCTCCTAAATCAAGAAATGATTGGGTTTTCACACTCGAAAACGACATATACATACTTAATCAAACTCAAGTTTTCAATATCCAAAACACACTCAAAAGAAAGGCTCCAGATTTAAACCAAGCCTTCCTATGGCATTGTAGACTTGGACATATAAATGAAACAAGGTTGACTAAGTTGTATAAAGATGGATATTTAGATCCGTTTGAATATACATCATATGCAACTTTTCAATCATGTATCAAAGGGAAGATGACCAAATCTCCGTTCATAGGACATGGAGAAAGTGCCACGGAGCTGTTGGGACTTGTACACAGCGATGTATGTGGTCCGATGTCTACACATGCACGAAGCAGTCACTCCTAATTCATCACTTTTACTGATGATTTCTCAAAGTATGGACATTTGTTCTTAATGAAGCATAAATCCGAGTCTTTTGAGAAATTTAAGGAGTATAAAAATGAAGTAGAGAAACAGACTGGTAAAAGCATCAAGACTCTTCGATCTGATCGAGGTGGAGAATACTTAATTACCAGTTTTCTTGAATACTTACAAGAGAATGGAATTCTCTCTCAGCTTACTCCTCTATATACACCTCAGCATACTGGTGTATCAGAAAGGAGGAATCGCACGCTACTTGATATAGTGCATTCAATGATGAGTAGTGCTGAGTTGCCACTTTCTTTATGTGGTTTTGCGCTGGACTCAATTGCATACCTATTAAATAGAGTTCCGACTAAGTTTTACCTACCACTCCATATGAAATGTGGAGTGGGAAGAGACTATATCTCAAGTATCTCAAGATATGGGGGTGTCCAGCATTTGTTAAAAAGCAGAATCCGGACAAGCTCGAGGCACGATTGCTTTTGTGAAAGTTTGTGGGACACCCCAAGAATTCAAGAGGATATCTTTTCTACCACACTGAAGAACAAAAGGTGTTTGTCGCTTGCCACATTATCTTCTTAGAGAGAGAATTTCTTGCAAAAGAAATTAGTGGGAGCGCGGTAGAACTGGATGAAATACCCGAACCCCAAACTACTACCGAGGACTTAGTAGAACCTCATGTTTCAGTAGTGCCCGACGAACCAACGCCACTCCGCAAATCTAGCAGGCTTTCTCGTCCGCCTGAGAGATACTATGGGTTTTTTATAGATGGGGATCGAGAGGATTGCATTATAGATGATAATGATGCTACTAATTTTCAGCAGGCTATCATGAGTAAAGACTCGGTGAAGTGGCTGGATGCTATGAGATCCAAAATGGAATCCATGTACACCAATAAAGTATGGACTTTGGATGTTTCTCCTCCTGGGGTGAAACCAGTTGGATGCAAATGGATCTTCAAAAATAAGATTGGTGCATTTGGACAAGTGGAAACCTACAATGCTAGACTCGTTGCAAAAGGTTTTCGTCAAAGACCAGGATTGGACTAATGATGAAACCACTTCTCCAGTAGCTATGCTTAAATCCATTCGGATCCTGCTTGCCATTGCTGCCTTCCATGACTATGAAATCTGGCAGATGGACGTAAAAACAGTTTTTCTAAATGGACATTTAGAAGAAAGTGTTTACATAGGTCAACCAGAAGGTTTCTTAGACAGTTGGAGCAACGAAAAGTTCTGCAAGTTGCTTAAATCCATTTATGGATTAAAGAAAGTATTGCAGAGTTGGAACATCTTCTTTGATGAGACGGTCAAAGAATTTTACTTTATCAAAAATGTAGATGAACCATGCATTTATAGGAAGATTGTAGAAGGTGCAGTAGTCTTCCTCGTTCTATACATTGATGACATACTCCTGATTGGGAATGATATCCCTATTCTACAATCAGTAAAGCTCCTCTTGTCACAGAAATTCTCCATGAAAGACTTGGGAGATGCCTCCTACATTCTGGGGATTAAGATCTATCATGATAAATCCAAAAGAATGTTAGGACTTTCACAGTCCAGGTATATTGACAATATACAAAAGAGATTTAGTATAGAAGATTCCAAGCACGGTAATTCACCCGCTTGTCACGTGATCACCCTCTCCAAAGAGATGTCTCCAAAGACTGATAAAGAGAGGGCTCGCATAGGCATTATACCCTATGCTTCGGCTATATGATCTATAATGTATGTGATGTTATGTACCAGACCAGATGTAGCTTACGAACTTAGTGTAGTAAGCAGGTATCAGTCTGACCTGGGTGAGAAGCATTGGAGAGCGGTAAAGAACATTCTCAAGTACCTGAGAAGGACTAAGGAGATGTTCTTGATTTACGGTAATGGGGACCTCTAGGTCGAGGCTTTCACCGACTCAAGCTTCCAAAGTGACAAAGATGACTCTAAATCCATCTCGGGTTTTGTGTTTACCCTCAATGGAGGGGCGGTATGTTGGAAGAGTTCCAAACAGGATACCGTCACGGACTCAACGATCGAAGCTGAGTATATAGCTGCTAACGATGCCCCGAAAGTGGTTGTCTGGATGAAGAAGTTCATCTATGAACTTCAGGCGGTTCCGTCCATTGCCTATCCAATACCTTTATATTTTGATAACAATGGGGCTGTAGCATTAGCGAAGGAACCATGGTCCCATCAGAAATCTAGGCATATCTTGAGACGGTATCACCAGATCACGGAGATCGTGGATCGCCGGGAGATCGAGGTGCGGAGAGTGGACACAAAAGACAACACGGCAGATCCATTCACCATGGCCATCCCTCAAGTCCAATTCGAGAGGCTGTTCGAGTTGTTGGCCATGTGGTACGCCAGCAACTGGATCTAGTATAGACAATGGGTAGTCATTTCACCAATTACAGGCCTTAGTGCAAGTGGGAGATTGTTGGATATATATGCCCTAGAGGCCTTCATTGTATAGGATGCTAGGGATATGTTTGTACAGGACAATCTTGCTCGATATGATAGCACACTATTTGGTTTCTCTTTATCTTAACATGTGATATATTTTACTTTGTATTTCATATATTGTGTACATGTTGATAAAGCTCGTAGGATATTTGCCTGACTACCAGCGTTATGATGACTGTCATACTTGTAGGAGATGGGTGGTCAATAGGCACATCCTTAAATGTCCCTGGTCGTAGGAGTATTGAGACTGGGCATCGATACTCCAGAGTAGACTAGTGTATACATATCTAGACCCTGACGAGGGGCGATGGATTGGTCCTGCAACTATTGGTGATGTGCACCTAAGATTGTATACAGATGCTCACTGGGTATGAGTTCACCGGATAGGACTCGCCGTGGACTGACTAGATGGTATTATACCTAGTGTCAGATAGAAGTTCTCTGGTGACATGTGTGCAGATAGTCTGTCGACCTAAGGTCGTTATTTGTCTCGTGTGAGTTCCTATTGTGCTTTGATTACTACCCTGCCACGGCTCAAAGGAGTCGTACAAACAGCTTTTAGTTGGGTACAGTCCCAAGCCACATGGAGGCAGTGAGTGACTGTTGGGGATTCAACTCTCCCGGTATAGGGAGTCGATATCGCACAGTGATCGGTTTGTCATTACCATAAGTCCCTGGCCAGGGCTGATTGAGAATTACTGGTGGACGGACCAGTAGAGTCTCGGATGGTATTGGGACATACTAACACGACTTGTACGGTTATTAGGGGTCTGACGTTTTCCACCCCCTAGACCTTATATGCGATACTCTCAGACGAACAGACCCGACTGCACGGATATTGTCACGGACAGGCTCTGTAGGGGTTTCGGATGAGTTCGCTCGTCGGCCTCCTTTTCGACATGTACCTGGGTTGCCGTTACGTATAGCTAGTGCCACTGACGGACTTGTTGTTAAAACCACTGCCAGCGTACTGTCGAGTCTTTAGGGTCCCACAAAGAGGGTTTCCCTGGATCAGGCGAGACGATGTAGAGGCCGTATGGTCTTACGGCAGGGTTTCGATCGCATACGTGTATTGGCTACACGAATGATGTTCAGACAGATAATAATAGTGGGCTTTAGTTTAAGCCGGATCCTAGTATTATACTGTTGGATTATAGTTGTCTCTTAGTTTCCATATTTTTCGGAATACGGATACGGGTATGTATATACGGTGAGGGCATACTTGTAATTTTACAAGAATGAGCATCTAGAAGGAGACACCTCATTATTGATTTATCATTTTTTGATAAAAGGTTAATGAGGTGGAAATTAGGAGATATTTGAGGTATCGGTTGCAAGCATGGCTTTGTATATTTTTTATTCATTTGGGTTTCCTATTCAAGCATGGTTGCATTTTTGTATGTATTTTATTCCAAGCTTTAATTATTGGAAAATGACTTAGCCATTCTCACACCCATTTCTCAAGATCATTCTCACATTATCATGAGGCGGAGCCATCGTAGGTTTCCTCTCATCCTCCTTCAAGCTCATCACATCACATGATTTGTGAATCAATGAGCATTGAGAAAAAATAATCCAATATATATCTTCTCTACTTCTATTTAGTAGTCTTCCTTAGTAAGTTGGATCACTAAGTTTCCTCATTTGAGGTTGGAGCTTGACCTTAGGTCCTCAGGTGGATCTTTCTTCGACACAAAGAAGACCGGCAACCGAATTCATTTGACGCTAAGGAGGAGGCAAAGAAAAGAGATCAAGAAGAAGCTTGAACCAAGGAGCAAAGAACCACTTGAAGACCCGAAGGACTTGACACGAGGGTATAAAACTTTAACCCAGTAGTTAACGCACTCTTGTAGTTTAGTTATTGCTAGTTAAGGTTTAATCAAGGTCTTAAAGTGGATAAAGTCCATGTTGCAAAGCCAAACAGGATCTTTTGATGTGAGAAAAATCGTTTTTGATGTATTTCGCCACCCTGTGAACATGTGGGGTATGCTACATAGACTTACAGTATGCACTAGACTTTGACTCATGCACTCGTTATAGTTCACATGCACTTCCAGTGCATTGATATGGGTTTTGTGCACGCAGTTGCACACGTTTATGATTTCATACAACTCGGTTTACTTGATTTCGATCCCATGCGAGTTGTATACCGCGGATTTCGATTCATACACTCGATGTTGTTTCTGTGCGTTTTCGATGCATTGTCGAATTTTTTGGCACTTAGTGCACCCGTTGTTTGTTTTTGTGCATCTATTGTACTAGATTTATGTTTTCGTACTCCATGTGCACTTGATGTTCTTTTTCATGCACTCTATTGCACTAGTTGTTTTTGTGCGGACCTAACACACTTGATTTAGATTTTCACACACACTCGACGCACTGGATGTTATTTTGTGCACACATGATGCACTTTATCGAGATTTTTCATGCATGTCAGTTGCGCTTGATTGAGATTTTCGTTCACTCTAGAATCACTCAATATCGTTGTCGTGAACACCTATTGCACGTGACAGATGTTTTCGCGCACACCTGTTGCACGCAGTTTTTGTTAGGGATATGTATGCCCTAGAGGCCATTATTGTACATTGATATATATTATAGAGGATGCTTGGAGATATATATATATATATATATATATATAGGACTTTCTTGCTCGACATGATAATATGCTATCTGGTTGCCTTTATCTTTACATGTTTACATATATTATTATACTGTCTCTCATACACATGTTGATAAAGCTCTTAAGATATAGACTTGACTAACAGGACTATGATGCGGATCATACTACTGGGACCTGGGTAGTCCACAAGCACATCCTTCAATTGTGCCTAATCGAGAGAATATTGAGACAGGGCATCGATATTCCAGAGTAGACTAGTGCGTATGTTTCTTGACCCAGTATGGGGCGATGGTTGATCCCATATCCATTGGTGTTTGACATCCAAGATTGTACACAGGTGCACATTAGAGAATGGGTACACCCAACAGGACTCGCCAAGAACTCCTGGATGGTACTATACCTATCGTCAGATAGCATGTCTCTGATGAAATTGGTACATTTTAGTCCGTAGACCCGAGATCGTCATAGAGTCTTGTATGGTTCCCACTGTTCTTTGATTTCCTCCCTACCGTGGCTCAAAGGAGTCATGCAAACAGGTGGATTTTGGGTACAGTCCAGAGTCACATGGAAGCAATGAGCGATCGGAGGGGTTTCGTCTCTCCCTGTATAGGGAGTTGATGTTGCGCTATACTCGATTGGCTATAACAGGAAGTCCCTAGCCAGGACTATTGATAAGATTTACTGGTAAGTGTTATCAATAGTTTCTCGCACCATTATAGGCCACACATCGGCATGACATATCAAGTTATTGGGGTCTGACGATTCCAACCCCAGACTTAATATGCGACATATCAGACGAAGATACCGGAATGTACGGTAAGTGTTTCATATAGGCTTCATAGGAGTTTGGACAAGCATTCTTGTTGATCTTTTATTCGCTCAATACCTGGGAGCCATTACGTCCAACTAGTACCGCTGACGGCTTATGGGTAACTGATGTGATCATTACCTACTGCTAGCGTATTGACGAGTCTTTTGAGTCCCACACAGAAGTTTCCTATTTCAAGCGAAACGAAGTAGGGCACATATGTTGATATGTGCGGGGGCCAGATTAAATACGAGTATGTGATATCGTATTCTAATCTGGCGGTTATTTGTTATCAGTTAGGTTATATGTGATATAACTGGATTGTTGAATCAAGTGTTGATTTGATAATGTTATATACAGATAGATAATATTAGTCGGTTATATGTGATATAACCGGATTATTAAATCAAGTGTTGATTTAATAATATGATATATATTTATATTTGATATAATTATATATTAACTAATATTATTAGCTCACTAATTATTTTCTTCTTAATATATATATATATATACATACATACATACATATATATATATATACATACATACATACATACATATATATATATATATGAAGCATGATAGGATTTTCTATTTCTTGAAAATAGAAAACGAAAAGAAAAATGAGGAGACTTTTGTGGGTATGGGTGAAGCATGGCTTTGCTCATTTTTATATTGGTCTTGACTCACTATTAAAGAATGCTGCTAATTTTATTTGATAAATTATTGGATGGTTCAATAAGTGAGGGAGAGACTTAGGCATTCTTCACATGATCATTTTTTATTTTCTCTTGAGCTCTCCCTATCTTCTTCTACCTTCTACACAAAACCCTAACCCTTACATGTGATGTGAATCATAGGGTTTTGTATAAATCCTATTGAGCTTAGAAACCCTACTTCATCATCCTTGTTTAGATTAGCAATTTAAACTAGTGTGTTTCATTCACTAGTGAGATTTTAGTGAAGAGGTAGCTTGGATTTAAGAAGCTCGGTACGAAGATCATGAAAGTGGCTCGTTCAAACTTCGAGTGGAGTTACGAGAAGTTGTAGGGACTACAACCCGAAGCATTCGAAGAGAAGGACACGGTCTACAAAGGTTGTTGCCTACTTCCCTTAATCTAAATCTCTTAATATCATAGTTAAACCCTAATCATCTAGTTCAAGTTCTTCGTTGGTGTTGATTAGCACCCCAAATTTTTTAAAAATTATTGGATGTAATGCCCTCGAAGTCAATTATTGGATCGCAGGCATGTGATTGCAATGATTATGGAGGACCTATACCAGTAGGACAGTCTTACTCAAGATGATAGTATGCTATCCGGTTTGCCTTTATCATCGTGTACAACTTTAGGTGACAAGATCACTATTACAGGTTGATAGAGCCTATATGATTCTTGCTTGACTAACAGCAGTATGTTGGCGATCATATATATGAGAGTTGGGTAGTCCATAAGCACATCCTTAAAAGTGGTCCCTAGTCATGGGAGTTTCAAGACAGGGCATAGATACTCCGGAGTAGACTATTGTATACAGTCAAGACCCCGACGAGGGGCGGTGGCCGGTCTCACAAGCCATTGGTGTCAGTTGGTTCACCTAAGATGTATACAGATGCTCATTAGGTTATGAGTGCACCGGACATGACTCACCGGGAACCTGCTAGTTGGTATTATACCTAGCGTCAGATTGCAGTTCCCTGGTGACATGTGTACAGGTTAGTTCATCAACCTGAGGTCGTCATTTGTCTCGTGTGAGTTCCCATAGTGCTTAGATTACTACCCTACCACGGCTCAAAAGAGGCGTGCAAACAGGTTTTAGTTGGGTGCAGTCCCGAGCCACATAGAGGCAGTGAGCGGATAGGTAGGGAATTTATCTCTCCCGGTATTGGGGGTGAGATCACGTTGTGTCTAGGAGAGCCCTTACACCAAGTCCTTGGCCAAGGCAAGTGAGAATTACTGGTAGGTATTCCAGTAGTTTCTCAGGGTGTTCAAGGCTACCCTACGACACGACTTATACCGCTATTGGGGGTCTGACGCTACCAGCCCCCTAGGCCTGATATGCGATGCTCATAGACGAACGGACCGGACTGTACGGATATTGTCACTGATAGGCTCAGTAGGGTACCAGGATGAGTTCGCTCATAGGCTTCCCTTTTGGTCAATACATGGGCAGCCGTTACGCACAGCTAGTGCCGCTGACGTGCTTGTGGTTAAACCTACTGCCAAGGTATTGACGAGTCTTTAGAGTCCCCCATAGATAGTTTCCCAACTTCGGACGAAATTTTGTAGAGGCGATATGGTTTTATGGCAGGGTTCGAACATGCACGAAAACTTATGCACGTGTCATAGTTCGGACATATAATACTGGGGGCTTTGGTTTAAGCCGAATCCTAGTAGAATATTGTGTAGGAATACTTTTCGTCTCATTGCATTCGTATTCAGTCGGAATACAAATACGGGTATGTATATACGGTTGTGGGGTAATCTTGTAATTCGTTACGGGATTGCTATTGAAGTTGCCAGTTTTTTTTTCTCCCGATTAAACATTAGATTTAATGTTTAATTATTGGTTGGTGTTTGAGCTTTGCTTTTGGCCATTTCCTTTTCTTCTTATCATGGCCGAAATTATCATTTGGAGTGGGCTTGTTTTTGTGAGGGTGAGTCATTGTTGATGAGTCATTGGTTGTGCTTCTAGAATGGTGAGGTGTTATTTGTGACTCATTGGAAGCTATAATTGCTTTTGGAAAGGTATAGGATATTTAGTTGATCTTTGTGGTTGATATTTATCTTAGCCTCACCACTTCATTTGTTGTACTCACCCCTCCCCACTTATGGCTAAGCACAATTCAGCCTCCTTTTTGGCCGAGCCCATTTTTGGGTAATGAATTTGATTCATTGCAAATTTGATAGCTCATTCACTTCACAACTCCAAAAGGCAACTTCATTTACCTTCACCCAATTGCTTGGGTGCCTTGAGACAAAATATTCTACACTCTCTCTACTTCAATCTTGGACATGTCGGTTAGCAAAATTCATGTCCGACTTGCTTCAGTTTGAAGCGGGAGCCCGTATAAAGATTCGTTGACGTGGTGCCACTCCGACGAGGAGATCGGAGATCGAGCGAGTTCAGAGATGCCGCGAGGAGCATGGGATGATGGCTAAAGACCGAAGGACACGGATCGATCGGTATAGCCATTCTATCATTTTATAGTTTGCTAGTTTATGTTAATGGCACGATCCGGGTAATAGTCTGCGCTAGCGCCAATTGTAAAAGTTTTTGTTCCGTATTTGGCGTCGGTTTGAAGGCCTGGACGCTACTGTAGACTTACATGGTATCAGAGCCATGCCATTAACCTTTACTAGCTTGTTCTAACATGTTTAAAATATCGATCGAACGAAATTTCCAAAACTGCAATTCCAAATTTAAAGTTTCTGTCGAAATTTTTTTGTCCTCTAAAAATTATTTTGAGTATGTCATAAAATCGAGCAAGCTTTTCTAAGACTGCAGAAGAAATTTTCTAGGATGATCCTACAAAACCGCCGCGGAACCGCCGTAGAACCCATGGATTTTCCGCGGTTCCGCCGCCGTTTTGGGGCTTCAGTGCATCATTTATCTTCTGGGTGTCTTTCATGTGGAATTGTGGTTTCTGGAATATTTTGTTTGGGCCCAGAATTGTTTGAGTACTGGATTTGTAATTGGGGCCCACTTCGGGAAGTTTTGTCGATCGAAATTTTAAATGTGTTAGTTTAAAGTACTTACATTATATCTCTGACCGTGAATGTTATTAGAGCGGTAAATCTTGTCTAATTGCTATAGTCCTTTTTGACGGGTTTGCGAACGTGACATTCACGTTGAAGTTCTGTGTTGTGCTGTGATGTTGCGGATTTTTCATTGTGGATAGCTTGGTGCAATCTTAGTGCAGTTTGGATTTATTTGTACTTTTGATATCGCAGGGCGAGCGTCCGACATGTGGACTGCCGTCACTACCTGTTTGTATATTATTCTTTTAGGGCACGACCGGGTTGAGGTCGATGTACTCGTTGTTGTTGGGGTAAAAATTTACACCCCGGTTGACCGAGTCAAAGTCAAGGTCAACCCCCAAGCTAGGTGGGCCCAAGCCCAGGTCAAACGGACCCATGCCCAAGTCAAGCCCACGGACAGCCTCCCCATGGCAACGACAAAATCATGTAATAAATAATTATTATGTAATTTTTTATACATGAATGTATGTAAAATGGGCATAAAGCCAATATTTTGTAAGCCCATGGCTTATGTGCAAAAATGTAATGGCACATGAGCCATGGAATAGGCAAAATGCCATTTTGTAAAGCCCAAGGGGCTATATGCAAATATGTAAGCCTATAAAAGGCAACATGATGATGAATAAAAAAAAGACAACTTTTCATTCCCCCAAAAAATTAGGGTTCTTTGTGCCTCCTGCTCCTTCTCCAAGGTTCTAAACCTTCTAATTTCTTTTGAATTAAATCAAGAGTTTTACTCTTTCTTTTCAAAAACTAAGAAGTCTTTCACCACAAAACCCACAAAGGGGAACTTGGATCTACCATTAGATCTCAGAAAGGAGAGATTTTTAGATCTCACATCTCTTGATCATCAAGATCCAGCCAACAGAGGAGGAAGAAGAAAAACATCTTTCACTAAACCCCCAAGAAAGAAGAAAAAAACACTCAGGAGTCCAACTCCTCTTTGATCTCTCTTCAGAGAAATCTTTTTAGGCTAAAATCCTCTTGTCCTCTCCGGTGCGCAGCGCAAGTGCGCAAAGCGCCCGCGTGCCGACACGTGGCGCGCGCTTGCGCACCTGCGCGCTTGCACAAGTGCGCAAAGCGCCCGCGTGCCGACACGTAAGTGCGCAAAGCGCCCGCGTGCCGACACGTGGCGCGCGCACTTGCGCACCTGCGCGCTTGCGCAAGTGCGCAAAGCGCCCGCGTGACGACACGTGGCGCGCTTGCGCAAGTGCGCAAAGCGCCCGCGTGCCGACACGTGGCGCGCGCGCGCTTGCGCACCTGCGCGCAGCGCTCTTGCGCAAAGCGCCCGCGTGCCGACACGTGGCGCTTGCGCTTGCGCACCTGCGCGCTTGCGCAAGTGCGCAAAGCGCCCGCGTGCCGACACGTGGCGTGCGCTCGCTTGCGCACCTGCGCGCAGCGCTCATGCGCAAAACGCCCGCGTGCCGACACGTGGCGCGTGCGCTTGCGCACCTGCACGCAGCGCTCATGCGCAAGTTGCCCACGTGTCGACACGTGGCGCGCGCGCGCCTGAGCGCACAGCACCTTAGCGCACAGCGCTCTAGACGCTGGCCCCACGCATCCTTTGGATGTCTTTTTCCCCTTTACTTATATTTACATGTATATATATACATATGTATATAAATGTACACATACACATACTCCGCGACACTGTCCCTGTTAGAAAAAAATTTCTAACGGGGCGCTGCCCCGCACCCCGCAAAGGGGCTGCTAGCCCCCTTGACCCCCAGCCCGCTATCCGGGTAGCGGGACCCCCGTAAAAACTCTGCGTGGCTCCCGATATATCCAAAACCCCCCTTTCAAAACACAACACACGTACAATGCACATTGAGTTCGCATGACCAGTTTAACCCGTTAATCGGAGGTTCCCTCGCCCCAAAGGCGAGGGGTAATTAACGGCAGCTTAGTCCGCGGCTGCCGGAGATTCGGATCCCCACAATCAATAAACCCCGGCCTACCCTAGGCCGGGAGAATCTGTAGTGCGCCTGACAAGCGCGTGCGTATTCCCATCTCAATGGGGTGACGAAAAACACCCTACAGATTCTGGCACGCCCGGTGGGACCAATCTCTCCTCCCATATTTCGGGTTAAATGTTCATGCGAACTCAATCAATATACATGCCTGTATTTGTACTAAAATAATGCTCTTTCATGCAGGTTCTCAAGCAATCACTTCTCAACGATGTCTCTAAAAACCTGCTCAGCTCTCAACACGGCTCCCATCTCATACACGATGAAGATAGACTCCAGGATGGTCCTTCCGGCCAGTCTTGGGCGACAATGGGAGGAGCCTCTGCTACCTTTTGGCTCTATCATGTTCATGCCAGTTGGCGCCATCCCAGCTCCTCAAGCCCCGGTGGCAGACAAACCGGTCTCGAAAGGCAGGAGACCAAATGTGGTGATCTCAAGGGCGCCCCAACTCAAACGCGAGTCGGTATCTGAACGAATTTCCTTGGCCCCAGCTGGGGGCAAGGCCATCAACACCAACAAAGCTACAACGCGTCCCGAGCAAGCTCCAGCGGCGCCCCTGAAAAATGCCCGATCGGGTGTCTTCTCTAAGCTCCCCGTTGATCAACTCACAATGGCTTTCCGGGTAGCGGATGCCCGCCAAGCCTTCAAAATCGAGAAGCAGAGGGAGAAAAGGCTCAGATATAGAGCCAACAAAAGGGCTAGGGCTCCTGCCAGGCTAAACCTCATAAGGTTCGAAGAACAGGGTTACCCCGCCGAAGATGAGGAAATGGCTGGGTATGTGGTCCACACTGTCTACACGGTGGGCACGCGCAGTAAGAGCAAGGACGGGGCTACCACATCTCAAATCCAATCTGGCTTGAACGTGGTGGCCGCTTCCCAAGAGCAGCCGCCTCTGCTGGGTGATGAAAACCCTATAGATGAGGATGATAGGCGGAAAGACCCTTCGGTCCATGAGGAGTCGGGCTCGGAAAGCGAAGAAGAGCCGACTTTCCTCCCCAGGACCGCGGAGCAAGAGCTGCTTCAAGAGCTCCGAAAGCAGCTCAGAAACAAAGACAAGGAGATGGCCAAACTCTACTCCAAAATCGATGACTTGACGAATGTCGTGATGCAGCTCACAACCCGACTTGCCTCTCAGCCGCCCAATCAAGCGGAGGGCTCTGCTCGTGAACCGGGAAGTGGTGTGCCAAAGCAACCGACGCTTATTCCCTCAAATCCAAAAGTGGGCGAACTACATGAAAATCAGTCGCATCATATCTCAGGAAATGCCTTGGCTACCGATGAAAGCAGCCCGCTAACTCAAGATCAAATCATGGATTTGGTTGCCAACAAAGTCAAAACCTTGGTAGCCGAAGCCGAAGCGCAAAAAGATATCAGCAGTAGTGGGAGACCATATCCTGCTCAGTATGATCTGGTAGAATTTCCTAGCGGCTATGTCATCCCCAAATTCGGAAGATTCGATGGGACGGGAAATGCGAATCAGCACATCGCCCACTTCAAAGCCTCATGCGGGAATACTGGGGGCAATGATGCGCTTCTCCTCCGCCAGTTCGTTAATAGCTTGACCGATGTTGCTTTCGACTGGTACGCGAGCATACCGGATGGCTCCGTCACAACTTTTGTCCAAATGGAGTCTCTGTTTCGGCAGAGGTTCATGAGCGTCAGCGATAAAATTACCATTGCCGAGCTCGTGAGGACCAAGCCCAAGAGCGACGAAAGCAGCATGGATTTTATAACCCGATGGCGCAATCTCTCCGTCAAATGCGAACCGCCGATAGAGCAGGACCAATCTGTCAGTCTCCTCGTCGGAAATCTCAACAACTGGATGGCCCCGTTTCTATGTACCGCGGGTCTCAAAACATTCCAAGAGCTGACCAAAAAGGTCCAAACGTTGGAACGCTCAAAGCCCGAGTCCGCTCAGGATCTTCAGTTCACAAACAGACCGAAACCTTGGAGGGACGACAACCGAAAAGGCGGAAGTTCTAACATCACCGATTCTCCAAATAAGCAGAGAACGGGCGGGGCAAAGACTGGCCAGCCTCGAGAGCCAACTTTGGAGGAAAGGAGAAATAAGGTCTACTCATTCCGAAAGGACAAGGTCTACAAAATTTTTAAAGATGCTCTAAAGAATGGCCTGCGGCTACCAGAACCGAGAAGGCTAAGTGAAGCGAACAAGACTAATCATCCCAACTTTTGCCCATACCACCGAGTGCTGGGGCACACTATTGAAGACTGTTGTATCTTCAAGGATTGGGTTGAGAAACAATACAAGGCGGGAGAAATATCATTGTCCCCTGGCGTGTTAACAAACAATCAAGCTGCGACCGCCAATTTCATACAAACGGGGACCGAAGTCCTTCAGGGACCTGATTCTGTCAAACACCCACCTTTCTCTGGAAACAATCGACCACCACGTCATTAAACTGGGAACAATCGACCGCCACGTCATTAAACTGGGAACAATCGACCTCCACGTCATTAAACTGGGAACAATCGACCTCTAAGTCGTTAAACTGGGAATGTAAAAAAAAAATGTATGTAAATAAAAAAAAGGTGTAAATAAAAGAAAAAAATAAAAGCCGAAATGATGGGGCAACTCGCAATATAAATCAGCGAGTAAAATAAAGATGAAATAAAAGCCGAAATGATGGGGCAACCGCGAATAAAAGCCGAAATGATAGAGCAATCGCGACCTTCGCGATAAGAAAAGCTGAAATGATAGAGCAATCGCGGTAAAAAAAAACAAAAAAAACAAAAAAAAACAAAAGAACGGCGAATGATAAGTCGCTCCTGATACCATATTCCAGTGTAGCGATGCAGACGCCAACCAAAATCCAATTTTTCAAAATTCTCCCAGCCCTACGGCCAGTCCCCAAATTGACTACCGTATACAATCCACGGGCTCAAATAATTCTCAGTATACTCATGCCCCACCGCAATCACCAGTTACGCGGCTGGTCTCCGCCTTTGGAATTATGCTTCATTGGAAAGACCCACTCATGTGTCCTCACGATGCATGAGGAGAACAAACCTTCGTGAGATCCTTACGACTCACCAAGGAAAAACACACTTAGGAGTCCTCACGACTCTTAAGGAGAAAATACACCTGCGGGATCCTTACGACTCGTAGGGAGAAAATGCTTTTATGGGACCCTCACGGCCCATAAAATTGAAAAGTCTTAGGTGATAGGGATCCAAGCCTGTCTCCTAAGCCATCGCTCCCCAATCCCCAAGTGGCGAATGATGAGTCGCTCCTGGTACCATATTCTAGTGCAGCGATGCAGACGCCAACCAAATTCCAAATCCCATACCCCAACGGCGAATGATGAGTCTCTCCTGGTACCATATTCCAGTGCAGCGATGCAGACGCCAACAAAGTCCTGAAATGTTTCTGGCCCTACGGTCTGGATCATACATCCTGCAAAACCGTATACAATCCACGGGCGTAAAACGATCCCAATCTCTCCCAAGTCCTCCCGGGCACATGATGAGTTGCTCCTGGCATTATTCCAGTGCAGCAATGCAGATGCCAAACAAAAACCAAATTCAAATCCTCCCCGGGCACATGATGAGTTGCTCCTGGCATTATTCCAGTACAGCAATGCAGATGCCAAACAAAAACCAAATTCAAATCCTCCCCGGGCACATGATGAGTTGCTCCTGGCATTATTCCAGTGCAGCAATGCAGATGCCAAACAAACCAAATCCAAATCCTCTCTGGGCACATGATGAGTTGCTCCTGGCATTATTCCAGTGCAGCAATGCAGATGCCAAACAAACCAAATCCAAATCCTCTCTGGGCACATGATGAGTTGCTCCTGGCATTATTCCAGTGCAGCAATGCAGATGCCAAACAAAAACCCCAATTCCCAAATCCTCTCAAAGACAGATGATGATTCGCTCCTGGTACCATATTCCAGTATAGCGATGCTAATGTCAACTCAAATCAAACAAATCAAACCAACTAATTCCAACATCGACCTCTGCGTCAACCACAGGCACTCCGTCTCGAGGATACGCCCTACAACAGGCACCCCGTCTCGGGGAAACGTCCTACAACAGGCACCCCGTCTCGGGGAAACGTCCTACAACAGGCACTCCGACTCGGGGAAACGTCCTACCACAGGCACTCCGTCTCGGGGATACGTCCTACCACAGGCACTCCGACTCGGGGAAACGTCCTACCACAGGCACTCCGTCTCGGGGATACGTCCTACCACAGGCACTCCGTCTCGGGGAAACGTCCTACAGCAGGCACTCTGACTCGGGGAAACGTCCTACCACAGGCACTCCGTCTCGGGGATACGTCCTACCACAGGCACTCCGTCTCGGGGATGCGTCCTACCACAGGCACTCCGTCTCGGGGATACGTCCTACCACAGGCACTCCGTCTCGGGGAAACGTCCTACAACAGACACTCCGTCTCGGGGATGCGTCCTACCACAGGCACTCCGTCTCGGGGAAACGTCCTACCACAGGCACTCCGTCTCGGGGATACGTCCTACCACAGGCACTCCGTCTCGGGGAAACGTCCTACCACAGGCACTCCGTCTCGGGGATACGTCCTACCGCAGGCACTCCGTCTCGTGGAAACGTCCTACAGCAGACACTCCGTCTCGGGGATACGTCCTACCACAGGCACTCCGTCTCGGGGAAACGTCCTACCACAGGCACTCCGTCTCGGGGATACGTCCTACCACAGGCACTCCGTCTCGAGGAAACGTCCTACAGCAGGCACTCCGTCTCGTGGAAACGTCCTACAGCAGACACTCCGCCTCGGGGAAACGTCGACCAGCGACACTCCGTGCCGGGGACACGTCTACCAAATCGCTTCGGATCAGAGCGTCGACCGTCTATGTCGCAAAAAGGGCAGTGCAGGCTCCCGCAAATTGGGAACCCAAATCGCTTCGTAACAGAGCGTCAACCGTCTATGTCGCAAAAAGGGCAGTGCAGGCTCCCGCAAACTGGGAACCCAAATCGCTTCGTAACAGAGCGTCGACCGCCATGTCGCAAAAAGGGTAGTGCAGGCTTCCCACAAATCGGGAACCAAATCACTCTGGGTCAGGGAAACGTCTACCACGGACACTCCGTCTCGGAGACGCGTCAAGCGTCGACCGTCCATGTCGTAAAAAGGGCAGTGCATCCCAAAAAGTGGGAACCAAATCAAGTCGCCTCCACGTGAAAGAAGATCAATCAATTTCATGCACACGACCCACATATGTGGTGTGCATTTATTGATGGGGGCAATTTGTTGGGGTAAAAATTTACACCCCGGTTGACCGAGTCAAAGTCAAGGTCAACCCCCAAGCTAGGTGGGCCCAAGCCCAGGTCAAACGGACCCATGCCCAAGTCAAGCCCACGGACAGCCTCCCCATGGCAACGACAAAATCATGTAATAAATAATTATTATGTAATTTTTTATACATGAATGTATGTAAAATGGGCATAAAGCCAATATTTTGTAAGCCCATGGCTTATGTGCAAAAATGTAATGGCACATGAGCCATGGAATAGGCAAAATGCCATTTTGTAAAGCCCAAGGGGCTATATGCAAATATGTAAGCCTATAAAAGGCAACATGATGATGAATAAAAAAAAGACAACTTTTCATTCCCCCAAAAAATTAGGGTTCTTTGTGCCTCCTGCTCCTTCTCTAAGGTTCTAAACCTTCTAATTTCTTTTGAATTAAATCAAGAGTTTTACTCTTTCTTTTCAAAAACTAAGAAGTCTTTCACTACAAAACCCACAAAGGGGAACTTGGATCTACCATTAGATCTCAGAATGGAGAGATTTTTAGATCTCACATCTCTTGATCATCAAGATCCAGCCAACAGAGGAGGAAGAAGAAGAACATCTTTCACTAAACCCCCAAGAAAGAAGAAAAAAACACTCAGGAGTCCAACTCCTCTTTGATCTCTCTTCAGAGAAATCTTTTTAGGCTAAAATCCTCTTGTCCTCTCCGGCGCGCAGCGCAAGTGCGCAAAGCGCCCGCGTGCCGACACGTGGCGCGCGCTTGCGCACCTGCGCGCTTGCGCAAGTGCGCAAAGCGCCCGCGTGCCGACACGTAAGTGCGCAAAGCGCCCGCGTGACGACACGTGGCGCGCTTGCGCAAGTGCGCAAAGCGCCCGCGTGCCGACACGTGGCGCGCGCGCGCTTGCGCACCTGCGCGCAGCGCTCTTGCGCAAAGCGCCCGCGTGCCGACACGTGGCGCGCGCGCTTGCGCAAGTGCGCAAAGCGCCCGCGTGCCGACACGTGGCGCGCGCTCGCTTGCGCACCTGCGCGCAGCGCTCATGCGCAAAACGCCCGCGTGCCGACACATGGCGCGTGCGCTTGCGCACCTGCGCGCAGCGCTCATGCGCAAGTTGCCCACGTGTCGACACGTGGCGCGCGCGCGCCTGAGCGCACAGCACCTTAGCGCACAGCGCTCTAGACGCTGGCCCCACGCATCCTTTGGATGTCTTTTTCCCCTTTACTTATATTTACATGTATATATATACATATGTATATAAATGTACACATACACATACTCCGCGACACTATCCCCGTAAAAACTCTGCGTGGCTCCCGATATATCCAAAACCCCCCTTTCAAAACACAACACACGTACACTGCACATTGAGTTCGTATGACCAGTTTAACCCGTTAATCGGAGGTTCCCTCGCCCCAAAGGCGAGGGGTAATTAACGGCAGCTTAGTCCGCGGCTGCCGGAGATTCGGATCCCCACAATCAATAAACCCCGGCCTACCCTAGGCCGGGAGAATCTGTAGTGCGCCTGACAAGCGCGCGCGTATTCCCATCTCAATGGGGTGACGAAAAACACCCTACAGTTGTACATATTTTCATTTTTGTATTTGGTTTACCCCGCGACGGAGTGCATGGATAGCCAGGTTCTGGAGGGCAACGGGTCCGCATCTCATGGCTTTGAGAGGCAGGGGACTTCACTCTAGGATTGGCAGGCGATTCGCCTCACTTTTAGGGGATACAGGTTGACCCAAGGTGGGGTGCTCAAGTTACCGGATTCCCTGAAGTTCTGGGTGGTCAATTAACTTTGTTGAAGGGGGCAGCCTCGCTTCAGGTTTTGGCGGGTAACTTGCCGCACCCGTAGGGGTCTAGGTTTTCATTGCACAGGCTATCCACATGACCAAGGAAACGTCGGGTTTTAGTACCGGCTCTGTGAAACCCGTTGATCCCAGATTATCTGTATTGTTCTGTGAAGCTTATTACTTTTCTGTAATGTTGCATTTATCACGCCTTGAGTGATTATTGTATATTGGTATATTTACTAGTAGATGTTGTATATGTTTTGCACCCGCGCTAGTCTAGTCCCCGCTCTGACGTTAGTTAAGTAACCTAATGGGTGATGACAGGACCCAGTGACGAATGCGGATGGCATATACGTACATTTTATTTTTGTTCTTTTCTGGTGTGATTAATTGATGGGACTGCGTTGATTCTGATCAATGCAAGGGAAAACAAACCTGTTTCGATGTTGTTGGAACAATTTTCAAAAAGCTATTATTGCAAGGACGTTTTCTTTTGTTTTGCACAGTGGTATTCGGTTATGAATATCCGGCACCTCATTCGACGAGGCAAGGGCCGAGATCCCTTCATCGGGAGTGACCACATCGGCAGAGGTTTGCGTCAGGGTAATAACTTCACTATAGCCGATTACTTTTTGCTTTGCATCGTGGTATTCAGTTTGGAATATCCTGCACTTCATTGCACGAGGAAAGAGCCGAGATCCCTTCACCGGGAGTGACCTCTTTAGCAAAGGTTTTCGCCACTATATTTTTTTAAAAAGGTATCGGGTTCCATCAATGAGATCTAGTTCATTACGTTAATGGTTTTTCACCAAAAACCAGCCGTAGCCCTCCATCGTTTCAGACGGGTAGCACTTAATATTCATGCTATGTTTGTTGTCCTTCGTCAAGGAATAGTGTATGGTAGCTGCTTGTTACCTTTCTGTTGCATAGATAGATGCGTTGGTTTGGGCTGTCCTATTACCTTGTTGGCCTTCGTTAAGTGTATGTATGGGTGGGTTCAAATTAACCTGGACAATGACGCGTAGAACATGACATGTGACTTATGATTTGTTGGCCTTCGTCAAGGTCATAAGAGCATGGGGCAAAAATCCATATCCGGTGTTTCAAACATAGAGGAAACTTGCCAGGCATGTGCATAGCTTCTGGAGTGTAATAACGTGAGTGGATTCCTTCACGTTATCATGCGATGATAGTTGGATCCTGATTCCCATTGATGAGTTGGTTTACTCTTCGGGTGATCCCGACTAATTCTTCTTTCAGGTTTGGAAGAGAATTTGACGGTACAGTGGTAGGTTTCCTGATTAGATAAAGTTATTACCAACCTGATCTAGGTTAGAGTTCATGCAGAGTGTTTCTTTTCTCTCTTTCTTTGGCAGCGACCATGGCCTGACCCTAGACTATGACTCAGTGACCAAGTTAACCGAACCTTCTTAAAATACCGACTTTTGGATTGTCTGAGTTGCATACATCATTGCCACTCCTTCTTTTACCTTTTGCATTTCTCCAGAACACCTCGTATTACTACGAACATCAACTTCCATTGGATAAATCTATTGTATAGTTATATAAGAACTCGAAAGGACTTCTTCGAGGATGGATTCAGGTTCAGGAGAAATTGAATTGGTTTATTCAGTTGTCTTTTATCATCAACTTCTCTCAGGTTGAGAGTACTCCTTGGTTTAGGAGACGGTACACCTATTACGCTTATTGAATAGTTTTCTTCCAAACCATAGGCAGGTGCCGAAAGGTAGAGAATGAAAAAAACGAATCACCCTAAGTATGGTGTACAAAAGGTAATAAGTAAAGACAAAATGAAGAGATTAGAAAGAGGGAAAAGTAAATTGCTACTGCTATCATTCACGACCAAACCGCATAGTTCATTGCCACCCCTACTTCACCTTTGCTTTTTCTCCAGTTCAGGAGAAATAGAATAAGGTTTTATTCAGTTGTCTTTTATCATCACCTTCTCTCAGGTTCCGAGTACTCCAAAGATTAGTAGTATACACCTATTACGCTTATTGGATAGCCTGCTTCCAAACCATAGGCTGGTGCCGAACGGTAGGGAAGGAAGAAAACCATTTAGCCTAACGACGGTGTACAAAAAGTAACGACTAAAGACAAATAAAATGATTTGAAGAGATGGCAACGAAATATAGGGTTACAGACATGAATCAGGATTATGGAAGAGGCATTGCTACGAATACCCGAATACCCATTCGAAACATTTTCATGTTTCAGTTTCACTATGCGTTGTTAAAGGAAAACTGATTTCCCAATTAGACACTTGCTCCAGGGTATGTATTTACTAGGTATGATTCACACATCTGTACGGTTTTACAGATGATGAGTGGGAGTAAGTTATTGCGAATTAGGTGATCATCCTCATTATATCGGAATTCGTTGTAATTGGTGATATTTGAGGAAATCGCCCTGGTTTTTGCCCGACGGAAAATATTTGGTTTTGAATATCCGTTGTTATGCACCAATTTCAAACTGATATATCTGTACGTTTATTTTAATAAAGCGAGATATAACTTTTTGGAATTATGTCTGTGACATTTACCTATATCAGTTGATGAATGGATAAAGAGCATTCAACAGCGGAGTAGTTCTTAACCATAGTATAGTTCTCAACCTACGACGCACAGGGTTTGAGTTATTCAACTCAGCGGACTTATACAAAGTATTTTATGTTGTCCAGTGTCCATTAGGACAAAGCGGTTGGTCCTCGTACTATATTCTGTTTACTTGTGATTTCTCTAGTTTTTAGACAGGTGTTTCGTAGAAATACAAGGTCTAGGTTTTGAGAAGTTATAGGTACAAGAATAAAGTAGAGAACCATGCGTTGCAAGTATCGGGATTCTTCAAGGTGATCGAAGATGTAGATACATGTGTATGGTATTCAGTTGATAGTAATGGTTTTGAGAAACTTGTTTCTCTTTCGGGTTACTCATAATTGGATGCACTCCTAAGTTGAGTAATGCTGATCGGCATCTCTCCATTTAGTTGACATGCGCTGGAGACAGCTGCATGATTTGAATCTGGTTCCAATTAAATCTGTGCCTCGGATTCTATATTGGATATAGAAAGGTTCGTATCTTAACGATGTTAAGGTACGGGGAGTTGTTCGGCTTATGCTTAAAAACGTACTCTGGATAACTCAAGGCACGTTTCTGTAATGGTAGTTTGTAGGTTGACCCGGGCTATGATAAGGGTTGATTTTCTACCATCTGGAAGATCAATAGTGATATTGTTCTTGACTTGCCAGAGTTTTTGTAAAATGAATTTTTTCTGAAAACAGTAATCGGAGTATGGTAGACTGGAAGTCATTCCAGGACCGCAAACGATTACTGAAAATTCAATAGGACCTAAAGATTCAATAAGGTTTGGCATTCCATTAGCCACTCCGCAGATATGGTGGGTAACCTCACGCACCCGAGAGGTACTTCGGTAGCCTCAAGGCAGGGAGGTTCTTATTTACCCAGACTTGCCATTACTGCTGTTCTAGACTATGAGACCCGACAGGAGGATGAGTATAACATCATCCTAAACTAGCTTTAGAACTGTACGTGTATATGACTCTGTCAGAGGGTTGTTGTGGTCAGTGGGAGCAGCGGAAGCATAGTGGACAAGTAGCTTATGTCTATTTATAGACTAAAGCAGATATAGCGGAGATAGATCATCTATTTTTGATGTGACAGTCATGGGTTTGACTTCATCAGAATAGGGGATGGATCTGTTAAGAAGGTAGTAGGGTGTGATGTCCTGGTATTTGGATGACATACACAGAGTAGGAAGTAAAATTCCTATACTACAATCGGTTATACTGTGGTTGTAACACAGTTGTTTCTCCATAAAGGATATGGATATAATATCTAACATTCTGGTTACTAGATCTATGGTTTTAGATCTAGATTAGGGTAGTTTCCCAATCTGGGTACTTAGACAGTATTCTAAAAGGTATTTTAGAATGGACGACTCCTGACATGGTGGTGTACCTGCAGGTGATGGAGTCTCCCTCTCTAAAGGTGTCTTACAGACTAAAGGAGAGAGGGATGTGCATGATTGGCATATCACTTGCTTAGGCAATTTAGTCAATCATGAGATGTCAAGTATCACACCAGATGTTGTTTTTGCACGAGATGCAATAAGCTTATATTAATCCAATCCTGGAGAAACATTCGGAAGCAGTTTTAGAACATAAGTGGATGTTTTAGGGATTTGATAACGACAGCCTCCTTTAGAAGATGGTTATTATTCCATGCTTCCAAGGTGACCTGGATGACAGAGTGGCTATCAGAGTTATAGTTTTCCCTCTGACGAAGGGGCATTATTATGGACAGGTGGTCCAACAGGATACTGTGGGAGGCATGGTGGAGGATACTGATTGGGTTCAGTTGACGATACAGTCTAAGAAGTTTGGATTTGCAGTTCATTTATGAACTAGGTCCCATCAGATATAAAGACATATTCTAAGACAGGTATTACTCAATTCGGGCGATGGCTTTCTCCGTGAACTTGAGATTAAGAGAGACATAGAAAAAAATATCAGGGCGGATCCACTCACTGAGGCTACTTCTCGAATACAAGAGTTTTACAAACGAGCTTTGTAAAACTGATTAGTAGAGGAGTTGGGTATTCGGTATCACACGGCCTGTGAGTATGCGACATCGCAATAATTACCCTTAAGTGCAAGTGTGAGATTGTTGGGTATAGTTCCCTCAAAGTCAATTATTGGATCGCAGGCACGTGATTGCAATGATTGAGGAGGACCTATACCAGTAGGACAGTCTTACTCGAGATGATAGTATGGTATCTGGTTTTCCTTTATCATCGTGTACAGCTTTAGGTGACATGATCACTATTACACGTTGATAGAGCCCTTATGATTCTTGCTTGACTAACAGCAGTATGATGGCAAACATATACGTGAAAGTTGGGTAGTCCATAAGCACATCCTTAAAAGTGGTCCCTAGTCATGGGAGTTTCGGGACAGGGCATCGATACTCCGTAGTAGACTATTGTATACAATCAAGACCCCGACAAAGGCGGTGGCCGGTCTCACAAGCCATTGGTGTCAGTTGGTTCACCTAAGATGTATACAGATGCTCATTGGGTTATGAGTGCACCGGACATGACTCACCGGGAACCTGCTAGTTGGTATTATAGCCAGCGTCAGATAGCAGTTCCCTGGTGACATGTGTACATATTAGTTCATCGACCTGAGGTCGTCATTTGTCTCGTGTGAGTTCCCACAATTCTTAGATTATTACCCTACCACGGCTCAAAGAAGGCGTGCAAACAGGTTTTAGTTGGGAACAGTCCCGAGCCATATAGAGGCAGTGAGCGGATCGGCAGGGAATTCGCCTCTCCCGGTATTGGGGGTGAGATCACGCTGTGTCTAGGAGAGGCATTACACAAAGTCCTTAGCCAAGGCAAGTGAGAATTACTGGTAGGTATTCCAGTAGTTTCTCAGGGTGTTCAGGGTTACCCTCCGACACGACTTATACCGCTATTGGGGGTCTGACGCTACCAGCCCCCTAGGCCCGATATGCGATGCTCATAGACGAACAAACCGGACTGTACAGATATTGTCGCTGATAGGCTCAGTAGGGTTCCAGGATGAGTTCGCTCATAGGCTTTCCTTTCGGTCAATACATGGGCAGCCGTTACGCACAGCTAGTGCCGTTAACGTGCTTGTTGTTAAACCTACTGCCAGGGGATTGACGATTCTTTAGAGTCCCCCACAGATAGTTTCCCAGCTTTGGGCGAAACGTTGTAGAGGCCGTATGGTTTTATGGCAGGGTTCGAACATGCATGTGCACTTGTGCACGTGTCATGGTTCGGACAGATAATACTGGTGGTCATTGGTTTAATCCGGATCCTAGTATTATATTGTGTAGAAATACTTTTCATCTCATTGCATTCTTATTCGGTCGGAATACAAATGCGGGTATGTATATACAGTTGTGGGGTAATCCTGTAATTTGATACGAGATTGCTTTTGAAGTTGCCAGTTTTTCTTCCCCCGACTAAACATTAGATTTAATGTTTAATTATTGGTTGGTGTTTGAGCTTTGTTTTTGGCCATTTCCTTTTTTTCTTATCATGGACGAAATTATCATTTAGAGTGGGCTTGTTTTTGTGAGGGTAAGTCATTGTTGATGAGTCATTGGTTGTGCTTCTAGAATGGTGAGGTGTTATTTGTGACTCATTGGAAGCTTTAATTTCTTTTAGAAAGCTTTAGGATATTTAGTTGATCTTTGTGGTTGATATTTATCTTAGCCTCACCACTTCATTTATTGTGCTCACCCCTCCCCACTTGTGGCTGAGCACAATTCAGCCCCCATTTTGGCTGAGCCCATTTTTGGGTAAGGAATTTGATTCATTGCAAATTTGATAGCTCATTCACTTCACAACTCCGAAAGGCAACTTCATTTACCTTCACCCAATTGCTTGGGTGCCTTGAGACAAAATATTCTACACTCTTTCTAACTCAATCTTGGACATGTCGGTTTGCAAACTTCATGTCCGAGTTGCTTCAGTTTGAAGCGGGATCGCGTATAATGATTCGTTGACGTGGTGCCACTGCGACGAGGAGATCGGAGATCGAGCGTGTTCGGAGATGCCGCGAGGAGCGTGGGATGATGGCTAAAGATCGAAGGACACGGATCGCTCGGTATAGCCATTCTATCATTTTGTAGTTTGCTTGTTTATGTTAATGGCACGATCCGGGTTATAGTGTGTGCTTGCGCCAGTTGTAAAAGATTTTGTTTCACATTTGGCGTCGGTTTGACGGCCGGTGCGCTACCGTAGACTTACAAAAATGGCATGCTTGATGCTAGTAAAACCTAGTGCTGGTGCTAAAATACACTTTCATGGTATCAGAGCCAATGCTAGATGATTATACGATGTTAGTTAAATCACAAAAAAAAAATTCCGAAACCGAAACCCTAATCACCAAGTTTTTGTCGATTTCAAAATAGACTCTGAATTTTTTTTAAAAAAAGTGTAGAATATTATATATGATGTAACTAGAACACCAGAGAAAAACGAGCACAAAACTTGAATTTTTGGCCGGCGAGAATGCCTTTATGGCCGGTGTCGCTGGTTCTGTTATGATGTATTGCACTCGGTTTTGTTTGTCGTTCTGTGGTGTTGAGTTTAGGGTTTCATGTTTATGTTTGATTAGCCCCGTTTGCATGTGATGTTAACTTTCCTATTAGGGTATTTGGAGTGTTTCGTAGTCGTGTTTTAACGTCGTTTCGGGTATAAGTATGATATGTGATACAATATTTGGAATCAACATTTAATTAGTTTTGTGAAAATTAGTTAGTGTTTGTAAATCAAGCATGTTAATCTCTATTGATCGATTGCCACAAAATTTTGATTCCGATTGAAACTCTATCGAATTGCGTATCGTACGTGAATACTCGCCAGATAACTTTACTAGGTAGCCACGCCCCATAGCCCCGACCAAGTGACTTTAGGAGAACCCCATTTTCAAAAGCATCCACTCGGGTGCTTATGGCCACGGTGTTCTGCCTAAGTGTATTTGGACGACGACATCGTGGGTGTGGCCATCTACAAAAGTTCCCGATGAGTATTCGATCGGGTAATCGGGAATCTTGTTGAATTATTTGACTAAGTTATTGAAAAGTGTTTTCGATGAGACTAAAATACAAGGTTTATAAGGTTAGGCATGAAATTCAGAATATGAGATATTCCAAGTTTATAATGTCTAAGGAAATGCAGATTCTAATTATTGTAGTTTTTATTTTTTTTCTGCGACCGTAAGTGTAATATGTTGGGTATCCTAAATCTCGTTGCTATATGTCAACGGAATTTGGGATACGCGTATTTACTTACGTTGATAACATGTGATGTTATGTGTTACTGTGATATGTTATATTGGATCGTCGTGAATGAATAGCTGGGCGTTTTTGCGTGAGATGGGAGTTTTTCAATTTTCATTCATGTAAATTTGTATGTAATATTCTTTTAATTGGACACTTCCATATTGAGGATGATGTCACCATTGATATATATTATTTACTTTTCAACATTAGGCTAGACCCAAGGCGGGGAGCACAAGTAACCGGGTTCTGGAGTCTAGTGGGAGACTATCTCGAGGAGTTGAGACCGGGTCTCCTTGTTGGATATGTATGCCCTAGAGGCCATTATTGTATATGTATACATGTGGATCCTTGGACATATATATGTAAAGGACAGTTTTGCTCGATATGATAGTATGCTATCTGGTTTGTCTTTATCTTAACATGTGCATATGTTTTACTTGCTATTACGTATCATTCATACATATTGATAAGGCCCGTAGGATCATTGCTAAACTACCTGCGTTGTGATGGCGATCATAGTTGTGGGAGATAGGTAGTCGGCACTCACATCCTTAAATGGTCTCTAGCCGTGGGTGTATCGAGACTGGACATCGATATTCCGAAGCACACTAGTGTATACGTTTCTAGACCCTGACGAGGGAAGATGGTAGGGTCCCCCAACCATTGGTCTATTGCACCTAAGATCGTATACAAGTGCTCACTGGGGTGAGTACACTGGACGGACTCGCCGAGAACATCCAGATGGTACTATACCAATCGTCAGGTGGAAGTTTTCAGGTGACATGAGTACAGGTTAGTCTTTAGACCTGAGATCGCCAATTTTCTTGTGTGAGTTCCCATTGTGCTTTGATCACTACCCTACCACGGCTGTGTACGGTCCCGAGCCACATGGATGCAGTCAGCGATTGTCAGGGATTCGTCTCTCCTGATATTGGGAGTCGATATCGCACTGTGTTCAATTGGTCAGGACCATAAGACGTTGGCCAAGGAAGTTGGGATTTACTGATAAGCTGATCAGTAGTTTCCCGGATCGGTCCTGAGCCACATCAGCACTAATTATCGGGTTATTAGGGTCTGACGTTTACCACCCCCTCGACCCGGTATGCGATAATCTCAGACAAAGAGACGGGATTGTACGGAGATTTTTACTGATATGCTCAGTAGGGATCCGGATGAGTTTTCTCATCGGTCTTCCTTTCCGACAGGTACCCGGGTAGCCGTTACGTACAGCTAGTGCCGCTGATGTACCTGTGGTTATGAATTTATCCAGTAACTCACTGCTGGCGTAATTTCGATTCTTTAGAGTCCCACAAAGAGGGTTTCCCTTGTTCAGGTGAAATGATGTAGTAGCCGTATTAGATACGTGTAGGGTTCCGATCGATTGATGTACTTTGTACTCGAACATTCAATCGGACAGTTGGTAATACTAGCCAGCTCCGGCATGCGCCAGATTATTAAATCAGGTACTGATTTGATAATTTACAAATATATATATATATATATATTTCGATATGTATATTCTAGTATTACATTCTTTGTGTTATTCTATCTCTTTGAGAATTCTTGTTTTTATCCGAATGAAGGTATGTATATATACAGTAGACTGTAATCCGCATTTTGTTACGGATAACGTTCTAAAAGGTGGACACATCATTATGCTTTTTCCATTTATTCTTTAAATGGAAATGAGGTGTAAATTGAAGGAGAGGGATGTATGGTGAGAGCCATGGCTTCAATAGTTGACAAATGAATTATTTATTCATTTGTGACAACTATTGAAGCTTTGTTGGACGTCATTATTCATGGATATTGTTATACAAAACCTAAGTGAGATATTTTCTCTCTCATAGTTGCTCATTTTATTTTGATCTCACCATTTTGCTTCACCTTCTCTTAAGCTTCACCACCTTCATCATCCTTCTCCTCTCTACACTCTTATGTGTTGAGAAACAAGAGAGGAGGCAACATAGAGAAAGAAGAACACTTAGAACATCACACTACATCCTAGAGTTCTTAGATTAGCATCCCAAGTTCTCTAATTACTCCTATTGATACTTAGTTAGGAGCTAGAGCCACGGATCACATCCCTCGGATGGATCATCTTTGACAAAGGAGGACCGGAAAACAAGATCGATCCCGGAGAATCGATGGAGCGGGAAAAGAAGATCAAGGACGTTTAAGGTGGCCACTAGGACAACATGATGAGGAAAGAATACCGAAGGACACGGATCGTTTGGTGAGGCTTTCTTACCATAGTAGATATCACTGCTAGTTTAGTTAGTTACGTTTATGGTAAGGTCTGGTTTAATGGGTTATTCAAGCGCCGTTTTTAAACACGTAGAAAATTTTTGTTCCGGAAATCGCCACGGATAGTGGCTAGGGCGTTAGGGTAACCGAACATGGTATCAAAGCTACTAGGCAGGGATGCCGACCCATGGGGGTTCTCACTGTGGTGACAGTAGTGGCGAAGCACAGGCACTTAACCCCAGGGTGCCCCGTGCTGTTATATGGTCCGGCGGGTTATTGTCCGTCGCGAGGGGATTACGTAAAAATTAGCTGCTGAGGGACCTATGGGCGCCAAGGCCAGTTTCCGCTGCGCCTACTAACCCAACATTGTATCAGAGCCACCTCATAAATGTAACGTTTTAAAAATAAATAAATAAATAATTAAATAAATAAAATCCTTTAGGTGAATTTGCTGATAATCGGAAAAATAAACCGTTTTTTCCGTAAAACTCAACTACAGTTATTTTTCAATATAAATTTAAATACGCCTATTTTAACTATGTAATTACTAGTAAATAGTGTTTATTTAGTGACTTATAAATTATTGGTTTACATAAATATTTTTCCTTAATTAATTAAATTCAAATATTAACATAAACTTTAATTATACATTAAATTAGTGCAAATTACAAATTAGAAATGGGTTAATTTTACAAAGTGAGCCAGGACATCTTAGAATTTAGTGTGTAGTATGCTTCTCTCTTCTTAATTTGTTTCCAAAATTCTAGAGTTTTCTAGGTTGGAAAATAAATAAAACAAAAATAATTATTGAAAAGACTTAAAATGGTGTAATTAATTAAAGAGGTTTCTACATATTTATACATTCTTTTTTCTCTCTCACTTTTTCTTCCCTCTTGTGGCCGAAATTCCCCCCTGGCAGCCTCAATTTTTCCCAAGCTCTTTTCTCATAAAAAATTCTACAAAAAATTGAACAAAAATCCAAAAAAAAAGCTCAAATTCCAAATCCAATTCCAACCCATTATTTTTTGCTCATTCTAGCTTGGATTCTTGAGGCAAGAGAGCCATTTGGGAGGCTATGTGAGCATGCTAGACATCATGTTGTGAGGTATAAATCTTAACCTATAGCTTAATTGTTGGATAATTACTTTAATTTAAGCTAATTAGGTGTTTAATTATGGTTTTAATTTCAAGATCTAAATTTTCAAGAGAAGGGGTTTTAAATTAGGTTAGGGTTTTATCACTCAATTATGTTTACAAGGTGTAGTTTAACATGTTGAGACATGGAAAACTTAATCTAATTGTTAATTTGTTAGGTGTTACTTTAAAATTGTTAAAATTAGGAAAAATTGTGCAAACTAGGTTTTTGTAGAATATGTTTATAGGTGAGATAAAACTCTAGTGAGAATTTTTATCAATTATTCATGGTTTCAATGAGGAGATTAACATGTTAATTGAATACAAAACCTAATTTGGTTAATAGTTGCTAATTTTTAGTTTAAAAACTGTGATAAATATGCTATTTTTGCTAACTAGGTTTTTAGAAATTGCTTAAATAATTGAGATTAAAATATAATTATGGTTTCATGACATTATTAACTTTATAAATTGTAGTTTAATAATTTAGTTCATGCATAACCATGTTTAGTTGTGGTATTGTGAATTTTGCTTTAAAAAGTGTTAAAATTTGATATTTTTTGCAAACTAGAATTTTGGGCTTAATGGAAATTGACGAGATTAAATTTAAGTAATGTGTTTTATGATCTACTTATGATATTTAGTGAATATTATGGCCATTAGTTTTTTTAAAACATCAAGTTTCGAATTAAAACGAAAATTTAGTGCTTTCTAGGTTTTCGGAAATAAATCGATTCGATTTATTTTGAGGTTTTGATGAGTTGCAATCTATTTTATATTATAATTAGTGATTTTTGAAAGAATGATTGGTGTGTTTGGGTTTTTCTCGATCAAACGGCGTTTGTACGCCGATGTCGAGGGTTATTTGGTTATTTTGCATGAGCTGGTCATAGGTTTTAACCTATGCGCGCTTCGTGCGTAGTTTTGGTTTTGTCCGCGATTTTGGTTTGCGATATTATATATGTTAGCATATAGGCACCCTTCACGTGGACTTCAGACGATGAAGAAGAGGATCGCAGCATCGACTCCAGCAGATAAGGACCAGGTGAGTAGATGTATATCTACGGAGGATGTCGGGTGAATGGCGTATAGCACCCCCGCAAACGTAGAATAAGGATATTACATATTATTATTAGGAAGTCGGCCGTAACCTTAGATTCATGGCGAGTAGGGTACCATTGAAGACTTTAGGTTGGATTAAACTAATTTAGGAAGACTTAACAATAGTATGATTGCCTTGGAGGGAAATCATATGTTTCATGTAGACACACACATACGCACATACATAAACCTGACTTGGTGTATGTGTGTGTGTGTATACTGGAATGTGTGTAGGTATATATTTATGTATATATATAGTATATACACGTGATATGAGGATGTTATGCGATACCTGGGGATGAGTTGAAATAACTGGGCATGATGCCGTGAGATATAGATATACGATCGAGTATGATATGAGATGTATTCTGATATTAGCGGATCGTTAGGAAATGGGAAAATGTATATTTATACATAAACGATAATAGGTGATGATGATATTGAACTGTACGAGACTCTAGAATAGATCCCTGATTGTAATATGTGACTTAATCACGATATGATATATGACATGTTATTTTAGTGGATCATTTGACGATGGATATTTACATAGACGATAATATATGTTTAATGATATTGGGATGTATGCGATTATAGTACAGTACCCTTGATCATGATATTGTTTGATGATGATACTATACGAACGATGATGTATATATGTGATAGTTTACCTGTACCCCGATTTTTGGATGTCGTAGGATGAATTTTATCGTACGAGGCATAGATGTGTTGATTGATCCGCACTCTTGGCTCGAGGAATTCGTACTACGTATGTGACGCTATTGAGGCTGGATCGCCGACTACTAGAGATATCGAATCAGAATTTTAGAGGATTCTTCTTACCTTTCGACTAGTGACTTTAGTTAGTTCCTTAGTTGGTTTGGTAGATCTTACTTTCGGCTCGATTCATACTTATTTTCAAAACTAACGAATCGTGTGCATTTTTATAAACAGCTTGAGGGATACTTCGGATTTTTTCAAAGGACAGATCTTTTCATAAAAACCCCGGAGCCCTAATTTACTAAAACCACGATTCGTACTTTTTCTAACAATAAACTTTATGACTTGTAATTAGTATGTATTCTCTAGTTGTGCATTTACTACACATTCACCGTTATATTCATGTTGTATTCATCGCATTGCATATTCATACATATGTTTCTTTAGCTAATATGAAACTCTGCATATTAGGACACCATCACCATTACCGATGATGCGCATGTTCCACGTACACTTATTTGCCGGCTCACACACATCATCATCGGTAATTGCCATGTCACGTATACTTTAGAACATATTATCTTTATTGATATAATCAGCTAAATGCTATACTAATATAATATTGTGTGATTACTCTCATGTGCTAGTTTAGACATTACATTTATTACTTATACACTTCATGCATTCACATTTTCATATTATCATGAAGTATTGTGTGGCTTATGCCGATACGCATTATTTACTTACTCATGATTTTGGGATTTTGGATTTCTATGAGATTTCGGGATTTTGGGGAAAACCGCAAGAATATATATAAAAACTTCTCTCTCCCTCCCCCTCTCATTTTAAAATACAAGTTGTGGTTTTCTCGTGATGCATGTGTCGTCCACCATGAGATTTCATGTCTTCTGTTGGATTTCAAGACCCGATTCGAAGAGTGGATGAACCATCTCGGGTACATGGTGGGCCCGGTATGGTACCCCGGGGCAAGAAGCTCGAGTTGTAGACAATGAGCCTGGCAGGGGAGGAATACCTACCGGTGATGTCTGGCGTAGCAGATATCTGGAGGATACCGACCGTTGTCGTGAGATTTGATGATATGGGCCGATCCGGACTGAAGGAGGCCGAGATATTGATATTATGAGATATTGAGACGGATTTCCATGGATTTCATTGATGATGTTTCATATTACATACAAATTTTACTATGATACAAGTTAAAGAATTCTTATACAGATATATCTAGATTTCATGGTTGATTGTTTTACATTCATGGTGCATGCATACTCATACACATGACATGTTACTATTTGAGACACTGACATAAGCACTGAGCATTTCACATAGGCATAGATTATTACCCTGCCACTACTATATGACTAGTGTTATATTAAGTATATTATTATGACCTAGGAGAGCATCGTGCATGCGATTTCTACTCGCAGATGTTTTCTACTCACGAGTTGGCAACTCACCCCCGTTGTGCCAAATTTTCTTACAGGTTTCAATGTACAGCTTTCCGTGGCAGCTTACTGGCACATCATTTCATTCAGGGTAATTCGCTTGGTAGGTTGGTTCATTTGTATCAGGACCGCCGTTGTACTTTTATTATTTCATTTGTATCTAATAAGCTCCATTAACCAGACTTGTATTACTTGATAGATTTAGAAGACCAGTTTTTTTTATTTCGACCTTAGAGTCGCGCTTTTATTATTTTGGTTTTTGGTGGATTTGGTTTTCGTTTGAGTTTTGAGACTCGCCCTTCGGCGTTTTATATTATAGTGCATTGTATGGTTGTTTCCGCCTTTTGGCGTAGAGCTAGCTCCTGCTTGGGGATGCCTTTTTATTGTTGCTTATGTATATATTCTTATTTGTACCTGTTTGGGGCCAGTTTTTACAAAGGATACTCAGCCGAAATTTTTGAGAAATTTGATGTTCCTTTTAAATATGTTTTCCTTTACTTCTTCTTTTAAATGGTTTAGATTTCTGGGCTTCAGCTTGCTTAGATTACATTACGCCTTTAGACGTTTTGTAATGTAAGTGTCAGTCATGTTCTGTACCTTCGGATCGTGACAAAGTTGGTATCAGAGCACTGGGTTTAACCCTTATCTAAGTCTAGGTTGACCTTAGTTGATGGAGTAGGTGATTTAGGTAAAGTGACGTACCGTGGGTATGATCCGCGGCATGCTTACGATACGCTACTCTGCTTAAGAAACCTTAGGATGTACATTTCTTTGCACTATATTCTATTCATTCCTTTGATCTATCTTCATCGATATCGGATGGTGGTTTCTGTTACTACAGTCGCACGGGTAGAGTGAGCTGCGGCTCGAATATGATGACCGTTAGGGTATCGTCTGTTCTTGAGGATCGAGGCACTGTTTAGCGTGCGGACAAAGGGTATTCACATGTCGTCTAGACGAAAGTAAAAGGTTCGAACGATTGTCAGAAACCCATTTTCCCAAGTTTAAGGTATTCGGATGAACATGCAGGTATTTCTAAGGACCCTCTAGAGGAATGAAACCTAACTCGACATAATGACCATGAGAACGCCTTTGAACCTTAAGGTTTACGGCAGATCCGTGGTGTCATTAGTGAGGTTTGGGTTTGCCCTTCTACGGCTAGTCCGCAGATGCTGGGGCATGTACTGGATATTTTTAAACTATATTCGAGTGTTGAGCTCTCGGGGGATTTTGATGAATCGATCGAAAAGTTTAACGTAGTCCAGATATCAGGTGAATGGATAGATTACTTGGGATACTCCAGATGTGAGTATAACCATTTGTAGCGCCGTTCATACAGCTACGGAGAGACGAGTTTGAATCAGTCGACACCAGAGGAAAGTGGAGAACATTGACATCGGTGTAACGATTTGCGATAGGTAATTCGATTATAACATTTCCGTTGTTTGGATTCTAGTATTTTGATGATTTCATTTTTTGATTAGTATTTCCTAAGTGTACATTCATTACACTCTATTCGTGTTCCATATGTCAGTTGTATAGATGTTGTTTTGTGCATACCCAGTGCACTTGATTTGGTTTTATACATTTTGAGATATTGATTTGATTTCGTGCATATGGGCTGCACATGATTTTGACGTATGCTTCGGCATAGTTTTCATCCACTTTTCGTACTGTGATTTCGATTTTGATATTCGGTATATGTTTTCGTGTACCATATGCACTTGATTGAGATTCTTGCGCACACTTGGCGCACTTGATGCGATTTTGTGCACATCAGATGCACTAAATCGGGATTTGTGCAGATTAGATGCACCTGATATTGCTGTCGTGCACGCCCGTTGCACTTGACAGAAGTTTTTGGTGCACACCCGTAGCACCCAGTTTTGTTTCTGTGCATAGTCATAGCATCTGTATTTAATTTCGATTTCCGTGCGCACCGGACGCACGTGGTACCTTATATATTGTATTTGGGATTGATTTCATTCGGAGCAGTACGTTTATATGATATTTACTATTTGGTTTAATAATCGAGCAGGAATGTTCTTAGACTAGTACCTAAGTGTTTTTGCATGCTTCTTTATCCAGATGTTTGGACGATTTTACTACGATGCGCACTATATACAAGTTATAGTTTTGATGTATATCATGTTGGTTTTCGTATTGGATTTTGACATTGTATTTTCACTATAACTCCGATGATTGCGTTATGCTTGACGGAGTTTTGATTTTGAGTTATGTAATTGTTTTTCATGCACATCTATTGCGCTAAGATGTGTTTTATGTATCGATGATTTCGGAGCGCCGACAATTTGAATGTTTTGCTAAATGTTTTAGTATTTGGGGGGAGTTTCAATTTAAATTCGCGGACCAAATTTCTTTAAAGGGGGAAGACTGTAACGTTTTAAAAATAAATAAATAAATAATTAATTAAATAAAATCCCTTTAGGTGAATTTTCTGATAATCGGTAAAATAAACCGTATTTTCCGTAAAACTCAACTACAGTTATTTTTCAATTTAAATTTAAATACACCTATTTTAACTATGTAATTAATAGTAAATAGAGTTTATTTAGTGACTTGTAAATTATTAGTTTACTTAAATATTTTTCCTTAATTAATTAAATTCAAATATTAACAAAAGCTTTAATTATACATTAAATTAGTGCAAATTACAAATTAGAAATGGGTTAATTTTACAAAGTGAGCCATGACATCTTAGAATTTAGCGTGTAGTATGCTTCTTTCTTCTTAATTTGTTTCCAAAATTCTAGAGTTTTCTAGGTTGGAAAATAAATAAAACAAAAATAATTATTGAAAAGACTTAAAATGTTGTAATTAATTAAAGAGGTTTCTACATGTTTCAACAAACTTTTTTCTCTCCCTCTCTTTCTTCCCTCTTGTGGCCAAAATTCTCCCATGGCAACCCCAATTTTTCCCAAGCTCTTTTCTCATAAAAAATTCTTCAAAAAATTCAACAAAATTCCAAAATAAAACCTCAAATTCCAAATCCAATTCCTACCCATTATTCTTTGCTCATTCTAGCTTGGATTCTTGAGGCAAGAGAGTCATTTGGGAGGCTATGTGAGCATGCTAGACATCATATTATGAGGTATAAATCTTAACCTATAGCTTAATTGTTGGATAATTACTTTAATTTAAGCTAATTAGGTGTTTAATTATGATTTTAATTCCAATATCTAAATTTTCAAGAGAAGGGGTTTTAAATTAGGTTAGGGTTTTATCACTCAATTATGTTTACAAGGTGTAGTTTAACATGTTAAGACATAGAAAACTTAATCTAATTGTTAATTTGTTAGGTGTTACTTTAAAATTGTTAAAATTAGGAAAAACTGTGCAAACTAGGTTTTTGTAGAATATGTTTATAGGTGAGATAAAAGTCTAGTGAGAATTTTTATCAATTATTCATGGTTTTAATTAGGAGATTAACATGTTAATTGAATGCAAAACCTAATTTGGTTACTAGTTGCTAATTATTAGTTTAAAAATTGCGATAAATATACTATTTTTGCTAACTAGGTTTTTAGAAATTGCTTAAATAATTGTGTTTAAAATCTAATTATGGTTCATTATAAATTGTAGTTTAATAATTTAGATCATGCAAAACCATGTTTAGTTGTGGTATTGTGAATTTTGCTTTAAAAAGTGTTAAAATTTGATATTTTTGCAAACTAGAATTTTGGGTTTAATGGAAATTGACGAGATTAAATTTATGTATTGGGTTTTCCGATCTACTTATGATATTTAGTGAATATTATGGCCATTAGTTTTGTTAAAACATAAAGTTTCGAAATAAAACAAAAATTTAGTGCTTTCTAGGTTTTCGGAAATAAATCGATTCGATTTATTTTGAGGGTTTGATGAGTTGCAATCTATTTTATATTATAATTAGTGATTTTTGAAACCACGATTAGTGTGTTTGGGTTTTTCTTGATCTATCGGTGTTTGTACGCCGATGTCGAGAGTTATTTGGTTATTTTGCATGAGCGGGTCATAGGTTTTAACCTATGCGCGCTTTGTGCGTCGTTTTGATTTTGTCCGCGATTTCGGTTTGCGATATTATATATGTTTGCGTATAGGTACCCCTCACGTGGACTTCGAACGATGAAGAAGAGGATGGAAGCATCGACTCCGGCAAACAAAGACCAGGTGAGTAGATGTATATCTACGCGGGAAGTCAGGTGGATGGCGTATAGCACCCCCGCAAACGTAGAATAAGGATATTACATATTCTTATTAGGAAGTCGGACGTGACCTTAGATTCATGGCGAGTAGGGTACCATTGAAGACTTTAGGTTGGATTAAACTAATTTAGGAAGACTTAACCAGAGGATGATTGCCTTGGAGGTAAATCGTAGGTTTCATGTAGATACACACACGCATACACATAAACCTGACTTGGTGTATGTGTGTGTGTGTGTGTGTGTGTGTGTGTATACAGGAATGTGTGTAGGTATATATATGTGTGTGTATATATATATAGCATATACACGTGATATGAGGATGTTATGTGATACCTAGGGATGAGTCGATATGACTGGGCATGAAGCCGTGAGATATAGATATACGATTGAGTATGATATGTGTGTATTATGATATTAGCGGATCATTGGGAAATGGGAAAATGTATATTTATACATAAACGATAATAGGTGATGATGACATTGAACTCTACGAGACTTTAGAATAGAACCCGGATTGTAATATGTGACTTAATCACGACATGATATATGACATGATATTTTAGTGGATCCTTTGACGATGGATAATTACACAGACGATAATATATGTTTAATGATATTGGGATGTATGCGATTATAGTACAGTACCCTTGATCATGATATTGTTTGATGATGATACTATACAAACGATGATGTATATATGTGATAGTTGACCCGTATCCCGATTTTGGCATGCCGTACGATGGATTTTACCGTACGAGGCATAGATGTGATGATTGATCCGCACTCTTTACTCGAGCAAGTCGTACTACGTACGTGATGCTATTGATGCTGGATCGCCGACTACTAGAGATATTGACAAAGACTTTAGGAGGATTCTTCTTACCTTTCGACTAGTGTCTTGAGTTAGTTCCTTAGTTGGTTAGGTAGATCTTAGTTTAGGCTCGAGTCATAATTATTTTCAAAACTAACGAATCGTGTGCATTTTTAAAGATAGCCTGAGGGATACTACGGAATTTTTCAAACGACAGATCTTTTCATAAAAACCTCGTAGACCTAATTTACTAAAACAACGATTCATGCTTTTCAAACAATAAACTTTGTGAATCCTAATTAGTATGTATTCTCTAGTTGTGCGTTTACGACACATTCACCGTTATATTCATGTTGTATTCATCGCATTGCATATTCATTCATATGTTTCTTTAGCAAATATGAAACTCTGCCTGTTATGACACTAGCACCATTACCGATGATGCGTATGTTCCACGTACACTTATTTTCCGGCTCACACACATTATCATCGGTAATTACCATGTCACGTACACTTTAGAACATATTATCTTTATTAATATAATCAGCTAAATGCTAGACCAATATAATATTGTGTGATTACTCTCATATGCTAATTTAGACATTGCATTTATTACTTAGACACTTCAAGCATTCACATTTTCAAATTATCATGAAGTATTGTGGGGCTTATGCCGATACTCATTATTTACTTACTCATGATTTTCGGATTTTGGGATTTTGGATTTCTATGAGATTTCTCGATTTTGGGTAAACCACAAGAATATATATAAAAACTTCTCTCTCTCTCTCTCCCTCTCATTTTAAAATACAAGTTGCGGTTTTCTCGTGATGTAAGTGTCGTCCACCATGAGATTTAAAGTTTTCTGTTGGATATCGAGACCCGATTCGAGGAGTGGATGAACCGTCTCGGGTACATGGTGGGCCCGGTATGGTACCCCAGGGCAAAAGGCTCGAGTTGAAGACGATAAGTCTGACAGGGGAAGACTACCTATCGGTGATGTCTGGCACGGCGGATATCCGGAGTATACCGACAGTTGTCGTGAGATTTGACGATATGGGCCGATCCGGACTGACGAAGCCTAAGATATTAAGACTATAAGGTATTGAGACTTTAAGATTTACATGTTTTGTGTCGTTGCTTGACACGGATTTCCATGGATTTCATTGATAATGTTTCAGATTACCATACAAATTTTACTACGATACAAGTTAAAGAATTCTTATACAGATATATCCAGATTTCATGGTTGATTGTTTTACATTCATGGTGCATGCATACTCATACACATGACATGTTACTATTTGAGGCACTGACACGAGCACTGAGCATTTCACATATGCATAGATTATTACCCTGCCACTACTACATGACTAGTGTTATATTAAGTATATTATTATGACCTAGGAGAGCGTCGTGCATGCGATTTCTACTCGCAGATGTCTTCTACTCACGAGTTGGCAACTCAGCCCCGTCGTGCCAAATTTTCTTACAGGTTTCGATGTACAGGTTTCCTTGGCAGCTTGTTGGCACATCATTTCATTCAGGATGATTTGCTTGGTAGGTTGGTTCACTTGTATCAGGACCGCCGTTGTACTTTTATTATTTCATTTGTATCTAGTAAGCTCCATCAACCAGATTTGTATTACTTGATAGATTTAGATGACCAGTTATTTTTATTTTGACCTTAGAGTCGCGCTTGTATTATTATGGTTTTTGGTGGATTTGGTTTTCTTTTGAGTTTTGAGCCTCGCCCTTCGGCGTTGTATATGATAGTGCATATTGTGGTTGTTTCCGCCTTTTGGCGTAGAGCTAGCTCCCGCTTGGGGATGTCTTTTATTGTTGCTTATGTATAGATTCTTATTTGTACCCGTTTGGGGCCAGTATTTACAAAGGAGACTCTGCCGAAATTTTTGAGAAATTTGATGTTGCTTTTAAACATTTTTTCCTTTACTTCTTCTTTTAAATCGTTTAGATTTCTGGGCTTCGGCTTGCTTAGATTACGTTACGCCTTTACACAATTCGTAATGTAAGTGCCGGTTACATTCCGTACCTTCGGATCGTGACAATAAACCCATACTATCTAGTTCTAACTTGTTTGAAATATCGATCGACCAAAATTTTCGAAACCGCAATTCCAAAAATGCAGTTTCTGTCGAATTTTTAAAGTGGTCGAAAAATCATTTTCAGTGTATAAAAAATTCGTGCAGGGTTTTTTAGAGCAATACAAGAAATTTGAGACCATATACCCTCAACTCCGCCGCGGAAGCACCGCCAAACATGCTTGTTTGCAGCAATTCCGCGGCTAAAGTTGTGTTTCTGTGCTCAAAATTTCTGCAGCTCCTCTATTTGTAGGAATTATGGTTTCTGGGTTATTTAGTTCTTGGGCCCGGATTTGTTTGAGTCCTGGATTAGCACTTGGAGCCTATTTGAAAAAGTTTAGTCGATTTAAATTTTAAAATATGTGTGACTATCATGTAAGTCTACGGTAGTGCCCCGGCCGTCAATCCGATGCCAAATGCGGAAACAAAAACTTTTTAGGAAACTGGCGCTATCGTAGTCTTTGACCCGGATCGAACCATTAATGCTAAACTAGCTAACTACTAAGAAGTGAGAGTGGATATACCGATCGATCCGTCTCCTACGGTCTTTGGCCACCATCCCAAGCTTCTCACGGCATCTCCGATCTCCGGTCTCCTCGTCGGAAGGGCACCACATCATTGAGTCTTTTTACGGGCTCCCGCTTCATCCGAAGAAACTCGAACATGAAGTTTGCTAGCCGACATGTCCAAGGTGAAGTAGAGAATGTGTGTGATAACTTTATCTCAAGCATCCATTGATTCTCAACACATGAGAGTATATGGATGGAGGTTGAAGATGATGCCATTGGTGGAAGTTATGAGCTAGAGGAAGAAGAAGAAGAGCTTTTCTTTTCTTATGTGAGATGAAAAATGAGAGAGGCTAGAATGATAATCACAAGAGCTAACCCAAGCCATATGGCTGCCCTCTCTCTCTCCATCTTTCATTTCACACACTAAATCAATCCAAAATGTGACATATGCACAATAAAGAGACCATGAGTCATCACCCATGCACATGTCATAATTAATGCAACTCATCATGAATTAAGCTCATAATTTCCACCAAAATAAACATTAACCCAAATGTTTAATCCAACAAAAAGATACGGCATCAAATAAAGTTAACTGGTGACGGATCACAAGAATACCCGTCACCTGTATATACATACCTGCATCCGCATTCCGACTGAATGCGAATGCAATGAGACTAAAGTAATCCAACAAATCTAATACTAGGATCCAGCTTAAAACAAAGCCTACTAGTATGATCTGCCCGATTATGATCCGTTCATAAGTGCACGTATATGATCGAACCCTGCCATAATACCATACGGCCTCTAGAACGTTTCGCCCGAAACTTGGGAAACTATTTGTGGGGGACTCTAAAGACTCGTCAATACGCCGGCAGTGGGTTTAACCACAAGCACGTCAGTGGTACTAGCTGTACGTAATGGCAATCCATGTATCGACCAAAAGGGAGGCTGATGAGCGAACTCATCCTGACACCTTACTGAGCCTGTCAGTGACAATATTCGTACAGTCCGGTCCATTCGTCTATGAGTATCGCATGTCAGGCCTAGGGGGTTGGTAAAAGTCAGACCCCCAAAAGCGGTACAAATCAAGTCGGAGTATAGCCCAGAACACCCTGAGATACTACTGGAATATCTACCAGTAAATATCCTGCCTTGGCCAAGGACTTCGTGTAATGGCTCTCCTAGACACAGCACGATCTCACCCACAATACCGGGAGAGACGAAACCCCTGCCAATCCGCTCACTACCTCCATGTGGCTCGGGACTGTACCCAACTAAAACCTGTTTGCACGACTCCTTTGAGCCGTGGTAGGGTAGTAATCAAAGCACAGTGGGAACTCACACGAGACAAATGACGATCTCAGGTTGATGAACTAACCTGTACACATGTCACCAGGGAACCGCTATCTGACGCTTGGTATAAAACCAACTAGCATGTTCTCGGCGAGTCCTGTTCGGTGTACTTATAACCCAATGAGCACCTGTATACGTCTTAGGTGAACCAACTGACACTAATGGCTTGTGAGACCAGCCACCGCCCCTCGTCGGGGTCTCGATCCGTATACACTAGTCTGCTAACGGAGTATCGATGCCCAATCTCGAAACTCCCATGACAAGGGACACTTTTAAGGATGTGCTTATAGACTACCCAACTCTCACGTATATGATCGCCATCATACTGCTAGTAGTCAAGCAAGATTCCTAAGGGCTCTATCAACGTGTAACAGTAATCTGTAATATCACCTAAATTATGTACACGATGATAAAGATAAACCAGATATCATACTATCATCTTGAGTAAGACCGTCCTACCGGCATAAGTCCTCCCTCAATCATTGCAATCACGTGCCTGCGATCCAATAATTGACTTTTAGGGCACTATATCCAACAATCTCCGACTTGCACTCAAGGCTAATTATTGTGATGTCGCATACTCATAGCCCGTGTGATACCGAACACCCAACTCCTCTACTAATCAGTTTCACAAAGCTCGTTTATGAAACTATTGCGTTCGAGAAATAGCCCAGTGAGTGGATCCACCCTGATGTTTCTTTCTATGTCTCTCTTAATCTCAAGTTCCAAAGGGCTTGATGATTCATCGAAATCTTCTAGGGGAATAATCTCTTTCTTATTTCGCAAGCACTCGAACACAAAAGGTGGCACTTGATGATAGCCCTTGACGAGCAGACCTCTGGAGAAAGCCAACTCCCGAATTGAGCAATACATGTCTTAGAATATGTCTGGTTATCTGATGGGACCTAGTTCATAAATGAACTCCAAATCCAGAAAAGTTCTTAGACTGTATTATCAACTGAATTTAATCAGTCTGCTGCACTATGCGTCCCTCGGTATCCTCTTGGATCACCTGTTCAAACTACTAACCCTCTTTAGAGGGAAAACTATAACTCTGCCAGTCACTCTGTCATCCAGGTCACCTTGGAAGCAAGTAATGATATCCGTCTCCCGAAAGAGGCTGTCGTTATCATATCCCTAGAACATCAACGTATGTTCTAAAACTGCTTCCGAATGTTTCTCCAGGATTGGATTAATATAAACTTATTGCAGCTAGTGCAAAACAACATCTGGTGTGGTACTTGACATCTTATGATTGACTCAATTGCCTAAGCAAGCGTTATGTCAATCATGCACATCCCTCTCCCCTTTAGTCTGTAAGACACCTTTAGAGAGAGTGACTCCATCACCAGCAGGTATACTACCATACCAGGAGTCGTCCATTCTAAAACACCTTTAGAATGCTGTCTATGTATCCAGATTGGGAAACTACCCAAATCTAGATCTAAAACCATAGAGATAGTAACTAGAATATCTGATATAATATCCATTTCCTATATAGAGAAACCACTGTGTGACAACCACAGTATAACCGATTGTAGATAGGATGTTTACTTCCTACACTGTGTATGTCATCCAAATAGAAGAACATCACACCCTACTACTTTCTTAACAGATCCATCTCCTATTCTGATGAAGTCAAAGCCTATGACTGTGACATCAAAAATAGATGATCTATCTCCGCTATATCTGCTTTAGTCTATAAATAGACATAAGCTACTTGTCCACTACGCTTCCGCCGCTCCCACTGACTACGACAACCTGCTGGCAGAGTCATATACACGTGCACTTCTAAAGCTAATTTAGAACGACGCTATACTCATCCTCCTGCTAGGTCTCACAGTCTGGAACAGCAGCAATGACAAGTTTGGGTAAACAAGAACCTCCATGTCACCGTCTTTAAGAATACTGATGTACCTCTCGGGCGCATGAGGTTACCCACAATATCTGTGGAGTGCCTAATGGAATGTCAAACCCGATTGAATCTTTAGGTCCTATTAAATTTTCAGTAATCGTTTGTTGTTCTGGAATCATTTCCAGTTCTACCATACTCCCACTACAGTTTTCTGAAAAAATCCATTTTACTAAAACTGTAGCGAGTCAAGAACAATATCACTATTATGTTCCAGATGGTATAAAGTCAACCCTCGTCATTGCTCGGGTTAAGCCACAAACTGCCATTACAGAAACGTACCTTGATTTATCCAGAGTCTGGTTTTAAGCATAAGCCGGACAACTCCCCGTACCTTAACATCGTTAAGATATGAATCGTTCTATATCCAATATAGAAAAAAGGTAATTGGAACCAGATTCAAATCATACAGCTGTCTCCAGTGCATGTCAACTAAATGGAGAGAGGTCGATCAGCATTACTCAACTTTGGAGTGCATCCAATTATGAGTAACCTGAAAGAGAAACAAGTTTCTCAAAACCATTACAATCAAATGAATACCAAACACAAGTATCTACATCTTCGATCACCTTGAAGAATCCTGATACTTGCAACACTTGATTCTCTACTTTATTCTCATATCTATAACTTCTCAAAACCTAGACTTTGTATTTCTACGAAACACTTGTCTAGAAACTAGAGAAGTCATAAGTAAAAGGAATATAGTATGAGGACCAACCCCTCTGTCCTTATGGACACTGGACAATATACAATACACTGTATAAGTCCTCTGAGTTGAATAACTCAAACCCTGTGCGTTGTAGGTTGAAAACTGTACTTATGGTTAAGAAGAATTATACCGCTGTTTAATGCTCCTTACCTAACCATCAACTGATATAGGTAAATGTCATGGACATAATTTCAAAAACTTATATCTCACTTTATAAAAATAAACGTACAGATATATAATTTGAAATTGGTGCATAACAACGGATATTCAAAACCAAATATTTGCCGTCCGGCAAAAACACAGGCGATTTCCTCAGATATCACCAATTACAACGAATCTCGATATAATGAGGATGATCACCTAATTCCCAATAACTTACTCCCACTCATCATCTGTAAAAACCATACTGATGTGAGAATCATACCTGGTAAATACATACCCTTAAGCAAGGTCTAATTGGGAAATTAGTTTTCTATTAACAATGCATAGTGAAACTGAAACATGAAAATGTTTCGAAGGGTATCCGGGTATTCCTAGTAATGCCTCTTCCATTATCAGATTCACAACTATTGTTGGAGATAGTGCCCTCAGAGTCAATTATTGGATCACAGGCACGTAATTGCAATGATTGAGGGAGGACCTATACCTGTAGGACAGTCTTACTCAAGATGATAGTATGCTATCTGGTTAATCTTTATCATCGTGTACTGCTTTAGGTGATCTTACAGGTCACTATTGCGCGTTGATAGAGCCCCTAGGATTCTTGCTTGACTGCCAGCAGTATGAGGGCGATCATTTACGTGGGAGCTGGGGTCTATAAGCAAATCATTAAAAGTTCCCTAGTCGAGGGAGTTTCGAGATAGAGCATCGATACTCCAGAGTAGACTAGTGTATACAGTCGAGACCCCGACGAGGGGCGGTGGCCAGTCTCACAATCCACTGGTGTCAATTGGTTCACATAAGATGTATACAGGTGCTCATTGGGTTATGAGTACACCGGACAGGACTCGCCGGGAACCTATTAGTTGGGATTATACCAGATGTCAGATAGCAGTTCCCTGGTGACATGTGTACAGGTTAGTTCATCGACCTGAGATCGTCATTTGTCTCGTGTGAGTTCCCACTGTGCTTTGATTACTACCCAACCACACTCAAAGGAGACGTGCAAACAGGTTTTAGTTGGGTACAGTCCCGAGCCACATAGAGGCAGTGAGCGGATCTGCAGGGGTTCGTCTCTCCCGGTATTAGGGGTGAGGTCGCGCTTTGTCTAGGAGAGCCAGTACATGAAAGTCCTTGGCCAAGGCAGGAGATTTACTGGCAGGTATTCCAGTAGTATCTCAGGGTGTTCTGGGCTACACTCCGACACGACTTGTACCGATTTTGGGGGTCTGACTTTTACCAACCCTCTAGGCCCGCCATGCGATGCTCATAGACGAACGGACCGGACTGTACAGATATTGTCACTGACAGGCTAAATAGGGTGTCAGGATGAGTTCGCTCATCGACGTCCCTTTTGGTCAATACCTGGTAGCCCGTTACGTATAGGCTAATACCTCTGACGTGATAGTGGTTAAATTCACAGCCAAGTATTGACGAGTCTTTAGAGTCCCCCACAGACCGTTTTCTCAAGTTTCGGCGAAACGCTGTAGAGTTCGTATGGAGATATGGCAGGGTTCGATCAGATACGTGCGGTATTGCGCGGATCATGATCGGACGGATAATACTAGCGGGCTTTGGTTTAAGCCAAATCCTAGTATTGTACAGTGTAGATTTTTTCTCTTTGCATTTGTATTCAGTGGGAATACAAATGCGGGCATGTATATGCAGTCGCGGGGTTTTCCTGTAATTTATTACGGATCAGTTTTTTGGAGTTGCCAGTTTGCATTCCGTTTCGGCTAGTTTTCCTTTGTTCCTTCACGGCCGGACTTTCTGATGGGGGTGGGGGGGGGGGTTATTTGAAAGTGTGCAAATTATCTTTAGTGGATGTGTTATTTGCAATTGAGGCTTCATGATGGTTCTACCATCACGAGATTCTTTTTCCATCACTTTTCTTGCATTAATGAGATAAGAATGGATTAGATATTGATATGACATTATTATCATCACCTTGGTTGTGGTCACCCCTTTGGTTTTCCTACACTCACCTCCCTTGCTTTTTATCCCTTCTCCATATTATGGCCGGCCACTAGAGAGGGAGAAAGATTTTTTTATTGGTATGAGAATTTTTTTCTATCTCATTATTCCATTCATGCAACAAAATTAAACCCCTCTCCAAAGTTCTTCTCTCCTCCATCATCAAAGGCAACTTCACTAACCCCAAGAGACATTGGATTCTACACTAGCCTGCAGCACTCCTTGGGCACGTCAGCTCGCCAACTTCGTGCCCGAGTTGCCTCGGTCCAGAGGTAGGAGCCCGTAAAAGTACCCGGCGATGTGGTGCCCGTTCCGACGAGGAGTTGAAGACCGGAGGTTCCGCGAGGAGATCGGAGTGGAGGCGAAGACCGAAGGACATGGATCGCTTGGTATAGCTTCTCTACTCATTTTCTTGTTTGCTAGAGTTAGGTTAATGGCCCGATCCGGGTTTTTCGTGCGCGATGGTGCCGGTTTCTAGTTTTTAGAAAAGTTTTCGTTTCCGCTTTCCGGCCTCGGATTGACTGCCGGGGCGCCGCCGTGCACTTACATTGGCATCAGAGCCACGCTATTATCCTAGTCTAGCTTGCTCTAGTATGTTTAGAACTCGATCGAACAAAAATCCCAAAAACCGTATTTTCTAGTGCATCAGGTTTCTGTTGATTTTGGTTTGGCTCGAAAAATTTTTCAATACATTGCAGAAACATGTGCAGGGAATTGTAAGCATTCTGCAAAAATTGTTGGAGATAGTGCCCTCAGAGTCAATTATTGGATCACAGGTACGTGATTGCAATGATTGAGGGAGGACCTATCCCGGTAGGACAGTCTTACTCGAGATGATAGTATGCTATCTGGTTTACCTTTATCATCGTGTACTGTTTTAGGTGACCTGACACGTCGCTATTACACGTTGATAGAGCCCCTAGGATTCTTGCTTGACCACCAGCAGTATGAGGGCGATCATATAAGTGGGAGCTGGGGGTCTATAAGCATATCCTTAAAAGGTCCCTAGTCGTGGGAGTTTCGAGACCGGGCATCGATACTCCATTAGTAGACTAGTGTATACAGTCGAGACCCCGACGAGGGGCGGTGGCCGGTCTCACAAGCCACTGGTGTCAGTTGGATCACCTAAGATGTATACAGGTGCTCATTGGGTTATGAGTACACCGGACAGGACTCGCCGGGAACATGCTAGTTGGTCATATACCAGACGTCAGATGGCAGTTCCCTGGTGACATGTGTGCAGGTTAGTTCATCGACCTGGGGATCGTCATTTGTCTCGTGTGAGTTCCCACTGTACTTTGATTACTACCCTACCACGGCTCAAAGGAGTCGTGCAAACAGGTTTTAGTTGGGTACAGTCCCGAGCCACATGGAGGCAGTGAGCGTATCTTCAGGGGTTCGTCTCTCCCGGTATTGGGGGTGAGGTCGTGCTGTGTCTAGGAGAGCCATTACACAAAGTCCTTGGCCAAGGCAAGGAGATTTACTGGTAGGTATTCCAGTAGTATCTCAGGGTGTTCTGGGCTACACTCCGACACGACTTGTACCGCTTTTGGGGGTCTGACTTTTACCAACCCCCTAGGCCCGCCATGCGATGCTCATAGACGAACGGACCGGACTGCACGGATATTGTCACTGACAGGCTCAGTTGGGTGTCGGGGTGAGCTTCCTCATCGACGTCCCATTTGGTCAGTACCTGGTAGCCCGTCACGTATTGGCTTATACCTCTGACGTGCTAGTGGTTAAATCCACAACCAAGGTGTTGACGAGTCTTTAGAGTCCCCCACATTCAGTTACTCAGCTTTCGGGCGAAAGGTTGTAGAGGCCGTATGGAGATATGGCAGGGTCCGATCAGATACGTGCGGTATTGCACGGATCAGGATCGGACAGTTTGTACTATAGGCCGTATGGATATATGGCAGGGTTCGATCAGATACGTGCGGTATTGCACGGATCAGGATCGAACGGAAATTACTAGCCGGCTTTGGTATAAGCCGGATCCTAGTATAGTACAGTGTAGATTTTGTCTCATTGCATTTGTATTTCGGTCGGAATACAAATGCGGGTGTGTATGCACAGTATCGGGGTTTTCCTGTAATTTATTACGGGACCAGTTTTCTGGAGTTGCCAGTTTGCTTTCCGTTTCGGCCAATTTCCTTTGTTCCGTTCATTGGCCGAAGTTTGGTGGAGGAGGGTTTATTTGCATTGTTGCAAATAGGCATTTGTGGAGGGGGTTCTTTGCATCTTGTTGCATCATGATGGTTTTCATGATGGAGCACCTTACCTTGACTTCTTGACTTTGTTTTACATGATGGCTTGACTTTGGCTCATCATGGTTGTTGATCATGAGGTTGGTAGAAGGTGGTTGAGTGTGGGTTTTGATTTGATGATGATGAGGGGTATGGTTGTTGAGTGAGGACTTTTTCTTTGTGATGATTTTCTTTTGATATGATAACCCTCCTCTCTCTCTCTCTCTCTTGGATCATTCTTTTGGTCACCCTCATTCTCTCCTCTCTTTAGGTGATGGCCGGCCACTCTATGGGATGGGGGCTGTCCAAATATTTTGAAAGGGGATTTTGCTTCAATTCATGTTGCAAAAATCCCACAAGTTCCATCTAAAAAGCTCCAAGTTCCATCCCTCCTCCAATGGCAATTCCACAACCCCAAGTGAGACATGGTTCTTCATATATTCTACAGCGAACCTTGGGCACGTCGAGTAGCCGGCTTCGTGCCCGAGTTGCCTCGGCATTGAGGTGGGAGCCCGTAAACGAAAAAGGCGATGTGGTGCACTTCCGGCGATGAGGAGGAGACGGGACTTTTCCGCAGGAGATCGGGACCATGACGAGAAGACCGGAGGACTTGGATCGTCGGTATATCTCTTTCCCATCTTGTTATGTAGCTTAGACTAGTTAATGGTAACGATCCGGAGTTTAGTGCGCGGTGGTGCCGGTTTGCAAAGTCCGCAAAATTTTAGTTATTCACCGCTTCCGCATTCCGGCGTCGGATCGACGGCCGGGGCGCCGCCGTGCACTTACAGTGGTATCAGAGCCTCGCCATTAACTTAGTCTAGCTTTGTGTAATGTGTTTTTCAGTTCCGATCGATCAAAATGTCCAAAAACCCGTATTTGCCCACATCAGTTTTCTGTTGGAAATTTTTGGTGTCGAAAATTTTTTCAGGTTGTAAATTATTGATGTACTGGAAAATCTAAGAGCTCTGTAAAAATTCGATGAAGTAACTCCACAATTGGAGCGCGGAACCGCCGCGAAAACCACCTTTGTGCGGCCCTTCCGCCGCGCACTATTCACATCACTTCACCATTTTTTTACAGAGGCCTTCTGGGCTTAAAATATGGGCTTTGGAATATTAAAGTTGGGCCAATTGTTTCTGTGAGTGCTACAGTTTTCTTTGGGGCCCACTTGTTAATTGTTTGATCAATCGGAAATTTTTTAAACACATTTTTCACAGTATTTACATTATATCTGCGACCGTGAATGTCACTCGATCGGTAAATCCGGTCTAACTGCTATAGCCCGGTTAGACGGATTTGCGAACGTGACTTTCACGTTGATGTTCTATGTATTTGCTGTGATGTTGCGGATCGGTCGTGGGGGATAGCCTGGATGCAATGCTAGTACAGTTTTGTTGTATTATGTACATTTGATTTTGCGGGGCGAGCGTCCGACATGTGGACTGCCGTCACTGCCGGTTTGTATTATTATTTTGGGGCACGGCCTGGTTGCGGTCGATGTACCCGGTGTATGTATATTTTACTTTCTGTACTAGGATTACCCCGCGGAGGGGTGCACGGATAGCCGGGTTCTAGAGGGCAGCAAGCCCGCATCTCATGGCATTGGGACGGAGGGGGCTTCACTCTAGGATTGGCGGGCTATTCGCCGCACTCGTAGGGGGTACAGGTTTGACCCAGGAGGGGTGCCCAAGTTGCCGGATTCCGTGAAGTGCTGGGTGGTCCATTCACGGCGCTGAAGGGGGCTGCCTCGCTTCAGGTTTTGGCGGGTGACTTGCCGCGCCCGTAGGGGTCTAGGATTTCATTGCACAGGCTATCCACACGACCAGGGGAACGTCGGGTTTCAGCGGCTCTGTGAAACCCGGGGATCCCAGATATCTGTATTGTTTCTGTGATGCTGTTCATTCTCTGTGATGTTGGATTTTATTCACGCCTTGAGCGAATATAATATATTGGTATATATATTAGTAGATGTTGTATATGTTTTGCATCCGCGCTAGTCCAGTCCGCGCTCTGTCGTTAGTTAGCTAACCTAACGGGTAATGACGGGACCCAGTGGCGAATGCGGATGGCATATACGTACATCAGTATATTTTCGTTCTTTTTGGTGTGATCAATTGATGGGACTGCATTTATTCGGATCAATGCAAGTTAAAAACAAACCTAATCTGATGTTGTTGGAACACTTTTCAAAAAGCTGTTATTGCAAGGACGTTTACTTTTGTTTTGCATCGTGGTATTCATTTGGAATATCCTGCTCCTCAGTCGACGAGGCAAGGGCCGAGATCCCTTCACCGGGAGTGACCCCTTGGACAGAAGTTTGCGTCAGGGCATTAACTTCACTATAGCCGATTACTTTTGCTTTGCATCGCGGTATTCATTTGGAATATCCTGCACCCCATTCTACGGGGAAAGAGCCGAGATCCCTTCACCGGGAGTGACCTCTTTAGCGAAGGTTTTCGTCACTATATTTTCAAAAAGCTATCAGTTCCTTCAACGATATCAAGTTCTTTACGTTAAAGGTTTTCGCCAGAAACCATTCGTAGCCCTCCGTCGTTTCATATGGGTAGTCAATAGTATTCAAGCTGTGTTTGTTGGCCAAAGTCAAGGCACAGTGTTTGGTAGCTGTTGGTTATTCATATGCAGCATAGATAGATGCGTTGGTTTGGAACAGTCGTACTTCCTTGTTGGCCAAAGTCAAGGGTATGTACGGGTGGATTCAAAACAACCTGGAGAATGACGGGTAGAACTTGACATGTGACTTATGATTTGTTGGCCAAAGTCAAGGTCATAAGAGCATGGGGCAGAAATCACATCGGGAGTTTCAAAAGAACTGAAACTTGCCAGATATGCGCATACCTTCTGGAGTGTGACACCGTGAGCGGATTCCGTCACGTTGTCATGCGATGAGAGTTGGATCCCGATTCCCACTGATGAGTTAGTATACTCCTCGGGTGACCCCGACTAATTCTTCTTTCAGGTTTGGAGGAGAATTTGAGGTACAGTGGGAGGATTCCAGATTAGATAAATTGGTAACCATTCTGATCTAGGTTAGAGTGCACGCTGAGTGTTTCTTTTCTCTCTCTCTTTGGCAGCGACCATTGACCCGACCCTAAGACTTTGACTCAGTGACCAAGTTGACCGAACCTTCTTAAACACCGGCTTTTGGATTGTCAGAGTTGCAGACCTCTTTGCCACTCATACTTTTACCCTTTTCTCCAGGACACCCCGTATTACTATGAACGTCCACTTCCATTGGACAAAACCATCGTATGGTTAGATACGAACTCGAAGGAATTCGAGGATGGTTTCCGGTTCTGGAGAAAACGGATAGGATTATTCAGTTGTCTTTTCCTTTTACCCTCTCTCAGGTTACGAGTACTCCTTGGTTTAGGGGTAGTACACCTATTACGCAAATTGGATTGTCTTCTTCCAAACCTTAGGCTGGTGCCGACCGGTAGGGAATGAAGAAAACCAATTAGCATAACGATGGTGTGCAGAAGGTATTAAGTTCAGACAAAGCAAGGGATTAGTAGGAGGGCAAAGTAAATTGCAACAGATATTCACGACCAAACCAAATATTTCGTTACCACTCCCACATCACCTTTGTATTTCTCCAGGACACTCCGTATCACTACGAAGATCCACAGTTTATTTGGATACTCCATCGTATGGTTATATACGAACTCGAATGGAACTTGTTCCAGTTCGGGGATGGATTCTGGTTCAGGAGAAATAGGAATAAGGTTTATTCGGTTGTCTTTTATCTTCACCCTCTCTCATTGCGAGTGTTCCTAGGATTGGGACAGTACACCCATTATGCTTATTGGATAGTCTTCTTCCAAACCATAGGCTGGTGCCGAACGGTAGGGAAGGAAGAAAACCATTTGGCCTAAAGGGGTGTGCAGAAGGTAAAGACTAAAGACATATGAAGGGATTTGGAGAGGTGGCAAAGAACTATACGGTTACAGTCGTGAATCTGGAAGAGGCATTACTAGGAATACCAGGATACCCCAACGAAACATTTCAATGTTTCAGTTTCACTGTGTACTATTAAAAGAAAACTGATTTCCCGATTAGACACTTGCTCCAGGTTATGTATTTACCAGGTTTGATTCTCATATCTGTATGGTTTTACAGATGATGAGTGGGAGTAAGTTATTGGGAATTGGGTGATTATCCTCATTATATCGGGATTCGTTGTAATCGGTGATATTTGAGGAAATCACCTGGGTTGTTTGCCGGTCGGCAAATATTTGGTTTTGAATATCCGCTGTTATGCACCAATTTCAAATTGATATATCTGTACGTCTATTTTCATAGAGTGAGATATACCTTTCTGAAATTATGTCTACGACATTTACCTATATCAGTGGATGGTTAGGTAAGGAGCATTAAACAGCGGTGTAATTCTTCTTAACCATAAGTACAGTTTTCAACCTACGACACACAGTGAATGAGTAATCAGACTCAAGGGACTTTTACAGAGTATTGTATGTTGTCCTGAGTCCATCAGGACAGAGGGGTTGGTCCTCGTACTATATTCGGTTTACTTATGACTTCTCTAGTTTTTAGACAAGTGTTTCGTGGAAACACAGGGTCCGAATTTGGAGAAGTTATAGGTATTTGAATAGAGTAAAGAACCAGGTGTAGCAAGTATCGGGATTCTTCAAAGTGATCGAAGATGTAGATACTTGTATATGGTATTCAGTTGATAGTAATGATAAAGAGATCTTGCTTCTCTTTCAGGTTACTCATAATTGGAAGTATTCCTAAGTTGAGTAACGCTGATCGGCCTCCTTCCATTTAGTTGACATGCGCTGGGGACAGCTGCATGATTTGAATCTGGTTCAATTAAATCAGTGCCTCTGTTTCTATATTGGATATAGAACAGTTCATATCTTAACGATGCTAAGGTACGGGGAGTTGTCCGGTTCATGATTAAAACCAGACACTGGACAACTCAAGGCACGTTTCTGTAATGGCTGTTTGTGGGTTGACCCAGGCTATGACGAGGGTTGACTTTCTACCATCTGGATGAACAATAGCGATATTGTTCTAGACTCGCCACAGTTTTATTAAAGATGGATTTTTTCAGAAAACAGTAGTGGGAGTATGGTAGAACTGGAAGTGATTCCAGAACCACAAACGATTACTGAAGATTTGATAAGGAACCTAAAGATTCAATCTGGATTGACATTCCATTGGCCACTCCGCAGATAAGGTGGGAAACTTCAGGCACCCGAGAGGCACTACGGTAGCCTCAAGGACGGTGACAGGGAAGTTCTTGTTTACCCACAATTGCCATTGCTGTTGTTCCAGGTTACGAGACCCGGCGGGAGGATGAGTATAGCGTCGTTCTAAACCAGTTTTAGAAGTGTACGTCTATATGACTCTGCCAGAGGGTTGTCGTAGTCAGTGGGAGCAGCGGAAGCATTGGTGGACAGGTTGCTTATGTCTATTTATAGACTAGAGCAGATGTAGCGGAGAAAGATCATCTATTTCTGACGTGACAGTCATGGGTTTGACTTCATCAGAATAGGGGATGGATCTGTTGAGAAGGTAGTAGGGTGTGATATCCTGGTATTTGGATGATATACACAGAGTAGGAAAGGAAACTCCTACACTACGATCGGTTATACTTTGGTCGTCACACAGTTGTTTCTCCACAATGGAAATGGATTTTATATCAGACATACTGGTTACTAGATCTATGGTCTTAGATCTAGATTTGGGTGGTTTCCCAATCAGGGTACTTGACAGCATTCTAAGAGTATTTAGGATGGACGACTCCTGGCACGGTAGTGTACCTGCAGGTAATGGAGTCACCCTCTCCAAAGGTGTCTTACAGACTAAAGGGGAGAGGGACGGGCATGATTGGCAGCTCACTTGCTCAGGCAATTGAGTCAATCGTGAGATGTCAAGTACCACACCAGATGTTGTTCTTGCACTAGATGCAATAAATTGACATTAATCCAATCCTGGAGAAACAGTCGGAAGCAGTTTTAGAACATAAGTGGATGTTCTAGGGAGATGATAACGACAGCCTCATGTGGGAGACAGTTATCATTCCAGGCTTCCAAGGTGACATGGACGACAAGGAGGTTGTCAGAGTTATAGTTTTCCTTCTGATGAGGGGCAGTATTTTGGACAGGTGGTCCAAGGCAATACTGAGGGAGGCATGGCGCGCAGGATACTGATTAAGTTCAGTTGACGATACAGTCTAAGAAGTTTGGATTTGGAGCTCATTTATGAGCTATGTCCCATCAGACATCCAGACACATTCTAAGACAGGTATTGCTCATTTCGGGAGATGGGTTTCTCCGTGAACTTGAGATTTAGAGAGACATGGAAAGAGACAACAAGGCGGATCCACTCACTGAGGCTATTCCTCGAACGCAATAGTTCCGCAAACGAGCTTTGTGAGACTGACTAGTAGAGGAGTTGGGTGTTCGGTATCACACGGGCTGTGAGTATGCGACATCGCAATAATTAGCCTTGAGTGCAAGTGGGAGATTGTTGGAGATAGTGCCCTCAGAGTCAATTATTGGATCACAGGTACGTGATTGCAATGATTGAGGGAGGACCTATCCCGGTAGGACAGTCTTACTCGAGATGATAGTATGCTATCTGGTTTACCTTTATCATCGTGTACTGTTTTAGGTGACCTGACACGTCGCTATTACACGTTGATAGAGCCCCTAGGATTCTTGCTTGACCACCAGCAGTATGAGGGCGATCATATAAGTGGGAGCTGGGGGTCTATAAGCATATCCTTAAAAGGTCCCTAGTCGTGGGAGTTTCGAGACCGGGCATCGATACTCCATTAGTAGACTAGTGTATACAGTCGAGACCCCGACGAGGGGCGGTGGCCGGTCTCACAAGCCACTGGTGTCAGTTGGATCACCTAAGATGTATACAGGTGCTCATTGGGTTATGAGTACACCGGACAGGACTCGCCGGGAACATGCTAGTTGGTCATATACCAGACGTCAGATGGCAGTTCCCTGGTGACATGTGTGCAGGTTAGTTCATCGACCTGGGGATCGTCATTTGTCTCGTGTGAGTTCCCACTGTACTTTGATTACTACCCTACCACGGCTCAAAGGAGTCGTGCAAACAGGTTTTAGTTGGGTACAGTCCCGAGCCACATGGAGGCAGTGAGCGTATCTTCAGGGGTTCGTCTCTCCCGGTATTGGGGGTGAGGTCGTGCTGTGTCTAGGAGAGCCATTACACAAAGTCCTTGGCCAAGGCAAGGAGATTTACTGGTAGGTATTCCAGTAGTATCTCAGGGTGTTCTGGGCTACACTCCGACACGACTTGTACCGCTTTTGGGGGTCTGACTTTTACCAACCCCCTAGGCCCGCCATGCGATGCTCATAGACGAACGGACCGGACTGCACGGATATTGTCACTGACAGGCTCAGTTGGGTGTCGGGGTGAGCTTCCTCATCGACGTCCCATTTGGTCAGTACCTGGTAGCCCGTCACGTATTGGCTTATACCTCTGACGTGCTAGTGGTTAAATCCACAACCAAGGTGTTGACGAGTCTTTAGAGTCCCCCACATTCAGTTACTCAGCTTTCGGGCGAAAGGTTGTAGAGGCCGTATGGAGATATGGCAGGGTCCGATCAGATACGTGCGGTATTGCACGGATCAGGATCGGACAGTTTGTACTATAGGCCGTATGGATATATGGCAGGGTTCGATCAGATACGTGCGGTATTGCACGGATCAGGATCGAACGGAAATTACTAGCCGGCTTTGGTATAAGCCGGATCCTAGTATAGTACAGTGTAGATTTTGTCTCATTGCATTTATATTTCGGTCGGAATACAAATGCGGGTGTGTATGCACAGTATCGGGGTTTTCCTGTAATTTATTACGGGACCAGTTTTCTGGAGTTGCCAGTTTGCTTTCCGTTTCGGCCAATTTCCTTTGTTCCGTTCATTGGCCGAAGTTTGGTGGAGGAGGGTTTATTTGCATTGTTGCAAATAGGCATTTGTGGAGGGGGTTCTTTGCATCTTGTTGCATCATGATGGTTTTCATGATGGAGCACCTTACCTTGACTTCTTGACTTTGTTTTACATGATGGCTTGACTTTGGCTCATCATGGTTGTTGATCATGAGGTTGGTAGAAGGTGGTTGAGTGTGGGTTTTGATTTGATGATGATGAGGGGTATGGTTGTTGAGTGAGGACTTTTTCTTTGTGATGATTTTCTTTTGATATGATAACCCTCCTCTCTCTCTCTCTCTCTTGGATCATTCTTTTGGTCACCCTCATTCTCTCCTCTCTTTAGGTGATGGCCGGCCACTCTATGGGATGGGGGCTGTCCAAATATTTTGAAAGGGGATTTTGCTTCAATTCATGTTGCAAAAATCCCACAAGTTCCATCTAAAAAGCTCCAAGTTCCATCCCTCCTCCAATGGCAATTCCACAACCCCAAGTGAGACATGGTTCTTCATATATTCTACAGCGAACCTTGGGCACGTCGAGTAGCCGGCTTCGTGCCCGAGTTGCCTCGGCATTGAGGTGGGAGCCCGTAAACGAAAAAGGCGATGTGGTGCACTTCCGGCGATGAGGAGGAGACGGGACTTTTCCGCAGGAGATCGGGACCATGACGAGAAGACCGGAGGACTTGGATCGTCGGTATATCTCTTTCCCATCTTGTTATGTAGCTTAGACTAGTTAATGGTAACGATCCGGAGTTTAGTGCGCGGTGGTGCCGGTTTGCAAAGTCCGCAAAATTTTAGTTATTCACCGCTTCCGCATTCCGGCGTCGGATCGACGGCCGGGGCGCCGCCGTGCACTTACAAAAATTTGGTAAGGTGATGCTTTAGTACGACCGCGGAAACGCGGCCAAACCCTTGGTTTGGCCGCGGTTCCGCGGTGGAGATAAGTCAACGCAACACCAAATTTTTCCAGTGGGCTTTTTGATTGAAAATAGGGTTTTTGGAATATTCTTTTTGGGGCCAGATTTTCTGTGAGTGCTACAGTAGTGCTTGGGGCCCACTTCGGTAAATTTGATCGATCGAAAATTTTAAACATGTTAGTTCACAATATTTACATTATATCTGTGACCTTGAATGTCGTTTGATCGGTAAATCCTGTCTAACTGCTATAGCCCTTTTAGACGGATTTGCGAACGTGACATTCACGTTGATGTTCTGTGTTGTGCTGTGATGTTGCGGATTGGTCGTAGGGGATAGCCTGGATGCAATGTTACTACAGTTTTCATTTTATATGTACATTTGATATTGCGGGGCGAGCGTCGAACATGTGGACTGCCGTTACTGCCTTTTTGTATATTATTCTTTTGGGGCACGACCGGGCTGAGGTCGATGTACCCGTTATATATTTTACTTTCTGTACTAGGATTACCCCGCGGAGGGGTGCACGGCTAGCCGGATTCTAGAGGGCAACGGGCCCGCATCTCATGGCGTTGAGATGGAGGGGGCTTCACTCTAGAATTGGCGGGCTATTCGTCGCACTTGTAGCGGGTATAGGTTGACCCAGGAGGGGTGCCCAAGTTACCGGATTCCGTGAAGTGCTGGGTGGTCCATTCACGTTGTTGAAGGGGGCTGCCTCACTTCAGGTTTTGGCGGGTAACTTGCCGTGCCTGTAGGGGTCTAGGACTTCATTGCACTGGCTATCCACATTACCAGGGGAACGTCGGGTTTCAGTAGCGGCTCTATGAAGCCCGGGGATCCCAGATATCTGTATTGTTCTGTGATGCTTATTACATTTCTGTGATGTTGCATTTTATCACGCCTTGAGCGAATATTATATATTGATATATATACTAATAGATGTTTCATATGTTTTGCATCCGCGCTAGTCCAGTCCCTGCTCTGTCATTAGTTAAGTAACCTAACGGGACCCAGTGGCGAATGCGGATGGCATATACGTACATCATTTTTTCGTTCTTTTGTAGTGTGATCAATTGATGGGACTGCGTTGATTCGGATCAATGCAAGCTAAACAAACCTATTCTGAAGTTGTTGGAACATTTTTCAAAAAGTTGTTATTGCAAGGGCGTTCCCTTTTGTTTTGCACAATGGTATTCGGTTATGAATATCCAGCTCCTCAGTCGACGAGGCAAGGGCCGAGATCCCTTCACCGGGAGTGACCCCTTGGACAAAAGTTTTGTTGGATATATGTATGCCCTAGAGGCCATTATATGATAGTGGATGTATATATACATGTATATATATATTCAGTATGCATTCTTGCTCGACATGATAGTATGCTATCTGGTTCTTCTTTATCTGACATGTTGATTTGATCATGCTTTTATTCATTCATACATGCTGATAAAGCCCTGAGGATATCGGCTTGACTACTCTGATTATGATGGAGATCATACTAGTGGGACATCTGTAGTCTATAAGCATATCCTGGAAAGTCCCTAGTCGTAGGTATATCAAGACGGGGCATTGATATACCAGAGTAGACTAGCGTATATGATACTAGACCCATACGATGGGCGATGGATGTTCCCACATTCATAGATGTTTGACATCAAGATTATATACGGGTGCTCAGTGGTGACTGGGTACACTGGAAGGACTCACTGAGAACTCCTATATGGAATTATATCTATCGTCGGATAGCAGTTCTCAGGTGACACTGGTACAGGTTAGTCTGTAGACCCGAGATCGTCATAGAGTCTTGTGTGTTCTCCCACTGTACTTTGATTGCCACCCTACCACGGCTCTACTGAGTCGTGCAAACAGGTGGCCGTTGGGTACAGTCCCGAGACACATGAAGGCAATGAGCGATAGGAGGGGTTTCGCCTCTCCCGGTATTGGGAGTTGATGCTGTGTTGTGCCCGACTGGTTATATCAGTAAGTCCCTGGCCAAGGCTGCTGAGATTTGCTGATAAGTGTTATCAATAGTTTCTCGATCTGTTATAGACCATTCACCAGCATGACTTATTGAGTTATTGGGGTCGACGTGACCATCCCTAGGCTCGATATGCAGCATATCTGATGAAGAGACCGGACTGTACGGCAGTGTTGCCGGTTGGCTCGACGGGAGTTGTAGCAGGTTCGCTTGTTTTCTTCTGATCGCTCAATACCCGGGTGGCCGTTACGTTTAGCTGACCGCTTGCAGCTTGGGGGTGCTTGATATGATCATCACCCTCTGCCGGCGTATTGACGATACCAATGTAGGTCAGGCAGCCACCCCATCCAATGGGGTCACTGTGGCACCCACGGGTCCCTCAGCAGCTACTTTTTATGCATGCCCACTCGCGAGGACTACAACCCGCCAGAACACCTTCCGGTCTCGGGACACCCTGGGGGTAAGAGCCTATGCTTCGCCACACTGTCACACAGTGAGAACCCCCCATAGGTCGACATCCAATGCCTAGTAGCTCTGATACCAATGAAAGGTTTGCCTAGCACCCTATTTAGAGTTTTGAAGATCACATGTCTCAAAGTTTAGATTTTTATGGTGCTAAACAAGCATACAAAGGAATCGATCCTAGAAAATTAGGGTTTCGAAAGTTAAAGCGAATAAAAACTAGGGTTTTGAGACTACAACCTTTGTAGCTCCCTTTCGCTGGACTCTTTGGTCTCTTGGGTGTTGGAAGAAGGTCCTCTTGAAGTCCTCTCACGTCCACGACGATCCACCCGGAGTCCCTCGTCCAAGCTCGCAACTTCGATTATCACGATGAGAAACAAAAAGAACACTCTAAACAAGTTGGCTAAGCTTGTGTAGAATGATGTTGTGGTTTAGATTCTCACTTCAAAAACCTTTCTTTGGTTGTGTTTTACTCACTAGAAAAACTAGAGAGCAAAAGGAAGAATAAGGAGGAAGATGATGGCTTTTTGTTTTAACAAGAGTAGAAAAAGATAACTCTCTTGAAGGAAAAAGAAAATATATGTATATATATTTCTTAATCCTCATCTCAAGCCATGGTTAGATGATGGAGACATTATTTAACTTGAGTTTAAAACACAAAGAGAATGATAACTCATGGTTAGAAGTAGGTGAGCATGGTTAGGTTTAAAGAAGAATGTAGAAGCCAGCCAGAATTATCCTTATCTTTTCTATTTTGTTTTAAACAATAAATCAAATAATAACCATATATTCAACCATGGTGTGAGTCTTATATTGCCACCATTTCCATGTGTAAACAACCATGATAGATGGGTGTATGTATGTATGTATGTATGTATGTATGTATGCACATGCATATATGCATTAAACTAGTAAGAAAGAAAGAAAGAAAAACATACATGCATGCACACATCCATCATCCAAGAAAAGGTTTTAAGTAAGAAAACTAATGGTTAAATGATAAATCAACACTTGATTTATCAATCCGGCCATATCACATATGACCCTACCAAAAGCAAGCCGCTCGATCAATATACGGTATCATAAACGCGCATTTTAATCGGGTACATACGCATATCGCATACGCGCACCACAACGTTTCGCCTGGACTAGGTAACTCCTGTGTGAGACTCTAAGACTCGTCAATACGCCGGCAGAGGGTGATGATCATATCAAGCACCCCCAAGCCGCAAGCGGTCAACTAAACGTAACGGCCACCCAGGTATTGAGCGATCAGAAGAAAACAAGCGAACCTGCTACAACTCCCGTCGAGCCAACCGGCAACACTACCGTACAGTCCGGTCTCTTCGTCAGATATGCTGCATATCGAGCCTAGGGATGGTCACGTCGACCCCAATAACTCAATAAGTCATGCTGGTGAATGGTCTATAACAGATCGAGAAACTACTGATAACACTTATCAGCAAATCTCAGCAGCCTTGGCCAGGGACTTACTGATATAACCAGTTGGGCACAGCACATCATCAACTCCCAATACCGGGAGAGACGAAACCCCTCCTATCGCTCATTGCCTTTGTGTGTCTCGGGACTGTACCCAATGGCCACCTGTTTGCATGACTCAGTAGAGCCGTGGTAGGGTGGCAATCAAAGTACAGTGGGAGAACACACAAGACTCTATGACGATCTCGGGTCTACAGACTAACCTGTACCAGTGTCACCTGAGAACTGCTATCCGACGATAGATATAATTCCATATAGGAGTCCTTAGTGAGTCCGTCCAGTGTACCCAGTCACCACTGAGCACCCGTATATGATCTTGATGTCAAACATCGATGAATGTGGGAACATCCATCGCCCATCGTATGGGTCTAGTATCATATACGCTAGTCTACTCTGGTATATCAATGCCCCGTCTTGATATACCTACGACTAGGGACTTTCCAGGATATGCTTATAGACTACAGATGTCCCACTAGTATGATCTCCATCATAATCAGAGTAGTCAAGCCGATATCCTCAGGGCTTTATCAGCATGTATGAATGAATAAAAGCATGATCAAATCAATATGTCAGATAAAGAAGAACCAGATAGAATACTATCATGTCGAGCAAGAATGCATACTGAATATATATATATACATGTATAGATACATCCACTATCATATAATGGCCTCTAGGGCATACATATATCCAACAATCTCACACTTGCACTAAGGCCAGTTATTCGCGTATCTCATACCCAACATCTCAAAAAGTCGCTCATGCTGCGGCTGAGGGAGGGCCTTGGTGAATGGATCCGCGGCGTTATTCTTTGTGTCTACTCTCCTAATCTCGATCTCGCGGCGATCTACAATCTCCTGGATCAAATGAAAACGCCTCAGGATGTGTCTGGACCGCTGATGGGATCTGGGCTCCTTGGCTAGCGCCATAGCCCCATTATTATCACAATACAAAGGTATTGGATCAATAATGGTTGGAACTACTCCTAGCTCCGAGACGAACTTCTTCATCCAGACGGCTTCCTTGGCAGCATCATTTGCAGCAATGTACTCAGCTTCCATCATAGAGTCTGCAACGGTATCTTTTTTGGAACTCTTCCAACTCACCGCCCCTCCATTGAGGGTAAATACAAACCCAGAGATAGATTTGCTGTCGTCCTTATCGCTGTGGAAGCTCGAATCGGTAAAGGCCTCCATTTGGAGATCTCCATTACCATACACCAAGAAAAATTCTTTAGTGCTTCGTAAGTACTTAAGAATGTTCTTCACAGCTATCCAGTGATTCTCCCCTGGGTTGTATTGATGCCTGCTTACAACACTAAGTGCATAAGCTACATCTGGGCGTGTACATAACATCGCATACATTATAGATCCTACTGCCGAAGCATAGGGTATAACACACATGCGAGCTCTCTCTTCATCGGTCTTTGGACAAGAATCCTTGGAGAGAGTGACTCCATGGCAAGCGGGTAAGGCACCCCGATTGGATTCTTCCATACTAAACCTTTTTTGGATGGTGTCAATGTACCTGGTTTGGGACAATCACAATAACCTTTTGGATCTATCCCTATAGATCCTTATGCCCAGAATGTATATAGCATCACCCAGGTCCTTCATGGAGAACCTCAGTGATAAGAAAGATTTGACCGACTGTAGCATAGGAATATCATTTCCTATCAGAAGAATGTCGTCCACGTACAATACGAGGAATGTGACAACTCTCCCTACAGCCTTCTTATAAACACAAGGTTCATCTGGATTTTTGATGAAATCAAACTCTTTGATGGCATCATCGAAACAGATGTTCCAACTCCGTGATGCCTGCTTTAACCCATATATGGATTTAAGCAATTTACATGCTTTCCCGCTGCTCCCACTGTCAATGAAGCCCTTTGGCTGATCCATATAAACGCATTCTTCTAAATTTCCATTTAGAAATGCAGTTTTAACGTCCATCTGCCAGATTTCATAGTCGTAGTGAGCAGCAATAGCAAGTAGGATCCGAATGGATTTAAGCATGGCTACGGGAGAAAAAGTCTCGTCATAGTCCAAACCTGGTCTTTGACGAAAACCCTTCGCCACAAGTCTTGCCTTATAGGTCTCCACCTGCCCATCTACACCAATCTTTCTTTTAAAGATCCATTTGCACCCCACAGGTTTTACCCCAGGCGGTACAACGTCCAAAGTCCATACTTTGTTGGTGTATATAGACTCCATTTCGGATCTTATGGCATCCAACCACTTCACAGAATCTCTACTAGTGATAGCTTGCTGAAAACTGGTAGGATCATCATCATCCATGATACAGTCTTCTCTGTCACCATCAATGAGGAAACCGTAGTAACTCTCCGGTGGGCGAGAAGTCCTTCCAGACCTACAGAGTGGCCGAGGTTCTTCAGTTTCTGTTGTAACAGCCGGTTCAACCAAATCGTCATTTGTAGTTTGTGTCTCCAGAACCTCTTCTAGATCCACCACCTTGCCATCATCTTTATCTGTGAAAAACTCTTTTTCCAAGAATGTGGCATACTGAGAAACAAACACTTTTTGTTCCTCTTTGTGGTAGAACAGATATCCAATGCATGCCCCCAAAAAGAGACTGGTAACTCAGCGTCACTTATCATGGACTGGACCATATGTAATAGGGTCCTATTCCGTCGTTCTGACACACCGTTGTGTTGTGGTGTGTAAGGAGGAGTGAGCTGAGAGAGAATCCCATTCTCTTTTAGGAAGTTTGCAAATTCTGTACTGAGATACTCACCACCTCGATCTGATCGAAGCATCTTAATACTCAAGCCGGTTTGTTTTTCTCCCTCTTGTTTATATTCAATGAATTTCTCGAAAGCTTCGGACTTGTGCTTTAATAAAAATACATGACCGAATCTTGAGAAATCGTCAGTGAATGTAATGAAGTATGAAAAACCGCCTCTAGCCTGTGTAGACATTGGCCCACATACATCACTATGTATGAGGCCTAGGAGCTGAGTAGCTCTTTCTTCGTGTCCGGTAAACGGAGTTTTGGTCATTTTACCCTTGATACAAGACTGGCAAGTCGCATAAGGTTTATATTCAAAAGAGTTTAAATATCCATCTTTGTGTAACTTGTTTAGTCTTGTTTCGTTAATATGACCAAGTCTACAGTGCCAAAGAAAAACTTCATTTAATTCTGAAAGTTTTCTTTTATTAGTGTGTTGTATACTGAAAACTGTGTGTTGATTTAGGACATATATTCCGTTATTAAGCGTACCATACCTAACCAACATTTGATTCAGGTGAATGTTTATAATATTGTTCTGCAATACAAAATTATATCCTTCATTGTCCAACAAAGAAACGGATATTATATTACATAGCATACTTGGTACAAAATAACATGGATTCAAAACCAAAATACATCCAGATGGCAACCCCAAGTGATACTCTCCCACTGCGACTGTATGTACATTGGAACCATTTCCAACGCGGAGAGTATGGTCACCTGTCTTCAAAACCTTGCTATTTCTCAGCCCCTGCAAAGAATTGCAAATGTAAGAACCTGAACCGGTATCCAATACCCAGGAAGCAGAGTTTATTGAAAAATAGTTTTCTGTCACAAACGCACCTGAAGCAGAAGCATCCCCATGCTTCTTCTTGAGACTTAAGTACTCCGTGCAGTTGCGCTTCCAATGTCCTGTCTTGTGGCAATGAAAACATTCGCCCTTCCCCGAGTCTCCAGCCTTGGACTTTTCCTTTCCATTTACCTTTTTAACTCCACCTTTAGGATTGGTGGGCTTCTTCTTTTTCTTTCCCTTGGCCTTAGCTTTCGGGCGAGAAGAAGAAGATTGTCCAATAGTCATAACGGGAGTTCTTACTGACTTCATAGTGCTCTCTGCACTGCTTAACATATTAAGGAGTTCAGGGAGTTCCTTCTCCATGCCATGCATGTTGAAGTTCACTATGAACTAAGCAAAGGTGGAGGGAAGGGACTGCAGAATAATATCTATATATTTTTCTGTAACGTTTTGAAAATCGTTTCGGTGAAATTTCGGAAAAACGGTAAAATAAGGGTCTTTTCTGTAAAAAGTCAAAATGCAAATATCTTTATTATAAAATTAAATATACATATTCTAGCTATGTAATTGCTAGTATTTGGTGTTTATTGAGCCCCTGATGAAATTTCAAATTTTCTGAAAAATTTTCCGAAATTAATTATTTTAATATTATTTTAAGCCGGTAAGAAAATACATTAAATTAGCGATAAATATAAATTTAAATGGGCTAATTTTAATCTTTAAAATCATGTTAATTAAAATCTAGTTGTAATATAATTTTTTAGTATTTTATTTCAAGTTTTAATTGGTTTATTTTATGGAAAACAAAAATATAGTTATTTTGAACTAAAACTTGCAAATATGGTATTATGGAGGGTCTTTTTGCATAGAATTTTTTTTTAAGTTTCTCACACTCACCCTCACTCCCCTTGGCCAGCCCCACACTATTTTAGCAGCCTAAGAATTTTATTTCCCTCTTTTTGACCTTAAATCATGTGAGAAATGGGTTAAAATAAGCTTTTTATATATAGTAAAGTAGGTGGGGGTATTATGGTAATTGGGAGGGGCTTTGACTTGGATCTTTTGGCATCATCCCCTCACCTTTCCCCCCCCCCTCTTCCTCTGCTGAAACCAGCAGCAGCAGCCCCCCCATTTCTTCTTCTCTTTTCTCTTCAAAATTCCATCAAAAAATCATCAAAAATGCTTGAAAAATCCACAAAAAATCAAGCAAAAATCCAAATCAAAATCCACCTCCTACCCATTTTCCCTTTGGCTACCATAGCATGGATCTAGGGATTTATATTTCAATTTGGGAGGCTAAATGTGCTTGTGGGATCTTCAAATTATTTGGGTATAAATTCTAACCTTTGTGTTAAATTGTTGTTAATTGTTTTAAGTTAGCTTAATTAGGTGTTTAAATAGGTTTTTATTTTAATTCCAAGTGCATGATTTGAAATTCAAGAGTGGGGTTTGAATTCAAATTGGGGTTTGTGTTGTGAGTTTAGGGTTGTGTTATGTATTTGACATATTAGGTTATGCTAAATCCAATTTAAGTTGCTAGTTGCATATTTGTTGATTTAAATTGTGATAAGTATATAAATGGTAAACTAGGTTTTGAAAATAATTATATTCTTGTGAGATAAAATTCAAAATTTAGGTTTCATGTCATTATAAAGATTATATTGAGTGGTTTAATGCTTTTAGTTCATAAAAATCCAAGCTAGATTGTAGTTTGTGCATTTTTGCTATAAAATTGTTAAAATTTAGGTGTTTTGTGAACTAGAATTTTAAGGTTTATGGAAATTAATGAGATTAAATTATGGGAATTGTTTTTATGACTTAATTAAGATATTTAGTGAATATTGTGGCCGCTAGATTCGTTTATATATCGATTTTTGTACTAAAACGGTTAATTTTGCTTGCTAGATTTTCGGAAAAATAGCTTTTAAAGCGAGTTTGAGGTTTTTGTGAGTTTTTAAGCTATTTTATATTATAATTAGTGCTTGTAATTGTACAAATGAGTGTGTTTGGGTTTTTCTCGATGGTTTGGCGTTTGTACGCCGACTTCGAGGGTTTTTGGGTTGATTTGTGAAAGCAACCATAGGTTTTGACCTATGTGGGATTCACGTGTCGTTTTGGGTCATGAGTCGGATTTTAATACGACACGGTGCGTTATGATATGTAGGTACCCCATGTGGACTTCGAGACGACAAGCAAGCATGTGGCGACGTCGGCACCGGCTAGCGAGGACCAGGTGAGTAGATTTATATCTACGGGGAGAAGTCGGGTGGATGGCGTATAGCACCCCCGCAGTCCGTAGTGTAGCTCATATATATATGTTTATATAGGTGTTTTATGATATGAGAATGTTTATTCATGTTATGTTTATGTGTTCATGGGTTACCTTTGGGTTAGTTGCGAAAACCTAGAGTAGTTGTTATACCCACATACGCACACACAGACTTGCATACTTTACTTTCTTGTGCGCAGATTGGGATGTGTATATATGTGTATATGCGTGGGTATGGGACTATGCATATGTACATTCATATACGCATGCATGGATAATGAGGATAGTACTTGGGATTTAAGATGAGTCGATGAGATTTGATTTGAGGCCGTGAGATCGGTGATATAGCAGGGTTCGTATTTGAGATACGACATGACGTTGTAGCGGGTCCTTGACGTAGTGTTTCACACACGTGCATGCATACATAGGCGGTATCAGTATTGTACTAGTCGTAGATCAGTACCCCGATCATGATATTTGATAAAGAGGATACCGGGCGAATAGTATGATGAATGTGATATTGACCCGTACCCAGATTTGGGATGCCGTACGACGGATTTACGTACGAGCTATATTGATGATTGATCCGCACTCTTGACTTGAGATGCCTGATTATAGATATGGTTTCGGATATGATATTATTGAGGCGGGATCACCGACTATACATATACCGGTATGTATATGTATCGACTCAGATGATAGGCGGTTTCCTTACCTGTAGTTCAGCTTGTTAGTTCAGCCGTATAGTTTAGTGTAGTTGTTAGATTAGATTAGACTCCTACCTATTTCAAAACTAGCGGATCGTGGGTATTTTAAAAGACAGGTCAAGGGATCTACGGATATTTCAAAAGACGTATCCTTTCTTAAAAACCACCGTAGCCCCTATTTTCAAAACCCCGCGATTCGTGTTATTTCAAATGGCACTATTGTTTAATATTTAGCTCCCGCTCATTTTGGTTGCTCGCTCCGCATCGCATATTTACATTGTTATTTCATATTGCAATGTTGACATTATGCTGTTAGGACACCAGCACCATTACCGATGATGCGTATATACCACATACACCTACTTGCCGGCTCACACACATCTTCATCGGTAATTGCCATGTCACGTACACCTTAGAAAATATTATTGCTTAACTTAGCTTGATAGTCAGTAGTTTGACATAATATTAGTATACATACCTTATATGCCAGCTTAGATATTGTAGTTATTACTTGTCGCTTCATGCATACTGTTATTTATTCTCATACTTATATTCATGGTTTTACATGCTATTGATGATTCGGATTTCCATGATATTTTCTGGATTTAGAGGAAAACCGCAAAACATATATAAACTGCTTTCTCTCTTTTTAAATAAAAATGCTGTTTTCCCATGATGTATGAGTCGTCCACCATGAGTTTACTGATGGATTTCGAGACCCGATTCGAGGAGTTGGATGAACCGTTTCGGGTACATGATGGGCCCGGTGCGGTACCCTAGGGCGAGAAGGTCGTGTTGTTGACGTTGAGCCTGGCAGGGGAGCACTACCGACCGGTGATATTACCCGACGCGTCGGATATCCGGAGGATACCGTCGTGGCCTTAAGATGGATGGTAGGGGCCGGTCTGGAATGACGGCGCCCTAGATATTGAGATTGAGACATTGAGATTTCGAGATCTTGAAGTACTGAGATTTGATGATACAGGCCAGTCCGGATAGCTGGAGCCTGATGTTTCAAGACTTTGAGATTTATGTTTTGTGTCGATGTTAGACACTGTTGATGCTGATTTCATTTATGATACCTCATTTTAAAAATTATGAAAACAGTTTCTTCATTTACATGTAATCTGTTTTCATGCATTCATACCTCATTCATGATATATTACTACCTGAGGCACTGACACGGGCACATGAGATTATATTCGGGTTAGATATTTACCCTAGTCATTGTTATAGACTGCTGGTTTTATTTGAGAATTATATATATTGATCGTATGACCTAGGATTGCGTCATACATGCGATTTCTATTCGTAGAAGTTTTTCTATTCATGAGTTAGTAACTCACCCCCGTTGTGCCCCAGTTTCTTGCAGGTTTCGCCGTATAGGTTTCTTTACGGCTTTGCGGATACAGTTTCGTTCGGGTGAGTTGCTAGTAGGTGGGTTTATTTGTATCGTACCCATCATTATACATTGTATATTATTATTCAGTTGTATCTAGAAGTTCCATCAACCAAACTTGTATTTATCTCAGATAGAGACCAGTGATGTTTATTCTTTTGACCTTAGAGTCGCGCGTTGTATTTATATGGATTTCTTGCTGTTTTGAGTTTCCTTTTGAGTTTTGATCCTCGCACTTGGCGTTGTATATTATATTGCTTGTGTGGTTGTGACCGTCGATTGACAAAGAGCCAGCTCCCGCTTGGGGATGCCATTTATTTGATTTCGTATACTATTCATGTTGTATCCCGTTTGGGAGCCAGTATTTAGAAAGGAGACTTTGCCGAAATTTTCAGGAAATACTTGATGTTTTTAAAACCGCATAACGCGGCTTATGCTATTAAAACTACTTGATTTTAAATTGGTTTTCCTTCACTCTACTATTTTTCTTGGTTTGGATTTCTGGGTTTTCGGCTTACTTAGATTACGTGCGTCTAGAGACGTTTCGTAGTTTAAGTGCCGGTCATGTTCCGTACTTTCGGGGTGTGACATGTTCATTGTCCATCGTCCATCCAAGGTCCTCAAGCTCTTCTATAAGAGCTGTCATCTTCAGAACATGGTCTCCTACTGGTGTGCCAGGGGCCATTCGTATCTGAAACAATTTCTTTGATGCTTCGTATCGTAATACGCGGGATTGCTCTCCATACAACTCCTTTGTATGAAGCAATATACCGTGAATGTCCATGTCCTCGTGCTGCTTTTGATGTGTGTTATCCATCGATGCAAGCGCGAGGCATTTGGCCGTGGCACAGTCAGCGTCCCATGTCTTGCGGACTTCAATGTCCGCAACTGAAGATTTTGGACCTGGGACGGGCGGGGCTGAAGCCGTGAGGACATATGATACTTTATCAAAAGTCAAGGCGATTTTCAGATTCCTCAGCCAGTCTTTATAGTTGGTCCCATTCAGTTTGTTTTTATCTAGTAGAAGCTTGAGTCCAGTCATGGGTATTTGCCATTAAGAGAGAGAAAAGAATACACTTTGCGAAAGCTCTTGCATAGATCAGATTAGTTATTATCTTGTCTAATCGATGTTTCCTACTGCTTTTATCGAGTTTTCCTTTCAAATCTTAAAAAGAGAAACTAGCCAGGATTAATTACAGTCTACAACTTCGCTAACCGTTCAGCCAGGCCAGTGTCGGTACTTGAGGGAGGTTCCCCGTGCTTTCGCATGGACCTAATTAGAGTAAACCTCGTTTTCCCAGAGGCGGAGCCCCGTTAACACCTTTCTAGACATCTAATGAGTTAGCTAATTGTAAACTGTAAAACTCTTCTAGGAGCAACTATTGCCCACAGTGGGATCGGGATCCAACTATCACATGGAAGGTATGCAATCTTATTGCAAATTTCAACTATTGAAATTCCCGATGTTTTTTTTACCCCTAGTACTTATGACCTTAACTAAGGTCAACAAATCATAAGTACCAGTCAACTTCTACCCGTCATTTCTTGATTAATTAGACCCACTCATATGACCCTTAACTAAGGTCAACAAAATCATAACAATGTCCTAATTAATCTGCATCATATGCAATGTAAGAAGACATCACTTAGCAACCGTACACTACTCCTTAACTATAGTCAACAAACGTAGCACGAATACTAAGTACTCTACTTCCTAAAATGACGGAGGGTTGCGGATGACTTTTAAGAAAATCTTTAACGCTTTGAACTTGATATCGTTGTAGAATCAAATGGTTTTCAAAAGGAGTGGCATAAGCTCCGCCGGTTTGAAATATGGCTTTTTCATAAACAGCGGAGTGGTTTTCAAATCCGATTCTACAACATCTTTTTAGGTTTATTTTCTTTACATTAATCACATTAATGTAATCCCATCATTTAAGTCCTTAAGCCAATCACAGAAAAGAAACGAAGAAAGGTTTTTTCTTCCTTTTGCTCTCTAGTTTTTTCTAGTGAGTAAAACACAACCAAAGAAAGGTTTTTGAAGTGAGAATCTAAACCATAACATCATTCTACAAAAGTTTAGCCAACTTGTTTAGAGTGTTCTCTTCGTTTCTCATCGTGATAATCGAAGTTGCGAGCTTGGACGAGGGACTCCGGGTGGATCGTCGTGGACGTGAGAGGACTTCAAGAGGACCTTCTTCCAACACCCAAGAGACCAAAGAGTCCAGGGAAAGGGAGCTACAAAGGTTGTAGTCTCAAAACCCTAGTTTTTATTCGCTTTAACTTTCGAAACCCTAATTTTCTAGGATCGATTCCTTTGTATGCTTGTTTAGCACCATAAAAATCTAAACTTTGAGACATGTGATGCTTCAAAACTCTACTTAGGGTGCTAGGCAAACCATTCAAGTTTGCGTCAGGGAAATAACTTCACTATAGTCGTTTACTTTTGCTTTGCATCGTGGTATTCAGTAGGAATATCTTGCACTTCATTCCACGGGGAAAGAGCCGAGATTCCTTCACCGGGAGTGACCTCTTTAGCAATGGTTTTCGCCACTATATTTTTAAAAAGCTATCCGGTTCCTTCAACGATATCAAGTTCATTACGTTAAAGGTTTTCGCCAGAAACCATTCAAAGCCCTCCGTCGTTTCATATGAATAGTCAATAAGTATTCAAGCTGTGTATGTTGGCCAAAGTCAAGGCACAGTGGTTGGTAGCTATTAGGTATTCATATATAGCATAGATAGATGTGTTGGTTTGGAACAGTCGTACTACTATTTTGGCCAAAGTCAAGGGTAGGTACGAGTGGGTTCAAATCAACCTGGAGAATGACGGGTAGAACTTGACATATGACTTATGATATGTTGGCCAAAGTCAAGGTCATAAGAGCATGGGGCAAAAAAAATCACATCGGGAGTTTCTAAAGAAACAGAAACTTGCCAGATATGCGCATACCTTCTGGAGTGTGATAACGTGAGCGGATTCCGTCACGTTATCATTCGATGATAGTTGGATCCCGATTCCCACTGATGAGTTGGTTTACTCCTCGGGTGATCCCGACTAATTCTTGTTTCAGGTTTGGGGAAGAATTTGACGTTACAGTGGGAGGTTTCCTGATTAGATAAAGTGATAACCATTCTGATCTAGGTTAGAGTGCACGCTGAGTGTTTCTTTTCTCTCTCTCTTTGGCAGCGACCATGACCCGACCCTAGAATATGACTCAGTAACCAAGTTGACCAAACCTTCTTAAACACTGGATTTTGGATTGTCAGAGTTGCATACCTCATTGCCACTCCTACTTTTACCCTTTTCTACTGGACACCCCGTATTACTACGAACGTCCACTTCCATTGGATAAAACCATCGTATGGTTATATACGAACTTGGAGGAATTTATTCGAAGATGGTTTCTGGTTCTGGAGAAAACGAATAGGACTATTCAGTTGTCTTTTCTTTTTACCTTCTCTCTGGTTGTGAGTGCTCCTTGGATTAGGAGATAGTACACTTATTACGCAAATTGGATAGTCTTCTTCCAAACCATAGGCAGGTGCCGACCGATAGGGAAATGAAGAAAACCAATTAGCGTAACGATGGTGTGCAGAAGGTAATGAGTTAAGACAAATGAATGGATTAGAACGAGGGCAAAGTAAAATGCGACTGCTATTCACGACAAAACCAAGTATTTCATTACCACTCCAGCTTCACCTTTGTATTTCTCCAGGACAATCCGTATCACTACGAAGATCCACAGTTTATTGGATACTCCATCGTATGGTTATATACGAACTCGAAAGGAACTTGTTCCAGCTCGGGGATGGATTCTGGTTCAGGAGAAATAGGAATAAGGTTTATTCGGTTGTCTTTTATCTTCACCTTCTCACGCATTGCGAGTGCTCCTAGGATTAGGACAGTACACCCATTATGCTTGTTGGATAGTCTTCTTCCAAACCATAGGCTGGTGCCGAACGGAAGGGAAGGAAGAAAACTATTTGGCCTAAAGGGGTGTACAGAAGGTAATGACTAAAGACATATAAAGGGATTTGGAGAGGTGGCAAAGAAATATACGGTTACAGTTGTGAATCTGATAATGGAAGAGGCATTACTAAGAATACCCGGATACCCTATCGAAACATTTCAATGTTTCAGTTTCACTGTGTACTGTTAAAAGAAAACTGATTTCCCAATTAGACACTTGCTCCAGGGTATGTATTTACCAGGTTAGATTCTCACATCTCTATGGTTTTACAAATGATGAGTTGGGGTAAGTTATTGGGAATTAGGTGATCATCCTTATTATATCGGAATTCGATGTAATTGGAGATATTTGAGGAAATCGCCTGGGTAGTTTGCCGGACGACAAATATTTGGTTTTGAGTATCCGCTGTTATGCACCAATTTCAAATTGATATATATGTACGTCTATTTTCATAGAGTGAGATATACCTTTTTGAAATTATGTCCATGACATTTACCTATATCAGTGGATGGTTAGGTAAGGAGCATTTAACAGCGGTGTAATTCTTCTTAACCATGAGTACAGTTTTCAACCTACGGCACTCAGCGAATGAGAAATTGGACTCAGGGGGCTTATACAGAGTATTGTATGTTGTCCAGTGTCCATTAGGACAGAGGGGTTGGTTCTCGTACTATATTCTGTTTACTTGTGATTTCTCTAGTTCTTAGACATGTGTTTCGTAGAAATACAAGCTCCAAGTTTTGAGAAGTTATAGGTATAAGAGTAAAGTAGAGAACCAGATGTTGCAAGTATCGGGATTCTTCAAGATGATCGAAGATGTAGATACTTGTGCATGGTATTCAGATGATAATAATGATTAAGAGAACATGCTTCTTTTTTAGGTTACTCATAATTGGAAGTACTCCTAAGTTGAGTAACGCTGATCGGCCTGCTTCCATTTAGTTGACATGCACTGGAGACGGCTGCATGATTTGAATCTGGTTCAATTAAATCAGTGCCTCTGTCTCTGTATTGGATATAGAACAGTTCGTATCTTAACGATGTTAAGGTACGGGGAGTTGTCCGGCTTATGCTTAAAACCAGACACTGGATAACTCAAGGCACGTTTCTGTAATGGTTGTCTGTGGGTTGACCCAGGCTATGACGAGGGTTGACTTTCTACCATCTGGAAGATCAATAGTGATATTGTTCTAAACTCACCACAATTTTAATAAAAATGGATTTTTTCAGAAAACAGTTGTGGGAGTACGGTAGAACTGGAAGTGATTCCAGAACCGCAAAAGATTTCTGAAAATTTGATAAGAACCTAAAGATTCAATCTGGTTTGATATTCCGTTGGCCACTCCGCAGATATGGTGGGTAACCTCAGGCACCCGAGAGGTACTCCGGTAGCCTCAAGGACGGTGATAGGGAGGTTCTTGTTTACCCAGACATGCCATTGCTGTTGTTCCAGACTATGAGACCGGGCAGGAGGATGGGTATAGCGTCGTTATGAACTAGCTTTAGAAGTGTATGTCTATATGACTCTGCCAGAGGGTTGTCGTAGTCAGTGGGAGCAGCGGAAGTATAGTGGACAAGTGGCTTATGTCTATTTATAGACTTAAGCAGATATAGCAGAGATAGAATATCTATTTCTGATGTGACAGTCATAGGTTTGACTTCATCAGAATAAAGGATGGATCTATTAAGAAGGTAGTAGGGTGTGATGTCCTGGTATTTGGATGACATACACAGAGTAGGAAGTGATGTTCCTATACTACGATCGATTATACCTTGGTTGTCACACAGTGGTTTCTCCTCATAGGATATAGATGTTGTTTTTGCACTAGATGCAATAAGGTGATATTGATCCTATCTTGGAGAAACGTTTGGAAGCAGTTCTAGAACATAAGTGGATGTTCTAAGGAAATGATAATGACAACCTCATTCGGGAGACGGTTATCATTCCAGGCTTTCAAGGTGACTTAGATGACAGAGTGGCTGTCAGAGTTATAGTTCTCCCTCTGAAGAGGGGCAGTATTTTGGACAGGTGGTCCATGCCGATACTGAGGGAGGCATGGCGCAAGATACTGATTAAGTTCGGTTGACGATACAGTCTAAGAAGTTTGGATTTGGAGTTCATTTATGAACTAGGTCCCATCAGATATCCAGACATATTCTAAGACAGGTATTGCTCATTTCAGGAGATGGCTTTCTCCGCGAACATGAGATATAGAGAGACATGGAATGAAACATCAAAGCCGATCCACTCATTGAGGCTATTCCTCGAACGCAATAGTTTCGCAAACGGGCTTTGTGAGACTGACTAGTAGAGGAGTTGGGTGTTCAGTATCACACGGGCTGTGAGTATTCGACATCGCAATAATTAGCCTTGAGTGCAACTGGGAGATTGTTGGAGATAGTGCCCTCAGAGTCAATTATTGGATCACAGGCTCGTGATTGCAATGATTGAGGGAGGACCTATACCGGTAGGACAATCTTACTCAAGATGATAGTATGCTATCTGGTTTATCTTTATCATCGTGTGCTGCTTTAGGTGACCTTACAGATCACTATTGTGCGTTGATAGAGCCCCTAGGATTCTTGCTTGACTGCCAGCAGTATGAGGACGATCGTATACGTGGGAGCTGGGGTTTATAAGCAAATCCTTAAAAGGTCCCTAGTCGAGGGAGTTTCGAGACAGGGCATCGATACTCTAGAGTAGACTAGTGTATACAGTCGAGTCCCCGACGAGGGGCGGTGGACGGTCTCACAAGCCACTGGTGTCAGTTGGTTCACCTAAGATGTATGCAGGTGCTCATTGGGTTATGAGTACACCGGACAGGACTCGCCGGGAACCTGCTAGTTGGGATTATACCAGATGTCAGATAGCAGTTCCCTGGTGACATGTGTACAGGTTAGTTCATCGACCTGAGTTCGTCATTTGTCTCGTGTGAGTTCCCACTGTGCTTTGATAACTACCCTACCATGCTCAAAGGAGACGTGCAAACAGGTTTTAGTTGGGTACAGTCCCGAGCCACATGGAGGCAGTGAGCGGATCTGCAGGGGTTCGTCTCTCCCGGTATTGGAGGTAAGGTCGCGCTGTGTCTAGGAGAGCCAGTACATGAAAGTCCTTGGCCAAGGCAGGAGATTTATTCGTAGGTATTCCAGTAGTATCTCAGGGTGTTCTGGGCTACACTCCCACACGACTTGTACCGCTTTTGGGGGTCTGACTTTTACCAACCCTCTAGGCCCGCCATGCGATGCTCAAAGACAAACGGACCGGACTGTACAGATATTGTCACTGACAGGCTCAGTAGGGTGTCAGGATGAGTTCGCTCATCAACGTCCCTTTTGGTCAATACCTGGTAGCCCGTTACATATAGGCTAATACCTCTGACGTGCTAGTGGTTAAATCCACAGCCAAAGTATTGAAGAGTCTTTAGAGTCCCCCACAGACCGTTTTCTCAAGTTTCGGCCGAAACACTGTAAAGGCCGTATGGAGATATGGCAGGGTTCGATCAGATACGTGCGGTATTGCACGGATCATGATCGGACGGATAATACTAGCGGGATTTGGTTTAAGCCGGATCCTAGTACTGTACAGTGTAGATTTTGTCTCTTTGCATTTGTATTCAGTGGGAATACAAATGCGGGCATGTATATGTAGTCGCGGGGTTTTCCTGTAATTTATTACGGGATCAGTTTTTTGGAGTTGCCAGTTTGCTTTCCGTTCCGGCCAGTTTTCCTTAGTTCCTTCACGGCCGGATTTTCTGATGGAGGGGGTTATTTCCAAGTGTGCAAATAATCTTTTGTGGAGGTGTTATTTGCAATTGAGGCTTCATGATGGTTCTACCATCATGAGATTCTTTTTCCATCACTTTTCTTGCATTAATGAGATAAGAATGGATTAGATATTGATATGACATTATTATCATCACCTTGGATGTGGTCACCCCTTTGGTTTTCCTACACTCACCTCCCTTGTTTTTTTTCCCTTCTCCATATTATGGCCGGCCACTAGAGAGGGAGAATGATTTTTTTATTGGTATGAGAATTTTTTGCTATCTCATTATTCCATTCATGCAACAAAATTAAACCCCTCTCCAAAGTTCTTCTCTCTTCCATCATCAAAGGCAATTTCACTAACCCCAAGAGACATTGGATTCTACACTAGCCTACAGCACTCCTTGGGCACGTCGGCTCGCCAACTTCGTGCCCGAGTTGCCTCGGTCCAGAGGTGGGAGCCCGTAAAAGAACCCGGCGATGTTGTGCCCGTTCCGACGAGGAGTTGAAGATCGGAGGTTCCGTGAGGAGATTGGAGTGGAGGCGAAGACCGAAGGACACGGATCGCTTGGTATATCTTCTCTACTCATTTTCTTTTTTGCTAGAGTTAGGTTAATGGCCCGATCCAGGTTTTTAGTGCGCGGTTTGTTGGGGTAAAAATTTACATCCCGGTTGACCGAGTCAAAGTCAAAGTCAACCCCCAAGCTATGTGGGCCCCAGCCCAGGTCAAGTGGTCCCATGCCCAAGTCAAGCCCGCGGCCAGCCTCCCCATGCCAACAACAAAATCATGTAATAAATAATTTTTATGTAATTTTTTATACATGAATGTATGCAAAATGGGCATAAAGCCAATATTTTGTAAGCCCGTGGCTTATGTGCAAAAATGAAATGGCACATGAGCCATGGGATGGCTAAAATGCCATTTTTGTAAAGCCCAAGGGGCTATATGTAAATATGTAAGCCTATAAAAGGCAACATGATGAATAAAAAAGAACAACTTTTCATTCCCCCAAAAATTAGGGTTCTTTGTGCCTCCTGCTCCTTCTCCAAGGTTCTAAACCTTCTAATTTCTTTTGAATTAAATCAAGAGTTTTACTCTTTCTTTTCAAAAACTAAGAAGTCTTTCACCACAAAACCCACAAAGGGGAACTTGGATCTACCATTAGATCTCAGAAAGGAGAGATTTTTAGATCTCACATCTCTTGATCATCAAGATCCAGCCAACAGAGGAGGAAGAAGAAGAACATCTTTCACTAAACCCCCAAGAAAGAAGAAAAAAACACTCAGGAGTCCAACTCCTCTTTGATCTCTGTTCAGAGAAATCTTTTTAGGCTAAAAGCCTCTTGTCCTCTCCGGCGCGCAGCGCAAGTGCGCAAAGCGCCCGCGTGCCGACACGTGGCGCGCTTGCGCAAGCGCGCAAAGCGCCCGCGTGCCGACACGTGGCGCGTGCTCGCTTGCGCACCTGCGCGCAGCGCTCTTGCGCAAAAACGCCCACATGCCGACACGTGGCGCGTGCGCTTGCGCACCTGCGCGCAGCGCTCATGCGCAAGTTGCCCACGTGTCGACACGTGGTGCGCGCGCGCCTGAGCGCACAGCGCTCTAGACGCTGGCCCCACGCATCCTTTGGATGTCTTTTTCCCCTTTACTTATATTTACATGTATATATATACATATGTATATAAATGTACACATACACATACTCCGCGACACTGTCCCTGTTAGAAAAAAAATTTCTAACGGGGCGCTGTCCCGCACCCCGTAAGGGGGCTGCTAGCCCCCTTGACCCCCAGCCCGCTATCCGGGTAGCGGGACCCCCGTAAAAACTCTGCGTGGCTCCTGATACATCCAAAACCCCCCTTTCAAAACACAACACACGTACACTGCACATTGAGTTCGCATGACCAGTTTAACCCGTTAATCGGAGGTTCCCTCGCCCCAAAGGCGAGGGGTAATTAACGGCAGCTTAGTCCGCGGCTGCCGGAGATTCGGATCCCCACAATCATTAAACCCCCGCCTACCCTAGGCAGGGGGAATCTGTAGTATACGCCTGACAAGCGCGCGCGTATTCCCATCTCAATGAGGTGACGAAAAACACCCTACAGATTCTGGCACGCCCGGTGGGACTTGTCTCTCCTCCCATATTTCGGGTTAAACGTTCATGCGAACTCAGTCAATATACATATCTATACTTATACAAAAATAATGCTCTTTCATGCAGGTATTCAAGCAATCACTTTTCAACAATGTCTCCAAGGACGATCTCAGCTCTCAGCACGGCTCCTATCTCCTACACGATGAGGATAGACTCTAGGACGGTCCTTCCGGCCAGTCTCGGGCGACAATGGGAAGAGCCGCTGCTACCATTCGGCTCTATTGTGTTCATGCCAGTTGGGGCCATCCCAGCCCCTCAAGCCCCGGTAGCGGACAAACCGGTCTCGAGAGGCAGGAGACCAAATGTGGTGGTCGCGAGGGCACCTCAGCCAAAGCACAAATCCGTTTCCAAACGACCCTCCATCGCTCCAGCTGGGGGCATGGCCATCAACGTCAACGAAGCAACTGGGCAACTCGAGCAAGTTCCAGCGGTACCCCCGACAACTGCTCGATCGGGTGTCTTCTCTAAGCTCCCCTCTGATCAACTCACAATGGCTTCCTGGGTAGCGGATGCCCGCCAAGCCTTCAAAATCGAGAAGCTGAGGCAGAAGCGGCTCAGATATAGAGCCAACAAAAAGGCTAGGGCTCTGGCCATATTAAAATTTATGAATTTCCAAAGCCCGGACCGCTCCGCGAAACCAACTGCCAGTGATGAAAGAATGGCTGAGTGTGTTATCCACACTGTCTACATGGCCGGACATGAAGAAACGAACCCTCTTCTTCTTCACAGCCATGGTGATGATACGGTTCACGCTACCCAGCATCGGCTCGATCTAAATGATGAAGAGCCCGCTCAGGCCGATAAGCCAGAGGATCCCATGGTTCCTATGGAATGGAGCTCAGGCAATAAAGATTACCCGGTTGTCATAGCCGGAACTACAGAACAGGCATTATTCCAATGGCTTCAAAGGCAATTTCAGGACAGGGATGAGAAGATGGCCGAGGTCTATTCCAAAGTCGACGAGCTGGCAAACGTCATGGCAGATCTCGCGACCCAAGTCACCCGATTGCAATTACAGCAGAATCAAATTTTGGCTCATGAGCCAGGGATTGGTACCCGGGAGCAGCCAACTGATATCACTTTAAATCTAAAAGCGGAGCGCCTTCACGAAAAACGGCCGCAATTAGCCTCCAGTCCTTCTAATACATACGCCGGGGGGGAATCGCCTCTGAAAGAGAAGCTGGAAAAGGTCTATTCCTTCAAGAGGGAAAAAGTCCACAAGATATTCAGGGACGCCCTAAGAAACGGTCTACAACTGCCAGAATCAAAGAGACCGCAAGAAGAGAATATGATCGATGACCCAAAATATTGCCCCTATCATAGGGTGATAGGTCATTCCATTGAGGACCGCTTCGTCTTCAAAGATTGGGTCGAAAGGCAATACAAGACGGGAGAGATAGAACTGTCTAAAGGCGTGTTAGCAAACAGTCAAGCTACGACCGCCGATTTCATGCAAATGGAGACTGAAACCTTTCAGGAACCTAACCCTCCCAGACATGTGCAGGGTGAACCAAAGATTGATCGGCCTCAGGGACCGGCGTCAGTGAGGGCACCTACTCTGATGGAGAGAAGGAAGAAGGTGTACTCCTTTAGGAGGGATGAGGTCCGCGATATATTCAAGGAAGCCCTGAACAATGGCCTGCAACTGCCTATTCCGAAGAGGCCACATGAAATGAATATGACTGGCAATCCCATATACTGCCCATACCATAGAGTGCTGAGTCATACCATCGAAGACTGCTGTGTTTTCAAAGATTGGGCAGAGGACCAATATAAGCTTGGAAAAACCTCTCAATCCTCGGACGTATCGGCAAGCCACGGAGCTAGGCCATCAGCACAGCTCCGCCAAGATCAATGTTCAAGGAGCTGGGATAAGCAAAGAGGACCACCACGTCGTTAAACTGGAAACAATCGACCTCTAAGTCGTTAAACTGGGGAATGTAAAAAAAAAAAATGTGTAAACAAAAAAAATGTGTAAATAAAAGAGAAATAAAGAAAAGCCGAAATGATAGGGCAACTCGCAATAAAAATCAGCGAGTAAAAATAAAAATGAAAATAAAGCCGAAATGATGGGGCAACCGCGAATAAATAGCCGAAATGATAGGGCAATCGCGACCTTCGCGATAAAAAAAGCTTAAATGATAAAGCAATCGCGGTAAAATAAAAAATAAAAAAAAAACAAACAAAAAAAAAAAACAAGGGCGGATGATGAGTTGCTCCTGGCATTATTCCAATGCAGCAATGCAGACGCCAAACAAAAATCCAATTTCCCAAAATTCTTCCAGCCCTACGGCCAGTCCCCAAATTGACTACCGTATACAATCCACGGGCTCAAATGATTCTCAGCATACCCATGCCCCACCGCAACCACCAGTTACGCGGCTGGTCTTCGCCTTTGGAATTACGCTTCATTGGAAAGACCCACTCATGTGTCCTCACGATGCATGAGGAGAACAAACCTTCGTGAGATCCTTACGACTCACCAAGGAAAAACACACTTAGGAGTCCTCACGACTCTTAAGGAGAAAACACACCTGCAGGATCCTTACGACTCGCAGGGAGAAAATACCTTTATGGGACCCTCACGGCCCATAAAATTGAAAAGTCTTAGGTGATAGGGATCCAAACCTGTCTCCTAAGCAATCGCTCCCCAATCCCCAAGTGGCGAATGATGAGTCGCTCCTGGTACCATATTCCAGTGCAGCGATGCAGACGCCAACCAAATTCCAAATTCCAATCCCCAAGCGGCGAATGATGAGTCGCTCCTGGTACCATATTCCGGTGCAGCGATGCAGACGCCAACAAAGCCCTAAAATTTTTATGGCCCTACGGTCTGGATCATACATCCTGCAAAACCGTATACAATCCACGGGCGTAAAACGATCCCAATCTCTCCCAAGTCCTCCCGGGCACATGATGAGTTGCTCCTGGCATTATTCCAGTGCAGCAATGCAGATGCCAAACAAAAACCAAATTCAAGTCCTCCCGGGCACATGATGAGTTGCTCCTGGCATTATTCCAGTGCAGCAATGCAGATGCCAAACAAAAACCAAACCCAAGTCCTCCCGGGCACATGATGAGTTGCTCCTGGCATTATTCCAGTGCAGCAATGCAGATGCCAAACAAAAACCAAATTCAAGTCCTCCCGGGCACATGATGAGTTGCTCCTGGCATTATTCCAGTGCAGCAATGCAGATGCCAAACAAAAACCAAATTCAAGTCCTCCCGGGCACATGATGAGTTGCTCCTGGCATTATTCCAGTGCAGCAATGCAGATGCCAAACAAAAACCAAACCCAAGTCCTCCCGGGCACATGATGAGTTGCTCCTGGCATTATTCCAGTGCAGCAATGCAGATGCCAAACAAAAACCAAATTCAAGTCCTCCCGAGCACATGATGAGTTGCTCCTGGCATTATTCCAGTGCAGCAATGCAGATGCCAAACAAAAACTAAACCCAAGTCCTCCCGGGCACATGATGAGTTGCTCCTGGCATTATTCCAGTGCAGCAATGCAGATGCCAAACAAAAACCAAATTCAAATCCTCCCGGGGCACATGATGAGTTGCTCCTGGCATTATTCCAGTGCAGCAATGCAGATGCCAAACAAACCAAATCCAATTCCTCTCTGGGCACATGATGAGTTGCTCCTGGCATTATTCCAGTGCAGCAATGCAGATGCCAAACAAACCAAATCCGAATTCTCTCTGGGTACATGATGAGTTGCTCCTGGCATTATTCCAGTGCAGCAATGCAGATGCCAAACAGAAACCCCAATTCCCAAATCCTCTCAAAGACAGATGATGATTCGCTCCTGGTACCATATTCCAGTATAGCGATGCTAATGTCAACTCAAATCAAACAAATCAAACCAACTAATTCCAACATCGACCTCTGCGTCAACCACAGGAACTCCGTCTCGGGGAAACGTCCTACAACAGGCACTCCGTCTCGGGGATACGTCCTACCACAGGCACTCCGTCTCGGGGAAACGTCCTACAACAGGCACTCCGTCTCGGGGAAACGTCCTACAACAGGCACTCCGTCTCGGGGAAAGGTCCTACAACAGGCACTCCGTCTCGGGGATACGTCATACAACAGACACTCCGTCTCGGGGACACGTCCTACCACAGGCACTCCGTCTCGGGGAAACGTCCTACCACAGGCACTCCGTCTCGGGGATACGTCCTACCACAGGCACTCCGTCTCGGGGAAACGTCCTACAGCAGGCACTCCGTCTCGTGGAAACGTCCTACAGCAGACACTCCGCCTCGGGGAAACGTCGACCAGCGACACTTCGTGCCGGGGACACGTCTACCAAATCGCTTCGGATCAGAGCGTCGACCGTCTATGTCGCAAAAAGGGCAGTGCAGGCTCCCGCAAATTGGGAACCCAAATCGCTTCGTAACAGAGCGTCGACCGTCTATGTCGCAAAAAGGGCAGTGCAGGCTCCCGCAAATTGGGAACCCAAATCGCTCCGGATCAGAGCGTCGACCGTCTATGTCGCAAAAAGGGCAGTGCAGGCTCCCGCAAATTGGGAACCCAAATCGCTCCGGATCAGAGCGTCGACCGTCTATGTCGCAAAAAGGGCAGTGCAGGCTCCCGCAAATTGGGAACCCAAATCGCTTCGTAACAGAGCGTCGACCGTCTATGTCGCAAAAAGGGCAGTGCAGGCTCCCGCAAATTGGGAACCCAAATCGCTCCGGATCAGAGCGTCGACCGTCTATGTCGCAAAAAGGGCAGTGCAGGCTCCCGCAAATTGGGAACCCAAATCGCTCCGGATCAGAGCGTCGACCGTCTATGTCGCAAAAAGGGCAGTGCAGGCTCCCGCAAATTGGGAACCCAAATCGCTCCGGATCAGGGCGTCGACCGTCTATGTCGCAAAAAGGGCAGTGCAGGCTCCCGCAAATTGGGAACCCAAATCGCTTCGTAACAGAGCGTCGACCGTCTATGTCGCAAAAAGGGCAGTGCAGGCTCCCGCAAATTGGGAACCCAAATCGCTCCGGATCAGAGCGTCGACCGTCTATGTCGCAAAAAGGGCAGTGCAGGCTCCCGCAAATTGGGAACCCAAATCGCTTCGTAACAGGGCGTCGACCGTCCATGTCGCAAAAAGGGCAGTGCAGGCTTCCTACAAAGCAGGAACCAGATCGCTCCGGGCCAGGGAAACGTCTACCACGGACACTCCGTCTCGGAGACGCGTTAAGCGTCGACCGTCCATGTCGCAAAAAGGGCAGTGCAGGCTTCCTACAAAGCAGGAACCAGATCGCTCCGGGCCAGGGAAACGTCTACCACGGACACTCCGTCTCGGAGACGCGTTAAGCGTCGACCGTCTATGTCGCAAAAAGGGCAGTGCAGGCTCCCGCAAATTGGGAACCCAAATCGCTCCGGATCAGAGCGTCGACCGTCTATGTCGCAAAAAGGGCAGTGCAGGCTCCCGCAAATTGGGAACCCAAATCGCTTCGTAACAGAGCGTCGACCGTCTATGTCGCAAAAAGGGCGGTGCAGGCTCCCGCAAATTGGGAACCCAAATCGCTCCGGATCAGAGCGTCGACCGTCTATGTCGCAAAAAGGGCAGTGCAGGCTCCCGCAAATTGGGAACCCAAATCGCTTCGTAACAGAGCGTCGACCGTCTATGTCGCAAAAAGGGCAGTGCAGGCTCCCGCAAATTGGGAACCCAAATCGCTCCGGATCAGAGCGTCGACCGTCTATGTCGCAAAAAGGGCAGTGCAGGCTCCCGCAAATTGGGAACCCAAATCGCTTCGTAACAGGGCGTCGACCGTCTATGTCGCAAAAAGGGCAGTGCAGGCTCCCGCAAATTGGGAACCCAAATCGCTCCGGATCAGGGCGTCGACCGTCTATGTCGCAAAAAGGGCAGTGCAGGCTCCCGCAAATTGGGAACCCAAATCGCTTCGTAACAGGGCGTCGACCGTCCATGTCGCAAAAAGGGCAGTGCAGGCTTCCTACAAAGCAGGAACCAGATCGCTCCGGGCCAGGGAAACGTCTACCACGGACACTCCGTCTCGGAGACGCGTTAAGCGTCGACCGTCCATGTCGCAAAAAGGGCAGTGCAGGCTTCCTACAATGCAGGAACCAGATCGCTCCGGGCCAGGGAAACGTCTACCACGGACACTCCGTCTCGGAGACGCGTTAAGCGTCGACCGTCCATGTCGCAAAAAGGGCAGTGCAGGCTTCCCACAAATCGGGAACCAAATCACTCCGGGTCAGGGAAACGTCTACCACGTACACTCCGTCTCGGAGACGCGTCAAGCGTCGACCGTCCATGTCGTAAAACAGGCAGTGCAAGCTCCCCACAAATCGGGAACCAAATCACTCCGGGTCAGAGAAACGTCTACCACGTACACTCCGTCTCGGAGACGCGTCAAGCGTCGACCGTCCATGTCGTAAAAAGGGCAGTGCGTCCCAAAAAGTGGGAACCAAAGCAAGTCGCCTCCACGTGAAAGAAGATCCATCAATTTCATGCACACGACCCATATATGCTGTGTGCATTTATTGATGGGGGGCACTTTGTTGGGGTAAAAATTTACACCCCGGTTGACCGAGTCAAAGTCAAAGTCAACCCCCAAGCTATGTGGGCCCAAGCCCAGGTCAAGTGGTCCCATGCCCAAGTCAAGCCCGCGGCCAGCCTCCCCATGCCAACAACAAAATCATGTAATAAATAATTTTTATGTAATTTTTTATACATGAATGTATGCAAAATGGGTATAAAGACAATATTTTGTAAGCCCGTGGCTTATGTGCAAAAATGAAATGGCACATGAGCCATGGGATGGCTAAAATGCCATTTTTGTAAAGCCCAAGGGGCTATATGTAAATATGTAAGCCTATAAAAGGCAACATGATGAATAAAAAAGAACAACTTTTCATTCCCCCAAAAATTAGGGTTCTTTGTGCCTCCTGCTCCTTCTCCAAGGTTCTAAACCTTCTAATTTCTTTTGAATTAAATCAAGAGTTTTACTCTTTCTTTTCAAAAACTAAGAAGTCTTTCACCACAAAACCCACAAAGGGGAACTTGGATCTACCATTAGATCTCAGAAAGGAGAGATTTTTAGTTCTCACATCTCTTGATCATCAAGATCCAGCCAACAGAGGAGGAAGAAGAAGAACATCTTTCACTAAACCCCCAAGAAAGAAGAAAAAAACACTCAGGAGTCCAACTTCTCTTTGATCTCTGTTCAGAGAAATCTTTTTAGGCTAAAAGCCTCTTGTCCTCTCCGGCGCGCAGCGCAAGTGCGCAAAGCGCCCGCGTGCCGATACGTGGCGCGCTTGCGCAAGTGCGCAAAGCGCCCGTGTGCCGACACGTGGCGCGCGCTCGCTTGCGCACCTGCGCGCAGCGCTCTTGCGCAAAAACGCCCACATGCCGACACGTGGCGCGTGCGCTTGCGCACCTGCGCGCAGCGCTCATGCGCAAGTTGCCCACGTGTCGACACGTGGTGCGCGCGCGCCTGAGCGCACAGCGCTCTAGACGCTGGCCCCACGCATCCTTTGGATGTCTTTTTCCCCTTTACTTATATTTATATGTATATATATACATATGTATATAAATGTACACATACACATACTCCGCGACACTGTCCCTGTTAGAAAAAAAATTTCTAACGGGGCGCTGTCCCGCACCCCGCAAGGGGGCTGCTAGCCCCCTTGACCCCCAGCCCGCTATCCGGGTAGCGGGACCCCCGTAAAAACTCTGCGTGGCTCCCGATACATCCAAAACCCCCCTTTCAAAACACAACACACGTACACTGCACATTGAGTTCGCATGACCAGTTTAACCCGTTAATCGGAGGTTCCCTCGCCCCAAAGGCGAGGGGTAATTAACGGCAGCTTAGTCCGCGGCTGCCGGAGATTCGGATCCCCACAATCATTAAACCCCCGCCTACCCTAGGCAGGGGGAATCTGTAGTATACGCCTGACAAGCGCGCGCGTATTCCCATCTCAATGGGGTGACGAAAAACACCCTACACGGTTGTGCCGGTTTCTAGTTTTTAGAAAAGTTTTCATTTCCGCTTTCCGGCGTCGGATTGACGGCTGGGGCGCCGCCGTGCACTTATAACTGTAACCATCTATTTCTTTGCCATCTCTCCAAATCCCTTTATTTGTCTTTAGCCATTACCTTCTGTATACCACCTTTAGGCCAAATGGTTTTCTTCCTTCCCTACCGTTTGGCACCAGCCTATGGTTTGGATGAAGACTATCCAATAAGCTTAATGGGTGTACTTGTAAGTGCACCGCAGCGACCCGGCCGTCATTCCGTGGCCAAAATACGGAAACGAAACTTTTCAAAACTTGAACTTTTAAACCGACGCTACCGCGTACTTTAAAACCCGGATCGGGCCATTAACCTAATGCTAGCAAACTAGAAAATGCGTAGGAAGCTATACCGAGCGATCCATGCCTTTCGGTCTTCGGCCTCCACTCCGATCTCCTCGCGGAATCTCCGGTCTTCATCTCCTCGTCGCAAAGGGCACCACATCGCCGGGTTCGTTTACGGGCTCCCACCTCTGGACCGAGGGAACTCGGGCACGAATTTGGCGAGCCGACGTGCCCAAGAATGCTATAGGCATAGTGTAGAATGCTTTGTCTCATAGGGTTTTGAAGTTGCCATTTTTTATGGAGGTGAAGAATAATGAGCAAGTGGAAATGAGCTTTTTGATTTTTGATACAAGCATAGAATGAGATCTTATATTTTTCCACTCATCCTTTAAATGAAAACCTCTCACTCACTCACCAAATGTGGCCGGCCATAGACAATGGTGAAGGGAGAAAAATGATCAAAGAATACAAGTGGGGAAAGTGTATGATAATGAGAAAAAAGGATCACATCAATTTCCAATCCCATCCTTTCACAAAGTCCATCTCATTAATGCAAAGGAATTGACTCAAAGAGAATCTAATAATTCTATACCCATCATAATGCCTCAAATCACAAGAGACTCCCTCCACAATTGCTAATTTGCAAATATGCAAATTAGCCCTTCCATCAGAAAAATCCGGCCATGAAGGAACAAAGGAAATATGGCCGAAACGGAATGCAAACTGGCAACTTCAAAAAACTGTTCCCGTAATAAATTACAGGAAAACCCCGCGACTGTATATACATACCCGCATTTGTATTCTCACTGAATACAAATGCAATGAGACAAAATCCACACTGTACAATACTAGGATCCGGCTTAAACCAATTCCCGCTAGTATTATCCGTCCGATCATGATCCGTGCAATACCGCACGTATATGATCGAACCCTGCCATATCTCCAAACGGCCTCTACAGCGTTTCACCCGAAACATTAGAAACTGTCTGTGGGGGACTCTAAAGACTCGTCAATACTTTGGCTGTGGATTTAGCCACTAGCACGTCAGAGGTATTAGCCATACGTAACGGGCTACCAGCTATTGACCAAAAGGGACGTCTGTGAGCGAACTCATCCTGACACCCTACTGAGCCTGTCAGTGACAATATCCGTACAGTCCGGTACGTTCGTCTATGAGCATCGCATGGCGGGCATAGGGGGTTGGTAAAAGTCAGACCCCCAAAAGCGGTACAAGTCGTGTCGGAGTGTAGTCCAGAACACCATGAGATACTACTGGAATACCTACCAGTAAATCTCCTGCCTTTGCCAAGGACTTCGTGTAATGGCTCTCCTAGACACAGCGCGACCTCACAACTAATACCGGGAGAGACGAACCCCTGCAGATCCGCTCACTGCCTCCATGTGGCTCGGGACTGTACCCAACTAAAACCTGTCTGCACGACTCCTTTGAGCGTGGTAGGGTAGTAATCAAAGTACAGTGGGAACTCACACGAGATAAATGACGATCTCAGGTCGATGAACTAACCTGTACACATGTCATCAGGGAACTGCTATCTGACGTCAGGTATAAGACAACCTAGCATGTTCCCGGCGAGTCATGTCCGGTGTACTCATAACCTAATGAGCACCTATATACATCTTAGGTGAACCAACTGACACCAGTGGCTTATGAGACCGGCCACCGCCCCTCATCGGGGTCTCGACTGTATACACTAGTCTACTCTGGAGTATCGATGCCCTGTCTCGAAACTCCAACGACTAGGGACCTTTTAAGGATGTGCTTATAGACCCTAGCTCCCACGTATATGATCGCCCTCATACTGCTGGCAGTCAAGCAAGAATCTTAGGGGCTCTATCAACGTGCAATAGGGATCAGTAATGTCACCTAAAGTAGTACACGATGATAATGATAAACCAGATAGCATATTATCATCTTGAGTAAGACTGTCCTACCGGTATAGGTCATCCCTCAATCATTGCAATCACATGCCTGTGATCCAATAATTGACTCTGAGTGCACTATCTCCAACAATCTCTCACTTGCACTCAAGGCTAATTATTGCGATGTCGCATACTCACAGCCCATGTGATACCGAACACCCAAGTCCTCTACTAGTCAGTCTCACAAAGCTCGTTTGCGAAACTATTGCGTTCGAGGAATAGCCTCAGTGAGTGGATCCGCCCTGATGTTTCTTTCTATGTCACTCTTTATCTCAAGTTCACGGAGAAAGCCATCTACCGAAATGAGCAATACCTGTCTTAGAATATGTTTAGATGTATGATGGGACCTAGTTCAGAAATGAACTCCAAATCCAAACTTCTTAGACTGTATCGTCAACTGAACTTAATCGGTATCCTGCGCCATGCCTCCCTCAGTATCTGCCTGGACCACCTGTCCAAAATACTGCCCCTCGTCAGAGGGAAAACTATAACTCTGACAGTCACTCTGTCATCCAGGTCACCTTGGAAGCCTGGAATGATAACTGTCTCCCGAATGAGGCTGTCGTTATCATATCCCTAGAACATCCACTTATGTTCTAAAACTGCTTCCGAATGTTTCTTCAGGATTGGATCAATATCAACTTATTGCATCTCGTGCGAAAACAATATCTGGTGTGGTACTTGACATCTCATGATTGACTCAATTGCCTAAGCAAGTGATCTGCCAATCATGCATATCCCTCTCCCCTTTAGTCTGTAAGAAACCTTTAGAGAGGGTGACAACATCACCTGCAGGTACACTACCGTGCCAGGAGTCGTCCATTTTAAATACTCTTAGAATGTTGTCTAAGTACCCTGATTGGGAAACTACCAAAATCTAGATCTTAAACCATAGATCTAGTAACCAGAATGTCTGATATAATATCCAATTCCTATGTGGAGAAATCACTGTGTGACAACCAAAGTATAACCGATCGTAGTATAGGAATATCACTTCCTACTCTGTGTATGTCATCCAAATAGCAGGACATCACACCCTACTACCTTCTTAACAGATCCATCCCCTATTCTGATGAAGTCAAACATATGAGTGTCACATCAGAAATAGATGATCTATCTCCGCTATATCTGCTTTAGTCTATAAATAGACATAAGCTACTTGTCCACTATGCTTCCGCTTCTCCCACTGACTACGACAACCCTCTGGCAGAGTCATATAGACGTACACTTCTAAAGCTAGTTCAGAACGACGCTATACTCATCCTCTTGCCGGATCTCACAGTCTGGAACAACAGCAATGGAAAATCTGGGTAAACAAGAACCTCCCTGTCACCGTCCTTGAGGCTACCGGAGTACCTCTCGGGTGCCTGAGGTTACCCACCATATCTGCGGAGTGGCCAATGGAGTGTCAAACCAGATTGAATCTTTAGGTTCTTATCAAATTTTCAGTGATCGTTTGCGGTTCTGGAATCACTTCCAGTTCTATCATACTTCCACTACTGTTTTCTGAAAAAATCTAGTTTTATTAAAACTGTGGCGAGTCAAGAACAATATCACTATTGATCTTCGAGATGGTAGAAATTCAATCATCGTCATAGCCTGGGTCAACCCACAAACAGCCATTACGGAAACGTGCCTTGAGTTATCCGGAGTCTGGTTTTAAGCATAAGCCGGAAAACTCCTCGTACCTTAACAATGTCAAGATATGAACTGTTCTATATCCAATAATGAAATAGAGGCACTAATTTAATTGAACCAGATTCAAATCATGCAGCTGTCTTCAGTGCATGTCAACTAAATGGAGAGAGGCCGATCAGCATTACTCAACATAGGAGTAATTCCAATTATGAGTAACCTGAAAGAGAAGCAGGTTCTCTTAATCATTACTATTAACTGAATACCATAAACAAGTATCTACATCTTCGATCACCTTGAAGAATCCCGATACTTGCAACATCTGGTTCTCTACTTTACCTTATACCTATAACTTCTCAAAACTCAGAACCTGCATTTCTACGAAACACATGACTAAGAACTGGAGAAGTCAAAAGTAAACAGAATATAGTACGAGTACCAACCCCTCTGTCCTAATGGACACTGGACAATAAACAATACTCTGTACAAGTCCCTTGAGTCTTATAACGCATTCCTTGTGTGTCGTAGGTTGAAAACTGTACTTATGGTTAAGAAGAATTACACCGCTGTTCAATACTCCTTACCTAACCATCCACTGATATAGGTAAATGTCATAGACATAATTTCAAAAAGGTATATCTCACTCTATAAAAATAGACGTACAGATATATCAATTTGAAATTGGTGCATAACAACGGATATTCAAAACCAAATATTTGCCGTCCAGCAAACAGCCAAGGAGATTTCCTCAAATATCACCAATTACAACGAATTCTGATATAATGAGGATGATCACCAAATTCCCAATAACTTACTCCCACTCAACATCTGTAAAACCATACAGATGTGAGAATCAAACCTGGTAAATACATACTCTAGAGCAAGTGTCTAATTGGGAAATCAGTTTTTTATTAACAGTACACAGTGAAACTGAAACATGAATATGTTTCGAGGGGTATCCGGGTATTCCTAGTAATGCCTCTTCCATTATCAGATTCACAACTGTAACCATATATTTCTTTTTCATCTCTCCAAATCCCTTTATATGTCTTTAGTCATTGCCTTCTGTACACCCTCTTAGGCTAAATGGTTTTCTTCCATCCCTACCGTTCGGCACCAGCATATGGTTTGGAAGAAGACTATCCAATAAGCATAACATGTGTACTGTCCTAATCCAAGGAGCACTCGCAATGCGAGAGAAGGTGAAGATAAAAGACACCTGAATAAACCTTATTCCTATTTCTTCTTAACCAGAATCCATCCCCGAACTGGAAAAAGTTCCTTTCGAGTTCGTATATAACCATACGATGGAGTATCCAATAAACTGTGGATCTTCGTAGTGATACGGAGTGTTCTGGAGAAATACAAAGGTGAAGTGGGAGTGGTAATGAAATACTTGGTTTGGTCGTGAATAGCAGTCGCAATTTACTTTGCCCTCTCAGTAATCTCTTTATTTGTCTTAACTTAATAACTTCTGTACACCACACTTAGGCTAATCGGCTTTCTTCATTCCCTACCATTTGGCACCAGCCTATGGTTTGGAAGAAGACTATCCAATAAGCATAATGGGTGTACTGTCCTATTCCAAGGAGCACTCGCAACCTGAGAGAAGGTAAAAAGAAAAGACAACTGAATAGTCCTATTCGTTTTCTCCAGAACCGGAAACCATCCTCGAATAAATTCCTTCGAGTTCGTATATAACCATACGATTGTTTTATCCAATGGAAGTGGACGTTCGTAGTAATACGGGGTGTTCTGGAGAAAAGGATAAAAGTAGGAGTGGAAATGAGGTATGCAACTCTGACAATCCAAAAGCCAGTGTTTAAGAAGGTTCGGTTAATTTTGGTCAGTGAGTCATAGTCAAGGGTCGGGCCATGGTCGCTTCCAAAGAGAGAGATAAAAGAAACACTCAGCGTGCACTCTTACCAAGATCAGAATGGTTATCAATTTATCTAATCAGGAAACCTCCTACTGTACCGTCAAATTCTCCTCCAAACCTGAAAGAAGAATTAGTTTAAACCAACTCATCAGTGGGAATCGGGATCCAACTATCATCGCATGATAACATGACGGAATCCGCTCACGTTATCACACTCCATAAGGTATGCGCATATCTGGCAAGTTTCAGTTTCTTTAGAAACTCCCGATGTGATTTTTACCTCATGCTCTTATGACCTTGACTTTGGCCAACAAATCATAAGTCGCTTGTCAAGTTCTACCCGTCATTATCCAGGTTGATTTGAACCCACCCTACCTACCCTTGACTTTGGCCAACAAGGCAGTACGACTGTCCCAAACCAACGCATCTATCTATGCTGCAGAAAAGTAACAAATAGCTACCATACACTATGCCTTGACTTTGGCCAACAAACATAGCATGAATACTACATGCTACCCGTCTGAAATGACGGAGGGCTACGAATGGTTTTTGGCGAAAAACCTTTAAAGTAATGAACTTGATATCGTTGAAGAAACCGGATAGCTTTTATAAAAATATAGTAACGAAAACCTTTGCTAAAGAGGTCACTCCCGGTGAAGGGATCTCGGCTCTTTCCCCGTAGAATGAGGTGCAGGATATTCCAACTGAATACCACGATGCAAAGCGAAAGTAATCGGCTATAGTGAAGTTATTATCCTGACGCAAACTTCTGTCCAAGGGGTCACTCCCGGTGAAGGGATCTCGGCCCTTGCCTCGTCGACTGAGGTGCTGGATATTCATAACCGAATACCGCTGTGCAAAACAAAAGAGAACGTCCTTGCAATAACAGCTTTTTTTGAAAAATGTTCCAACAACATCAAAAAGGTTTGTTTAGCTTGCAATGATCCGAATCAATGCAGTCCCATCAATTGATCACACCAATAAAGAACGAAAATAATGATGTACGTATATGCCATCCGCATTCGCCACTGGGTCCCGTCATCACCTGTTAGGTTACTTAACTAACGACAGAGCGGGGACTGGACTAGCACGGATGTAAAACATATACAACATCTACTAGTATATATATCAATATATAATATTCGCTCAAGGCGTGATAAAATACAACATCACAGAAATGTAATAAGTATCATAGAACAATACAGATATCTGGGATCCCCGGGTTTCATAGAGCCGCTACTAAAACCTGACGTTCCCCTGGTCGTGTGGATAGCTTGTGCAATGAAATCCTAGACCCCTACGGGCGCGGCAAGTTACCCGCCAAAATCTGAAGCGAGGTAGCCCCCTTCAGCAACGTGAATGGACCACCCAGCACATCATGGAATCCGGTAACTTGGGCACCCCTCCTTGGGTCAACCTATACCCGCTACGAGTACGGCGGATAGCCCGCCAATTCTAGAGTAAAGTCCCCTCCGTCTCAACGCCATGAGATGCAGGCCCGTTGCCCTCTAGAACCCGGCGATCCATGCACCCCACCGCGGGGTAATCATAGTACAGAAAGTAAAATATACATACAATGGGTACATCGACCTCAGCCCGGTCGTGTCCCAAAAGAATAATTTACAAACAGGATGTAACGGCAGTCCACATGTCGGACGCTCGCCCCGCAATATCAAATGTACAAATACAACCAAACTGTACTAACATTGCATCCAGGCTATCCACCACGACAAATCCGCAACATTACAGCACAACACAGAACATCAACGTGAATGTCACGTTCGCAAATCCGTCTAAAAGGGCTATAGCAGATAGACAGGATTTACCGATTAAGTGACATTCACGGTCGCAGATATAATGTAAATACTGTGAACTAACATGTTTAAAATATTCGACCGACTAAATTTCCCGAAGTGGGCCCCAAGCACAATACCTAGTTCTCAAAAAAAATCTGCGCCCAAACAGAATATACCAGAAACCCACTGTAGAAATTTGGTGCAGTTTGGCCACAGTACGGTGGCTGATCCGTGCCCAAAATGTGGTTTGGGCCACTGATCCGCCGCACTACAGTAATTTCAGCCGGCCAAATTTTCACAGAATTCTTATAAAACCCTGCACGTATTTTTGCAATGTACCAAATAATTTTTTGAGCACAGCAAAAATTCGACAGAAACCTGGACTTAAAAATGGGGTTTTTGGAAAATCGGTTCGATCGAACTTGTAAACACGTTAGAGCAAGCTAGACTAGGTTAATGGAGTGGCTCTTATACAAGTGTAAGTGCACGGCTGCGCCCCGGCAGTCATTCCGAGGCCAAAATGTGAAACGAAACTTTTTAAAACTTGAACTTTTAAACCGGCGCTACCGCGTACTTTAAAACCCGGATCGGGCCAATAACCTAATGCTAGCAAACTAGAAAATGAGTAGGAAGCTATACCGAGCGATCTGTGTCCTTCGGTCTTCGGCCTCCACTCCGATCTCCTCGCGGAATCTCTGGTCTTCATCTCCTCGTCGGAAAGGGCACCACATCGCCGGGTTCGTTTACGGGCTCCCACCTCTGGACCGAGGCAACTCAAGTACGAAGTTGGCGAGCCGACGTGCCAAAGAGTGTTGTAGGCTTAGTGTAGAATGCTTTGTCTCATAGGGCTGTGAAGTTGCCATTTTTGATGGAGGTGAAGAATAATGAGCAAGAGGAAATGAGCTTTTAGATTTTTGATACAAGCATAGAATGAGATCTTTTATTTTTCCACTCATCCTCAAAATGAAAACCTCTCTCTCACTGACCAAATGTGGCCGGCCATAGCCAATGGTGAAGGGAGAAAAATGATCAAAGAATACAAGTGGGGAATGTGTATGATAATGAGAAAAAAGGATCACATCAATTTCCAATCCCATCCTTTCACAAAGCCCATCTCATTAATGCAAAGGAATTGACTCAAAGAGAATCTAATAATGCTATACCCATCATAATGCCTCAAATCACAAAAGACACCCTCCACAATTGCTAATTTGCAGATATGCAAATTAGCCCCTCCATCAGAAAAATCCGGCCATGAAGGAACAAAGGAAATATGGCCGAAACGGAATGCAAACTGGCAACTTCAAAAAACTGATCCCGCAATAAATTACAGGAAAACCCCGCGACTGTATATATATACCCGCATTTGTATTCCCACTGAATACAAATGCAATGAGACAAAATCCACACTACAAAATACTAGGATCCGGCTTAAACTAAAGCCCGCTAGTATTATCCGTCCGATCATGATCCGTGCAATACCGCACGTATATGATCGAACACTGCCATATCTCCATACGGCCTCTACAGCGTTTCGCCCGAAATTTGAGAAACCGTCTGTGGGAGATTCTAAAGACTCGTCAATACTTTGGCTATGGATTTTACCACTAGCACGTCAGAGGTATTAGCCATACGTAACGGGCTACCAGCTATTGACCAAAAGGGACGTCTGTGAGCGAACTCATCCTGACACCCTACTGAGCCTGATAGTGACAATATCCATACAGTCCGGTCTGAAAGTCTATAAGCATCGCATGGCGGGCCTAGGGGGTTGGTAAAAGTTAGACCTACAAAAGCGGTACAAGTCGTGTCGGAGTGTAGTCCAGAACACACTGAGATACTACAGGAATACCTACCAGTAAATCTCCTGCCTTGGCCAAGGACTTCGTGTAATGGCTCTCCTAGACATACCGCGACCTCACCCTCAATACCGGGTGAGACGAACCCCTGCAGATCCGCTCACTTCCTCCATGTGGCTCGGGACTGTACCCAACTAAAACCGGTTTGCACGACTCCTTTGAGCGTGGTAGGGTAGTAATCAAAGTACAGTGGGAACTCACACATGATAAATGACGATCTCAGGTCGATGAACTAACCTGTACACATGTCACCAGGGAACTGCTATCTGACGTCAGGTATAAGACCAACTAGCATGTTCCTGGCGAGTCCTGTCCGGTGTACTCATAACCCAATGAGCACCTGTATACATCTTAGGTGAACCAACTGACACCAGTGGCTTGTGAGACCGGCCACCGCCCCTCGTCGGGGTCTCGACTGTATACACTAGTCTACTCTGGAGTATCGATGCCCTGTCTCGAAACTCCCACGACTAGGGACCTTTTAAGGATGTGCTTATAGACCCCATCTCCCACGTATATGATCGCCCTTATACTACTGGCAGTCAAGCAAGAATCCTAGGGGTTCTATCAATGTGCAATAGTGATCAGTAATGTCACCTAAAGCAGTACAAGATGATAAAGATAAACCAGATAGCATACTATCATCTTGAGTAAGACAGTCCTACCGGTATAGGTCCTCCCTCAATCATTGCAATCACATGCCTGTGATCCAATAATTGACTCTGAGGGCACTATCTTCAACAGTACTCCCCCTATCCCAGGAGCACTCGCAACACGAGAGAAGGTAATGATAAAAGACATCTGAATAAACCTTATTCCTATTTCTCCTGAACCAGAATCCATCCCCGAACTGGAACAAATTCTTTCGAGTTCGTATATAACCATACGATGGATTTATCCAAATAACTGTGGATCTTCGTAGTGATACGGGGTGTTTTGGAGAGATACCAAGGTGAAGTAGGAGTGGAGATGAAATATGTGGTTTGGTCATGAATGATAGCAGTTGCAATTTACTTTGCCCTCTTTCTGATCCCTTTATTTGTCTTCACTTAATACCTTCTATAAACCACACTTAGGCTAATTGGTTTTCTTCATTCCCCACCTTTTGCCAACTGCCTATGGTTTGGAAGAAGACTATCCAATAAGCGTAATAGGTGTACCCTCTCCTAATCCTAGGAGCCCTCACAACCTGAGAGAAGCTAAAAAGAAAAGTCAACTGAATAGTCCTATTCAATTTCTCCAGAACCAGAATCCATCCTCGAATCTGGAACAAGTTCCTTCGAGTTCGTATATAACCATATGATGCATTTATCCAATGGAAGTGGATGTTCGTAATAATACGGGGTGTTCTGGAGAAATCCAAAGGGTAAAAGAAGGAGTGGCAATGATATATGCAACTCAGACAATACAAAAGCCAGTGTTTTAAGAAAGTTTGGTCAATTTGGTCACTGAGTCATAGTGTACGGTCGGTCCAGGGTCGTAGCCAAAGAGAGAGAGAAAGGAAACACTCTGCGTGCACCCTGAAAAAATGAGAATTTTGTTTTTGAGACCAGTGCGAGAAATGTTTGAGACTCCACTCCATAACCTAGATCAGATTGATTATCACTTTATCTAATCTGGGAGCCTCCCACTGAATCCTCAAATTCTCCTCCAAACCTGAAAGAAGAATTAGTCGGGATCACCCGAGGAGTAAACCAACTCATAAGTGGGAATCGGGATCCAACTATCATCGCACGATAACGTGATAGAATCCACTCACGTTATCACACTCCAGAAGGTATGTGCATATCTGGCATGTTTCAGTTTCTTTGGAAACTCCCGATGTGATTTTTACCCCATGCTCTTATGATCTTGACTGAGGCCAACAAATCATAAATCACATGTCAAGTTCTACCCGTCATTGTCCAGGTTAATTTGAACCCACTCGTACAAGCCCTTGACTTGGGCCAACAAGGATGTATGACTATCCCAAACCAACGCATCTATCTATGCAACAGAAAAGTAACAAATAGCTACCATACGCTATGCCATTACTAAGGCCAACAAACATAGCATGAATACTAAGTGCTACCCGTCTGAAATGACGGAGGGCTACGAATGCTTTTGGCGAAAAACTTTTAACGTAATGAACTTGATATCGTTGAAGGAACCGGATAGCTTTTTATAAATATAGTGGCGAAAACCTCTCCTAAAGAGGTCACTCCCGGTGAAGGGAACTCGGCACTTTCCCCGTAGAATGAGGTGCAGGATATTCCAACTGAATACCATGATGAAAAGCAAAAAGTAATCGACTATAGTGAAGTTATTACCCTGACGCAAACTTCTGCCCAAGGGGTCACTCCCGATGAATGGATCTCGGCCCTTGCCTCGTCGAATGAGGTGCTGGATATTCCTAACTGAATACCGCTGTGCAAAACAAAAGAGAACGTCCTTGCAGTAACAGCCTTTTTGAAAATTGTTCCAACAACATCGAATAGGTTTGTTTTCCTTGCATTGATCTGAATTAACGCAGTCCCATCAATTAATCACACCAATAAAAACGAAAATACGATCTACATATATGCCATCCGCATTCGCCACTGGGTCCCGTCATCACCCGTTAGGTTACTTAACTAACGACAGAGCGGGGACTAGACAAGCACGGGTGTAAAACATATACAACATCTACTAGTATATATATCAATATATAATAATCTCTCATGGCGTGATAAATGCAACATCACATAAATGTAATAAGCATCACAGAACAATACAGATAATCTGCGAGCCCCGGGTTTCATTGAGTCGCAAGTGAAACCCGACGTTCCCCTGGTCGTGTGGATAGCCTGTACAATGAAAACCTAGACCCTTACGGGCGCAGCAAGTTACTAGCCAAAACCAAAAGCGAGGCAGCCCCTTCAACAAAGTGAATGGACCACCCAGCACTTCACGGAATCCGGTAACTTGTGCACCCCTCCTTGGGTCAACCTATACCCCCTACGAGTGCGGCGAATAGCCTGCCAATTCTAGAGTGAAGCCCCCTCCGTCTCAAAGCCATGAGATGTGGGCTCGTTGCCCTCTAGAACCCGGCTATCCGTGCACCCCACCGCGGGGTAATCCTAGTACAGAAAAGAAAATATGTGCAACGGTGACATCGACCTCAACCCGGTCGTCCCCCAAAAGAATAATATACAAACAGGCAGTGACGGCAGTCCACATGTCAGACGCTCGCCCCGTAATATCAAATGTACAAATAATTCTAAACTGCACTAACATTGCATCCAAGCTATCCACCACGACAAATCAGTAACATCACATCACAACACAGAAGATCAACGTGAATGTCACGTTCGCAAATCCGTCTAAAAGAGCTATAGCAATTAGACAAGATTTACCGCTCGAATGACATTAACGGTCGCAGATATAAATGTAAGTACTGCGAACTAACTTATTTAAAATTTCGATCGAAAAAATTTCCCGAAGTGGGCCCCAAGTACAATACCAGCACTCAAAATAATTTGGGCCAAAACTATATATCAAAAAAATCATATTTCCTTGAACTAAACCCTCAGAAAAAACTTGGGGCACTGTAGCCTAAAATGGGCCACGGATGGGCCGCCAAATGCGACTTTTCGCGGCGGTTCCGCTGTGGAATTTTGGGGTTAGGTCTCTAAACTCATTCTGTAGCTTTAGTTATGCCTGCATGTATTTTTAAGATGCTTAAAATAATTTTTAAACAACTTTGAAATTCGACAGCAAGCACACTGAAATGAAAATACAATTCGGAAATTTCGATCGATCGATATATTAAACACGTTAGAACAAGCTAGTAAAGGTTAATGGCGTGTCTCTGATACCATGTAAGTCTACGGTAGCGCCCCGGCAGTCAATTCGAGGCCAAATGCGGAAACAAAAACTTTTTAGGAAACCGGCGCTATCGTAGTCTTTGACCCGGACCGAACCATTAATGCTAAACTTGTAGGGTTCCTAGGCACACTAATGAGGTCTCACAAGGCATCAACCATGCCAATTTCAAATTTTACAAGTGCCGAGAAACCCTAATACGGATCGTTAACTAGATAATGAGGCGATGCAATGCGAGTAAACGAATTTAATGCTAAAGGAAAGGGGCTACAACCTTTGTAGATCCGGTCCTCCACCTCCTAGGCTTCGTGATGATGTCCCTCCGCTGTCTATATCGGATTCCGGACTCTAGCATCGGTTTCATCGGAGAAATGGGCGGGCTAGGTCGTCGACTTCGATGCCGAAGATGATCTACGTCGAGGCATCACAAGATCAAGCTCCCACTTCACCAAGTCATGAAACTTGTGAAGAAAACACCCTATACTACTTGGCAAGAGGTAGAGGACGAAGAAATAGGAAGTGTGTTCACTTTAGAATTGGATTCTCACTCTTTTTCACTAGTTGCCATTGATGGAGGCAAGCTTTCTTCATGTTGAAGAAGGAGAAGAAGAAGAAGATAATATGATAAGTGTTCTTCAAAAAAGAAAATAAAATGAATACTTATCATATATCAACCATGGTCAAGTGTAGAGAATGAATTATGGTTAGTTTGAATGGTTAGGGTTAAGCATGAAGACAAAATGGTCACTTAGTCAAAGCTTTATGAAGCTTCAATAACAAACAAAGAAAGCCACCATTTCTCTTCATCTTTCAAAAAGGAATAATAAATAAATAAATAGTTAATAAAATCAAAACCCTAAACATTACATAACCATAGTTTAATCATACACTTAACCAAGTTTGCATGTATCATCAAACATGATACAAACAAGTGCACAAAAGTATATCACATATACAACTTGTGTATTTCAAGTGAGAAAATCCATTTAAAGTGAACTAATATTAGTTAATGTAAAGTAATATATCAAATATATAATTATACATTAAATCATTAAATCAATACTTGATTTAACGATCCGGTCATATCGCATATAACCGACTAATATCCAATGTATCGGCTTATCGAATCAATCTTCGATTCGATAACTAGGTTATATCGCATACAACCAATCGATACATTCATCGCGAGAATGGAATACGGTATCACATACACGCATTATTCTCGGTCCTGCATATATCTCATATGCGCTCCTATTTCGTTTCGCTTGAGCTAGGAAACCTCTGTGTAGGACTCTGAAGACTCGTCAATACGCCGGCAGCAGATGATGATCATATCAAACACCCACAAGCCGTAAGCGGTCTGCTAAACGTAACGGCCACCCGGGTATTGAGCGATCAGAAGATCGACGAGCAAGCCCGCTCACACTCCTGTGAATCCTACCAGTAACACTTACCATACAGTCCGGTCCTGTTCGTCTGATATGTCGCATATCTCGCCTAGGGGTGGTAAACGTCAGACCGCAGTAGCTTGATAAGTCATGCCGACGTAAGGTCCATAACATTCGTGAAACTACTGATAACTCTTACCAGTATATCACTGCAACCCTGGACAGGGATTTCCTATTATGGCCAGTCGTGCATAGCGCAACATCAACCCCCAATACCGGGAGAGACGAATCCCCTCCTATCGCTCATTGCCTCCATGTGAATCGGGACTGTACCCAAAAACCACCTGTTTGCACGACTCAGTAAAGCCGTGGTAGGATGGAAATCGAAGCACAGTGGGAGTCACATAAGACTTGTCACGTCCCGAAAGTACGGAACGCGACTGGCACTTAGATTACGAAACGTCTAAAGGCGTACCGTAACCTAAGTCAGCCAAAGCCCAGAAAATCTAAACCAGAATCAAAAGAGAGTGAAGGAAAACCTTTAATGAAAACGGTTTTAAAATCATTAAGTTGCATAGAATCCCTTTTTAAAACATCGAAAATTTCCGAAAATTTCGGCAGAGTCTCCCCTGTATTTTCTATCCCCCAAAATGGGTACAACAAGATAATAAACCTGTAAACATAAAATGTCATCCCCAAGCGGGAGCTAGCTCTTCGCCCAAGGCGGATCACAACCACATGCAATATAATAGTAATATCAAGAAAAAGAGTATAAAAGAAATGCAAAATACCAGAAAACACACGTCGGCTCAAGTGAGCTCGACCCAAAAGAAACCACAAATATACATATCACTCATTCTCATCACTAGGTCGCATATACAATACAAGTGGTAGATGGAGAATACTAGATACAATGATAAAGCAAAAAGAAATAAAGTATACTCGCAACCCATCTACGGGCGATGTCGCGAGTCTGAGCAAAAGGAACTGATGACAAGATAGCCCGCCGCTACAAGACTGACGGGTCCGACCTGCAAGAAACTGTGGCACAACGGGGGTGAGTTGCCAGCTCATGAGTAAATATAACATCTACTAAGGCAATCGTAAGAATGCACGCAATGCACCACAACATGCATGTCCATATGTGCTATAATATCTCTATTATGCATGCACAGGTATGCAATGTCATTATTAAGTCTTTAAGTGTTTTAAATGCTAAGGTTATTGAATTCTTAACTTTAGAACATGAATATCTGTATAATAGCTAAATATCATCAAGAAATCATCTGAAAACCCGTGTCAAGCATCGAAACCAAAAAGGAATCATATCTGTCTCAATATCGGGCTCCGTCAGTCCGGATCGGCCCAAATCATAAATCTCAAGACAACGGTCGGTATCCTCCGGATATCCGCCGCACCAGACATCACCGGTAGGTAGTCTTCCCCTGCCAGGCTCATCGTCTACAACTCGATCTTCTTGCCCCGGGGTACCATACCGGGCCCACCATGTACCTGAGACGGTTCATCCACTCCTCGAATCGGGTCTCGAAATCCAACAGAAAACATGAAAACTCATGGTGGACGACACATACATCACGAGGAAACCGCAACTTTGTTTTGAAAATGATAAATATAAGGTTTTGTTAAATTCTTGCGGTTTTCCCCAAAAATCCAGAAATCGCAGCAATACTGAAATCATCAAGAAAATCATAATGTCCACATGTTATATATGATAAATGTCTATGATATCAATGTGTATGATGTGAATTTTTGCTAGAGTTCTATGTAAATATGATGATGATGCGAGATATGTGCATGCGATGCAGTTTCATATATCAAGTATGAATGCAGGTGACGATATTAAGATAAACAGGTTCTATCGTGCACGTGGCATGTCAATTACCAAAGGCGTGTGTGTCACATGAATAGTGCGCGTGCTACAGATGCCAATGGTAATGGTGTTCGTGTCCTACAAAATGATATCGCATAAGTATGGATGAATGTCCATGAAATCTAATATACTGTTCGCTATAAGGGTATGCAGTGTACATGAATGGATAAGCTAACTAACAATATGAATCTTGCAAGGGATAAGGAAATCCTAACTAGGGGGGCGCCTCGCGCCATCCAGACGATTCCCCCATAGATGAATATATCTACTCACATGAAATCCCCGCTAATCTGATCCGGCCACCGCTTTGCCTTTTCGCGCAGTATCCGAAGTTTCCCTGACCGATCCTATATTTGCACAATATCAAGCATAAGATTACAAAACCTAACACAATGCAAGTCACAACATACAATTATCCACGCTCTCGTATTAATCATAGCATGCACTCGGTGCGTGGAAAAACGCACGAAAATCGCTAACCTTTGACTAAAATCGTTATTTCGGGGAAATCGACTAAACTACAACCCGTCTAGACGAAACCCCGCGTTCACGCATTCTAATAATCCTATACGAAGCTAATAATATTGCTAACCTAACGCAAATTGAACGCATTCTATTTTCTACAAAAATCTAGTAAGCGATTTTCTTACCGATTCGTTACAAACATCGAAATTTATCGATTTAGCAAGCATATCATTACACCATTAACCATTCTAATCAATTAGATAACCATCCCTAACATAATCCAACCATTATGCTACAAACCCTAATTTTTAAAAATCAAAACCTTCTCTTGATTTTTCATGAACAAGGATTTACACTAAATTAATACTTAGAATTTCAATTCTAGCATAATTAAACCACAAGTTAACAAAAAGATTAAAATTTTCACCTCTCAAGCTTGAACCCTAGCATGATCAAGTCACCAAGAAGCCTCCTTTCATCATGTTTTTGAACAAATTTGGGTTGAAGAGAGAAGGGATTAGGGTTAGGCTTTGAATGGAGAAAGAAATTGTGGATTTTTATTGATTTTTAGCAAGAAAAAGAAGCAAAATGAAGTGAAGAAATGGGGAGAGCTGCTGGAATGGGGGTCGGCTGCAGCAAGGAAGGGAGATGAGGGAATTTTGGAGAAGTTTCTAGCTCATTACAACATCATATGATATCATTTCATGCTTTCATATCAACCTTTTTACAAAAAAACCCTTTTTTCATCATTTTTTTCATAATTTTCCCACCAAAAAGCTAAAAGTTTGCAAGCCATGTTAGAATTTTATTAACACCATATTTTAGCTTATAAAGACTCCTAATTATGAAATTTACCTAATTAAATTTGTATTTATCACTAATTTAATGTATTTAAAAAGGCTTAAAATAATAAAAAAATAATTAATTACGATTTTTTTTTTATTTAACTAGATAATTATAAGTGACATTTTAGTGACAAAATTATGGTAATATCTTATCTAAATTTTGTATAATTAGGTCTACAATGAAAAATATCTATTTTGATTTTTTACGGAAAAAGCCGAAAAATTAGCCGATTACCGAAAATCTGCCTAAACGATTTTCGAAGGGTTACAATCTTCCCCCCTTAAAGAAATTCGGTCCCCGAATTTAGAATTTAACTACGCGTACCTTCAAAAAGATGGGGATATCTCTTCCTCATCTTGACCTCGGTCTCCCAGGTGACCTCCTCGCTGTTCGGGCCACGCCAAAGGACCTTGACGGACGGTATGACCTTCGACCTTAATTTCTTCACCTGTCGATCCAAAATGACCACCGGCTTCTCGGTGAAAGAAAGATCACGCTCTAGCTGGATCGTTTGGTGCTGAATCGCCTGGGAAGGATCATGAAGGTACTTGCGGAGCATCGAGACATGGAATACGGGGTGAACATCGGGGAAGCTGGGCGGAAGAGCTAACCGATAAGCGACTGGACCAACACGCTCTAGGATCTCGAAAGGACCAACATATCTAGGACTCAGCTTCCCTTTCCGCCCAAATCTCATCACACCTTTCATCGGAGAGACATTCAGGAAAACATGATCGCCAACAGCGAACTCGAGTCGGCGACGACGCCTGTCAGCATATGATTTCTGCCGGCTCTGTGCCGCTCTCATCCTGTCCCACCAGTAAACCTCTCTCAAATCACGGTACATCTTGGTGGAACCTGGATGCACACTGTATACGGATCTATGTGCCTCCTCGAGAATATCACGCCTCGGTCCCTCTGAATCTGGCACACACAGTCGAGTCCCAAATCGAAGTATCCCCTGATCATCAATCACGAACTCAGAAACTCTGCCCTGCCGAATCTGCTCAATAATCTCTAAGATACGGGCATCGCCGGACTGTGCCTCGCGGATACGGTCAAGTAACTGTGGGCGTGCTCTGAAATGGGTTAGCTGTCCCCCTGTAGGAGTGAACTCGAACTGCACTCTGCTATCACATAAAACCTGCCAATCCGCCGTCGACTGCATCTGTACTGCGCTCAAACAAGATAAGCTACCTCCGGGCCTCCTACTCAAAGCATCTGCCACCACATTCGCCTTGCCCGGATGGTATAGAATCTCGCAGTCATAATCCTTCACCAACTCCATCCAACGGCGCTGTCTCAGGTTCAGGTCTCGCTGCTGGAAGATATACTTCAAACTCTTGTGGTCAGTGAATATCTGGCACGACTCACCGTATAGGTAATGTCTCCAGATCTTAAGTGCAAATACCACTGCAGCCATCTCTAAATCATGGGTGGGGTAGTTCTGCTCATGTTTCCTCAGCTGCCGAGAAGCATACGCGATAACTCTGTCGTGCTGCATCAATACACAGCCCAGCCCCACTCTAGAAGCATCACAATATACCATGAACCCGCCTGATCCTGAAGGCAATGCTAACACTGGTGCAGTAGTCAGACGAGTCTTCAACTGCTGGAAGCTATCCTCACATGCCTGGGTCCAATCAAAAGGAACACCCTTCCGGGTCAACCCGGTCAACGGTGCAGCAATGCGGGAGAAATCCTGGACAAAACGTCGATAGTAGCCGGCCAGACCTAGAAAGCTGCGAACCTCTGTAACTGATACTGGTCTAGGCCAACGCTGAACTGCCTCGATCTTCTTCGGGTCCACGCAAATACCATCTCTCGTCACCACATGACCCAAGAAATCGACACTGTCTAGCCAGAATGCGCACTTGGAGAATTTGGCAAACAGCTGATGCTCCCTCAAAGTCTGCAATGTGATACGTAAGTGCTGCTCATGCTCCTCCCGGCTCCGAGAATAAACCAAGATGTCGTCAATGAACACAATGATGAACTGATCGAGATACGGCCTGAATACGCGGTTCATCAAATCCATAAACACTGCCGGGGCATTGGTGAGCCCGAACGACATCACCAAGAACTCGTAATGACCATATCGAGTACGGAAGGCAGTCTTCGGAATATCCTCCTTCCGAACCAGCAACTGGTGATAACCTGACCGTAAATCAACCTTCGAGAAGAACCCTGCACCCTGGAGCTGATCGAATAAGTCATCAATGCGGGGTAGGGGATATCTGTTCCTCACAGTAACCCGGTTCAGCTGACGATAATCAATGCATAAGCGCATACTTCCATCCTTCTTCTTAACAAACAAGACGGGAGCACCCCAAGGTGACACACTCGGTCGGATAAGCCCTTTGTCCAGCAAGTCCTGTAACTGATCCTTTAGCTCTCTCAGCTCCGCCGGGGCCATCCGATAGGGCGGTATAGAGATAGGCCCCGTGCCAGGGATCAAGTCAATACAGAACTCAATCTCGCGCTCTGGTGGCAGACCAGGCAGCTCGTCAGGGAATACATCAGGAAACTCTCTCACAACAGGGACCTGGTCCAACGGAACCTCTGTGGAGCTAGTATCACAAACATAAGCTAAGAATCCCTGACACCCTTTCCTTAAGAGCTGACAAGCGCGAAGAGAAGAAATCAAGCTGGGAAGGGTAGCGCTACGATCTCCTTGAATAATAAGAACCGGCTCACCAGGAAAACTGAATCTGACTGCTTTTTCACGGCAGTCCACGGATGCATAACAGGTGGCTAGCCAGTCCATACCAAGAAGAACGTCAAAGTCTAGCATATCGAGGAGAATCAAATCTACTGAAGAATCTCTCTCCCCGATACGAACGGAACACGATCTGTACACAAAACGGGCAATAAAAGACTCGCCTACCGGGGTAATAACGACAAGCGGCTGATCTAACGGAGAAGACTCTCGGCCCAACCTCGGTGCAAAGTACGTGGATACATAGGAATGTGTGGAGCCTGGATCAAATAATACCCGTGCATCAAAAGAACATACTGGCAGAGTACCTGTCACGACGGCATTGGATGCCTGTGTATCCTGAGGAGTCAACGCGAACACTCGGGCCTGTCCACCACTAATAGCTGGCTGTGCTCTGCCTCTACCTCGGCCTCTGCCTCTGCCTCTGTCGCCTCGTCCTCTCTGAACCGGACCGCCACGCCCACGGCCTCTAGAAGCATCTGGCTGGCGTGGAACATCATCAGGAGGAGGAAGTAAAGCTCTCTGCGAAGGTGGTGAAGGTGGTAAAGTCACATGCGGGACTGTCGCCGCGCCCGGACGTCCCATGGTACAGTCTCTGACACGGTGGTACTGACTCCCGCACCGAAAACATCCTGGAGACGGCTGCTGGGTCTGTGGATATGAACAAAATAACTGACCTCGTCTCAATCCTCTGCCTCCACCACTCCCGGAAATAATCTATCACGATGTCTGCCCATCTGCCGCTGAGCTGGCGTATCAGTACGGATCATCTTCGGCCCTGAAATGACCGGAGTCTCAGAAATACGCTCCTCCAAAAGTAAGGCTGCATCCATCGCGGCTGCGTATGTATCAAAGTGCTGGGTGCCGATGGCAAGGAATAGCTGTGTATCAAGCCCTCGTACAAACCACTTTATTCTCTTCTCTTCTGTGTTGACTAGGTACGGAGCATATCGAGACAACTGGGTAAACTGTATATCATACTCCGACACTGTCATCCCAGGAGTCTTGCGCAAAGACTCAAAACTACGGGCTCGAGCATCTCGGACACTCTCCGGAAGAAAACGGGCAAGAAATGCAGATGTAAATTCATCCCAGGTCATAGAAGGCAGACCTGCAGCTCGGCCTCTCTCTACTGAGTCATACCATGTCTGGGCAAGACCCTCCAGACGAAAGCTCGCAAACTCCACCAATCTATCATCAGAATACCTCAACGAACGGCAAATCCGAGCCATCCTATCGAGAAATGCCTGTGGGTCCTCTGTCGCATCTGTACCGGTAAAAGCTGGAGGTCTTAATCTCCTGAACTCCTGTAGTGAAACATGGATAGTCTCCGTAGTAGCAGCAGGAGTGACCATCTGTGCAGCAGGTACGATCGTGGTCTGTGCGGTGGAAGGAACGTCCTCGGATCTCTGTGCCCGGCTGGACTCAACTAAAGATCCCATCATCTGTCGCAACTCTTGCATGCCGGCTTCTAATCTGGCAATACGGTCAGGATAAGGCGGATCAGCAGGACCCTGAGGGACAGGCGTATCATCCCGCTCGATCCTCGCCTCAGACGGGCCCGCCCGAATCTCATCCCTAGCGGCAGCCCGCTGAGCTCTCATAGTCTTTGGCGGCATCGAAACTGGAATAAGAAACAGGACTGATAAGATCATTGCAATTGAATCAAGGAATGCAAGGAATCAAGAAAGGAAATACAAGCAATTATGTCCTAAGGTCACTTAGGCGGAGTACCGTATCGTAAGTATGCCGCGGATCATACCCACGCTACGCCACTCTGCTTAAGTCACCTACTCCATCTACCAAGGTCGTCCTACACTCAGAAAGGTAAAACCTACGCTCTGATACCAACCTTGTCACGTCCCGAAAGTACGGAACGCGACTGGCACTTAGATTACGAGACGTCTATACGCATTCTATTTTCTACAAAAATCTAGTAAGCGATTTTCTTACCGATTCATTCGGTTAGCAATATTATTAGCTTCGTATAGGATTATTAGAATGCGCGAACGCGGGGTTTCGTCTAGACGGGTTGTAGTTTAGTCGATTTCCCTGAAATGACGATTTTAGTCAAAGATTAGCGATTTTCGTGCGTTTTTCCGCGCACTGAGTGCATGCTATGATTAATATGAGAGCGTGGATAATTGTATGTTGTGACTTCCATTGTGTTAGGTTTTGTAATCTTATGCTTGATATTGTGCAAATATAGGATCGGTCGGGGAAACTTCGGATACTGCGCGAAAAAGCAAAGCAGTGGCCGGATCAGATTAGCGGGGATTTCAGGTGAGTAGATATATTCATCTATGGGGGAATCGTCTGGATGGCGCGAGGCGCCCCCCCACTAGTTAGGATTTCCTTATCCCTTGCAAGATTCATATTGTTAGTTAGCTTATCCATTCATGTACACTGCATACCCTTATAGCGAACAGTATATTAGATTGCATGGACATTCATCCATACTTATGCGATATCACTTTGTAGGACACGAACACCATTACCATTGGCATCTGTAGCACGCGCACTATTCATGTGACACACACGCCTTTGGTAATTGACATGCCACGTGCACGATAGAACCTGTTTATCTTAATATCGTCACCTGCATTCATACTTGATATATGAAACTGCATCGCATGCACATATCTCGCATCATCATCATATTTACATAGAACTCTAGCCAAAATTCACATCATACACATTGATATCATAGACATTTATCATATATAACATGTGGATATTATGATTTTCTTGATGATTTCAGTATTGCTGCGATTTCTGGATTTTTGGGGAAAACCGCAAGAATTTAACAAAACCTTATATTTATCATTTTCAAAACAAAGTTGCGGTTTCCTCGTGATGTATGTGTCATCCACCATGAGTTTTCATGTTTTCTGTTGGATTTCGAGACCCGATTCGAGGAGTGGATGAACCGTCTCGGGTACATGGTGGGCCCGGTATGGTACCCCGGGGCAAGAAGATCGAGTTGTAGACGATGAGCCTGGCAGGGGAAGACTACCTACCGGTGATGTCTGGCGCGGCGGATATCCGGAGGATACCGACCGTTGTCGTGAGATTTATGATTTGGGCCGATCCGGACTGACGGAGCCCGATATTGAGACAGATATGATTCCTTTTTGGTGTCGATGCTTGACATGGGTTTTCAGATGATTTCTTGATGATATTTAGCTATTATACAGATATTCATGTTCTAAAGTTAAGAATTCAATAACCTTAGCATTTAAAACACTTAAAGACTTAATAATGACATTGCATACCTGTGCATGCATACTAGAGATATTATAGCATATATGGACATGCATGTTGTGGTGCATTGCGTGCATTCTTACGATTGCCTTAGTAGATGTTATATTTACTCACGAGCTGGCAACTCACCCCCGTTGTGCCACAGTTTCTTGCAGGTCGGACCCGTCAGTATTGTAGCGGCGGGCTATCTTGTCATCAGTTCCTTTTGCTCAGACTCGCGACATCGCCCGTAGGTGGGTTGCGAGTATACTTTATTTCTTTTTGCTTTATCATTGTATCTAGTATTCTCCATCTACCACTTGTATTGTATATGCGACCTAGTGATGAGAATGAGAGATATGTATATTTGTGGTTTCTTTTGGGTTGAGCTCACTTGAGCCGACGTGTGTTTTCTGGTATTTTGAATTTCTTTTATACTCTTTTTCTTGATATTATTATTATATTGCATGTGGTTGTGATCCGCCTTGGGTGAAGAGCTAGCTCCCGCTTGGGGATGCCATTTTATGTTTACAGGTTTATTATCTTGTTGTACTCATTTTGGGGGATAGAAAATACAGGGGAGACTCATTGGAAATTTTCGGAAATTTTTGATGTTTTAATAAGGGATTCTATGCAACTTAATGATTTTAAAACCGTTTTCATTAAAGGTTTTCCTTCACTCTCTTTTGATTCTGGTTTAGATTTTCTGGGCTTTGGCTGACTTAGGTTACGGTACGCCTTTAGACGTCTCGTAATCTAAGTGCCAGTCGCGTTCCGTACTTTCGGGACGTGACAAAGTTGGTATCAGAGCGTAGGTTTTACCTTTCTAAGTGTAGGACGACCTTGGTAGATGGAGTAGGTGACTTAAGCAGAGTGGCGTAGCGTGGGTATGATCCGCGGCATACTTACGATACGGTACTCCGCCTAAGTGACCTTAGGACATAATTGCTTGTATTTCCTTTCTTGATTCCTTGCATTCCTTGATTCAATTGCAATGATCTTATCAGTCCTGTTTCTTATTCCAGTTTCGATGCCGCCAAAGACTACGAGAGCTCAGCGGGCTGCCGCTAGGGATGAGATTCGGGCGAGCCCGTCTGAGGCGAGGATCGAGCGGGATGATATGCCTGTCCCTCAGGGTCCTACTGATCCACCTTATCCTGACCGTATTGCCAGATTAGAGGCCGGCATGCTAGAGTTGCGACAGATGATGGGATCTTTAGTTGAGTCCAGCCGGGCACAGAGATCCGAGGACGTTCCTTCCACCGCACAGACCACGTTCGTACCTGCTGCACAGATGGTCACTCCTGCTGCTACTACGGAGACTATCCCTATTTCACTACAGGAGTTCATGAGATTGAGACCTCCAGCTTTTACCGGTACAGATGCGACAGAGGACCCACAGGCATTTCTCGATAGGATGGCTCGGATTTGCCGTTCGTTGAGGTGTTCTGATGATAGATTGGTGGAGTTTACGAGCTTTCGTCTGGAGGGTCTTGCCCAGACATGGTATGACTCAGTAGAGAGAGGCCGAGCTGCAGGTCTGCCTTCTATGACCTGGGATGAGTTTACATCTGCATTTCTTGCCCGTTTTCTTCCGGAGAGTGTCCGAGATGCTCGAGCCCGTAGTTTTGAGTCTTTGTGCAAGACTCCTGGGATGACAGTGTCGGAGTATGATATACAGTTTACCCAGTTGTCTCGATATGCTCCGTACCTAGTCGACACAGAAGAGAAGAGAATAAAGAGGTTTGTACGAGGGCTTGATACACAGCTATTCCTTGCCATCGGCACCCAGCACTTTGATACATACGCAGCCGCGATGGATGCAGCCTTACTTTTGGAGGAGCGTATTTCTGAGACTCCGGTCGTTTCAGGGCCGAAGAGGATCCGTACTGATACGCCAGCTCAGCGGCAGATGGGCAGACATCGTGATAGATTATTTCCGGGAGATGGTGGAGGCAGAGGATTGAGACGAGGTCAGTTATTTGGTTCATATCCACAGACCCAGCAGCCGTCTCCAGGATGTTTTCGGTGCGGGAGTCAGTACCACCGTGTCAGAGACTGTACCATGGGACGTCCGGGCGCGGCGACAGTCCCGCATGTGACTTTACCACCTTCACCACCTTCGCAGAGAGCTTTACTTCCTCCTCCTGATGATGTTCCACGCCAGCCAGATGCTTCTAGAGGCCGTGGGCGTGGCGGTCCGGTTCAGAGAGGACGAGGCGACAGAGGCAGAGGCAGAGGCCGAGGTAGAGGCAGAGCACAGCCAGCTATTAGTGGTGGACAGGCCCGAGTGTTCGCGTTGACTCCTCAGGATGCACAGGCATCAAATGCCGTCGTGACAGGTACTCTGCCAGTATGTTCTTTTGATGCACGGGTATTATTTGATCCAGGCTCCACACATTCCTATGTATCCACGTACTTTGCACCGAGGTTGGGCCGAGAGTCTTCTCCGTTAGATCAGCCGCTTGTCGTTATTACCCCGGTAGGCGAGTCTTTTATTGCCCGTTTTGTGTACAGATCGTGTTCCGTTCGTATCGGGGAGAGAGATTCTTCAGTAGATTTGATTCTCCTCGATATGCTAGACTTTGACGTTCTTCTTGGTATGGACTGGCTAGCCACCTGTTATGCATCCGTGGACTGCCGTGAAAAAGCAGTCAGATTCAGTTTTCCTGGTGAGCCGGTACTTATTATTCAAGGAGATCGTAGCGCTACCCTTCCCAGCTTGATTTCTTCTCTTCGCGCTGGTCAGCTTTTAAGGAAAAGGTGTCATGGATTCTTAGCTTATGTTTGTGATACTAGCTCCACAGAGGTTCCGTTGGACCAGGTCCCTGTTGTGAGAGAGTTTCCTGATGTATTCCCTGACGAGCTGCCTGGTCTGCCACCAGAGCGCGAGATTGAGTTCTGTATTGACTTGATCCCTGGCACGGGGCCTATCTCTATACCGCCCTATCGGATGGCCCCGGCGAAGCTGAGAGAGCTAAAGGATCAGTTACAGGAATTGCTGGATAAAAGGCTTATCCGACCGAGTGTGTCACCTTGGGGTGCTCCCGTCTTGTTTGTTAAGAAGAAGGACGGAAGTATGCGCTTATGCATTGATTATCGTCAGCTGAACCGGGTTACTGTGCGGAACAGATATCCCCTACCCCGCATTGATGACTTATTCGATCAACTCTAGGGTGCAGGGTTCTTCTCGAAGGTTGATTTACGGTCAGGTTATCACCAGTTGCTGGTTCGGAAGGAGGATATTCCGAAGACTGCCTTCCGTACTCGATATGGTCATTACGAGTTCTTGGTGATGTCGTTCGGGCTCACCAATGCCCCGGCAGCGTTTATGGATTTGATGAACCGCGTATTCAGGCCGTATCTCGATCAGTTCATCATTTTGTTCATTGACGACATCTTGGTTTATTCTCGGAGCCGGGAGGAGCATGAGCAGCACTTACGTATCACATTGCAGACTTTGAGGGAGCATCAGCTGTTCGCCAAATTCTCCAAGTGCGCATTCTGGCTAGACAGTGTCGATTTCTTGGGTCATGTGGTGACGAGAGATGGTATTTGCGTGGACCCGAAGAAGATCGAGGCAGTTCAGCGTTGGCCTAGACCAGTATCAGTTACAGAGGTTCGTAGCTTTCTAGGTCTGGCCGGCTACTATCGACGTTTTGTCCAGGATTTCTCCCGCATTGCTGCACCGTTGACCGGGTTGACCCGGAAGGGTGTTCCTTTTGATTGGACCCAGGCATGTGAGGATAGCTTCCAGCAGTTGAAGACTCGTCTGACTACTGCACCAGTGTTAGCATTGCCTTCAGGATCAGGCGGGTTCGTGGTATATTGTGATGCTTCTAGAGTGGGGCTGGGCTATGTATTGATGCAGCACGACAGAGTTATCGCGTATGCTTCTCGGCAGCTGAGGAAACACGAGCAGAACTACCCCACCCATGATTTAGAGATGGCTGCAGTGGTATTTGCACTTAAGATCTGGAGACATTACCTATACGGTGAGTCGTGCCAGATATTCACTGACCACAAGAGTTTGAAGTATATCTTCCAGCAGCGAGACCTGAACCTGAGACAGCGCCGTTGGATGGAGTTGGTGAAGGATTATGACTGCGAGATTCTATACCATCCGGGCAAGGCGAATGTGGTGGCAGATGCTTTGAGTAGGAGGCCCGGAGGTAGCTTATCTTTTTTGAGCGCAGTACAGATGCAGTCGACGGCGGATTGGCAGGTTTTATGTGATAGCAGAGTGCAGTTCGAGTTCACTCCTACAGGGGGACAGCTAGCCCATTTCAGAGCACGCCCACAGTTACTTGACCGTATCCGCGAGGCACAGTCCGGCGATGCCCGTATCTTAGAGATTATTGAGCAGATTCGGCAGGGCAGAGTTTCTGAGTTCGTGATTGATGATCAGGGGATACTTCGATTTGGGACTCGACTGTGTGTGCCAGATTCAGAGGGACTGATGCGTGATATTCTCGAGGAGGCACATAGATCCGTATACAGTGTGCATCCAGGTTCCACCAAGATGTACCGTGATTTGAGAGAGGTTTACTGGTGGGACGGGATGAAGAAGGATATTGCAGACTTTGTGTCGAGATGCCTGACTTGTCAGCAAGTCAAGGCCAGCCGGCGAGTTACAGCCTTTGCCCATCCCTGAGTGGAAGTGGGAGCAGGTCTCCATGGACTTCATTGTGGGTCTACCCAGGACCAGTCGAGGGTATGACTCTATTTGGGTGATTGTGGATCGACTGACGAAAGCGGCTCACTTTCTGCCAGTGAAGACCACTTTTGGATTTTCTCAGTACGCCCAGGTTTATATTGATGAGATAGTGCGACTGCATGGCGTTCCGACTTGCATCGTGTCCGACCGTGGCACCCAGTTTACCAGCCGATTGTGGCAGAAACTTCCGGAAGCTTTGGGCACCCGATTGAGTTTTAGCACAGCCTTTCATCCTCAGACTGACGGTCAGTCGGAGCGTATGATTCAGACTCTTGAGGACATGCTCAGAGCTTGTGTTTTGGATTTCGGTGGTAGCTGGGATCGTCATTTGCCTTTGATCGAGTTTTCCTACAATAATAGCTTCCAGGAGACGATTCAGATGGCACCTTTTGAGGCTTTATATGGGAGGAGATGTCGATCGCCTGTATGTTGGACAGAGCTCAGGGAGAGCTGTATTTTGGGGCCTCAGATCGTACAGGAGACGACCGAGAAGATACAGCTGATTCGGGACGTGATAAGACTCTATGACGATCTCGGGTCAACAGACTAAGCTGTACCAGTGTCACCGGAGAACTGCCATCTGACGTGAGGTATAATACCATCTGGGAGTTCTCGGCGAGTCCGTTCAGTGTACCCAGTATCCACTGAGCACCCACATACCATCTCTGATGTCAAACACCAATGGATATGGGATCATCCATCGCCCATCACATGGGTTGAGAAGATATACGCTAGTCTACTCTGGAATATCGATGCCCCGTCTCGATATTCTCACGACTAGGAACATTGAAGGATGTACTCTTGGACTACCCAGGCCCCACTAGTATGATCTGCATCATTGTCCTGGAAATCGAGTACACATCCTAAGGGCTTTATCAACATGTAACAGAGAGACAGAAAGTATACATGTTAAGATAAAGAGCAACCAAATAGTGTACTATCATGTCGAGCAAGAAAGTCCTACCTATATACTGTAAGTCCATGCTACCTCTCCCGGTACTTTCGGGCATGTGGAATTTGATAAAAAAACGATTTTTATAGAGGTGGTAACATGGACTTAAAAGCCGGATCTTTGTTAAACATCTAACTAACAACCTAACTAGGAGTCACTAACTACTCGGTTAGGGGGTTTATACCTTGCTTGTCCTGAACTCCTTCGTCTTCAAACTCCGATGGTGGTCCGGATCGGCTTCTTCCCGTCATCTCCTTACGCCGAAGATAGATCCACCTGAAAGCTCCAACCTTTGGCTCCTTCATCGAACTTTGAAGAAACTAGTTCACTCGGTTTGCTAAACCTTGTGAACTAGAGTGAGTAGAGAAGAGTTTGTATGGGATTTTATCTATGGTTCTTGGTTCTCAACTCATGAGACAAGTGAACCATAGAGTCAAGAGAGGGAGCAAGAGGAAGAGGGTGAGAGCAAGAGTATGAGAGCTCAAGAACAAGAGAGAGAATGGTCAAGTGAGAATGAGCCTCTCTTTTTTCTTTCACCCTCTCATAATCCATAACCATCATAACTCATCATATCAATCAAGTATTATGTGATGGTTTAAGCAACCATAGCCATATCATTTCATGCACTCATTTTGCACAAAGGAGCAAGCAAGAAAAAGTCTTTGCCATGAAATGATAGCTATGGTTATCATGATGGTCAACTAGTCAATCCTAGTCAACCGGTCAACAAAGTCAACAAGTCAACAAAAGTCAACAAGTCAAGAAAGTCAACAACCATGTCACCATAATACTTAATTAATATAATTGTTAATCACATATCATATTCTCATTAGGGTTGAGCAAAAAGTCAATAGTCAACTGTCAACGGTCAACAACCCTAATAAGAATCCTCTGCCTCTGACTCTCCGTCAATTGTGCATACACACCGGCATCCGCGTTCCGAGGAACACGAATGCCTACCGGATAAATCCAATCCCAAAGGGTACACTAGGATCTGGCTTAAACCAAAGCCCGCTAGTGTAAACTGTCCGGACACTGTACGTGCACAAGTGCACGGATGTGACCGAACCCTGTCGCAAAACCATGCGACCTGTCGCAAAACCATGCGACCTTTACTCTTTTGCCAAAAGGCGAAAAGCTTTCTGTGTGGGACTCTAAAGACTCGATACAACGCTGGCAGTGGGTTTAACCACAGACCGCAAGCGGCACTAGCTGTGCGTAACGGTCCCCAGGTAGTGCCGACAAGAAGACCGACGAGTCGAAACCCATCTGAACTCCTACCGAGCCTGAATGTGACATTCTCCGTACAGTCCGGTCTGTTCGTCTGATACATCGCATGGCGGGCCTAGGGGGCGGTAAACGTCAGTCCCCCGATAGCGGTACAAGTCGTGTCGGAGTGAAGCCCAAAACATCCTAAGATAACACTGGAAGCCTACCAGTATATCTCGTTTGCCCTGGCCAGGGACTACTCGTGTAATGGCTCTCCTAGACACAGCGCGATGTCAACCCCCAATACCGGGAGTGACGAATCCTGTCTAACCGTCACTGCCTCCAAGTGCTTCAGGACTGCACCCAACTACCACCTGTTTGCATGACTCCTTTGAGCCGTGGTAGGGTAGTAATCAAAGTACAGTGGGAACACACTCGAGGCGAAGTGACAGTGTCAAGTCAGCGGACTAAGCTGTACTCATGTCACCTGGGAACTGATAACTGACGATAGGCATAATACCAACTAGTCAGTTCCCGACGAGTCCTGTCCAGTGTACTCATAACCCAACGAGCACCCGCATACTATCTCAAGTACGACGTACCGACGGTTGTGGGACAGACCGTCTCCCACACTGGGATGAGAAGCGCATGCGCTAGTCTACTCCAGAGTATCGATGCCCTGTCTCGATAGTCCTGTGACTAGGGACCTGCATAAGGATGTGCTTATAGATTACCCAGCCCCACTAGTGTGACTGCCATCACAATGCTGGTAATCAAGCAAAGATCCTATGGGCTCTACTAATGCGTATAGGTGATATAATAAAATAAACACAAGTACACATTGAAGTAGAAACAAACCAAGTAGCATACTACTATTTTGAGCAAGATTGTATATACAAGGTGAATATCCCAAGCTTCCATTAAGTAATATACAAACTAGTATAATACAGTAATGGCCTCTAGGGCATATATACTAACAATCTCCCACTTGCACTAAGGCCATGTACTGGCGTATCGAAGACCTATCATCTCGATCAGCCGCTCGAACTGAGTCTGGGGAAAGGCCTTGGTGAATGGATCTGCAGTGTTATCTTCTGAAGTGACTCTCCGAACCTCGATCTCCTGGCGATCCACGATCTCCCTGATCAGGTGATACCGCCTCAAGATGTGTCTGGATCTCTGATGGGACCTGGGTTCCTTCGCTAAAGCTATAGCCCCGTTGTTGTCGCAATACAGAGGTATTGGATCAACAATGGACGGAACCACCTGAAGTTCTTTCAAGAACTTCGTCATCCAGACGGCTTCTTTTGCGGCATCAGATGCAGCGATGTATTCCGCTTCCATCGTCGAGTCTGCAACGGTTTCCTGTTTGGAACTCTTCCAACACACCGCCCCTCCATTGAGGGTAAAGAAAAACCCCGACATGGACTTGGAATCATCCTTGTCACTCTTGAAGCTGGAGTCAGCAAAGGCCTCGATCTGGAGGTCTTTTCCGCCATACACCAAGAACATCTCCTTAGTCCTTCTCAGGTACTTGAGAATGTTCTTTACCGCTATCCAGTGTTTCTCCCCAGGGTTTGACTGATACCGGCTTACCACACTCAGTGCATAAGCTACATCCGGTCTGGTACACAACATCGCATACATTATAGAGCCTACCGCAGAACCGTAGGGTATAATAGACATGCGATCCCTCTCTAAATCATTCTTGGGAGACATCTCTTTAGAGAGGGTGATCCGGTGACAAGCCGGCAGGTTACCGCGCTTGGAATCTTCCATACTGAATCTCTTCAGTATAGTGTCGATGTACCTGGACTGTGAAAGTCCTAATATCCTCTTGGATCTATCACGATGGATCCGGATCCCCAGGATGTATGAGGCATCACCCAGGTCTTTCATGGAGAACCTGTGCGACAAGAACCCCTTGACAGATTGTAGTATATGTAAGTCCATATTGCGACCCCCGGTTCTTACGGGGAGGCGGAAACGGTATAAAATCAAAATTTTTTATCGCAAGAGGCAACATGGACTAACTTATGGTCGGGATCGTTACCTAAACTAAAACTAGCAAACTAAGCTAAAGATGTTTAGCTACTCGGATGAAGATGGTTATACCTAAACTTGAACTCCTTCTCTTCAAGCTCCGGTGGTGGTCCGATGGCTCCTTCTCGTCGTCTCCGTACGCCGAAGATAGATCCACTTGAAAGCTCCAACCTTTAGCTCCTTCTTCGGTCTTTGAAGAAACTAGTTCACTTGGTTTGCTAAACCTAGTGAACTAGAATGAGTAGAGAGGAAGTAGAATGGGATTTTATCTATGGTTCTTGATTCTCAACTCATGAGACAAGAGAACCATAGATCAAGAGAGGGAGCAAGAGGTTGAGGGTGAGAGCAAGGGGAGAGCTCAAGAACAAGAGAGAGAATGAGCAAGAAAGAATGAGGCTCTCTTTTCTCTCTCACCCTCTCATAATCCAAAGTGATCATAACTCATCATATCAAAAAAGTCTTTTGGTGATGGTTAGAAGCAACCATAAGGTTATCATATCATGCACTCATTTTACTCAAAAAAGCAAGCAAGAAAAAAGTCTTTGGCATGAAATGATAACCATGGTCATCATGATGGTCAACTAGTCAAGCCTAGTCAACCGGTCAACAAGTCAACAAAAGTCAACAAGTCACCAAAGTCAACAAGTCAACAAAAGTCAAAAAGTCAACAACCATATCACCATAATACTTAATTAATATAATAGTTAATCACAAATCATATTCTCATTAGGGTTGAGCATAAAGTCAAAAAGTCAACGGTCAACTGTCAACAACCCTAATGAGAATCCGCTGCCTCTGCCTCCCTGTCAACTGTGCATACACACCCGCATCCGCGTTCCGAGGAACACGAATGCAAACTGGATAAATCCAATCCCATAAGGTACACTAGGATCTGGCTTAAACCAAAGCCCGCTAGTGTAAACTGTCCGGACACTGTACGTGCACAAGTGCACGGATGTGACCGAACCCTGTCGCAAAACCATGCGACCTGTCGCAATACCATGCGACCTCTACTCTTTTGCCTAAAGGCGAAAAGCTTTCTGTGTGGGACTCTAAAGACTCGACACTACGCTGGCAGTGGGTTTAACCACAGACCGCAAGCGGCACTAGCTGTGCGTAACGGTCCCCAGGTAATGCCGACAAGAAGACCGACGAGGCGAAACCCATCTGAACTCCTACTGAGCCTGAGTGTGACATTCTCCGTACAGTCCGGTCTGTTCGTCTGATACATCGCATGGCGGGCCTAGGGGGCGGTAAACGTCAGTCCCCCAATAGCGGTACAAGTCGTGCCGGAGTGAAGCCCAATACACCCTGAGATAACACTGGAAACCTACCAGTATATCTCGTTTGCCCTGGCCAGGGACTACTCGTGTAATGGCTCTCCTAGACACAGCGCGATGTCAACCCCCAATACCGGGAGAGACGAATCCTGTCTAACCGTCACTGCCTCCAAGTGCTTCGGGACTGCACCCAACCACCACCTGTTTGCACGACTCCTTTGAGCCGTGGTAGGGTAGTGATCAAAGTACAGTGGGAACACACTCGAGGCGGAGTGACAGTGTCAAGTCAGCGGACTAAGCTGTACTCATGTCACCTGGGAACTGATAACTGACGATAGGTATAATACCAACTAGTCAGTTCCCGACGAGTCCTGTCCAGTGTACCCGTAACCTAACGAGCACCCGCATACTATCTCAAGTACGACGTACTGACGGCTGTGGGACAGACCGTCTCCCACACTGGGATGAGAAGCGCATGCGCTGGTCTACTCCGGAGTATCGATGCCCTGTCTCGATAGTCCTGCGACCAGGGACCTGAATAAGGATGTGCTTATAGATTACCCAGCCCCCACTAGTGTGACTGCCATCACAACGCTGGTAATCAAGCAAAGATCCTAAGGGCTCCACTAATGCGTATAAGTGATATACTGAAATAAACACAAGTACACATTGAAGTAGAAACAAACCAAGTAGCATACTACTATTTTGAGCAAGATTGTATATACAAGGTGAATATCCCAAGCATCCATTAAGTAATATACAAACCAGTATGATACAGTAATGGCCTCTAGGGCATATACACTAACAATCTCCCACTTGCACTAAGGCCATGTACTGGCGTATCGAAGACCTATCATCTCGATTAGCCGCTCGAACTGAGTCTGGGGCAGGGCCTTGGTGAATGGATCAGCAGTGTTATCTTCTGAAGCGACTCTCCGAACCTCGATCTCCTGGCGATCTACGATCTCCCTGATCAGGTGATACCGCCTTAAGATGTGCCTGGATTTCTGATGGGACCTGGGTTCCTTTGCTAAAGCTATAGCCCCGTTGTTGTCGCAATACAGAGGTATTGGATCAACAATGGACGGAACCACCTGAAGTTCTTTCAAGAACTTCCTTATCCAGACAGCTTCTTTTGCGGCATCAGATGCAGCGATGTATTCCGCTTCCATCGTCGAGTCTGCAACGGTTTCCTGTTTGGAACTCTTCCAACACACCGCCCCTCCATTGAGGGTAAAGACAAAACCCGACATGGACTTGGAATCATCCTTGTCACTCTGGAAGCTGGAGTCAGCAAAGGCCTCGATCTGGAGGTCTTTTCCGCCATACACCAAGAACATCTCCTTAGTCCTTCTCAGGTACTTGAGAATGTTCTTTACCGCTATCCAGTGTTTCTCCCCAGGGTTAGACTGATACCGGCTTACCACACTCAGTGCATAAGCTACATCCGGCCTGGTACACAACATCGCATACATTATAGAGCCTACCGCAGAAGCGTAGGGTATAATAGACATGCGATCCCTCTCCAAATCAGTCTTGGGAGACATCTCTTTAGAGAGGGTGATCCCGTGACAAGCCGGTAGGTTACCGCGCTTGGAATCTTCCATACTGAATCTCTTCAGTATGGTGTCGATGTACCTGGACTGTGAAAGTCCTAATATCCTCTTGGATCTGTCACGGTAGATCCGGATACCCAGAATGTATGAGGCATCACCCAGGTCTTTCATGGAGAACCTGTGTGATAAGAACCCCTTGACAGATTGTAGCATAGGAATGTCATTTCCTATTAAGAGAATGTCATCCACGTATAAAATGAGGAATACTACAGTTCTCGCTACAAATCTACTATAGATGCATGGTTCATCTGGATTTTTGATAAAGCCAAATTCTTTGACCGTCTCATCAAAGCAGATGTTCCAACTCCGCGATGCCTGCTTTAGTCCATAGATGGACTTAAGCAACTTGCACACCTTTCCGCTGCTCCCACTCTGAATGAAACCCTCTGGCTGGTCCATATAGACACACTCCTCTAAATTTCCATTTAGAAAAGCTGTCTTTACGTCCATTTGCCAGATCTCATAATCGTGGAAGGCAGCAATGGCAAGAAGGATCCGAATGGATTTCAGCATGGCTACTGGAGAAAAGGTTTCGTCGTAGTCCAAGCCAGGTCTTTGACGAAAACCCTTTGCTACCAGCCTAGCTTTATAGGTCTCAACCTGTCCATCTACACCAATCTTCCTTTTGAAGATCCACTTGCATCCTACGGGTTTTACCCCGTCTGGAGCAATGTCCAACGTCCATACCTTGTTGGTGTACATGGACTCCATTTCGGTCCGCATTGCATCCAGCCATTTCACTGAGTCAACGCTCTGAACGGCCTGCTGGAAGCTAGTAGGCTCATCATAATCTATGATGCAATCCTCTCTATCCCCATCTATGAGAAAACCGTAGTATCTCTCAGGCGGATGAGACTGCCTACTACTTCTGCGGAGCGGCGTAGGAATGTCCTGTTCTTCCGAACCTTCTGGTTCCACTAAACTTTCAGTAACAGTCCGTGGTTCTGGAATTTCTTCCAGTTCTACTGTGCTCCCACTTATCTGGTTTTCCAAAAACTCAGTTTCCAAGAAGTAGGCATGTCGAGAAACAAGAACTTTTTGTTCCTCTTCACAGTAGAAGAAATATCCTTTTGAGTTCTTTGGATACCCCACAAACTTGCACTGTACTGAGCGTGCCTCGAGCTTGTCCGCATGCTGCTTTTTGACAAAAGCCGGACATCCCCATGTCTTAATGTGCTTAAGATAGGGTCTCTTCCCACACCACATTTCATATGGTGTGGAAGGCACAGTCTTAGTCGGAACTCGGTTCAAAAGGTACGCTGCTGATTCTAGCGCATACCCCCAGAATGATCGCGGTAACTCAGCATTACCCATCATGGACCGCACCATATCCAATAGGGTGCGGTTCCGTCTCTCCGATACACCGTTATGTTGCGGGGTGTATGGAGGAGTAAGCTGAGAGAGAATTCCGTTCTCTTTTAAATAGTCCAGGAACTCGGCACTTAAGTATTCTCCACCTCGATCCGATCTTAGAATCTTAATACTTTTGCCGGTCTGTTTCTCTACTTCATTCTTATACTCCTGGAATTTTCCAAAGGCCTCGGACTTATGTTTCATTAAGAAGACATAACCGTACCTTGAGAAGTCATCCGTAAAAGTAATGAAGTAAGAATGTCCGCTTCGGGCATGTGTAGACATTGGACCGCACACGTCACTGTGTACGAGTCCCAAGAGCTCGCTCGCTCTTACTCCATGTCCAGTAAACGGAGTCTTTGTCATCTTTCCTTTGAGACAAGATTGACAAGTGGCATACGATTGATATTCGAACGCATTCAAATATCCTTCTGTATGTAACTTAGTCAACCTTCTCTCATTGATGTGACCCAATCTACAATGCCATAAGAAAGTCTGATTTATTTCCGGAGACTTTCTTTTGTGTGTATTCTGGACGTTGAAAATCTGTGGTTGGTTTAACACGTATATACCATTACTCAATGTACCTGACCCAATCAAAACTTGATTAAGGTGAATGTTTACAACATTACTTACAAACGCAAATTCATAACCTTCTTTAGAAACTAAAGATACAGAAATGATATTACAAGTTGCGTTGGGTACAAAAAAGCAATTACGCAAAACCAAAACATGTCCATCTGACATTCCCAGGTGATAGTCCCCCACGGCTTTAGCATCCATGCTAGCTCCGTTTGCAACTCTGAGGGTCATGTCACCTGCCTTCAAAACCCTACGGTTTCTCAACGCCTGCAAAGAATTACAGATATGAGATCCTGATCCGGTATCCAATACCCAGGAAGTAGAGTTTATTGAAAGACAATTTTCAATAACATACACACCTGAAGCTGAAGCTGCAACCTGCTTCAATTCCTGTGTTCTGGCCTTCCAGGCCCTGCAATCATTCTTCCAGTGTCCTTTCTTATGACAATAGAAGCATTCTTCCTTATCCACAAGCTTCCCCGCTATCTTTGTTGCTTTGCCTTTTCCCTTCGTATCCACTTTACTAACACCGCCCCTTGGTTTGGCGGGGGCCTTCTTCTTCTTTCCCTTGGCTTTTGCCTTGGACCTAGAAGAAGATGATCCTCCTACAAACAAAGTGGATGTTTCCCTACCTTTCTGTAGGGTGCCCTCTGCGCTCCTCAGCATGTTGAGGAGCTCTGATAGTTCAACCTCTTTTTCTTGTAGGTTGAAGTTCAGTATAAACTGGGCGTAAGTGGAAGGAAGGGACTGGAGAACTATATCCGTATATAGCTCACTCTCCAATGTGATCCCTAGGTCAGCGAGCTCCTCAATGAAGCCGATCATCTTTAGCACATGCTCGGCTACTGATGATCCGACGGCCATTCTTGTCGAAAACAACTTTTTCGACGCTTCGTATCTTGCGATACGTGATTGCTCTCCATACAGTTCTTTTGTATGGAGCAATATGGACTCCATGTCCATATTCTCATGCCTCCTCTGATGTTCGTTGTCCATCGAGGCAAGCAGGAGGCATTTGGCCTTCGCGCTATCAATCTCCCAAGTCTTACGGATTTCCTTATCCGCGACGCTGGAAGTTGGACCAGGGACAGGGGGAGCTTTGGTGGTAAGAAGATACCCCAGCTTGTCATAAGTGATTGCTATCGTGACATTCCTGAGCCAATCTTTGTAGTTTGGCCCTGTCAGTTTGTTTTTATCTAGGAGTAACTTAAGTCCAGTCATGTTGATAGGTCGCTGCAATTAGGAGAGAGAAGAAGAAACACTCAGCATGATGCTCTTGCAAGTTTAGAGTGGTTTTTAGTTTGTCTAAACAGGATGGCTCCCACTGTTTCTCGAATCCCTCCTCAAACCATAAAGGAAGAATTAGCCGGGATCAATCCCACCGCACAATACTTGCTTAACCGTTCAGCCAGGCCGGTGTCGGTACTTCGAGGGAGGTTTTCCAACGCTTTCGCGAAGTTCCTTAATTAGAGAACCTCTTTTCCCTGGGGGCGTAGCCCCGCTAACACCTTTCTAGGAACCTACTAGGTTTATAGCATTGATCGTTAAGTGAGAAATTTCCCGAGGAGTAGCATATACTCACAGTAGGATCGGGATCCAAATATCATCGCGTGACGAAACTGAAGGAATCCTACCAGAATCATCACACTCCAAATGGTATGCAAATCTAGCAAGTTTCAGTACTTATGAAACTCCCGATGTGGATTTTTGCCCCATGCTCTTATGACCTTGACTTTGGCCAACAAATCATAAGTCACATGTCAAGTTCTGCCCGTCGTTCTCCAGGTTAATTTGAATCCACCCGCACCTACCCTTGACTTTGGCCAACAAGGCAGTACGACTGTTCCAAACCAACGCATCTATCTATGCTGCACATGAATACCCAATAGCTACCAATCACTGTGCCTTGACTTTGGCCAACAAACACAGCTTGAATACTATTGACTATTCATGTGAAACGACGGAGGGCTACGGATGGTTTTGGCGAAACCGTGAACGTAGTGAACTTGATTTAATCGATGGAACGAGATAGCTTTTAGAAGGAGTGGCTCAAGCTCCGCATTTAAAAGTTATTTTGAAAAGAACCGAGTGGTTTTTCGAAAGTGTTCCAACGACTTTAACTTGGTTTATTATCTTGCATTAGTTCTTTTAATGCGTGATATTCTTGCATTAGTACTTTTAATGCGTCCCATCATTTAACCCTACCATTGCAGAAAACAACCAAAATATGACGTACGCTTATGCCATTCGCATTCGCCACTGGGCCCCGTCATTACCCGTTAGGTTACTTAACTAACGACAGAGCGGGGGCTGGGCTAGCGCGTCTGTAAAACATAAGCAACGCCTAAATAGTAAGCAATGATAGACATTACAGATCACAGATGAATGCATTGGATATACTAGCAATCCGCAATCCTTTCGAGCCTGAAACGAAAAGCGGATAACACGGTCGCGGTGAATAGCCAAATACCCCACCCAAGACCCCTACGAGTGCGGCAAACTACCCGCCAAGTACTTGGTAGTTTGTGCACCCCTCCATGGGTCTATCCTAGGAGCAAAAACAGTAAAAAGAATTATACAATGACGGCTACAACCCCGACCCGGTTGTGCGGCCAAACAAATAATAATTATTACATCAATTTACATTTACAATGAATGAAAGAAAAACAAAAGCTCATCTCACATCCACCCCGGCTATTCACCCGCGACAGTCCAACACATTCATATACACATTCCAGCACATTACAGATCATGCATAACCCCGACTAATCGACTTATAGCGATTAGCCGACGTTCAATACATGCAAGCATCACAGATATAACCATCATAGTCAAAGTGCAGTGAAGTTCGGGAAAAATACGGAATTATAGGACCCCAAAAGGAAATTTCTTTTCTGGAAAATCTGGGCACATATAATATATTTTAAAAATCCCAAAACCAACAGACAAACACACTGCACGAAAAACGATGCAGAGAAGAAACCAAGTCGCGGCGGTTCCGCGGCGTCCAAGAAGGATCACGCGGCGGAAGCGCGGCACTTTAGGCGAATCACTGTATCGTTTTTCTTGGGTGTTCACACAAAACCCTGAGCCGAATTTAGGAGTATAAAGTTTTTCATTTTGACCAGAAAAAATTTCAACAGAAACTCAGTTTTTGTAGTTTTCCGGTTTTGTGATTTTTTTCGGTTCCGAACTTCGTTACACTTTACTACCTAGGTAGTTTAAGTTTAGTTAGGCTCTGATACCACTGTAAGTCCATATTGCGACCCCCGGTTCTTACGGGGAGGCGGAAACGGTATAAAATCAAAATTTTTTATCGCAAGAGGCAACATGGACTAACTTATGGTCGGGATCGTTACCTAAACTAAAACTAGCAAACTAAGCTAAAGATGTTTAGCTACTCGGATGAAGATGGTTATACCTAAACTTGAACTCCTTCTCTTCAAGCTCCGGTGGTGGTCCGATGGCTCCTTCTCGTCGTCTCCGTACGCCGAAGATAGATCCACTTGAAAGCTCCAACCTTTAGCTCCTTCTTCGGTCTTTGAAGAAACTAGTTCACTTGGTTTGCTAAACCTAGTGAACTAGAATGAGTAGAGAGGAAGTAGAATGGGATTTTATCTATGGTTCTTGATTCTCAACTCATGAGACAAGAGAACCATAGATCAAGAGAGGGAGCAAGAGGTTGAGGGTGAGAGCAAGGGGAGAGCTCAAGAACAAGAGAGAGAATGAGCAAGAAAGAATGAGGCTCTCTTTTCTCTCTCACCCTCTCATAATCCAAAGTGATCATAACTCATCATATCAAAAAAGTCTTTTGGTGATGGTTAGAAGCAACCATAAGGTTATCATATCATGCACTCATTTTACTCAAAAAAGCAAGCAAGAAAAAAGTCTTTGGCATAAAATGATAACCATGGTCATCATGATGGTCAACTAGTCAAGCCTAGTCAACCGGTCAACAAGTCAACAAAAGTCAACAAGTCACCAAAGTCAACAAGTCAACAAAAGTCAACAAGTCAACAACCATATCACCATAATACTTAATTAATATAATAGTTAATCACAAATCATATTCTCATTAGGGTTGAGCATAAAGTCAAAAAGTCAACGGTCAACTGTCAACAACCCTAATGAGAATCCGCTGCCTCTGCCTCCCTGTCAACTGTGCATACACACCCGCATCCGCGTTCCGAGGAACACGAATGCAAACTGGATAAATCCAATCCCATAAGGTACACTAGGATCTGGCTTAAACCAAAGCCCGCTAGTGTAAACTGTCCGGACACTGTACGTGCACAAGTGCACGGATGTGACCGAACCCTGTCGCAAAACCATGCGACCTGTCGCAATACCATGCGACCTCTACTCTTTTGCCTAAAGGCGAAAAGCTTTCTGTGTGGGACTCTAAAGACTCGACACTACGCTGGCAGTGGGTTTAACCACAGACCGCAAGCGGCACTAGCTGTGCGTAACGGTCCCCAGGTAATGCCGACAAGAAGACCGACGAGGCGAAACCCATCTGAACTCCTACTGAGCCTGAGTGTGACATTCTCCGTACAGTCCGGTCTGTTCGTCTGATACATCGCATGGCGGGCCTAGGGGGCGGTAAACGTCAGTCCCCCAATAGCGGTACAAGTCGTGCCGGAGTGAAGCCCAATACACCCTGAGATAACACTGGAAACCTACCAGTATATCTCGTTTGCCCTGGCCAGGGACTACTCGTGTAATGGCTCTCCTAGACACAGCGCGATGTCAACCCCCAATACCGGGAGAGACGAATCCTGTCTAACCGTCACTGCCTCCAAGTGCTTCGGGACTGCACCCAACCACCACCTGTTTGCACGACTCCTTTGAGCCGTGGTAGGGTAGTGATCAAAGTACAGTGGGAACACACTCGAGGCGGAGTGACAGTGTCAAGTCAGCGGACTAAGCTGTACTCATGTCACCTGGGAACTGATAACTGACGATAGGTATAATACCAACTAGTCAGTTCCCGACGAGTCCTGTCCAGTGTACCCGTAACCTAACGAGCACCCGCATACTATCTCAAGTACGACGTACTGACGGCTGTGGGACAGACCGTCTCCCACACTGGGATGAGAAGCGCATGCGCTGGTCTACTCCGGAGTATCGATGCCCTGTCTCGATAGTCCTGCGACCAGGGACCTGAATAAGGATGTGCTTATAGATTACCCAGCCCCCACTAGTGTGACTGCCATCACAACGCTGGTAATCAAGCAAAGATCCTAAGGGCTCCACTAATGCGTATAAGTGATATACTGAAATAAACACAAGTACACATTGAAGTAGAAACAAACCAAGTAGCATACTACTATTTTGAGCAAGATTGTATATACAAGGTGAATATCCCAAGCATCCATTAAGTAATATACAAACCAGTATGATACAGTAATGGCCTCTAGGGCATATACACTAACAGTATAGGAATGTCATTTCCTATTAAGAGAATGTCATCCATGTATAAAACGAGGAATACTACAGTTCTCGCTACAAATCTACTATAGATGCATGGTTCATCTGGATTTTTGATAAAGCTAAATTCTTTGACCGTCTCATCAAAGAAGATGTTCCAACTCCGCGATGCCTGCTTTAGTCCATAGATGGACTTAAGCAACTTGCACACCTTTCCGCTGCTCCCACTCTGAATGAAACCCTCTGGCTGGTCCATATAGACACACTCCTCTAAATTTCCATTTAGAAAAGCTGTCTTTACGTCCATCTGCCAAATCTCATAATCGTGGAAGGCAGCAATGGCAAGAAGGATCCGAATGGATTTCAGCATAGCCACTGGAGAAAACGTTTCGTCATAGTCCAAACCAGGTCTTTGACGAAAACCCTTTGCTACAAGTCTAGCTTTATAGGTCTCAACCTGTCCATCTACACCAATCTTCCTTTTGAAGATCCACTTGCATCCTACGGGTTTTACCCCTTCTGGAGCAATGTCCAACGTCCATACTTTGTTGGTGTACATGGACTCCATTTCGGTCCGCATTGCATCGAGCCATTTCACTGAGTCAACGCTCTGAACGGCCTGCTGGAAGCTAGTAGGCTCATCATAATCTATGATGCAATCCTCTCTATCCCCGTCTATGAGAAAACCGTAGTATCTCTCGGGCGGATGAGACAGCCTACTACTCCTGCGGAGCGGCGTGGGAATGTCCTGTTCTGTTGAACCCTCTGGTTCCACTAAGCTTTCAGTAATAGTCTGTGGTTCTGGAATTTCTTCCAGTTCTACTGCGCTCCCACTAATTTCCTTTTCTAAGAACTGGTGTTCTAGAAAGTGGGCATGACGAGAAACAAGGACTTTTTGTTCCTCTTCGCAGTAGAAGAAATATCCCTTGGAATTCTTTGGATATCCCACAAACTTACACAGTACTGAGCGTGCCTCGAGCTTGTCCGCATGCTGCTTTTTGACAAAAGCTGGACTTCCCCATGTCTTAATGTGATTAAGATGGGGTCTCTTCCCACTCTACATCTCATATGGTGTACTAGGCACAGTCTTAGTAGGAACTCGGTTCAAAAGGTATGCAGCTGATTCTAGCGCATACCCCCAGAATGATCGCAGTAACTCAGCGTTACTCATCATGCACCATACCATATCCAATAGGGTTCGGTTCCGTCTCTCCGATACACCGTTATGCTGCGGAGTGTATGGAGGAGTAAGCTGAGAGAGAATTCCGTTCTCTTTTAAATAGTCCAGGAACTCGGCACTTAAGTATTCTCCACCTCGATCCGATCTTAGAATCTTGATACTTTTGCCGGTCTGTTTTTCTACTTCATTCTTATATTCCTGGAACTTTCCAAAGGCTTCGGACTTATGTTTCATTAAGAAGACATAACCGTACCTTGAAAAGTCATCCGTAAAAGTAATGAAGTAAGAATAACCGCTTCGCGCATGTGTAGACATTGGACCGCACACGTCGCTGTGTACGAGTCCCAAGAGCTCGCTCGCTCTTACTCCGTGTCCAATGAACGTAGACTTTGTCATCTTTCCCTTGAGACAGGATTGACAAGTAGCATACGATTGATATTCGAATGGATTCAAATATCCTTCTGTATGTAACTTAGTCAACCTTCTCTCATTGATGTGACCCAGTCTACAATGCCATAAGAAAGCCTGATTAATTTATGGAGACTTTCTTTTGTGTGTATTCTGGACATTGAAAATCTGTGGTTGGTTTAATACGTATATACCATTACTCAATGTACCTGACCCAATCAAAACTTGATTAAGGTGAATGTTTACAACATTACTTACAAACGCAAATTCATAACCTTCTTTAGAAACTAAAGATACAGAAATGATATTACAAGTTGCGTTGGGTACAAAAAAGCAATTACGCAAAACCAAAACATGTCCATCTGACATTCCTAGGTGATAGTCCCCCACGGCTTTAGCATCCATGCTAGCTCCGTTCGCAACTCTGAGGGTCATGTCACCTGCTTTCAAAACACTACGGTTTCTCAACGCCTGCAAAGAATTACAGATATGAGATCCTGATCCGGTATCCAATACCCAGGAAGTAGAGTTTATTGAAAGACAGTTTTCAATAACATACACACCTGAAGCTGAAGCTGCAACTTGCTTCAATTTCTGTGTTCTGGCCTTCCAGGCCCTGCAATCATTCTTCCAGTGTCCTTTCTTATGACAATAGAAGCATTCTTCCTTATCCACAAGCTTCCCCGCTTTCTTTGTTGCTTTAGCTTTTCCCTTCGTATCCACTTTACTAACACCGCCTCTTGGTTTGGCGGGGGCTTTCTTCTTCTTTCCCTTGGCTTTCTCCTTGGACTTAGAAGAAGATGATCCCCCTACAAACAAAGTGGATGTTTCCCTACCTTTCTGCAGGGTGCCCTCTGCACTCCTCAGCATGTTGAGGAGCTCTGAAAGTTCAACCTCCTTTTCTTGTAGGTTGAAGTTCAATATAAACTGGGCGTAAGTGGAAGGAAGGGACTGGAGAACTAAGTCCGTATAGAGCTCACTCTCCAATGTGGTCCCAAGGTCCGCAAGCTTCTCAATGTAGCCGATCATCTTAAGCACGTGTTCTGCTCATGATGATCCGACGGCCATCCTTGCCGAAAATAACTTTTTCGACGCTTCGTATCTTGCGATACGAGATTGCTCTCCATACAGTTCTTTTGTATGAAGAAATATGGATTCCAAGTCCATATTCTCGTGCCTCCTCTGATGTTCATTATCCATAGAGGCAAATACGAGGCATTTGGCCTTCGCGCTATCAATCTCCCAAGTCATACGGATTTCCTTATCCGCGACGCTGGAAGTGGGACCAGGGACAGGGGGAGCTTTGGTGGTAAGAAGATACCCCAGCTTGTCGTAAGTGATTGCCATCTTGACATTCCTGAGCCAATCTTTGTAGTTTGGCCCTGTCAGTATGTTTTTATCTAGAAGTAACTTAAGTCCAGTCATGTCGATTGGTCGCTGCAATAAGGAGAGAGAGAAGAAACAATCAACATGATGCTCTTGCAAGTTTAGAGTGGTTTTTAGTTTGTCTAAACAGGATGGCTCCCACTGTTTCTCGAATCCCTCCTCAAACCAAAAAGGAAGAATTAGTCGGGATTAATCCCACCGCACAATACTTGCTTAACCGTTCAGCCAGGCCAGTGTTGGTACTTCGAGGGAGGTTTTCCAACGCTTTCGCGAAGTTCCTTAATTCAAGAACCTCTTTTCCCTGGGGGCGTAGCCCCGCTAACACCTCTCTAGGCACCTACTAGGTTTATAGCATTGATCGATTGGTGAGAAATTTCCCGAGGAGTAGCATATACTCACAGTAGGATCGGGATCCAAATATCATCGCGTGACGAAACTGAAGGAATCCTACCAGAATCATCACACTCCAAATGGTATGCAAATCTAGCAAGTTTCAGTACTTATGAAACTCCCGATGTGGATTTTTGTCCCATGCTTTTATGACCTTGACTTTGGCCAAAATATCATAAGTCACATGTCAAGTTCCACCCGTCATTATCCAGGTTAATTTGGATCCATCCGCACCTACCCTTGACTTTGGCCAAAATGGCAGTGCGACTGTCCCAAACCAACGCATCTATCTATGCTACACATGAACACCCAATAGCTACCAATCACTATGCCTTGACTTTGGCCAACATACATAGCTTGAATACTATTGACTATTCAAGTGAAACGACGGAGGGCTACGAATAGTTTTGGCTAAACCGTGAACGTAGTGAACTTGATATAGTCGATGGAACGAGATAGCTTTTAAAAGGAGTGGCTCAAGCTCCGCATTTAAAAGTTGGTTTTGAAAAGAACCAAGTGGTTTTTCGAAAGTGTTCCAACGACTTTTACTTGGTTTATTATCTTGCATTAGTTCTTTTAATGCGTGATATTCTTGCATTAGTTCTTTTAATGCGTCCCATCATTTAATCCTACCATTGCAGAAAACAACCAAAATATGACGTACGCTTATGCCATTCGCATTCGCCACGGGCCCCGTCATTACCCGTTAGGTTACTTAACTAACGACAGAGCGGGGGCTGGGCTAGCGCGGCTGTAAAACATAAGCAACGCCTAAATAATATCATATATAGATATATTGCAATGATAGACATTTCAGATCACAGATGAACACATTGGATATACTAGGAATCCGCAATTCGTACGAGCCTGTAACGAAAAGCAGATTACACGGTCGCGGTGAATAGCCAAAACCCCACCCAAGACCCCTACGGGTGCGGCAAACTACCCGCCAAGTACCCGAAGCGAAGCAACCTCCCTCAACTCCGTGAGTAGGCCACTCAGCACTTTGGCATACCCGGTAGTTTGTGCACCCCCTCCATGGGTCTATCCTAGGAGCAAAAACAGTAAAAAGAAATTATACAATGACGGCTACAACCCCGACCCGGTTGTGCGGTCATACAAATAATATTACATCAATTTACAAATTTACATGAATTGAAAGAAAAGAAAAACTCTCGTCTCACAACCCCCCGGCTATTCACCCGCGACAATCCAACATATTCATATCCACATTCCAGCAACATTACAGATCACAGACTTGTATAACCCCCACTAATCGACATATAGCGATTAGTAGAAGTTCAATACAAATATCACATTACAGAAAAACCCGTCAGCTTAAGTCTTTTAGAAGTTCGATCAAAAATACGGATTTTCGGGACCCCAAAAATAAAATTTTCGTTCTGGAAAATCTGGGCAGAAAACACATATTCCAAAAATCCCAAAACAACCCCAGAAACACACTGCACCAAAGATGGACCTCGGCCGAGTCAACTCGGCCGCGGAACCGCGGCGGGAGCGTGCTCCCGCCGCGTTTCCGCGGCTCTTTGACTCGATCGTTGGACCAAATTTGGTGGGTGTTCACACAAAAGCCTGAACCGATTTTTAAGATGAAAATTATCAACTTTTGAACAGAATAAAAATCGACAGAAACTTGAAATTCTCGGGTTCGTTTTCGTGACTTTTTCTTTGATCGATCTTCTAGTTACTTGCTAACATGTTAGATAGAGTTTAACTAGGCTCTGATACCACTGTAAGTCCATGCTACCTCTCCCGGTACTTTCGGGCATGCGGAATTTGATAAAAAACGATTTTTATAGTGGTGGTAACATGGACTTAAAACCCGGATCTTTGTTAAACATCTAACTAACAACCTGACTAGAAGTCACTAACTACTCGGTTAGGGGGTTTATACCTTGCTTGTCTTGAACTCCTTCGTCTTCAAACTCCGATGGTGGTCCGGATCGGCTTCTTCCCGTCGTCTCCTTACGCCGAAGATAGGTCCACCTGAAAGCTCCAACCTTTGGCTCATTCTTCGAACTTTGAAGAAACTAGTTCACTCGGTTTGCTAAACCTTGTGAACTAGAGTGAGTAGAGAAGAGTTTGTATGGGATTTTATCTATGGTTCTTGGTTCTCAACTCATGAGACAAGTGAACCATAGAGTCAAGAGAGGGAGCAAGAGGAAGAGGGTGAGAGCAAGAGTATGAGAGCTCAAGAACAAGAGAGAGAATGGTCAAGTGAGAATGAGCCTCTCTTTTTTCTTTCACCCTCTCATAATCCATAACCATCATAACTCATCAAATCAATCAAGTATTATGTGTTGGTTTAAGCAACCATAGCCATATCATTTCATGCACTCATTTTGCACAAAGGTGCAAGCAAGCAAAAGTCTTTGCCATGAAATGATAGCTATGGTTATCATGATGGTCGACTAGTCAATCCTAGTCAACCGGTCAACAAAGTCAACAAGTCAACAAAAGTCAACAAGTCAACAAAGTCAACAACCATGTCACCATAATACTTAATTAATATAATTGTTAATCACATATCATATTCTCATTAGGGTTGAGCAAAAAGTCAATAGTCAACTGTCAACGGTCAACAACCCTAATGAGAATCCTCTGCCTCTGACTCTCCGTCAACTGTGCATACACACCCGCATCCGCGTTCCGAGGAACACGAATGCCTACTGGATAAATCCAATCCCAAAAGGTACACTAGGATCTGGCTTAAACCAAAGCCCGCTAGTGTAAACTGTCCGGACACTGTACGTGCACAAGTGCACGGATGTGACCGAACCCTGTCGCAAAACCATGCGAACTGTCGCAAAACCATGCGACCTCTACTCTTTTGCCTAAAGGCGAAAAGCTTTCTGTGTGGGACTCTAAAGACTCGACACTACGCTGGCAGTGGGTTTAACCACAGACCGCAAGCAGCACTAGCTGTGCGTAACGGTCCCCAGGTAGTGCCGACAAGAAGACCGACGAGGCGAAACCCATCTGAACTCCTACCGAGCCTGAATGTGACATTCTCCGTACAGTCCGGTCTGTTCGTCTGATACATCGCATGGCGGGCCTAGGGGGCGGTAAACGTCAGTCCCCCAATAGCGGTACAAGTCGTGTCGGAGTGAAGCCCAATACACCCTGAGATAACACTGGAAGCCTACCAGTATATCTCATTTGCCCTGGCCAGAGACTACTCGTGTAATGGCTCTCCTAGACACAGCGCGATGTCAACCCCCAATACCGGGAGAGACGAATCCTGTCTAACCGTCACTGCCTCCAAGTGCTTCGGGACTGCACCCAACTACCACATGTTTGCACGACTCCTTTGAGCCGTGGTAGGGTAGTAATCAAAGTACAGTGGGAACACACTCGAGGCGAAGTGACAGTGTCAAGTCAGCGGACTAAGCTGTACTCATGTCACCTGGGAACTGATAACTGACGATAGGCATAATACCAACTAGTCAGTTCCCGACGAGTCCTGTCCAGTGTACTCTTAACCCAACGAGCAACCGCATACTATCTCAAGTACGACGTACCGATGGCTGTGGGACAGACCGTCTCCCACACTGGGATGAGAAGCGCATGCGCTAGTCTACTCCGGAGTATCGATGCCCTGTCTCGATAGTCCTGCGACTAGGGACCTGCATAAGGATGTGCTTATAGATTACCCAGCCCCACTAGTGTGACTGCCATCACAATTCTGGTAATCAAGCAAAGATCCTAAGGGCTCTACTAATGAGTATAGGTGATATAATAAAATAAACACATGTACACATTGAAGTAGAAACAAACCAAGTAGCATACTACTATTTTGAGCAAGATTGTATATACAAGGTGAATATCCCAGGCTTCCATTAAGTAATATACAAACTAGTATGATACAGTAATGGCCTCTAGGGCATATACACTAACATATATGTCCCAGCATCCACTACAATATACATCCAATGTACAGTAATGGCCTCTAGGGCATATATATAACTAACAATCTCCCACTTGCACTAGGGCCATCTGTAGCAGTGGTTGCAGTATCACATACTCAACCATCCCATATAAGTCTCTCTCGGGGAAAAAGCCTTTGTGAGTGGATCCGCTGTGTTATCCTCTGAGTCTACTCTCCTAACCTCGATCATCTTGGAGATCAACTATCTACATGATCAGGTGATGCTGCCTCAGAATATGTCTGGGTCACTGATGGGACCATGGTTCCTTGGCCAAAGCCACACTTCCATTGTCATACAATGGCAGGAACCTAGTTCATCTTATGAACCAATATACACCCAAACTGCCTCTTTGGTAGTATCTTTAATAGCAATGTTACCAGCCTTTATCGTCTAGTCTGCCACGGTATCTAGCTTGGAACTCTTCTAACATACCGTCCCTTTACTGAGGGTAAAGACAATGCCTGTGACTGACATTCAGTCGTCTTTATCACCCTGGAACGTTTCCAGTGATTCTCCCCAGGATCGATTGATACCATTTCACTACATCTAGTGAGAATCCTAGCATCCAATTACATATATCTCATAGATGAAAACTCAGGATTTAGGAGGTATCACTTTGATCCTATTGGAGAATCCTTGTGACAAGCGGAGATTGACCGAGCGTAGTATAGGAAACTCTTTTCCTATCAAGAGTATGTTGTCCATGTACAATACGAGGATAACCACCTTACTCTCTACTACCGTTTTGTATATACAAGGTTCATATACCATTTTGATGAAGTCAAACACTTTGACTATCACATCTAAACAGACGTTCCAACTCCGCGATGCCTGCTTTATTATGTAAAGCAACTTGCACATGTTTCCGCTGCTCCCACTGTTTACGAAGCCCTCTGGCTGTGTACTTATTGACGTTCTCTTCTAAATCAGTATTTAGAAAAGTAGTCATGACACCCAACCACCAGATATCGTAGTCATGGTATGTAGCATTGGCAAGTAGGATCTGGATGGACTTAAGCATAGTCCCTGGAAGAGGTTTCATCATTATCCAGGCCTGGTCGATGACAAAAACCTTTAACAAGTCTAGCTTTGAAAGTCTCAACTTTTCCATCTAGACCAAGTAATTTTCTCAAGATATACTTGCTCCTGATGGGGATTTAACCCTTCAGATATCGCAACCAAAGTCCATACTTTGTTGGTGTATGTGGATTCCATCTCAGATCGCTAAGCATCCAGCCATCCTTACAGAGTCCCTACTCTTGATGACCTGCTCGAATCTAGTTGGGTCATCATCTCATGATGCATTCCTCGCTCCCACTGTCATCGAGAAACCAAAGTATCTCTCAGGTAGGTGAGGAACCCTGCCAGATCGACGGAGAGGCTGAGGTTCGTCGGGGACTATTGAATCCTTTGGTTCTGTCAAATCATCAGCTGCAGTTTTGTATAGCTGGAACCTTTCCAGTTCTACAGAACTGACCTTGCCTCGATTTTGTCCGGATTTTGCTTTTGACATAGGCCGGACAATCCCAAATCTTATCTTACTTAAGAGATGGGCTCTTCCCATACCATATCTCATATGGAGTGGTAGGCACTGATTTGAATCGAACCCTATTCAATAGGTATGCAGCTTCTCAAGTGCACAACCCCAAAAGGAAATAGGTAACTCAGTAGTACTCATCATAGAGCACACTATATCCAATATGGTGCGATTGCTCCACCCCGATACACCATTGTGTTGTGGTGCATTCAGAGGAGTAATACTGAGAGAGAATCTCATTTTCTTTTAGAATAGTCCAAGGATTCCATGCACAAGTATTCTCCCTTTTGATCTTATCATAGGACATAATACTTATACCCGTATTTTGGTTCTCTACTTCCAACTTATATTCTGTGAATACCTCAAAAGCTTCGGACTTATGTTTCAACAGGAACATATGACTGAATATTGAGAGATTATCAGAGAATATAATGAAGTACAAAGAACCGGTCCTGGCATGTGTAGACAGGAGACCTTACATACATCATCATGTATGAGTCCCAAGAGTTCACTAACTCTTTCTCTGTTTCCAATAAACAGAGCTATGGTCATCTTATCTTTGTGACATGACTGGTAAGTTTTCATAAGATGTAAATTCAAACTGATTTAAATATGCATCTAAAATGTAACTTTAGCCAGTCGGGTCTCATTGATATGACCTAGTCTATAACGCCTCAAGAAGGATTCGTTCATTTCTGAACTCTTCCTCTTGTGTGTTCCGTATACTAGGAACTGTAGTTTGATTTAGAACGTTAATTCTTTTAGATAACGTGCCTGAACCGATCAACTTTTGATATAGGAAATGTTCAAAAGATTATCCAACAATACAAAATTATATCCTTTCTTTACTAATAAAGAGACTGATATGATTTTTTATATCAGGTTCGGTATCTAATAACATTCATTCAGAATCAATGTACTGGTCATACAGGGTGACAGTGACCAACAGACTTGGCTGCAACACTTGCCCTGTTTTCTGTCTCATGAAACTTATCACCCGTTCTCAGTTTTCTACTCTTTTGTAGCCCTATGTAACAGATTACATATCTGGGATCCTGATCCTGTATCAAATACCCAGGATTCAGAGGATACTGAGAAACGGTTCTTTGTAATGAACACACCCGAAGGAGATGCATCATATGCACTTTCTTCGTTTGGGCGGCATAGGAATTCTGGTATTCTCCGATTTCCTGCTCGGTCTTATAACAATTATAAGTTGGAGCGGGACCAACGTTCCCCAGCTCAGTATAACAAGCGGGTTCGGTCAATACATCCATATTATTATCTTGATTAAGGCGTGATATGGTCGCTACCCGGAGAGAGAGACAAGAAAACACTCTGCGTGCGCTCTTGCAAGATTAGATTGGTTATATATTTTATCTAATCAGGATGGCTCCCACTGTTTTTATCAAATCTTCCTTCAAACCTTAAAAGGAAAGACTAGCCGGGATTAATTACACTCTACAAGTTCGCCAATCTTTCAGCCAGGCCAGTGTTGGTACTTTGAGGGAGGTTTCCCGTGCTTTCGCACGGACCTAATTACAGTAAACCTCGTTTTCCCAGAGGCGTAACCCCGTTGACACCTTTCTAGACACCTACTTGATCGGCTAATTGCAAAATGCAAAACTCTCCCAGGAGTAACAATTACTCGCAGTGGGTATCGGGATCCAACTATCACATAGAAGGTATGCAATCTCATTGCAAATTTCAACACTTGAAATTCCCGATAAAGATTTTTACCCCTAGCACTTATGACCTTAACTATGGTCAACAAATCATAAGCACTAGTCAAGTTCTACCCATCATTTCGTGATTAATTAGACCCACCCACATGACCCTTAACTAAGGTCAACAAAGTCACGCGACTGTCCTAAGTAATCGCATCATATGCGGTGTAGGAAGACATCACTTAGCTACCGTACACTGTGCCTTAACTAAGGTCAACAAACACAGCACGAATACTAAGTACTCTACTTCCTAAAATGACGGAGGGTTGTGAATGGTTTTATGAAAACCTTTAACGCTTTGAACTTAATCTCGTTGTGGAATCAAATGGTTTTTAAATGGAATGTTTTTGAGGCTTTTCTAATTTTGCTAAAGGGGTCACTCCCGGTGAAGGGATCGTCGGCCCTTTCCTCGTCGAATGAGGTGCGGGATATATCATATATATCACTGTGCAAAGCAGAAACTATAGAAGCGATCAAAAGACAAACCGAGTGTTGTAGCATCTGCCAGTTATTGTTAAAGCAGTCGCTCCCGGTGAAGGGATCTCGGTCCTTTCCTCATCGAATAAGGTGCAGGATGTTCTATAATGAACACCGCGATGCAAAGCAAGAACTGTAGCTACCTGTTTTATTTTGAAATTCGATTCCACAACATCAATTAGGTTTATTTTCTTTCATTAATCTCATTAATGAATATCCCATCATTTAAGTCCACCTAAACATCACAGATAAATATAACGTACGCTTATGCCATCCGCATTCGCCTCGATGTCCCGTCTGCACCGTTAGGTTAGGTAACTAACGCCAGAGCGAGGCAGGGATAGCGCGGGTGTAAAACATAAGCAACGTCTATATAATATATCATATATACTATATACTATATCTATCTGAACAAATCACATGATCACATCACAGATAACGCAGCAGAAAATATCATATGAAATATTGGATATACTAGGACGTCCGTGTTTTTTAATACGAGCCAGTATAAAACACGGATTCCATGGTCGTGATGAATAGCCATTCCCACACCCCTAGATCCCTACGAGAGCGGCAAGCAACCCTACCAATTCTAGGGTTAGGAGACCCGGACTCGACTCCTCGAGATGTTCTCCCACTGGACCCTAGAACCCGGTTACTTGTGATCCCCTCCTTGGGTCTATCCTAATGCAGAAAAGTAAATAATATACAAATGGTGACATCATCCGCAACCTGGAAGTGTCCCAATAAAAGAATATTACATACAAGATTTTTACTTGAATGAAAATGAAAAACACTCATCTCACATAAAAAAAAACCCGGCTATTCGAACACGACGATCCAATATAACATATCCAGCAACACATAACATCACATGTCATCAACGTAAGTAAATATGCGCATCCCAATTGTCGTTGACATATAGAAACGAAACCGGCGATATCACATATTACACTTACGGTCACAGAAAAGAAAGTGTAAAACTACAACAGTTGGAATCCGCAACCTCCTTAGACATCACATGCCTAATCAAATGAATTACTTAGACATCGCATGCCTAACAATTATAAACCCCGCATTTTAGTCTCAAAATCGAAAACACTTTTCAATATCAAGTCGGGCAATTCAACAAGATTCCCGACATCATGATCGAATACTCGTCGCAAACTTTAGTAGACGGACGCACCCCCGATACCGTTGACGAAGTGCACCAAGGCGGAACACCGCTACCGCGAGCACCCGAACGGATGCTTTCGGTGACGGGGTTCTCCTACATTCACTTGGTCGGGGCTAAGGGGTGTAGCTGTCTATTAAGTTTACCGGCGAGTATCCGCGTACGCTACGTGATTGCGACGGACTTTTGATCGCATCAAAATTCCGTGGCAACCGATCAAGTGAGACTAAACTGCTATGTTTATAACATTCATTCAGTTATCTCATAACTACTTGTGAATTCCAAATGTTGTATCACATTCCGGGTAAATAGAAAATGTTAAACTTTCCGATCAAACAATCGAACACCCAAGTTTTCCCGAAACAGCTCAACACATGAAATAAGTTTAAAAACATTCACTTCGTGCCTCAGTACCAACGGTCCAGCCGTAGAAGGGTCAAGCCAACGCCTCACATGTGGCACGCCGTACTGCCGCAAACCCTAAGGTTCAAAGGGCTGTTCAAGACGGTCACATAATCGAGTTAAGGTTTGTTGTCTTCTAGAGGGTCCATCGAGTTACTTGCACTACTTAGAACGTCTTTAAACCACGGAAAGATCGAACACTTGGAAATTTCCCGACAGGGGAAAAAGTGGGTATTTATATCCGGTCGAACTTTTTAACATATTCTAAAAATACCCGGAAAGCCAAATAGACAAAGTCTGATAATCTGATCGAATCTACGAACTCCCAATACAACCCAGAAAACTCAACTCTTGAGTGCATATTAAAAATTCCCAGAAAATACAGCACCAAAATATAAGAATTACTGTGCAAAGATCAATGGGAGAAGAGACAAAATGGCCGCGGAACCGCCGCATTAGCCATGCTAATGCCGCGGTTCCGCCGCACTTTGATGGAATTACGACCTCGTTTTTCACAGTAATTCTTATAAATCCCTGCTTATTTTTCTGCATATTTTTAATATAAAAAATCCACATTTTCAAAATTTTTCCAGGGAGCAATTTGAGTTAGGGTTTCGATGTTCGTTCGGATTTCAAACGTCGTCTACACTTCGCCTAAGGCTCTAGCTAGGCTCTGATACCACTGTAGGTCAGGCAGCAACCCCATCCAATAGGGTCGTCGTGGCACCAACGGGTCCCTCAGCGGCTACTTTTTACGCATGCCCCCTCGCGAGGACTACAACCCGCCGGAACACCTTCCGGTCTCGGGACACCCTGGGGGTAAGAGCCTATGCTTCGCCACACTGTCATACAGTGAGAACCCCCCATAGGTCGACATCCAATGCCTAGTAGCTCTGATACCACTGTAGGGTTCCTAGGCACACTAATGAGGTCTCACAAGGCATCAACCATGCCAATTTCAAATTTTACAAGTGCCGAGAAACCCTAATACGGATCGTTAACTAGATAATGAGGCGATGCAATGCGAGTAAATGAATTTAACGCTAAAGGAAAGGGGCTACAACCTTTGTAGATCCGGTCCTCCACCTCCTAGGCTTCGTGATGATGTCCCTCCGCTGTCCATATCGGATTCCGGACTCTAGCATCGGTTTCATCGGAGAAATGGGCGGGCTAGGTCGTCGACTTCGATGCCGAAGATGATCTACGTCGAGGCATCACAAGATCAAGCTCCCACTTCACCAAGTCATGAAACTTGTGAAGAAAACACCCTATACTACTTGGCAAGAGGTAGAGGATGAAGAAATAGGAAGTGGGTTCACTTTAGAATTGGATTTCTCACTCTTTTTCACTAGTTGCCATTGATGGAGGCAAGCTTTCTTCATGTTGAAGAAAGAGAAGAAGAAGAAGATAATATGATAAGTGTTCTTCAAAAAAGAAAATAAAATGAATACTTATCATATATCAACCATGGTCAAGTGTAGAGAATGAACTATGGTAAGTTTGAATGGTTAGGGTTAAGCATGAAGACAAAATGGTCACTTAGTCAAAGCTTCATGAAGCTTCAATAACAAACAAAGAAAGCCACCATTTCTCTTCATCTTTCAAAAAGGAATAATAAATAAATAAATAGTTAATAAAATCAAAATCCTAAACATTACATAACCATGGTTTAATCATACACTTAACCAAGTTTGCATGTATCATCAAACATGATACAAACAAGTGCACAAAAGTATATCACATATACAACTTGTGTATTTCAAGTGAGAAAATCCATTTAAAGTGAACTAATATTAGTTAATGTAAAGTAATATATCAAATATATAATTATACATTAAATCATTAAATCAACACTTGATTTAACGATCCGGTCATATCGCATATAACCGACTAATATCCAATGTATCGGCTTATCGAATCAATCTTTGATTCGATAACTAGGTTATATCGCATACAACCAATCGATACATTCATCGCGAGAATGGAATACGGTATCACATACACGCATTATTCTCGGTCCTGCATATATCTCATATGCGCTCCTATTTCGTTTCGCTTGAGCCAGGAAACCTCTGTGTAGGACTCTAAAGACTCGTCAATACGCCGGCAGCAGATGATGATCATATCAAACACCCACAAGCCGCAAGCGGTCTGCTAAACGTAACGGCCACCCAGGTATTGAGCGATCATAAGATCGACGAGCCAGCCCGCTCACACTCCTGTGAATCCAACCAGTAACACTTACCGTACAGTCCGGTCCTGTTCGTCTGATATGTCGCATATCTCTCCCAGGGGTGGTAAACGTCAGACCCCAGTAGCTTGATAAGTCATGCCGACGTAATGTCCATAGCATTCGTGAAACTACTGATAACTCTTACCAGTATTTCACTGCAACCCTGGCCGGGGATTTCCTGTTATGGCCAGTCGTGCATAGCGCAACATCAACCCCCAATACTGGGTGAGACGAATCCCCTCCTATCGCTCATTGCCTCCATATGAATCGGGACTGTACCCAAAAACCACCTGTTTGCACGCCTCAGTAGAGCCGTGGTAGGATGGAAATCAAAGAACAGTAGGAGACACACAAGACTCTATGACGTTCTCGGGTCAACAGACTAAGCTGTACCAGTGTCACTAGAGAACTGCCATCTGACGTGAGGTATAATACCATCTGGGAGTTCTCAGCGAGTCCGTTCAGTGTACCCAGTCTCCACTGAGCACCCGCATACCATCTCTGATGTCAAACACCAATGGATATGGGATCATCCATCGCCCATCACATGGGTCGAGAAGATATACGCTCGTCTACTCTGGAATATCGATTCCCCGTCTCGATATTCCCACGACTAGGAACATTGAAGGATGTACTCTTGGACTACCTAGGACCCACTAGTATGATCTGCATCATAGTCCTGGAAGTCGAGTACACATCCTAAGGGCTTTATCAACATGTAACAGAGAGACAGAAAGTATACATGTTAAGATAAAGAGCAACCAGATAGCATACTATCATGTCGAGCAAGAAAGTCCTACCTATATATGTCCCAGCATCCACTACAATATACATCCAATGTACAGTAATGGCCTCTAGGGAATACATATAACCAACAAAACTAGCTAACTACTAAGAAGTGAGAGTGGCTATACCGATCGGTCCGTGTCCTTCGGTTTTTGGCCACCATCCCAAGCTCCTCACGGCATCTCCGATCTCCGTTCTCCTCGTCGGAAGGGCACCACATTAATGAGTCTTTTTACGGGCTCCCACTTCATCCGAAGCAACTCGAACATGAAGTTTGCTAGCCGACATGTCCAAGGTGAAGTAGAGAATGTGTGTGATAACTTTGTCTCAAACATCCATTGATTCTCAACACATGAGATTATATGGATGGAGGTTGAAGATGATGCCATTGGTGGAAATTATGAGCTAGAGGAAGAAGAAGAAGAAGAGCTTTTCTTTTCTTATGTGAGATGAAAAATTAGAGAGGCTAGAATGATAATCACAAGAGCTAACCCAAGCCTTATGGATGCCCTCTCTCTCTCCATCTTTCATTTCACACACTAAATCAATCCAAAATGTGAAATATGCACAAATAAAGAGACCATGAGTCATCACCCATGCACATGTCACAATTAATGCATCTCATCAGGAATTAAGCTCATAATTTCCACCAAAATAAACATTAACCTAAATGTATAATCCAACAAAAAGATACGGCATCAACTAAAGTAAAATTGTGACGGATCAGAAGAATACCCCTCACCTGTATATACATACCTGCACCCGCATTCCGACTGAATGCGAATGCAATGAGACTAAAGTAATCCAACAAATCTAATACTAGGATCTGGCTTAAAACAAAGCCCACTAGTATGATCTGCCCGATCATGATCTGTACACAAATGCACGTATATGATCGAACCCTGTCATAATACCATACAACCTCTACAACATTTCGCCCGAAACTTGGGAAACTATCTGTGGGGGACTCTAAAGACTCATTAATACGCCGGAAGTGGGTTTAACCACAAGCACGTCGGTGGTACTAGCTATACGTAACGGCTACCCATGTATCGACCAAAAGGGAGGCTGATGAGCGAACTCATCCTGACACCCTACTGAGCCTGTCAGTGACAATATCCGTACAGTCCGTTCCGTTCGTCTATGAGTATCGCATGTCGGGCCTAGGGGGTTGGTAAAAGTCAGACCCCTAAAAGCGGTACAAGTCATGTCGGAGTATAGCCTAGAACACCCTGAGGTACTACTAGAATACCTACCAGTAAATCTCCTGCCTTGGCCAAGGACTTCATGTAATGGCTCTCCTAGACACTGCGCGATCTCACCCTCAACACCGGGAGAGACGAAACCCTTGCTGATCCGCTCACTGCCTCCACATGGCTCCGGACTTTACCCAACTAAAACCTGTTTGCATGACTCCTTTGAGCCGTGGTAGGGTAGTAATCAAAGCACAGTGGGAACTCACACGAGACAAATGAGAACTAACCTGTACACATGTCACTAGGGAACTGCTATTTGACACTTGGAATAAAACCAACTAGCATGTTCCCGGCGAGTCCTGTCCGGTGTACTCATAACCTAATGAGCACCTGTATACGTCTTAGATGAACCAACTGACACCAATAGCTTGTGAGACCAGCCACCGCCCCTCGTCGGGGACTCGATCCGTATACACTAGTCTGCTAACGGAGTATCGATGCCCAGTCTCGAAACTTCCACGATTAGGGACACTTTTAAGGATGTGATTATAGACTACCCAACTCTCACGTATATGATCGCCATCATACTAACGGTAGTCAAGCAAGAATCCTTAGGGCTCTATCAACGTGTAATAGTAATCTGTAATAGCACCTAAAGCATGTACACGGTGATAAAGATAAACCAGATAGCAAACTATCATCTTGAGTAAGACTGTCCTACCGGCATAGGCCCTCCCTCAATCATTGCAATCACGTGCCTACGATCCAATAATTGATTTTGAGGGCACAATATCCAACATATCAGTACTTAGAATAGCATCTGCGACCGTGAATGTCATTTGATCGGTATAACCCTGTCTGACTGCTATATGTTCTTTTAGACGAGTTTGCGAACGTGACATTAACGTTGATGTTCTATGATTGTGCTGATATTGTGGTTGGATTGCCGTGGTGGATAGCCGGTGGTGCAATGGTTTAGTACAGTTTATATTCATTTGTATATTTGTCATTTCGACGCAAGTGTCCGACATGTGGACAACCATTTCTGCCGTGATGTATATTATTTTATTGGAGCACGACTGAGTTGAGGTTGATGTCATGTTTTTTTTACATATTTTTTATATTCTTTACTGGTTTTACCCCATGGTGGAGTGCACATGTCACGACCCGAAATAGCACGTGACTGGCACTTGAATCATGTGAAGTCTATAGCACCACACCTAATTCAAGTAAACCAAAAGCCCAGAAATCTATACAATTTGAAATGAGTGAGAAGGACAAAGCTTAGTTTAAAGCAAGTAGTTTAACAACATAAGCCGAAGTATTGCGTTTTTAAAACCTTAAGTCTTTTCTGAAAATTTCGGCAGAGTTTCCTTTGTAAATACTGGCCTCAAAAGGGTACAACATATGAAATATATATAAAGGCATCCCCAAGCGGGAGCTAGCTCTTCGCCAATTAGCGGTCACAACCACGCAAGTAATATAATATACAACGCCGAAGGGCGAGGATCAAAACTCAAAAGGGAACCCAAAATCATCAAGAAAACCATAATAATATAGTGCGCGACTCTAAAGTCGAAAGAATATACACTGGTCTTCTAGGTCTATCAAATAATACAAGTCTGGTTGATGGAGTTTACTAGAAACAAGAGAATGTAAATAAAGTACAATAGTTGTCACGATGCGAGCGAACCCACCTACCAAAGCAATCACCTGGAAAGAAGCAGTATGCCAGCAAAGCCGCCAAGGAAACCTGTACGACAAAACCTGCATAAAACTGTGGCACAATGAGGGTGAGTTTCCAACTCGTTAGTAGAAAACATCACCGAGCAGAAATCGCATGTATGACTCAATCCTAGGTCATACGATAATACTATATCCTCAATAGAATATCCTGAACAATCTACACATAAGTGTAATACAACGTGCTCGTGTCAGTGCTTAGATAGCAACAAATCATATATATGATGTATAAATGCATGAAAACAGAATACATCTAAATGAGAAAACTTTTTTCATAAATTAGTGAGATTTCTGTATATAAAAATCAGGTTATCATCAATGAAATCAACATAAAATCCGTGTCAAGCATCGACACAAAACATATATCCAAATATCCAATATCTCAGGCACCGGCTATCCGGAATGGCCCATATCATATAATCTTAATACCTCAAAGTCTCAATATCTCGGGCTCTGGCTATCCGGACTGGCCCTTGGGCTTCGGCTATCCGGACTGGCCCCGGATCAATATCTCACGACTACGTCAGTATCCTCCGGATATCTGCCGTGTCACAAATAACCGGTCGGTAGTGCTCCCGTGCCAGGCTCAACGCCATCATCTGCGACCATCTTGCACCGGGGTACCGCAACGGGTCCACCATGCACCCACAGACGGTTCTTCCTCCTCCTCGAATCGGCTGTATGGTATTGCTCAAGAGTCGAGAAAACTCATGGTGGACGTATCTCACATCATATCATGAGAAAACCGCACTTTTAATCTTTTGAAAATGATAAATGAGTCTATAAAATCTGCGGTTTCTCCAAATCCAGAAATCTCATGGAAAAATCCGAAATCTCAAAATAAAAAGTCAATAAAAGTGAATAGCAGGCTCCGGCAATCCGGATTGGCCTATAATATCGCATGGCAAATGAATACATAAATATGCATGGAATATCACAGTAATAAATGCAATATCTAATCTAGCACAGTAATGATATATCGGAACTATCAGCTAGCAAGCGATATCAATGAATTAATATTCTCTAAAGTGTACGTGACATGGCAATTACCGATAATGATGTGTGTGAGCCGGCAAGCAAGTGTTCGTAGATGTACGCATCATCGGTAATGGTGCTGGTGTCTTGATAACATGGGTTCATTATAGCAATAAAAACACATTTAAGCATGCGATGCGATGCGAATAGCATGAATATATGGCAAATGAATAGTTAATGCAACAATAATGAATGTACGTAATATATATGAGTCATACAGTTTTGGCAATTGAAATAACACGAATAATGGTGTTTAGAAAATAGGGCTACGGTGTTTTTTAAGAAGAGGTACATCCTTTGAAATATCTGTAATTTCCCTTGGCCCGTCTTTGAAATACTCATGATTCGTTAGTTTTATAAATAGGTATGACTCGTGCCCAGTCTAACATCTACTAAGTGAACTACATGACTAAACTAACAGACTAATCGAAAGGGTAAGGAAAACCACCTAAGTCTGAGTCAATATATATATATATATGTATATATATGTATGTATGTATATATATATATGTATGTATGTATATATATATATATAGTAGTCGGTGATCCCTTCTCAAGAGTATCATGTATGATACAATATATAATATGACATTCTCGAGTCAAGCATGCGGATTTATCATCATCATTATATCTCGTACGGTAAATCCATCATACGGCATCCCAAATCTGTGTACGGGTCGAATATCACATTTATCTCATTATTCATCTGGTATCCTTATCATCATATCCTGAATTTGGGGTACTGATCTAAACTCTAGTACATTCCGATACCATCAACATATATAAATACATGTGTATGAAAACACATCTCCTAAAGATCCGCTATAATATCATGTCGTATCTCATAATACGAACCAAGTCACATCACCGATCTCGTGGCATCATGCCCATTCACATCGACTCATCTCCAAGTACCATATACTATCCTCATCATCCATGTATATGTATACATACATATATATATATATATATATATATATATATACATACTCACATACATATATGTAAATATATATATCTATATCCCCATATACGCACAAGAAAATAATGTGTATGCGTGTGCGCGCGCGCGTGTACCTTATTCTAGGGCTCACGACTAAGGAGCTAACTGACGACACTTTCATCCAATTACACTAAAATTTTACCCATAATCTTCTAAGGTCATACCTGCTAATTACCCATGTTTCACATAACACATAATCTTATATAAATATAATATATCATAGACTACACTACAAAAATTCGTGGGTGCTATACGTCATCCACCCGACTTCCCCCATAGATATATATCCACTTACCTTGATCCTTACTTACCGAAGTCGATAACGCCACGCCCCTCGTTTTCATCTCGAAGTTCTCGCGAGGGTGCCTACACATAAAAACACATAGCATCGTAAACAGAATCGCGTACGAAAACCAAAATGGCGCACGAATCGCTTATAGGTTAGAACCTATAGCCTCGCCTGCAAAACCACCAAACAACCATCGTCGCTGATGTACAAACATCAGACGACGGAACACAATATCAAATACCAAAACTCACGTTAAAACGACGTCACAAAACAAAGCAGCAACTCAAGAAAACAACCCAGATTTTACCCTAGATGAAATTAGCCAATTTTGCACATGTGGAGGGTCTAGTTTACTAAAGATAAAGCCCTGGACCAAACACGTACCCAAAAAACCCTACCTTGGCCGCAAATTGCGGCCAGAATGAATAAAATTGCGTCCATGAAATGGAATTGGGGTCTCGGTTCTTGGGTTTAGCTTCTAGGTTGCCTGCACGACTCCCAGTAATCACTATAAAATTTTTAGGGTGCCTGGATCATAGCAGTTCTGTAATTACCATCAAAATTCCCACAAAAATACGATATTGGGGATTTCTAAGTTTGTGTCTTGGGGTCTAGCCTCTAGTTTTAGTCTCTAATCACACACTAAAGGGATTGTATGGTCTCTACTAACCTCAATTACATTATCTCAATTCAAGAATACCTTAAAACTCTTTTATGAATTTTAAAAGTTCACTAATCCATACTAAACAAACTCTAAACATGTATGGATGCTTAGGTGAAGGAAATACTATACTAAGTGTGAAGGAATTAACTCATTTGGCAACTCAAGAAAATTCTTGAGTTGCCCCAAGTGCTCAAAATCCTTGCTTTCTTGGTCCAAAATGTTTGTAGTGAGCTTGCACACAATTTTAGTGAAGGCAAGATGATGTTTTGATGAGTGATTTGGGTTGTGTGAGGAAGTAGGAGGAGGTGGGAGTGAGAGGGCAGCCATGGGTAAAGGGAAGAAGAAATGAGGAAGATGATGAAGTGAGAACAATTGACCAAGGTCAACACAAGGCCCCTCACCCTTTCCTCTCTCTCTTGTCCATACCTCATTGTTTATCCTTTTCTTTTTCTTTTTTCTTTTCTTCTCTTTTCTTTTCTTTTAAAAACAAAGCCATGCATGATAAAGAAAAAAGACCATGGTAGGAAAAGAAATGTAGCAAGTTTTTTTTTTTTTGAAAAATGGACAAGGTGCATGTCATGTGCACAAATCAATTTTAATGCACGATTAGTGATATTTAATCACGATTAGCATTAAAATGGAATATAATTAATCATAAAAAATTTATAATTTGCTTAAATCATATAAAACACCCTCATTTCCGTAATTCCAATAATTTTTGGGAATCGAAATTGATGGTATACGACACATCTCAATCGAAATCTGCAATATTTCAGAAAAATAAAATATTATTTTTGGAAATTTTTATAATTAAATAATAAATATTATGAATATTTGATAATGCGGTATAATTACATACCGATAAATTAGGAAATATTTGGAAAATTATAGGAATTAGTGAAATGAGTGTGTTTTATTTGATTTAAGCAAATTATGAATTTTATAATTTATTTTATACAATTTTAATGCTAATCGCGATTAAATATCGTTAATTGTGCATTAAGCTAGTTTTGTGCATGTGGCATGCACCAAGTCATTTTTTCACTTGTTACATTTTCCTCCTTGGATTTTCTTTGTTTTGGTTTGGTTTTTAAATAAGAAAAGAGAAGAAAAGATAAAGAAAACAAAAGAAAAGAAAAGAAAAGAAAAAAAGATAATGGATAAACAAAGGAGGTATGGACATGAGAGAGAGAGGTTAGGGGTTCTTTGACCCTTGGCTCATTATCCATTCCTTCATCTTTCTTCATTCCTCTCCCCTTTCTTCAACTAAGGCTGCCCCATCTTCCTCCTCCATAAAACCCTCACAAAACACACTCAAAAACTTATCAAAACCCCATCCCCGCTTCATTAAAAACATGTACAAGCTTCCTATAAACACTTTGGACCAAGAAAAATTGGATTTTCGACACTTGGGGCAACTCAAGAAAATTCTTGAGTTGCCAAATGAGGTAATTCCTTTATCATTAGCATGGTATTTTATTCACTTTAGTCTCTATGCATGTTTAGAAGTGTTTTAGTTTGGTTTAGTGAACTTTGAAAATTTCAAGTTAAGGATTAGGGTTTGATTTGAATCCAAAGGTGTAATTGAGATTAGTAGAGACCTTATAGCCCCTCTAGTATTAGTTTCATGGACTGAAACCATAGAATCAAACACAAGACATGAACTTAGAAACCCCGATATCGTATTTTGTAAACTTTGGTGATGGTATAATGACATCTGCTTTAACCCGGGTGACCTGGAAATTTTTTAGCGATTACTGGGAGTTGTGCAGGCAACCTGGAAGATATCCTAGAGCCTCGAGACCCCCTATCAACTTATTGGCCACAATTTTATTCCCCTGGGCTACAATTTGCGGCCTGGGTACCCAATTTAGGTCTCGTGATTTGTCTGTGGCTCCAGTATCTGTTAATTTGACCCACCCTCGATATGCAAAATGTCCTAATTGTCACCTGAGGCAAATCTGGAGCATGTTATCAATGTATCTGATTTCATTTTGCAGCTTTTAATGTATTGGGATTTGGTATTTCTTATTGTGTTCCGTCGTCTGGCGTTTAAACTTTAACAACGAGGGTTATTTGATAGTGTCTTGCATGTGAGATCATAGGTTTTAACATATGTGTGATACGCGTACCGATATAGTTTTCCGCATTGCTTTTAATTCGCATTTGCAATGGTGTATATGTAGGTATGTCACGACCCAAAGTTTGGCCCATGACCGGCACTTAACCACGTAACGTCTACAGGCGTAACGTGACTAAGTATGCCGAAACCCAGAAATCAAAACCAGTAAAAGTATAGAGTGTTGAAACATTTAATAGGAACATTTGCTAAAAATTTATGAAAACATTAAGTAGACAATCACCACGATAACAATATACGACGCCGTAGTGAAGAAATGAGCAATAAGTGGAAAATATCATAGACAGATAAAACTGCATAAGTAAAGTCGGCTCACAACGAGCACGACACAAGAATACAAAATAATATACATCGTCTTCACAACTGGTCTCTAAGTCAATACATAAGTGGTAGATGGAGAATACTAGATGCAACGATGTACATAACTGAAACATAAACAAATATCGCACAAAACCCACCTATCAGCAAAAGAGCTAGTACGCCAACTGTAGGGGTATCTGTGTCAAAAGATGCAAGAAAAGCAGCCGGCCGCGACTACTCCGAAGGGCAACCTGCAAACACTGTGGCACAACGGGGTGAGTTGCCAACTCATGTGTAGTAGATAACATATAAAGATAATCGCGAGTATGCACGTGCTGCGATACTCAAACCTATGCCAACAGATAACATCTATATGATGAACTATATGAGCAGTAATCATGCATCAAGTACGATCTAACAACATCTCTAAATGATAAGCAGGGTATGCAATAATCGTGCATAGCAAATGTAATCTAATAACATCTATATGATGAGCAAGGTATGTAATAATCGTGGATAGCAAATGTAATCTAATAACATCTATATGATGAGCAAGGTATGCAATAATCGTGCATAGCAAATGTAATCTATCAGGTACAACAGATACAGGATGAGACGTAAAATATTGAATACTGAGCATGGGAATAAGTAATATCTACACGGAATACCAACGTGGAAAATAATCGGTGTCCATCCTGTTGGGTTAGCTTAGCACCTCATGAAGGGTTTGGAAGCATCACATGAACCAAAAACTGAATTTTTAGGGTGCTAAGTTAACGAACATAGAATCGTTCCTAGAAAAATTAGGGTTTCAAATTTTTCACATCATCATATGAAAGAAAAGCTAGGGTTTAGAGAGTACAACCATTGTAGCTCCCTACGCTAGACTCCTCGGCTACTTGGGGTTTGAAAAAGCTCCGCTTGAACTCCTCTAGGTCACCGATGATCCACCCGGAGTCCGCTTTGTCCAAGGTTGCAACTTTATCCGATCAAGTGAACGAAATCAAGCTAACACTCTAAACAAGTGGGCTAGACTTGTGTAGAATGGTGTTGTGGTTCTCTTTCTCACTTCAAAATCCAATCTTGATGAGTATATTGCTCACTATAAAGAACTAGAGAGCAAAATGAGAGAGGAAGAAGAAGATGATGGCAATATGAGAAGATGATAAGTTCAACTCTAAAAATAATATAGAAAATTATATCAATATATTTTTTCCTCTTCTCATATCAAACCATGGTTAGGATATTTTTGAACTTGAGTTAAAAACACAAAAGGAAAAGTAACCCATTGTCAAATGGTGGGTGAGAATGGTTAGGTCAAGAGAAGAGTGTAGAAACAAATCAATAATGACCATTTTGCTTTTTCCCTTTTTGTTTTAAATCAAATGCAATTTAATCCATAAATAAAACCATGGTGTGAGTCTTATATTGCCACCATTTTCATGTATATACAACCAAGAAGGATGTATGTATGTATGTATGTGTATATGTACATCCATATGTGCATGAATCAATAAAGAAACTATACATGCATGCATACATCCATCATACTCAACAAAGGATTTCAAGTGAGAAGCTAATGGTTAAATGATAAATCAACACTTGATTTATCAATCCGGCCATATCACATATGACCCCTACCTAAAGCAAGCCGCCCGACCAATATACGGTATCCTATACGCGCATTTTAATCGGGTCCATGCGCATATCGCATACGCGCACCACAACGTTTCGCCTGGACTAGGAAACTCCATTGTGGGACTCTGAGACTCGTCAATACGCCGGCAGTGGGTGATGATCATTGTAGGGTTCCTAGGCACACTATAGAGGTCTCACAAGGCATCAACCATGCTAATTTTAAAATTTTATGGGTGCCGAGAAACCCTAATACGGATCGTAGACTAGATGTTTAGGAGAAATAGGAAACTAGTTAACACTTTAACTAAAGATTAGAAGCTACAACCTTTGTAGATCCGGTTATCCACTTCCTTAGCTCCACGTAGACGTCCTCTCGCTGTCCTAGTCGGATCTTGGACTCTCGCATCGGCTTCATCGAAGAAACGAGCGGAATAGGTCGTCGGCTTCGTGCCGAAGATGATCTACGTCGAGGTTGCACAAGTTCAAGCTCCAACTTCACCAAGTTGTGAAACTTGTGAAGAAAACACCCAAAACAACTTGGAAAGAGGTAGAGGGTGAAGAAATAGGAGGTGGGTTCACTTTAGAATTGGATTTCACTCACTTTAGCTCAAGTTGCCATTGATGGCATCTAGTTTTCTTTCTTGAAGAAGAAGGAGAAGATGAATCTAGAATATGATAAGTGTTTTATTAAAATGAAAAAGAAATCAATACTTATCATAATCTAACCTTAGTTGAGTGTAGAGAATGGACCATGGTTACTTGGATGAGTTAGGGTTAAGCATGAAGACAAGAATGGTCACTAAGGTCAAAGCTTCATAAAGCTTCAACATAAAACAAATAAAGCCACCATTCTTATCTTAATCCATTTCAAATAAATAGATAAATAAATGAATTTGCAAAACCCTAATCAACACTTAACCAAGGTTTAATTCTTTACACTTAACCAAAAGAGCAAGTATCATCAAACATGATACAAACATGTGTACAAAAGTATATCACATATACAACTTGCACATCAAGTGAGAAAATCCATTTAAAATGAACCAATACTAGTTAATGCAAAGTAATATATCAAATATACAATTATACATTAAATCATTAAATCAACACTTGATTTAACGATTCGGTCATATCGCATATAACCGACTAGTATCTTATGTATCGGCTTATCGAATCAATCCATGATTCGATATCTAGGTTATATCGCATATAACCAATCGACACATTCATCGCGAGAATGAAATACGGTATCACATAGACACATTATTCTCGCTCCTGCACATATCTCATATGCGCTCCTATTTCGTTTCGCTTGAGCCAGGAAACCTCTGTGTAGGACTCTAAAGACTCGTCAATACGCCGGTAGCAGATGATGATCATATCAAGCACCCATAAGCCGCAAGCGGTCTGCTAAACGTAACGGCCACCCGGGTATTGAGCGATCAGAAGATCGACGAGCTAGCCCGCTCACACTCCTGTGAATCCAACCAGTAACACTTACCGTACAGTCCGGTCTGTTCGTCTGATATGTCGCATATCAAGTCTAGGGGTGGTAAACGTCAGACCGCAATAACCGATAAGTCGTGCCGATGTGAGGCTCATAACGGGTCGAGAAACTACTGGTAACACTTACCAGCAAATCTCTGATCAGCCCTGGCCAGGGACTACCCTGTTACGGCCAATCGAGCACAGCGCAACATCAACTCCTAATACCGGGAGAGACGAAACCCCTCCTATCGCTCATTGCCTCCATGTGACTCGGGACTGTACCCAAAGACCACCGTTTTGCACGCCCTCATGGACGTGGTAAGGTGGAGATCAAAGCACAGTAGGAATCACACAAGACACTATGACGATCTCGGGTCTACAGACTAACCTGCATAAGTGTCACCTGAGAACTGCCATCTGACGTGAGGTATAATACCATCTGGGAGTTCTCGGCGAGTCCGTCCAGTGTACCCAGTCTCCACTGAGCACCCGTAAGCCATCTCTGATGTCAAACACCAATGGATATGGGATCATCCATCGCCCATCTCATGGGTCGAGAAGCGTATACGCTAGTCTACTCTGGTATATCGATGCCCCGTCTCGATACACCCACGACTAGGGACCTTGAAGGATGTACTTATGGACTACCATGTCCCCACTAGTATGATCTGCATCATAGTCCAGGTAGTCAAGTACACATCCTAAGGGCTTTACCAACATGTAACCATAAGACAGTTTAAAGAGACAAGTGTACATGTTAAGATAAAGAGCAACCAGATAGCATACTATCATATCGAGCAAGAAAGTCATCTCTATATATGTCCAAGCATCCAATATAATATACATCATCTGTACAATACTGGCCTCTAGGGCATACATACAACTAACAATCTCCCACTTGCACTAGGGCCAGCTGCTGTAGTATCGCATACCGAGCATCCCGAAGAGTCTCTCAAACTGTATCTGGGGAATGGCCTTCGTGAGTGGATCCGCCGTGTTGTTCTTCGTGTCAACCCTCCTGACCTCGATCTCCCGGCGATCAACTATCTCCCGGATCAGGTGATACCGCCTCAGAATATGCCTGGATCGCTGATGGGACCTGGGTTCCTTGGCCAAAGCCACTGCTCCATTGTTATCGCAATACAAAGGTATTGGATGCTCAATGGATGGAACCACTCCAAGTTCAGTAATGAACTTCTTGATCCAGACAGCCTCTTTGGCAGCATCATTGGCAGCGATGTATTCAGCCTCCATCGTCGAGTCTGCCACGGTTTCCTGCTTGGAACTCTTCCAGCTAACCGCCCCTCCGTAAAGGGTAAAGACAAATCCCGACTGTGACTTAGAGTCGTCCTTATCACTCTGGAAGCTCGAATCGGTAAAGGACTCCACTTGGAATTCCCCGTTACCATACACCAAGAGCATCTCTTTAGTCCTTCGTAAGTACTTGAGAATGCTCTTCACAGGTGTCCAGTGACTCTCTCCAGGATCAGCTTGATACCTGCTCACTACACTTAGTGAGTATGCTACATCGGGTCTGGTACATAGCATCGCATACATGATAGAGCCTACAGCCGAAGCATAGGGTATCCCTTGCATGCGAGCTCTCTCCAAATCAGTCTTGGGAGACATCTCTTTGGAGAGAGTGACTCCAGAGATCGTGGGCAAGTTCCCACGCTTGGATTCTTCCATACTAAACCTCTTTAGTATGGTGTCAATGTACCTGGATTAGGACAATCCCAATATCCTTTTGGATCTATCTCTATAGATCCTGATTCCCAATATGCAGGAGGCATCACCAAGATCTTTCATTGAGAATCTTTGTGATAAGAAGAGATTGACCGATTGCAGCATAGGAATATCATTTCCTATCAAGAGTATGTCGTCCACGTACAATACGAGGAAGACAACCTTACTCTCTGCCACCTTCTTGTAGATACAAGGTTCATCTGGATTTTTGACGAAATCAAACTCTTTGATAACGACGTCAAAGCAGATGTTCCAACTCCGCGATGCTTGCTTTAATCCATAAATGGATTTAAGCAGCTTGCACACCTTCCCGCTGCTCCCACTATCTACGAAGCCCTCTGGCTGAGTCATGTACATGCACTCTTCTAAATCACCATTTAGAAAGGCGATCTTAACATCCATTTGCCAGATTTCGTAATCATGATATGCAGCGATGGCAAGCATGATCCGGATGGATTTAAGCATAGCCACTGGAGAAAAGGTTTCGTCATAGTCCACACCTGGTCTTTGACGAAAACCTTTTGCTACAAGTCTAGCCTTGAAAGTCTCCACCTTCCCATCTACACCATGTTTCTTCTTGAAGATCCACTTGCTCCCAATGGGTTTTACCCCTTCAGGAGAAACTTCCAAAGTCCATACTTTGTTGGTGTACATGGATTCCATCTCGGACCGCATAGCATCCAGCCATTTCACTGAGTCCCTACTCGTGATGGCCAGCTCGAAGCTAGTTGGGTCATCATCCTCCATGATGCAATCTTCGCTCCCTCCATCCATGAGAAAACCGTAGTATCTCTCAGGTTGGCGAGGAACCCTACTAGATCGGCGGAGAGGGTGAGGTTCATTGGGAGCTACTGAATCTTCTGGTTCCACTAAATCTTCAGTTACGGTTTGTGTATCTGGAACTTCTTCCAGCTCTACCATTTCGCCACTAATTTCTTTTTCAAGAAATTCCTTTTCTAAAAAGGTGGCATATTAAGAAACAAACACCTTTTGTTCTTCAGCATGGTAGAAAAAATATCCTTGTGAATTCTTAGGATATCCCAAAAACTTGCAGAGAACTGACTGTGCCTCGAGTTTGTCTGGATTTTTCCTTTTGACATAGGCCGGACAACCCCATATCTTAACTCGTTTAAAATATGGTCTCTTCCCACTCCATATCTCATATGGTGTGGTAGGTACAGATTTAGATGGAACTTGATTCAATAGGTATGCAGCCGTCTCCAGTGCATATCCCCAGAAGGAAATAGGTAACTCAGCTGTGCTCATCATAGAGCGCACCATATCTAATAGGGTGCGGTTCCTCCGTTCTGATACACCGTTGTGCTGTGGTGTATATGGAGGAGTCAGCTGAGAGAGAATCCCATTCTCTTTTAGGAAGTCCAGGAATTCATTGCTCAAGTATTCACCTCCTCGATCAGATCCCAGGATTTTAATACTTTTTCCGGTTTGGTTCTCAACTTCTTGTTTATATTCTCTAAATTTCTCAAAAGCTTCTGATTTGTGTTTCATCAGGAACACATATCCGAATCTAGAGAGATCGTCAGTGAATGTAATGAAGTACGAAGAACCATCCCTGGCATGTGTAGACATGGGACCGCATACATCACTATGTATAAGTCCCAAGAGTTCGGTAACTCTTTCTCCGTGTCCCGTAAACGGAGTTTTGGTCATCTTGCCTTTGAGACATGACTGGTAAGTGTCATAAGATGAAAATTCGAAAGGTTTCAAATATCCATCCTTAAGCAACTTAGCCAGTCGTGTCGCATTGATGTGACCCAGTCTACAATACCACAAGAAGGATTCGTTCAGTTCTGAACTCTTCCTCTTGTGTGTGTTTGTTATGCTCAGAACTGTTGATCGATTTAGAACATAAATGCCATTGCACAACGTGCCTGATCCAACCAACTTTTGGTTACGGAAAATGTTCATAACATTATCCTGTAATACAAAAATATATCCCTCTTTACTCAACAAAGAAACCGATATAATGTTGCATATCAGGTTCGGCATGTAATAGCATTCGTTCAGAACCAATGTATTACCAGTTGGTAATACAAGGTGATATTCCCCGACAGTCTTAGCTGCAACAATTGCACCATTTCCAACTCTAATCTTTTTATCACCTTCTCCAAGTTCTTTACCTTTCCTTAGCCCATGTAACTGATTACATATATGGGATCCTGACCCGGTATCTAATACCCAGTACGTAGAGCAAATGGAGAAACAGTTCTCTGTAACGAACACACCCGAAGAAAATGCATCAACATGTACTTTCTTCATTCGGGTGGCATGGGAATCCTGGTATTCCCCTATATCCTGTTCATTCCTATAACTCTTATAGGAAAGAACGGAACCAACGTTCCCCAGCACAGTATAACATGCAGGTTCGGTCAATACATCCATATTATTATCTTCATTAGGGCATGAAATGGTCGCTACCTGGAGAGAGAGAGAAGAAAACACTTTAGTGTAAGCTCGTGCAAGATCAGATTGGTTATTATCTTATCTAATCATGATGGCTCCCACTGTTTTTATCAAATCTTCCTTCAAACCCTAAAAGGAAAGACTAGCCGGGATTAATTACACACTACAAGTTCGCCAATCTTTCAGCCAGGCCAGTGTCGGTACTTTGAGGGAGGTCCCCCGTGCTTTCGCTCGAACCTAATTACTGTAAACCTCGTTTTCCCAGAGGCGTAACCTCGTTAACACCTTTCTAGACACCTACTTGATCGGCTAATTGTGATGTGTAAAACTCTCCCAGGAGTAACTCTTACTCGCAGTGGGTATCGGGATCCAACTATCTCATAGAAGGTATGCAATCTCATTGCAAATTTCAACACTTGAAATTCCAGATAATATTTTGCCCCTAGCAGCTATATGACCTTAACATAGTCAACAAATCATAAGTGCTAGTCAAGTTCAACCCGTCATTTCCCGATTGAATTAAGCCCACCCGCACGACCCTTAACATAGTCAACAAAGTCGCACGACTACCCTAATCCAATCGCATCATATGCTTATACAGATAAGCACTAATTAGCTACCGCACACTACGCCTTAACATAGTCAACAAACGTAGCACGAATACTAATTATACTTATCTGAAATGACGGAGGGCTACGTCAGGTTTTTCTGAAAACCTATTGCGTAATGAACTTGATATCGTTGTAGAATCAAATGAAGTTTTAAAATGGAATGATTTTGAGGCTTTTTTAGTTTTGCTAAAGGGGTCACTCCCGGTGAAGGGATCGTCGGCCCTTTCCTCGTCGAATGAGGTGCGGGATATAACATATATATCGCTGTGCAAAGCAGAAACTATAGAAGCTATCAAAAACAAACCGAGTGTGTAGCATCTGCCAGTTATTGCTAAAGGAGTCACTCCCGGTGAAGGGATCTCGGTCCTTTCCTCATCGAATAAGGTGCAGGATATCTCACATATACCGCTGTGCAAAGCAAGAACTGTAGCTACCTGTTTTATTTAAAATTTGATTCTACAACATCTTAGGTTTTTTTTCTTTCATTAATCACATTAATGAAGTCCCATCATTTAAATACCTAAACATCACAGATAAATACGACGTACACTTATGCCATCCGCATTCGCCTCGATGTCCCCTCGTGCACCGTTAGGTTAGGTAACTAACGACAGAGCAGGGCAGGGCTAGTGCGGGTGCAAAACATAAGTAACGTCTATATAATATATCATATATACTATATAAAGTATCTATCACAGAACATCACATGATCACATCACAGATAACGCAGCAGAAGGAACATATGAAACATTGGATATACTAGGACGTCCGTGTTTTCAATACGAGCCAGTATAAAACACGGATTCAACGGTCGTGATGAATAGCCAATCCCACACCCTTAGACCCTTACGAGAGCGGCAAGCAACCCTACCAATTCTAGGGTTAGGAGACCCGGACTCGACTCCTCGAGTTGGTCTCCCACTGGACCCCAGAACCCGGTTACTTGTGCTCCCCTCCTTGGGTCTATCCTAATGCGGAAAAGTAAATAATATACAAAAGGTGACGACTTCCGCTACCTGGAAGTGCCCCAAATAAAAGAATATTACATACAAGTTTTTACATGAATGAAAATGAAAAACACTCATCTCACATAAAAAAACCCCGGCTATTCAAACATGACAATCCAATATAACATGTCCAGCAACACATAACATCACATGTCATCAACGTAAGCAAATATGTCTATCCCAATTGTCGTTGACATATAGCAACGAAACCGGCGATATCACATATTACACTTACAGTCAGAGAAAAGAAAGTGTAAAACTACAACAGTTGGAATCCGCAACCTCTTTAGACATCACATGCCTAATCAAATGAAATACTTAGACATCACATGCCTAACAGTTATAAACCCCGCATTTTAGTCTCATTATCGAAAACTCTTTTCAATATCAAGTGAAACTAAACCGCTAGATTTATAACTTTCATTCAGTTATCTCATAACTGTTTGTGAATTCCAATTATTGTATCACATTCCAGATAAACAGAAAATGTTAAACTTTCCGATCGAACAGTCGAATACCCAAGTTTTCCCGAAACCGTCCAACACATGAAATAGGTTCAAAGACATTCACTTCATGCCTCAGTACCAACGGTCCAGCCGTAGAAGGGTCAAGCCAACGCCTGACATGTGGCACGCCGTACTGCCCCAAACCCGAAGGTTCAAAGGGCAGTTCAAGACGGTCACATAATCGAGTTAAGGTTTGTTGTCTTCTAGAGGGACCATCGCGTTACTTGCACTACTCAGAACGTCATTAAACTACGGAAAAGTCCAACAATTGGAAATTTCCCGGCAGGGGAAAGATTGGGTATTTGTATCCGGTCGAAACTTTTAACATATTCCAAATTTATCCGGAAACCCAAATAGACAAAGTTAAATAATCCGATCGATTTATCGAATCCCCAAAACAACCCCAAAAAATTCAACTCTTGAAAGCAGATTAAAACTTCCCAGAGAACAGAGGAAACAGATACGGGCATTACTGCATCAAAACGAATCCCTAACCAGTACAAACGGTCGCGGAACCGCCGCAATAGGAGGCTATTGCCGCGGTTCCTCGGCGCTACAGTGGATTTAGGGTTTCGTTTTCTGCAGTAACCCTTATAATTTTCTGTGAATTTTTAATTCTGAAAAATCCATGTTTTTAGAAAAAGTCCAGAGAGCAATATTGATTTTAGGGTTTCGGTTCGATCGGACTTCAAACTCCGTCTGGAATTCGCCTAAGGCTCTAGCTAGGCTCTGATACCACTGTAGGGTTCCTAGGCACACTATAGAGGTCTCACAAGGCATCAACCATGCCAATTTTAAAATTTTATGGGTGCCGAGAAACCCTAATACGGATCGTAGACTAGATGTTTAGGCGAAATAGGAAACTAGTTAACACTTTAACTAAAGATTAGAAGCTACAACCTTTGTAGATCCGGTGATCCACTTCCTTAGCTCCACGTAGACGTCCTCTCGCTGTCCTAGTCGGATCTTGGACTCTCGTATCGGCTTCATCGAAGAAACGAGCGGAATAGGTTGTCGGCTTCGTGCCGAAGATGATCTACGTCGAGGTTGCACAAGTTCAAGCTCCAACTTCACCAAGTTGTGAAACTTGTGAAGAAAACACCCAAAACAACTTGGCAAGAGGTAGAGGGTGAAGAAATAGGAGGTGGGTTCACTTTAGAATTGGATTTCACTCACTTTAGCTCAAGTTGCCATTGATGGCATCTAGTTTTCTTTCTTGAAGAAGAAGGAGAAGATGAAGCTAGAATATGATAAGTGTTTTATTAAAATGAAAAAGAAATCAATACTTATCATAATCTAACCTTAGTTGAGTGTAGAGAATGGACCATGGTTACTTGGATGAGTTAGGGTTAAGCATGAAGACAAGAATGGTCACTAAGGTCAAAGCTTCATGAAGCTTCAACATAAAACAAATAAAGCCCCCATTCTTATCTTAATCCATTTCAAATAAATAGATAAATAAATGAATTTGCAAAACCCTAATCAACACATAACCATGGTTTAATTCTTTACACTTAACCAAAAGAGCAAGTATCATCAAACATGATACAAACATGTGTACAAAAGTATATCACATATACAACTTGCACATCAAGTGAGAAAATCCATTTAAAATGAACCAATACTAGTTAATGCAAAGTAATATATCAAATATATAATTATACATTAAATCATTAAATCAACACTTGATTTAACGATCCGGTCATATCGCATATAACCGACTAGTATCCTATGTATCGGCTTATCGAATCAATCCATGATTCGATATCTAGGTTATATCGCATATAACCAATCAACACATTCATCGCGAGAATGAAATACGGTATCACATAGACACATTATTCTCGCTCCTGCACATATCTCATATGCGCTCCTATTTCGTTTTGCTTGAGCCAGGAAACCTCTGTGTAGGACTCTAAAGACTCGTCAATACGCCAGTAGCAGATGATGATCATATCAAGCACCCACAAGCCGCAAGCGGTCTGCTAAACGTAACGGCCACCCGGGTATTGAGCGATCAGAAGATCGACGAGCTAGCCCGCTCACACTCCTGTGAATCCAACCAGTAACACTTACCGTACAGTCCGGTCTGTTCGTCTGATATGTCGCATATCAAGTCTAGGGGTGGTAAACGTCAGACCCCAATAACCGATAAGTCGTGCCGATGTGAGGCTCATAACGGGTCGAGAAACTACTGGTAACACTTACCAGCAAATCTCTGATCAGCCCTGGCCAGGGACTTCCCTGTTACGGCCAATCGAGCACAGCGCAACATCAACTCCCAATACCGGGAGAGACGAAACCCCTCCTATCGCTCATTGCCTCCATGTGACTCGGGACTGTACCCAAAGACCATCGTTTTGCATGCCCTCATGGACGTGGTAACGTGGAGATCAAAGCACAGTGGGAATCACACAAGACTCTATGACGATCTCGGGTCTACAGACTAACCTGCACAAGTGTCACCTGAGAACTGCCATCTGACGTGAGGTATAATACCATCTGGGAGTTCTCGGCGAGTCCGTCCAGTGTACCCAGTCTCCACTGAGCACCCGTATGCCATCTCTGAAGTCAAACACCAATGGATATGGGATCATCCATCGCCCATCTCATGGGTCGAGAAGCGTATACGCTAGTCTACTATGGTATATCGATGCCCCGTCTCGATACACCCACGACTAGGGACCATGAAGGATGTACTTATGGTCTACCATGTCCTCACTAGTATGATCTGCATCATAGTCCAGGTAGTCTAGTCCACATCCTAAGGGCTTTACCAACATGTAACCATAAGACAGTTTAAAGAGACAAGTGTACATGTTAAGATAAAGAGCAACCGGATAGCATACTATCCTATCGAGCAAGAAAGTCATCTCTATATATGTCCAAGCATCCAATATAATATACATCATCTGTACAATACTGGCCTCTAGGGCATACATACAACTAACAATCATATCAAGCACCCCCAAGCTGCAAGCGGTCAGCTAAACGTAACGGCCACCCGGGTATTGAGCGATCAGAAGATAACAAGCGAACCTGCTACAACTCCCGTCGAGCCAACCGGCAACACTTTCCGTACATTCCGGTCTCCTCGTCTGATATGTCGCATATCAAGTCTAGTGGTGGTAAACGTCAGACCCCAATAACCGATAAATCGTGCCAATGTGAGGCTCATAACGGGTCGAGAAACTACTGGTAACACTTACCAGCAAATCTCTGAATCAGTCCTTGCCAGAGACTTCCCTGTTACGGCCAATCGAGCACAGCGCAACATCAACCCCTAATACCGGGAGAGACGAAACCCCTCCTATCGCTCATTGCCTCCATGTGACTCGGGACTGTACCCAAAAACCACTGTTTTGCACGCCCTCATGGACATGGTAAGGTGGAGATCAAAGCACAGTGGGAATCACACAAGACTCTATGACGATCTCGGGTCTACAGACTAACCTGCATAAGTGTCACCTGAGAACTGCCATCTGACGTGAGGTATAATACCAACTGGGAGTTCTCGGCGAGTCCGTCCAGTGTACCCAGTCTCCACTGAGCACCCGAAAACCATCTCTGATGTCAAACACCAATGGATATGGGATCTTCCATGTCACGGCCCGTAAGTACAGAACATGACCGGCACTTAAACTACGAACGTCTCGAGGCGTACGTAATCTAAGTAAACCGAAAACCCAGAAATCCAAACCAAGAAAAGTAGTAGAGTGAAGGAGAACCAACTTAAAATAAGTAGTTTTAAAAAGCATAAGCCGAATTATGCGGGTTTCTAAAAACATCAAAATTTCCTGAAAATTTCGGCAGAGTCTCCTTTGTAAATACTGGCTCCCAAACGGGATACAACATGAACAGTATACGAAATCAATAAAAAGGCATCCCCAAGCGGGAGCTAGCTCTTCGTCAATCGACGGTCACAACCACACAAGCAATATAATATACAACGCCAACGGCAAGGATCAAAATTCAAAAGGAAACTCAAAACCACAAGAAAACCGCAGAAATATAACGCGCGACTCTAAGGTCGAAGGAATAACATCACTGGTCTCTATCTCAAAATAAATACATGTTTGGTTGATGGAACATCTAGATACAACAGAATAATGATATACAAGATATAATGATGGGTGCGATACAAATAAACCCACCTACTAGCAAGTCACCCGGAAATGGAAAGAGTGCCAGCAAGCCGTAATGAAATCTGTACGGCGAAACCTGCAAGAACTGTGGCACAACGGGGGTGATTTGCCAACTCGTGAGTAGAAAAACATCTACGCACAGAAATCGCATAAATAAAGCAACCTAGGTCAATGATCATAATATATCCTCAATTATATATATATGACATGCAGCCTATAACAATGGCTAGGGTAATATCTAACCCGAGTGTGATCTCATGTGCCCGTGTTAGTGCCTCAGGTAGCAATATATCATATGAATGAGGTATGAATGCATGGAACAGAATGCATGTACTGACGAAAACTCTTTTCATAAATCAGGGAGATTTCTGCATTTTAAAAGTGAGGTACCATAAATGAAATCAGCATAAAACAGTGCCCAGCATCGACACAAAACAAGTGTTCAAATATCTCGATATCTCTGTATCACAATCGCTGTATCTCAATATCTCAAATCACAATATCTAGGGTGCCGTCAATCCAAACCGGCCCCTACCATCCATCTCAAGACCACGACGGTATCCTCCGGATATCCGACGCGTCGGGTAATATCACCGGTCGGTAGTGCTCCCCTGTTGGGCTCAACGTCAACAACACATTCCTCTTGACCCGGGGTACCGCACCGGGCCCACCATGTACCCGAAACGGTTCCTCCACTCCTCGAATCGGGTCTCGAAATCCATCAGCAAACTCATGGTGGACGACTCATACATCATGGGAAAACCGTACTTTTTATTTTAAAAGAGAGAAAAGGTTTATTTATGTTTTTTGCGGTTTTCCTCCAAATCCAAGAAATCTCATGAAATCCGAATCCAAGTCATCAATAGTATGTAAACAGTGAATATAGGCATGAGAATCCATGAATGCGACACAACAGTGAATAATAACATGCATGAAGTAGTAGACAATAACTACAATGTCTAACTAGCATATAAGGCAAGTACACTAATATCATGTCTAAACTATTAGCTAACAACCTAGGTCAAATGATATAGTATTTTCTAAAGTGTTCGTGACATGGCAATTACCGATGAAGATGTGTGTGAGCCGGCAAGTAAGTGTACGTGGTACATACGCGTCATCGGTAATGGTGCTGGTGTCCTAACAGCATGATATTAATGATGAAATATGAATTACAATAAGTTTGCGATGCGGAGCAACAACAATAATATGTAGGAGCTGAATATTAGACACAACGGTAACTAAACTGCATTACCCTAATATAAGTCCTACAATAGCGCCTTTTGAAATAACACGAATCGCGGTGTTTTGAAAATAAGGGCTACGGTGTTTTTAAGAAAAGACACGTCTTTTGAAATATCCGTAGAATCCCTTGACCAGTCTTTTGAAATACCCACGATTCGTTAGTTTTGAAATAGGTAGGAGTCTAATCTAGTCTAACAACTACACTAAACTATACGGCTGAACTAACATGTAAGGAAACCGCCTAACATCTGAGTCGATATATATATAAACATATATATATATATTAGTCGGTGATCCCGCCTCGATAATATCACATCCGATACCATATCTATAATCAGATATTCCCAAGTCAAGAGTGCAGATCTATAATCAATATATAGCTCGTACGTAAATCCGTCGTACGGTATCCCCACATCTGGGTACGGGTCAATATCACATTCATCACACTATTCATCTGGTATCCCCTTTATCAAAGATCATAATCCATGTACGGATCTATGTCTAGTACAATACTGATACCACCTACGTATGCGTGCACGTGTGTGAAACACTACGTCAAAGTACCCGCTACAACGTCATGTCGTATCTCAAATACGAATCCTGCCAGATCACCGATCTCACGGCCTCAAATCAAATCTCATCGACTCAGCTCAGATCCCAAGTACTATCCTTAAATCCAGTATATGAACACATAGTCCCGTACTTATATGAACACATAACTATATAACCCCATATAAGCACATATGAAGAAAAATGTATGCAAGTATGGATGTGTGTATAAATGTGGTGCAACCTCTACTCTAGGGTCTCGCAACACTAAATCTATCTATTCACACCTAAAATCTATCTTTTTCATAAATAACCTCAATAATAAATAATCAATATATATGTGTGTATACGTATTCGTATACATCACCACGGACTGCGGGGGTGCTATACGCCATCCACCCGACTTCTCCCCGTAGATATAAATCTACTCACCTGGTCCTCGCTCGCCGGTGCCGACGTCGCCATGCGCTTGCTTGTCTTCTCGAAGTCCACATGGGTTACCTACATATCATAACGCACCGTATCGCATTAAAATCCGACTCAAGACCAAAACGACTCACGAATCCCGCATAGGTCAAAACCTATGGTTGCTTTCACAAATCAACCCAAAACCCCTCGACGTCGGCGTACAAACGCCAAACCATCGAGAAAAACCCAAATACACTCATTTGCACATTCACGAACACTAATTTTAATATAAAAATAGGTTAAAACTCACAAAAACCCCAATTTCACTTAAAAAGTCCTTTTTCCGAATATCTAGCAAGCACAATTCGCCGTATTTGTACAAAACATGATGTTTAAACAAAAGTAGCGGCCAAAATACTTATTAAATATCTTAAATAAGTTATACAAACAATTTCCTAATTTTTAATCCCAATTATTTAACCAATTTCAAAAGCCTAGTTAGCAAATTAGCATAATTAACACAATTTCTTTAAACTAACCATTAACAACTAACTACTAATCTTGTTTTAACAATTTTAGTGGCCACAATATTCACCAAATAACTTAATTAGGTCACAAAAATATTAAGTAGATTTTTATCTTGCTAAATTATATTAAACCAAAAACCTAGTTTCCAAAAATATTTTCATTTGGACAATTACATGTTACAATTGGCAATAAGTAACAAATTTAAGTTGCATAGCTTAAGATGCTAAAAAAAACATCACACAACCAAGAACACATGATCACAACCTAAATTGATCTCAAACTCTTTCCATAAGAAACTAAATCCCAATTAGAATCACATTTAAACTTAATTGACTTTGATCAAAGAAACTATCCAATAAATTTAAATTTGGCTTGGGATTTATACCTCACAAAAACAAGAGACCAAGCTTGAAATCTAGCCTCCCAAAATGGCCTCCAAGCTCCTAGATCCATGCTTGATGAGATAAAGAATAATGGGTAGGAGTTAGATTTGGATTTAGATTTATTTTGAAGTGGTTTTGTGGATTCTTTTGAAGCAAAAATTGAGTGAGATTTGGGGGGGGGCTGCTGCTGTTGGGAGAATGGGGGGCTCGGCCTGATGAGGGGGGTGAGGGTAGAGAGAGTGGGGTGATGTTAGGAAGTCAAGAATTGACCAAAGGCAACAAAGCCCATACTTACATATATTTATTCTTTCATTCTTTTGTTTTATTTTCTTTTGCAAAACAAGTGGGGACAAGAGAGGGGGGCTGCTGAATTCAGCCAAGGGGGAGGGAAAATGGGGGTGTGTGAGTGTGGGTATGGGTGTGGGGTGATGGAAAATGACAAATACAATACCCCAAACATCCATTTACACCAAAAAAAAGCCTTTTTCTTCGATATTTTCAAAACCGTTTTGGCAAACGATTTCATTTCAAATCCCAGATGATAAAATTTTATTTAATGTATTATGATGCACAAAATTTATTTCAACTCATTCCAATTTGTAATTTTCCCTAATTAAATATATCAGTGACGGCTTAAAATAATATTAAAATAATTATTTTCGGAAAAATTTTCAGAAAATTTGAAATTTCACCAGTGGGTCAATAAACACCAAATACTAGCAATTACATAGCTAGAATATGTATATTTAATTTTTGTACTAAGATATTTGTAATTTGACTTTTTACAGAAAACCTCCTTATTTTACCGTTTTTTTTGAAATTTCACCGAAACGATTTTCAAAACGTTACAATCTTCCCCCCTTAAAGAAATTCGGTCCCCGAATTTAAATTAAAACTCTCCCCAAATACTAAAACATCTAAACCAAAACCATCAAGTCGTCGGGGCTCCGAAATTGTAAATACATAAAACAAATCGTAGCGCAGCGCATGCGCATGAAAAATGAGCATATAACTCAAATCACAACTCCGTCAAGCATCCCGCAATCATCGGAGTCATGTGGAAGACATCAATGCCAAATCCAAAGCAAAACCAAAATGATATAGCTCGAAACTATACATGTAAATATCGAATCTATATATGTAAGTATCTGAAGGAAATGCATGCCAAATCTCTTTAAGTCGCTGTGCACGCGTATAACACTGCACAGTGGCGGACGTCTATCATAAGAAAATAACTATATACATATATACCTTTGTTTGAAATGTACGTTCCGCCGTTTTGGAAACAATTTAGGAGGGTCTCCTTGTTTTAAACATTTCGTGTCATATCAGACACGTAGGTAAATACTGAGGCTATAGCTCGCTTTTTGGAAATCCCCTTCAATAACTATCAATGCATGCAAAATATATTCAGGTACTGACCTCTGACTAGTCCTGCTCAGTACGAAAACACATAGCAATATCATAAAAACGTACTGCTCTATAAGAGAAAAAAAAACAATCCCAAAATACGCGTATGAATACTACGTGCGTCTGGTGCGCACGGAAATCAAAATCCAAATATGTGCCATACATATGCACAGAAACAACATCTAAGTGCATCGGGTGTGCATGAAACATCTGTCGTAGGCAACATGTATGCCTGACAGCAAAATCAGGTGCATCTGACATGCACGAAAAATCTCGATTTAGTGCATCTGGTGTGCACCAAAATCACACTTCAAAACATGCGCCCAACATGCGCGAAAATCCAAATCAGGTGCATCCATCGTGCACGAAATCATGAAATCCAATATCAAGTGCCGACATGCGCAAAATCAAATCAGGTGCACAAGGGGAACAAAACAATTATCGAACATCACCTCGAAATCAAAGTCCAGGGCATCTAAATGCACAACATACGTAACACTGCAATGCAAGCATATATGAACTATACCGCGTGCAAAGGCCAATTCGTGTGCGTATACACGCACAAAATCAACTCAAATGTCTAAAACCGTAAAATCATAAACATGTGAAACCAAGCACGAAAACGATATCAAGTGCAACACTGTGCAAAGATCGTAATTTCTCAATCATCAAAATCAAATCATGCGAATAAATCACCCAAAAGATCGAAATCAATAATGGCGGAATAGTACCGCTCAAGCGCATCCTCTAAGAATCTCGGCCAACTGTCGCGGTCACTAGTGGGACGTCTCGTCGATGATCATGAACTCTGGCCTGCTGGTGTGCGTAACAATGACCGCTCCTGGGTCAAGGTCTTCACTGTGAATTACCAATCTCTCGGTCCATCGGCTCATCGGCCCTATCAGGTGTGCTAACGGGGATGATTCCTTTCTGGCACTTCTCTGGTCATCTCTCGGTCAATCATCGCGACCACTCGTAAGACAGAAAACCACTGGCGTCGGCCTCTGGCTCTCTGAATGTACATGACACATCTGATCCTGGGTGCATGTATCATTGCAGTAGTGTCCTGGAAGGAATCCTGCTCATGGTCTCTTCCATGTCTCGTCTCTGCCAACTGTCCGGAAGTCATCGTCCTTTCCTATATCTGCATCTTGCTCCGGAACGGCTGCATACCCATCGCGACTCCTTCTGGAAGGTATATCCAGTACTCTACCTCGGCATGCGTATCGCATCTCTGATGTCGGCGGAGTGGAACGTCGTCTTATCCAGATCTTGTACGGACCTCTTTACTCCACTTTCTCAAATGTCGACTGCTTCGGACTCGTCTCATCGTGGCTACATGGACTGAGCTCCAACGGCTATCCTCGTATCGGGAGTCTCCCAAGAAATGCATCTCACAACCTAGCATCGGAATTAAGTCGAGCCATCCGATCGAGTCGTCAAAACCTCATAATTCCCCAAGAGCTCAACCTCTTGGGCACAGTTTAATAGTATCGAGTACATACCACAGCATCGGTGGTCCAGCCGTAGAAGGGCAAACCCAAGCCTCACTAATGGCGCCGTAGAACTGCCGCAAACCCGAAGGTTCAAAGGCTTTCACACGGTCATTAAGTTGAGTTAGGGTTTCATTCCTCTAGAGGGACCATAGAATTGCCTGCATGTCTTTCCGACTACTTTAAACTTGGAATAATAGGTTTCTGACATTCGATCGTCTCTGTCGACTCCCAACGTCTCCGCGTGAAGTCGTCTCTAGCTGGAATCAATCTATCTGATGACCTCGCATCGGGGTAGGCGAACGATCCGCATGTCCTAGTCATTCATCCTCGATGACTAGCGACCTCCTATCATCTCTTAGTATAACTCGTCCTGCACTAATTCCAGCATCTGGGGCAATATCTCGTCGTTCGCAGCAATAACTGGCTCGCTCGTCTGCACGCTGAACAGTGCCTCGATCGTCATGAATAAGCAACACACCAACGGTCATCAAGATCTGGCTGGCCTCTATCATTGGCTCAATCCTCTAGTGTCGATCAGCACATCTGAGTAACCTCATAAAGGCGAACCGCCAAACGCTCATGGCGCGGAAACACAGTAAAAAGACACATCTCTGCAATCATGTGTTGCCGAAATTTTGCCCTGGTCAGTCCTCGTTCGTGACGAGCTCGTGCTGACCGCAACTCTAGTTGTAGCTCTCCCTGCCCGTAATCGTGGCAGCAAAACCATAACTAGTACTGATGAAGCTAGATCAGGAATGAATATAATACTAAACAAAGAAATGTACATCCTAAGGCTTCTTAAGTGGAGTAGCGTATCGTAAGTATGCCACGGAACATACCCACGGTACGTCACTCTACTTTAGTCACCTATTCCATCAACCAAGGGTCATCCTACGCTCCGAAGGTAAAACCTAACGCTCTGATACCAACTTTGTCACGGCCCGAAAGTACAGAACATGACCGGCACTTAAACTACGAACGTCTCGAGGCGTACGTAATCTAAGTAAACCGAAAACCCAGAAATCCAAACCAAGAAAAGTAGTAGAGTGAAGGAGAACCAACTTAAAACAAGTAGTTTTAAAAAGCATAAGCCGAATTATGCGGGTTTCTAAAACCATCAAAATTTCCTGAAAATTTCGGCAGAGTCTCCTTTGTAAATACTGGCTCCCAAACGGGATACAACATGAACAGTATACGAAATCAATAAAAAGGCATCCCCAAGCGGGAGCTAGCTCTTCGTCAATCGACGGTCACAACCACACAAGCAATATAATATACAACGCCAACGGCGAGGATCAAAATTCAAAAGGAAACTCAAAACCACAAGAAAACCGCAGAAATATAACGCGCGACTCTAAGGTCGAAGGAATAACATCACTGGTCTCTATCTCAAAATAAATACATGTTTGGTTGATGGAACATCTAGATACAACAGAATAATGATATACAAGATATAATGATGGGTGCGATACAAATAAACCCACCTACTAGCAAGTCACCCGGAAATGGAAAGAGTGCCAGCAAGCCGTAATGAAATCTGTACGGCGAAACCTGCAAGAACTGTGGCACAACGGGGGTGATTTGCCAACTCGTGAGTAGAAAAACATCTACGCACAGAAATCGCATAAATAAAGCAGCCTAGGTCAATGATCATAATATATCCTCAATTATATATATATGACATGCAGCCTATAACAATGGCTAGGGTAATATCTAACCCGAGTGTGATCTCATGTGCCCGTGTTAGTGCCTCAGGTAGCAATATATCATATGAATGAGGTATGAATGCATGGAACAGAATGCATGTACTGACGAAAACTCTTTTCATAAATCAGGGAGATTTCTGCATTTTAAAAGTGAGGTACCATAAATGAAATCAGCATAAAACAGTGCCCAGCATCGACACAAAACAAGTGTCCAAATATCTCGATATCTCTGTATCACAATCGCTGTATCTCAATATCTCAAATCACAATATCTAGGGTACCGTCAATCCAGACCGGCCCCTACCATCCATCTCAAGACCACGACGGTATCCTCCGGATATCCGACGCGTCGGGTAATATCACCGGTCGGTAGTGCTCCCCTGTTGGGCTCAACGTCAACAACACATTCCTCTTGACCCGGGGTACCGCACCGGGCCCACCATGTACCCGAAACGGTTCCTCCACTCCTCGAATCGGGTCTCGAAATCCATCAGCAAACTCATGGTGGACGACTCATACATCATGGGAAAACCGTACTTTTTATTTTAAAAGAGAGAAAAGGTTTATTTATGTTTTTTGCGGTTTTCCTCCAAATCCAAGAAATCTCATGAAATCCGAATCCAAGTCATCAATAGTATGTAAACAGTGAATATAGGCATGAGAATCCATGAATGCGACACAACAGTGAATAATAACATGCATGAAGTAGTAGACAATAACTACAATGTCTAACTAGCATATAAGGCAAGTACACTAATATCATGTCTAAACTATTAGCTAACAACCTAGGTCAAATGAAATAGTATTTTCTAAAGTGTTCGTGACATGGCAATTACCGATGAAGATGTGTGTGAGCCGGCAAGTAAGTGTACGTGGTACATACGCGTCATCGGTAATGGTGCTGGTGTCCTAACAGCATGATATTAATGATGAAATATGAATTACAATAAGTTTGCGATGCGGAGCAACAACAATAATATGTAGGAGCTGAATATTAGACACAACGGTAACTAAACTGCATTACCCTAATATAAGTCCTACAATAGCGCCTTTTGAAATAACACGAATCGCGGTGTTTTGAAAATAAGGGCTACGGTGTTTTTAAGAAAAGACACGTCTTTTGAAATATCCGTAGAATCCCTTGACCTGTCTTTTAAAATACCCACGATTCGTTAGTTTTGAAATAGGTAGGAGTCTAATCTAGTCTTACAACTACACTAAACTATACGGCTGAACTAACAGTTAAGGAAACCGCCTAACATCTGAGTCGATATATATATATATATATATATATATATATATATATATATATTAGTCGGTGATCCCGCCTCGATAATATCACATCCGATACCATATCTATAATCAGATATTCCCAAGTCAAGAGTGCGGATCTATCATCAATATATAACTCGTACGTAAATCCGTCGTACGGCATCCCCACATCTGGGTACGGGTCAATATCACATTCATCACACTATTCATCTGGTATCCCCTTTATCAAAGATCATAATCCGGGTACGGATCTATGTCCAGTACAATACTGATACCACCTACGTATGCGTGCACGTGTGTGAAACACTACGTCAAAGGACCCGCTACAACGTCATGTCGTATCTCAAATACGAATCCTGCAGATCACCGATCTCACGGCCTCAAATCAAATCTCATCGACTCAGCTCAGATCCCAAGTACTATCCTCAAATCAAGTATATGAACACATAGTCCCATACTTATGTGAACACATAACTATATAACCCCATATAAGCACATATGAAGAAAAATGTATGCAAGTACGGATGTGTGTATAAATGTGGTGCAACCTCTACTCTAGGGTCTCGCAACACTAAACCTATCTATTCACACCTAAAATCTATCTTTATCATCAATAACCTCAATAATAAATAATCAATATATATGTGTGTATACGTATTCGTATAAATCACCACGGACTGCGGGGGTGCTATACGCCATCCACCCGACTTCTCCCCGTAGATATAAATCTACTCACCTGGTCCTCGCTCGCCGGTGCCGACGTCGCCACGCGCTTGCTTGTCGTCTCGAAGTCCACATGGGTTACCTACATATCATAACGCACCGTATCGCATTAAAATCCGACTCAAGACCAAAACGACTCACGAATCCCACATAGGTCAAAACCTATGGTTGCTTTCACAAATCAACCCAAAACCCCTCGACGTCGGCGTACAAACGCCAAACCATCGAGAAAAACCCAAATACACTCATTTGCACATTCACGAACACTAATTTTAATAAAAAAATAGGTTAAAACTCACAAAAACCCCAATTTCACTTAAAAAGTCCTTTTTCCGAAAATCTAGCAAGCACAATTCGCCGTATTTGTACAAAACATGATGTTTAAACAAAAGTAGCGGCCAAAATACTTATTAAATATCTTAAATAAGTTATACAAACAATTTCCACATTTTTAATCCCAATTATTTAACCAATTTCAAAAGCCTAGTTAGCAAATTAGTATAATTAACACAATTTCTTTAAACTAACCATTAACAACTAACTACTAATCTTGTTTTAACAATTTTAGTGGCCACAATATTCGCCAAATAACTTAATTAGGTCACAAAAATATTAAGTAGATTTTTATCTTGCTAAATTATATTAAACCAAAAACCTAGTTTCCAAAATTATTTTCATTTGGACAATTACATGTTACAATTGGCAATAAGTAACAAATTTAAGTTGCATAGCTTAAGATGCTAAAAAAAACATCACACAACCATGAACACATGATCACAACCTAACTTGATCTCAAACTCTTTCCATTACAAACTAAATCCCAATTAGAATCACATTTAAACTTAATTGACTTTGATCAAAGAAACTATCCAACAAATTTAAATTTGGCTTGGGATTTATACCTCACAAAAACAAGAGACCAAGCTTGAAATCTAGCCTCCCAAAATGGCCTCCAAGCTCCTAGATCCATGCTTGATGAGATAAAGAATAATGGGTAGGAGTTAGATTTGGATTTAGATTTGAATTTGTATGGATTTTGAAGTGGTTTTGTGGATTCTTCTGATGCAAAAATTGAGTGGGATTTGGGGGGGCTGCTGCTGTTGGGAGAAGGTGGGGCTCGGCCTGATGAGGGGGGTGAGGGTAGAGAGAGTGGGGTGATGTTAGGAAGTCAAGAATTGACCAAAGTCAACAAAGCCCATACTTACATATATTTATTCTTTCATTCTTTTGTTTTATTTTCTTTTGCAAAACAAGTGGGGAAAAGAGAGGGGGGCTGCTGAATTCAGCCAAGGGGGAGGGAAAATGGGGGTGTGTGAGTGTGGGTATGGGTGTGGGGTGATGGAAAATTACAAATACAATACCCCAAACATCCATTTACACAAAAAAAGCCTTTTTCTTCGATATTTTCTAAACCGTTTTGGCAAACGATTTCGTTTCAAAACCCACATGATAAAATTTTATTTAATGTATTATGATGCAAAAAATTTATTTCAACTCATTCCAATTTGTAATTTTCCCTAATTAAATATATTAGTGAGGCTTAAAATAATATTAAAATAATTATTTTCGGAAAAATTTTCAGAAAATTTGAAATTTCACCAGTGGGTCAATAAACACCAAATACTAGCAATTACATAGCTAGAATATGTATATTTAATTTTTATAATAAGATATTTGTATTTTGACTTTTTACAGAAAACCCCTTTATTTTACCGTTTTTTTTGAAATTTCACCGAAACGATTTTCAAAAAGTTACAATCCATCACCCATCTCATGGGTCGAGAAGCGTATACGCTAGTCTACCCTGGTATATCGATGCCCCGTCTCGATACACCCACGACTAGGGATCTTGAAGGATGTACTTATGGACTACCATGTCCCCACTAGTATGATCCGCATCATAGTCCAGGTAGTCAAGTACACATCCTAAGGGCTTTACCAACATGTAACTCTAAGACAGTATAAAGAAACAAGTATACATGTTAAGATAAAGAGCAACCAGATAGTATACTATCATATCGAGCAAGAAAGTCATCTCTATATATGTCCAAGCATCCAATATAATATACATCATCAGTACAATACTGGCCTCTAGGGCATATATACAACTAACAATCTCCCACTTGCACTAGGGCCAGCTGCTGTAGTATCGCATACCGAGCATCCCGAAGAGTCTTTCAAACTGTATCTGGGGAATGGCCTTCGTGAGTGGATCCGCTGTGTTGTTCTTCGTGTCAACCCTCCTGAACTCGATCTCTCGGCGATCAACTATCTCCCGGATCAGATGATACCGCCTCAGAATATGCCTGGATCGTTGATGGGACCTGGGTTCCTAGGCCAAAGCCACCGCTCCATTGTTATCGCAATACAAAGGTATTGGATGCTCAATGGATGGAACCACTCCAAGTTCAGTAATGAACTTCTTGATCCAGACAGCCTCTTTAGCAGCATCGTTGGCAGCGATGTATTCAACCTCCATCGTCGAGTCTGCCACGGTTTCCTTCTTGGAACTCTTCCAGCTAACCGCCCCTCCGTAAAGGGTAAAGACAAATCTCGACTGCGACTTAGAGTCGTCCTTATCACTCTGGAAGCTCGAATCGGTAAAGGACTCCACCAGGAGTTCTCCGTTACCATACACCAAGAGCATCTCTTTAGTCCTTCGTAAGTACTTGTGAATGCTCTTCACAGCTGTCCAGTGACTCTCTCCAAGATCAGCTTGATACCTTCTCACTACACTTAGTGAGTATGCTACATCGGGTCTGGTACATAGCATCGCATACATGATAGAGCCTACAGCCGAAGCATAGGGTATCCCTTGCATGCGAGCTCTCTCCAAATCAGTCTTGGGAGACATTTCTTTGGAGAGAGTGACTCCAGAGATCGTGGGTAAGTTCCCATGCTTGGATTCTTCCATACTAAACCATTTAGTATGGTGTCAATGTACCTAGATTGGGACAATCCCAATATCCGTTTGGATCTATCTCTATGGATCCTAATTCCCAATATGCAGGAGGCATCACCAAGATCTTTCATTGAGAATCTTTGTGATAAGAAGAGCTTAACCGATTGCAGCATAGGAATATCATTTCCTATCAAGAGTATGTCGTCCACGTACAATACGAGGAAGACAACCTTACTTTCTGCCACCTTCTTGTAGATACAAGGTTAATCTGGGTTTTTGACAAAATCAAACTCTTTGATAACGACGTTAAAGAAGATGTTCCAACTCCGCGATGCTTGCTTTAATCCATAAATGGATTTAAGCAGCTTACACACCTTCCCGCTGCTCCCACTGTCTACGAAGCCCTCTGGCTGAGTCATGTACACACACTCTTCTAAATCACCATTTAGAAAGGCGGTCTTAACATCCATTTGCCAGATTTCGTAGTCATGATATGCAGAGATGTCAAGCATGATCCGGATGGATTTAAGCATAGCCACTGGAGAAAAAGATTCGTCATAGTCCACACCTGGTCTTTGACGAAAACCTTTTGCAACAAGTCTAGCTTTGAAAGTCTCCACTTTCCCATCTACACCAAGATTTTTCTTGAAGATCCACTTGCTCCCAATGGGTTTTACCCCTTCAGGAGCAACTTCCAAAGTCCATACTTTGTTGGTGTACATGGATTCCATTTCGGACCGCATAGCATCCAGCCATTTCACTGAATCCCTACTCGTGATGGCCTGCTCAAAACTAGTTGGATCATCATCCTCCATGATGCAATCCTCGCTTCCACCGTCAATGAGAAAACCATAGTATCTCTCATGTGGACAAGAAACCCTGCTAGATCGGCGGTGCGGCTGGGGTTCGTCAGGTACTACTGAATCCTCTGGTTCTACCATGCCTTCTGTTATAGTTTGTGTTGCTGGAACCTCTTCCAGTTCTTCCTCAATGCCACTTGTCTGTTTCATAAGAAAACCTTTTTCTAAGAAAGTGCCATGTCGAGAAACAAACACCTTTTGTTTCTCGGGATGGTAGAAGATATACCCTTGTGAATTTTTGGGATATCTTATAAACTTACATAGGACTGATCTTGCCTCGAGTTTGTCCGGATTTTTTCTTTTGACATAGGCTGGACAACCCCATTGTCATGACCCGTAAGGTACGGAACGCGACCGGCACTTAAGTTACGAAACGTCTCAAGGCGTCCGTAAATAAGTAAGCCGAAGCCCAGAATACAAAACCCAATTAAGAATTTGAGTGAAAGAAAACCAATTTATTTAAAACATTTTTCACCATTAATCCACATCAAGTCCCTTTTTAAAATAACCTTCCTCTTTCCAAAATTCCTGTAGAATTTCCTTTGTAAACCAGGCCCCAAACGGGCGCAAAACCGAAAAATAAATAACATGAATTTGGCATCCCCAAGCGGGAGCTAGCTCTTCGCCTCAAGGCGGTCACAAATCCCATGCAATGTAAAACAACAATATACATAAATAAGTATGAAGCATGGGTAAAATAACATGTCGACTCAAGTTAGCTCGACCCCCAATAACATATCATAAAATCCCCATGTCTCACAACCTCGTCTCTAGGTCAATATACAGTAATCCAAATAACTGGTACAGCTAAAATAGTAGTAGTAGTGGTGGCAGCAGTAGTAGTAGATGGAGTACTCTAGATACAATGAGCATATATATATGGTGGGACAAAATGATAACAACCCACCTATGAGCAAAAGCCTCGAGTCCAAGCAAAAAGGGCAAAATGAGCAAAAGTGTCCGCCGCTACAGTGCTGACGGAACGGACCTGCAGAAAAGCTGGGGCACAACGGGGGTGAGTTGCCAGCTCGTGAGTAATAAATAACATTTACTAAGGCTATCGTATGCATGCACACAAGTATCCTAGCATCTCTAAAACAGGTATGGCTATATGTACTAGCAGGTATGTATGTATCATCAGGGTTCTAACCAGTATGTCACATGGGTGCAATAACAGGTATGTATGCCACATGAGTCAACTCAGGATTTCATCATGAAGGTATAAAAATTGTTCCGTCGTTTGTTTTGAAAACTTCTTTTAAACATCAGCATAATATCCATGAAATCAATAAAATCCGTGTCCAGCAACGACACCTCAAATCTGTCTAAATCTCATATATCCGTGTCAAGCATCTCTGGACTCAGCCATCCGGCTGATCCATGTCAAATATCCATATCTCAATCTAGCAGCCACGGTCGGTAACCTCTGGATATCCGCCGTGCCAAATGAAATCACCGGTAGGTAATCCGTCCCCTGCCAGGCTCAACGCCATCTCTTGCGATCTTCTTGCCTCGGGGTACCGTACCGGGCCCACCATATACCCGAGACGGTTCATCCACCTCCTCGAAACGGGTCTAGAAAACCACAGCAAACTCATGGTGGACGATACTTTACATCACTAGAAAACCGCAACTTTTATATTTAAAAGATCGTAAGTTTTGGAAATCTTGCGGCTTTCCCCGAAATCCAGAAATATCATAAATCTCATGAAATCATCATGGGTGCATATGTCAATGATAATGAATGCATAAGATATCAATTTGTAATGTATGATTTATATTAAGCATGAGCAAGTGAATTAATGCATTTGCACGAGAATAGCAATTCTTATGATTTCATTTTAAATATTTATTGCAATAGCACAATTCTAAGCAATTAACATGTTTCAGATTTGCAGTTATCTAGTGTTGTGACATGGCAATCATCAGGGTGTGTGTCCATATGAATAGTGCTCGTGCTACGTATAAAAACCTGGTAATGGTGCATGTGTCCTACAAATGAGCTTGCGTATATGGGTATAACATATTGATCTAATTGCAGCAATTATCATGCCAGTATTATTATTCTAATGTCACAAGTGATTATCCAGTTTACTATTTTCCAGTTTACAAAATCTATCGGGCGACTTGCGCCATCCAAACGATCGTCCCCTATAGATGTTAAATCTACTCACACGTGATCCCGTGTTAGGTATGTCCGACCACCTGCTTCCCTTTCTCCGCTGCGCTCGAAGTCCCTGCCAGTGAACCTAGAATTTATAAAAGTCACCATATAAGGAAAAATCCTGCAAAACACGATATATCTATAAAAAGGATACGCGTGCGTGAAACTAAACGTGCGTGCACACGACACGACGCGACGCGCACAAACCAACCAGAACCTACGCCGACGCGCTGTGTCGCGCAGCGCGCCACAGAACCACGCGTATCACGCGCGTGTCGCACGAGACATAAGACATCGGAAACACGTTATTAGCTCTTGATTTTGCCTCTGGACCAAACTTAAAAAGTTACAGATGCCAACAGACCAAGCTTCTAAGCAGAGCCCCACACCCAAAATCCCAACACCCCACCCCCTACTCTGGCCGCAAATTGCGGCCAGATCGAATAAACTGGCGGCCTCAAATGTGAGGTGGGTCCCCGTGCTTTGTGTGTGTGTCTCTGCTAGTCTCACTATACTACAGTCTTCTCAATTTTTACCTGAGTGGATCGAGTCAAAAGCAGATTTCAGAAAGGCTAAAAAGTCGCTAAAACTGCTAATTTACGCCAAGTCGGATAAATCGGGTATTTTTATGAAATCTGGAACCAAACTTGGGTGTTCTAGTCTCAACAGCACCTAGTAGGGGTACTCTAACCATCACAACCATTACATTCCCAAAATTCTCTTAATTCACCCAACATTACCACTAAAGCATGCAATAAACACCAACTAAGCTAGATGACCACAATTTTAGCAATTTAGAGTCGGGTTAAGGGGGTTATACCTCAAAAGACCCTAGATGAAGGAGAAAAGAAGGAGTAGGAGAGTGTGTGATGTTGCCACAGCTCCTGGTGCTGCAAACTTGGCTGGAACGGAGCTGATGTGCAACTGCTGTTGCTAAAGCTGATGCTGTTTCAGAGAAGCTGATGCTGTTGCTCTGGTTCTGTGGTTTAGTGTTATTTGTGTTGCTGTTTGAAGTAGTAGCAGCAGCAGGGATGGTAGTATGATTGTGGGAAGGGTTGTGTGATTGTGGGGGAGGGTTTATGTAAGGAGTTGGGCCGTTGTAACAGCTGTTGCTGCTGAAAATGGCTGATGTTATAGGCTGATGAAGTTGATGTTTTGTTTTGGAGCTGAAATGTTGCTGATGTGAGTGTTGTAGCTGGAACGTGTTGCTGTGAGTGTTGTCGTAGTGTGATGTATGGTGTTTTGTGTTGAAGCTATGGGCTGGTGTGATGCTATGGGCTGGTATGGTTGATGCTGCAGCTGTTTTTATGGAGTTAGGTGGCTGTTGCAGCAGCTATAGCTGACTTTGTGGCTGAAATTGGGCAGAATTTGGGCTGATTTGATGTTGGTACTGCTGTTGATATAGTTACGGCTGAGCTATGGGGTTATAGGTGTTGCTAAAATGGACTTTTGGTGGCTGAAATGATGATATATGGCTGATTTTTTTTTGGCTGATGTGATATTGGTCAAGGGTTGAAATGTGCTAATGTGTGGGGCTGAAATGAGCTGTTTTGGTAAACTTTTTACCAAAAGATCCCACAATAACACGCAACTACTACTAAACACAGACTCAGGTGTTACACCCATATCTTAATGTAATTAAGATGTGGTCTCTTCCCTTTCCATATCTCATATGGAGTGGTAGGCACTGATTTGGTAGGAACTCTATTCAATAGGTCCATGGCTGTCTCAAGCGCATATCCCTAGAAGGAAATAGGTAACTCAGCTGTACTCATGATTGAGCGCACCATATCTAATAGGGTGCGGTTTCTCCGTTCCGATACACCGTTGTGCTATGGTGTATAAGAAGGAGTGAGATGAGAGAGAATCCCATTATCTTTTAGACAATCCAGAAAATCATTGCTCAAGTATTCTCCTCCTCGATCAGATCGAAAGATCTTAATACTTTTGCCCGTTTGGTTCTCTACTTCGTGCTTATATTCTCTGAATTTCTCAAAGGCTTCAGACTTGTGTTTTATCAGGAACACATGTCCGTATCTAGAGAGATCGTCAGTGAATGTAATGAAGTAGGAAGAACCGTCCCTGGCATGTGTAGACATGGGACCGCATACATCACTATGTATCAGCCCTAAGAGTTCCGTAACTCTTTCTCAGTGTCCCGTAAACGGAGTTTTGGTCATTTTACCTTTGAGACATTACTGGAAAGTGTCATAAGATGAAAATTCAAACGGATTCAAATATCCATCTTTATGCAACTAAGCTAGTCTTGTCACATTTATGTGACCTAGTCTACAATGCCACAAGAAGGATTCGTTCAGTTCTGAACTCTTCCTTTTGTGTGTGTTTTGTAAATTGAGGACTGTATTTTGATTGAGAATGAATATGCCATTATATAACGAGCCTGATGCAATCAACTTTTGATCTAGGAAGATGTTCATAACATTATCCTGTACTACAAAATTATATCCTTCTTTACTTAATAAAGAAACTGATATAATGGTGCACATCATGTTTGGTATATAATAGAATTCATTTAAAATCAGTGTATTACCACTTGGTAATACTAGGTGATACTCGCCAACTGGTTTGGCTGCAACATTTGCCCCATTCCCTACTTGAACGGAATGATCACCTTTTCCCAGTTCTCTACCTTTCCGTAGCCCATGTAACATTTTACATATGTGGGATCCTGATCCGGTATCTAATACCCAGGACGTAGGGTGAACTGAGAAACAGTTCTCAATAACTAACACACCTGAAGAAGATGCATCAACATGCATGTTCTTTTGGGCGGCTTGAGAATCTAGATATTCTCCTATTCCCTGTTCAGTCTTATAACTCTTATAAGAAAGAACGGGTCCAACGTTTCCCTGCACAGTATAACATGCGGGTTCGGTCAATACATCCATATTATTATCTTGATTAAGGCATGACATGGTCGCTACCTGGAGAGAGAGAGAAGAAAACACTTTACCGTATTCTCTTGCAAGATCAGATTGGTTATTATCTTATCTAATCAGGATGGCTCCCACTGGTTTTTATCAAATCTTCCTTTAAACCCTAAAAGGAATGATTAGCCGGGATTAATTACACCCTACAACTTCGCCGATCTTTCAGCCAGGCCAGTGTCGGTACTTTGAGGGAGGTTCCCCATGCTTTCGCAGGGACCTAATTAAAGTAAACCCCGTTTTCCCAGAGGCATAACCCCGTTGACACCTTTCTAGACACCCACTTGATCGGCTAATTGTCATGTGTAAAACTCTCCCGGGAGTAACAATTACTCACAGTGGGTATCGGGATCCAACTATCTCATAGAAGGTATGCAATCTCATTGCAAATCTCAACACTTGAAATTCCCGATAGTATTTTGCCCCTAGCGTACTATGACCTTGACGCATGCCAAACAACCCATAGTCCGCTAGTCAAGTTCAACCCGTACAATTCATGATTGAATTAAACCTACCCGTACGACCCTTGACGCATGCCAAACAACGCCGTACGAATACCCTAATCCAATCGTATCTCATGCTACAGATAAGTAATAATTAGCTACTGTACACTACGCCTTGACGCATGCCAAACAACCGTAGCACGAATACTAAATATTACTTATCTGAATTGACGGAGGGCTACGCAGGTTTTTCTGAAAACCATGAGCGTAATGAACTTGATATCGTTGTAGAATCAAATGAAGTTTTGAAATGGAGTGATTTTGACGCTTATCTAGTTTTGCTAAAGGGGTCACTCCCGGTGAAGGGATCGTCGGCCCTTTCCTCGTCGAATGAGGTGCGGGATATATCATATATATCACTGAGCAAAGCAGAAACTATAGATGCAATCAAAAACAAACTGAGTGTGTAGCATCTGCCAGTTATTGCTAAAGGGGTCACTCCCGGTGAAGGGATCTCGGCCCTTTCCTCATCGAATAAGATGCAAGGTATATCATATATACCGCTATGCAAAGCAAAACTGTAGCTACCCTTTTATTTTAAAATTTGATTCTACAACATCTTTTAGGTTTCTTTTCTTTCATTAATCACATTAATGAAGTCCCATCATTTAAGTCACCTAAACATCACAGATAAATACAACGTACACTTATGCCATCAGCATTCGCCTCGATGTCCCCTCGTGCACCGTTAGGTTAGGTAACTAACGACAGAGCAGGGCAGGGCTACTGCAGGTGTAAAACATAAGTAACGCCTATATAACATATCATATATACTATATACTGTATCCATCACAACATATCAAATGATCACATCACAGATATCGCAGCAGAAACATAGATATAATATGGGATATACTAGGATGTCCGTATTTAGTATTTAGCCAACAATAGAAAATAAGGATTCCACAGTCGCGATGAATAGCCAAGCCCACACCCTGGACCCCTACGAGAGCGGCAAGTGACCCTACTAATTCTGGAGTTTAGGAGACCCGGTCTCGACTCCTCGAGATGGCCTCCCACTGAACCCAAGAACCCGGTCACCTGTGCTCCACTCCTTGGGTCCATCCTAATGCGGAAAAGTAAATAATATACAACACAGGTGGCATCGACCTCAACCCGGAAGTGCCCCAAATAAAAGAATATTACATTACAATTGAATTTACATGAATGAAAATATAAAACTCTCATCTCACATAAAAACCCTCCAGCTATTCAATCGTGACAATCCTGCACATCATATCTCAGCAACACATAATATCTCATATCATCAACGTAAGTAAGTATGCATACCCCAATTGTCGTTGATGTATAGCAACGAAACCGGCGATATCGACATACTACACTTACGGTCACAGAAAAGAAAGTGTAAAACTACAATATTTGGAATCCACATTCTCTTTAGACATCGTAAATGCGAAATATCACATACTTCGTATTTCATGTCCAACTATATGAATTCCAGATATTGCATCACATTCCAGATAAATAGACAGTATTAAAGTTTTCGAACGAACGATCAAATACCCAAGATTCGCTAAAGCTCAACACTTGAGCGGAGTTCAAAAAAACCCGGAGTGTGACACAGTGGTAGCGGTCCAGCCGTAGAAGGGTCAAGCCAACGCCTCACATATGGCACGCCGTACTGCCCCAAACCCTAAGGTTCAAAGGGCAGTTCAAGACGGTCACATAATCGAGTTAAGGTTTGTTGTCTTCTAGAGGGTCCACCACAAACAAACTTGCACGTATTTTCGAAAGATTTTAAACCCCGTGAAAAGTGAGCAAATGATACTCGTTCAAACACTTCAATACATTCTAATTTATCCGGAAAAGTCACGAAATCAAAATTCCGATCGAATCGTCGAGTCCAAAACCATCTCCAGAATTTACAGAACTAAATTCAGATTAAAAATACCCAAAATAATATACAAGTGGTGTTATGAATTACTGTGTAAAAACGAAGCAATGATGCCTCTTTATGGCCGCGGAGCCGCGGCCTAGGCAAGTAATTGCCGCGGTTCCGCGGCGATTTGTTGAGATCATTGGCTCGTTTTTCACAGTTTTTCTTATATTTTCCTGCTCTATTTTTTAAGTATTTTTAATTCTGAAAAATGTCAGATTTAAAATTTTTTCCAGAGAGTGACCCGTAAAATCGTATTTCGGTTCGATCGGAGTTTTCACTTCGCTAAAGCATCGCCTAATGTTCTAGGTCGGCTCTGATACCAATGTTGGGTTCGCCTAGCACCTCATGAAGGGTTTGGAAGCATCACATGAACCAAAAACTGAATTTTTAGGGTGCTAAGTTAACGAACATAGAATCGTTCCTAGAAAAATTAGGGTTTCAAATTTTTCACATCATCATATGAAAGAAAAGCTAGGGTTTAGAGAGTACAACCTTTGTAGCTCCCTACGCTAGACTCCTCGGCTACTTGGGGTTTGAAAAAGCTCCGCTTGAACTCCTCTAGGTCACCGATGATCCACCCGGAGTCCGCTTTGTCCAAGCTTGCAACTTTATCCGATCAAGTGAACGAAATCAAGCTAACACTCTAAACAAGTGGGCTAGACTTGTGTAGAATGGTGTTGTGGTTCTCTTTCTCACTTCAAAATCCAATCTTGATGAGTATATTGCTCACTACAAAGAACTAGAGAGCAAAATGAGAGAGGAAGAAGAAGATGATGGCAATATGAGAGATGATAAGTTCAACTCTAAAAAGAAAATAGAAAAATATATCAATATATATTTTCCTCTTCTCATATCAAACCATGGTTAAGATATTATTGAACTTGAGTTAAAAACACAAAAGGAAAAGTAACCCATGGTCAAATGGTGGGTGAGAATGGTTAGGTCAAGAGAAGAGTGTAGAAACAAATCAATAATGACCATTTTGATTTTTCCCTTTTTGTTTTAAATCAAATGCAATTTAATCCATAAATAAAACCATGGTATGAGTCTTATATTGCCACCATTTTCATGTATATACAACCAAGAAGGATGTATGTATGTATGTATGTGTATATGTACATCCATATGTGCATGAATCAATAAAGAAACTATACATGCATGCATACATCCATCATACTCAAGAAAGGATTTCAAGTGAGAAGCTAATGGTTAAATGATAAATCAACACTTGATTTATCAATCCGGCCATATCACATATGACCCCTACCAAAAGCAAGCCGCCCGACCAATATATAGTATCCTATACGCGCATTTTAATCGGGTCCATGCGCATATCGCATACGCGCACCACAACGTTTCGCCTGGACTAGGAAACTCCATTGTGGGACTCTGAGACTCGTCAATACGCTGGCAGTGGGTGATGATCATATCAAGCACCCCCAAGCCGGAAGTGGTCAGCAAAACGTAACGGCCACCCGGGTATTGAGCGATCAGAAGAGAACAAGAGAACCTGCTACAACTCCCGTCGAGCCAACCGGCAACACATCCCGTACAGTCCGGTCTCCTCGTCTGAATTGTCGCAAATCAAGTCTATGGGTGGTAAACGTCAGACACCAATAACCAATAAGTCGTGCCGATGTGAGGCTCATAACGGGTCGAGAAACTACTGATAACACTTACCAGCAAATCTCTGAATCAGCCCTGGCCAGGGACTTCCCTGTTACGGCCAATCTAGCACAGCGCAACATTAACCCCCAATACCGGGAGAGACGAAACCCCTCCTATCGCTCATTGCCTCCATGTGACTCGGGACTGTACCCAAAAACCACCGTTTTGCACGCCCTCATGGATGTGGTAAGGTGGAGATCAAAGCACAATGGGAATCACACAAGACTCTATGACGATCTCGGGTCTACAGACTAACCTGCACAAGTGTCACCTCAGAACTGCCATCTGACGTGAGGTATAATACCAACTGGGAGTTCTCGGCGAGTCCGTACAGTGTACCCAGTCTCCACTGAGCACCCGTATACCATCTCTGATGTCAAACACAAATGGATATGGGATCATCTATCGCCCATCTCATGGGTCGAGAAGCATATACGCTAGTCAACCCTGGTATATCGATGCCCCGTCTCGATGCACCCACGACTAGGGACCTTGAAGGATGTACTTATGGACTACCATGTCCCCACTAGTATGATCCGCATCATAGTCCAGGTAGTCAAGTACACATCCTAAGGGCTTTACCAACATGTAACTCTAAGACAGTATAAAGAGACAAGTATACATGTTAAGATAAAGAACAACCAGATAGCATACTATCATATCGAGGAAGAAAGTCATCTCTATATATGTCCAAGCATCCAATATAATATACATCATCTGTACAATTCTGGCCTCTAGGGCTTACATACAACTAACACATCCATATACCCAAATCATGTAAATCTCATAGAATCACGGGTGCCTAGCATCGACACACTAAAATATAATGAATCATCGTGTCTAGCATCGACACGCAAATCCTCAATTATCAGGCTCCGTCGGCGGAATCGGCCCTCGGCCCCTGCAGTATGAATCGTCCCGTATCCATCTCTCATCACTGGTCAGTATCCTCCGGATAACCGCCAGATCTAACCAATCACCGGTAGGTAGTAGTCCCTCTGCCTGGCACACCGTCTACTGCACAGCGAATACGTTCTCGCCCCGGGGTACCATACCGGGTCCACCATGTACCCGCAATCGGCCTCATCCAACTCCTCGATTCGGGTTCACATATCACAAGTCTCAGAACCGAGATAACGCATGGTGGACGCACTGAAATATCATATCAAGAGAGACCGGTTTTTTAAATTGTGCGTAATTTCTTAAAAGAATTTCCTCGGTTCTCAAATCCAGAAATCATATGAATCCAAAACTCAATGCGTAAATCCATGCAAGTATGAAGATATCAATATGTGTGTGCACTGGTATGAATATACGGTGTGCATGTGCGCAAGTATGAAGATATCAACATATGTGTGCACTAGTATGAATATACAGTGTGCGTGTGTGTAGGTATGAAAATATCAAGATATGTGTGCACTGGTATGAATATACAGTGTGCATGTGTGCAGGTATGAAAATATCAAGATATGTGTGCACTGGTATGAATATACAGTGTGCATGTGCGCAGGTATGAAAATATCAATATTTGTGTGCATTGGTATGAATAAACAGTGTGCATGTACGCAGGTATGAAAATATCAATATATGTGTGCACCAGTATGAATATACAGTGTGCATATACGCAGGTATGAAAATATCAATATATGTGTGCACTGGTATGAATATACAGTGTGCATGTGCGTAGGTATGAAAATATTAATATATGTGTGCACTGATATGAAAATACAGCGTTCATGTGTGCAGGTATGAAAATATCAAGATATGTGTGCACTGGTATGAATATACTGTGTGCATGTTAGCAGGTATGAAAATATCAAGATATGTGTACACTGGTATGAATATACAGTGTGTATGTACGCAGGTATGAAAATATCAAGATATGTGTGCACTAGTATGAATATACAGTGTGCATGTGCGCAGGAATGAAAATATCAATATATATGTGCACTGGTATGAATATACAGTGTGCATGTGCGCAGATATGAAAATATCAATATATGTCAATATGCGACAAGTCATGACAATCATCAATGATGCGACAATCAAACGATATGTATAATGCGTAGCAATCCTATAGTGCGAGTATCATGGCAATCACTAACAGTGTGGGTGTAACATAAAAACAGTGCTCCTGCAGCTTGAACCGTTAGTGACAGTGCAGTGTTCTCTGCTATCATTTCTTTACGCAACAATAAGGTATGCTACTATAGTCCATATGAACATCTACGACTAAATATCCTAACACGCCCTGACGCTTAACGCCATACGGGCGATTTCCCCGTAGATGTTAAATCTACTCACCGGGTCGTGCGCTACTCGTAGCCGACCACCTGCTTCCCTTTCTTTGCTTCGTCCGAAGTACCCGCCTACGAACCTAGAATTCATACAAGGAAAATCCACATAAGCAAATATCTCGTAAAACGCGATATTGAATTCAAACGATACACTCGCGTCGCGAACTAAACGCGCTTGTGTACGATACGCTAAACGTGTGTATACGCGTCTAAAACTATCCCGACACGCCGCGACACGCTGGATCACAGAACCCACTCACGTATCGCACGTACCGCGCGAACTAAACGTACTAGAAAAGCGATATATCATCCCAGATTTTCCTATAGAGAGAAACTTACAAAATTGCACATGCCAAAACACTAGAATATATAGCAGACTCCCACGGCCAAAGCCTTAACCCCTAATTCTTTTGTTTGGCCGCAATTTGCGACCAGAATGATTAAAATGGCAGCCAGGGTGGGGTGTCTGGGGTTCGTTTTTGGTGATGTGGTCAGGGTCTCCCAAGTAGGCTACAGTTAACTCAGATTTTATCTGAAGCACACGGGTCTATAGTAGATCACAGAAAGGTGAAATCTCACTTAAAAACGTTAAATTTTGCACAAAATGAAACCCTATGGTTTTTTGGTGAAATCTGGGGTTATCTTGGTTTACTTGGCCCTAATAACACTTAATTAGGCTAGGTTAACCAACACTAACACCACTTGGACAAAACCTCACCCAAATCACCATATTTAGCACTAAACTCACTATTTAACATAAACCGAAGCTAATTCTACACAAGTTAAGCAAACTAGAGAGTTAGGCTCAGAGATTATACCTTACTGGACCCTAGGTGCAAGGAGAAAGGAGGAGAAGAAGAAGAGGTGCTGCTGCTTGTGCTGGGGGCTGCTGCTGCTGATGCATGCTGCTGCTGCTGCTTGTGCTGTTGTTGCTTGGGCTGCTGCTACTGGTTGCTGTTGTTGCTTACTGTTGCTGCTGATGCTGGTGGAGTTGCTGTTGTTTCTTCTGCTGCTACTATGGCTGAGTGAGTGTCTGTGTGTGTATGTGAGTGAGAGAATGAGAGAAGTGGGTGTGGGAATATGGGCACAAGTCAAACCCCCCCTCTCTCATCATTAAATGAGCATGGCTCATGCCATGAAGCCCATACCCCCTCTCTCTCATAGTCAACAAAAGAAAAAGAAATTCAACTCCTTTTTCCAATTTAAAAAGGAAAACAACCATACCAATTTAAAACCCAAAACACTTAATAAAAATTTTAAAATTAGCATAAGGAAATGGTTTAACCCACCATGGTTGCTAATCATGGTTTAACTCCAAATTAAAACCCTAGTTTACATGCACAAGTGTGGGCAAGCCTAGAAAAATTCTAATAAAATACTCATTAAATAGGATAAAATATTTGAAACTCAATTTCGTTAACTTTTTATTAAAAACTATATATTAAAATATAATTAACCACTAAACACAAGCTAAGGTGTTACAAGGTACCACCGTGTGAGCTTCGGGATGACAGGCAAGGGCGTGGCGACATCGACTTCGGCAAGAAAGATCAATGTGAGTAGATATATATCTACGGGAAAAGTCGGGTGGATGGCGTATAGCACCCTGCTGTTCGTTGTGTAGTATACGATATTTATATATATATATAAATTTATGATATAAGAAACTAAATGGTAATCGAGATAGATCTTAGAAGATCATAAGTTTAATTATTTGTAATAGGTTGGTAGTGTCGTAGTTAGTTTCTTAGTTGCGAACCTTAGAATAAGATTACACCCACACGCACACACACTCACGTATACTTTTTAAATTATTTCTGCGTATATGGAGATATGTATGTATATATATATATATATATATATATATATATAGGCATAGGTATGGGACTATGTATATATATATACACATATACATATACATGGCTGATAAGGACAGTATATGATACTTGGAGATGAGTCGATGAGATTAGGCATGCTGCCACGAGATCGGTGATGTGATATGGTTCGTATTATGAGATACGACATGATGTTATAGCCGGTCCTTAGGCGATGTGTTGTCATACACACACACATATATATGTAGATGGTATCAGTATGTACTAGACTTAGATCAGTACCCCTAATACAGGATATGATGATAAGGATACTAGATGAATGATGAGATAAATGTGATATTCGACCCGTACCCAGATTGGGATGTCGTACGATGGATTACCGTACGAGCTATATATTGATGAGAGATCCACACTCTTGACTCGAGAATGTCATGTTATATATTGTATCGTATGTGGTACTATTGAGGCGGGATCACCGACTATTATATGTTATATATATCGACTCAGATTTAGGTAGTTTCCTTACCTTTTCGATTAGCCTGTTAGTTTAGTCCTGTAGTTTACTGGTAGATGTTAGACTAGACTCGAGTCATACCTATTTCAAAACTAACGAATTGTGAGTATTTTAAAGACAGGACAAGGGATTCTACGGGTATTTCAAAATACATACCTTTTTTGAAAAACACCGTAGCCCTTATTTCTAAATACCGCGATTCGTATTACTTCAAATGTCAAAACTGTATGACTCATATATAATAATTGCATATTCTTATATGTTGCGTTGTTATGCATATTCAGCATATTCTCAATATTGGCATCGCATTGCATGCTTACTTATCTTTTTGTAATTATTATGAAACCCTTGCTGTAAGGACACCAGCACCATTATCGATGATACGTATGCTCCACATACACCTGCTTGCCGGCTCACACACATCATCATCGGTAATTGCCATGTTACGTACACTTTAGAGAATATTAATTCATTGATATCGCTTATTAGCTGATAGTTTCGACATAATACTAGTGAGCCTGCTTTATATGATAGCTTAGACATTGCATTTATTTACTGCGTTATCTCATGCATGTATATTCATATATTCATTTGCCATGCAATAATTTAGGTCAGTACGGATTGTCGGACCCCAGTATTCATTATTTATTTACATCGTGATTTATGATTTCGGATTTCTATGAGATTTATGGATTTAGAGAAACCGCAAAGATTTTATAAACTGATTATCACTTTTAAAAGATAGAAAAATACGGTTTTCTAATGATATGATATGAGATATGTCCAGCATGAGTTTTCTTGGCACTTGAGCAATATCATATACCCGATTCGAGGAGGAGGAGGAACCGTCTGTGGGGTCATGGTGGCCCTGGTGCGGTACCCCGGGGCAAGATTGTCGGAGATGATGGCGTTGAGTCTGGCAGGGGAGCACTACCAACCGGTGATTGTATCGTGACTCGACAGATATCCGGAGGATACCGATCGGAGTATAGGCCAGTCCGGATAGCCGGAGCCCTAGATATTGAGATTTGATGTTATAGGCTAGTCCGGGTAGCCGGAGCCCTAGATATTGAGATTCGAGGATACAAGTCAGTCCGGATTGCCGGAGCCTGAGATATTGAGATATTGGGATTTATGTTTTGTGTCAATTCTTGACACCGATTTTCTGTTGATTTCATTGATGATAGCTCGATTTAAATATATAGAAATCTCACTAAACTAAGAAAACAGTTTTCACATGCATGATGTATTCTGTTTTCCTTATATTGCATTCATACCTCATATTTACGATATGTTGCTACCTGAGGCATTGACACGAGCACTTGGTATTACACTTGTAAAGATGTTTACCCTTGCCACCTTATCATGCTTCAGGCTTTATCATTTGAGGATTTATATATGATCATATTGACCTAGGATTGAGTCATACATACGATTTCTACTCTGTGATGTTTTCTACTCACGAGTTGGCAACTCACCCCCGTTGTGCCACAGTTTCTTGCAAGTTTTGCTGTACAGGTTCGTTGCGGCTTTACTGGCACACTGCTCTTTTTCGGGTGATTGTTTGGTAGGTGGGTTCACTGGCATCCTGACCACCGTTGTATTTATTTTACATTCAGTTGTATCAAGAAACTCCATCAACCAGACTTATATATTTTATTATCTTAGAAGACCAGTGTATATTATTTCGACCATAGAGTCGCGCTTGTATTATTATGGTTTTCTTGATATTTTGAGTTTCCTTTTGACTTTTGATCCTCACCCTTCGGCGTTGTATATTATATTGCTTGCGAGGTTGTGACCGCCAATTGGCGAAGAGCTAGCTCCCGCTTGGGGATGCCTTTATTCATATTATGCATATTGTACCCTTTTGGGGCCTGTATTTACAAAGGAAACTCTGCCGAAATTTTCAGAAAAGACTTGAGATTTTAAAAATGCATAATTCGGCTTATATTATTAAAACCACTTGATTTAAAATAAGTTTTCTTCACTACTTTCTTAAAATAGTTTAGATTTCTTGAATTTTTTTTGGCTTACTTGAATTAGATGGGGTCCTATAGATTTCATATGATTCAAGTGCCAGTCACGTGTCATTTCGGGTCGTGACAAAGTTGGTATCAGAGCGCTACATTAACCTTGGTTTGAGTCTATATTTGACTATGCGGAGCCTGGGGTGTTTGTATATATTCGGAACCAAAGCTTGACCTTACGGAACTTAGACTTAGTCGAGGGGGTATTAGACCCGAACTTTCGTCGCGTAGGTTGACCTTGGTTGATGGAGTAAGTGACTTAAGGGGAGTGACGTACCGTGTGTATGTTCTGTGGTATACTTACGATACGCTACTCTGCGTAAGAAGCCTTAGGATGTATATTTCCTTGCACAGTATTATATTCATTCATGATCAATCCTCATCATTATTGGTTTATGGTTTTGCTACCATGATTACATGGGCAGAGAGAGCTACGGCTGGAGTTGTGTCAGCATGAGCTCGTCACAGACGAGGACTGACCAGGGCGTTATTCCAGGGACACACGATTGCAAAGATGTATCGTCCTATTGTGTTTTCACGCCATAAGAGTTTGATGGATCGCTTTTACAAGATTTCTTGGATGTGCAGATCAGCACCAGATGATTGGGCTACCGCTAGAACCCAGCCAGAATGTGATGACCATCAATGCACCGATTATTTGATGATTGAGGCACTGTTCAGCGTGCGGAGAAATGAGCCAGTTATTGCTGCGAATACAAAATATCGCCCCAGATGTTTGAAGCTAACGCCGCACGAGTTATACTCAGAGATATGATAGAAGATCACTAGTCACCCAAGGATGAGGGACTAGGACATGTGATTCGTTTTCACACCCCGATGCGAGGTTATCGGATTGATTAATTCCAGCTAGAGACGACTTCACGCAGGTATGTTGAGAGTCGATAGAGACAATCGAATGTCAAAAATCTATTCTTCTAAGTTTAAAGTATTGGGAAAAACATGCAAGTAATTCCATGGACCCTGTAGAAGAATGAAACCCTAACTCGATATAATGACTATGAGAACACTTTGAAACCTTAGGGTTTGCAGCAGTTCAGCGGTGCCATTAACGAGGCTTGGGTTTGCCCTTCTTCAGATGGTCCATAGGTACTGTGGCATGTACTGGAATACTATTAAACTGTACTCAAGATGTTAACCTCTTGGGGTTATGGAACTTTGACGAATCGATCGAAAGGTTCGATGTCATTCGGATATCATGCGATGGGATACATTGCTTGGGAGACTCCAGATACGAGTTTAGCCGTTGGAGCGCTGTCCATACAGCTACGAAGAGATGAGTCCGAATCAGTTGATATTAGATAAAAGTGGAGTAAGAGGTTCGTGCGAGATCTTGATGAAATGACATTCCACTCCGCTGACATCAGAGATGTGATACGCATGCAGAGGCATTGTATAAGGATATATCTTCCAGAAGGAGTCGAGATGGGTATTTAGCCGTTCCGGAACAAGAAACAAATTTAGTAAAAGATGATAACTTCCGGGCTGTTCGTTAGAAACGAGATTTGGGAGAGACTTCGACAGAACCTTTCTGGAATACTATACGAGAAGACATAGACCCAGGATCAGTTGTATTGTGCAAACCAGTAGGCCAGAGTTCGGTATCATCGACGAAACATGTTATGAGTGACTATGATAGTTGGCCAGAGTTCTTTAGAGGATGTGCCACAGCGGCACTATTTCCATCGTCATTCCATATTAGGCCGTGAGCTGAGGAGCTATATTTCTAGCAATTCGCAGTGAGAGACAAGAGCCTAAACGCACCAGGTGCCAGACCATGAACAGGAGGCAAGTAGATATCTTGCTCTGCTTGCTTTGGATGGACTGACACCTTCTCGACTGCGAAGGAAGGTTATATCGACGACAGTGTTTACGATTTGGGATTTGGTGATTCGAATATCACGCATCCGTCATTTTTGGATTTCGGTATTTTGGACAATTTATTTGCATGATTGAGATTTTTGCACTACGGTTGCACTTGACTGTGATTTGATGTCATTCAAGAGGCTGATTTTGATTTCATGTCTATGATATGCATGTGATTTGACTTGTGCTTTCGGCATAGTTTTCATGCACTTTTAGTATTTTGATTTGATTTGTGCACACTGATGCACATGGTTGTGAGATTATATACCACGGTATACTTGATTTGGATTTGGATTGAAATGTGTTGTATACCGTCGATTTCGATTGTGATACTCGATATTTGTTTTCGTGCACCTTGTGCACTTGAGTTGGATTCTGCGCATACTTGATGCGCTTGATGTGATTTTAGGGCACACCAGATGCACAAAATCGAGATTTTTCGTACATATCAGATGCACCTGATATTACTGTCAGGCACACCCGTTGCCTTTGACAGGTGTTTCATGCATACCCGTTACACTTTGATTTTATTTCTGTGCACATGTATGGCACATTTATTGATTTCGATTTCCGTGCGCACCAGACGCATGTGGCACCCTTATATACATTTTTGGGATTGATTTCTTATGGAGCAGTATGGTTTATGATATTTACTATTTGGTATAGTAGCTGAGCAGGACTAGTCCGAGGACAGTACCTGGATATATTTTTGCATGTATTGATAGTTGTCGAAGCGATTTCCAAAAAGGACCTATAGTCTCAGTATTTGCCTACGTGTCCGATATGACACAAGGCATTTAACAAAGGAGACCCTTCTAAATTAATTTTTCAAAACGGCTGGACGTGTATGTTAAACAAAGGGTGTGTGTGTGTGTGTGTGTGTGTGTAGCTATTTTCTTACAATAGACGTCCGCCACAATCCAGTGATACGCGCCTCGTACAGCAACTTGAAAGAGTTTGGCATGCATTTCTTTCATATGTTGTAACGATGTTTACATGTATAGTTTGATGTATATCATGTTGGTTTTCGTATTGGGCTTTGACATTGGTGTCTTCGCCATAACTCCGATGATTGCGGGATACTTGACGGAGTTTTGATTTTGGATTATATACTTGTTTTTCATGCGCTTGCATTGTGCTACGATGTCTTTTATGTATTTATGATTTCGGAGCCCTGACGACTTGATCATTTTACTGAAATATTTTAGTATTTGAGGGGTTTAAATTTAAATTCGGGGACCGAATTTCTTTAAGGGGGGAAGACTGTAACATTTCAGAAAAATAAAATTTTATTTTTGGGAATTTTTATAATTAAATAATAAATATTATGAATATTTGATAATATGGTATAATTAAATACCGATAAATTGGGAAATATTTGGAAAATTATAGGAATCACTGAAATGAGGGTGTTTTATTTGATTTAAGCAAATTATGAAATTTTAAAATTTATTTTATAAAATTTTAATGTTAATCGCAATTAAATATCGCTAATCGTACATTAAGCTAGTTTTGTGCATGTGGCATGCACCAAGTCATTTTTTCACTTGTTATATTTTCCTCCATGGCTTTTTTTTGTTTTCTTTTGGTTTTTAAATGAGAAAAGAGAAGTAAAGATAAAGAAAAGAAAAAAAGATAATGCATAAACAATGGAGGTATGGGCATGAGAGAGAGAGGTTAGGGGTTCTTTGACCCTTGGCTTATTATCCATTCCTTCATCATTCTTCATTCCTCTCCCTTTTCTTCAACCATGGCTGCCCCATCTTCCACCTCCATAAAACCCTCACAAAACACACTCAAAAACTCATCAAAACCCCATCCCCACTTCATTAAAAACATGTACAAGTTTTCTATAAGCACTTTGGACCAAGAAAAATCGGATTTTCGACAATTGGGGCAACTCAAGAAAATTCTTGAGTTGCCAAATGAGGTAATTCCTTTAACATTAGCATGGTATTTTATTCACTTTAGTGCCCATGCATGTTTAGGAGTGTTTTAGTTTGGTTTAGTGAACTTTTAAAATTTCAAGTTAAGGATTAGGGTTTGATTTGAATCCAAAAGTGTAATTGAGATTAGTAGAGACCTTATAACCCCTCTAGTATTAGTTTCATGGACTGAAACCATAGAATCAAACCCAAGACATGAACTTAGAAACCCCGATATCGTATTTTGTAAACTTTGGTGATGGTATATTGACATCTGCTATAACCCGGTTGACCTGAAAATTTTTTAGCGATTACTGGGAGTTGTGTAGGCAACCTGGAAGATAACCTAGAGCCCCGAGACCCCCTATCAACTTCTTGGCCACAATTTTAATCCCCTGGGCTGCAATTTGCATCCTGGGTACCCCATTTTCGTCTCATGCTTCGTTTGTGGCTTCAGTATCTGTTAATTAGAAACCCCCCCCCCCGATATGCAAATTGTCCCAATTGTCACCTGAGGCAAATTTGTAGCATGTTTTTAAAGTTTCTGATTTTGTTTTGTGGATTTTAATGAATTGGGATTTGGTATTTGTTATTGTGTTCTGTCATGTGGCGTTTGAACATCAACAACGAGGATTATTTGATAGTGTCTTGCATGCGAGATCATAGGTTTTAACCTATGTGCGATACGCGTGCCGATTTGGTTTTCCGCCTTGCTTTTAAAACGCATTTGCGATGGTGTATATGTAGGTACCTCCGTGTTCGCTTCGGGACGACAAGCAAGGGCGTGGCGACATCGACTTCGGTAAGAAAGATCAATGTGAGTTGATATATATCTATGGGGAAAGTCGGGAGGATGGCGTATAGCACCCCCGCAGTTCGTAGTGTAGTATACGATATATATATATATATATATATAAATTTGTGATATGTGAGACTAAATGGTTATCGAGATAGATCTTAGAAGATCATAAGTTGAATTATTTGTAATTGGTTGATAGTGTCGTAATTAGTTTCTTAGTTGCGAACCCTAGAATAAGATTACGCCCACACGCACAAACACTCACGCATAATTTTTATTTTATTTCTGCGTATATGGGGATATGTATATATATATACACACACACACACATATACACATAGGTACTGGACTATGTATACATATATACGTATACATATATATGGATGATGAGGATAGTATATGATACTTGGAGATGAGTCGATGAGATTAGGCATGATGCCACGAGATGGATGATGTGATATGGTTCGTATAATGAGATACGGCATGATGTTATAGCGGGTCCTTAGGAGATGTGTTATCATACACACGCACATATATATGTACATGACACATATATATGTAAATGGTATCAGTATGTACTAGACTTAGATCAGTACCCCTAATACAGGATATGATGATAAGAATACCAGATGAATGATGAGATAAATGTGATATTCGACCCGTAACCAGATTGGGATGCCATATGATGGATTTACCGTACGAGCTATATATTGATGATAGATCCACAATCTTGACTCGAGGATGTCATATTATATATTGTAGCGTATGTGATACTATTGAGGCGGGATCACCGACTATTATATATTATATATATCGACTCAGATTTAGGTGGTTTCCTTACCTTTTTGATTAGCCTATTAGTTTAGTCCTGTAGTTTACTGGTAGATGTTAGTCTAGACTCGAGTCATACCTATTTCAAAACTAACAAATCGTCAGTATTTTAAAGACAGGACAAGGGATTATACGGGTATTTCAAAGGACATAACTTTTTTTAAAAACACCGTAGCCCTTATTTCTAAACACCACGATTCGTATTACTTCAAATGTCAAAACTGTATGACTCATATATAATAATTGCATATTCTTATATGTTGCGTTTTTATGCATATTCAGTATATTCTCATTATTCGCATCGCATTGCGTGCTTACTTATCATTTTGTAATTATTATGAAACCCATGCTGTAAGGACACCAGCACCATTACCGATGATGCGTATGCTCCATGTACACCTGCTTGCCGGCTCACACACATCATCATCGGTAATTGCCATGTCACGTACACTTTAGAGAATATTAATTCGTTGATATCGCTTGTTAGCTGATAGTTGCGACATGATACTAGTGAGCTTGCTTTATATGATTGCTTAGACATTGCATTTATTTACTGCGTTATCTCATGCATGTATATTCATATATTCAATTGCCATGCAATAGTTTAGGTCAGTCCGGATTGTCGGAGGCCAGTATTCATTATTTATTTACATCATGATTTATCATTTCAGATTTTCATGAGATTTCTGGATTTAGAGAAACCGCAAAGATTTTATAAACTGATTATCACTTTTAAAAGATAGAAAAATGCGGTTTTCTCATGAAATGATATGAGATATGTCCACCATGAGTTTTCTCGGCTCTTGAGCGATATCATACACCCAATTCGAGGATGAGGAGGAACCCTCTGTGGGTGCATGGTGGACCCGGTGCGGTACCCCGGGGCAAGATGGTCGTAGATGTGTTGAGCCTGGCAGGGGAGCACTACCGACCGGTAATTGTATTGTGACTCGAAAGATATCCAGAGGATACCGATCGGAGTATGGGCCAGACCGGATAGCTGGAGCCCTAGATATTTAGATTTGATGTTATGGGCCAGTCCGGGTAGCCGGAGCCCTAGATATTGAGATTCGAGGATACAGGTCAATCCGAATTGCCGGAGCCTGAGATATTGAGATATTGGGATTTATGTTTTGTGTCGATGCTTGACACCGATTTTATGTTGATTTCATTAAGGATACGTCGATTTTAATATATAGAAATCTCACTAAACTAAGAAAACAGTTTTCACATGCATGATGTATTCTGTTTTCCTTATATTGCATTCATACCTCATATTTATGATATGTTGCTACCTGAGACACTGACACGAGCACTTGGTATTGCACTTGGATAGATGTTTACACTTGCCACCTTATCATGCTTCAGGCTTTATCATTTGAGGATTTATATATGATCTTATTGACCTAGGATTGAGTCATACATACGATTTCTGCTCTGTAATGTTTTCTACTCATGAGTTGGAAACTCACCGCGTTGTGCTACAGTTTCTTGCAGGTTTTGCCGTATAGGTTCGTTGCTGCTTTGCTGGCACACTGCCTCTTTTTCGGGTGATTGCTTTGGTAGGTTAGTTCACTCGCATCATGACCACCATTCTATTTATTTTACATTCAGTTGTATATAGAAACTCCATCAACCAGACTTGTATATTTTATTATCTTAGAAGGCCTGTGTATATTATTTCGACCTTAGAGTCACGCTTGTATTATTTGTTGGGTTATCTTGATGCCCGAGCATCCAAACGAGGTGGCTTGCGGAACAATTTTTTTTCTACGGTTTCAAAAAGGGCCCAAAGAAAACTCAAAAACCCGGATCTTTCCATAAAACTAACTAGCTAACAAAGGAGAGCTGGTGATCTCTCCTCGTCATGTGCTCCAAGTGGCCACCTAGAACTTGATTGACCTCCATTTCCGGCTCCATCGGTCCTCCGGGATCGAGCTTGTTCTCCGGTCTCCTTTTGTCATAGATAATCAACCCGGGGAGTATGATCCATGGCTCTAGCTCCTAACTATGTAACAAAAGGAGCAACTAGAGAACTTGGTTTGCTAAACCAAGTAGTCTAGGATGTAGTTTGGAGTTCTAAGTGTAAAGCTATCTCTTTCCTACCTCTTCACTTGATTCTCAACTCATGAGAAGGTATTGGAGAGGAAGAAGATGAAGGTAGAGGAGGCTACAGAGGAAGGAGGGGAAAGAGAGCTCAAGAGAAAATGAATGAAGCATGAAAGAGAAAATCACACCCCTTGGTTTTGTGTATGAATTCTTTCAATAAACAAATGGCAACCATGCTTCAATAGTAACCACAAATGAATTGAAAATTCATTTGTTGATTATTGAAGCATGGTCATGCCCATTCCACCCATATCTCACACTTTACACCTCATTTCCATTTATAAAATAAATGGAAAATACAAAATGAGGTGTCCACCTTCTAGAAGGAAATCTATAATAAATACGGATTTCAGTCTACTGTATATACATACTTGCATTCGGATAAAAAATCCGAATGCCCAAAGAGATAGAATAACACGCAGAACGTAATACTATATCGAAATATATTGTAATATTTCAAAAAAATATAATATTATTTTTAGGATTTTTTGTAATTAAATGATAAGATATTGAATATTTTAATGAGGCGGTATAATTAAATACCGATAAATTGGGAAAAATTTGGAAAATTATGAGAATTACTAATAAGAGAGTGCTTTATGTGATTTAAGCAAATTATGAAATTTTACGATTTATTATACACTAATTGTGTGCTAATCGCGATTAAAAATCGCTAATCAGGCTTTAAGCGTGTTTTGTACACATGACATGCACATGTTATTTTAACACTTGTTACATTTTTTCCTAAATGATTTTTGAGTGTATGGTTATTTTTTTGGGGTTTACTATTGCAAAGAGAAGGAAACAAAAGAAAAGAAAATGGAAAATGGAAATGAATATAGTATTAGGCATGGGCATGCGAGAGAAATGTGAGGGGGTCAATTGACCATGGCCATTCTCTTTCCCCTTCATCTCTCTTCATCTTTATCCTTTCCATTTCCCCCATGGCAGCTACCCTCATCACCCACCTCCACAAACTGTAAGTGCACGGCGGCGCCCCGGCCGTCTGAACGAGGCCAAAATGCGGAATATAAAACTTTTCTATAAACTAGAACCGGCATTACCGGGCACTTTGAATCCCGGATCGGGCCATTAATCTAATCCTAGCTAACAAGAGAAGGGGTAGAGAGATATACCGAGCGATCCGTGTCCTTCGGTCTTCTCGTCATCGTTCCGATCTCCCAGCGGAATTTTCGGTCTTCATTTCCTCGTCGGAAGGGCACCACATCGCCGGGTTCTTTTACGGGCTCCCACCTCTGGACCGAGGCAACTCGGGCACGAAGTTGGCGAGTCGAGATGTCCAAGAATTGCTGTAGAATAAGTGTAGTGCTCTTTGTCTCTATGGGGTTTGAAGTTTCCATAAAGAAGTGGAGGAAAAATCTATGGAGATGAGCTTTTGAATTTTGATGCAAGCATAATGAAAATGAATAATTCCCACACCAAATGAGTCAACCCCCCACCACAATAGTGGTCGGCCCCCTTCTGTGAATGGAGAGAGAGAGAGCAAAGTCAAGGGGTGGGTGGAAAACAATGATACAAGAGAGAGAGAGAGAAATGTGATGATGAGAAACAATGATCATACCAAAACGTCTCCACCAACTCCCATCACAAAAAGTAAGCCATCATGAACTAAAGAGGTCAAATGGTGATGCACCATCATGAAAACATCATGATGCAAAAGTCTTCTCAATTGTTAATTGCACAAATGCAAATAACCCCTTCCACCAAATTTCGGCCAAAGAAAGACACAAAGGAAAATGGCCGAAACGGAAGGCAAACTGACAACTTCAGAAAACTGATCCCGTAATAAATTACAGGAAAACCCCGCGACTGTATATACATACCCGCATTTGTATTACGACCAAATACAAATACAATGAGACAAAATCTACACTGTACAATACTAGGATCCGGCTTAAAACAAAGCCCGCTAGTATTTTCCGTCCGATCATGATCCGTGCAATACCGCACGTATCTGATCGAACCCTTCCATATCTCCATAAGGTCTCTACAACGTTTTGCCAGAAACTTGAGAAAACGGTCTTTGGGGGACTCTAAAGACTCGTCAAAACTTTGGTTGTGGATTTAACCACTAGCACGTCAGAGGTATTAGCCATACGTAACGGGCTACAAGGTATTGACCAAAAGGGACGTCGATGAGCGAACTCATCCTGACACCCTACTGAGCCTATCAGTGCCAATATCAGTACAGTCCGGTCCGTTCATCTATGAGCATCGCATGGCGGGCCTAGGGGGTTGGTAAAAGTCAGACCCCCAAAAGCGGTACAAGTCGTGTCGGAGTGTAGCCCAGAACACCCTGAGATACTACTGGAATACCTACCAGTAAATCTCCTGCCTTGGCCAAGGACTTCGTTTAAGGGCTCTCCTAGACACAGCGCGACCTCACCCCCAATACCAGAAGAGACGAACCCCTGATGATCCGCTCACTGCCTCCATGTGGCTCGGGACTGTACCCAACTAAAACCTGTTTGCACGTCTCCTTTGAGTGTTGTAGGGTAGTAATCAAAGTACAGTGGGAACTCACACGAGACAAATGACGATCTCAGGTCGATGAACTAACCTATACACATGTCACCAGGGAACTGCTATCTGACGTCTGGTATAAGACCAACTAGCATGTTCCAAGTGAGTCCTGGCCGGTGTACTCATAATCCAATGAGCACCTGTATACATCTTAGGTGAACCAACTGACACCAGTGGCTTGTGAGACCGTCCACCGCCCCTCGTCGGGGTCTCGACCGTATACACTAGTCTACTCTGGAGTATCGATGCCCTGTCTCGAAACGCCCATGACTAGGGACCTTTTAAGGACGTGCTTATAGACTACCAGCTCCCACGTATATGATCGCCCTCATACTGCTGGCAGTCAAGCAAGAATCCTAGGGGCTCTATCAATGCGCAATAGTGACCTGTAAGGTCACCTAATGCAATACACGATGATAAAGATAAACCAGATAGCATACTATCATCTCGAGTAAGACTGTCCTATCGGCATAGGTCCTCTCTCAATCATTGCAATCATGTGCCTGTGATCCAATAATTGACTCTGAGGGCACTAACTCCAACAATCTCCCACTTGCACTCAAGGCTAATTATTGCGATGTCGCATACTCACAGCCCGTGTGATACCGAACACCCGACTCCTCTACTAATCAGTCTAACAAAACCCGTTTGCGAAACTGATGCGTTCGAGGAATAGCCTCAGTGAGTGGATCCGCTCTAATGTTTCTTTCTATGTCTCTCTAAATCTCAAGTTCGCGGAGAAACCCATCTCCCGAAATGAGCAACACCTGTCTTAGAATGTGTCTTGATGTCTGATGGGACCTAGCTTATAAATGAACTCCAAATCCAAAATTCTTAGACTGTATTGTCAACTGAATTTAATCAGTATCCTGCGCCTTGGCTCCCTCAGTGTCCACTTAGATTACCTGTCCAAAACACTGGCCCTCGTAAGAGGGAAAACTATAACTCTGACGGCCACCCTGTCGTCCAGGTCACCTTGGAAGCCTAGAATGATAACCGTCTCCCGAATGAGGCTGACGTTATCATATCCTAGAACATCCACTTATGTTCTAAAACTGCTTCCGAATGTTTCTCCAGGATTGGACAAATATCAACTTATTGCATCTAATGCAAAAACAACATTTGGTGTGGTACTTGACATCTCATGATTGACTCAATTGCCTAAGCGAGTGATCTGCCAATCATGCACATCCCTCTCTACTTTAGTCTGTAAGACACCTTTAGAGAGGGTGACTTCATCACCTGTAGGTACACTACCGTGCCAGGAGTCGGCCATTCTAAATACTCATAGAATGCTGTCTAAGTACCCAGATTGGGAAACTACCCAAATCTAGATCTAAAACCATAGATCCAGTAACCAGAATGTTTGATATAATATCTATATCCTATGTGGAGAAAACACTGTGTGACAACCAAAGTATAACCGATCGTAGTATAGGAATTTCACTTCCTACTCAGTGTATGTCATCCAAATACCAGGACATCACACCCTACTACCTTCTTAACAGATCCATCCCCTATTCTGATGCGGTCAAAATTATGACTGTCACATCAGAAATAGATGATCTATCTCCGCTACATCGGCTTTAGTCTCTTAATAGACATAAGCCACTTGTCCACCAATACTTCCGCTGCTCCCACTGACCACGACAACCCTCTGGCAGAATCATATACACGTGCACTTCTAAAGCTAGTTTAGAACGACGCTATACTCATCCTCCTGCCGGGTCTCACAGTCTGTAAAAACAGCAATGGTAAGTCTGGGTAAACAAGAACCTCCCTATCACCGCCTTTGAGCATACCGAAGTACCTCTCGAGTGCCCGAGGTTACCCACCATATCTGCGGAGTGGCTAATGGAATGTCAAACCAGATTGAATCTTTAGGTTCTTATCAAATTTTTAGTAATCGTTTGCGGTTCTGGAATCACTTCCAGTTCTACCATACTCCCACTTCTGTTTTCTGTGAAAATCCATTTTACTTAAAACTGTGGCGAGTTTAGAACAATATCACTATTGATCTTCCAGATGGTAGAAAGTCAACCTTCGTCATAGCCCGGGTCAACCCACAAACAGCCATTTCAGAAACGTGCCTTGAGTTATCCGGAGTCTGGTTTTAAGTATAAGCTGGACAACTCCCCGTACCTTAACATCGTTAAGATATGAACTGTTCTATATCCAATATAGAAACAGAGGCACTAATTCAATTGAACCAGATTCAAATCATGCAGCTGTCTCCAGTGCATGTCAACTAAATGGAGAGAGGCCGATCAGCGTTACTCAACTTAGGAATTCTTCCAATTATGAGTAACCCGAAAGAGAAGCAAGTTCTCTTAATCATTACTATCAACTGAATACCATACTCAAGTATCTACATCTTCGATCATCTTGAAAAATCCCGATACTTGCAACATCTGGTTCTCTACTTTACTCTTATACCTATAACTTCTCAAAACTCAGACCTTGTGTTTCTACGAAACACTTGTCTAAAAACTGGAGAAGTCATAAGTAAACTGAATATAGTACGAGTACCAACCCGTCTGTCCCCATAGACACTGGACAACATACAATGCACTGTATAAGTCCCTTGAGTCAAATAACTCATTCCCTGTATGTCGTAGGTTGAAAACTGTGCTATGGTTAAGAAGAATTACACCACTGTTTAATGCTCCTTACCTAACCATCCACTGATATAGGTAAATTTCATAGACATAATCTCAAAAAGGTATATCTCACTCTATAAAAATAGACGCACAGATATATCAATTTGAAATTGGTGCATAACAACGGATATTCGAAACCAAATATTCGCCGTCCGTCAAACAACCCATGTGACTTCCTCAAATATCACCAATTACAACGAATTCCGATATAATGAGGATAATCACCTAATTCCCAATAGCTTACTCCCACTCATCATCTGTAAAACCATACAGATGTGAGAATCACACCTGGTAAATACATACCCTGGAGCAAGGGCTAATTGGGAAATCAGTTTTCTTTTAACTGTACACAGTGAAACTGAAACATTGAAATGTTTCAAAGGGGTATCCTGGTATTCCTAGTAATCCTCTTCCATTATCCAGATTCATAACTGTAACCGTATATTTCTTTTCTATCTCTCTAAATCCCTTTATATGCCTTTAGTCATTACCTTCTGTACACCCTCTTAGGCCAAATGGTTTTCTTCCTTCCCTATCGTTCGGTACCAGCCTATGGTTTGGAAGAAGACTATCCAATAAGCATAATGGGTGTACTGTCTTAATCCCAGGAGCACTCGCAATGCGAGAGAAGGTGAAGATAAAAGACAACTGAATAAACCTTATTCCTATTTCTCCTCAACCAGAATCCATCCCCGAACTGGAACAAGTTCCTTTCGAGTTCGTATATAACCTTACGAAGGAATATCCAATAAACTGTGGATCTTCGTAGTGATACGGAGTGTCCTGGAGAAATACAAAGGTGAAGTGGGAGTGGTAATGAAATACTTGGTTTTGGTCGAGAATATCAGTCACAATTTACTTTGCCTTCCTTCTAATCCCTTTATTTGTCTTAACTTAATACCTTCTGTACACCGTTTAGGCTAATTGGTTTTCTTCATTCCCTACCGGTCGGCACCAGCCTATGGTTTGGAAGAAGACTATCTAATTTGCGTAATGGGTGTACTGTCCTAATCCAAGGAGCACTCGCAACCTGAGAGAAGGTAAAAGGAAAAGACAACTGAATAGTCCTATTCTTTTCCTCCAGAACCGGAAACCATCCTCGAATAAATTCTTTCGAGTTCGTATATAACTATACAATGGTTTTATCCAATGGAAGTGGACGTTCGTAGAAATACGGGGTGTCCTGGAGAAAAGGGTAAAAGTAGGAGCGACAATGAGGTGCGCAACTATGACAATCTAAAAGCCAGTCTCATAAGAAGGTTCGGTCAACTTGGTCACTGAGTTATAGTCTAGGGTCGGGTCAATGGTCGCTGCCAAAGAGAGAGAGAAAAGAAACACTCAGCGTGCACTCTAACCTAGATCAGAATGGTTACCAATTTATCTAATCTGGAAACCTCCCACTGTACTGTCAAATTCTCCTCCAAATCTGAAAGAAGAATTAGTCGGGATCACCCGAGGAGTAAACCAACTCATCAGTGGGAATCGGGACGCAACTATCATCGCATGATAACGTGACGAAATCTGCTCACGTTGTCACACTCCAGAAAGTTTGCGCATATCTGGCAAGTTTCAATTTCTTTAGAAACACCCGATGTGATTTTTGCCCTATGCTCTTATGACCTTGACGAAGGTCAACAAATCATAAGTCACATGTCAAGTTCTACCTGTCAATATCCAGGTTAATTTGAACCCACCAGTACAAGCCTTTGACTTTAGCCAACATGGCTATATGATTATCCCAAACCAACGCATCTATCTATGCAAAGGAAAGGTAACAAGCAGCTATCATTCATTATGCCTTGATGAAGGTCAACAAACATAGCATGAATACTATGTGCTACCCGTCTGAAACGACGGAGGGCTACGAATGGTTTTTGGCGAAAAACCTTTAACGTAATGAACTTGATATCGTTGAAGGAACCGGATAGCTTTTTATAAAAATATAGTGACGAAAACCATTGCTAAAGAGATCACTCACGTTGAAGGGATATCGGCTCTATCTTCGTAGAATGAGGTGCAGGATATTCCAACTGACTACCACGATGCAAAGCTAAAGTAATCGACTATAGTGAAGTTATTGCCATGACGCAAACTTCTGTCCAAGGGGTCACTCCTGGTGAAAGGATCTCGGCCCTTGCCTCGTCGACTGAGGTGCTGGATATTCATAACCGAATACCACTGTGCAAAACAAAATAGAGCATCCTTGCAATAACAGCTTTTTGAAAAATGTTCCAACAACATCAAAATAGGTTTGTTTAGCTTGCATTGATCCGAATCATTACAGTCCCATCAATTGATCACACCAATAAAGAATGAAAATAATGATGTACGTATATGCCATCTGCATTCGCTACTTGGTCCCGTCATAACCTGTTAGGTTACATAACTAACGACAGAGCGGGGACAGGACTAGCGCGGATGCAAAACATATACAACATCTACTAGTATATATATCAATATATAATATTCGCTCAAGGCGTGATAAAATGCAACATCACAGAAATGTAATAAGCATCACAGAACAATACAGATATCTGGGATCCCCGGGTTTCAGAGAGCCGCTACTGAAACCTGACGTTCCCCTGGTAGTGTGGATAGCCTGTGCAATGAAATCCTAGACCCCTACGGGCGCGGCAAGTTACCCGCCAAAACCTGAAGCGAGGCAGCCCCCTTCAGCAACGTGAATGGACCATCCAGGACTTCACGGAATCCGGTAACTTAGGCACCCATCCTTGGGTCAACCTGTACCCCCTACGAATGCGGCGAATAGCCCGCCAATTCTAGAGTGAAGCCCCCTCCGTCTCAATGCCATGAGATGCGGGCCCGTTGCCCTCTAGAACCCGGCTATCCGTGCACCCCTCCGCTGGGTAATCCTAGTACAGAAAGTAAAATATACATACAACGGGTATATCGACCTCATCCCGGTCGTGCCCCAAAAGAATAATATACAAACAGGCAGTGACGACAGTCCACATGTCGGACGCTCGCCCCGCAATATCAAATGTACATATAAAACAAAACTATACTAACATTGCATCCAGGCTATCCCCCACGACCAATCCTCAACAATACAGTACAACACAGAACATCAACGTGAATGTCACGTTCGCAAATCCGTCGAAAAGGGCTATAGCAGTTAGACAGGATTTACCGATCAAGTGACATTCACGGTCGCAGATATAATGTAAATACTGTGAACTAACATGTTTAAAATTTTCGATCGATCAAATTTACCGAAGTGGGCCCCAAGCACTACTGTAGCAGTCAAAGAAAATCTGGGCCCAAACAGAATGTACCAAAACCCCCATTTCCAAGTCCAAGACCCTCTGTAAAAATTTGGTGCAGTAAGGGGTCTAAGTGGCGGCGGAACCGCGGCCCAAGCATGGGTTTGGCCACGGTTCCGCGGCCGAACAGTAATAACAGGTGACCAAATTTTTACAGAACTCTTAGAATTCCCTGCATGTATTTCTGCAACATACCAAATATTTTTTCGAGCCAAAAACAAATCGACAGAAAACTGATGCACTTGAAATCGGGTTTTCGGAAAATCCGTTCGATCAAACTTGTAAACACGTTAGAGCAAGCTAGACTAGGTTAATGGCGTGGCTCTGATACCAGTGTAAGTGCACGACGGCGCCCCGGCCGTCTGAACGAAGCCAAAATGCGGAATATAAAACTTTTCTATAAACTAGAACCGGCACTACCGCGCAATTTGAATCCCGGAACGGGCCATTAATCTAATCCTAGCTAACAAGAGAAGGGGTAGAGAGATATACCGAGTAATCCATGTCCTTCGGTCTTCTCGTCGCCGTCCCGATCTCCCCGCGGAATCTCCGGTCTTCATCTCCTCGTCGGAAGGGCACCACATCGCCGGGTTCTTTTACGGGCTACCACGTCTGGACCGAGGCAACTCGGGCACGAAGTTGGCAAGTCGACGTGTCCAAGAATTGCTGTAGAATAAGTGTAGTGCTCTTTGTCTCTATGGGGTTTGAAGTTGCCATAAAGAAGTGGAGGAAAAATCTATGGAGATGAGCTTTTAAATTTTGAAGCAAGCATAATGAGAATGAATAATTGCCACACCAAATGAATCAACCCCCCACCACAATAGTGGCCGGCCCCCTTTTGTGAATGGAGAGAGAGAGAGCAAAGTCAAGGGGTGGGTGGAAAACAATGATACAAGAGAGAGAGAAAGGTGATGATGAGAAACAATGATCACACCAAAAAGTCTCCACCTACTCCCATCACAAAAAGTAAGCCATCATGAACTAAAGAGGTCAAATGGTGATGCACCATCATGAAAACATCATGATGCAAAAGTCTTCTCAATTGTTAATTGCACAATTGCAAATAACCCCCTCCACCAAATTTCGGCCAAAGAAAGACACAAAGGAAATTGGCCGAAACGGAAAGCAAACTGGAAACTTCAGAAAACTGATCCCGTAATAAATTACAGGAAAACCCCGCGACTGTATATACATACCCGTATTTGTATTGCGACCGATTACAAATGCAATGAGACAAAATCTACACAGTACAATACTAGGATCCGGCTTAAACAAAAGCCCGCTAGTATTTTCCGTCCGATCATGATCCGTGCAATACCGCACGTATCTGATCGAACTCTGCCATATCTCCATACAGCCTCTACAACTTTTCGCCCGAAACTTGAGAAAACGGTCTGTGGGGAACTCTAAAGACTCGTCAATACTCTGGTTGTGGATTTAACCACTATCACGTCAGAGGTGTTAGCCATACGTAACGGGCTACCAGTTATTGACCAAAATGGACGTCGATGAGCGAACTCATCCTGACACCCTACTGAGCCTGTCAGTGACAATATCCGTACAGTCCGGTCCGTTCGTCTATGAGCATCGCATGGCGGTCCTAGGGGGTTGGTAAAAGTCAGTCCTCCAAAAGCGGTACAAGTCGTGTCGGAGTGTAGCTCAGAACACCCAGAGATACTACTGGAATACCTACCAGTAAATCTCCTGCCTTGGCCAAGGACTTCGTGTAAGGGCTCTCCTAGACACAGCGCGACCTCACCCCCAATACCGGGAGAGACGAGCCCTGAAGATCCGCTCACTGCCACCATGTGCCTCGGGACTGTACACAACTAAAACCTGTTTGCACGTCTCCTTTGAGCGTGGTAGGGTAGTAATCAAAGTATAGTGGGAACTCACACGAGACAAATGACGATCTCAGGTCGATGAACTAACCTGTACACATGTCACCAAGGAACTGCTATCTGACGTCTGGTATACGACCAACTAGAATGTTCCCGGCGAGTCCTGTCCGGTGTACTCAAAACCCAATGAGCACCTGTATACATCTTAGGTGAACCAACTGACACTAGTGGCTTGTGAGACCGGTCACCGCCCTCGTCGGGGTCTCGACTGTATACACTAGTCTACTCTGGAGTATCGATGCCCTGTCTCGAAACTCCCACGACTAGGGACCTTTTAAGGATGTGCTTATAGACTACCAGCTCGCACGTATATGATCGCCCTCATACTGCTGGCAGTCAAGCAAGATTTCTAGGGGCTCTATCAACGTGCAATAGGGACCTGTAAGGTCACCTAAAGCAATACACGATGATAAAGATAAACCAGATAGCATACTATCATCTCGAGTAAGACTGTCCTATCGGCATAGGTCCTCTCTCAATCATTGCAATCACGTTCCTGTGATCCAATAATTGACTCTGAGGGCATTAATTCCAACACAAACACCCTACATCACAATCAAAAACTACTCAAAAATCCTTCTCCATTTCATAAAAAACTTGCACAAGCTCACATCAAGCACTTTGGAACAACAAAGGAAGGGTTTTGGAGACTTAGGGCAACTCAAGAAAGTTCTTGAGTTGCCAAATGATGTAACTTCTGCACTCTTAGTATTGTATTTAAATTTTCTTAGCACCCATACAAATTTAGAGGTGTTTTGATGCGGTTTGGTGAACTTTGAAAATCGCTAGTTAGGGTTTGAAGGGATTTTCATTTGGGATAGTGTAATTGACTTAGTAGTGAGCTTAAAACCCCTTAGTGATTTGGGCTAAAACCTGAGAGTAGAACCCAAAAACCAAACTTTGAAAACCCCGACATTGGCAGATTTTAAGGAAATTGTGATGTATTTTGGTATCTGCTATCACTCGGAGCCTCTGAATTTTTTTTAGCAAATACAGAGTGGTTTGCAGGCAACCTGGAGTGTACCACCAAAACCTAGGACCCCAATTCCCTCTTTATGCCGTTAATTTATCCCTTTAGGCTACAAATTACTGCCTGGGCATTCCAGTTTGGGTTCTTGCTTGTTTCAGGGCTTTATCTCCAATAAACTAGACCCTTGGCATATGCAAAATTGGCTAATTTCACCTAAGGTAAAATCTGGGATCATTTGCTTGTGTTGGCGCATTTTTTTACGACTTGTTTTAACATGGATTTTGGTATTTGATAAATTGTTTCCGTCGTGTGGCGTTTGAACGTCAACGACTAGGGTTATTGGTCGTGTTTGCATGCGTAGCTATAGATTTTTACCTATAAGCGTCGTGTGTGCCGCTTTGTGTTTTTCCAACTGAATTTTAATACGCATTGCGATTGGATTATATGTATAGGTACCCCATGTGGTGTCGTGAAGTTGAAGATGAAGATGGCGACATCGACATCGGCACACAAGAAGCAAGGTGAGTAGATATATATCTACGGGGGATGTCGGGTGGATGGCGTATTGTAACCCCGCAGTTCGTAGTATATTTATGATATATAACCGGATATATATGTAGTTTATGATACGTGGATGATTATCAAGATATGATTATGTGTTCATGGTTAGTTTGGGGTTATTAGGAGTGAACTAGCATAGCTTCTTAGTCACGAAACCTAGAATATGTTTATACCCACACGCACACACACCTGCATTCATTTTATTACCTGTGTGTATATGGGGATATGTATATTTGTATTTATATATACATGGGTATGGGACTATGTATATATATATATATATACGTATATATATACATGGATTATGAGGATAGTACTCGGGATTGGAGATGAGTCGATGAGATTGGGCTTGAGGCGGTGAGATCGGTGATGTGATATGGTTCGTGTTTGAGATACGACGTGTTGTTATAGTGGGTCATTCGATGTGGTTTTTTTAGGCACACACATTCATATACATATGTGGTATCTGTATTGTACTAGACATAGATCAGTACCCCCGAGCATGATATTTGATAAAGAGGATACCAGATGAATAATTTGATTGATGTGACATTGACCCGTTCCCAGATTTAGGATGCCATACGACGGATTTACCGTACGAGCTATATTGATGATTGATCCGCAATCTTGACTCGTGGATGTCATATTGTATTAGGGTATCGTATAGGATACTATTGAGGCGGAATCCCCGACTATTATCTATATATATGTATTGACCCAGATGTTAAGCGGTTTCCTTGCCTTTCGATCAGCCTATTAGTTTGGCCCGGTAGTTTACATGTAAATGATGGATTAGACTCGAGTCATACCTATTTCAAAACAAACGAATTGTGAGTATTTTAAAAATAGGCCAAGGGATTCTACGGATATTTCAAAGGACGTATCTTTTCTTAAAACACCGTAGCCCTTATTTTCAAAACACCACGATTCGTATTATTTCAAATGGAAAAACTGTACGACTCATACTTATATAAATGCATATTAGTTATCATTGTGTTTATTGTTCAGCTCCTGCATATCCTTGCTATTCGCATCACATCACAAACTTATATTATGTTTTCATATGCTATTATTGAGATCTTGCTGTCAGGACACCAGCACCATTACCTTTGATGCGTATGTTCCACATACACTTACTTGCCAGCTCACACACATCATCATCGGTAATTGTCATGTCACGAAAACTTTAGAAAATATTACTCATTGACATAGCTTGTTAACTGATAGTTCGATATGGTATTAGCGTACTCGTCTTTATATGCTGGTTTAGGCACTGCAGTTATTACTTGCTACTGCATGCATATTATTATTCACTGTTATGCAGTATCATAGTGTTTTATGCCGATATTCACTATTTACTTGCTATTGATGATTGGATTTCGGATTTTCAAGAGATTTCCGGGATTTGGGAGAAAACCGCAAGAATATATATAAACTTCTCTCCCTCTCTTTTTAAAATGAAAAGTGCGGTTTTCTCATGATGTATGAGTCGTCCACCATGATGTTTTCTCGTTTATGAGATGGATTTTGAGACCCGATTCGAGGAGTTGGATGAACCATCTGCGGGTACATGGTGGACCCGGTAAGGTACCCCGGGGCAAGAAGTTCGAGGTTTAGACGATGAGCCCGGCAGCGGCAGACTGCCTACCGGTGATTTTACCGGGCGCGTCGGATATACGGAGGATACCGTTCGTGGTCGTGTGACTGATGATAAGTGCCAATCCGGACTGACGGAGCCCTAGATAGCGAGATTTGAGACACTGAGATTTTAAGATATTGAGGTATTGAGATTTGATGATGCAGGCCAGTCCGGATACCCGGAGCCTGAGATATTGAGATATTGGGATTTATGTTATGTGTCGATGCTAGACACTATTTATGTTGAGTTCATTGATGATACCTCGTTTTAAATATATAGAAATCTCACAAAGTTATGAAAGCAGTTTCTTCATTTACATGTATTCTGTTTTCATGCATTCATATGATATGTTGCTACCCGAGGCACTGACACGAGCACATGGGATTACACTTATCTATAGATGTTTACTCTTGCCACCTTTTCTTGCTTCAGACTTATCATTTGAGTTTATATATGTATATTAGATCGTATTGACCTAGGATTGTGTCATACATGCGATTTCAACTCGTAGATGTTTTCTACTCATGAGTTGGCAACTCACCCCCGTTCTGCCACAATTTCTTGCAGGTTTTGCCGTACAGGTTTCGTTACGGCTTTGCTGTTACACTGCTCCCTTTCTGGGTGATTACTTTGTTAGGTGGGTTCACTTGTATCGTGACCGCCATTGTACTTTATTACATTCAGTTGTATCTAGTAAAACTCCATCAACAAGACATGTATATTTTATTGACTTAGAGACCAGTGATGTATATTCTTTCGACCTCAGAGGCACGCGTTGTATTATTATGGATTTCATGTTGTTAGAGTTTTCCTTTCAGTTTTGATCCTCGCCCTTCGGCGTTGTATATTATATTGCTTCCGTGGTTTTGGTCGTCGATTGACGAAGAGCTAGCTCCCGCTTAGGGATGCCTTTTATCATTCATGCATATATTTATCATGTTGTACCCCGTTCGGGGCCAGTATTTACAAAGGAAACTCTGCCGAAATTTTCAGAAAAGACTTGTGATTTTAAAAATACATATTTAGGCTTATGTTGCTAACTACTTGATTTAAATTGGATCTTCCTTAACTCTACTGTTTTACATGGTTTTTATTTCTGGGTTTTGGCTTACTTAGATTACGTACGCCTCGAGACGTTTCGTAATTTAAGTGCCGGTCATGTTCCGTACTTTTCGGGTCGTGACAAAGTTGGTATCAGAGCGTTAGGTTTTACCTTCGGAGAGTAGGAGACCCTTGGTTGATGGAGTAGGTAGCTTGAGTAGAGTGACGTACCGTACGTATGTTCCGCGGCATATTTACGATATGATACTCCGCTTAAGAAACCTTAGGATGTAAATTTCTTTGCACAGTATTATATTCATTCCTATGATCTATCCTCCTCGGTACCAGTTTATGGTTTTGCTGCCACGATTACGGGCAGAGAGACCAACGGCTAGAGTTGCGGTCAGCACGAGCTTGTCACGGACGGGAACTGACCACGGCGTGATTACAGAGACATACGGTTGCATATAAAGGCGTTGTTTTATTGTGTTTTCATGCCAAGAGCGTTGATGGATCGCTTTTATGAGATTTCTCGGGCGTGCAGATTTGCACCAGAGGATTGAGCCACTGATAGAGGCTAGCCAGAATGTGATGACCATTGATGTATCTCTTATTCAAGATGATTGAGGCACTGTTCAGCGTGCAGATGAATGAGCCAGTTGTTGTTGCGAACGACGAGATATTTCCCCAGATGTAGGAGCTATTGCAGTACGAATTGTACTTAGAGATATGATAGAAGGTTGCTAGTCACCCAAGGATGAATGACTAGGACATGTGGTTCGTTCGCTTACCCCGATGCGAGGTCATCAGATAAATTGATTCCAGCTAGAGACGACTTCACGCCGGTACGTTGAGAGTCGATAGAGGCGATCGAATGTCAGAAACCCATATTCTAAGTTTAAAGTATTCGGGATAGACATGCAAGAAATTCTATGGACCCTCTAGAAGAATGAAACCCTAACTCGACATAATGACCGTATGAAAGCCTTTGAACCTTAGGGTTTGCGGTAGTTCCGCGATGCCATTAGTGAGGCCTTGGTTTGCCCTTCTACGGCTGGTCCACCGATACTGTGGTATGTACTCGATACTATTAAACCGTACCCAAGATGTTGAGCTCTTGTGGGATTATGAGATTTTGACGAATCGATCGAATGGTTCAACTTCATTCGGATTCTATGTAGTGAGATGCATTTCTCGGGAGACTCCAGATATGACTATAGCCGTTGGAGCGTAGTCTATGCAGCCATGATGAGACGAGTCCGAATCAGTCGACAGTAGAGAAAGGTGATGTAAGAGGTTCGTACGAGATATTGATGAGATGACGTTCCACTCCGCCGACATCAGAGATGTGATTCGCATGCAGAGGCGTTGTATATGGATATATCTTCCAGAAGGAGTCGCGATGAGTACGCAGCCGTTCAGGAACAAGAAACAGATTTAGTGAAGGTTGATAACTTCCGTGTAAGTCCATGCTACCTCTCCCGGAACTTTCGGGAATGCGGAATTTGGTAAAAAACGATTTTTACGGAGGTGGTAACATGGACCTAAAACCCAGATCTTGGTTAAACATCTATCTAACAACCTAACTACGAGTTTCTAGCTACTCGGTTAGGGGGTTATACCTTGCTTGTCTTGAACTCCTTCGTCTTCAAGCTCCGATGGTGGTCCGGATTGGCTTCTTCCCGTCGTCTCCGTACGCCGAAGATAGATCCACCTGAAAGCTCCAACCTTTGGCTCCTTCTTCGTTCTTTGAAGAAACTAGTTCACTCGGTTTGCTAAACCTTGTGAACTAGAGTGAGTAGAGAAGAGTTTGTATAGGATTTTATCTATGGTTCTTGATTCTCAACTCATGAGACAAGAGAACCATAGATTAAAGAGAGGGAAAAGGAGCAAGAGGGTGAGAGCAAAACAAGAGAGCTCATGAACAAGAGAGAGAATGAGCAAGAAAGAATGAGCAACTCTTTTGTCTCTCACCCTCTCATAATCCAAAGTCATGATAACTCATCATACTAAAAAAAAGTCTTATGTGATGGTTGAAGCAATCATAACCATATCATTTCATGCACTCATTTTACACAAATGAGCAAGCAAACAAAAGTCTTTGCCATGAAATGATGGCTATGGTTATCATGATGGTCAACTAGTCAAGCCTAGTCAACCGGTCAACAAAGTCAACAAGTCAACAAGTCAACAAAAAGTCAACAAGTCAACAAAGTCAACAAAAGTCAACAAGTCAACAAAGTCAATCCTCCACAACCATGTCACCATAATACTTAAGTAATATAATAGTTAATCACATGTCATATTCTCATTAGGGTTGAACAAAAAGTCAAATAGTCAATGGTCAACTGTCAACAACCCGAATGAGAATCCGCTGCCTCTGTCTCCCTGTCAACTGTGCATACGCACCCGCATCCGCGTTTCGAGGAACACGAATGCACACTGGATAAATCCAATCCCAAAAGGTACACTAGGATCTGGCTTAAACCAAAGCCCGCTAGTGTATACTGTCCGGACACTGTACGTGCACAAGTGCACGGATGTGACCGAACCCTGTCGCAAAACCATGCGACCTCTACTCTTTTGCCTAAAGGCGAAAAGCTTTCTGTGTGGGACTCTAAAGACTCGACACTACGCTGGCAGTGGGTTTAACCACAGACCGCAAGCGGCACTAGCTGTGCGTAACGATCCCCAGGTAATGCCGACAAGAAGACCGACGAGGCGAAACCCATCTGAACTCCTACTGAGCCTGAGTGTGACATTCTCCGTACAGTCCGGTCTGTTCGTCTGATACATCGCATGGCGGGCCTAGGGGCCGGTAAACGTCAGTCCCCCAATAGCGGTACAAGTCGTGCCGGAGCGAAGCCCAAAACACCCTGAGATAACACTGGAAACCTACCAGTATATCTCGTTTGCCCTGGCCAGGGACTACTCGTGTAATGGCTCTCCTAGACACAGCGCGATGTCAACCCCCAATACCGGGAGAGACGAATCCTGTCTAACCGTCACTGCCTCCAAGTGCTTCGGGACTGCACCCAACCACTACCTGTTTGCACGACTCCTTTGAGCCGTGGTAGGGTAGTGATCAAAGTACAGTGGGAACACACTCGAGGCGAAGTGACAGTGTCAAGTCAGCGGATTAAGCTGTACTCATGTCACCTGGGTGATAACTGACGATAGGCATAATACCAACTAGTCAGTTCCCGACGAGTCATGTCCAGTGTACCCGTAACCTAACGAGCACCCGCATACTATCTCAAGTACGACGTACTGACGGCTGTGGGACAGACCGTCTCCCACACTGGGATGAGAAGCGCATGCGCTGGTCTACTCCGGAGTATCGATGCCCTGTCTCGATAGTCCTGCGACCAGGGACCTGCATAAGGATGTGCTTATAGATTACCCAGCCCCACTAGTGTGACGGCCATCACATCGCTGGTAATCAAGCAAAGATCCTAAGGGCTCCACTAATGTGTATAGGCGATATACAAAAATAAACACATGTACACATTGAAGTAGAAACAAACCAAGTAGCATACTACTATTTTGAGCAAGATTGTATATACAAGGTGAATATCCCAAGCTTCCATTAAGTAATATACAAACTAGTATGATACAGTAATGGCCTCTAGGGCATATACACTAACAATCTCCCACTTGCACTAAGGCCATGTACTGGCGTATCGAAGACCTATCATCTCGATCAGCCGCTCGAACTGAGTCTGGGGCAGGGCCTTGGTGAATGGATCTGCAGTGTTATCTTCTGAAGCGACTCTTCGAACCTCGATCTCGTGGCGATCTACGATCTCCCTGATCAGGTGATACCGCCTCAAGATGTGCCTGGATCTCTGATGGGACCTGGGTTCCTTCGCTAAAGCTATAGCCCCGTTGTTGTCGTAATACAGAGGTATTGGATCAACAATGGACCGAACCACCTGAAGTTCTTTCAAGAACTTCCTCATCCAGACAGCTTCTTTTGCGGCATCAGATGCAGCGATGTATTCCGCTTCCATCGTCGAGTCTGCAACGGTTTCTTGTTTGGAACTCTTCCAACACACCGCCCCTCCATTGAGGGTGAAGACAAAACCCGACATGGACTTGGAATCATCCTTGTCACTCTGGAAGCTGGAGTCAGCAAAGACCTCGATCTGGAGGTCTTTTCCGCCATACACCAAGAACATCTCCTTAGTCCTTCTCAGGTACTTGAGAATGTTCTTTACCGCTATCCAGTGTTTCTCCCCGGGGTTTGACTGATACCGGCTTACCACACTCAGTGCATAAGCTACATCCGGTCTGGTACACAACATCGCATACATTATAGGGCCTACCGCAGAAGCGTAGGGTATAATAGACATGCGATCCCTCTCCAAATCAGTCTTGGGAGACATCTCTTTAGAGAGGGTGATCCCGTGACAAGCCGGTAGGTTACCGCGCTTGGAATCTTCCATACTGAATCTTTTCAGTACGGTGTCGATGTACCTGGACTGAGAAAGTCCCAATATCCTCTTGGATCTGTCACGGTAGATCCGGATACCCAGAATGTATGAGGCATCACCCAGGTCTTTCATGGAGAACCTGTGTGACAAGAACCCCTTGACAGATTGTAGCATAGGAATGTCATTTCCTATTAAGAGAATGTCATCCACGTATAAAACGAGGAATACTACAGTTCTCGCTACAAATCTACTATAGATGCATGGTTCATCTGGATTTTTGATAAAGCCAAATTCTTTGACTGTCTCATCAAAGCAGATGTTCCAACTCCGCGATGCCTGCTTTAGTCCATAGATGGACTTAAGCAACTTGCACACCTTTCCGCTGCTCCCACTCTGAATGAAACCCTCTGGTTGGTCCATATAGACACACTCCTCTAAATTTCCATTTAGAAAAGCGGTCTTTACGTCCATTTGCCAGATCTCATAATCGTTGAAGGCAGCGATGGCAAGAAGGATCCGAATGGATTTCAGCATGGCTACTGGAGAAAAGGTTTCGTCATAGTCCAAGCCAGGTCTTTGACGAAAACCCTTTGCTACCAGCCTAGCTTTATAGGTCTCAACCTGTCCATCTACACCAATCTTCCTTTTGAAGATCCACTTGCATCCTACGGGTTTTACCCCGTCTGGAGCAATGTCCAACGTCCATACCTTGTTGGTGTACATGGACTCCATTTCGGTCCGCATTGCATCCAGCCATTTCACTGAGTCAACGCTCTGAACGGCCTGCTGGAAGCTAGTAGGCTCATCATAATCTATGATGCAATCCTCTCTATCCCCGTCTATGAGAAAACCGTAGTATCTCTCGGGCGGATGAGTCTGCCTACTACTCCTGCGGAGCGGCGTAGGAATGTCCTGTTCTTCCGAACCCTCTGGTTCCACTAAACTTTCAGTAATAGTCTGTGGTTCTGGTATTTCTTTCAGTTCTACTGCGCTCCCACTTATTTCCTTTTCTAAGAACTGGTGTTCTAGAAAGTGGGCATTACGAGAAACAAGGACTTTTTGTTCCTCTGCGTAGTAGAAAAGATACCCCCTGGTGTTCTTTGGGTATCCCACAAACTTGCACAGTACTGAGCGTGCCTCGAGTTTGTCCGCATGCTGCTTTTTGACAAAAGCTGGACATCCCCATATCTTCAGATATTGAAGATAGGGTTTCTTCCCACTCCATAACTCATATGGTGTGGTAGGCACAGTCTTAGTGGGAACTCGGTTCAAAAGGTATGCGGCTGATTCTAGCGCATATCCCCAGAATGATCGCGGCAACTCAGCGTTACTCATCATGGACCGTACCATATCCAATAGGGTCCGGTTCCGTCTCTCCGATACACCGTTATGTTGCGGAGTGTATGGAGGAGTAAGCTGAGAGAGAATTCCGTTCTCTTTTAAATAGTCCAGGAACTCGGCACTTAAGTATTCTCTACCTCGATCCGATCTTAGAATCTTAATACTTTTGCCGGTCTGTTTCTCTACTTCATTCTTATACTCCTGGAATTTTCCAAAGGCTTCGGACTTATGTTTCATTAAGAAGACATAACCATACCTTGAGAAGTCTTCCGTAAAAGTAATGAAGTAAGAATGGCCGCTTCGCGCATGTGTAGACATTGGACCGCACACGTCACTGTATACGAGTCCTAAGAGCTCGCTCGCTCTTACTCCATGTCTAGTAAACGGAGTCTTTGTCATCTTTCCTTTGAGACAGGATTGACAAGTGGCATACGATTGATATTCGAACGCATTCAAATACCCTTCAGTATGTAACTTCGTCAACCTTCTCTCATTGATGTGACCCAGTCTACAATGCCACAAGAAAGTCTGATTTATTTCTGGAGACTTTCTTTTGTGTGTATTCTGGACATTGAAAATCTGTGGTTGGTTCAATACGTATATACCATTACTCAATGTACCTGACCCAATCAGAACTTGATTACGGTGAATGTTTACAACATTACTTACAAACGCAAATTCATAACCTTCTTTAGAAACTAAAGATACAGAAATGATATTACAAGTTGCTTTGGGTACAAAAAAGCAATTACGCAAAACCAAAACATGTCCATCTGACATTCCCAGGTGATACTCCCCCACGGCTTTAGCATCCATGCTAGCTCCGTTCGCAACTCTGAGGGTCATGTCACCTGCCTTCAAAACCCTACGGTTTCTCAACGCCTGCAAAGAATTACAGATATGAGATCCTGATCCGGTATCCAATACCCAGGAAGTAGAGTTTATTGAAAGACAGTTTTCAATAACATACACACCTGAAGCTGAAGCTGCAACCTGCTTCAATTCCTGTGTTCTTGTTAGTGTTTATGCCCTAGAAGGCCATTACTGTATCATACTAGTTTGTATATTACTTAATGGAAGCTTGGGATATTCACATGTATATAACAGTCTTGCTAAACATGGTAGTATGCTACTTGGTTTTTCTATCTTAATATGTAAGTGTACGTATTGATAGAGCTCTTAGGATCTTGCTTGTCTACCAGCGTTGTGATGGCAGTCACACTAGTGGGGGCTGGGTAGTCTACAAGCACATCCTTATTCTGGTCCCTGGTCGTTGGATTATCGAGATAGAGCATCGATACTCCGGAGTAGACTGGTGTGTACGCTTCTCATCCCAGTTGGGGAGATGGTCTGTCCCACAGCCGTCAGTACGTCGTACTGGAGATAGTATGCATGTGCTCGTTAGGTTACGGGTACACCGGACAGGACTCACAGGGAACTGTAGGTTGGTTTGATACCAGTCGTCAGTGAGCAGTTCCCAGGTGACATGAGTACAGCATAGTCCGCAGACTTGACACTGCTGCTTCTCCTCGAGTGTGTCCCACTGTTCTTAGATTGCTACCCTACCACGGCTCAAAGGAGTCGTGCAAACAGGTAGCAGTTGGGTGCAGTCCCGAGCACTTGGAGGCAGTGGCGGTTAGACAGGATTCGTCCCTCCCGGTATTGGGAGTAGATATCGCGCTGTGTCAGAGAGCCATTACGCAAAGTCCCTGGCCAGGGCAAGCGAGATTTGCTGGTAGGTTCCAGTAGTTTCTCAGGGTGTAATGGGCTTCGCTCCGACACGACTTATACCGCTATTAGGGGACTGACGCTTGCCGCCCCCCTAGGCCCGATATGCGATAGTCTTGGACGAACGGACCGGACTGTATGGAGATTGTCACAGTAGGCTCAGTAGGAGTTCGGATGGGTTTCCTCATCGGCCTTCTTATCGACAACTACCTGGGGACCGTTACGTACAGCTAGTACCGCTTGCGGTCTGTGGTTAAACCCACTGCCAGCGTAGTAGTCGAGTCTCTAGAGTCCCACATAGAGAGTTTCCTATTCCAGGCGAAACGATATAGAGGTCGTATGGTTTTACGACAAGGGTTCGGACGCATACGTGCGTTTACGCGCGTACGACTTTCGGACAGTTTTTACCAGTCGGCTTTGGTTTAAGCCAGTTACTGGTATCCGGTTATTGGATTTTTACAGTCTAAAGTTTTTCCGTATTTTTGCGGATTGGAGGGGCGTTCTCGTAATTGTACGAGAAGCTTCTAGAAGATGGTGACTAAGGAGGGTTATGTGTCATATACATTGAATGAGTTATATGAGTCATGAGGGTGATTCATTCATCTCATTAATGCACATTTATTGCTTAATGACTCATGCTAATGAATCACCACTTGATATTTTATGAAGCATGATTATTCATCACACTTTATTCTTTTCTTCTTATTAGAAATGCTTCATATATATTATGATACTCATAACTTTATTCAATTATCATTCTCACATTCTCTCTCCTCAAGCTCTCCCTCTTCATAAGACTAATCCTCCCCTCTCATGAGTTGAGCACAAGGGTTAGTAAGACTAATTAATCCATAACCATCTCTATATTACACCTAGCTTCTTTGATTAGCAATCCAAGAAGGTTAGTTGCCTCAAGTTTAGAGGTTTAGCTTGGAGTTTTGCTCTCGGGTGGATCGTCTACTACCTAGAGAAGGCCGAGGAGGACAAGGAGATCGTAAAGACGAAGGAGTTGGTTCATTAGGTATAATCCCTAAACACAGTAGTTTAGAAACACTTTGTGTTTGGTTATTTATAGTTTAGCTTCGATTCAAGCGGTTAGTCGATGTTCGTTCACTAAACAAGTTCGTTTTTGAAAATTCCGCCTCCCCACAAGTATTGGGGTGTAGTACATCGACTTACAGTGGTATCAGAGCCTCGCTAAACAATAAATAACTTAATTGCAAATTTGTACGAATTTCGAACGGAAAAACGAAGCCGGAAAACCCTAAAACTGTCAAGTTTCTGTCGAAATTTAAATGAAGTCCAAAAATTTTTCAAGGTATCTCAGAAAGCTTGAAAAGGGGCCAGGAGAATACCCATGAAATTTGAGCCCATGAATCGGCTAAAGAGCCGCGGAAGCGCGGCGGATCCCTACTGATCCGCCGCTGTTCCGCGGCCGAGTTGCCGAGTCATGGACTCATTTTTCATGTGTGGGTCCTCTCTGGTATTTGGTGTTTTCTGGAATATTTTAATTTTGCTCAGGTTTCCAGTTTACAGAGCAGTTTTTGGAGCAATATTAAAGATGTTTAATCGATCGAAATTGTACAGTATTTGCATATTGGATTATATCTGTGATTGTTTAATGTGTTCGTAAACCTCCCCTAACTGCTAGTATGTCGGTTGGCAGGGGGTTGCACATTTCTGTAATGGTTTTATCTGTTTGTGCATATGAACTGTATTGGAATGTTGTGGTGTATAGCCGGGGTTTAGCAATAGGTTATTATTTAATTCATTTGTTGTAAATGTAATTTGTTGTAATATTATTTTTGCGGGGCACATCAAGGTTGCGGTTGTAGCCACCGTTGTATTATTTCATTTTACTGTTTTTGCTCCTAGGACTGACCCAAGGTGGGGTACACAAACTGCCGGGCGGGTAGTTTGCCGTACCCGTAGGGGTCGAGGGTGGGGTAACGGCTATTCATCACAACTGTGTAATCTGTCTTTTCTTGCAGGCTCAAAAGAAATACAGATTGCTTGCAAATCCAATATTTTTTATCTGTGTTCTGGAATGTATATCATTGCGTCAGACGAATGTAAAATATCTATATATATGATAGCTATTTAGACGTCACTTATGTTTTACACCCGCGCTAGCCCAGCCCCCGCTCTGTCGTTAGTTAAGTAACCTAACGGGTGATGACGGGACCCCGTGGTGAATGCGGATGGCATAAGAGGACGTTGTATTTTCGTTGTTTTCTGCAATGATAGGTTAATGATGGGACGCATTATCTATAATGCAAAGAAAAAACAAACCAAAGTTTAAATCGTTGGAACAGTTTAAAAGAAACCACTCGGTTAATTTTAAAAACAGATATTTTTAAATGCGGAGCTTTAACCACTCCTTTTAAAAAGGCTATCAGGTTCCTTCGGTTATATCAAGTTCACTACGTTCACGGTTTCGCCAAAACCAGTCGTAGCCTCCGTCATTTCTTATGGATAGTCAGTAGTATTCAAGCTGTGTTTGTTGGCTTTCGTCAAGACATAGTGTTTGGTAGCTGCTGGGTATTCATTTGTTACAAAGATAGATGTGTTGGTTTGGGACAGTCGCATTACCTTGTTGGCTTTCGTCAAGGGTATATACGGGTGGGTTCAAATTAACAAGATAATGATGGGCAGAACTTGACATGTGACTTATGATTTGTTGGCTTTCGTCAAGGTCATAAGAGCATGGGGCAAAAACTTATATCGGGAATTTCTAAAGAAACTGAAAATTGCAAAGAGATGCATACCATTTGGAGTTTGATGAATGTTGGTAGGATTCCTTCAACATTATCATACGATGATATTTGGATCCCGATCCTACTGTGAGTATTTGCTACTTATCAAGATATTCGTCACTTAACGATCAATGCTATAAACCTAGTAGGTGTCCAGAAAGGTGTCAGCGGGGTTACGCCCCCAGAGAAAAGAGGTTATTTAATTAAGGAACTTCGCGAAAGCGTTGGAAAACCTCCCTCGAAGTATCGACACTGGCCTGGCTGAACGGTTAAGCAAGTATTGTACGGTGAGAATAGTCCTGGCTAATTCTTCTATTATGGTTTGAGGAAGGATTCGAGAAACAGTGGGAGCCATCCAGTTTAGATAAACTAAAAACCACTCTAAACTTGTAAGAGCATCATGCTAAAGAGTTTTCTTCTCTCTCTCCTAATTGCAGCGACCCTGAAAATGACTGGACTTAAGTTACTTTTAGAGAAAAATATACTGACAGGGCCAAACTATAAAGATTGGCTGCGGAATGTCAAAATGGCTTTGACCTATGACAAATTGGGGTACATCCTCACCGCTACGGCACCTGCTGTCCCTGGTCCCAAATCCAGCAATGCGGATAAGGAAATCCGCAAAACCTGGGATTTAGATTGCGCGAGAGCCAAGTGCATCGTGCTTGCCTCAATGAACAATGAACATCAGAGGAAGCACGAGGATATGTCCCTAGATGGCATATTTCTCCATACAAAGGAACTTTATGGAGAGCAATCTCGTATAGCAAGATACGAGACATCTAAGAACTTGTTTCGAGCGAGGTTGGCTGTCGGGTCATCGGTAGGTGAACATGTCCTAAAGATGATCGGCTATATTGAAGAGCTCGCAGACCTTGGGACGACTTTGGATAATGAGCTGTATACAGACCTTATTCTCCAGTCCCTTCCTCCCACCTACGCCCAGTTTATCCTCAACTTCAACCTTCAAGGAAAAGAAGTTGAACTTGCGGAACTCCTGAACATGTTAAGGAGTGCAGAAGGCACCTTGCAGAAGGCAAAGGAAACACCCGCTATGTTTGTTGGCGGTGCATCTTCTTCCGGGTCCAAGGCTAGGGCCAAAGGAAGGAAGAAGAAGGCCGCACCCAAACCTAGAGGAGGTGTTAGTAAGGTGGGAGGGAAGGGAAAGAAAAAGTTTGCGGTACCGGTAGTGGGCCAGGATGAGTGCTTCCATTGTCACAGGAAGAAGGATTGCAAGGCGTGGAACGCCAAGAACCAGGAACCGAAGCAAGCTGTGGCTTCGACTTCAGGTGTGTTTGTAATTGAGAATTGTCTGTCGATCAACTCTACTTCCTGGGTATTGGATACCGGATCAGGATCTCATATTTGCAATTCATTGCAGGCACTGAGAAACCGTAGAGTGCTAAAGGAAGGTGATATGACCCTAAAGGTTGCTAACGGAGCTAGCGTGGGAGCTGCGTCCGTCGGGGATTATCACCTAGGATTGACGAGTGGACACATTTTGGTTTTACATAACTGTTATTTTGTACCAAGTTTAACGTGTAATATCATATCAGTTTCCTTGTTATCAAATAAAGGTTATGATTTCACGTTTGTAAGAGATGTTGTCAACATCCACTTTAATCATGGTTTGATTGTGTCCGGTACCCTAAATAACGGTATATATGTTTTAAACCAACTCCAAATTTTCAATGTCCAGAACACACTAAAAAGAAAGTCTCCGGATTTAAATAAAGCTTTCTTATGGCATTGTAGACTGGGTCACATCAATGAGAGAAGGTTGACTAAGTTGCATAGAGAAGGATATTTGGACACGTTCGAATATCAAACCTATGACACTTGTCAATCTTGTCTCAAAGGAAAGATGACAAAGACTCCATTTACTGGACAAGGAGAAAGAGCGAGCGAGCTCTTAGGACTCATACACAGCGATGTATGTGGTCCAATGTCTACACATGCGAGAGGTGGTTATTCCTACTTCATTACTTTTACAGATGATTTCTCTAGGTATGGACATGTTTTCTTAATGAAGCATAAATCCGAGGCTTTTGAGAAATTCAAGGAATACAAGAGTGAAGCGGAAAACCAAACAGGCAAAAGTATTAAGACACTGAGATCTGATCGAGGTGGAGAATACTTAAGTGCCGAGTTCCTAGGTTACTTAAAAGAGAAAGGAATTCTCTCTCAGCTTACTCCTCCATACACTCCACAGCACAACGGTGTATCGGAGAGACGGGATCGAACCCTATTGGATATGGTACGATCCATGATGAGTAATGCTGAGTTACCGCGATCTTTCTGGGGTTATGCGCTTGAATCAGCGGCATATCTTTTGAACAAAGTTCCAACCAAAACTGTGCCTACCACACCATATCAGATATGGAGTGGGAAGAAACCCTGTCTTCAGTACCTGAAGACGTGGGGATGTCCAGCTTTTGTAAAAAAGCAGCATTCGGACAAGCTCGAGGCACGCTCAGTAGAGTGTAAGTTTGTGGGATATCCAAAGAACTCTATGGGATATTATTTCTATTACGCAGAGGAACAAAAGGTTTTTGTTTCTCGTCATGCCCGCTTCTTAGAAACTGAATTTTTAGAAAATCAGAAGAGTGGGAGCGTAGTAGAACTGGAAGAAATTCCAGAACCACAAACTGCTACTGAAAGTTTGGTAGAACCAGAGGTTCAAGAAGAACAGAACATTCCCGCACCCCTCCGCAGGAGTAGTAGGCCGTCTCGTCCGCCTGAGAGATACTACGGTTTTCTCATAGATGGGGATAGAGAGGATTGCATCATAGATGATGATGAACCTACTGACTTCCAGCAGGCCATCCAGAGCGGCGACTCGGTACGATGGCTAGATACAATGCGGACCGAGATGGAGTCCATGTACACCAACAAAGTATGGACTTTGGACTTTGCTCCAGATGGGGTAAAACCCATAGGATGCAAATGGATCTTCAAGAAAAAGATTGGTGTAGATGGACAGGTAGAAACCTATAAGGCTAGACTTGTTGCAAAGGGTTTTCGTCAAAGACCTGGTTTGGACTATGACGAAACTTTTTCTCCAGTGGCTATGCTCAAATCCATTCGGGTCCTTCTTGCTATTGCTGCCTTCCATGATTATGAAATCTGGCAGATGGACGTAAAGACGGCTTTTCTGAATGGAAATTTAGAAAAGTGCGTCTATATGGATCAGCCAGAGGGTTTCAATCAGAGTGGGAGCAGCGGGAAAGTATGCAAGCTGCTTAAGTCTATTTATGGACTGAAGCAGGCATCGCGGAGTTGGAACATCTGTTTTGATGAGACAGTCAAAGAATATGAGTTTATCAAAAATCCAGATGAACCGTGTATATATAGTAAAGTTGTAGCAAGAAGTGTCGTATTCCTCGTCTTGTACGTGGATAACATTCTATTGATAGGAAATGACATTCCTATGCTACAATCTGTCAAAGGATTCTTGTCACACAGGTTCTCCATGAAAGACCTGGGTGATGCCTCGTACATTCTGGGGATCCGGATCTATCGTGATAGATCCAAGAGGATGTTGGGACTTTCGCAGTCCAGGTATATCGACACTATACTGAAAAGATTCAGTATGGAAGATTCTAAGCGCGGTAATCTATCGGCTTGTCACGGAATCACCCTCTCCAAAGAGATGTCTCCCAAGACTGATTTGGAAAAGGAACGCATGTCTATTATACCCTACGCTTCTGCGGTAGGCTCTATAATGTATGCGATGTTGTGCACCAGACCAGATGTAGCTTACGCACTGAGCGTAGTAAGCCGGTATCAGTCAGACCCAGGGGAGAAGCACTGGATAGCAGTAAAGAACATTCTCAAGTATCTGAGAAGGACTAAGGAGATGTTCTTGGTTTACGGCGGAAAAGACCTCAGGTTGGAGGCCTTTGCTGATTCCGGCTTCCAGAGTGATAAGGACGATTCCAAGTCCATGTCGGGATATGTCTTTACCCTCAATGGAGGGGCGGTGTGCTGGAAGAGCTCCAAGCAGGACACCGTTGCTGACTCGACGATGGAAGCGGAGTATATAGCTGCTTGCGATGCCGCAAAAGAAGCAGTCTGGATGAAGAAGTTCCTAACAGAACTTCAGGTGGTTCCTACCATAGTTGATCCAATACTTCTGTATTGCGACAACAACGGAGCTATAGCTTTAGCGAAGGAACCAAGGTCCCATCAGAAGTCCAGACACATCTTGAGGCGGTATCACCTGATCAGGGAGATCATTGATCGTCAGGAGATTGAGGTTCGGAGAGTTGCTTCTGAAGAGAACATTGCTGATCCATTCACGAAGGCCCTACCCCAGATTCAGTTCGAGAGGCTACTCGAGATCATCGGTCTACGAGATGCCAATACATGGCCCTAGTGCAAGTGGGAGATTGTTAGTGTTTATGCCCTAGAAGGCCATTATTGTATCATACTAGTTTGTATATTACTTAATGGAAGCTTGGGATATTCACATGTATATAACAGTCTTGCAAAACATGGTAGTATGCTACTTGGTTTTTCTATCTTAATATGTAAGTGTACGTATTGATAGAGCTCTTAGGATCTTGCTTGTCTACCAGCGTTGTGATGGCAGTCACACTAGTGGGGGCTGGGTAGTCTACAAGCACATCCTTATTCTGGTCCCTGGTCGTTGGATTATCGAGACAGAGCATCGATACTCCGGAGTAGACTGGTGTGTACGCTTCTCATCCCAGTTGGAGAGATGGTCTGTCCCACAGCCGTCAGTACGTCGTACTGGAGATAGTATCCAGGTGCTCGTTAGGTTACGGGTACACCGGACAGGACTCACAGGGAACTGTAGGTTGGTTTGATACCAGTCGTCAGTGAGCAGTTCCCAGGTGACATGAGTACAGCATAGTCCGCAGACTTAACACTGCTGCTTCGCCTCGAGTGTGTCCCACTGTTCTTAGATTGCTACCCTACCACGGCTCAAAGGAGTCGTGCAAACAGGTAGCAGTTGGGTGCAGTCCCGAGCACTTGGAGGCAGTGGCGGTTAGACAGGATTCGTCCCTCCCGGTATTGGGAGTAGATATCGCGCTGTGTCAGAGAGCCATTACGCAAAGTCCCTGGCCAGGGCAAGCGAGATTTGCTGGTAGGTTCCAGTAGTTTCTCAGGGTGTAATGGGCTTCGCTCCGACACGACTTATACCGCTATTAGGGGACTGACGCTTGCCACCCCCTAGGCCCGATATGCGATAGTCTTGGACGAACGGACCGGACTGTATGGAGATTGTCACAGCAGGCTCAGTAGGAGTTCGGATGGGTTTCCTCATCGGCCTTCTTATCGACAACTACCTGGGGACCGTTACGTACAGCTAGTGCCGCTTGCGGTCTGTGGTTAAACCCACTGCCAGCGTAGTAGTCGAGTCTCTAGAGTTCCACACAGAGAGTTTCCTATTCCAGGCGAAACGATATAGAGGTCGTATGGTTTTACGACAAGGGTTCGGACGCATACGTGCGTTTACGCGCGTACGACTTTCGGACAGTTTTTACCAGTCGGCTTTGGTTTAAGCCAGTTACTGGTATCCGGTTATTGGATTTTTACAGTCTAAAGTTTTTCCGTATTTTTGCGGATTGGAGGGGCGTTCTCGTAATTGTACGAGAAGCTTCTAGAAGATGGTGACTAAGGAGGGTTATGTGTCATATACATTGAATGAGTTATATGAGTCATGAGGGTGATTCATTCATCTCATTAATGCACATTTATTTCTTAATGACTCATGCTAATGAATCACCACTTGATATTTTATGAAGCATGATTATTCATCACTCTTTATTCTTTTCTTCTTATTAGAAATGCTTCATATATATTATGATACTCATAACTTTATTCAATTATCATTCTCACATTCTCTCTCCTCAAGCTCTCCCTCTTCATAAGACTAATCCTCCCCACTCATGAGTTGAGTGCAAGGGTTAGTAAGACTAATTAATCCATAACCATCTCTATATTACACCTAGCTTCTTTGATTAGCAATCCAAGAAGGTTAGTTGCCTCAAGTTTAGAGGTTTAGCTTGGAGTTTTGCTCTCGGGTGGATCGTCTACTACCTAGAGAAGGCCGAGGAGGACAAGGAGATCGTAAAGACGAAAGAGTTGGTTCATTAGGTATAATCCCTAAACACAGTAGTTTAGAAACACTTTGTGTTTGGTTATTTATAGTTTAGCTTCGATTCAAGCGGTTAGTCGATGTTCGTTCACTAAACAAGTTCGTTTTTGAAAATTCCGCCTCTCCACAAGTATTGGGGTGTAGTACATCGACTTACAGTTCTGGCCTTCCAGGCCCTGCAATCATTCTTCCAGTGACCTTTCTTATGACAATAGAAGCATTCTTCCTTATCCACAAGCTTCCCCGCATTCTTTGTTGCTTTAGCTTTTCCCTTCGTATCCACTTTACTAACACCGCCCCTTGGTTTGGCGGGGGCTTTCTTCTTCTTTCCCTTGGCTTTCGCCTTGGACCTAGAAGAAGATGATCCTCCTACAAACAAAGTGGATGTTTCCCTACCTTTCTGTAGGGTGCCCTCTGTGCTCCTCAGCATGTTGAGGAGCTCTGAAAGTTCAACCTCTTTTTCTTGTAAGTTGAAGTTCAGTATGAACTGGGTGTAAGTGGAAGGAAGGGACTGGAGAACTATGTCCGTATAGAGTTCACTCTCCAATGTGGTCCCTAGGTCCGCGAGCTCCTCAATGTAGCCGATCATCTTTAGCACGTGCTCGGCTACTGATGATCCGACGGCCATTCTTGCCGAAAATAACTTCTTCGACGCTTCGTATCTTGCGATACGAGATTGCTCTCCATACAGTTCTTTTGTATGGAGAAATATGGATTCAAGGTCCATATTCTCGTGCCTCCTCTAATGTTCGTTGTCCATCGAGGCAAGTACGAGGCACTTGGCCTTCGCGCTATCAATCTCCCAAGTCTTGCGGATTTCCTTATCCGCGACGCTGGAAGTGGGACCAGGGGTAGCGGGAGCTTTGGTGGTAAGAAGATACCCCAGCTTGTCGTAAGTGATTGCTATCTTGACATTCCTGAGCCAATCTTTGTAGTTTGGCCCTGTCAGTTTGTTTTTATCTAGGAGTAACTTAAGTCCAGTCATGTCGATTTGGTCCCTGCAATTAGGAGAGAGAAGAAGAAACACTCAGCATGAAGCTCTTGCAAGTTTAGAGTGGTTTTTAGTTTGTCTAAACAGGATGGCTCCCACTGTTTCTCGAATCCCTCCTCAAACCATAAAGGAAGAATTAGTCGGGATCAATCCCACCGCACAATACTTGCTTAACCGTTCAGCCAGGCCGGTGTCGGTACTTCGAGGGAGGTTTTCCAACGCTTTCGTGGAGTTCTTTAATTAAAGAACCCCTTTTCCCTGAGGGCGTAGCCCCGCTAACACCTTTCTAGGCACCTACTAGGTTTATAGAATTGATCGTTCAGTGAGAAATTTCCCGAGGAGTAGCATATACTCACAGTAGGATCGGGATCCAAATATCATCGCGTGACGAAACTGAAGGAATCCTACCAGAATCATCACACTCCAAATGGTATGCAAATCTAGCAAGTTTCAGTTCTTATGAAACTCCCGATGTGGATTTTTGCCCCATGCTCTTATGACCTTGGCGTGAGGTCAAAATGTCATAAGTCACATGTCAAGTTCGTCCCATCATTATCCAGGTTAATTTGAACCCACCCGTACATACCCTTGACGTAGGCCAAAATGGCAGTACGACTGTCTCAAACCAACGCATTCTATCTATGCAACAGATAAATATCCGGCAGCTACCAATCACTATGCCTTGGCGTGAGGTCAAAATACATAGCTTGAATACTACCGAATATTTAACTGAAATGATGGAGGGCTACGGATGGTTTTGGCAAAACCGTGAACGTAGTGAACTTGATTTGGTCGATGGAACGAGATAGCTTTTAAAAGGAGTGGCTCAAGCTCCGCTTTTAAAAGTTGGTTTTGAAAAGAACCGAGTGGTTTTTCGAAAGTGTTCCAACGACTTTAACTTGGTTTATTATCTTGCATTAGTTCTTTTAATGCGTGATATTCTTGCATTAGTTCTTTTAATGCGTCCCATCATTTAATCCTACCATTGCAGAAAACAACCAAAATATGACGTACGCTTATGCCATTCGCATTCGCCACGGGGCCCCGTCATTACCCGTTAGGTTACTTAACTAACGACAGAGCGGGGGCTGGGCTAGCGCGTCTGTAAAACATAAGCAACGCCTAAATAATATCATATATAGATATACTGCAATGATAAACATTTCAGATCACAGATGAATACATTGGATATACTAGGAATCTGTAATTCGCACGAGCCTGTAACGAAAAACAGATTACACGGTCGCGGTGAATAGCCAAATACCCCACCCAAGACCCCTACGGGTGCGGCAAACTACCCGCCAAGTACCCGAAGCGTAGTAACCTCCCTCATCTCCATGAGTAGGCCACTCGATACTTCGGCATACCCGGTAGTTTGTGCACCCCCTCCATGGGTCTATCCTAGGAGCAAAAACAGTAAAAAGAAATTATACAATGACGGCTACAACCCCGACCCGGTTGTGCGGCCATACAAATAATTATTACATCAATTTACAAATTTACATGAATTGAAAGAAAAGAAAATTCTCGTCTCACAACCCCCGGCTATTCACCCGCGACAATCCAACATATTCATATACACATTCCAGCAACATTACAGATCACAGATTTGTATAACCCCCACTAATCGACATATAGCGATTAGTAGACGTTCAATACAAATATCACATTACAGAAAAACCCGTTAGCTTAAGTCTTTTAGAAGTTCGATCAAAAATTCGGATTTTCGGGACCCCAAAATAAAATTTTCGTTCTGGAAAATTTGGGCAGAAAACACATATACTAAAAATCCCAAAATACCCCCAGAATAACACTGCACCAAAGATTGTCCTCGGCCGAGTCAACTCGGCCGCGGATCCGCGGCGGGAGCGTGCTCCCGCCGCGTTTCCGCGGCGCTTTGACTCGATCGTGGGACCATCTTTGGTGGTTATTCACACAAAAGCCTGAGCCGATTTTAGGTGTTAAAATAATCAACTTTTGAACAGTAAAAAAATCGACAGAAACTCGAATTTTTGGGGTTCGTTTTCGGGACTTTTTCTTTGATCGATCTTCTAGTTACTTGCTAACATGTTAGATAGAGTTTAACTAGGCTCTGATACCACTGTAAGTCCATGCTACCTCTCCCGGTACTTTCGGGAATGCGGAATTTGGTAAAAAACGATTTTTACGGAGGTGGTAACATGGACCTAAAACCCGGATCTTGGTTAAACATCTATCTAACAACCTAACTACGAGTTTCTAGCTACTCGGTTAGGGGGTTATACCTTGCTTGTCTTGAACTCCTTCGTCTTCAAGCTCCGATGGTGGTCCGGATTGGCTTCTTCCCGTCGTCTCCGTACGCCGAAGATAGATCCACCTGAAAGCTCCAACCTTTGGCTCCTTCTTCGTTCTTTGAAGAAACTTGTTCACTCGGTTTGCTAAACCTTGTGAACTAGAGTGAGTAGAGAAGAGTTTGTATGGTATTTTATCTATGGTTCTTGATTCTCAACTCATGAGACAAGAGAACCATAGATTAAAGAGAGCGAAAAGGAGCAAGAGGGTGAGAGCAAAACAAGAGAGCTCAAGAACAAGAGAGAGAATGAGCAAGAAAGAATGAGCAACTCTTTTGTCTCTCACCCTCTCATAATCCAAAGTCATGATAACTCATCATACTAAAAAAAAGTCTTATGTGATGGTTGAAGCAACCATAACCATATCATTTCATGCACTCATTTTACACAAATGAGCAAGCAAACAAAAGTCTTTGCCATGAAATGATGGCTATGGTTATCATGATGGTCAACTAGTCAAGCCTAGTCAACCGGTCAACAAAGTCAACAAGTCAACAAAAGTCAACAAGTCAACAAAAAGTCAACAAAAGTCAACAAGTCAACAAAGTCAATCCTCCACAACCATGTCACCATAATACTTAATTAATATAATAGTTAATCACATATCATATTCTCATTAGGGTTGAACAAAAAGTCAAATAGTCAACGGTCAACTGTCAACAACCCTAATGAGAATCCGCTGCCTCTGTCTCCCTGTCAACTGTGCATACGCACCCGCATCCGCGTTCCGAGGAACACGAATGCACACTGGATAAATCCAATCCCAAAAGGTACCCTAGGATCTGGCTTAAACCAAAGCCCGCTAGTGTATACTGTCCGGACACTGTACGTGCACAAGTGCACGGATGTGACCGAACCCTGTCGCAAAACCATGCGACCTCTACTCTTTTGCCTAAAGGCGAAAAGCTTTCTGTGTGGGACTCTAAAGACTCGACACTACGCTGGCAGTGGGTTTAACCACAGACCGCAAGCGGCACTAGCTGTGCGTAACGATCCCCAGGTAATGCCGACAAGAAGACCGACGAGGCGAAACCCATCTGAACTCCTACTGAGCCTGAGTGTGACATTCTCCGTACAGTCCGGTCTGTTCGTCTGATACATCGCATGGCGGGCCTAGGGGCCGGTAAACGTCAGTCCCCTAATAGCGGTACAAGTCGTGCCGGAGCGAAGCCCAAAACACCCTGAGATAACACTGGAAACCTACCAGTATATCTCGTTTGCCCTGGCCAGGGACTACTCGTGTAATGGCTCTCCTAGACACAGCGCGATGTCAACCCCCAATACCGGGAGAGACGAATCCTGTCTAACCGTCACTGCCTCCAAGTGCTTCGGGACTGCACCCAACCACTACCTGTTTGCACGACTCCTTTGAGCCGTGGTAGGGTAGTGATCAAAGTACAGTGGGAACACACTCGAGGCGAAGTGACAGTGTCAAGTCAGCGGATTAAGCTGTACTCATGTCACCTGGGTGATAACTGACGATAGGCATAATACCAACTAGTCAGTTCCCGACGAGTCCTGTCCAGTGTACCCGTAACCTAACGAGCACCCGCATACTATCTCAAGTACAACGTACTGACGGCTGTGGGACAGACCGTCTCCCACACTGGGATGAGAAGCGCATGCGCTGGTCTACTCCGGAGTATCGATGCCCTGTCTCGATAGTCCTGCGACCAGGGACCTGCATAAGGATGTGCTTATAGATTACCCAGCCCCACTAGTGTGACGGCCATCACATCGCTGGTAATCAAGCAAAGATCCTAAGGGCTCCACTAATGTGTATTGGCGATATACAAAAATAAACACATGTACACATTGAAGTAGAAACAAACCAAGTAGCATACTACTATTTTGAGCAAGATTGTATATACAAGGTGAATATCCCAAGCTTCCATTAAGTAATATACAAACTAGTATGATACAGTAATGGCCTCTAGGGCATATACACTAACATTCCGGACAGTTTGGCAGAGACGAGATTTGGGAGAGACCTCGACAGGACCATTCTGGAATAAATTACGAGAAGACTTGGACCCAGGAATGGTCATTTTACGCACACCCAGCACGCCAGAGTTCGGCATCGTCGACGAGACATGTTATGAGTGACCACGATAGTTGGCCATAGATTTTTAGAGGATGGGCTTGAGCGGGACTATTCCGCCATACTTGATTTCGGTATTTTGGGCGATCTATTAGCATGATTGAGTTTTGATGATTGAGTTTCACGATATTTGTTTCGTGCACCATAGTTGCACCTATTGGGTATTTATAGTTGATGCACAGTTATTGCACTTGATATCGTTTTCGTGCCTTGGTTGCACATGTTTATGATTTCATGGGTTTCATACACTTGAGTTGATTTTGTGCACATGTACGCACACGATTTGGTTTTTGCACTCGGCATGGTTCACATATGCTTGTAGTTCATTGATACGTATTGTGCACCGCTGTTGCACTGGAGTACGATTTGATATCATTTGAGATATAAATTTGGATTGTGATACACGATATTTGTTTTATGCACCTAATTAGATTCTTGCACATATTTGACGCGCTTGGATTGGATTTTGCGCATGTTCGGTGATTGATATTGGATTTCAGGATTTCGTGTATGTTGGATGCACATGATTTAGATATTATTCGTGCATGATGGATGCACCTGATTTGGATTCGTGCATGTTGGGCGCATGCTATGAGATGCGATTTTGGTGCACACCAGATGCACTAAATGGGGATTCCTTGTGCAAATTCGATGCAACTGATTTTTGCTATCAGGCACACACGTTGCCTCTAACAGGTGTTTCGTTGTAGCGTCTTGAAAAGTCGTTTTGGAGTTTTCCTGAAAATCGGTGAAAATTCGGTATTTTTCCGTAAACCGTCTTTTTTGTTATTTTGCAGTTTAGGACTAGTTATACCTAAAATGGATAGGTAATTGCTTGTTTTTAGTAGTTAATGAGTTACTTATTAAATTTTGGTCATTTAAAATTTTTTCCCTATTTTTCAATTTTTTAATATTATTTTAAGCCGGTAAGAAAATACATTAAATTAGCGATAAATAGAAATTTTTCTGGGCTAACTTTCATCTTTAAAATTATGTTAATTAAAATCTAGTTGTAATATAAATTTTTAGTATTTTATTTTGAGTTTTAACTAATTTTTATTATAGAAAACGAAATTTATTGAATTTAAGCTTAAACTTGCGATTTTGGACTTGTAGGGGGTCTTTTTGCATAATTTTTTTTTTTTGCACTCTCTCTCACTTTTCCCTCACCCTAGGCCGGCCCATTTCCAGCAGCTCATGGAAGAAAATTCCATGCTCTTTGACTTGTTTTATTGTGTGGAAATGGGGTTTTATTTTAAAGGTTTTTGAATTGTTTTTGGGTATGGTCTTTTGTGGTTGGTAGGAGTTGACCAAGACTTTTTTTCCCACACCCCACACCATCCCCTCTCCCTCTTTCTGGCCGAATTCCAGCAGCCCCCCTTCATCTCTTTTCTTTTCATCTTCTTCAAAAAATTCTTCAAAGTTTCCTCCAAAAATTGCAATTTAAAGCCCACAATTTAAACCCCATCCTTCATCCCTTTTTCCTTCACCTCCCTTGCTTGGATCATGATGCTTTGAGGCCATCAATTGAAGCAAATTTCTTCTTGCTAGATCCATAGATTTGAGGTATAATTTCTACTCTTTTAAGTTGATATGGTTAGAATTCTTCAATCTAGTTGTTTAGTGTTAATTTTAGTGTTAATCCTAATCTAGTTTTTTTTAGTTAATGGTTGAAAATTTAACTAGGGTTTCTTGAAACCATGTTTTAGTTAATTAAATCTTTTTAATTAACCTAGTTGTTTACTTAACCAATCTATATGGTTACTTTGCTTAAGTGGCTTGATGTTATGCTAATCTAAGTTAACTTGTGTGAAATTTTCATTGTTGTTGCTAATTGCCAAAAATCAAGAGAAGGATTTGTGTTGGAATTATGGTTTGATGCATAGTTAATGGTTTAAAATTAGTGTAATGGCTAGCTAGTGGGTTAGTTTGGATTGTTGTGTTGGAATGTGTTAACTTTGTCGCTAATTTTCGATGTTTGCTACAAATTGCAAATTTCTAGCTTACTAGGTTTTTATGTAAATTACTATGACGAATTAATTGCGATATCTAGATTATATTGTTGGCATATCCTATGACATTTAGGATGCGTGAGTGCGGATTTTTGAGTAATCGGGTTTTAGTTTTGCCGGGCGACCAATTCGACAATTTTTGCAGTTTTTGCGATTTTCGCGTGTGTTCCGCGCACCTTGTGCACGTTGTACCTAACTTGTGAACGTTAGTATTTTTGTTTGGGTTTTGCGTCGTTCTTGATATGTAACCTTATGTTTGGTATTGATGTAAATTCTAGGTTCGGTCGCGGAGACGTCAGACGCGGCACGAAAGGGGAAAGCGGTGATTGGACGTGACTAGCTGGGGATTCCGGTGAGTAGATGTAACATCTACGGGGGACTATCGTTGAATGGCGCAAGCCGCCCGATAGTTTTAGGAACTTAAAAGATTCTTAGTGATGTTAGTAATTAGGGGTGTAATACTTATATGATTATTTGCTGCATCCATGCCTTATATTGACATACATATGCGAACCCATTTTATAGGACACCTGCACCATTGCCAGGGTTTTTATATGCAGCACGAGCACTATTCATGCTTACACACACGCCCTGGTAATTGCCATGCCACCACACTAGATAACCTATAATTTGAAACCTTTTACTAATTGATACTTAAACCTGTGCTATTGCCTTTAATTCCTTAAAATGAAATCGTAGGATTTCTATTCATGTGCATGTACCTCATCATATTATTTGTTCATGCCTAGTCTATTAATCATACATCGTAGCTTAATTATTGATACCATATGCATTCATCACCATTGATATATGCACTTATGAGGATTTCTTGAGATTTTATGATATTTCTGGATTTCGGGGGAAAGCCGCAAAATTTCTAAACTTATTATGTTTTTAAAATATGTAATTGCGGTTTTCTAGTGATGTAAAGTGTCGTCCACCATGAGTTTGCTGTGGTTTTCGAGATCTGTGTCGAGGAGTGGAGGAACCGTCACGGGTACATGGTGGGCCCGGTATGGTACCCCAGGGCAAGATGAATGTGGTGTTGACGTTGAGCCTGGCAGGGGACGGATTACCTACCGGTGACTGTTTGGGACGGCGGATATCCAGAGGATACCGACCGTGGCCGCGAGATGATGAGATATTGATATTTGAGATGGGTCAGCCGGACGGCTGAGGCCAGAGATACATTGATATGAGATTTGAGACAGTTTTGAGGTGTCGATACTGGACACAGATTCTTGTTGATTCTATTGGTATTGTGCTGGTATTTCAAAAGAGATTCCTAAAGGAAGAACATGATTCTTATACTTACACATTCAGATCATGAGTTGATTTGCATTGCCTTCATACCTGCTAGTATATTCATATTGCATACATACCTGCTATTATGTCCTGCTTTACCTGTATTTGAGATGCTAGGATGCTTTTGTGCATGCATTCGATAGCCTGTGTAGATGCTATTTATTACTCACGAGTTGGCAACTCACCCCCGTTGTGCCACAACCTTTTTCAGGTCCGCTCCGTCAGTACAGTAGCGGCAGGCGCACTTGCTTCTTTTGCCTGGACTCGAGGTTTTGCTCTTAGGTGGGTTATATTATTATTTTTGCACCACCTTGTATATTCTTTGTATCTAGAGTACTCCATCTACTGTATCTACCAGTATTGTTGTATATTGACCTAGAGATGAGACTGTGAGATTTGTGGACTTTTTATGCTGTATTTTGGGGTCGAGCTCACTTGAGTCGACATGCTGTTTTTCTCATGCTTCCTTATGATTATTTCGCATGTTGTTGCTTTATATTGCATAGGATTTGTGACCGCCTTGTGGCGAAGAGCTAGCTCCCGCTTGGGGATGCCTTATTTGTTGGATTCATATATATTCTTGTTGTACCCATTTTGGGGGCCAGTATTTAAAAAGGAGACTCTGCCGAAATTTTCGGAAAAATTGATATTGTTTTAAAAAAAGGCTTGATGTGACTCATTTGATAAACTCGCTTTCAATTGATTGGTTTTCCTTCATTCTTTTGTTTATTTGGTTTTTGTTTCTGGGCTTTGGCTTACTTATTTTACGGACGTCTTGAGACGTTTCGTAAACTTAAGTGCCAGTCATGTTCCGTATCCTGCGGGTCGTGACAAAGTTGGTATCAAAGCGATAGGTTTTACCTTTTTGAGTGTAGGATGACCCTTGGTAGATGGTGTAAGTGACTTAAGTAGGGTAACGTAGCGTGTGTATGTCCGCGGCATACTTGCGATACGGTACTCCGCCTAAGTGACTTTAGGATATACTTGCTTGAAAATTCCTTCTTCAATTGTGTATCCTATGATCCTATTGCACTGTTCTTACTATCCGTTTTCCTGTAACAGCCACTATGCCGCCGAAGGCTACGAGGGCACAGAGGGCTGCCGCCAGAGACGAGATTCGAGCTGGCTCGTCCGAGACTAGGACTGAGCAGGGTGGTATGCCTACGCCGCAGGGACAAACCGATCCACCTTCCCCAGGCCGTATGGATAAGCTTGAGACTGGTATGGAGGAGTTGCGACAGATGATGGGGAGTATGCAGGAGCTACGTCAGATGGTAGGATCCCTAGTTGCAGCCAGTCGTACACCGAGGCCGGATGACGCACCTACTACATCACAGACGACTATGATACCTGCTCCTACTACTACCACCGTGACCATTCCGGTTTCGCTACAGGATTTCATGAGGCTGAGACCTCCAGTATTCACCGGCACCAAGGCAGCGGAGGACCCACAGACGTTCCTTGACAGTTTAGCCAGGATCTGTCGTTCGCTGAGATGTTCGGATGATCGATGGGTAGAGCTTGCGAGTTTCTGACTAGAGGGTCTCGCGCAGACATGGTGGGAGTCAGTCTTGAGAGGTCGAGCTGCAGGTCTACCGCCTATGACTTGGGCCGAGTTTACAGCGGTCTTTCTAGCTCGTTTCCTCCCAGAGAGCGTTCGTGACGCCAGAGCTCGTAGCTTCGAGGCCTTAGTCAAGACACCTGGGATGACGGTGTCTGAGTATGACATCCAGTTTACATAGTTATCCCGATATGCTCCGTATTTGGTGGATACCGAAGAGAAGATGGTGAAGAGGTTCGTACAGGGACTTGATGCCCAGCTATATCTTGCCATTGGTGCCCAGCACTACGACTCTTATTCAGCTGCTATAGATACGGTATTACGGATGGAGGCACGCATATCACAGACTTCGGCCGTTTATGGGCCGAAGAGGAATCGCACCGATGTACCGTCTCAGAGGCAGCGCGCCAGATTCTTTCCGAGAGATAGTCCTGGCAGAGGATTTGGACAGGGACAGTTATATGGTTCTTATCCCCAGGGGCAGCAGCCGTCGCCAGGGTGTTTTGGGTGCGAGAGTCCACACCATCTTGTTAGAGATTGTCCGGCGAGACGACAGGGAGCAGCGACAGTTCCGCATGTGACCCTACCACCATCACCACCCCCTCCTCAGAGAGCCCTACTTCCTACCACCGGCGATGCTCCATGCCAGTTAGGTGCACCCAGAGGCCGTGGACGCGGCGGTCCTGTTCAGAGAGGACGAGGAGGCAGAGGCCGAGGTCGAGGTCAGCCCGCTATCGGTGGAGGACAGGCCTGAGTATTTGCTTTAACACCGCAGGATGCGCAGGCATCCAATGCCGTTGTGACAGGTACCTTGCCAGTTTGCTCTTTCGACGCACGTGTATTATTTGTCCCAGTTTCCACACATTCAAACGTCTCTACACACTTTGCACCGATGTTGGGCCGTGAGTCGTCGTCGTTAGATCATCCGCTTGTTGTTGTTACCCCGGTAGGCGAGTCGTTTGTCGCTCGTTCTGTATTTCGATTGTGTTCCGTTCTTATCGGGGAGAGGGAGTCATCGGTTGATTTGATTCTCCTCGATATGTTGGACTTTGATGTGCTTCTGGGCATGGATTGGCTAGCCACTTGTTATACATCGGTGGACTGCCGTGAGAAGGCAGTCAGATTTAGCTTTCCGGGAGAGCCAGTCCTTGTTATTCAGGGAGACCGCAGCGTCACCCTTCCCAGCTTGATTTCGTCTCTTCGCGCTGGTCAGCTCTTGCGGAAGGGATATCAGGGATTCTTAGCGTATATTTGTGATACTCGAGCTGCAGAGGTTCCATTGGACCGGGTCCCGGTTGTTTGTGAGTTCCCTGATGTTTTCCCTGATGAGCTACCTGGGCTACCACCTGAGCGCGATGTTGAGTTCTGCATTGATTTGATTCCCGGCTCGGGGCCTATTTCTATACCGCCTTATCGGATGGCCCCGGCAGAGCTTTGAGAGCTGAAGGATCCGTTGCAGGAATTGTTAGATAAGGGGCTTATTCGACCTAGTGTTTCTCCGTGGGGTGCTCCGGTCCTGTTGGACGTACTGACGGCTGTGCGACAGACCGTCTCCCACACTGGGATGAGAAGCGCATGCGCTAGTCTACTCCGTAGTATCGATGCCCTGTCTCGATAGTCCTGCGACTAGGTGTAAGTGCACGGTGGCGTCCCGGACTCCATCCCGAGGCCAAATGCGGAAGCGATGGTTAACTTTAATTTTTCTTGAACCGGCACCACCGCGCACTAAAAACCCGGATCGGGCCATTAACTAGTCCAAGCTAACTACTAGATGGGGAAGAGAGATATACCGAGCGATCCATGTCCTCCAGTCTTCTCACCGTCGTCCCGATCTCCCGCGGAATGTCCAGTCTCCACCTCCTCATCGGAAGGGCACCACGTCGCCTGCATCTTTTACAGGCTCCCACCTCTATACCGAGGCAACTCGGGCACGAAGCTGGCGAGTCGACGTGGCCAAGGTTTGCTGTAGGATACGTGTAGAACCATGTCTCATTTTGGGGTTCATGGAGGTTGCCATTTTTGGTGGAGGGACGATACATGGAATTTTTGTGGAGCTATATGATTTTTCCAAAGCCAAAAGAGATGAAATCCCCTTGCACAAAATTGGGACAGCCCCCTTGGAGCTTGGCCGGCCATGGCTATGGGAGAGGAGAGAATGAGAGAGAGTGGTCAATGGATGATAGAACCACAACCATAATGCAAGAGAATAAAGATAATCATGAAGGGAAATGATCACAAACAAACCCACACTCCAAAACAACCATCATCAACAACCATGATTGCACCAAAACCAACACTCCAACAAGCTAATCATCAACAACCATGATGACTCAAAAGTCAAGCCATGATGAGAAGAAGAAGAAGTCAAATGGTGGAGGAATAATCATGATACAAGAATATGCAAAGAACACCTTCCACAAATACTTATTTGCATAAATGCAAATAAGCCCTCCTCCACCAATCTTCGGCCATTGAAAGATACAAATGAAAATGGCCAAAACGGAAAGCAAACTGGAAACTCCAGAAAACTGGTCCCGTAATAAATTACAGGAAAACCCCGATACTGTGTATACACACCCGCATTTGTATTCCGACCGAAATACAAATTTAATGAGACAAAATCTACACTGTACTATACTAGGATCCGGCTTAAACCAAAGCCGGCTAGTATTATCCGTTCGATCCTGATCCGTGCAATACCGCACGTATCTGATCGAACCCTGCCATATCTCCATACGGCCTCTACAGCTTTTCGCCCGAAAACTTGAGCAACTGAATGTGGGGGACTCTAAAGACTCGTCAACACCTTGGTTGTGGATTTAACCACTAGCACGTCAGAGGTATAAGCCAATACGTAACGTGCCACCAGCTATTGACCAAAAGGGACGTTGATGAGCGAACTCATCCTGACACCCTACTGAGCCTGTCAGTGACAATATCCGTACAGTCCGGTCCATTCGTCTTTGAGCATCGCATGGCGGGCCTAGGGGGTTGGTAAAAGTCAGACCCCCAAAAGCGGTACAAGTCGTGTCGGAGTGTAGCCTAGAACACCCTGAGATACTACTGGAATACCTACCAGTAAATCTCCTGCCTCGGCCGAGGGCTTCGTGTAATGGCTCTCCTAGATACAGCGCGACCTTACCCCCAATACCGGGAGAGACGAACCCCTGAAGATCCGCTCACTGCCTCTATGTGGCTCGGGACTGTACCCAACTAAAACCTGTTTACACGTCTCCTTTGAGCGCGGTACGGTAGTAATCAAAGTACAGTGGGAACTCACACGAGACAAATGACGATCCTCAGGTCGATGAACTAACCTGTACACATGTCACCAGGGAACTGCTATTTGACGTCAGGTATAAGACCAACTAGCATGTTCCTGGTGAGTCATGTCCGGTGTACTCATAACCCAATGAGCACCTGTATACATCTTAGGTGAACCAACTGACACCAGTGGCTTGTGAGACCGGCCACCGCCCCTCGTCGGGGTCTCAACTGTATACACTAGTCTACTCTGGAGTATCGATGCCCTGTCTCGAAACTCCCACGACTAGGGACCTTTTAAGGATGTGCTTATAGACTACCAGCTCCCACGTATATGATCGCCCTCATACTGCTGGCAGTCAAGCAAGAATCCTAGGGGCTCTATCAACGTGTAATAGCGACATGTCAGGTCACCTAAAGCAGTACACGATGATAAAGATAAACCAGATAGCATACTATCATCTCGAGTAAGACTGTCATACTGGGACAGGTCCTCCCTCAATCATTGCAATCACGTGCCTGTGATCCAACAATTGACTCTGAGGGCACTATCTCCAACAATCTCCCACTTGCACTCAAGGCTAATTATTGCGATGTCGCATACTCACAGCCCGTGTGATACCGAACACCCAACTCCTCTACTAGTCAGTCTCACAAAGCTCGTTTGCGAAACTATTGCGTTCGAGGAATAGCCTCAGTGAGTGGATTCGCCTGGATGTTTCTTTCTATGTCTCTCTATATCTCAAGTTCGCGGAGAAAGCCATCTCCCGAAAAGAGCAATACCTGTCTTAGAATGTGTCTGGATGTCTGATGGGACCTAGCACATAAATGAACTCCAAATCCAAACTTCTTAGACTGTATTGTCAACTGAACTTAATCAGTATCCTGCGCTATACTTCCCTCAGTATTGCCTTGGACGACCTGTCCAAAATACTGCCCCTCGTCAGAGGGAAAACTATAACTCTGATAACCTCCTTGTCGTCCATGTCACCTTGGAAGCCTAGAATGATAACTGTCTCTCGATTGAGGCTGTCGTTATCATATCCCTAGAACATCCACTTATGTTCTAAAACTGCTTCCGACTGTTTCTCCAGGATTGGATCAATGTCAACTTATTGCATCTGGTGCAAGAACAACATCTGGTGTGGTACTTGACATCTCATGATTGGCTCAATTGCCTGAGCAAGTGATCTGCCAACCATACACATCCTTCTCCCCTTTAGTCTGCAAGACACCTTTAGAGAGGGTGACTCCATCACCTGCAGGTACACTACCGTGCCAGGAGTCGTCCATTCTAAATACTCTTAGAATGTTGTCTAAGTACCCTGATTGGGAAACCACCCAAATCTAGATCTAAAACCATAGATCCATTAACCAGTATGTCTGATATAATGTCCAAGTCCCATGTGGAGAAACCACTATGTGACGACCAAAGTATAACCGATCGTAGTATAGGAATATCACTTCCTACTCTGTGTATGTCATCCAAATATCAGGACATCACACCCTACTACCTTCTCAACAGATCCATCCCCTATTCTGCTGAAGTCAAACCTATGACTGTCACATCAGAAATTGATGATCTATCTCCGCTATATCTGCTTTAGTCTATAAATAGACATAAGCTGCCTGTCCACCATTGCTTCCGCTGCTCCCACTGACTACGACAACCCTCTGGCAGAGTCATATACACGTCCACTTTTAAAGCAAGTTTAGAACGACGCTATACTCATCCTCCTGCCGGGTCTCACAGTCTGGAACAACAGCAATGGCAAGTGTGGGAAAACAAGAACTTCCCTGTCACCGTCCTTGAGGCTACCGGAGTACCTCTCGGGTGCCTGAAGTTACCCACCTAATCTGCGGAGTGGCCAATGGAATGTCAAACCAGATTGAATCTTTAGGTTTGTATCAAATCTTCAATAATCGTTTGCGGTTCTGGAATCACTTCCAGTTCTACCATACTCCCACTACTGTTTTTTTTTTTGAAAAAATCCATTTTAATTAAAACTGTGGCGAGTCAAGAACAATATCACTATTGATCTTTCTTATGGTAGAAAGTCAACCCCCGTCATAGCCTGGGTCAACCCACAAACAGCCATTACAGAAACGTGCCTTGAGTTGTCCAGTGTCTGGTTTTAATCATAAACCGGACAACTCCCCGTAACTTAACATCGTTAAGATATGAACTGTTCTATATCCAATATAGAACCAGAGGCACTGATTTAATTGAACCAGATTCAAATCATGCAGCTGTCTCCAGTGCATGTCAACTAAATGGAAGGAGGCCGATCAGCGTTACTCAACTTAGGAATGCTTCCAATTATGAGTAACCTGAAAGAGAAGTAAGTTCTCTTTATCATTACTATCAACTGAATACCATACACAAGTATCTACATCTTCGATCACCTTGAAGAATCCCAATACTTGCAATATCTGGTTCTCTACTTTATTCAAATACCTATAACTTCTCAAAATTCGGACCCTGTGTTTCCACGAAACACCTGTCTAAAAACTAGAGAAGTCATAAGTAAACCGAATATAGTACGAGGACCAACCCCTCTGTCCTGATAGACCTTGGACAACATACAATACTCTGTATAAGTCCATTGAGTCTGATAACTCATTCACTGTGTGTCGTAGGTTGAAAACTGTACTATGGTTATGAAGAATTACACTGCTGTTTAATGCTGCTTACCTAACCATCCACTGATATAGGTAAATGTCATAGACATAATTTCAAAAAGGTATATCTCACTCTATGAAAATAGACGTACAGATATATCAATTTGAAATTGGTGCACGACAGCGGATATTCAAAACCAAATATTTGCCGACCGGCAAACAACCCATGTGACTTCCTCAAATATCACTGATTACAACGAATCCCGATATAATGAGGATGATCACCTAAATCCCACTAACCTACTCCCACTCATCATCTGCAAAACCATATAGATGTGAGAATCATACCTGCTAAATACATACCCTGGAGTAAGGACTAATCGGGAAATCAGTTTTCCTTTAACTGTACACAGCGAAACTGAAACATTGAAATGTTTGGAAGGGGTATCCCGGTATTCCTAGTAATGCCTCTTCCAGATTCTCGACTGTAACCGTATAATTCTTTGCCACCTCTCCAAATCCCTTTTTATGTCTTTTGTCATTAACTTCTGCACACCCCTTTAGGCCAAATGGTTTTCTTCTTTCCCTACCGTTCGGCACCAGCCTATGGTTTGGAAGAAGACTATCCAATAAGCATAATGGGTGTACTGTCCTAATCCTAGGAGCACTCGCAATGAGAGAAGGTGAAGATAAAAGACAACCGAATAAACCTTATTCCTATTTCTCCTGAACCAGAATCCATCCCCGAACTGGAATAAGTTCCTTTCGAGTTCGTATATAACCATACGATGGAGTATCCAATAAACTGTCGATCTTCGTACTGATACGGAGTGTCCTGGAGAAATACAAAGGTGAAGTGGGAGTGGTAATGAAATACCTGGTTTTGTCGTGAATATCAGTCGCAATTTACTTTGCCCTCTTACTAATCCCTTGTTATGTCTTTACTTAATACCTTCTGCACACCATCGTTATGCTAATTGGTTTTCTTCATTCCCCACCGTTCGGCACCAGCCTAAGGTTTGGAAGAAGACTATCCAATTTGCGTAATAGGTGTGCTACTCCTAAACCAAGGAGTACTCGCAACCTGAGAGAAGGTAAAAGGAAAAGACAACTGAATAGTCCTATCCGTTTCCTCCAGAACCTGAAACCATCCTCGAATAAATTGTTTCGAGTTCGTATCTAACCATACGATGGTTTTGTCCAATGGAAGTGGACGTTCGTAGTAATACGGGGTGTCCTGGAGAAAAGGGTAAAAGTAGGAGTGGAAATGAGGTTTGCAACTATGACAATCCAAAAGCCAGTGTTTAAGAAGGTTCGGTCAACTTGGTCACTGAGTCATAGTCTAGGGTCGGGTCAATGGTCGCTGCCGAAGAGAGAGAGAAAAGAAACACCCAGCGTGCACTCTAACCTAGATCAGAATCGTTACCAATTTATCTAATCTGGAAACCTCCCACTGTACCGTCAAATTCTCCTCCAAACCTAAAAGAAGAATTAGTCGGGATCACCCGAGGAGTAAACTAACTCATCAGTGGGAATCGGGATCCAACTATCATCGCATGACAACGTGACGGAATCCGCTCACGGTATCACACTCCAGAAGGTATGCGCATATCTGGCAAGTTTCAGTTCTTTTGAAACTCCCGATATGATTTTTGCCCCATGCTCTTATGACCTTGACTATGGCCAACATATCATAAGTCACATGTCAAGTTCTACCCGTCATTTTCCAGGTTAATTTGAATCCACCCTTACCTACCCTTGACTTTGGCCAAATGACAGTACGATTGTCCCAAACCAACGCATCTATCTATGCTGCATATGAATACCCCAATAGCTACTAATCACTGTGCCTTGACTTTGGCCAACATACACAGCTTGAATACTATTGACCATCCATATGAAACGACGGAGGGCTACGAATGGTTTCTGGCGAAAACCTTTAACGTAGTGAACTTGATATCGTTGAAGGAACGGATAGCTTTTATAAAAATATAGTGACGAAAACCTTTGCTAAAGAGGTCACTCCCGGTGAAGGGATCTCGGCTCTTTCCCCGTAGAATGAGGTGCAGGATATTCCAACTGAATACCATGATGCAAAGCAAAAAGTAATTGGCTATAGTGAAGTTATTGTTAGGTCCACGTTACCTCTCCCGGTACTTTCGGGTTTGCGGAAACGGTAAATCAAAATTTTTTCTAAGCTTTGTAACATGGACCGTAAAAGCCGGATCTTTGCTAAACTATAAACTAGCAACCTAACAAGAGATGTATCTACTCGGTTAGGGGTTATACCTCAACTTGAACTCCTTCTCTTCTTGTTGTTGTTCTTCTTTGAAGTTCTTCTCTTCTTGTTGTTCTTCTCATTGCTTGCTCAATGGTTGATCCGGACTTCGGTCACCTCCGCGGCCTCCTTGAGTCGAAGACGATCCACCCGAGAGATGTACACCGAGCTCCACCTCAAGCCGAGGTAACTAGGGCAAGGAGATAGCTAATCTAGAAGCCCTAGGTTGTGTAGAGAAGATGTATGGATGTGTTTGTCAAGTAGAAACCTTTTTCTCTCAACACATGAGATCAAAGGAGAAATCAAGAGGAGGAAGAAGAAGGAGGTTTTCTTGCAACCATGGAGCTTCTCTTTTCAAGAGAGAGAAAGAGAATAATATTATGATAAGCTTAACCAAGAGAAAAGCTAACCATGGTTGCAATAATGCAAAAAAAACATCATTACTAATTCCATCAAGATAAAGTTGATGGCTACAATTGAAATGACCATTATCATAATCCAAAAGAAAATGGAAAAGAAAAGAAGAGTGTGGAAACCTCTTGAAAGTCAATGGTCAACCCGGTCAACCGGTCATCAAAGTCAAGAGGGGTCAACGGGGTCAAATGGTCAATGCAATTAGCCATCAAAAGATTATCACTAATAGGATTAGTAAATGATGTTCGCTGCTCATAATGGTTTTGACCAAACGAACTGTCAAAACCCTAATGAGCCTGCCACATAATGGTTTTGGCCGAACCAACTGCCAAAACCCTAATGAGGCACCTCCTCCTTCATCGCTCCAGAAAACTGTGCATACACACCTGCATCCGTATTCCGTAGAATGCGGATGCACAGAAGACAAAACAAATCCATCCATGCAATACTAGGATCCGGCTTAAACCAAAGCCCACTAGTATTGCCTGCCCGAACACCACACGCACACAAGTGTACGTAAGTGATCGCAGCCCTGCCGTAAAACCATACGGCCTCTACACGTTTCGCTCAGTGCAGGGAAACTCTCTGTGTGGGACTCTAAAGACTCGACACTACGCTGGCAGTGGGTTTAACCACAGACCGCAAGCGGCACTAGCTGTACGTAACGGTCCCCAGGTAGATGTCGATAAGAAGGCCGATGAGGTACACCCATCCGAACTCCTACTGAGCCTGTATGTGACAATCTCCGTACAGTCCGGTCTGTTCGTCTGATACATCGCATGGCGGGCCTAGGGGGGCGGTAAACGTCAGTCCCCTAATAGCGGTACAAGTCGTGTCGGAGTGAAGCCCAATACACCCTGAGATAACACTGGAAACCTACCAGTATATCTCGCTTGCCCTGGCCAGGGACTACTCGTGTAATGGCTCTCCTAGACACAGCGCGATGTCAACCCCCAATACCGGGAGAGACGAATCCTGTCTAACCGTCACTGCCTCCAAGTGCTTCGGGACTGCTCCCAACTACTACCTGTTTGCACGACTCAGTAGAGCCGTGGTAGGGTAGCAATCAAAGAACAGTGGGAACACACTCGAGGCGAAGTGACAGTGTCAAGTCAGCGGACTAAGCTGTACTCATGTCACCTGGGAACTGATAACTGACGATAGGTATAATACCAACCATCAGTTCCCGACGAGTCCTGTCCAGTGTACTCGTAACCTAACGAGCACCCGCATACTATCTCAAGTACGACGTACTGACGGCTGTGGGACAGACCGTCTCCCGTGCTGGGATGAGAAGCGCATACGCTAGTCTACTCTGGAGTATCGATGCCCTATCTCGATACTCCCACGACTAGGGACGTGTATAAGGATGTGCTTGTAGATTACCCAGCCCCCACGAGTGTGATCGCCATCACAACGCCGGTAATCAAGCAAAGATCCTAAGGGCTCTACTAATGCGTATAGGTGATATAATAAATAAACACACATGTACACATTAAAGAAGAGACAAACCAAGTAGCATACTACTATATTGAGCAAGATTGTCTGTACAACTGTGAATATCCCAAGCTTCCATCAAGTAATATACATACTAGTATGATACAGTAATGGCCTCTAGGGCATATACACCAACAATCTCCCACTTGCACTAAGGCCATGTACTGGCGTATCGAAGACCTATCATCTCGATCAGCCGCTCGAACTGAGTCTGGGGTAAAGCCTTCGTGAATGGGTCCGTAGTGTTGTCCTTTGTGTCCACTCTCCGCACCTCGATCTCCTGTCGATCAATGATCTCCCTGATCAGGTGATACCGCCTTAAGATGTGCCTGGATTTCTGATGGGACCTTGGTTCCTTCGCTAAAGCTATAGCCCCATTGTTATCGCAATACAAAGGTATTGGGTCAACAATGGACGGAACCACCTGAAGTTCACTAATGAACTTCTTAATCCAGACCGCCTCTTTTGCGGCATCGCTTGCAGCAATGTATTCAGCCTCCATCGTCGAGTCTGCGACGGTATCCTGCTTGGAACTCCTCCAACATACCGCCCCTCCGTTGAGGGTAAACACAAAACCCGAGACAGACTTGCTGTCATCTTTGTCACTCTGGAAGCTTGAATCGGTAAAGGACTCGACCCTGAGGTCTCCATTACCGTAAACCAGGAACATCTCCTTAGTCCTTCTCAGGTACTTGAGAATGTTCTTCACTGCTGTCCAGTGGTCCTCCCCTGGGTCTGACTGATACCGGCTTACCGCGCTCAACGCGTAAGCTACATCTGGTCTTGTACATAGCATCGCATACATTATAGATCCTACCGCCGAAGCGTAGGGTATAGTGCTCATGCGAACCCTCTCCTCGTCAGTCTTAGGAGACATCTTCTTGGAGAGGGTAATTCCGTGCAATGCGGGTATGTTACCGCGCTTGGAATCCTCCATACTAAATCTCTTTAGTACGGTCTCTATGTACCTGGACTGCGAAAGTCCCAATAGTTTCTTGGATCTATCTCTATAGATCTTGATCCCCAGAATGTACGAGGCATCACCCAGGTCCTTCATGGAGAACCTTTGTGACAAAAACAGCTTGACCGATTGTAGCATAGGAATGTCATTTCCTATCAGAAGAATGTCGTCCACGTACAAGACTAGGAATACGACAGTTCGTCCTACAATCTTCTTATAAACACAGGGTTCATCTTCGTTCTTGATGAAATCAAATTCCTTGATTGCCTCATCAAAACAGATGTTCCAGCTCCGCGATGCCTGCTTTAATCCATAAATGGATTTAAGCAACTTGCACACCTTTCCGCTGCTCCCACTGTCTACGAAACCTTCTGGTTGATCCATGTAAACGCACTCTTCCAAACAACCGTTTAGGAAAGCCGTTTTAACATCCATCTGCCAGATCTCATAGTCATGGAAGGCAGCAATGGCAAGTAGGATCCGAATGGATTTGAGCATAGCCACCGGAGAAAAAGTTTCGTCATAGTCCAAACCAGGTCTTTGACGGAAACCTTTTGCAACGAGTCTAGCTTTATAGGTTTCCACCTGCCCATCTACACCAAGTTTCCTTTTGTAGATCCATTTGCATCCAACGGGTTTTACCCCAGGTGGAGCAATATCCAAGGTCCACACTTTATTGGCGTACATGGACTCCATTTCGGATTGCATTGCTTCCTGCCACTTATCAGAGTCCCTACTGATAATGGCCTGCCTGAAACTGGTAGGGTCATCTTCTTCCAAGATGCAATCCTCTCGATCCCCGTCTATGAGAAAACCGTAGTATCTCTCGGGCGGATGAGAAAACCTACCAGATCTGCGGAGTGGCTGAGGTTCGTTTGGGGTCACTGAACTTTCTGGTTCTGCTAAATCCTCAGTTTGATTTTGTGGATCAGATATTTCATCCAGTTCTACCGTGCTCCCACTTATTTCTTTTGCAAGAAATTGCCACTCTAAAAAGGTGGCGCGGCGAGCAACGAACACCTTCTGTTCCTCAGTGTGGTAGAACAGATATCCCAGAGAATTTCTAGGATATCCCACAAACTTACATAAAACTGACCGTGCCTCAAGCTTGTCTGGTTTTTGTACTTTTACATAGGCCGGACAGCCCCATATCTTAATTCGTTCTAGATATGGTTTCTTACCACTCCATATTTCATATGGAGTCTTAGGCACGGATTTAGACGGAACCTGATTCAGCAAGTATGCCGCTGTCTCTAGCGCAAGTCCCCAGAATGAAAGAGGTAACTCAGCATCACTCATCATGGATCGAACCATATCCAATAGGGTACGATTCCTTCTCTCCGACACACCGTTGTGCTGTGGTGTATAAGGAGGAGTGAGCTGAGAGAGAATACCATTCTCTTTTAAGTAATCTCGGAATTCCGTGCTTAAGTACTCCCCTCCTCTATCAGACCGGAGGATCTTGATACTTTTGCCTGTCTGGTTCTCTACTTCTTTTCTGAATTCCTTGAATTTCTCAAAAGTTTCAGATTTGTGTTTCATCAGATACACATATCCGAACCTAGAGAGATCGTCAGTGAATGTGATGAAGTACGAGAACCCACCCCTTGCATGTATAGACATCGGACCACACACATCACTGTGTATGAGTCCCAAGAGCTCTCTTGCTCTTTCTCCATGTCCGGTGAACGGAGATTTGGTCATCTTCCCTTTGAGACAAGACTGACAAGTTTCATAAGATGAAAACTCGAACGTATTCAAGAGTCCATCTTTATGCAACTTACTCAGTCTTTTCTCTCCGATATGACCAAGCCTACAATGCCACAAGTAGGATTCATTCGTATCTGAATTCTTCCTCTTGCGTGTGTTTTGTATATTGAGAACTGTATTCTGATTTGGAACGTAGATACCATTACACAGTGTACCCTCTGCAACCAGTACCTTATGAAGGTAAATGTTCATGATATTCTTTTCAAGAACAAAGTCATATCCATCTTTATCGAGTAAAGAAACTGATATTATGTTGCAAACTATGGAGGGTACATAGTAGCAATCGTTCAAAATCATAGTCTTGCCATTTGGCAATACTAGGTGATATTCACCGACGGCTGCCGCATTAACTTGTGCTCCGTTCGCTACTCTGAGCGACATATCACCCGGTGCAACTATCCTACTTTTTCTCAGTCCTTGCAATAAATTACAGATATGAGATCCTGATCCGGTATCAAGTACCCAGGAGGTAGGGCTGACCGTAAAACAGTTCTCAATTACAAGAACACCTGAAGTAGATGCAAAACCATGCTTCTTCTTCAACTGGGTATCCTGGAAATCCATACTTTCCTCTTTCCCATTCTCATACTTATGACTGTTGTCACAAGTTAGAGCTGAACCAACTTTCCCCAGTCCCGAATAAGAATTCGGTTCGGTCAAGCGATACATTTTATTATCTTGATTAGGGCGTGAAAAGGTTGCTGCCTGGAGAGAGAGAAAAGAAACACTCAGCGTATGCTCTTGCAAGATTAGATTGGTTTATTAATTTATCTAACCAGGATGTCTCCCACTGTTTCCTCAAATTCTTCTTAAAACCTTTTAAAAGAAGAACTAGCCGGGTTTTAATTCACGTCACAATACTTGCTTAACCTTTCAGCCAGGCTAGTGTCGGTACTTCGAGGGAGGTTTTCCAACGCTTTCGCGAAGTTCCTTAATTAAATAACCTCTTTTCCCTGGGGGCGTAACCCCGCTAACACCTTTCTAGACACCTACTAGGTTTATAGCATTGATCGTTAAGTGAAATAATCTCCCGAGAGTAATCCAACTCATCAGTGGGATCGGGATCCAACCATCATTGTGTGATGACCTAGATGGAATCCACTCTAGTCACCACACTCCAGAAGGTATGCTAAATCTGCAAGTTTCAGTACTTTTGAAACTCCCGATGTGGTTTTTGCCCCTAACGATTCATGACCTTGACAATGCCAACATATCATGAACTGTTAGTCAAGTTCGGCCCGTCATTATCTTGATTAACTTAGACCCACCCGCATAACTCTTGACAATGCCAACATAGCTATGCGACTGTCCTAAATAATCCGAAAAAATAAGGCTGCAAACAAGCAATACTTAGCTACCGATCACTACGCCTTGACAATGCCAAAATACGTAGCTCGAATACTGAGTAGTACTTGTAGGAAATGACGGAGGGCTACGGCTGGGTTTTTGGCGAAAAACCCGTTAACGTAATGAACTTGATATCGTTGAAGGAACCCGATTGCACCTTTTTTTGAAAAATACAGTGGCGAAAACTTTTGCTAAAGAGGTCACTCCCTGTGAAGGGATCTCGGCTCTTTCCTCGTCGAGTGAGGTGCTGGGCATTCGTAAGATGAATACCTCGATGCAAAGCAAGAATAATCGACTATAGTGAAGTTATTACCCTGACGCAAAGTTTTGTCCAAGGGGTCACTCCCGGTGAAGGGATCTCGGCCCTTGCCTCGTCGACTGAGGTGCTGGGCATTCATAACCGAATACCTCGATGCAAAACAAAAAGATGAACGTCCTTGTAATAACAGCTTTTTGAAAAACTTGTTCCAACAACGTCTTTTAGGTTTATTTTCTTGCATTAGTTCTTTTAATGCGTCCCATCATTTAAATCCTACCATTGCAGAAAACAACCAAAATATGACGTACGCTTATGCCATTCGCATTCGCCACGGGGCCCCGTCATCACCCGTTAGGTTACTTAACTAACGACAGAGCGGGGGCTGGGCTAGTGCGGCTGTAAAACATAAGCAACGCCTAAATAGTTATTATATATAGCAATATAGCAATGATAGCCAATCCAGATCACAGATGAACACTTTGGATATACTAGGAACCCGCAATTCGTTCGAGCCTGCAATGAAAAACGGATTACACGGTCGCGATGAATAGCCAAAACCCCACCCAAGACCCCTACGGGTGCGGCAAACTACCCGCCAAGTACCCGAAGCGAAGCAACCTCCCTCAATACCATGAGTAGGCCACTCGGCACTTCGAGCTACCCGGTAGTTTGTGCACCCCCTCCATGGGTCTATCCTAGGAGCAAAAACAGTAAAAAGAATTATACAATGACGGCTACAACCCCGACCCGGTTGTGCGGCCAAACAAATAATATTACATCAATTTACAAATTTATTACATGAATGAAAGAAAAAGAAACTCTCATCTCACATCCACCCCGGCTATTCATCCGCGACAATCCAACGAGTTCATATACACAAACCATCAACAACAATCACAGATCACAGATATGTATAACCCCGACTAATCGTCATATAGCGATTAGCCGACGTTCAATACATAAGAACATCACAGATATAACCAACATAGTCAAAGTATATTGAAGTTCGGAAAAAATACGGATTTATAGGCCCCCAAAAACAAATTTCTATTCTGGCAAATCTGGGAACATATAATATATCAGAAAAATCCTAAAACCATGTCAGAAACATACTGCACCAAAATCGATGCAGTAACTCTCAAAGTTGGCCGCGGTTCCGCGGCAAGAGCTTGCTCTTGCCGCGGAAGGGCGGCGCTTTGGTTGAGTTACTGCATCGTTTTTGGTGGTTTTCTTCTAAAAAGCCTGAGATAATTTTTGGGATATAACAAATTTTGTTTTGACCAGAAAAATTTTTAACAGAAACTCAGGTTTTTATAACTTGGTTTTTTTCGATTTTTCCGTTTCGAACTTCGATACACTTTACTACCAAGCTAGTTTATGTTTAGTTAGGCTCTGATACCACTGTTAGGTCCACGTTACCTCTCCCGGTACTTTCGGGTTTGCGGAAACGGTAAATCAAAATTTTTTCTAAGCTTTGTAACATGGACCGTAAAAGCCGGATCTTTGCTAAACTATAAACTAGCAACCTAACAAGAGATGTATCTACTCGGTTAGGGGTTATACCTCAACTTGAACTCCTTCTCTTCTTGTTGTTGTTCTTCTTTGAAGTTCTTCTCTTCTTGTTGTTCTTCTCATTGCTTGCTCAATGGTTGATCCGGACTTCGGTCACCTCCGCGGCCTCCTTGAGTCGAAGACGATCCACCCGAGAGATGTACACCGAGCTCCACCTCAAGCCGAGGTAACTAGGGCAAGGAGATAGCTAATCTAGAAGCCCTAGGTTGTGTAGAGAAGATGTATGGATGTGTTTGTCAAGTAGAAACCTTTTTCTCTCAACACATGAGATCAAAGGAGAAATCAAGAGGAGGAAGAAGAAGGAGGTTTTCTTGCAACCATGGAGCTTCTCTTTTCAAGAGAGAGAAAGAGAATAATATTATGATAAGCTTAACCAAGAGAAAAGCTAACCATGGTTGCAATAATGCAAAAAAAACATCATTACTAATTCCATCAAGATAAAGTTGATGGCTACAATTGAAATGACCATTATCATAATCCAAAAGAAAATGGAAAAGAAAAGAAGAGTGTGGAAACCTCTTGAAAGTCAATGGTCAACCCGGTCAACCGGTCAACAAAGTCAAGAGGGGTCAACGGGGTCAAATGGTCAATGCAATTAGCCATCAAAAGATTATCACTAATAGGATTAGTAAATGATGTTCGCTGCTCATAATGGTTTTGACCAAACGAACTGTCAAAACCCTAATGAGCCTGCCACATAATGGTTTTGGCCGAACCAACTGCCAAAACCCTAATGAGGCACCTCCTCCTTCATCGCTCCAGAAAACTGTGCATACACACCTGCATCCGTATTCCGTAGAATGCGGATGCACAGAAGACAAAACAAATCCATCCATGCAATACTAGGATCCGGCTTAAACCAAAGCCCACTAGTATTGCCTGCCCGAACACCACACGCACACAAGTGTACGTAAGTGATCGCAGCCCTGCCGTAAAACCATACGGCCTCTACACGTTTCGCTCAGTGCAGGGAAACTCTCTGTGTGGGACTCTAAAGACTCGACACTACGCTGGCAGTGGGTTTAACCACAGACCGCAAGCGGCACTAGCTGTACGTAACGGTCCCCAGGAAGATGTCGATAAGAAGGCCGATGAGGTACACCCATCCGAACTCCTACTGAGCCTGTATGTGACAATCTCCGTACAGTCCGGTCTGTTCGTCTGATACATCGCATGGCGGGCCTAGGGGGGCGGTAAACGTCAGTCCCCTAATAGCGGTACAAGTCGTGTCGGAGTGAAGCCCAATACACCCTGAGATAACACTGGAAACCTACCAGTATATCTCGCTTGCCCTGGCCAGGGACTACTCGTGTAATGGCTCTCCTAGACACAGCGCGATGTCAACCCCCAATACCGGGAGAGACGAATCCTGTCTAACCGTCACTGCCTCCAAGTGCTTCGGGACTGCTCCCAACTAATACCTGTTTGCACGACTCAGTAGAGCCGTGGTAGGGTAGCAATCAAAGAACAGTGGGAACACACTCGAGGCGAAGTGACAGTGTCAAGTCAGCGGACTAAGCTGTACTCATGTCACCTGGGAACTGATAACTGACGATAGGTATAATACCAACCATCAGTTCCCGACGAGTCCTGTCCAGTGTACTCGTAACCTAACGAGCACCCGCATACTATCTCAAGTACGACGTACTGACGGCTGTGGGACAGACCGTCTCCCGTGCTGGGATGAGAAGCGCATATGCTAGTCTACTCTGGAGTATCGATGCCCTATCTCGATACTCCCACGACTAGGGACGTGTATAAGGATGTGCTTGTAGATTACCCAGCCCCCACGAGTGTGATCGCCATCACAACGCCGGTAATCAAGCAAAGATCCTAAGGGCTCTACTAATGCGTATAGGTGATATAATAAATAAACACACATGTACACATTAAAGAAGAGACAAACCAAGTAGCATACTACTATATTGAGCAAGATTGTCTGTACAACTGTGAATATCCCAAGCTTCCATCAAGTAATATACATACTAGTATGATACAGTAATGGCCTCTAGGGCATATACACCAACAGTTATTGCCCTGACGCAAACTTTTTGTCCAAGGGGTCACTCCCGGTGAAGGGATCTCGGCCCTTGCCTCGTCGACTGAGGAGCAGGATATTCCAACTGAATACCACGATGCAAAACAAAAGTGAACGTCCTTGCAATAACAGCTTTTTGAAAAGTGTTCCAACAACATCAGATTAGGTTTGTTTTTAACTTGCATTGATCCGAATCAACGCAGTCCCATCAATTGATCACACCAAAAAGAACGAAAATATACTGATGTACGTATATGCCATCCGCATTCGCTACTGGGTCCCGTCATTACCCGTTAGGTTAGCTAACTAACGACAGAGCAGGGACTCGACTAGCACGGATGCAAAACATATACAACATCTACTAGTATATATATCAATATATAATATTTCGCTCAAGGCGTGATAAAATGCAACATAACAGAAATGTACAGCATCACAGAACAATACAGATATCTGGGATCCCCGGGTTTCACAGAGCCGCTGAAACCCGACGTTCCCCTGGTCATGTGGATAGCCTGTGCAATGAAAATCCTAGACCCCTACGGGCGCGGCAAGTTACCCGCCAAAACCTGAAGCGAGGCAGCCCCCTTCAGCAACGTGAATGGACCACCCAGCACTTCACGGAATCCGGTAACTTGGGCACCCCTCCTGGGTCAACCTGTACCCCCTATGAGTGCGGCGAATAGCCCGCCAATTCTAGAGTGAAGCCCCCTCCGTCTCAATTCCATGAGATGCGGGCTTGTTGCCCTCTAGAATCCGGCTATCCGTGCACCCCTCCGCGGGGCAATCCTAATACAGAAAGTAAAATATACATACAACGGGTACATCGACCGCAACCTGGCCGTGCCCCAAAATAATAATACAAACAGGCAGTGACGGCAGTCCACATGTCGGACGCTCGCCCCGCAATATCAAATGTACATAATACAACAAAAACTGTACTAGCATTGCATCCAAGCTATCCCCCACGACCGATCCGCAACATCACAGCAATACACAGAACATCAACGTGAAAGTCACGTTCGCAAATCCGTCTAACCGGGCTATAGCAGTTAGACAGGATTTACCGATCAAGTCACATTCATGGTCACAGATATAATGTAAATAATGTGAAATAATGTGTTTTAAATATCCGATCTATCAAATTTACCATGTGGGCCCCCAAGTACTACTGTAGCACATCAAGAAATCTGGGCCCAAAAAATAACATTCCAGAAACCATATTTTCAACTCAGGAACATTCTGCAAAAGTTTGGAGGACTGAACAGTTAAAGTCGCGACGGAACCGCGGCCCAAGCATAGGTTTGGCCGCGGTTCCGCGGTGGTTTGGACTGTTCACGAGCCCAAATTTTCACAGAACTCTTAGAATTTCCTACACATCATTCTGAAACAACCTGAAAAAATTTTAGACTTCAAAAAATTTCGATAGAAACTGATGTGAAGAAAATACGGTTTTTGGAAAATTGTTCGATCGGAAATGTAAAACACATTTGATAAAGCTAGACTAAGTTAATGGCGAGGCTCTGATACCACTGTAAGTGCACGGCGGCGCCCCGGCCTCCATCCCGAGGCCAAATGCGGAAGCGATGGTTAACTTTAATTTTTCTTGAACCGGCACCACCGCGCACTAAAAACCCGGATCGGGCCATTAACTAGTCCAAGCTAACTACTAGATGGGGAAGAGAGATATACCGAGCGATCCGTGTCCTCCGGTCTTCTCGCCGTCGTCCTGATCTCCCGCGGAATGTCCAGTCTCCACCTCCTCGTCGGAAGGGCACCACGTCGCCTGCATCTTTTACGGGCTCCCACCTCTATACCGAGGCAACTCAGGCACGAAGCTGGCGAGTCGACGTGCCTAAGGTTTGCTGTAGGATACGTGTAAAACCATATCTCATTTTGGGGTTCATGGAGGTTGCCATTTTTGGTGGAGGGATGATACATGGAATTTTTGTGGAGCTATATGATTTTTCCAAAGCCAAAAGTGATGAAATCCCCTTGCACAAAATTGGGACAGCCCCCTTGGAGCTTGGCCGGCCATGGCTATGGGAGAGGAGAGAATGAGAGAGAGTGGTCAATGGATGATAGAACCACAACCATAATGCAAGGGAATAAAGATAATCATGAAGGGAAATGATCACAAACAAACCCACACTCCAAAACAACCATCATCAACAACCATGATTGCACCAAAACCAACACTCCAACAAGCTAATCATCAACAACCATGATGACTCAAAAGTCAAGCCATGATGAGAAGAAGAAGAAGTCAAATGGTGGAGGAATAATCATGATACAAGAATATGCAAAGAACACCCTCCACAAATACTTATTTGCACAAATGCAAATAAGCCCTCCTCCACCAATCTTCGGCCATTGAAAGATACAAATGAAAATGGCCGAAACGGAAAGCAAACTGGCAACTCCAGAAAACTGGTCCCGTAATAAATTACAGGAAAACCCCGATACTGTGTATACACACCCGCATTTGTATTCCGACCGAAATACAAATGTAATGAGACAAAATCTACACTGTACAATACTAGGATCCGGCTTAAACCAAAGCCGGCTAGTATTATCCGTTCGATCCTGATCCGTGCAATACCGCACGTATCTGATCGAACCCTGCCATATCTCCATACGGCCTCTACAGCTTTTCGCCCGAAAACTTGAGCAACTGAATGTGGGGGACTCTAAAGACTCGTCAACCCCTTAGTTGTGGATTTAACCACTAGCACGTCAGAGATATAAGCCAATACGTAACATGCCACCAGCTATTGACCAAAAGGGACGTCGATGAGCGAACTCATCCTGACACCCTACTGAGCCTGTCAGTGACAATATCCGTACAGTCCGGTCCGTTCGTCTATGAGCATCGCATGGCGGGCCTTGGGGGTTGGTAAAAGTCAGACCCCCAAAAGCGGTACAAGTCGTGTCGGAGTGTAGCCCAGAACACCCTGAGATACTACTGGAATACCTACCAGTAAATCTCCTGCCTCGGCCGAGGGCTTCGTGTAATGGCTCTCCTAGACACAGCACGACCTCACCCCCAATACCGGGAGAGACGAACCCCTGAAGATCCTCTCACTGCCCCCATTTAGCTCGGGACTGTACCCAACTAAAACCTGTTTGCACGTCTCCTTTGAGCGTGGTAGGGTAGTAATCAAAGTACAGTGGGAACTCACACGAGACAAATGACGATCCTCAGGTCGATGAACTAACCTGTACACATGTCACCAGGGAACTGCTATCTGACGTCAGGTATAAGACCAACTAGCATGTTCCCGGCGAGTCCTGTCTGGTGTACTCATAACCCAATGAGCACCTGTATACATCTTAGGTGAACCAACTGACACCAGTGGCTTATGAGACCGGCCACCGCCCCTCATCGGGGTCTCGACTGTATACACTAGTCTACTCTGGAGTATCGATGCCCTGTCTCGAAACTCCCACGACTAGGGACCTTTTAAGGATGTGCTTATAGACTACCAGCTCCCACGTATATGATTGCCCTCATACTGCTGGCAGTCAAGCAAGAATCCTAGGGGCTCTATCAACGTGTAATAGCGACATGTCAGGTCACCTAAAGCAGTACACGATGATAAAGATAAACCAGATAGCATACTATCATCTCGAGTAAGACTGTCCTACTGGGACAGGTCCTCCCTCAATCATTGCAATCACGTGCCTGTGATCCAACAATTGACTCTGAGGGCACTATCTCCAACACTAGGGACCTGTATAAGGATGTGCTTATAGATTACCTAGCCTCCACTAGTGTGACTGCCAGCACAACGCTGGTAATCAAGCAAAGATCCTAAGGGCTCCACTAATATGTATAGGTGATATACTAAAATAAGCACATGTACACATTGAAGTAGAAACGAACCAAGTAGCATACTTCCATTTTGAGCAAGATTGTCAATACAAGGTGAATATCCCAAGCTTCCATTAAGTAATATACATACTAGTATGATACAGTAATGGCCTCTAGGGCATATACACTAACAATCTCCCACTTGCACTAAGGCCATGTACTGGCGTATCGAAGACCTATCATCTCGATCAGCCGCTCAAACTGAGTCTGGGGTAAGGCCTTCGTGAGTGGATCAGCAGTGTTATCTTCCGTATTTACTCTCTTCACCTCGATCTCCCGGCGATCAACGATCTCCCTGATCAGGTGGTACCGCCTCAAAATATGCCTGGACTTTTGATGGGACCTAGGTTCCTTCGCTAAAGCTATAGCGCCGTTGTTGTCACAATACAGCGGTATTGGATCAACACTGGTAGGAACCACCTGAAGTTCCGTGAGGAACTTCTTCATCCAGACAGCTTCCTTTGCGGCATCGCAAGCAGCTATGTACTCCGCTTCCATAGTTGAGTCAGCAACGGTTTCCTGCTTGGAACTCTTCCAGCAAACCGCCCCTCCATTAAGGGTAAAGACATAACCCGACATGGACTTGGAGTCATCCTTATCACTCTGGAAGCTGGAGTCAGCAAAGGCCTCAATCTGGAGGTCTTTTCCGCCATACACTAAGAACATCTCCTTAGTCCTTCTTAGGTACTTGAGAATGTTCTTTACTGCTATCCAGTGTTTCTCCCCTGGGTTCGACTGATACCGGCTTACAACGCTCAATGCGTATGCAACATCTGGTCTGGTACACAACATCGCATACATAATAGAGCCTACCGCAGATGCGTAGGGTATTGATGACATGCGAGCCCTTTCCAAATCAGTCTTGGGAGACATCTCTTTGGAGAGGGTAATTCCGTGACAAGCCGGTAGATTACCGCGCTTGGAATCTTCCATACTGAATCGTTTCAGTATGGTGTCGATGTAACTTGACTGTGAAAGTCCCAACATCCTCTTAGATCTATCACGATAGATCTGGATCCCCAGAATGTAGTTGGCATCGCCCAGGTCCTTCATGGAGAACCTCTGCGACAAGAATCCTTTGACTGACTGTAGCATAGGAATATCATTTCCTGTTAAGAGAATGTCATCGACGTACAAGACGAGGAATACGACATTTCTCCCTACAATCTTACTGTAAATGCATGGTTCATCTGGGTTTTTGACAAAGTCGAATTCTTTGACAGTATCATCAAAGCAGATGTTCCAACTCCGCGATGCCTGCTTGAATCCATAGATGGACTTGAGCAACTTGCACACTTTACCGCTGCTCCCACTCTGAATGAATCCCTCTGGCTGATCCATATAGACGCACTCTTCCAAATTTCCATTTAGAAAAGCCGTCTTTACGTCCATCTGCCAGATTTCATAATCGTGGAAGGCAGCAATGGCAAGAAGGATCCGAATGGATTTAAGCATGGCTACCGTAGAAAAGGTCTCGTCATAGTCCAAACCAGGTCTTTGACGAAAACCCTTTGCAACGAGCCTAGCTTTATAGGTTTCAACCTGCCCATCTACACCAATCTTCTTTCTGAAGATCCATTTGCAGCCTACGGGTTTTACCCCTTCTGGAGCAAAGTCCAAAGTCCAAACTTTGTTGGTGTACATGGACTCCATCTCGGTCCGCATTGCATCCAGCCATTTTACCGAGTCACCGCTCTGAATGGCTTGTTGGAAGCTAGTAGGCTCACCATAATCCATGGTGCAATCCTCACTATCCCCGTCTATGAGAAAACCGTAGTATCTCTCGGGCGGATGAGACTGCCTACTACTCTTGCGGAGTGGCGCAGGAATGTCCAGTTCTCCTGAAACTACTGTCTCTTCCAAGCTTTCAGTAATAGCTTGTGGTTCTGGAATTTCTTCCAGTTCTATTGCGCTCCCACTTATTCCTTTTTCTAAAAACTGATGTTCCAGAAAGTTGGCTTGACGAGAAACAAAAACCTTTTGTTCCTCTGCGTAATAGAAAAAATACCCCCTGGAGTTCTTTGGGTATCCCACAAACTTACACAGTACTGAGCGTGCTTCAAGTTTTTCCGCATGTTGCTTTTCAACAAAAGCTGGACATCCCCATGTCTTTAGGTACTTAAGACAGGGTTTCTGCCCACTCCACATTTGATATGGGGTGGTAGGCACAGTCTTGGTTGGAGCCTTGTTCAAGAGATATGCAGCTGTTTCTAGTGCATAACCCCAGAAAGATCGCGGTAACTCAGCCTTACTCATCATGGAACGAACCATATCCAATAGGGTTCGATTCCTTCTTTCGGATACACTGTTGTGTTGTAGTGTGTATTGAGGAGCACGCTGAGAAAGAATTCCATTCTCTTTTAAGTATCTAGAAACTCGGCACTTAATTATTCTCCACCTCAATCAGATCTTAGTGTCTTAATACTTTTGCCTGTTTGTTTTTCAACTTCATTCTTGTATTCCCGAAATTTCTCAAAGGCTTCGGATTTGTGCTTCATCAAGAAGACATGTCCATACCTAGAGAAATCATCTGTGAAAGTAATGAAGTATGAATAACCGCTTCGCGCATGTGTAGACATTGGACCACACACATTACTGTGTATGAGTCCCAAGAGCTCGCTCGCTCTTACTCCGTGTCCAGTGAACGGAGTCTTTGTCATCTTTCCCATGAGACAAGATTCACAAGTGGCATAAGACTGGTACTCGAACGGATCCAAGTATCATTCTTTATGTAACTTAGTCAACCGTGTCTCATTGATGTGACCCAGTCTACAATGCCATAAGAAAGCCTGATTTAATTCAGGAGACTTTCTTTTAAGTGTGTTCTGGACACTGAATATCTGAGCTTGATTCAATACGTATATACCGTTATTTAATGTACCTGACCCAATCAATACTTGATTTAGGTGGATGTTTACTACATCGCTTACAAAAGTAAAATCATATCCTTCCTTAGAAAGTAAGGATACAGATATGATATTACAAGTCGCACCTGGTACATACAAACAGTCACGCAGAATCAATATCTGCCCAGTTGTCAGTCCAAGGTGATATTCCCCTACGGATACAGCATCCATGCTCCTTCCGTTAGCAACCCTGAGAGTCATATCACCTTTCCTGATAACCCTGCGGTTTCTCAGAGCCTGTAACGAATTACAGATATGAGATCCTGATCCGGTATCCAATATTCAGGAAGTAAGGTTAACTGACATACAGTTCTCAATTACTAACACACTCGAAGCCGAAGCCACAACATGCTTCGAATTCTGGCTACTGGCTTTGCAAGTCCTGCAATCTTTCTGCCAATGTTTATTCCCGTTACAATAGGAACGTCCCTCTTTTACTACATCCAGTCCTGAAACTTTTGCCCTTGCTTTTCCTTCTTCTTCCCTGGTTTCCTTCAGGGTATAAGCAGAGGGCAGGGACTGTAGAATTAAGTCAGTACTTGACCCATTCTCCAACGTGGTCTTCAGGTCCGTGAGCTCAAAATAGCTAGTCTCTGTAAGGACGTTGTCCCCTACAGATGACCCGACAGCCAACCTCGCTTGAAGCAATTCGTTCGAGGTCTCATATCTTGCGATACGAGA